>OX031059.1:31974958-33330574 GCA_943736015.1 Tridacna crocea
GGCTAAAAAAAGACTGAAAACTCTTTTAGTTGCTTCCTATAGCATATATCAAACAAAGGCAACTGAAATGTAATTTCTCTAATCTCTTCAAACTGCAAACAAGAAACCCAGTTACGTTGAATACCGTCTCATATGTGCCAGTTACGCTCATGCGAAAACCCCAGAAAATAATGCGACAAGTGGCTAAAAAAAAGACTGAATGCTTCTTATTGCATAAATCAAACAAATGGAACAAAATTTTAAATGTACATTTTTTTCCTCTAATCTCTTTATACCATGACGACAAGTCTGTATAGACTACCGTCTCATAGGTGCCGGTTACGTATCCGCGAAAACGCGAAAACTCGACTTACGGAACACTTCATAGCAGATGACACCTGTTGCTTAATAGGTCAAATATAGGGAACTTAATTTCTAATATCTGTTTTTTACTTCTCCAGTCATTTTTTACCGTGACAACAAACCCATTAAGGTTGTCTATTGTCTCGCAGGTGCCGGTTACGTACCCGCGAAAACATGAAAAATCGACTTACGGAATATTTTATAGCAGACGACAACTGTTGCTTAAAGTCAATTATAGGGATTTTTCTATTTTTCTTTTTCATTTTCTCTCACTAGGGTCAATGATTTGGTTACGATGACCATCTCACCCATACGTGACTGATACGTGCTGCGCATAAAATCGTAAAATCAACTTTGACACTTTCGGAGGCAACTGATACCTGTTAAACAAATCAAAGAAAGGTAAACAAAATTTTTCCCTGTTTTCTTACCAGGGTCACGAAAACATTGAACCAATTTTGACGACCGCGCGAGTCAAAAGTCAATTTTATGTTTAATCGCTTTGCAAAAATATAGAATTCAGAAGCAACTGTTTGCTGTTGCGGAAACTTTTTCCGATAAAAAAAATCTTGTTCTTGTTTGAAGAATTTAGAAGTAGGCCATAAAGATACAATAAGATGTAAGAATAACTAAAAATCGATGTTTTCTTTGATAGGGTAGAAAACATTGTGGGAAAAGGAGAAAATGCTGGTAACCTGCATTGTCTCCTTTCCTCAGATTATTTTCAAAAGCCTTCTCTTTCAGGGGTGTTTAAAGGCGTCATTGTGTGGTAAAAGGTTAATAAGAATAAACAGATATCCCCCCCTTCCCATCAGCCAATGAAATCTCTTCCCTCTCTGAAATTATCCAATCAGAGAAGCTTTAAGGAAATCAGAATGGGAACCAACAGCCAAATCAGAATGGGAACCAACGGCCAATCAGATATTCAACAGCCAATCAGAGAGCTTCAAAATCGCTCCAAAATGGCGCCATAATTTATCGTTTAAAAACAGTGAAAAAAAAGGCATAAAAGTGGATTTAAAGTCTTCTTTAAAGGCTGCTGTGCAGTCCTTGGCGAACTGCCAGGCATGCACCATCCACACATGCCAGATTTCACTGAAAATGGGCAAAAATTTAAGAAAATAGGGGCGCAGCAGACCTTGTATTGGTCTTTTCAAGCCCCTTGCAAGAATTACTTCCCTTAGACCCTCGATGCACCCCCCCCTTCCCCAGCCCTTAACTGGATTCGCTTTTCTAACTCAGCCCACAATAAATGCTGCACATTGAAACTTTCAATAAGCCAAAGTGATCAATGTACAGTGTAAAAAAGCCCCAGAAATTAATGTGACAAGTGGCTAAAAAAAGACTGAAAACTCTTTTAGTTGCTTCCTATAGCATATATCAAACAAAGGCAACTGAAATGTAATTTCTCTAATCTCTTCAAACTGCAACAAGAAACCCAGTTACGTTGAATACCGTCTCATATGTGCCAGTTACGCTCATGCGAAAACCCCAGAAAATAATGCGACAAGTGGCTAAAAAAAAGACTGAATGCTTCTTATTGCATAAATCAAACAAATGGAACAAAATTTTAAATGTACATTTTTTTCCTCTAATCTCTTTATACCATGACGACAAGTCTGTATAGACTACCGTCTCATAGGTGCCGGTTACGTATCCGCGAAAACGCGAAAACTCGACTTACGGAACACTTCATAGCAGATGACACCTGTTGCTTAATAGGTCAAATATAGGGAACTTAATTTCTAATATCTGTTTTTTACTTCTCCAGTCATTTTTTACCGTGACAACAAACCCATTAAGGTTGTCTATTGTCTCGCAGGTGCCGGTTACGTACCCGCGAAAACATGAAAAATCGACTTACGGAATATTTTATAGCAGACGACAACTGTTGCTTAAAGTCAATTATAGGGATTTTTCTATTTTTCTTTTTCATTTTCTCTCACTAGGGTCAATGATTTGGTTACGATGACCATCTCACCCATACGTGACTGATACGTGCTGCGCATAAAATCGTAAAATCAACTTTGACACTTTCGGAGGCAACTGATACCTGTTAAACAAATCAAAGAAAGGTAAACAAAATTTTTCCCTGTTTTCTTACCAGGGTCACGAAAACATTGAACCAATTTTGACGACCGCGCGAGTCAAAAGTCAATTTTATGTTTAATCGCTTTGCAAAAATATAGAATTCAGAAGCAACTGTTTGCTGTTGCGGAAACTTTTTCCGATAAAAAAATCTTGTTCTTGTTTGAAGAATTTAGAAGTAGGCCATAAAGATACAATAAGATGTAAGAATAACTAAAAATCGATGTTTTCTTTGATAGGGTAGAAAACATTGTGGGAAAAGGAGAAAATGCTGGTAACCTGCATTGTCTCCTTTCCTCAGATTATTTTCAAAAGCCTTCTCTTTCAGGGGTGTTTAAAGGCGTCATTGTGTGGTAAAAGGTTAATAAGAATAAACAGATATCCCCCCCTTCCCATCAGCCAATGAAATCTCTTCCCTCTCTGAAATTATCCAATCAGAGAAGCTTTAAGGAAATCAGAATGGGAACCAACAGCCAAATCAGAATGGGAACCAACGGCCAATCAGATATTCAACAGCCAATCAGAGAGCTTCAAAATCGCTCCAAAATGGCGCCATAATTTATCGTTTAAAAACAGTGAAAAAAAAGGCATAAAAGTGGATTTAAAGTCTTCTTTAAAGGCTGCTGTGCAGTCCTTGGCGAACTGCCAGGCATGCACCATCCACACATGCCAGATTTCACTGAAAATGGGCAAAAATTTAAGAAAATAGGGGCGCAGCAGACCTTGTATTGGTCTTTTCAAGCCCCTTGCAAGAATTACTTCCCTTAGACCCTCGATGCACCCCCCCCTTCCCCAGCCCTTAACTGGATTCGCTTTTCTAACTCAGCCCACAATAAATGCTGCACATTGAAACTTTCAATAAGCCAAAGTGATCAATGTACAGTGTAAAAAAGCCCCAGAAATTAATGTGACAAGTGGCTAAAAAAAGACTGAAAACTCTTTTAGTTGCTTCCTATAGCATATATCAAACAAAGGCAACTGAAATGTAATTTCTCTAATCTCTTCAAACTGCAACAAGAAACCCAGTTACGTTGAATACCGTCTCATATGTGCCAGTTACGCTCATGCGAAAACCCCAGAAAATAATGCGACAAGTGGCTAAAAAAAAGACTGAATGCTTCTTATTGCATAAATCAAACAAATGGAACAAAATTTTAAATGTACATTTTTTTCCTCTAATCTCTTTATACCATGACGACAAGTCTGTATAGACTACCGTCTCATAGGTGCCGGTTACGTATCCGCGAAAACGCGAAAACTCGACTTACGGAACACTTCATAGCAGATGACACCTGTTGCTTAATAGGTCAAATATAGGGAACTTAATTTCTAATATCTGTTTTTTACTTCTCCAGTCATTTTTTACCGTGACAACAAACCCATTAAGGTTGTCTATTGTCTCGCAGGTGCCGGTTACGTACCCGCGAAAACATGAAAAATCGACTTACGGAATATTTTATAGCAGACGACAACTGTTGCTTAAAGTCAATTATAGGGATTTTTCTATTTTTCTTTTTCATTTTCTCTCACTAGGGTCAATGATTTGGTTACGATGACCATCTCACCCATACGTGACTGATACGTGCTGCGCATAAAATCGTAAAATCAACTTTGACACTTTCGGAGGCAACTGATACCTGTTAAACAAATCAAAGAAAGGTAAACAAAATTTTTCCCTGTTTTCTTACCAGGGTCACGAAAACATTGAACCAATTTTGACGACCGCGCGAGTCAAAAGTCAATTTTATGTTTAATCGCTTTGCAAAAATATAGAATTCAGAAGCAACTGTTTGCTGTTGCGGAAACTTTTTCCGATAAAAAAATCTTGTTCTTGTTTGAAGAATTTAGAAGTAGGCCATAAAGATACAATAAGATGTAAGAATAACTAAAAATCGATGTTTTCTTTGATAGGGTAGAAAACATTGTGGGAAAAGGAGAAAATGCTGGTAACCTGCATTGTCTCCTTTCCTCAGATTATTTTCAAAAGCCTTCTCTTTCAGGGGTGTTTAAAGGCGTCATTGTGTGGTAAAAGGTTAATAAGAATAAACAGATATCCCCCCCTTCCCATCAGCCAATGAAATCTCTTCCCTCTCTGAAATTATCCAATCAGAGAAGCTTTAAGGAAATCAGAATGGGAACCAACAGCCAAATCAGAATGGGAACCAACGGCCAATCAGATATTCAACAGCCAATCAGAGAGCTTCAAAATCGCTCCAAAATGGCGCCATAATTTATCGTTTAAAAACAGTGAAAAAAAAGGCATAAAAGTGGATTTAAAGTCTTCTTTAAAGGCTGCTGTGCAGTCCTTGGCGAACTGCCAGGCATGCACCATCCACACATGCCAGATTTCACTGAAAATGGGCAAAAATTTAAGAAAATAGGGGCGCAGCAGACCTTGTATTGGTCTTTTCAAGCCCCTTGCAAGAATTACTTCCCTTAGACCCTCGATGCACCCCCCCCTTCCCCAGCCCTTAACTGGATTCGCTTTTCTAACTCAGCCCACAATAAATGCTGCACATTGAAACTTTCAATAAGCCAAAGTGATCAATGTACAGTGTAAAAAAGCCCCAGAAATTAATGTGACAAGTGGCTAAAAAAAGACTGAAAACTCTTTTAGTTGCTTCCTATAGCATATATCAAACAAAGGCAACTGAAATGTAATTTCTCTAATCTCTTCAAACTGCAACAAGAAACCCAGTTACGTTGAATACCGTCTCATATGTGCCAGTTACGCTCATGCGAAAACCCCAGAAAATAATGCGACAAGTGGCTAAAAAAAAGACTGAATGCTTCTTATTGCATAAATCAAACAAATGGAACAAAATTTTAAATGTACATTTTTTTCCTCTAATCTCTTTATACCATGACGACAAGTCTGTATAGACTACCGTCTCATAGGTGCCGGTTACGTATCCGCGAAAACGCGAAAACTCGACTTACGGAACACTTCATAGCAGATGACACCTGTTGCTTAATAGGTCAAATATAGGGAACTTAATTTCTAATATCTGTTTTTTACTTCTCCAGTCATTTTTTACCGTGACAACAAACCCATTAAGGTTGTCTATTGTCTCGCAGGTGCCGGTTACGTACCCGCGAAAACATGAAAAATCGACTTACGGAATATTTTATAGCAGACGACAACTGTTGCTTAAAGTCAATTATAGGGATTTTTCTATTTTTCTTTTTCATTTTCTCTCACTAGGGTCAATGATTTGGTTACGATGACCATCTCACCCATACGTGACTGATACGTGCTGCGCATAAAATCGTAAAATCAACTTTGACACTTTCGGAGGCAACTGATACCTGTTAAACAAATCAAAGAAAGGTAAACAAAATTTTTCCCTGTTTTCTTACCAGGGTCACGAAAACATTGAACCAATTTTGACGACCGCGCGAGTCAAAAGTCAATTTTATGTTTAATCGCTTTGCAAAAATATAGAATTCAGAAGCAACTGTTTGCTGTTGCGGAAACTTTTTCCGATAAAAAAAATCTTGTTCTTGTTTGAAGAATTTAGAAGTAGGCCATAAAGATACAATAAGATGTAAGAATAACTAAAAATCGATGTTTTCTTTGATAGGGTAGAAAACATTGTGGGAAAAGGAGAAAATGCTGGTAACCTGCATTGTCTCCTTTCCTCAGATTATTTTCAAAAGCCTTCTCTTTCAGGGGTGTTTAAAGGCGTCATTGTGTGGTAAAAGGTTAATAAGAATAAACAGATATCCCCCCCCTTCCCATCAGCCAATGAAATCTCTTCCCTCTCTGAAATTATCCAATCAGAGAAGCTTTAAGGAAATCAGAATGGGAACCAACAGCCAAATCAGAATGGGAACCAACGGCCAATCAGATATTCAACAGCCAATCAGAGAGCTTCAAAATCGCTCCAAAATGGCGCCATAATTTATCGTTTAAAAACAGTGAAAAAAAAGGCATAAAAGTGGATTTAAAGTCTTCTTTAAAGGCTGCTGTGCAGTCCTTGGCGAACTGCCAGGCATGCACCATCCACACATGCCAGATTTCACTGAAAATGGGCAAAAATTTAAGAAAATAGGGGCGCAGCAGACCTTGTATTGGTCTTTTCAAGCCCCTTGCAAGAATTACTTCCCTTAGACCCTCGATGCACCCCCCCCTTCCCCAGCCCTTAACTGGATTCGCTTTTCTAACTCAGCCCACAATAAATGCTGCACATTGAAACTTTCAATAAGCCAAAGTGATCAATGTACAGTGTAAAAAAGCCCCAGAAATTAATGTGACAAGTGGCTAAAAAAAGACTGAAAACTCTTTTAGTTGCTTCCTATAGCATATATCAAACAAAGGCAACTGAAATGTAATTTCTCTAATCTCTTCAAACTGCAACAAGAAACCCAGTTACGTTGAATACCGTCTCATATGTGCCAGTTACGCTCATGCGAAAACCCCAGAAAATAATGCGACAAGTGGCTAAAAAAAAGACTGAATGCTTCTTATTGCATAAATCAAACAAATGGAACAAAATTTTAAATGTACATTTTTTTCCTCTAATCTCTTTATACCATGACGACAAGTCTGTATAGACTACCGTCTCATAGGTGCCGGTTACGTATCCGCGAAAACGCGAAAACTCGACTTACGGAACACTTCATAGCAGATGACACCTGTTGCTTAATAGGTCAAATATAGGGAACTTAATTTCTAATATCTGTTTTTTACTTCTCCAGTCATTTTTTACCGTGACAACAAACCCATTAAGGTTGTCTATTGTCTCGCAGGTGCCGGTTACGTACCCGCGAAAACATGAAAAATCGACTTACGGAATATTTTATAGCAGACGACAACTGTTGCTTAAAGTCAATTATAGGGATTTTTCTATTTTTCTTTTTCATTTTCTCTCACTAGGGTCAATGATTTGGTTACGATGACCATCTCACCCATACGTGACTGATACGTGCTGCGCATAAAATCGTAAAATCAACTTTGACACTTTCGGAGGCAACTGATACCTGTTAAACAAATCAAAGAAAGGTAAACAAAATTTTTCCCTGTTTTCTTACCAGGGTCACGAAAACATTGAACCAATTTTGACGACCGCGCGAGTCAAAAGTCAATTTTATGTTTAATCGCTTTGCAAAAATATAGAATTCAGAAGCAACTGTTTGCTGTTGCGGAAACTTTTTCCGATAAAAAAATCTTGTTCTTGTTTGAAGAATTTAGAAGTAGGCCATAAAGATACAATAAGATGTAAGAATAACTAAAAATCGATGTTTTCTTTGATAGGGTAGAAAACATTGTGGGAAAAGGAGAAAATGCTGGTAACCTGCATTGTCTCCTTTCCTCAGATTATTTTCAAAAGCCTTCTCTTTCAGGGGTGTTTAAAGGCGTCATTGTGTGGTAAAAGGTTAATAAGAATAAACAGATATCCCCCCCTTCCCATCAGCCAATGAAATCTCTTCCCTCTCTGAAATTATCCAATCAGAGAAGCTTTAAGGAAATCAGAATGGGAACCAACAGCCAAATCAGAATGGGAACCAACGGCCAATCAGATATTCAACAGCCAATCAGAGAGCTTCAAAATCGCTCCAAAATGGCGCCATAATTTATCGTTTAAAAACAGTGAAAAAAAAGGCATAAAAGTGGATTTAAAGTCTTCTTTAAAGGCTGCTGTGCAGTCCTTGGCGAACTGCCAGGCATGCACCATCCACACATGCCAGATTTCACTGAAAATGGGCAAAAATTTAAGAAAATAGGGGCGCAGCAGACCTTGTATTGGTCTTTTCAAGCCCCTTGCAAGAATTACTTCCCTTAGACCCTCGATGCACCCCCCCCTTCCCCAGCCCTTAACTGGATTCGCTTTTCTAACTCAGCCCACAATAAATGCTGCACATTGAAACTTTCAATAAGCCAAAGTGATCAATGTACAGTGTAAAAAAGCCCCAGAAATTAATGTGACAAGTGGCTAAAAAAAGACTGAAAACTCTTTTAGTTGCTTCCTATAGCATATATCAAACAAAGGCAACTGAAATGTAATTTCTCTAATCTCTTCAAACTGCAACAAGAAACCCAGTTACGTTGAATACCGTCTCATATGTGCCAGTTACGCTCATGCGAAAACCCCAGAAAATAATGCGACAAGTGGCTAAAAAAAAGACTGAATGCTTCTTATTGCATAAATCAAACAAATGGAACAAAATTTTAAATGTACATTTTTTTCCTCTAATCTCTTTATACCATGACGACAAGTCTGTATAGACTACCGTCTCATAGGTGCCGGTTACGTATCCGCGAAAACGCGAAAACTCGACTTACGGAACACTTCATAGCAGATGACACCTGTTGCTTAATAGGTCAAATATAGGGAACTTAATTTCTAATATCTGTTTTTTACTTCTCCAGTCATTTTTTACCGTGACAACAAACCCATTAAGGTTGTCTATTGTCTCGCAGGTGCCGGTTACGTACCCGCGAAAACATGAAAAATCGACTTACGGAATATTTTATAGCAGACGACAACTGTTGCTTAAAGTCAATTATAGGGATTTTTCTATTTTTCTTTTTCATTTTCTCTCACTAGGGTCAATGATTTGGTTACGATGACCATCTCACCCATACGTGACTGATACGTGCTGCGCATAAAATCGTAAAATCAACTTTGACACTTTCGGAGGCAACTGATACCTGTTAAACAAATCAAAGAAAGGTAAACAAAATTTTTCCCTGTTTTCTTACCAGGGTCACGAAAACATTGAACCAATTTTGACGACCGCGCGAGTCAAAAGTCAATTTTATGTTTAATCGCTTTGCAAAAATATAGAATTCAGAAGCAACTGTTTGCTGTTGCGGAAACTTTTTCCGATAAAAAAATCTTGTTCTTGTTTGAAGAATTTAGAAGTAGGCCATAAAGATACAATAAGATGTAAGAATAACTAAAAATCGATGTTTTCTTTGATAGGGTAGAAAACATTGTGGGAAAAGGAGAAAATGCTGGTAACCTGCATTGTCTCCTTTCCTCAGATTATTTTCAAAAGCCTTCTCTTTCAGGGGTGTTTAAAGGCGTCATTGTGTGGTAAAAGGTTAATAAGAATAAACAGATATCCCCCCCTTCCCATCAGCCAATGAAATCTCTTCCCTCTCTGAAATTATCCAATCAGAGAAGCTTTAAGGAAATCAGAATGGGAACCAACAGCCAAATCAGAATGGGAACCAACGGCCAATCAGATATTCAACAGCCAATCAGAGAGCTTCAAAATCGCTCCAAAATGGCGCCATAATTTATCGTTTAAAAACAGTGAAAAAAAAGGCATAAAAGTGGATTTAAAGTCTTCTTTAAAGGCTGCTGTGCAGTCCTTGGCGAACTGCCAGGCATGCACCATCCACACATGCCAGATTTCACTGAAAATGGGCAAAAATTTAAGAAAATAGGGGCGCAGCAGACCTTGTATTGGTCTTTTCAAGCCCCTTGCAAGAATTACTTCCCTTAGACCCTCGATGCACCCCCCCCTTCCCCAGCCCTTAACTGGATTCGCTTTTCTAACTCAGCCCACAATAAATGCTGCACATTGAAACTTTCAATAAGCCAAAGTGATCAATGTACAGTGTAAAAAAGCCCCAGAAATTAATGTGACAAGTGGCTAAAAAAAGACTGAAAACTCTTTTAGTTGCTTCCTATAGCATATATCAAACAAAGGCAACTGAAATGTAATTTCTCTAATCTCTTCAAACTGCAACAAGAAACCCAGTTACGTTGAATACCGTCTCATATGTGCCAGTTACGCTCATGCGAAAACCCCAGAAAATAATGCGACAAGTGGCTAAAAAAAAGACTGAATGCTTCTTATTGCATAAATCAAACAAATGGAACAAAATTTTAAATGTACATTTTTTTCCTCTAATCTCTTTATACCATGACGACAAGTCTGTATAGACTACCGTCTCATAGGTGCCGGTTACGTATCCGCGAAAACGCGAAAACTCGACTTACGGAACACTTCATAGCAGATGACACCTGTTGCTTAATAGGTCAAATATAGGGAACTTAATTTCTAATATCTGTTTTTTACTTCTCCAGTCATTTTTTACCGTGACAACAAACCCATTAAGGTTGTCTATTGTCTCGCAGGTGCCGGTTACGTACCCGCGAAAACATGAAAAATCGACTTACGGAATATTTTATAGCAGACGACAACTGTTGCTTAAAGTCAATTATAGGGATTTTTCTATTTTTCTTTTTCATTTTCTCTCACTAGGGTCAATGATTTGGTTACGATGACCATCTCACCCATACGTGACTGATACGTGCTGCGCATAAAATCGTAAAATCAACTTTGACACTTTCGGAGGCAACTGATACCTGTTAAACAAATCAAAGAAAGGTAAACAAAATTTTTCCCTGTTTTCTTACCAGGGTCACGAAAACATTGAACCAATTTTGACGACCGCGCGAGTCAAAAGTCAATTTTATGTTTAATCGCTTTGCAAAAATATAGAATTCAGAAGCAACTGTTTGCTGTTGCGGAAACTTTTTCCGATAAAAAAATCTTGTTCTTGTTTGAAGAATTTAGAAGTAGGCCATAAAGATACAATAAGATGTAAGAATAACTAAAAATCGATGTTTTCTTTGATAGGGTAGAAAACATTGTGGGAAAAGGAGAAAATGCTGGTAACCTGCATTGTCTCCTTTCCTCAGATTATTTTCAAAAGCCTTCTCTTTCAGGGGTGTTTAAAGGCGTCATTGTGTGGTAAAAGGTTAATAAGAATAAACAGATATCCCCCCCTTCCCATCAGCCAATGAAATCTCTTCCCTCTCTGAAATTATCCAATCAGAGAAGCTTTAAGGAAATCAGAATGGGAACCAACAGCCAAATCAGAATGGGAACCAACGGCCAATCAGATATTCAACAGCCAATCAGAGAGCTTCAAAATCGCTCCAAAATGGCGCCATAATTTATCGTTTAAAAACAGTGAAAAAAAAGGCATAAAAGTGGATTTAAAGTCTTCTTTAAAGGCTGCTGTGCAGTCCTTGGCGAACTGCCAGGCATGCACCATCCACACATGCCAGATTTCACTGAAAATGGGCAAAAATTTAAGAAAATAGGGGCGCAGCAGACCTTGTATTGGTCTTTTCAAGCCCCTTGCAAGAATTACTTCCCTTAGACCCTCGATGCACCCCCCCCTTCCCCAGCCCTTAACTGGATTCGCTTTTCTAACTCAGCCCACAATAAATGCTGCACATTGAAACTTTCAATAAGCCAAAGTGATCAATGTACAGTGTAAAAAAGCCCCAGAAATTAATGTGACAAGTGGCTAAAAAAAGACTGAAAACTCTTTTAGTTGCTTCCTATAGCATATATCAAACAAAGGCAACTGAAATGTAATTTCTCTAATCTCTTCAAACTGCAACAAGAAACCCAGTTACGTTGAATACCGTCTCATATGTGCCAGTTACGCTCATGCGAAAACCCCAGAAAATAATGCGACAAGTGGCTAAAAAAAAGACTGAATGCTTCTTATTGCATAAATCAAACAAATGGAACAAAATTTTAAATGTACATTTTTTTCCTCTAATCTCTTTATACCATGACGACAAGTCTGTATAGACTACCGTCTCATAGGTGCCGGTTACGTATCCGCGAAAACGCGAAAACTCGACTTACGGAACACTTCATAGCAGATGACACCTGTTGCTTAATAGGTCAAATATAGGGAACTTAATTTCTAATATCTGTTTTTTACTTCTCCAGTCATTTTTTACCGTGACAACAAACCCATTAAGGTTGTCTATTGTCTCGCAGGTGCCGGTTACGTACCCGCGAAAACATGAAAAATCGACTTACGGAATATTTTATAGCAGACGACAACTGTTGCTTAAAGTCAATTATAGGGATTTTTCTATTTTTCTTTTTCATTTTCTCTCACTAGGGTCAATGATTTGGTTACGATGACCATCTCACCCATACGTGACTGATACGTGCTGCGCATAAAATCGTAAAATCAACTTTGACACTTTCGGAGGCAACTGATACCTGTTAAACAAATCAAAGAAAGGTAAACAAAATTTTTCCCTGTTTTCTTACCAGGGTCACGAAAACATTGAACCAATTTTGACGACCGCGCGAGTCAAAAGTCAATTTTATGTTTAATCGCTTTGCAAAAATATAGAATTCAGAAGCAACTGTTTGCTGTTGCGGAAACTTTTTCCGATAAAAAAATCTTGTTCTTGTTTGAAGAATTTAGAAGTAGGCCATAAAGATACAATAAGATGTAAGAATAACTGAAAATCGATGTTTTCTTTGATAGGGTAGAAAACATTGTGGGAAAAGGAGAAAATGCTGGTAACCTGCATTGTCTCCTTTCCTCAGATTATTTTCAAAAGCCTTCTCTTTCAGGGGTGTTTAAAGGCGTCATTGTGTGGTAAAAGGTTAATAAGAATAAACAGATATCCCCCCCTTCCCATCAGCCAATGAAATCTCTTCCCTCTCTGAAATTATCCAATCAGAGAAGCTTTAAGGAAATCAGAATGGGAACCAACAGCCAAATCAGAATGGGAACCAACGGCCAATCAGATATTCAACAGCCAATCAGAGAGCTTCAAAATCGCTCCAAAATGGCGCCATAATTTATCGTTTAAAAACAGTGAAAAAAAAGGCATAAAAGTGGATTTAAAGTCTTCTTTAAAGGCTGCTGTGCAGTCCTTGGCGAACTGCCAGGCATGCACCATCCACACATGCCAGATTTCACTGAAAATGGGCAAAAATTTAAGAAAATAGGGGCGCAGCAGACCTTGTATTGGTCTTTTCAAGCCCCTTGCAAGAATTACTTCCCTTAGACCCTCGATGCACCCCCCCCTTCCCCAGCCCTTAACTGGATTCGCTTTTCTAACTCAGCCCACAATAAATGCTGCACATTGAAACTTTCAATAAGCCAAAGTGATCAATGTACAGTGTAAAAAAGCCCCAGAAATTAATGTGACAAGTGGCTAAAAAAAGACTGAAAACTCTTTTAGTTGCTTCCTATAGCATATATCAAACAAAGGCAACTGAAATGTAATTTCTCTAATCTCTTCAAACTGCAACAAGAAACCCAGTTACGTTGAATACCGTCTCATATGTGCCAGTTACGCTCATGCGAAAACCCCAGAAAATAATGCGACAAGTGGCTAAAAAAAAGACTGAATGCTTCTTATTGCATAAATCAAACAAATGGAACAAAATTTTAAATGTACATTTTTTTCCTCTAATCTCTTTATACCATGACGACAAGTCTGTATAGACTACCGTCTCATAGGTGCCGGTTACGTATCCGCGAAAACGCGAAAACTCGACTTACGGAACACTTCATAGCAGATGACACCTGTTGCTTAATAGGTCAAATATAGGGAACTTAATTTCTAATATCTGTTTTTTACTTCTCCAGTCATTTTTTACCGTGACAACAAACCCATTAAGGTTGTCTATTGTCTCGCAGGTGCCGGTTACGTACCCGCGAAAACATGAAAAATCGACTTACGGAATATTTTATAGCAGACGACAACTGTTGCTTAAAGTCAATTATAGGGATTTTTCTATTTTTCTTTTTCATTTTCTCTCACTAGGGTCAATGATTTGGTTACGATGACCATCTCACCCATACGTGACTGATACGTGCTGCGCATAAAATCGTAAAATCAACTTTGACACTTTCGGAGGCAACTGATACCTGTTAAACAAATCAAAGAAAGGTAAACAAAATTTTTCCCTGTTTTCTTACCAGGGTCACGAAAACATTGAACCAATTTTGACGACCGCGCGAGTCAAAAGTCAATTTTATGTTTAATCGCTTTGCAAAAATATAGAATTCAGAAGCAACTGTTTGCTGTTGCGGAAACTTTTTCCGATAAAAAAATCTTGTTCTTGTTTGAAGAATTTAGAAGTAGGCCATAAAGATACAATAAGATGTAAGAATAACTAAAAATCGATGTTTTCTTTGATAGGGTAGAAAACATTGTGGGAAAAGGAGAAAATGCTGGTAACCTGCATTGTCTCCTTTCCTCAGATTATTTTCAAAAGCCTTCTCTTTCAGGGGTGTTTAAAGGCGTCATTGTGTGGTAAAAGGTTAATAAGAATAAACAGATATCCCCCCCTTCCCATCAGCCAATGAAATCTCTTCCCTCTCTGAAATTATCCAATCAGAGAAGCTTTAAGGAAATCAGAATGGGAACCAACAGCCAAATCAGAATGGGAACCAACGGCCAATCAGATATTCAACAGCCAATCAGAGAGCTTCAAAATCGCTCCAAAATGGCGCCATAATTTATCGTTTAAAAACAGTGAAAAAAAAGGCATAAAAGTGGATTTAAAGTCTTCTTTAAAGGCTGCTGTGCAGTCCTTGGCGAACTGCCAGGCATGCACCATCCACACATGCCAGATTTCACTGAAAATGGGCAAAAATTTAAGAAAATAGGGGCGCAGCAGACCTTGTATTGGTCTTTTCAAGCCCCTTGCAAGAATTACTTCCCTTAGACCCTCGATGCACCCCCCCCTTCCCCAGCCCTTAACTGGATTCGCTTTTCTAACTCAGCCCACAATAAATGCTGCACATTGAAACTTTCAATAAGCCAAAGTGATCAATGTACAGTGTAAAAAAGCCCCAGAAATTAATGTGACAAGTGGCTAAAAAAAGACTGAAAACTCTTTTAGTTGCTTCCTATAGCATATATCAAACAAAGGCAACTGAAATGTAATTTCTCTAATCTCTTCAAACTGCAACAAGAAACCCAGTTACGTTGAATACCGTCTCATATGTGCCAGTTACGCTCATGCGAAAACCCCAGAAAATAATGCGACAAGTGGCTAAAAAAAAGACTGAATGCTTCTTATTGCATAAATCAAACAAATGGAACAAAATTTTAAATGTACATTTTTTTCCTCTAATCTCTTTATACCATGACGACAAGTCTGTATAGACTACCGTCTCATAGGTGCCGGTTACGTATCCGCGAAAACGCGAAAACTCGACTTACGGAACACTTCATAGCAGATGACACCTGTTGCTTAATAGGTCAAATATAGGGAACTTAATTTCTAATATCTGTTTTTTACTTCTCCAGTCATTTTTTACCGTGACAACAAACCCATTAAGGTTGTCTATTGTCTCGCAGGTGCCGGTTACGTACCCGCGAAAACATGAAAAATCGACTTACGGAATATTTTATAGCAGACGACAACTGTTGCTTAAAGTCAATTATAGGGATTTTTCTATTTTTCTTTTTCATTTTCTCTCACTAGGGTCAATGATTTGGTTACGATGACCATCTCACCCATACGTGACTGATACGTGCTGCGCATAAAATCGTAAAATCAACTTTGACACTTTCGGAGGCAACTGATACCTGTTAAACAAATCAAAGAAAGGTAAACAAAATTTTTCCCTGTTTTCTTACCAGGGTCACGAAAACATTGAACCAATTTTGACGACCGCGCGAGTCAAAAGTCAATTTTATGTTTAATCGCTTTGCAAAAATATAGAATTCAGAAGCAACTGTTTGCTGTTGCGGAAACTTTTTCCGATAAAAAAATCTTGTTCTTGTTTGAAGAATTTAGAAGTAGGCCATAAAGATACAATAAGATGTAAGAATAACTAAAAATCGATGTTTTCTTTGATAGGGTAGAAAACATTGTGGGAAAAGGAGAAAATGCTGGTAACCTGCATTGTCTCCTTTCCTCAGATTATTTTCAAAAGCCTTCTCTTTCAGGGGTGTTTAAAGGCGTCATTGTGTGGTAAAAGGTTAATAAGAATAAACAGATATCCCCCCCTTCCCATCAGCCAATGAAATCTCTTCCCTCTCTGAAATTATCCAATCAGAGAAGCTTTAAGGAAATCAGAATGGGAACCAACAGCCAAATCAGAATGGGAACCAACGGCCAATCAGATATTCAACAGCCAATCAGAGAGCTTCAAAATCGCTCCAAAATGGCGCCATAATTTATCGTTTAAAAACAGTGAAAAAAAAGGCATAAAAGTGGATTTAAAGTCTTCTTTAAAGGCTGCTGTGCAGTCCTTGGCGAACTGCCAGGCATGCACCATCCACACATGCCAGATTTCACTGAAAATGGGCAAAAATTTAAGAAAATAGGGGCGCAGCAGACCTTGTATTGGTCTTTTCAAGCCCCTTGCAAGAATTACTTCCCTTAGACCCTCGATGCACCCCCCCCTTCCCCAGCCCTTAACTGGATTCGCTTTTCTAACTCAGCCCACAATAAATGCTGCACATTGAAACTTTCAATAAGCCAAAGTGATCAATGTACAGTGTAAAAAAGCCCCAGAAATTAATGTGACAAGTGGCTAAAAAAAGACTGAAAACTCTTTTAGTTGCTTCCTATAGCATATATCAAACAAAGGCAACTGAAATGTAATTTCTCTAATCTCTTCAAACTGCAACAAGAAACCCAGTTACGTTGAATACCGTCTCATATGTGCCAGTTACGCTCATGCGAAAACCCCAGAAAATAATGCGACAAGTGGCTAAAAAAAAGACTGAATGCTTCTTATTGCATAAATCAAACAAATGGAACAAAATATTAAATGTACATTTTTTTCCTCTAATCTCTTTATACCATGACGACAAGTCTGTATAGACTACCGTCTCATAGGTGCCGGTTACGTATCCGCGAAAACGCGAAAACTCGACTTACGGAACACTTCATAGCAGATGACACCTGTTGCTTAATAGGTCAAATATAGGGAACTTAATTTCTAATATCTGTTTTTTACTTCTCCAGTCATTTTTTACCGTGACAACAAACCCATTAAGGTTGTCTATTGTCTCGCAGGTGCCGGTTACGTACCCGCGAAAACATGAAAAATCGACTTACGGAATATTTTATAGCAGACGACAACTGTTGCTTAAAGTCAATTATAGGGATTTTTCTATTTTTCTTTTTCATTTTCTCTCACTAGGGTCAATGATTTGGTTACGATGACCATCTCACCCATACGTGACTGATACGTGCTGCGCATAAAATCGTAAAATCAACTTTGACACTTTCGGAGGCAACTGATACCTGTTAAACAAATCAAAGAAAGGTAAACAAAATTTTTCCCTGTTTTCTTACCAGGGTCACGAAAACATTGAACCAATTTTGACGACCGCGCGAGTCAAAAGTCAATTTTATGTTTAATCGCTTTGCAAAAATATAGAATTCAGAAGCAACTGTTTGCTGTTGCGGAAACTTTTTCCGATAAAAAAATCTTGTTCTTGTTTGAAGAATTTAGAAGTAGGCCATAAAGATACAATAAGATGTAAGAATAACTAAAAATCGATGTTTTCTTTGATAGGGTAGAAAACATTGTGGGAAAAGGAGAAAATGCTGGTAACCTGCATTGTCTCCTTTCCTCAGATTATTTTCAAAAGCCTTCTCTTTCAGGGGTGTTTAAAGGCGTCATTGTGTGGTAAAAGGTTAATAAGAATAAACAGATATCCCCCCCTTCCCATCAGCCAATGAAATCTCTTCCCTCTCTGAAATTATCCAATCAGAGAAGCTTTAAGGAAATCAGAATGGGAACCAACAGCCAAATCAGAATGGGAACCAACGGCCAATCAGATATTCAACAGCCAATCAGAGAGCTTCAAAATCGCTCCAAAATGGCGCCATAATTTATCGTTTAAAAACAGTGAAAAAAAAGGCATAAAAGTGGATTTAAAGTCTTCTTTAAAGGCTGCTGTGCAGTCCTTGGCGAACTGCCAGGCATGCACCATCCACACATGCCAGATTTCACTGAAAATGGGCAAAAATTTAAGAAAATAGGGGCGCAGCAGACCTTGTATTGGTCTTTTCAAGCCCCTTGCAAGAATTACTTCCCTTAGACCCTCGATGCACCCCCCCCTTCCCCAGCCCTTAACTGGATTCGCTTTTCTAACTCAGCCCACAATAAATGCTGCACATTGAAACTTTCAATAAGCCAAAGTGATCAATGTACAGTGTAAAAAAGCCCCAGAAATTAATGTGACAAGTGGCTAAAAAAAGACTGAAAACTCTTTTAGTTGCTTCCTATAGCATATATCAAACAAAGGCAACTGAAATGTAATTTCTCTAATCTCTTCAAACTGCAACAAGAAACCCAGTTACGTTGAATACCGTCTCATATGTGCCAGTTACGCTCATGCGAAAACCCCAGAAAATAATGCGACAAGTGGCTAAAAAAAAGACTGAATGCTTCTTATTGCATAAATCAAACAAATGGAACAAAATTTTAAATGTACATTTTTTTCCTCTAATCTCTTTATACCATGACGACAAGTCTGTATAGACTACCGTCTCATAGGTGCCGGTTACGTATCCGCGAAAACGCGAAAACTCGACTTACGGAACACTTCATAGCAGATGACACCTGTTGCTTAATAGGTCAAATATAGGGAACTTAATTTCTAATATCTGTTTTTTACTTCTCCAGTCATTTTTTACCGTGACAACAAACCCATTAAGGTTGTCTATTGTCTCGCAGGTGCCGGTTACGTACCCGCGAAAACATGAAAAATCGACTTACGGAATATTTTATAGCAGACGACAACTGTTGCTTAAAGTCAATTATAGGGATTTTTCTATTTTTCTTTTTCATTTTCTCTCACTAGGGTCAATGATTTGGTTACGATGACCATCTCACCCATACGTGACTGATACGTGCTGCGCATAAAATCGTAAAATCAACTTTGACACTTTCGGAGGCAACTGATACCTGTTAAACAAATCAAAGAAAGGTAAACAAAATTTTTCCCTGTTTTCTTACCAGGGTCACGAAAACATTGAACCAATTTTGACGACCGCGCGAGTCAAAAGTCAATTTTATGTTTAATCGCTTTGCAAAAATATAGAATTCAGAAGCAACTGTTTGCTGTTGCGGAAACTTTTTCCGATAAAAAAATCTTGTTCTTGTTTGAAGAATTTAGAAGTAGGCCATAAAGATACAATAAGATGTAAGAATAACTAAAAATCGATGTTTTCTTTGATAGGGTAGAAAACATTGTGGGAAAAGGAGAAAATGCTGGTAACCTGCATTGTCTCCTTTCCTCAGATTATTTTCAAAAGCCTTCTCTTTCAGGGGTGTTTAAAGGCGTCATTGTGTGGTAAAAGGTTAATAAGAATAAACAGATATCCCCCCCTTCCCATCAGCCAATGAAATCTCTTCCCTCTCTGAAATTATCCAATCAGAGAAGCTTTAAGGAAATCAGAATGGGAACCAACAGCCAAATCAGAATGGGAACCAACGGCCAATCAGATATTCAACAGCCAATCAGAGAGCTTCAAAATCGCTCCAAAATGGCGCCATAATTTATCGTTTAAAAACAGTGAAAAAAAAGGCATAAAAGTGGATTTAAAGTCTTCTTTAAAGGCTGCTGTGCAGTCCTTGGCGAACTGCCAGGCATGCACCATCCACACATGCCAGATTTCACTGAAAATGGGCAAAAATTTAAGAAAATAGGGGCGCAGCAGACCTTGTATTGGTCTTTTCAAGCCCCTTGCAAGAATTACTTCCCTTAGACCCTCGATGCACCCCCCCTTCCCCAGCCCTTAACTGGATTCGCTTTTCTAACTCAGCCCACAATAAATGCTGCACATTGAAACTTTCAATAAGCCAAAGTGATCAATGTACAGTGTAAAAAAGCCCCAGAAATTAATGTGACAAGTGGCTAAAAAAAGACTGAAAACTCTTTTAGTTGCTTCCTATAGCATATATCAAACAAAGGCAACTGAAATGTAATTTCTCTAATCTCTTCAAACTGCAACAAGAAACCCAGTTACGTTGAATACCGTCTCATATGTGCCAGTTACGCTCATGCGAAAACCCCAGAAAATAATGCGACAAGTGGCTAAAAAAAAGACTGAATGCTTCTTATTGCATAAATCAAACAAATGGAACAAAATTTTAAATGTACATTTTTTTCCTCTAATCTCTTTATACCATGACGACAAGTCTGTATAGACTACCGTCTCATAGGTGCCGGTTACGTATCCGCGAAAACGCGAAAACTCGACTTACGGAACACTTCATAGCAGATGACACCTGTTGCTTAATAGGTCAAATATAGGGTACTTAATTTCTAATATCTGTTTTTTACTTCTCCAGTCATTTTTTACCGTGACAACAAACCCATTAAGGTTGTCTATTGTCTCGCAGGTGCCGGTTACGTACCCGCGAAAACATGAAAAATCGACTTACGGAATATTTTATAGCAGACGACAACTGTTGCTTAAAGTCAATTATAGGGATTTTTCTATTTTTCTTTTTCATTTTCTCTCACTAGGGTCAATGATTTGGTTACGATGACCATCTCACCCATACGTGACTGATACGTGCTGCGCATAAAATCGTAAAATCAACTTTGACACTTTCGGAGGCAACTGATACCTGTTAAACAAATCAAAGAAAGGTAAACAAAATTTTTCCCTGTTTTCTTACCAGGGTCACGAAAACATTGAACCAATTTTGACGACCGCGCGAGTCAAAAGTCAATTTTATGTTTAATCGCTTTGCAAAAATATAGAATTCAGAAGCAACTGTTTGCTGTTGCGGAAACTTTTTCCGATAAAAAAATCTTGTTCTTGTTTGAAGAATTTAGAAGTAGGCCATAAAGATACAATAAGATGTAAGAATAACTAAAAATCGATGTTTTCTTTGATAGGGTAGAAAACATTGTGGGAAAAGGAGAAAATGCTGGTAACCTGCATTGTCTCCTTTCCTCAGATTATTTTCAAAAGCCTTCTCTTTCAGGGGTGTTTAAAGGCGTCATTGTGTGGTAAAAGGTTAATAAGAATAAACAGATATCCCCCCCTTCCCATCAGCCAATGAAATCTCTTCCCTCTCTGAAATTATCCAATCAGAGAAGCTTTAAGGAAATCAGAATGGGAACCAACAGCCAAATCAGAATGGGAACCAACGGCCAATCAGATATTCAACAGCCAATCAGAGAGCTTCAAAATCGCTCCAAAATGGCGCCATAATTTATCGTTTAAAAACAGTGAAAAAAAAGGCATAAAAGTGGATTTAAAGTCTTCTTTAAAGGCTGCTGTGCAGTCCTTGGCGAACTGCCAGGCATGCACCATCCACACATGCCAGATTTCACTGAAAATGGGCAAAAATTTAAGAAAATAGGGGCGCAGCAGACCTTGTATTGGTCTTTTCAAGCCCCTTGCAAGAATTACTTCCCTTAGACCCTCGATGCACCCCCCCCTTCCCCAGCCCTTAACTGGATTCGCTTTTCTAACTCAGCCCACAATAAATGCTGCACATTGAAACTTTCAATAAGCCAAAGTGATCAATGTACAGTGTAAAAAAGCCCCAGAAATTAATGTGACAAGTGGCTAAAAAAAGACTGAAAACTCTTTTAGTTGCTTCCTATAGCATATATCAAACAAAGGCAACTGAAATGTAATTTCTCTAATCTCTTCAAACTGCAACAAGAAACCCAGTTACGTTGAATACCGTCTCATATGTGCCAGTTACGCTCATGCGAAAACCCCAGAAAATAATGCGACAAGTGGCTAAAAAAAAGACTGAATGCTTCTTATTGCATAAATCAAACAAATGGAACAAAATTTTAAATGTACATTTTTTTCCTCTAATCTCTTTATACCATGACGACAAGTCTGTATAGACTACCGTCTCATAGGTGCCGGTTACGTATCCGCGAAAACGCGAAAACTCGACTTACGGAACACTTCATAGCAGATGACACCTGTTGCTTAATAGGTCAAATATAGGGAACTTAATTTCTAATATCTGTTTTTTACTTCTCCAGTCATTTTTTACCGTGACAACAAACCCATTAAGGTTGTCTATTGTCTCGCAGGTGCCGGTTACGTACCCGCGAAAACATGAAAAATCGACTTACGGAATATTTTATAGCAGACGACAACTGTTGCTTAAAGTCAATTATAGGGATTTTTCTATTTTTCTTTTTCATTTTCTCTCACTAGGGTCAATGATTTGGTTACGATGACCATCTCACCCATACGTGACTGATACGTGCTGCGCATAAAATCGTAAAATCAACTTTGACACTTTCGGAGGCAACTGATACCTGTTAAACAAATCAAAGAAAGGTAAACAAAATTTTTCCCTGTTTTCTTACCAGGGTCACGAAAACATTGAACCAATTTTGACGACCGCGCGAGTCAAAAGTCAATTTTATGTTTAATCGCTTTGCAAAAATATAGAATTCAGAAGCAACTGTTTGCTGTTGCGGAAACTTTTTCCGATAAAAAAATCTTGTTCTTGTTTGAAGAATTTAGAAGTAGGCCATAAAGATACAATAAGATGTAAGAATAACTAAAAATCGATGTTTTCTTTGATAGGGTAGAAAACATTGTGGGAAAAGGAGAAAATGCTGGTAACCTGCATTGTCTCCTTTCCTCAGATTATTTTCAAAAGCCTTCTCTTTCAGGGGTGTTTAAAGGCGTCATTGTGTGGTAAAAGGTTAATAAGAATAAACAGATATCCCCCCCTTCCCATCAGCCAATGAAATCTCTTCCCTCTCTGAAATTATCCAATCAGAGAAGCTTTAAGGAAATCAGAATGGGAACCAACAGCCAAATCAGAATGGGAACCAACGGCCAATCAGATATTCAACAGCCAATCAGAGAGCTTCAAAATCGCTCCAAAATGGCGCCATAATTTATCGTTTAAAAACAGTGAAAAAAAAGGCATAAAAGTGGATTTAAAGTCTTCTTTAAAGGCTGCTGTGCAGTCCTTGGCGAACTGCCAGGCATGCACCATCCACACATGCCAGATTTCACTGAAAATGGGCAAAAATTTAAGAAAATAGGGGCGCAGCAGACCTTGTATTGGTCTTTTCAAGCCCCTTGCAAGAATTACTTCCCTTAGACCCTCGATGCACCCCCCCCTTCCCCAGCCCTTAACTGGATTCGCTTTTCTAACTCAGCCCACAATAAATGCTGCACATTGAAACTTTCAATAAGCCAAAGTGATCAATGTACAGTGTAAAAAAGCCCCAGAAATTAATGTGACAAGTGGCTAAAAAAAGACTGAAAACTCTTTTAGTTGCTTCCTATAGCATATATCAAACAAAGGCAACTGAAATGTAATTTCTCTAATCTCTTCAAACTGCAACAAGAAACCCAGTTACGTTGAATACCGTCTCATATGTGCCAGTTACGCTCATGCGAAAACCCCAGAAAATAATGCGACAAGTGGCTAAAAAAAAGACTGAATGCTTCTTATTGCATAAATCAAACAAATGGAACAAAATTTTAAATGTACATTTTTTTCCTCTAATCTCTTTATACCATGACGACAAGTCTGTATAGACTACCGTCTCATAGGTGCCGGTTACGTATCCGCGAAAACGCGAAAACTCGACTTACGGAACACTTCATAGCAGATGACACCTGTTGCTTAATAGGTCAAATATAGGGAACTTAATTTCTAATATCTGTTTTTTACTTCTCCAGTCATTTTTTACCGTGACAACAAACCCATTAAGGTTGTCTATTGTCTCGCAGGTGCCGGTTACGTACCCGCGAAAACATGAAAAATCGACTTACGGAATATTTTATAGCAGACGACAACTGTTGCTTAAAGTCAATTATAGGGATTTTTCTATTTTTCTTTTTCATTTTCTCTCACTAGGGTCAATGATTTGGTTACGATGACCATCTCACCCATACGTGACTGATACGTGCTGCGCATAAAATCGTAAAATCAACTTTGACACTTTCGGAGGCAACTGATACCTGTTAAACAAATCAAAGAAAGGTAAACAAAATTTTTCCCTGTTTTCTTACCAGGGTCACGAAAACATTGAACCAATTTTGACGACCGCGCGAGTCAAAAGTCAATTTTATGTTTAATCGCTTTGCAAAAATATAGAATTCAGAAGCAACTGTTTGCTGTTGCGGAAACTTTTTCCGATAAAAAAATCTTGTTCTTGTTTGAAGAATTTAGAAGTAGGCCATAAAGATACAATAAGATGTAAGAATAACTAAAAATCGATGTTTTCTTTGATAGGGTAGAAAACATTGTGGGAAAAGGAGAAAATGCTGGTAACCTGCATTGTCTCCTTTCCTCAGATTATTTTCAAAAGCCTTCTCTTTCAGGGGTGTTTAAAGGCGTCATTGTGTGGTAAAAGGTTAATAAGAATAAACAGATATCCCCCCCTTCCCATCAGCCAATGAAATCTCTTCCCTCTCTGAAATTATCCAATCAGAGAAGCTTTAAGGAAATCAGAATGGGAACCAACAGCCAAATCAGAATGGGAACCAACGGCCAATCAGATATTCAACAGCCAATCAGAGAGCTTCAAAATCGCTCCAAAATGGCGCCATAATTTATCGTTTAAAAACAGTGAAAAAAAAGGCATAAAAGTGGATTTAAAGTCTTCTTTAAAGGCTGCTGTGCAGTCCTTGGCGAACTGCCAGGCATGCACCATCCACACATGCCAGATTTCACTGAAAATGGGCAAAAATTTAAGAAAATAGGGGCGCAGCAGACCTTGTATTGGTCTTTTCAAGCCCCTTGCAAGAATTACTTCCCTTAGACCCTCGATGCACCCCCCCCTTCCCCAGCCCTTAACTGGATTCGCTTTTCTAACTCAGCCCACAATAAATGCTGCACATTGAAACTTTCAATAAGCCAAAGTGATCAATGTACAGTGTAAAAAAGCCCCAGAAATTAATGTGACAAGTGGCTAAAAAAAGACTGAAAACTCTTTTAGTTGCTTCCTATAGCATATATCAAACAAAGGCAACTGAAATGTAATTTCTCTAATCTCTTCAAACTGCAACAAGAAACCCAGTTACGTTGAATACCGTCTCATATGTGCCAGTTACGCTCATGCGAAAACCCCAGAAAATAATGCGACAAGTGGCTAAAAAAAAGACTGAATGCTTCTTATTGCATAAATCAAACAAATGGAACAAAATTTTAAATGTACATTTTTTTCCTCTAATCTCTTTATACCATGACGACAAGTCTGTATAGACTACCGTCTCATAGGTGCCGGTTACGTATCCGCGAAAACGCGAAAACTCGACTTACGGAACACTTCATAGCAGATGACACCTGTTGCTTAATAGGTCAAATATAGGGAACTTAATTTCTAATATCTGTTTTTTACTTCTCCAGTCATTTTTTACCGTGACAACAAACCCATTAAGGTTGTCTATTGTCTCGCAGGTGCCGGTTACGTACCCGCGAAAACATGAAAAATCGACTTACGGAATATTTTATAGCAGACGACAACTGTTGCTTAAAGTCAATTATAGGGATTTTTCTATTTTTCTTTTTCATTTTCTCTCACTAGGGTCAATGATTTGGTTACGATGACCATCTCACCCATACGTGACTGATACGTGCTGCGCATAAAATCGTAAAATCAACTTTGACACTTTCGGAGGCAACTGATACCTGTTAAACAAATCAAAGAAAGGTAAACAAAATTTTTCCCTGTTTTCTTACCAGGGTCACGAAAACATTGAACCAATTTTGACGACCGCGCGAGTCAAAAGTCAATTTTATGTTTAATCGCTTTGCAAAAATATAGAATTCAGAAGCAACTGTTTGCTGTTGCGGAAACTTTTTCCGATAAAAAAATCTTGTTCTTGTTTGAAGAATTTAGAAGTAGGCCATAAAGATACAATAAGATGTAAGAATAACTAAAAATCGATGTTTTCTTTGATAGGGTAGAAAACATTGTGGGAAAAGGAGAAAATGCTGGTAACCTGCATTGTCTCCTTTCCTCAGATTATTTTCAAAAGCCTTCTCTTTCAGGGGTGTTTAAAGGCGTCATTGTGTGGTAAAAGGTTAATAAGAATAAACAGATATCCCCCCCTTCCCATCAGCCAATGAAATCTCTTCCCTCTCTGAAATTATCCAATCAGAGAAGCTTTAAGGAAATCAGAATGGGAACCAACAGCCAAATCAGAATGGGAACCAACGGCCAATCAGATATTCAACAGCCAATCAGAGAGCTTCAAAATCGCTCCAAAATGGCGCCATAATTTATCGTTTAAAAACAGTGAAAAAAAAGGCATAAAAGTGGATTTAAAGTCTTCTTTAAAGGCTGCTGTGCAGTCCTTGGCGAACTGCCAGGCATGCACCATCCACACATGCCAGATTTCACTGAAAATGGGCAAAAATTTAAGAAAATAGGGGCGCAGCAGA
Organism: Tridacna crocea; assembly: GCA_943736015.1. Lineage (NCBI taxonomy): Eukaryota > Metazoa > Mollusca > Bivalvia > Cardiida > Cardiidae > Tridacna > Tridacna crocea. The sequence goes on from OX031059.1 coordinate 32,001,519, forward strand.
CCTTGTATTGGTCTTTTCAAGCCCCTTGCAAGAATTACTTCCCTTAGACCCTCGATGCACCCCCCCCTTCCCCAGCCCTTAACTGGATTCGCTTTTCTAACTCAGCCCACAATAAATGCTGCACATTGAAACTTTCAATAAGCCAAAGTGATCAATGTACAGTGTAAAAAAGCCCCAGAAATTAATGTGACAAGTGGCTAAAAAAAGACTGAAAACTCTTTTAGTTGCTTCCTATAGCATATATCAAACAAAGGCAACTGAAATGTAATTTCTCTAATCTCTTCAAACTGCAACAAGAAACCCAGTTACGTTGAATACCGTCTCATATGTGCCAGTTACGCTCATGCGAAAACCCCAGAAAATAATGCGACAAGTGGCTAAAAAAAAGACTGAATGCTTCTTATTGCATAAATCAAACAAATGGAACAAAATTTTAAATGTACATTTTTTTCCTCTAATCTCTTTATACCATGACGACAAGTCTGTATAGACTACCGTCTCATAGGTGCCGGTTACGTATCCGCGAAAACGCGAAAACTCGACTTACGGAACACTTCATAGCAGATGACACCTGTTGCTTAATAGGTCAAATATAGGGAACTTAATTTCTAATATCTGTTTTTTACTTCTCCAGTCATTTTTTACCGTGACAACAAACCCATTAAGGTTGTCTATTGTCTCGCAGGTGCCGGTTACGTACCCGCGAAAACATGAAAAATCGACTTACGGAATATTTTATAGCAGACGACAACTGTTGCTTAAAGTCAATTATAGGGATTTTTCTATTTTTCTTTTTCATTTTCTCTCACTAGGGTCAATGATTTGGTTACGATGACCATCTCACCCATACGTGACTGATACGTGCTGCGCATAAAATCGTAAAATCAACTTTGACACTTTCGGAGGCAACTGATACCTGTTAAACAAATCAAAGAAAGGTAAACAAAATTTTTCCCTGTTTTCTTACCAGGGTCACGAAAACATTGAACCAATTTTGACGACCGCGCGAGTCAAAAGTCAATTTTATGTTTAATCGCTTTGCAAAAATATAGAATTCAGAAGCAACTGTTTGCTGTTGCGGAAACTTTTTCCGATAAAAAAATCTTGTTCTTGTTTGAAGAATTTAGAAGTAGGCCATAAAGATACAATAAGATGTAAGAATAACTAAAAATCGATGTTTTCTTTGATAGGGTAGAAAACATTGTGGGAAAAGGAGAAAATGCTGGTAACCTGCATTGTCTCCTTTCCTCAGATTATTTTCAAAAGCCTTCTCTTTCAGGGGTGTTTAAAGGCGTCATTGTGTGGTAAAAGGTTAATAAGAATAAACAGATATCCCCCCCTTCCCATCAGCCAATGAAATCTCTTCCCTCTCTGAAATTATCCAATCAGAGAAGCTTTAAGGAAATCAGAATGGGAACCAACAGCCAAATCAGAATGGGAACCAACGGCCAATCAGATATTCAACAGCCAATCAGAGAGCTTCAAAATCGCTCCAAAATGGCGCCATAATTTATCGTTTAAAAACAGTGAAAAAAAAGGCATAAAAGTGGATTTAAAGTCTTCTTTAAAGGCTGCTGTGCAGTCCTTGGCGAACTGCCAGGCATGCACCATCCACACATGCCAGATTTCACTGAAAATGGGCAAAAATTTAAGAAAATAGGGGCGCAGCAGACCTTGTATTGGTCTTTTCAAGCACCTTGCAAGAATTACTTCCCTTAGACCCTCGATGCACCCCCCCCTTCCCCAGCCCTTAACTGGATTCGCTTTTCTAACTCAGCCCACAATAAATGCTGCACATTGAAACTTTCAATAAGCCAAAGTGATCAATGTACAGTGTAAAAAAGCCCCAGAAATTAATGTGACAAGTGGCTAAAAAAAGACTGAAAACTCTTTTAGTTGCTTCCTATAGCATATATCAAACAAAGGCAACTGAAATGTAATTTCTCTAATCTCTTCAAACTGCAACAAGAAACCCAGTTACGTTGAATACCGTCTCATATGTGCCAGTTACGCTCATGCGAAAACCCCAGAAAATAATGCGACAAGTGGCTAAAAAAAAGACTGAATGCTTCTTATTGCATAAATCAAACAAATGGAACAAAATTTTAAATGTACATTTTTTTCCTCTAATCTCTTTATACCATGACGACAAGTCTGTATAGACTACCGTCTCATAGGTGCCGGTTACGTATCCGCGAAAACGCGAAAACTCGACTTACGGAACACTTCATAGCAGATGACACCTGTTGCTTAATAGGTCAAATATAGGGAACTTAATTTCTAATATCTGTTTTTTACTTCTCCAGTCATTTTTTACCGTGACAACAAACCCATTAAGGTTGTCTATTGTCTCGCAGGTGCCGGTTACGTACCCGCGAAAACATGAAAAATCGACTTACGGAATATTTTATAGCAGACGACAACTGTTGCTTAAAGTCAATTATAGGGATTTTTCTATTTTTCTTTTTCATTTTCTCTCACTAGGGTCAATGATTTGGTTACGATGACCATCTCACCCATACGTGACTGATACGTGCTGCGCATAAAATCGTAAAATCAACTTTGACACTTTCGGAGGCAACTGATACCTGTTAAACAAATCAAAGAAAGGTAAACAAAATTTTTCCCTGTTTTCTTACCAGGGTCACGAAAACATTGAACCAATTTTGACGACCGCGCGAGTCAAAAGTCAATTTTATGTTTAATCGCTTTGCAAAAATATAGAATTCAGAAGCAACTGTTTGCTGTTGCGGAAACTTTTTCCGATAAAAAAATCTTGTTCTTGTTTGAAGAATTTAGAAGTAGGCCATAAAGATACAATAAGATGTAAGAATAACTAAAAATCGATGTTTTCTTTGATAGGGTAGAAAACATTGTGGGAAAAGGAGAAAATGCTGGTAACCTGCATTGTCTCCTTTCCTCAGATTATTTTCAAAAGCCTTCTCTTTCAGGGGTGTTTAAAGGCGTCATTGTGTGGTAAAAGGTTAATAAGAATAAACAGATATCCCCCCCTTCCCATCAGCCAATGAAATCTCTTCCCTCTCTGAAATTATCCAATCAGAGAAGCTTTAAGGAAATCAGAATGGGAACCAACAGCCAAATCAGAATGGGAACCAACGGCCAATCAGATATTCAACAGCCAATCAGAGAGCTTCAAAATCGCTCCAAAATGGCGCCATAATTTATCGTTTAAAAACAGTGAAAAAAAAGGCATAAAAGTGGATTTAAAGTCTTCTTTAAAGGCTGCTGTGCAGTCCTTGGCGAACTGCCAGGCATGCACCATCCACACATGCCAGATTTCACTGAAAATGGGCAAAAATTTAAGAAAATAGGGGCGCAGCAGACCTTGTATTGGTCTTTTCAAGCCCCTTGCAAGAATTACTTCCCTTAGACCCTCGATGCACCCCCCCCTTCCCCAGCCCTTAACTGGATTCGCTTTTCTAACTCAGCCCACAATAAATGCTGCACATTGAAACTTTCAATAAGCCAAAGTGATCAATGTACAGTGTAAAAAAGCCCCAGAAATTAATGTGACAAGTGGCTAAAAAAAGACTGAAAACTCTTTTAGTTGCTTCCTATAGCATATATCAAACAAAGGCAACTGAAATGTAATTTCTCTAATCTCTTCAAACTGCAACAAGAAACCCAGTTACGTTGAATACCGTCTCATATGTGCCAGTTACGCTCATGCGAAAACCCCAGAAAATAATGCGACAAGTGGCTAAAAAAAAGACTGAATGCTTCTTATTGCATAAATCAAACAAATGGAACAAAATTTTAAATGTACATTTTTTTCCTCTAATCTCTTTATACCATGACGACAAGTCTGTATAGACTACCGTCTCATAGGTGCCGGTTACGTATCCGCGAAAACGCGAAAACTCGACTTACGGAACACTTCATAGCAGATGACACCTGTTGCTTAATAGGTCAAATATAGGGAACTTAATTTCTAATATCTGTTTTTTACTTCTCCAGTCATTTTTTACCGTGACAACAAACCCATTAAGGTTGTCTATTGTCTCGCAGGTGCCGGTTACGTACCCGCGAAAACATGAAAAATCGACTTACGGAATATTTTATAGCAGACGACAACTGTTGCTTAAAGTCAATTATAGGGATTTTTCTATTTTTCTTTTTCATTTTCTCTCACTAGGGTCAATGATTTGGTTACGATGACCATCTCACCCATACGTGACTGATACGTGCTGCGCATAAAATCGTAAAATCAACTTTGACACTTTCGGAGGCAACTGATACCTGTTAAACAAATCAAAGAAAGGTAAACAAAATTTTTCCCTGTTTTCTTACCAGGGTCACGAAAACATTGAACCAATTTTGACGACCGCGCGAGTCAAAAGTCAATTTTATGTTTAATCGCTTTGCAAAAATATAGAATTCAGAAGCAACTGTTTGCTGTTGCGGAAACTTTTTCCGATAAAAAAATCTTGTTCTTGTTTGAAGAATTTAGAAGTAGGCCATAAAGATACAATAAGATGTAAGAATAACTAAAAATCGATGTTTTCTTTGATAGGGTAGAAAACATTGTGGGAAAAGGAGAAAATGCTGGTAACCTGCATTGTCTCCTTTCCTCAGATTATTTTCAAAAGCCTTCTCTTTCAGGGGTGTTTAAAGGCGTCATTGTGTGGTAAAAGGTTAATAAGAATAAACAGATATCCCCCCCTTCCCATCAGCCAATGAAATCTCTTCCCTCTCTGAAATTATCCAATCAGAGAAGCTTTAAGGAAATCAGAATGGGAACCAACAGCCAAATCAGAATGGGAACCAACGGCCAATCAGATATTCAACAGCCAATCAGAGAGCTTCAAAATCGCTCCAAAATGGCGCCATAATTTATCGTTTAAAAACAGTGAAAAAAAAGGCATAAAAGTGGATTTAAAGTCTTCTTTAAAGGCTGCTGTGCAGTCCTTGGCGAACTGCCAGGCATGCACCATCCACACATGCCAGATTTCACTGAAAATGGGCAAAAATTTAAGAAAATAGGGGCGCAGCAGACCTTGTATTGGTCTTTTCAAGCCCCTTGCAAGAATTACTTCCCTTAGACCCTCGATGCACCCCCCCCTTCCCCAGCCCTTAACTGGATTCGCTTTTCTAACTCAGCCCACAATAAATGCTGCACATTGAAACTTTCAATAAGCCAAAGTGATCAATGTACAGTGTAAAAAAGCCCCAGAAATTAATGTGACAAGTGGCTAAAAAAAGACTGAAAACTCTTTTAGTTGCTTCCTATAGCATATATCAAACAAAGGCAACTGAAATGTAATTTCTCTAATCTCTTCAAACTGCAACAAGAAACCCAGTTACGTTGAATACCGTCTCATATGTGCCAGTTACGCTCATGCGAAAACCCCAGAAAATAATGCGACAAGTGGCTAAAAAAAAGACTGAATGCTTCTTATTGCATAAATCAAACAAATGGAACAAAATTTTAAATGTACATTTTTTTCCTCTAATCTCTTTATACCATGACGACAAGTCTGTATAGACTACCGTCTCATAGCTGCCGGTTACGTATCCGCGAAAACGCGAAAACTCGACTTACGGAACACTTCATAGCAGATGACACCTGTTGCTTAATAGGTCAAATATAGGGAACTTAATTTCTAATATCTGTTTTTTACTTCTCCAGTCATTTTTTACCGTGACAACAAACCCATTAAGGTTGTCTATTGTCTCGCAGGTGCCGGTTACGTACCCGCGAAAACATGAAAAATCGACTTACGGAATATTTTATAGCAGACGACAACTGTTGCTTAAAGTCAATTATAGGGATTTTTCTATTTTTCTTTTTCATTTTCTCTCACTAGGGTCAATGATTTGGTTACGATGACCATCTCACCCATACGTGACTGATACGTGCTGCGCATAAAATCGTAAAATCAACTTTGACACTTTCGGAGGCAACTGATACCTGTTAAACAAATCAAAGAAAGGTAAACAAAATTTTTCCCTGTTTTCTTACCAGGGTCACGAAAACATTGAACCAATTTTGACGACCGCGCGAGTCAAAAGTCAATTTTATGTTTAATCGCTTTGCAAAAATATAGAATTCAGAAGCAACTGTTTGCTGTTGCGGAAACTTTTTCCGATAAAAAAATCTTGTTCTTGTTTGAAGAATTTAGAAGTAGGCCATAAAGATACAATAAGATGTAAGAATAACTAAAAATCGATGTTTTCTTTGATAGGGTAGAAAACATTGTGGGAAAAGGAGAAAATGCTGGTAACCTGCATTGTCTCCTTTCCTCAGATTATTTTCAAAAGCCTTCTCTTTCAGGGGTGTTTAAAGGCGTCATTGTGTGGTAAAAGGTTAATAAGAATAAACAGATATCCCCCCCTTCCCATCAGCCAATGAAATCTCTTCCCTCTCTGAAATTATCCAATCAGAGAAGCTTTAAGGAAATCAGAATGGGAACCAACAGCCAAATCAGAATGGGAACCAACGGCCAATCAGATATTCAACAGCCAATCAGAGAGCTTCAAAATCGCTCCAAAATGGCGCCATAATTTATCGTTTAAAAACAGTGAAAAAAAAGGCATAAAAGTGGATTTAAAGTCTTCTTTAAAGGCTGCTGTGCAGTCCTTGGCGAACTGCCAGGCATGCACCATCCACACATGCCAGATTTCACTGAAAATGGGCAAAAATTTAAGAAAATAGGGGCGCAGCAGACCTTGTATTGGTCTTTTCAAGCCCCTTGCAAGAATTACTTCCCTTAGACCCTCGATGCACCCCCCCCTTCCCCAGCCCTTAACTGGATTCGCTTTTCTAACTCAGCCCACAATAAATGCTGCACATTGAAACTTTCAATAAGCCAAAGTGATCAATGTACAGTGTAAAAAAGCCCCAGAAATTAATGTGACAAGTGGCTAAAAAAAGACTGAAAACTCTTTTAGTTGCTTCCTATAGCATATATCAAACAAAGGCAACTGAAATGTAATTTCTCTAATCTCTTCAAACTGCAACAAGAAACCCAGTTACGTTGAATACCGTCTCATATGTGCCAGTTACGCTCATGCGAAAACCCCAGAAAATAATGCGACAAGTGGCTAAAAAAAAGACTGAATGCTTCTTATTGCATAAATCAAACAAATGGAACAAAATTTTAAATGTACATTTTTTTCCTCTAATCTCTTTATACCATGACGACAAGTCTGTATAGACTACCGTCTCATAGGTGCCGGTTACGTATCCGCGAAAACGCGAAAACTCGACTTACGGAACACTTCATAGCAGATGACACCTGTTGCTTAATAGGTCAAATATAGGGAACTTAATTTCTAATATCTGTTTTTTACTTCTCCAGTCATTTTTTACCGTGACAACAAACCCATTAAGGTTGTCTATTGTCTCGCAGGTGCCGGTTACGTACCCGCGAAAACATGAAAAATCGACTTACGGAATATTTTATAGCAGACGACAACTGTTGCTTAAAGTCAATTATAGGGATTTTTCTATTTTTCTTTTTCATTTTCTCTCACTAGGGTCAATGATTTGGTTACGATGACCATCTCACCCATACGTGACTGATACGTGCTGCGCATAAAATCGTAAAATCAACTTTGACACTTTCGGAGGCAACTGATACCTGTTAAACAAATCAAAGAAAGGTAAACAAAATTTTTCCCTGTTTTCTTACCAGGGTCACGAAAACATTGAACCAATTTTGACGACCGCGCGAGTCAAAAGTCAATTTTATGTTTAATCGCTTTGCAAAAATATAGAATTCAGAAGCAACTGTTTGCTGTTGCGGAAACTTTTTCCGATAAAAAAATCTTGTTCTTGTTTGAAGAATTTAGAAGTAGGCCATAAAGATACAATAAGATGTAAGAATAACTAAAAATCGATGTTTTCTTTGATAGGGTAGAAAACATTGTGGGAAAAGGAGAAAATGCTGGTAACCTGCATTGTCTCCTTTCCTCAGATTATTTTCAAAAGCCTTCTCTTTCAGGGGTGTTTAAAGGCGTCATTGTGTGGTAAAAGGTTAATAAGAATAAACAGATATCCCCCCCTTCCCATCAGCCAATGAAATCTCTTCCCTCTCTGAAATTATCCAATCAGAGAAGCTTTAAGGAAATCAGAATGGGAACCAACAGCCAAATCAGAATGGGAACCAACGGCCAATCAGATATTCAACAGCCAATCAGAGAGCTTCAAAATCGCTCCAAAATGGCGCCATAATTTATCGTTTAAAAACAGTGAAAAAAAAGGCATAAAAGTGGATTTAAAGTCTTCTTTAAAGGCTGCTGTGCAGTCCTTGGCGAACTGCCAGGCATGCACCATCCACACATGCCAGATTTCACTGAAAATGGGCAAAAATTTAAGAAAATAGGGGCGCAGCAGACCTTGTATTGGTCTTTTCAAGCCCCTTGCAAGAATTACTTCCCTTAGACCCTCGATGCACCCCCCCCTTCCCCAGCCCTTAACTGGATTCGCTTTTCTAACTCAGCCCACAATAAATGCTGCACATTGAAACTTTCAATAAGCCAAAGTGATCAATGTACAGTGTAAAAAAGCCCCAGAAATTAATGTGACAAGTGGCTAAAAAAAGACTGAAAACTCTTTTAGTTGCTTCCTATAGCATATATCAAACAAAGGCAACTGAAATGTAATTTCTCTAATCTCTTCAAACTGCAACAAGAAACCCAGTTACGTTGAATACCGTCTCATATGTGCCAGTTACGCTCATGCGAAAACCCCAGAAAATAATGCGACAAGTGGCTAAAAAAAAGACTGAATGCTTCTTATTGCATAAATCAAACAAATGGAACAAAATATTAAATGTACATTTTTTTCCTCTAATCTCTTTATACCATGACGACAAGTCTGTATAGACTACCGTCTCATAGGTGCCGGTTACGTATCCGCGAAAACGCGAAAACTCGACTTACGGAACACTTCATAGCAGATGACACCTGTTGCTTAATAGGTCAAATATAGGGAACTTAATTTCTAATATCTGTTTTTTACTTCTCCAGTCATTTTTTACCGTGACAACAAACCCATTAAGGTTGTCTATTGTCTCGCAGGTGCCGGTTACGTACCCGCGAAAACATGAAAAATCGACTTACGGAATATTTTATAGCAGACGACAACTGTTGCTTAAAGTCAATTATAGGGATTTTTCTATTTTTCTTTTTCATTTTCTCTCACTAGGGTCAATGATTTGGTTACGATGACCATCTCACCCATACGTGACTGATACGTGCTGCGCATAAAATCGTAAAATCAACTTTGACACTTTCGGAGGCAACTGATACCTGTTAAACAAATCAAAGAAAGGTAAACAAAATTTTTCCCTGTTTTCTTACCAGGGTCACGAAAACATTGAACCAATTTTGACGACCGCGCGAGTCAAAAGTCAATTTTATGTTTAATCGCTTTGCAAAAATATAGAATTCAGAAGCAACTGTTTGCTGTTGCGGAAACTTTTTCCGATAAAAAAATCTTGTTCTTGTTTGAAGAATTTAGAAGTAGGCCATAAAGATACAATAAGATGTAAGAATAACTAAAAATCGATGTTTTCTTTGATAGGGTAGAAAACATTGTGGGAAAAGGAGAAAATGCTGGTAACCTGCATTGTCTCCTTTCCTCAGATTATTTTCAAAAGCCTTCTCTTTCAGGGGTGTTTAAAGGCGTCATTGTGTGGTAAAAGGTTAATAAGAATAAACAGATATCCCCCCCTTCCCATCAGCCAATGAAATCTCTTCCCTCTCTGAAATTATCCAATCAGAGAAGCTTTAAGGAAATCAGAATGGGAACCAACAGCCAAATCAGAATGGGAACCAACGGCCAATCAGATATTCAACAGCCAATCAGAGAGCTTCAAAATCGCTCCAAAATGGCGCCATAATTTATCGTTTAAAAACAGTGAAAAAAAAGGCATAAAAGTGGATTTAAAGTCTTCTTTAAAGGCTGCTGTGCAGTCCTTGGCGAACTGCCAGGCATGCACCATCCACACATGCCAGATTTCACTGAAAATGGGCAAAAATTTAAGAAAATAGGGGCGCAGCAGACCTTGTATTGGTCTTTTCAAGCCCCTTGCAAGAATTACTTCCCTTAGACCCTCGATGCACCCCCCCCTTCCCCAGCCCTTAACTGGATTCGCTTTTCTAACTCAGCCCACAATAAATGCTGCACATTGAAACTTTCAATAAGCCAAAGTGATCAATGTACAGTGTAAAAAAGCCCCAGAAATTAATGTGACAAGTGGCTAAAAAAAGACTGAAAACTCTTTTAGTTGCTTCCTATAGCATATATCAAACAAAGGCAACTGAAATGTAATTTCTCTAATCTCTTCAAACTGCAACAAGAAACCCAGTTACGTTGAATACCGTCTCATATGTGCCAGTTACGCTCATGCGAAAACCCCAGAAAATAATGCGACAAGTGGCTAAAAAAAAGACTGAATGCTTCTTATTGCATAAATCAAACAAATGGAACAAAATTTTAAATGTACATTTTTTTCCTCTAATCTCTTTATACCATGACGACAAGTCTGTATAGACTACCGTCTCATAGGTGCCGGTTACGTATCCGCGAAAACGCGAAAACTCGACTTACGGAACACTTCATAGCAGATGACACCTGTTGCTTAATAGGTCAAATATAGGGAACTTAATTTCTAATATCTGTTTTTTACTTCTCCAGTCATTTTTTACCGTGACAACAAACCCATTAAGGTTGTCTATTGTCTCGCAGGTGCCGGTTACGTACCCGCGAAAACATGAAAAATCGACTTACGGAATATTTTATAGCAGACGACAACTGTTGCTTAAAGTCAATTATAGGGATTTTTCTATTTTTCTTTTTCATTTTCTCTCACTAGGGTCAATGATTTGGTTACGATGACCATCTCACCCATACGTGACTGATACGTGCTGCGCATAAAATCGTAAAATCAACTTTGACACTTTCGGAGGCAACTGATACCTGTTAAACAAATCAAAGAAAGGTAAACAAAATTTTTCCCTGTTTTCTTACCAGGGTCACGAAAACATTGAACCAATTTTGACGACCGCGCGAGTCAAAAGTCAATTTTATGTTTAATCGCTTTGCAAAAATATAGAATTCAGAAGCAACTGTTTGCTGTTGCGGAAACTTTTTCCGATAAAAAAATCTTGTTCTTGTTTGAAGAATTTAGAAGTAGGCCATAAAGATACAATAAGATGTAAGAATAACTAAAAATCGATGTTTTCTTTGATAGGGTAGAAAACATTGTGGGAAAAGGAGAAAATGCTGGTAACCTGCATTGTCTCCTTTCCTCAGATTATTTTCAAAAGCCTTCTCTTTCAGGGGTGTTTAAAGGCGTCATTGTGTGGTAAAAGGTTAATAAGAATAAACAGATATCCCCCCCTTCCCATCAGCCAATGAAATCTCTTCCCTCTCTGAAATTATCCAATCAGAGAAGCTTTAAGGAAATCAGAATGGGAACCAACAGCCAAATCAGAATGGGAACCAACGGCCAATCAGATATTCAACAGCCAATCAGAGAGCTTCAAAATCGCTCCAAAATGGCGCCATAATTTATCGTTTAAAAACAGTGAAAAAAAAGGCATAAAAGTGGATTTAAAGTCTTCTTTAAAGGCTGCTGTGCAGTCCTTGGCGAACTGCCAGGCATGCACCATCCACACATGCCAGATTTCACTGAAAATGGGCAAAAATTTAAGAAAATAGGGGCGCAGCAGACCTTGTATTGGTCTTTTCAAGCCCCTTGCAAGAATTACTTCCCTTAGACCCTCGATGCACCCCCCCCTTCCCCAGCCCTTAACTGGATTCGCTTTTCTAACTCAGCCCACAATAAATGCTGCACATTGAAACTTTCAATAAGCCAAAGTGATCAATGTACAGTGTAAAAAAGCCCCAGAAATTAATGTGACAAGTGGCTAAAAAAAGACTGAAAACTCTTTTAGTTGCTTCCTATAGCATATATCAAACAAAGGCAACTGAAATGTAATTTCTCTAATCTCTTCAAACTGCAACAAGAAACCCAGTTACGTTGAATACCGTCTCATATGTGCCAGTTACGCTCATGCGAAAACCCCAGAAAATAATGCGACAAGTGGCTAAAAAAAAGACTGAATGCTTCTTATTGCATAAATCAAACAAATGGAACAAAATTTTAAATGTACATTTTTTTCCTCTAATCTCTTTATACCATGACGACAAGTCTGTATAGACTACCGTCTCATAGGTGCCGGTTACGTATCCGCGAAAACGCGAAAACTCGACTTACGGAACACTTCATAGCAGATGACACCTGTTGCTTAATAGGTCAAATATAGGGAACTTAATTTCTAATATCTGTTTTTTACTTCTCCAGTCATTTTTTACCGTGACAACAAACCCATTAAGGTTGTCTATTGTCTCGCAGGTGCCGGTTATGTACCCGCGAAAACATGAAAAATCGACTTACGGAATATTTTATAGCAGACGACAACTGTTGCTTAAAGTCAATTATAGGGATTTTTCTATTTTTCTTTTTCATTTTCTCTCACTAGGGTCAATGATTTGGTTACGATGACCATCTCACCCATACGTGACTGATACGTGCTGCGCATAAAATCGTAAAATCAACTTTGACACTTTCGGAGGCAACTGATACCTGTTAAACAAATCAAAGAAAGGTAAACAAAATTTTTCCCTGTTTTCTTACCAGGGTCACGAAAACATTGAACCAATTTTGACGACCGCGCGAGTCAAAAGTCAATTTTATGTTTAATCGCTTTGCAAAAATATAGAATTCAGAAGCAACTGTTTGCTGTTGCGGAAACTTTTTCCGATAAAAAAATCTTGTTCTTGTTTGAAGAATTTAGAAGTAGGCCATAAAGATACAATAAGATGTAAGAATAACTAAAAATCGATGTTTTCTTTGATAGGGTAGAAAACATTGTGGGAAAAGGAGAAAATGCTGGTAACCTGCATTGTCTCCTTTCCTCAGATTATTTTCAAAAGCCTTCTCTTTCAGGGGTGTTTAAAGGCGTCATTGTGTGGTAAAAGGTTAATAAGAATAAACAGATATCCCCCCCTTCCCATCAGCCAATGAAATCTCTTCCCTCTCTGAAATTATCCAATCAGAGAAGCTTTAAGGAAATCAGAATGGGAACCAACAGCCAAATCAGAATGGGAACCAACGGCCAATCAGATATTCAACAGCCAATCAGAGAGCTTCAAAATCGCTCCAAAATGGCGCCATAATTTATCGTTTAAAAACAGTGAAAAAAAAGGCATAAAAGTGGATTTAAAGTCTTCTTTAAAGGCTGCTGTGCAGTCCTTGGCGAACTGCCAGGCATGCACCATCCACACATGCCAGATTTCACTGAAAATGGGCAAAAATTTAAGAAAATAGGGGCGCAGCAGACCTTGTATTGGTCTTTTCAAGCCCCTTGCAAGAATTACTTCCCTTAGACCCTCGATGCACCCCCCCCTTCCCCAGCCCTTAACTGGATTCGCTTTTCTAACTCAGCCCACAATAAATGCTGCACATTGAAACTTTCAATAAGCCAAAGTGATCAATGTACAGTGTAAAAAAGCCCCAGAAATTAATGTGACAAGTGGCTAAAAAAAGACTGAAAACTCTTTTAGTTGCTTCCTATAGCATATATCAAACAAAGGCAACTGAAATGTAATTTCTCTAATCTCTTCAAACTGCAACAAGAAACCCAGTTACGTTGAATACCGTCTCATATGTGCCAGTTACGCTCATGCGAAAACCCCAGAAAATAATGCGACAAGTGGCTAAAAAAAAGACTGAATGCTTCTTATTGCATAAATCAAACAAATGGAACAAAATTTTAAATGTACATTTTTTTCCTCTAATCTCTTTATACCATGACGACAAGTCTGTATAGACTACCGTCTCATAGGTGCCGGTTACGTATCCGCGAAAACGCGAAAACTCGACTTACGGAACACTTCATAGCAGATGACACCTGTTGCTTAATAGGTCAAATATAGGGAACTTAATTTCTAATATCTGTTTTTTACTTCTCCAGTCATTTTTTACCGTGACAACAAACCCATTAAGGTTGTCTATTGTCTCGCAGGTGCCGGTTACGTACCCGCGAAAACATGAAAAATCGACTTACGGAATATTTTATAGCAGACGACAACTGTTGCTTAAAGTCAATTATAGGGATTTTTCTATTTTTCTTTTTCATTTTCTCTCACTAGGGTCAATGATTTGGTTACGATGACCATCTCACCCATACGTGACTGATACGTGCTGCGCATAAAATCGTAAAATCAACTTTGACACTTTCGGAGGCAACTGATACCTGTTAAACAAATCAAAGAAAGGTAAACAAAATTTTTCCCTGTTTTCTTACCAGGGTCACGAAAACATTGAACCAATTTTGACGACCGCGCGAGTCAAAAGTCAATTTTATGTTTAATCGCTTTGCAAAAATATAGAATTCAGAAGCAACTGTTTGCTGTTGCGGAAACTTTTTCCGATAAAAAAATCTTGTTCTTGTTTGAAGAATTTAGAAGTAGGCCATAAAGATACAATAAGATGTAAGAATAACTAAAAATCGATGTTTTCTTTGATAGGGTAGAAAACATTGTGGGAAAAGGAGAAAATGCTGGTAACCTGCATTGTCTCCTTTCCTCAGATTATTTTCAAAAGCCTTCTCTTTCAGGGGTGTTTAAAGGCGTCATTGTGTGGTAAAAGGTTAATAAGAATAAACAGATATCCCCCCCTTCCCATCAGCCAATGAAATCTCTTCCCTCTCTGAAATTATCCAATCAGAGAAGCTTTAAGGAAATCAGAATGGGAACCAACAGCCAAATCAGAATGGGAACCAACGGCCAATCAGATATTCAACAGCCAATCAGAGAGCTTCAAAATCGCTCCAAAATGGCGCCATAATTTATCGTTTAAAAACAGTGAAAAAAAAGGCATAAAAGTGGATTTAAAGTCTTCTTTAAAGGCTGCTGTGCAGTCCTTGGCGAACTGCCAGGCATGCACCATCCACACATGCCAGATTTCACTGAAAATGGGCAAAAATTTAAGAAAATAGGGGCGCAGCAGACCTTGTATTGGTCTTTTCAAGCCCCTTGCAAGAATTACTTCCCTTAGACCCTCGATGCACCCCCCCCTTCCCCAGCCCTTAACTGGATTCGCTTTTCTAACTCAGCCCACAATAAATGCTGCACATTGAAACTTTCAATAAGCCAAAGTGATCAATGTACAGTGTAAAAAAGCCCCAGAAATTAATGTGACAAGTGGCTAAAAAAAGACTGAAAACTCTTTTAGTTGCTTCCTATAGCATATATCAAACAAAGGCAACTGAAATGTAATTTCTCTAATCTCTTCAAACTGCAACAAGAAACCCAGTTACGTTGAATACCGTCTCATATGTGCCAGTTACGCTCATGCGAAAACCCCAGAAAATAATGCGACAAGTGGCTAAAAAAAAGACTGAATGCTTCTTATTGCATAAATCAAACAAATGGAACAAAATTTTAAATGTACATTTTTTTCCTCTAATCTCTTTATACCATGACGACAAGTCTGTATAGACTACCGTCTCATAGGTGCCGGTTACGTATCCGCGAAAACGCGAAAACTCGACTTACGGAACACTTCATAGCAGATGACACCTGTTGCTTAATAGGTCAAATATAGGGAACTTAATTTCTAATATCTGTTTTTTACTTCTCCAGTCATTTTTTACCGTGACAACAAACCCATTAAGGTTGTCTATTGTCTCGCAGGTGCCGGTTACGTACCCGCGAAAACATGAAAAATCGACTTACGGAATATTTTATAGCAGACGACAACTGTTGCTTAAAGTCAATTATAGGGATTTTTCTATTTTTCTTTTTCATTTTCTCTCACTAGGGTCAATGATTTGGTTACGATGACCATCTCACCCATACGTGACTGATACGTGCTGCGCATAAAATCGTAAAATCAACTTTGACACTTTCGGAGGCAACTGATACCTGTTAAACAAATCAAAGAAAGGTAAACAAAATTTTTCCCTGTTTTCTTACCAGGGTCACGAAAACATTGAACCAATTTTGACGACCGCGCGAGTCAAAAGTCAATTTTATGTTTAATCGCTTTGCAAAAATATAGAATTCAGAAGCAACTGTTTGCTGTTGCGGAAACTTTTTCCGATAAAAAAATCTTGTTCTTGTTTGAAGAATTTAGAAGTAGGCCATAAAGATACAATAAGATGTAAGAATAACTAAAAATCGATGTTTTCTTTGATAGGGTAGAAAACATTGTGGGAAAAGGAGAAAATGCTGGTAACCTGCATTGTCTCCTTTCCTCAGATTATTTTCAAAAGCCTTCTCTTTCAGGGGTGTTTAAAGGCGTCATTGTGTGGTAAAAGGTTAATAAGAATAAACAGATATCCCCCCCTTCCCATCAGCCAATGAAATCTCTTCCCTCTCTGAAATTATCCAATCAGAGAAGCTTTAAGGAAATCAGAATGGGAACCAACAGCCAAATCAGAATGGGAACCAACGGCCAATCAGATATTCAACAGCCAATCAGAGAGCTTCAAAATCGCTCCAAAATGGCGCCATAATTTATCGTTTAAAAACAGTGAAAAAAAAGGCATAAAAGTGGATTTAAAGTCTTCTTTAAAGGCTGCTGTGCAGTCCTTGGCGAACTGCCAGGCATGCACCATCCACACATGCCAGATTTCACTGAAAATGGGCAAAAATTTAAGAAAATAGGGGCGCAGCAGACCTTGTATTGGTCTTTTCAAGCCCCTTGCAAGAATTACTTCCCTTAGACCCTCGATGCACCCCCCCCTTCCCCAGCCCTTAACTGGATTCGCTTTTCTAACTCAGCCCACAATAAATGCTGCACATTGAAACTTTCAATAAGCCAAAGTGATCAATGTACAGTGTAAAAAAGCCCCAGAAATTAATGTGACAAGTGGCTAAAAAAAGACTGAAAACTCTTTTAGTTGCTTCCTATAGCATATATCAAACAAAGGCAACTGAAATGTAATTTCTCTAATCTCTTCAAACTGCAACAAGAAACCCAGTTACGTTGAATACCGTCTCATATGTGCCAGTTACGCTCATGCGAAAACCCCAGAAAATAATGCGACAAGTGGCTAAAAAAAAGACTGAATGCTTCTTATTGCATAAATCAAACAAATGGAACAAAATTTTAAATGTACATTTTTTTCCTCTAATCTCTTTATACCATGACGACAAGTCTGTATAGACTACCGTCTCATAGGTGCCGGTTACGTATCCGCGAAAACGCGAAAACTCGACTTACGGAACACTTCATAGCAGATGACACCTGTTGCTTAATAGGTCAAATATAGGGAACTTAATTTCTAATATCTGTTTTTTACTTCTCCAGTCATTTTTTACCGTGACAACAAACCCATTAAGGTTGTCTATTGTCTCGCAGGTGCCGGTTACGTACCCGCGAAAACATGAAAAATCGACTTACGGAATATTTTATAGCAGACGACAACTGTTGCTTAAAGTCAATTATAGGGATTTTTCTATTTTTCTTTTTCATTTTCTCTCACTAGGGTCAATGATTTGGTTACGATGACCATCTCACCCATACGTGACTGATACGTGCTGCGCATAAAATCGTAAAATCAACTTTGACACTTTCGGAGGCAACTGATACCTGTTAAACAAATCAAAGAAAGGTAAACAAAATTTTTCCCTGTTTTCTTACCAGGGTCACGAAAACATTGAACCAATTTTGACGACCGCGCGAGTCAAAAGTCAATTTTATGTTTAATCGCTTTGCAAAAATATAGAATTCAGAAGCAACTGTTTGCTGTTGCGGAAACTTTTTCCGATAAAAAAATCTTGTTCTTGTTTGAAGAATTTAGAAGTAGGCCATAAAGATACAATAAGATGTAAGAATAACTAAAAATCGATGTTTTCTTTGATAGGGTAGAAAACATTGTGGGAAAAGGAGAAAATGCTGGTAACCTGCATTGTCTCCTTTCCTCAGATTATTTTCAAAAGCCTTCTCTTTCAGGGGTGTTTAAAGGCGTCATTGTGTGGTAAAAGGTTAATAAGAATAAACAGATATCCCCCCCTTCCCATCAGCCAATGAAATCTCTTCCCTCTCTGAAATTATCCAATCAGAGAAGCTTTAAGGAAATCAGAATGGGAACCAACAGCCAAATCAGAATGGGAACCAACGGCCAATCAGATATTCAACAGCCAATCAGAGAGCTTCAAAATCGCTCCAAAATGGCGCCATAATTTATCGTTTAAAAACAGTGAAAAAAAAGGCATAAAAGTGGATTTAAAGTCTTCTTTAAAGGCTGCTGTGCAGTCCTTGGCGAACTGCCAGGCATGCACCATCCACACATGCCAGATTTCACTGAAAATGGGCAAAAATTTAAGAAAATAGGGGCGCAGCAGACCTTGTATTGGTCTTTTCAAGCCCCTTGCAAGAATTACTTCCCTTAGACCCTCGATGCACCCCCCCCCTTCCCCAGCCCTTAACTGGATTCGCTTTTCTAACTCAGCCCACAATAAATGCTGCACATTGAAACTTTCAATAAGCCAAAGTGATCAATGTACAGTGTAAAAAAGCCCCAGAAATTAATGTGACAAGTGGCTAAAAAAAGACTGAAAACTCTTTTAGTTGCTTCCTATAGCATATATCAAACAAAGGCAACTGAAATGTAATTTCTCTAATCTCTTCAAACTGCAACAAGAAACCCAGTTACGTTGAATACCGTCTCATATGTGCCAGTTACGCTCATGCGAAAACCCCAGAAAATAATGCGACAAGTGGCTAAAAAAAAGACTGAATGCTTCTTATTGCATAAATCAAACAAATGGAACAAAATTTTAAATGTACATTTTTTTCCTCTAATCTCTTTATACCATGACGACAAGTCTGTATAGACTACCGTCTCATAGGTGCCGGTTACGTATCCGCGAAAACGCGAAAACTCGACTTACGGAACACTTCATAGCAGATGACACCTGTTGCTTAATAGGTCAAATATAGGGAACTTAATTTCTAATATCTGTTTTTTACTTCTCCAGTCATTTTTTACCGTGACAACAAACCCATTAAGGTTGTCTATTGTCTCGCAGGTGCCGGTTACGTACCCGCGAAAACATGAAAAATCGACTTACGGAATATTTTATAGCAGACGACAACTGTTGCTTAAAGTCAATTATAGGGATTTTTCTATTTTTCTTTTTCATTTTCTCTCACTAGGGTCAATGATTTGGTTACGATGACCATCTCACCCATACGTGACTGATACGTGCTGCGCATAAAATCGTAAAATCAACTTTGACACTTTCGGAGGCAACTGATACCTGTTAAACAAATCAAAGAAAGGTAAACAAAATTTTTCCCTGTTTTCTTACCAGGGTCACGAAAACATTGAACCAATTTTGACGACCGCGCGAGTCAAAAGTCAATTTTATGTTTAATCGCTTTGCAAAAATATAGAATTCAGAAGCAACTGTTTGCTGTTGCGGAAACTTTTTCCGATAAAAAAATCTTGTTCTTGTTTGAAGAATTTAGAAGTAGGCCATAAAGATACAATAAGATGTAAGAATAACTAAAAATCGATGTTTTCTTTGATAGGGTAGAAAACATTGTGGGAAAAGGAGAAAATGCTGGTAACCTGCATTGTCTCCTTTCCTCAGATTATTTTCAAAAGCCTTCTCTTTCAGGGGTGTTTAAAGGCGTCATTGTGTGGTAAAAGGTTAATAAGAATAAACAGATATCCCCCCCTTCCCATCAGCCAATGAAATCTCTTCCCTCTCTGAAATTATCCAATCAGAGAAGCTTTAAGGAAATCAGAATGGGAACCAACAGCCAAATCAGAATGGGAACCAACGGCCAATCAGATATTCAACAGCCAATCAGAGAGCTTCAAAATCGCTCCAAAATGGCGCCATAATTTATCGTTTAAAAACAGTGAAAAAAAAGGCATAAAAGTGGATTTAAAGTCTTCTTTAAAGGCTGCTGTGCAGTCCTTGGCGAACTGCCAGGCATGCACCATCCACACATGCCAGATTTCACTGAAAATGGGCAAAAATTTAAGAAAATAGGGGCGCAGCAGACCTTGTATTGGTCTTTTCAAGCCCCTTGCAAGAATTACTTCCCTTAGACCCTCGATGCACCCCCCCCTTCCCCAGCCCTTAACTGGATTCGCTTTTCTAACTCAGCCCACAATAAATGCTGCACATTGAAACTTTCAATAAGCCAAAGTGATCAATGTACAGTGTAAAAAAGCCCCAGAAATTAATGTGACAAGTGGCTAAAAAAAGACTGAAAACTCTTTTAGTTGCTTCCTATAGCATATATCAAACAAAGGCAACTGAAATGTAATTTCTCTAATCTCTTCAAACTGCAACAAGAAACCCAGTTACGTTGAATACCGTCTCATATGTGCCAGTTACGCTCATGCGAAAACCCCAGAAAATAATGCGACAAGTGGCTAAAAAAAAGACTGAATGCTTCTTATTGCATAAATCAAACAAATGGAACAAAATTTTAAATGTACATTTTTTTCCTCTAATCTCTTTATACCATGACGACAAGTCTGTATAGACTACCGTCTCATAGGTGCCGGTTACGTATCCGCGAAAACGCGAAAACTCGACTTACGGAACACTTCATAGCAGATGACACCTGTTGCTTAATAGGTCAAATATAGGGAACTTAATTTCTAATATCTGTTTTTTACTTCTCCAGTCATTTTTTACCGTGACAACAAACCCATTAAGGTTGTCTATTGTCTCGCAGGTGCCGGTTACGTACCCGCGAAAACATGAAAAATCGACTTACGGAATATTTTATAGCAGACGACAACTGTTGCTTAAAGTCAATTATAGGGATTTTTCTATTTTTCTTTTTCATTTTCTCTCACTAGGGTCAATGATTTGGTTACGATGACCATCTCACCCATACGTGACTGATACGTGCTGCGCATAAAATCGTAAAATCAACTTTGACACTTTCGGAGGCAACTGATACCTGTTAAACAAATCAAAGAAAGGTAAACAAAATTTTTCCCTGTTTTCTTACCAGGGTCACGAAAACATTGAACCAATTTTGACGACCGCGCGAGTCAAAAGTCAATTTTATGTTTAATCGCTTTGCAAAAATATAGAATTCAGAAGCAACTGTTTGCTGTTGCGGAAACTTTTTCCGATAAAAAAATCTTGTTCTTGTTTGAAGAATTTAGAAGTAGGCCATAAAGATACAATAAGATGTAAGAATAACTAAAAATCGATGTTTTCTTTGATAGGGTAGAAAACATTGTGGGAAAAGGAGAAAATGCTGGTAACCTGCATTGTCTCCTTTCCTCAGATTATTTTCAAAAGCCTTCTCTTTCAGGGGTGTTTAAAGGCGTCATTGTGTGGTAAAAGGTTAATAAGAATAAACAGATATCCCCCCCTTCCCATCAGCCAATGAAATCTCTTCCCTCTCTGAAATTATCCAATCAGAGAAGCTTTAAGGAAATCAGAATGGGAACCAACAGCCAAATCAGAATGGGAACCAACGGCCAATCAGATATTCAACAGCCAATCAGAGAGCTTCAAAATCGCTCCAAAATGGCGCCATAATTTATCGTTTAAAAACAGTGAAAAAAAAGGCATAAAAGTGGATTTAAAGTCTTCTTTAAAGGCTGCTGTGCAGTCCTTGGCGAACTGCCAGGCATGCACCATCCACACATGCCAGATTTCACTGAAAATGGGCAAAAATTTAAGAAAATAGGGGCGCAGCAGACCTTGTATTGGTCTTTTCAAGCCCCTTGCAAGAATTACTTCCCTTAGACCCTCGATGCACCCCCCCCTTCCCCAGCCCTTAACTGGATTCGCTTTTCTAACTCAGCCCACAATAAATGCTGCACATTGAAACTTTCAATAAGCCAAAGTGATCAATGTACAGTGTAAAAAAGCCCCAGAAATTAATGTGACAAGTGGCTAAAAAAAGACTGAAAACTCTTTTAGTTGCTTCCTATAGCATATATCAAACAAAGGCAACTGAAATGTAATTTCTCTAATCTCTTCAAACTGCAACAAGAAACCCAGTTACGTTGAATACCGTCTCATATGTGCCAGTTACGCTCATGCGAAAACCCCAGAAAATAATGCGACAAGTGGCTAAAAAAAAGACTGAATGCTTCTTATTGCATAAATCAAACAAATGGAACAAAATTTTAAATGTACATTTTTTTCCTCTAATCTCTTTATACCATGACGACAAGTCTGTATAGACTACCGTCTCATAGGTGCCGGTTACGTATCCGCGAAAACGCGAAAACTCGACTTACGGAACACTTCATAGCAGATGACACCTGTTGCTTAATAGGTCAAATATAGGGAACTTAATTTCTAATATCTGTTTTTTACTTCTCCAGTCATTTTTTACCGTGACAACAAACCCATTAAGGTTGTCTATTGTCTCGCAGGTGCCGGTTACGTACCCGCGAAAACATGAAAAATCGACTTACGGAATATTTTATAGCAGACGACAACTGTTGCTTAAAGTCAATTATAGGGATTTTTCTATTTTTCTTTTTCATTTTCTCTCACTAGGGTCAATGATTTGGTTACGATGACCATCTCACCCATACGTGACTGATACGTGCTGCGCATAAAATCGTAAAATCAACTTTGACACTTTCGGAGGCAACTGATACCTGTTAAACAAATCAAAGAAAGGTAAACAAAATTTTTCCCTGTTTTCTTACCAGGGTCACGAAAACATTGAACCAATTTTGACGACCGCGCGAGTCAAAAGTCAATTTTATGTTTAATCGCTTTGCAAAAATATAGAATTCAGAAGCAACTGTTTGCTGTTGCGGAAACTTTTTCCGATAAAAAAATCTTGTTCTTGTTTGAAGAATTTAGAAGTAGGCCATAAAGATACAATAAGATGTAAGAATAACTAAAAATCGATGTTTTCTTTGATAGGGTAGAAAACATTGTGGGAAAAGGAGAAAATGCTGGTAACCTGCATTGTCTCCTTTCCTCAGATTATTTTCAAAAGCCTTCTCTTTCAGGGGTGTTTAAAGGCGTCATTGTGTGGTAAAAGGTTAATAAGAATAAACAGATATCCCCCCCTTCCCATCAGCCAATGAAATCTCTTCCCTCTCTGAAATTATCCAATCAGAGAAGCTTTAAGGAAATCAGAATGGGAACCAACAGCCAAATCAGAATGGGAACCAACGGCCAATCAGATATTCAACAGCCAATCAGAGAGCTTCAAAATCGCTCCAAAATGGCGCCATAATTTATCGTTTAAAAACAGTGAAAAAAAAGGCATAAAAGTGGATTTAAAGTCTTCTTTAAAGGCTGCTGTGCAGTCCTTGGCGAACTGCCAGGCATGCACCATCCACACATGCCAGATTTCACTGAAAATGGGCAAAAATTTAAGAAAATAGGGGCGCAGCAGACCTTGTATTGGTCTTTTCAAGCCCCTTGCAAGAATTACTTCCCTTAGACCCTCGATGCACCCCCCCCTTCCCCAGCCCTTAACTGGATTCGCTTTTCTAACTCAGCCCACAATAAATGCTGCACATTGAAACTTTCAATAAGCCAAAGTGATCAATGTACAGTGTAAAAAAGCCCCAGAAATTAATGTGACAAGTGGCTAAAAAAAGACTGAAAACTCTTTTAGTTGCTTCCTATAGCATATATCAAACAAAGGCAACTGAAATGTAATTTCTCTAATCTCTTCAAACTGCAACAAGAAACCCAGTTACGTTGAATACCGTCTCATATGTGCCAGTTACGCTCATGCGAAAACCCCAGAAAATAATGCGACAAGTGGCTAAAAAAAAGACTGAATGCTTCTTATTGCATAAATCAAACAAATGGAACAAAATTTTAAATGTACATTTTTTTCCTCTAATCTCTTTATACCATGACGACAAGTCTGTATAGACTACCGTCTCATAGGTGCCGGTTACGTATCCGCGAAAACGCGAAAACTCGACTTACGGAACACTTCATAGCAGATGACACCTGTTGCTTAATAGGTCAAATATAGGGAACTTAATTTCTAATATCTGTTTTTTACTTCTCCAGTCATTTTTTACCGTGACAACAAACCCATTAAGGTTGTCTATTGTCTCGCAGGTGCCGGTTACGTACCCGCGAAAACATGAAAAATCGACTTACGGAATATTTTATAGCAGACGACAACTGTTGCTTAAAGTCAATTATAGGGATTTTTCTATTTTTCTTTTTCATTTTCTCTCACTAGGGTCAATGATTTGGTTACGATGACCATCTCACCCATACGTGACTGATACGTGCTGCGCATAAAATCGTAAAATCAACTTTGACACTTTCGGAGGCAACTGATACCTGTTAAACAAATCAAAGAAAGGTAAACAAAATTTTTCCCTGTTTTCTTACCAGGGTCACGAAAACATTGAACCAATTTTGACGACCGCGCGAGTCAAAAGTCAATTTTATGTTTAATCGCTTTGCAAAAATATAGAATTCAGAAGCAACTGTTTGCTGTTGCGGAAACTTTTTCCGATAAAAAAATCTTGTTCTTGTTTGAAGAATTTAGAAGTAGGCCATAAAGATACAATAAGATGTAAGAATAACTAAAAATCGATGTTTTCTTTGATAGGGTAGAAAACATTGTGGGAAAAGGAGAAAATGCTGGTAACCTGCATTGTCTCCTTTCCTCAGATTATTTTCAAAAGCCTTCTCTTTCAGGGGTGTTTAAAGGCGTCATTGTGTGGTAAAAGGTTAATAAGAATAAACAGATATCCCCCCCTTCCCATCAGCCAATGAAATCTCTTCCCTCTCTGAAATTATCCAATCAGAGAAGCTTTAAGGAAATCAGAATGGGAACCAACAGCCAAATCAGAATGGGAACCAACGGCCAATCAGATATTCAACAGCCAATCAGAGAGCTTCAAAATCGCTCCAAAATGGCGCCATAATTTATCGTTTAAAAACAGTGAAAAAAAAGGCATAAAAGTGGATTTAAAGTCTTCTTTAAAGGCTGCTGTGCAGTCCTTGGCGAACTGCCAGGCATGCACCATCCACACATGCCAGATTTCACTGAAAATGGGCAAAAATTTAAGAAAATAGGGGCGCAGCAGACCTTGTATTGGTCTTTTCAAGCCCCTTGCAAGAATTACTTCCCTTAGACCCTCGATGCACCCCCCCCTTCCCCAGCCCTTAACTGGATTCGCTTTTCTAACTCAGCCCACAATAAATGCTGCACATTGAAACTTTCAATAAGCCAAAGTGATCAATGTACAGTGTAAAAAAGCCCCAGAAATTAATGTGACAAGTGGCTAAAAAAAGACTGAAAACTCTTTTAGTTGCTTCCTATAGCATATATCAAACAAAGGCAACTGAAATGTAATTTCTCTAATCTCTTCAAACTGCAACAAGAAACCCAGTTACGTTGAATACCGTCTCATATGTGCCAGTTACGCTCATGCGAAAACCCCAGAAAATAATGCGACAAGTGGCTAAAAAAAAGACTGAATGCTTCTTATTGCATAAATCAAACAAATGGAACAAAATTTTAAATGTACATTTTTTTCCTCTAATCTCTTTATACCATGACGACAAGTCTGTATAGACTACCGTCTCATAGGTGCCGGTTACGTATCCGCGAAAACGCGAAAACTCGACTTACGGAACACTTCATAGCAGATGACACCTGTTGCTTAATAGGTCAAATATAGGGAACTTAATTTCTAATATCTGTTTTTTACTTCTCCAGTCATTTTTTACCGTGACAACAAACCCATTAAGGTTGTCTATTGTCTCGCAGGTGCCGGTTACGTACCCGCGAAAACATGAAAAATCGACTTACGGAATATTTTATAGCAGACGACAACTGTTGCTTAAAGTCAATTATAGGGATTTTTCTATTTTTCTTTTTCATTTTCTCTCACTAGGGTCAATGATTTGGTTACGATGACCATCTCACCCATACGTGACTGATACGTGCTGCGCATAAAATCGTAAAATCAACTTTGACACTTTCGGAGGCAACTGATACCTGTTAAACAAATCAAAGAAAGGTAAACAAAATTTTTCCCTGTTTTCTTACCAGGGTCACGAAAACATTGAACCAATTTTGACGACCGCGCGAGTCAAAAGTCAATTTTATGTTTAATCGCTTTGCAAAAATATAGAATTCAGAAGCAACTGTTTGCTGTTGCGGAAACTTTTTCCGATAAAAAAATCTTGTTCTTGTTTGAAGAATTTAGAAGTAGGCCATAAAGATACAATAAGATGTAAGAATAACTAAAAATCGATGTTTTCTTTGATAGGGTAGAAAACATTGTGGGAAAAGGAGAAAATGCTGGTAACCTGCATTGTCTCCTTTCCTCAGATTATTTTCAAAAGCCTTCTCTTTCAGGGGTGTTTAAAGGCGTCATTGTGTGGTAAAAGGTTAATAAGAATAAACAGATATCCCCCCCTTCCCATCAGCCAATGAAATCTCTTCCCTCTCTGAAATTATCCAATCAGAGAAGCTTTAAGGAAATCAGAATGGGAACCAACAGCCAAATCAGAATGGGAACCAACGGCCAATCAGATATTCAACAGCCAATCAGAGAGCTTCAAAATCGCTCCAAAATGGCGCCATAATTTATCGTTTAAAAACAGTGAAAAAAAAGGCATAAAAGTGGATTTAAAGTCTTCTTTAAAGGCTGCTGTGCAGTCCTTGGCGAACTGCCAGGCATGCACCATCCACACATGCCAGATTTCACTGAAAATGGGCAAAAATTTAAGAAAATAGGGGCGCAGCAGACCTTGTATTGGTCTTTTCAAGCCCCTTGCAAGAATTACTTCCCTTAGACCCTCGATGCACCCCCCCCTTCCCCAGCCCTTAACTGGATTCGCTTTTCTAACTCAGCCCACAATAAATGCTGCACATTGAAACTTTCAATAAGCCAAAGTGATCAATGTACAGTGTAAAAAAGCCCCAGAAATTAATGTGACAAGTGGCTAAAAAAAGACTGAAAACTCTTTTAGTTGCTTCCTATAGCATATATCAAACAAAGGCAACTGAAATGTAATTTCTCTAATCTCTTCAAACTGCAACAAGAAACCCAGTTACGTTGAATACCGTCTCATATGTGCCAGTTACGCTCATGCAAAAACCCCAGAAAATAATGCGACAAGTGGCTAAAAAAAAGACTGAATGCTTCTTATTGCATAAATCAAACAAATGGAACAAAATTTTAAATGTACATTTTTTTCCTCTAATCTCTTTATACCATGACGACAAGTCTGTATAGACTACCGTCTCATAGGTGCCGGTTACGTATCCGCGAAAACGCGAAAACTCGACTTACGGAACACTTCATAGCAGATGACACCTGTTGCTTAATAGGTCAAATATAGGGAACTTAATTTCTAATATCTGTTTTTTACTTCTCCAGTCATTTTTTACCGTGACAACAAACCCATTAAGGTTGTCTATTGTCTCGCAGGTGCCGGTTACGTACCCGCGAAAACATGAAAAATCGACTTACGGAATATTTTATAGCAGACGACAACTGTTGCTTAAAGTCAATTATAGGGATTTTTCTATTTTTCTTTTTCATTTTCTCTCACTAGGGTCAATGATTTGGTTACGATGACCATCTCACCCATACGTGACTGATACGTGCTGCGCATAAAATCGTAAAATCAACTTTGACACTTTCGGAGGCAACTGATACCTGTTAAACAAATCAAAGAAAGGTAAACAAAATTTTTCCCTGTTTTCTTACCAGGGTCACGAAAACATTGAACCAATTTTGACGACCGCGCGAGTCAAAAGTCAATTTTATGTTTAATCGCTTTGCAAAAATATAGAATTCAGAAGCAACTGTTTGCTGTTGCGGAAACTTTTTCCGATAAAAAAATCTTGTTCTTGTTTGAAGAATTTAGAAGTAGGCCATAAAGATACAATAAGATGTAAGAATAACTAAAAATCGATGTTTTCTTTGATAGGGTAGAAAACATTGTGGGAAAAGGAGAAAATGCTGGTAACCTGCATTGTCTCCTTTCCTCAGATTATTTTCAAAAGCCTTCTCTTTCAGGGGTGTTTAAAGGCGTCATTGTGTGGTAAAAGGTTAATAAGAATAAACAGATATCCCCCCCTTCCCATCAGCCAATGAAATCTCTTCCCTCTCTGAAATTATCCAATCAGAGAAGCTTTAAGGAAATCAGAATGGGAACCAACAGCCAAATCAGAATGGGAACCAACGGCCAATCAGATATTCAACAGCCAATCAGAGAGCTTCAAAATCGCTCCAAAATGGCGCCATAATTTATCGTTTAAAAACAGTGAAAAAAAAGGCATAAAAGTGGATTTAAAGTCTTCTTTAAAGGCTGCTGTGCAGTCCTTGGCGAACTGCCAGGCATGCACCATCCACACATGCCAGATTTCACTGAAAATGGGCAAAAATTTAAGAAAATAGGGGCGCAGCAGACCTTGTATTGGTCTTTTCAAGCCCCTTGCAAGAATTACTTCCCTTAGACCCTCGATGCACCCCCCCCTTCCCCAGCCCTTAACTGGATTCGCTTTTCTAACTCAGCCCACAATAAATGCTGCACATTGAAACTTTCAATAAGCCAAAGTGATCAATGTACAGTGTAAAAAAGCCCCAGAAATTAATGTGACAAGTGGCTAAAAAAAGACTGAAAACTCTTTTAGTTGCTTCCTATAGCATATATCAAACAAAGGCAACTGAAATGTAATTTCTCTAATCTCTTCAAACTGCAACAAGAAACCCAGTTACATTGAATACCGTCTCATATGTGCCAGTTACGCTCATGCGAAAACCCCAGAAAATAATGCGACAAGTGGCTAAAAAAAAGACTGAATGCTTCTTATTGCATAAATCAAACAAATGGAACAAAATTTTAAATGTACATTTTTTTCCTCTAATCTCTTTATACCATGACGACAAGTCTGTATAGACTACCGTCTCATAGGTGCCGGTTACGTATCCGCGAAAACGCGAAAACTCGACTTACGGAACACTTCATAGCAGATGACACCTGTTGCTTAATAGGTCAAATATAGGGAACTTAATTTCTAATATCTGTTTTTTACTTCTCCAGTCATTTTTTACCGTGACAACAAACCCATTAAGGTTGTCTATTGTCTCGCAGGTGCCGGTTACGTACCCGCGAAAACATGAAAAATCGACTTACGGAATATTTTATAGCAGACGACAACTGTTGCTTAAAGTCAATTATAGGGATTTTTCTATTTTTCTTTTTCATTTTCTCTCACTAGGGTCAATGATTTGGTTACGATGACCATCTCACCCATACGTGACTGATACGTGCTGCGCATAAAATCGTAAAATCAACTTTGACACTTTCGGAGGCAACTGATACCTGTTAAACAAATCAAAGAAAGGTAAACAAAATTTTTCCCTGTTTTCTTACCAGGGTCACGAAAACATTGAACCAATTTTGACGACCGCGCGAGTCAAAAGTCAATTTTATGTTTAATCGCTTTGCAAAAATATAGAATTCAGAAGCAACTGTTTGCTGTTGCGGAAACTTTTTCCGATAAAAAAATCTTGTTCTTGTTTGAAGAATTTAGAAGTAGGCCATAAAGATACAATAAGATGTAAGAATAACTAAAAATCGATGTTTTCTTTGATAGGGTAGAAAACATTGTGGGAAAAGGAGAAAATGCTGGTAACCTGCATTGTCTCCTTTCCTCAGATTATTTTCAAAAGCCTTCTCTTTCAGGGGTGTTTAAAGGCGTCATTGTGTGGTAAAAGGTTAATAAGAATAAACAGATATCCCCCCCTTCCCATCAGCCAATGAAATCTCTTCCCTCTCTGAAATTATCCAATCAGAGAAGCTTTAAGGAAATCAGAATGGGAACCAACAGCCAAATCAGAATGGGAACCAACGGCCAATCAGATATTCAACAGCCAATCAGAGAGCTTCAAAATCGCTCCAAAATGGCGCCATAATTTATCGTTTAAAAACAGTGAAAAAAAAGGCATAAAAGTGGATTTAAAGTCTTCTTTAAAGGCTGCTGTGCAGTCCTTGGCGAACTGCCAGGCATGCACCATCCACACATGCCAGATTTCACTGAAAATGGGCAAAAATTTAAGAAAATAGGGGCGCAGCAGACCTTGTATTGGTCTTTTCAAGCCCCTTGCAAGAATTACTTCCCTTAGACCCTCGATGCACCCCCCCCTTCCCCAGCCCTTAACTGGATTCGCTTTTCTAACTCAGCCCACAATAAATGCTGCACATTGAAACTTTCAATAAGCCAAAGTGATCAATGTACAGTGTAAAAAAGCCCCAGAAATTAATGTGACAAGTGGCTAAAAAAAGACTGAAAACTCTTTTAGTTGCTTCCTATAGCATATATCAAACAAAGGCAACTGAAATGTAATTTCTCTAATCTCTTCAAACTGCAACAAGAAACCCAGTTACGTTGAATACCGTCTCATATGTGCCAGTTACGCTCATGCGAAAACCCCAGAAAATAATGCGACAAGTGGCTAAAAAAAAGACTGAATGCTTCTTATTGCATAAATCAAACAAATGGAACAAAATTTTAAATGTACATTTTTTTCCTCTAATCTCTTTATACCATGACGACAAGTCTGTATAGACTACCGTCTCATAGGTGCCGGTTACGTATCCGCGAAAACGCGAAAACTCGACTTACGGAACACTTCATAGCAGATGACACCTGTTGCTTAATAGGTCAAATATAGGGAACTTAATTTCTAATATCTGTTTTTTACTTCTCCAGTCATTTTTTACCGTGACAACAAACCCATTAAGGTTGTCTATTGTCTCGCAGGTGCCGGTTACGTACCCGCGAAAACATGAAAAATCGACTTACGGAATATTTTATAGCAGACGACAACTGTTGCTTAAAGTCAATTATAGGGATTTTTCTATTTTTCTTTTTCATTTTCTCTCACTAGGGTCAATGATTTGGTTACGATGACCATCTCACCCATACGTGACTGATACGTGCTGCGCATAAAATCGTAAAATCAACTTTGACACTTTCGGAGGCAACTGATACCTGTTAAACAAATCAAAGAAAGGTAAACAAAATTTTTCCCTGTTTTCTTACCAGGGTCACGAAAACATTGAACCAATTTTGACGACCGCGCGAGTCAAAAGTCAATTTTATGTTTAATCGCTTTGCAAAAATATAGAATTCAGAAGCAACTGTTTGCTGTTGCGGAAACTTTTTCCGATAAAAAAATCTTGTTCTTGTTTGAAGAATTTAGAAGTAGGCCATAAAGATACAATAAGATGTAAGAATAACTAAAAATC
Source organism: Tridacna crocea (assembly GCA_943736015.1). NCBI lineage: Eukaryota > Metazoa > Mollusca > Bivalvia > Cardiida > Cardiidae > Tridacna > Tridacna crocea. Next base: position 32,032,789 of record OX031059.1, read on the forward strand.
GATGTTTTCTTTGATAGGGTAGAAAACATTGTGGGAAAAGGAGAAAATGCTGGTAACCTGCATTGTCTCCTTTCCTCAGATTATTTTCAAAAGCCTTCTCTTTCAGGGGTGTTTAAAGGCGTCATTGTGTGGTAAAAGGTTAATAAGAATAAACAGATATCCCCCCCTTCCCATCAGCCAATGAAATCTCTTCCCTCTCTGAAATTATCCAATCAGAGAAGCTTTAAGGAAATCAGAATGGGAACCAACAGCCAAATCAGAATGGGAACCAACGGCCAATCAGATATTCAACAGCCAATCAGAGAGCTTCAAAATCGCTCCAAAATGGCGCCATAATTTATCGTTTAAAAACAGTGAAAAAAAAGGCATAAAAGTGGATTTAAAGTCTTCTTTAAAGGCTGCTGTGCAGTCCTTGGCGAACTGCCAGGCATGCACCATCCACACATGCCAGATTTCACTGAAAATGGGCAAAAATTTAAGAAAATAGGGGCGCAGCAGACCTTGTATTGGTCTTTTCAAGCCCCTTGCAAGAATTACTTCCCTTAGACCCTCGATGCACCCCCCCCTTCCCCAGCCCTTAACTGGATTCGCTTTTCTAACTCAGCCCACAATAAATGCTGCACATTGAAACTTTCAATAAGCCAAAGTGATCAATGTACAGTGTAAAAAAGCCCCAGAAATTAATGTGACAAGTGGCTAAAAAAAGACTGAAAACTCTTTTAGTTGCTTCCTATAGCATATATCAAACAAAGGCAACTGAAATGTAATTTCTCTAATCTCTTCAAACTGCAACAAGAAACCCAGTTACATTGAATACCGTCTCATATGTGCCAGTTACGCTCATGCGAAAACCCCAGAAAATAATGCGACAAGTGGCTAAAAAAAAGACTGAATGCTTCTTATTGCATAAATCAAACAAATGGAACAAAATTTTAAATGTACATTTTTTTCCTCTAATCTCTTTATACCATGACGACAAGTCTGTATAGACTACCGTCTCATAGGTGCCGGTTACGTATCCGCGAAAACGCGAAAACTCGACTTACGGAACACTTCATAGCAGATGACACCTGTTGCTTAATAGGTCAAATATAGGGAACTTAATTTCTAATATCTGTTTTTTACTTCTCCAGTCATTTTTTACCGTGACAACAAACCCATTAAGGTTGTCTATTGTCTCGCAGGTGCCGGTTACGTACCCGCGAAAACATGAAAAATCGACTTACGGAATATTTTATAGCAGACGACAACTGTTGCTTAAAGTCAATTATAGGGATTTTTCTATTTTTCTTTTTCATTTTCTCTCACTAGGGTCAATGATTTGGTTACGATGACCATCTCACCCATACGTGACTGATACGTGCTGCGCATAAAATCGTAAAATCAACTTTGACACTTTCGGAGGCAACTGATACCTGTTAAACAAATCAAAGAAAGGTAAACAAAATTTTTCCCTGTTTTCTTACCAGGGTCACGAAAACATTGAACCAATTTTGACGACCGCACGAGTCAAAAGTCAATTTTATGTTTAATCGCTTTGCAAAAATATAGAATTCAGAAGCAACTGTTTGCTGTTGCGGAAACTTTTTCCGATAAAAAAATCTTGTTCTTGTTTGAAGAATTTAGAAGTAGGCCATAAAGATACAATAAGATGTAAGAATAACTAAAAATCGATGTTTTCTTTGATAGGGTAGAAAACATTGTGGGAAAAGGAGAAAATGCTGGTAACCTGCATTGTCTCCTTTCCTCAGATTATTTTCAAAAGCCTTCTCTTTCAGGGGTGTTTAAAGGCGTCATTGTGTGGTAAAAGGTTAATAAGAATAAACAGATATCCCCCCCTTCCCATCAGCCAATGAAATCTCTTCCCTCTCTGAAATTATCCAATCAGAGAAGCTTTAAGGAAATCAGAATGGGAACCAACAGCAAAATCAGAATGGGAACCAACGGCCAATCAGATATTCAACAGCCAATCAGAGAGCTTCAAAATCGCTCCAAAATGGCGCCATAATTTATCGTTTAAAAACAGTGAAAAAAAAGGCATAAAAGTGGATTTAAAGTCTTCTTTAAAGGCTGCTGTGCAGTCCTTGGCGAACTGCCAGGCATGCACCATCCACACATGCCAGATTTCACTGAAAATGGGCAAAAATTTAAGAAAATAGGGGCGCAGCAGACCTTGTATTGGTCTTTTCAAGCCCCTTGCAAGAATTACTTCCCTTAGACCCTCGATGCACCCCCCCCTTCCCCAGCCCTTAACTGGATTCGCTTTTCTAACTCAGCCCACAATAAATGCTGCACATTGAAACTTTCAATAAGCCAAAGTGATCAATGTACAGTGTAAAAAAGCCCCAGAAATTAATGTGACAAGTGGCTAAAAAAAGACTGAAAACTCTTTTAGTTGCTTCCTATAGCATATATCAAACAAAGGCAACTGAAATGTAATTTCTCTAATCTCTTCAAACTGCAACAAGAAACCCAGTTACGTTGAATACCGTCTCATATGTGCCAGTTACGCTCATGCGAAAACCCCAGAAAATAATGCGACAAGTGGCTAAAAAAAAGACTGAATGCTTCTTATTGCATAAATCAAACAAATGGAACAAAATTTTAAATGTACATTTTTTTCCTCTAATCTCTTTATACCATGACGACAAGTCTGTATAGACTACCGTCTCATAGGTGCCGGTTACGTATCCGCGAAAACGCGAAAACTCGACTTACGGAACACTTCATAGCAGATGACACCTGTTGCTTAATAGGTCAAATATAGGGAACTTAATTTCTAATATCTGTTTTTTACTTCTCCAGTCATTTTTTACCGTGACAACAAACCCATTAAGGTTGTCTATTGTCTCGCAGGTGCCGGTTACGTACCCGCGAAAACATGAAAAATCGACTTACGGAATATTTTATAGCAGACGACAACTGTTGCTTAAAGTCAATTATAGGGATTTTTCTATTTTTCTTTTTCATTTTCTCTCACTAGGGTCAATGATTTGGTTACGATGACCATCTCACCCATACGTGACTGATACGTGCTGCGCATAAAATCGTAAAATCAACTTTGACACTTTCGGAGGCAACTGATACCTGTTAAACAAATCAAAGAAAGGTAAACAAAATTTTTCCCTGTTTTCTTACCAGGGTCACGAAAACATTGAACCAATTTTGACGACCGCGCGAGTCAAAAGTCAATTTTATGTTTAATCGCTTTGCAAAAATATAGAATTCAGAAGCAACTGTTTGCTGTTGCGGAAACTTTTTCCGATAAAAAAATCTTGTTCTTGTTTGAAGAATTTAGAAGTAGGCCATAAAGATACAATAAGATGTAAGAATAACTAAAAATCGATGTTTTCTTTGATAGGGTAGAAAACATTGTGGGAAAAGGAGAAAATGCTGGTAACCTGCATTGTCTCCTTTCCTCAGATTATTTTCAAAAGCCTTCTCTTTCAGGGGTGTTTAAAGGCGTCATTGTGTGGTAAAAGGTTAATAAGAATAAACAGATATCCCCCCCTTCCCATCAGCCAATGAAATCTCTTCCCTCTCTGAAATTATCCAATCAGAGAAGCTTTAAGGAAATCAGAATGGGAACCAACAGCCAAATCAGAATGGGAACCAACGGCCAATCAGATATTCAACAGCCAATCAGAGAGCTTCAAAATCGCTCCAAAATGGCGCCATAATTTATCGTTTAAAAACAGTGAAAAAAAAGGCATAAAAGTGGATTTAAAGTCTTCTTTAAAGGCTGCTGTGCAGTCCTTGGCGAACTGCCAGGCATGCACCATCCACACATGCCAGATTTCACTGAAAATGGGCAAAAATTTAAGAAAATAGGGGCGCAGCAGACCTTGTATTGGTCTTTTCAAGCCCCTTGCAAGAATTACTTCCCTTAGACCCTCGATGCACCCCCCCCTTCCCCAGCCCTTAACTGGATTCGCTTTTCTAACTCAGCCCACAATAAATGCTGCACATTGAAACTTTCAATAAGCCAAAGTGATCAATGTACAGTGTAAAAAAGCCCCAGAAATTAATGTGACAAGTGGCTAAAAAAAGACTGAAAACTCTTTTAGTTGCTTCCTATAGCATATATCAAACAAAGGCAACTGAAATGTAATTTCTCTAATCTCTTCAAACTGCAACAAGAAACCCAGTTACGTTGAATACCGTCTCATATGTGCCAGTTACGCTCATGCGAAAACCCCAGAAAATAATGCGACAAGTGGCTAAAAAAAAGACTGAATGCTTCTTATTGCATAAATCAAACAAATGGAACAAAATTTTAAATGTACATTTTTTTCCTCTAATCTCTTTATACCATGACGACAAGTCTGTATAGACTACCGTCTCATAGGTGCCGGTTACGTATCCGCGAAAACGCGAAAACTCGACTTACGGAACACTTCATAGCAGATGACACCTGTTGCTTAATAGGTCAAATATAGGGAACTTAATTTCTAATATCTGTTTTTTACTTCTCCAGTCATTTTTTACCGTGACAACAAACCCATTAAGGTTGTCTATTGTCTCGCAGGTGCCGGTTACGTACCCGCGAAAACATGAAAAATCGACTTACGGAATATTTTATAGCAGACGACAACTGTTGCTTAAAGTCAATTATAGGGATTTTTCTATTTTTCTTTTTCATTTTCTCTCACTAGGGTCAATGATTTGGTTACGATGACCATCTCACCCATACGTGACTGATACGTGCTGCGCATAAAATCGTAAAATCAACTTTGACACTTTCGGAGGCAACTGATACCTGTTAAACAAATCAAAGAAAGGTAAACAAAATTTTTCCCTGTTTTCTTACCAGGGTCACGAAAACATTGAACCAATTTTGACGACCGCGCGAGTCAAAAGTCAATTTTATGTTTAATCGCTTTGCAAAAATATAGAATTCAGAAGCAACTGTTTGCTGTTGCGGAAACTTTTTCCGATAAAAAAATCTTGTTCTTGTTTGAAGAATTTAGAAGTAGGCCATAAAGATACAATAAGATGTAAGAATAACTAAAAATCGATGTTTTCTTTGATAGGGTAGAAAACATTGTGGGAAAAGGAGAAAATGCTGGTAACCTGCATTGTCTCCTTTCCTCAGATTATTTTCAAAAGCCTTCTCTTTCAGGGGTGTTTAAAGGCGTCATTGTGTGGTAAAAGGTTAATAAGAATAAACAGATATCCCCCCCTTCCCATCAGCCAATGAAATCTCTTCCCTCTCTGAAATTATCCAATCAGAGAAGCTTTAAGGAAATCAGAATGGGAACCAACAGCCAAATCAGAATGGGAACCAACGGCCAATCAGATATTCAACAGCCAATCAGAGAGCTTCAAAATCGCTCCAAAATGGCGCCATAATTTATCGTTTAAAAACAGTGAAAAAAAAGGCATAAAAGTGGATTTAAAGTCTTCTTTAAAGGCTGCTGTGCAGTCCTTGGCGAACTGCCAGGCATGCACCATCCACACATGCCAGATTTCACTGAAAATGGGCAAAAATTTAAGAAAATAGGGGCGCAGCAGACCTTGTATTGGTCTTTTCAAGCCCCTTGCAAGAATTACTTCCCTTAGACCCTCGATGCACCCCCCCCTTCCCCAGCCCTTAACTGGATTCGCTTTTCTAACTCAGCCCACAATAAATGCTGCACATTGAAACTTTCAATAAGCCAAAGTGATCAATGTACAGTGTAAAAAAGCCCCAGAAATTAATGTGACAAGTGGCTAAAAAAAGACTGAAAACTCTTTTAGTTGCTTCCTATAGCATATATCAAACAAAGGCAACTGAAATGTAATTTCTCTAATCTCTTCAAACTGCAACAAGAAACCCAGTTACGTTGAATACCGTCTCATATGTGCCAGTTACGCTCATGCGAAAACCCCAGAAAATAATGCGACAAGTGGCTAAAAAAAAGACTGAATGCTTCTTATTGCATAAATCAAACAAATGGAACAAAATTTTAAATGTACATTTTTTTCCTCTAATCTCTTTATACCATGACGACAAGTCTGTATAGACTACCGTCTCATAGGTGCCGGTTACGTATCCGCGAAAACGCGAAAACTCGACTTACGGAACACTTCATAGCAGATGACACCTGTTGCTTAATAGGTCAAATATAGGGAACTTAATTTCTAATATCTGTTTTTTACTTCTCCAGTCATTTTTTACCGTGACAACAAACCCATTAAGGTTGTCTATTGTCTCGCAGGTGCCGGTTACGTACCCGCGAAAACATGAAAAATCGACTTACGGAATATTTTATAGCAGACGACAACTGTTGCTTAAAGTCAATTATAGGGATTTTTCTATTTTTCTTTTTCATTTTCTCTCACTAGGGTCAATGATTTGGTTACGATGACCATCTCACCCATACGTGACTGATACGTGCTGCGCATAAAATCGTAAAATCAACTTTGACACTTTCGGAGGCAACTGATACCTGTTAAACAAATCAAAGAAAGGTAAACAAAATTTTTCCCTGTTTTCTTACCAGGGTCACGAAAACATTGAACCAATTTTGACGACCGCGCGAGTCAAAAGTCAATTTTATGTTTAATCGCTTTGCAAAAATATAGAATTCAGAAGCAACTGTTTGCTGTTGCGGAAACTTTTTCCGATAAAAAAATCTTGTTCTTGTTTGAAGAATTTAGAAGTAGGCCATAAAGATACAATAAGATGTAAGAATAACTAAAAATCGATGTTTTCTTTGATAGGGTAGAAAACATTGTGGGAAAAGGAGAAAATGCTGGTAACCTGCATTGTCTCCTTTCCTCAGATTATTTTCAAAAGCCTTCTCTTTCAGGGGTGTTTAAAGGCGTCATTGTGTGGTAAAAGGTTAATAAGAATAAACAGATATCCCCCCCTTCCCATCAGCCAATGAAATCTCTTCCCTCTCTGAAATTATCCAATCAGAGAAGCTTTAAGGAAATCAGAATGGGAACCAACAGCCAAATCAGAATGGGAACCAACGGCCAATCAGATATTCAACAGCCAATCAGAGAGCTTCAAAATCGCTCCAAAATGGCGCCATAATTTATCGTTTAAAAACAGTGAAAAAAAAGGCATAAAAGTGGATTTAAAGTCTTCTTTAAAGGCTGCTGTGCAGTCCTTGGCGAACTGCCAGGCATGCACCATCCACACATGCCAGATTTCACTGAAAATGGGCAAAAATTTAAGAAAATAGGGGCGCAGCAGACCTTGTATTGGTCTTTTCAAGCCCCTTGCAAGAATTACTTCCCTTAGACCCTCGATGCACCCCCCCCTTCCCCAGCCCTTAACTGGATTCGCTTTTCTAACTCAGCCCACAATAAATGCTGCACATTGAAACTTTCAATAAGCCAAAGTGATCAATGTACAGTGTAAAAAAGCCCCAGAAATTAATGTGACAAGTGGCTAAAAAAAGACTGAAAACTCTTTTAGTTGCTTCCTATAGCATATATCAAACAAAGGCAACTGAAATGTAATTTCTCTAATCTCTTCAAACTGCAACAAGAAACCCAGTTACGTTGAATACCGTCTCATATGTGCCAGTTACGCTCATGCGAAAACCCCAGAAAATAATGCGACAAGTGGCTAAAAAAAAGACTGAATGCTTCTTATTGCATAAATCAAACAAATGGAACAAAATTTTAAATGTACATTTTTTTCCTCTAATCTCTTTATACCATGACGACAAGTCTGTATAGACTACCGTCTCATAGGTGCCGGTTACGTATCCGCGAAAACGCGAAAACTCGACTTACGGAACACTTCATAGCAGATGACACCTGTTGCTTAATAGGTCAAATATAGGGAACTTAATTTCTAATATCTGTTTTTTACTTCTCCAGTCATTTTTTACCGTGACAACAAACCCATTAAGGTTGTCTATTGTCTCGCAGGTGCCGGTTACGTACCCGCGAAAACATGAAAAATCGACTTACGGAATATTTTATAGCAGACGACAACTGTTGCTTAAAGTCAATTATAGGGATTTTTCTATTTTTCTTTTTCATTTTCTCTCACTAGGGTCAATGATTTGGTTACGATGACCATCTCACCCATACGTGACTGATACGTGCTGCGCATAAAATCGTAAAATCAACTTTGACACTTTCGGAGGCAACTGATACCTGTTAAACAAATCAAAGAAAGGTAAACAAAATTTTTCCCTGTTTTCTTACCAGGGTCACGAAAACATTGAACCAATTTTGACGACCGCGCGAGTCAAAAGTCAATTTTATGTTTAATCGCTTTGCAAAAATATAGAATTCAGAAGCAACTGTTTGCTGTTGCGGAAACTTTTTCCGATAAAAAAATCTTGTTCTTGTTTGAAGAATTTAGAAGTAGGCCATAAAGATACAATAAGATGTAAGAATAACTAAAAATCGATGTTTTCTTTGATAGGGTAGAAAACATTGTGGGAAAAGGAGAAAATGCTGGTAACCTGCATTGTCTCCTTTCCTCAGATTATTTTCAAAAGCCTTCTCTTTCAGGGGTGTTTAAAGGCGTCATTGTGTGGTAAAAGGTTAATAAGAATAAACAGATATCCCCCCCTTCCCATCAGCCAATGAAATCTCTTCCCTCTCTGAAATTATCCAATCAGAGAAGCTTTAAGGAAATCAGAATGGGAACCAACAGCCAAATCAGAATGGGAACCAACGGCCAATCAGATATTCAACAGCCAATCAGAGAGCTTCAAAATCGCTCCAAAATGGCGCCATAATTTATCGTTTAAAAACAGTGAAAAAAAAGGCATAAAAGTGGATTTAAAGTCTTCTTTAAAGGCTGCTGTGCAGTCCTTGGCGAACTGCCAGGCATGCACCATCCACACATGCCAGATTTCACTGAAAATGGGCAAAAATTTAAGAAAATAGGGGCGCAGCAGACCTTGTATTGGTCTTTTCAAGCCCCTTGCAAGAATTACTTCCCTTAGACCCTCGATGCACCCCCCCCTTCCCCAGCCCTTAACTGGATTCGCTTTTCTAACTCAGCCCACAATAAATGCTGCACATTGAAACTTTCAATAAGCCAAAGTGATCAATGTACAGTGTAAAAAAGCCCCAGAAATTAATGTGACAAGTGGCTAAAAAAAGACTGAAAACTCTTTTAGTTGCTTCCTATAGCATATATCAAACAAAGGCAACTGAAATGTAATTTCTCTAATCTCTTCAAACTGCAACAAGAAACCCAGTTACGTTGAATACCGTCTCATATGTGCCAGTTACGCTCATGCGAAAACCCCAGAAAATAATGCGACAAGTGGCTAAAAAAAAGACTGAATGCTTCTTATTGCATAAATCAAACAAATGGAACAAAATTTTAAATGTACATTTTTTTCCTCTAATCTCTTTATACCATGACGACAAGTCTGTATAGACTACCGTCTCATAGGTGCCGGTTACGTATCCGCGAAAACGCGAAAACTCGACTTACGGAACACTTCATAGCAGATGACACCTGTTGCTTAATAGGTCAAATATAGGGAACTTAATTTCTAATATCTGTTTTTTACTTCTCCAGTCATTTTTTACCGTGACAACAAACCCATTAAGGTTGTCTATTGTCTCGCAGGTGCCGGTTACGTACCCGCGAAAACATGAAAAATCGACTTACGGAATATTTTATAGCAGACGACAACTGTTGCTTAAAGTCAATTATAGGGATTTTTCTATTTTTCTTTTTCATTTTCTCTCACTAGGGTCAATGATTTGGTTACGATGACCATCTCACCCATACGTGACTGATACGTGCTGCGCATAAAATCGTAAAATCAACTTTGACACTTTCGGAGGCAACTGATACCTGTTAAACAAATCAAAGAAAGGTAAACAAAATTTTTCCCTGTTTTCTTACCAGGGTCACGAAAACATTGAACCAATTTTGACGACCGCGCGAGTCAAAAGTCAATTTTATGTTTAATCGCTTTGCAAAAATATAGAATTCAGAAGCAACTGTTTGCTGTTGCGGAAACTTTTTCCGATAAAAAAATCTTGTTCTTGTTTGAAGAATTTAGAAGTAGGCCATAAAGATACAATAAGATGTAAGAATAACTAAAATCGATGTTTTCTTTGATAGGGTAGAAAACATTGTGGGAAAAGGAGAAAATGCTGGTAACCTGCATTGTCTCCTTTCCTCAGATTATTTTCAAAAGCCTTCTCTTTCAGGGGTGTTTAAAGGCGTCATTGTGTGGTAAAAGGTTAATAAGAATAAACAGATATCCCCCCCTTCCCATCAGCCAATGAAATCTCTTCCCTCTCTGAAATTATCCAATCAGAGAAGCTTTAAGGAAATCAGAATGGGAACCAACAGCCAAATCAGAATGGGAACCAACGGCCAATCAGATATTCAACAGCCAATCAGAGAGCTTCAAAATCGCTCCAAAATGGCGCCATAATTTATCGTTTAAAAACAGTGAAAAAAAAGGCATAAAAGTGGATTTAAAGTCTTCTTTAAAGGCTGCTGTGCAGTCCTTGGCGAACTGCCAGGCATGCACCATCCACACATGCCAGATTTCACTGAAAATGGGCAAAAATTTAAGAAAATAGGGGCGCAGCAGACCTTGTATTGGTCTTTTCAAGCCCCTTGCAAGAATTACTTCCCTTAGACCCTCGATGCACCCCCCCTTCCCCAGCCCTTAACTGGATTCGCTTTTCTAACTCAGCCCACAATAAATGCTGCACATTGAAACTTTCAATAAGCCAAAGTGATCAATGTACAGTGTAAAAAAGCCCCAGAAATTAATGTGACAAGTGGCTAAAAAAAGACTGAAAACTCTTTTAGTTGCTTCCTATAGCATATATCAAACAAAGGCAACTGAAATGTAATTTCTCTAATCTCTTCAAACTGCAACAAGAAACCCAGTTACGTTGAATACCGTCTCATATGTGCCAGTTACGCTCATGCGAAAACCCCAGAAAATAATGCGACAAGTGGCTAAAAAAAAGACTGAATGCTTCTTATTGCATAAATCAAACAAATGGAACAAAATTTTAAATGTACATTTTTTTCCTCTAATCTCTTTATACCATGACGACAAGTCTGTATAGACTACCGTCTCATAGGTGCCGGTTACGTATCCGCGAAAACGCGAAAACTCGACTTACGGAACACTTCATAGCAGATGACACCTGTTGCTTAATAGGTCAAATATAGGGAACTTAATTTCTAATATCTGTTTTTTACTTCTCCAGTCATTTTTTACCGTGACAACAAACCCATTAAGGTTGTCTATTGTCTCGCAGGTGCCGGTTACGTACCCGCGAAAACATGAAAAATCGACTTACGGAATATTTTATAGCAGACGACAACTGTTGCTTAAAGTCAATTATAGGGATTTTTCTATTTTTCTTTTTCATTTTCTCTCACTAGGGTCAATGATTTGGTTACGATGACCATCTCACCCATACGTGACTGATACGTGCTGCGCATAAAATCGTAAAATCAACTTTGACACTTTCGGAGGCAACTGATACCTGTTAAACAAATCAAAGAAAGGTAAACAAAATTTTTCCCTGTTTTCTTACCAGGGTCACGAAAACATTGAACCAATTTTGACGACCGCGCGAGTCAAAAGTCAATTTTATGTTTAATCGCTTTGCAAAAATATAGAATTCAGAAGCAACTGTTTGCTGTTGCGGAAACTTTTTCCGATAAAAAAATCTTGTTCTTGTTTGAAGAATTTAGAAGTAGGCCATAAAGATACAATAAGATGTAAGAATAACTAAAAATCGATGTTTTCTTTGATAGGGTAGAAAACATTGTGGGAAAAGGAGAAAATGCTGGTAACCTGCATTGTCTCCTTTCCTCAGATTATTTTCAAAAGCCTTCTCTTTCAGGGGTGTTTAAAGGCGTCATTGTGTGGTAAAAGGTTAATAAGAATAAACAGATATCCCCCCCTTCCCATCAGCCAATGAAATCTCTTCCCTCTCTGAAATTATCCAATCAGAGAAGCTTTAAGGAAATCAGAATGGGAACCAACAGCCAAATCAGAATGGGAACCAACGGCCAATCAGATATTCAACAGCCAATCAGAGAGCTTCAAAATCGCTCCAAAATGGTGGCGCCATAATTTATCGTTTAAAAACAGTGAAAAAAAAGGCATAAAAGTGGATTTAAAGTCTTCTTTAAAGGCTGCTGTGCAGTCCTTGGCGAACTGCCAGGCATGCACCATCCACACATGCCAGATTTCACTGAAAATGGGCAAAAATTTAAGAAAATAGGGGCGCAGCAGACCTTGTATTGGTCTTTTCAAGCCCCTTGCAAGAATTACTTCCCTTAGACCCTCGATGCACCCCCCCCCTTCCCCAGCCCTTAACTGGATTCGCTTTTCTAACTCAGCCCACAATAAATGCTGCACATTGAAACTTTCAATAAGCCAAAGTGATCAATGTACAGTGTAAAAAAGCCCCAGAAATTAATGTGACAAGTGGCTAAAAAAAGACTGAAAACTCTTTTAGTTGCTTCCTATAGCATATATCAAACAAAGGCAACTGAAATGTAATTTCTCTAATCTCTTCAAACTGCAACAAGAAACCCAGTTACGTTGAATACCGTCTCATATGTGCCAGTTACGCTCATGCGAAAACCCCAGAAAATAATGCGACAAGTGGCTAAAAAAAAGACTGAATGCTTCTTATTGCATAAATCAAACAAATGGAACAAAATTTTAAATGTACATTTTTTTCCTCTAATCTCTTTATACCATGACGACAAGTCTGTATAGACTACCGTCTCATAGGTGCCGGTTACGTATCCGCGAAAACGCGAAAACTCGACTTACGGAACACTTCATAGCAGATGACACCTGTTGCTTAATAGGTCAAATATAGGGAACTTAATTTCTAATATCTGTTTTTTACTTCTCCAGTCATTTTTTACCGTGACAACAAACCCATTAAGGTTGTCTATTGTCTCGCAGGTGCCGGTTACGTACCCGCGAAAACATGAAAAATCGACTTACGGAATATTTTATAGCAGACGACAACTGTTGCTTAAAGTCAATTATAGGGATTTTTCTATTTTTCTTTTTCATTTTCTCTCACTAGGGTCAATGATTTGGTTACGATGACCATCTCACCCATACGTGACTGATACGTGCTGCGCATAAAATCGTAAAATCAACTTTGACACTTTCGGAGGCAACTGATACCTGTTAAACAAATCAAAGAAAGGTAAACAAAATTTTTCCCTGTTTTCTTACCAGGGTCACGAAAACATTGAACCAATTTTGACGACCGCGCGAGTCAAAAGTCAATTTTATGTTTAATCGCTTTGCAAAAATATAGAATTCAGAAGCAACTGTTTGCTGTTGCGGAAACTTTTTCCGATAAAAAAATCTTGTTCTTGTTTGAAGAATTTAGAAGTAGGCCATAAAGATACAATAAGATGTAAGAATAACTAAAAATCGATGTTTTCTTTGATAGGGTAGAAAACATTGTGGGAAAAGGAGAAAATGCTGGTAACCTGCATTGTCTCCTTTCCTCAGATTATTTTCAAAAGCCTTCTCTTTCAGGGGTGTTTAAAGGCGTCATTGTGTGGTAAAAGGTTAATAAGAATAAACAGATATCCCCCCCTTCCCATCAGCCAATGAAATCTCTTCCCTCTCTGAAATTATCCAATCAGAGAAGCTTTAAGGAAATCAGAATGGGAACCAACAGCCAAATCAGAATGGGAACCAACGGCCAATCAGATATTCAACAGCCAATCAGAGAGCTTCAAAATCGCTCCAAAACGGCGCCATAATTTATCGTTTAAAAACAGTGAAAAAAAAGGCATAAAAGTGGATTTAAAGTCTTCTTTAAAGGCTGCTGTGCAGTCCTTGGCGAACTGCCAGGCATGCACCATCCACACATGCCAGATTTCACTGAAAATGGGCAAAAATTTAAGAAAATAGGGGCGCAGCAGACCTTGTATTGGTCTTTTCAAGCCCCTTGCAAGAATTACTTCCCTTAGACCCTCGATGCACCCCCCCCTTCCCCAGCCCTTAACTGGATTCGCTTTTCTAACTCAGCCCACAATAAATGCTGCACATTGAAACTTTCAATAAGCCAAAGTGATCAATGTACAGTGTAAAAAAGCCCCAGAAATTAATGTGACAAGTGGCTAAAAAAAGACTGAAAACTCTTTTAGTTGCTTCCTATAGCATATATCAAACAAAGGCAACTGAAATGTAATTTCTCTAATCTCTTCAAACTGCAACAAGAAACCCAGTTACGTTGAATACCGTCTCATATGTGCCAGTTACGCTCATGCGAAAACCCCAGAAAATAATGCGACAAGTGGCTAAAAAAAAGACTGAATGCTTCTTATTGCATAAATCAAACAAATGGAACAAAATTTTAAATGTACATTTTTTTCCTCTAATCTCTTTATACCATGACGACAAGTCTGTATAGACTACCGTCTCATAGGTGCCGGTTACGTATCCGCGAAAACGCGAAAACTCGACTTACGGAACACTTCATAGCAGATGACACCTGTTGCTTAATAGGTCAAATATAGGGAACTTAATTTCTAATATCTGTTTTTTACTTCTCCAGTCATTTTTTACCGTGACAACAAACCCATTAAGGTTGTCTATTGTCTCGCAGGTGCCGGTTACGTACCCGCGAAAACATGAAAAATCGACTTACGGAATATTTTATAGCAGACGACAACTGTTGCTTAAAGTCAATTATAGGGATTTTTCTATTTTTCTTTTTCATTTTCTCTCACTAGGGTCAATGATTTGGTTACGATGACCATCTCACCCATACGTGACTGATACGTGCTGCGCATAAAATCGTAAAATCAACTTTGACACTTTCGGAGGCAACTGATACCTGTTAAACAAATCAAAGAAAGGTAAACAAAATTTTTCCCTGTTTTCTTACCAGGGTCACGAAAACATTGAACCAATTTTGACGACCGCGCGAGTCAAAAGTCAATTTTATGTTTAATCGCTTTGCAAAAATATAGAATTCAGAAGCAACTGTTTGCTGTTGCGGAAACTTTTTCCGATAAAAAAATCTTGTTCTTGTTTGAAGAATTTAGAAGTAGGCCATAAAGATACAATAAGATGTAAGAATAACTAAAAATCGATGTTTTCTTTGATAGGGTAGAAAACATTGTGGGAAAAGGAGAAAATGCTGGTAACCTGCATTGTCTCCTTTCCTCAGATTATTTTCAAAAGCCTTCTCTTTCAGGGGTGTTTAAAGGCGTCATTGTGTGGTAAAAGGTTAATAAGAATAAACAGATATCCCCCCCTTCCCATCAGCCAATGAAATCTCTTCCCTCTCTGAAATTATCCAATCAGAGAAGCTTTAAGGAAATCAGAATGGGAACCAACAGCCAAATCAGAATGGGAACCAACGGCCAATCAGATATTCAACAGCCAATCAGAGAGCTTCAAAATCGCTCCAAAATGGCGCCATAATTTATCGTTTAAAAACAGTGAAAAAAAAGGCATAAAAGTGGATTTAAAGTCTTCTTTAAAGGCTGCTGTGCAGTCCTTGGCGAACTGCCAGGCATGCACCATCCACACATGCCAGATTTCACTGAAAATGGGCAAAAATTTAAGAAAATAGGGGCGCAGCAGACCTTGTATTGGTCTTTTCAAGCCCCTTGCAAGAATTACTTCCCTTAGACCCTCGATGCACCCCCCCCTTCCCCAGCCCTTAACTGGATTCGCTTTTCTAACTCAGCCCACAATAAATGCTGCACATTGAAACTTTCAATAAGCCAAAGTGATCAATGTACAGTGTAAAAAAGCCCCAGAAATTAATGTGACAAGTGGCTAAAAAAAGACTGAAAACTCTTTTAGTTGCTTCCTATAGCATATATCAAACAAAGGCAACTGAAATGTAATTTCTCTAATCTCTTCAAACTGCAACAAGAAACCCAGTTACGTTGAATACCGTCTCATATGTGCCAGTTACGCTCATGCGAAAACCCCAGAAAATAATGCGACAAGTGGCTAAAAAAAAGACTGAATGCTTCTTATTGCATAAATCAAACAAATGGAACAAAATTTTAAATGTACATTTTTTTCCTCTAATCTCTTTATACCATGACGACAAGTCTGTATAGACTACCGTCTCATAGGTGCCGGTTACGTATCCGCGAAAACGCGAAAACTCGACTTACGGAACACTTCATAGCAGATGACACCTGTTGCTTAATAGGTCAAATATAGGGAACTTAATTTCTAATATCTGTTTTTTACTTCTCCAGTCATTTTTTACCGTGACAACAAACCCATTAAGGTTGTCTATTGTCTCGCAGGTGCCGGTTACGTACCCGCGAAAACATGAAAAATCGACTTACGGAATATTTTATAGCAGACGACAACTGTTGCTTAAAGTCAATTATAGGGATTTTTCTATTTTTCTTTTTCATTTTCTCTCACTAGGGTCAATGATTTGGTTACGATGACCATCTCACCCATACGTGACTGATACGTGCTGCGCATAAAATCGTAAAATCAACTTTGACACTTTCGGAGGCAACTGATACCTGTTAAACAAATCAAAGAAAGGTAAACAAAATTTTTCCCTGTTTTCTTACCAGGGTCACGAAAACATTGAACCAATTTTGACGACCGCGCGAGTCAAAAGTCAATTTTATGTTTAATCGCTTTGCAAAAATATAGAATTCAGAAGCAACTGTTTGCTGTTGCGGAAACTTTTTCCGATAAAAAAATCTTGTTCTTGTTTGAAGAATTTAGAAGTAGGCCATAAAGATACAATAAGATGTAAGAATAACTAAAAATCGATGTTTTCTTTGATAGGGTAGAAAACATTGTGGGAAAAGGAGAAAATGCTGGTAACCTGCATTGTCTCCTTTCCTCAGATTATTTTCAAAAGCCTTCTCTTTCAGGGGTGTTTAAAGGCGTCATTGTGTGGTAAAAGGTTAATAAGAATAAACAGATATCCCCCCCTTCCCATCAGCCAATGAAATCTCTTCCCTCTCTGAAATTATCCAATCAGAGAAGCTTTAAGGAAATCAGAATGGGAACCAACAGCCAAATCAGAATGGGAACCAACGGCCAATCAGATATTCAACAGCCAATCAGAGAGCTTCAAAATCGCTCCAAAATGGCGCCATAATTTATCGTTTAAAAACAGTGAAAAAAAAGGCATAAAAGTGGATTTAAAGTCTTCTTTAAAGGCTGCTGTGCAGTCCTTGGCGAACTGCCAGGCATGCACCATCCACACATGCCAGATTTCACTGAAAATGGGCAAAAATTTAAGAAAATAGGGGCGCAGCAGACCTTGTATTGGTCTTTTCAAGCCCCTTGCAAGAATTACTTCCCTTAGACCCTCGATGCACCCCCCCCTTCCCCAGCCCTTAACTGGATTCGCTTTTCTAACTCAGCCCACAATAAATGCTGCACATTGAAACTTTCAATAAGCCAAAGTGATCAATGTACAGTGTAAAAAAGCCCCAGAAATTAATGTGACAAGTGGCTAAAAAAAGACTGAAAACTCTTTTAGTTGCTTCCTATAGCATATATCAAACAAAGGCAACTGAAATGTAATTTCTCTAATCTCTTCAAACTGCAACAAGAAACCCAGTTACGTTGAATACCGTCTCATATGTGCCAGTTACGCTCATGCGAAAACCCCAGAAAATAATGCGACAAGTGGCTAAAAAAAAGACTGAATGCTTCTTATTGCATAAATCAAACAAATGGAACAAAAATTTTAAATGTACATTTTTTTCCTCTAATCTCTTTATACCATGACGACAAGTCTGTATAGACTACCGTCTCATAGGTGCCGGTTACGTATCCGCGAAAACGCGAAAACTCGACTTACGGAACACTTCATAGCAGATGACACCTGTTGCTTAATAGGTCAAATATAGGGAACTTAATTTCTAATATCTGTTTTTTACTTCTCCAGTCATTTTTTACCGTGACAACAAACCCATTAAGGTTGTCTATTGTCTCGCAGGTGCCGGTTACGTACCCGCGAAAACATGAAAAATCGACTTACGGAATATTTTATAGCAGACGACAACTGTTGCTTAAAGTCAATTATAGGGATTTTTCTATTTTTCTTTTTCATTTTCTCTCACTAGGGTCAATGATTTGGTTACGATGACCATCTCACCCATACGTGACTGATACGTGCTGCGCATAAAATCGTAAAATCAACTTTGACACTTTCGGAGGCAACTGATACCTGTTAAACAAATCAAAGAAAGGTAAACAAAATTTTTCCCTGTTTTCTTACCAGGGTCACGAAAACATTGAACCAATTTTGACGACCGCGCGAGTCAAAAGTCAATTTTATGTTTAATCGCTTTGCAAAAATATAGAATTCAGAAGCAACTGTTTGCTGTTGCGGAAACTTTTTCCGATAAAAAAATCTTGTTCTTGTTTGAAGAATTTAGAAGTAGGCCATAAAGATACAATAAGATGTAAGAATAACTAAAAATCGATGTTTTCTTTGATAGGGTAGAAAACATTGTGGGAAAAGGAGAAAATGCTGGTAACCTGCATTGTCTCCTTTCCTCAGATTATTTTCAAAAGCCTTCTCTTTCAGGGGTGTTTAAAGGCGTCATTGTGTGGTAAAAGGTTAATAAGAATAAACAGATATCCCCCCCTTCCCATCAGCCAATGAAATCTCTTCCCTCTCTGAAATTATCCAATCAGAGAAGCTTTAAGGAAATCAGAATGGGAACCAACAGCCAAATCAGAATGGGAACCAACGGCCAATCAGATATTCAACAGCCAATCAGAGAGCTTCAAAATCGCTCCAAAATGGCGCCATAATTTATCGTTTAAAAACAGTGAAAAAAAAGGCATAAAAGTGGATTTAAAGTCTTCTTTAAAGGCTGCTGTGCAGTCCTTGGCGAACTGCCAGGCATGCACCATCCACACATGCCAGATTTCACTGAAAATGGGCAAAAATTTAAGAAAATAGGGGCGCAGCAGACCTTGTTTTGGTCTTTTCAAGCCCCTTGCAAGAATTACTTCCCTTAGACCCTCGATGCACCCCCCCCTTCCCCAGCCCTTAACTGGATTCGCTTTTCTAACTCAGCCCACAATAAATGCTGCACATTGAAACTTTCAATAAGCCAAAGTGATCAATGTACAGTGTAAAAAAGCCCCAGAAATTAATGTGACAAGTGGCTAAAAAAAGACTGAAAACTCTTTTAGTTGCTTCCTATAGCATATATCAAACAAAGGCAACTGAAATGTAATTTCTCTAATCTCTTCAAACTGCAACAAGAAACCCAGTTACGTTGAATACCGTCTCATATGTGCCAGTTACGCTCATGCGAAAACCCCAGAAAATAATGCGACAAGTGGCTAAAAAAAAGACTGAATGCTTCTTATTGCATAAATCAAACAAATGGAACAAAATTTTAAATGTACATTTTTTTCCTCTAATCTCTTTATACCATGACGACAAGTCTGTATAGACTACCGTCTCATAGGTGCCGGTTACGTATCCGCGAAAACGCGAAAACTCGACTTACGGAACACTTCATAGCAGATGACACCTGTTGCTTAATAGGTCAAATATAGGGAACTTAATTTCTAATATCTGTTTTTTACTTCTCCAGTCATTTTTTACCGTGACAACAAACCCATTAAGGTTGTCTATTGTCTCGCAGGTGCCGGTTACGT
Source organism: Tridacna crocea (assembly GCA_943736015.1). Lineage (NCBI taxonomy): Eukaryota > Metazoa > Mollusca > Bivalvia > Cardiida > Cardiidae > Tridacna > Tridacna crocea. The sequence goes on from OX031059.1 coordinate 32,052,381, forward strand.
ACCCGCGAAAACATGAAAAATCGACTTACGGAATATTTTATAGCAGACGACAACTGTTGCTTAAAGTCAATTATAGGGATTTTTCTATTTTTCTTTTTCATTTTCTCTCACTAGGGTCAATGATTTGGTTACGATGACCATCTCACCCATACGTGACTGATACGTGCTGCGCATAAAATCGTAAAATCAACTTTGACACTTTCGGAGGCAACTGATACCTGTTAAACAAATCAAAGAAAGGTAAACAAAATTTTTCCCTGTTTTCTTACCAGGGTCACGAAAACATTGAACCAATTTTGACGACCGCGCGAGTCAAAAGTCAATTTTATGTTTAATCGCTTTGCAAAAATATAGAATTCAGAAGCAACTGTTTGCTGTTGCGGAAACTTTTTCCGATAAAAAAATCTTGTTCTTGTTTGAAGAATTTAGAAGTAGGCCATAAAGATACAATAAGATGTAAGAATAACTAAAAATCGATGTTTTCTTTGATAGGGTAGAAAACATTGTGGGAAAAGGAGAAAATGCTGGTAACCTGCATTGTCTCCTTTCCTCAGATTATTTTCAAAAGCCTTCTCTTTCAGGGGTGTTTAAAGGCGTCATTGTGTGGTAAAAGGTTAATAAGAATAAACAGATATCCCCCCCTTCCCATCAGCCAATGAAATCTCTTCCCTCTCTGAAATTATCCAATCAGAGAAGCTTTAAGGAAATCAGAATGGGAACCAACAGCCAAATCAGAATGGGAACCAACGGCCAATCAGATATTCAACAGCCAATCAGAGAGCTTCAAAATCGCTCCAAAATGGCGCCATAATTTATCGTTTAAAAACAGTGAAAAAAAAGGCATAAAAGTGGATTTAAAGTCTTCTTTAAAGGCTGCTGTGCAGTCCTTGGCGAACTGCCAGGCATGCACCATCCACACATGCCAGATTTCACTGAAAATGGGCAAAAATTTAAGAAAATAGGGGCGCAGCAGACCTTGTATTGGTCTTTTCAAGCCCCTTGCAAGAATTACTTCCCTTAGACCCTCGATGCACCCCCCCCTTCCCCAGCCCTTAACTGGATTCGCTTTTCTAACTCAGCCCACAATAAATGCTGCACATTGAAACTTTCAATAAGCCAAAGTGATCAATGTACAGTGTAAAAAAGCCCCAGAAATTAATGTGACAAGTGGCTAAAAAAAGACTGAAAACTCTTTTAGTTGCTTCCTATAGCATATATCAAACAAAGGCAACTGAAATGTAATTTCTCTAATCTCTTCAAACTGCAACAAGAAACCCAGTTACGTTGAATACCGTCTCATATGTGCCAGTTACGCTCATGCGAAAACCCCAGAAAATAATGCGACAAGTGGCTAAAAAAAAGACTGAATGCTTCTTATTGCATAAATCAAACAAATGGAACAAAATTTTAAATGTACATTTTTTTCCTCTAATCTCTTTATACCATGACGACAAGTCTGTATAGACTACCGTCTCATAGGTGCCGGTTACGTATCCGCGAAAACGCGAAAACTCGACTTACGGAACACTTCATAGCAGATGACACCTGTTGCTTAATAGGTCAAATATAGGGAACTTAATTTCTAATATCTGTTTTTTACTTCTCCAGTCATTTTTTACCGTGACAACAAACCCATTAAGGTTGTCTATTGTCTCGCAGGTGCCGGTTACGTACCCGCGAAAACATGAAAAATCGACTTACGGAATATTTTATAGCAGACGACAACTGTTGCTTAAAGTCAATTATAGGGATTTTTCTATTTTTCTTTTTCATTTTCTCTCACTAGGGTCAATGATTTGGTTACGATGACCATCTCACCCATACGTGACTGATACGTGCTGCGCATAAAATCGTAAAATCAACTTTGACACTTTCGGAGGCAACTGATACCTGTTAAACAAATCAAAGAAAGGTAAACAAAATTTTTCCCTGTTTTCTTACCAGGGTCACGAAAACATTGAACCAATTTTGACGACCGCGCGAGTCAAAAGTCAATTTTATGTTTAATCGCTTTGCAAAAATATAGAATTCAGAAGCAACTGTTTGCTGTTGCGGAAACTTTTTCCGATAAAAAAATCTTGTTCTTGTTTGAAGAATTTAGAAGTAGGCCATAAAGATACAATAAGATGTAAGAATAACTAAAAATCGATGTTTTCTTTGATAGGGTAGAAAACATTGTGGGAAAAGGAGAAAATGCTGGTAACCTGCATTGTCTCCTTTCCTCAGATTATTTTCAAAAGCCTTCTCTTTCAGGGGTGTTTAAAGGCGTCATTGTGTGGTAAAAGGTTAATAAGAATAAACAGATATCCCCCCCTTCCCATCAGCCAATGAAATCTCTTCCCTCTCTGAAATTATCCAATCAGAGAAGCTTTAAGGAAATCAGAATGGGAACCAACAGCCAAATCAGAATGGGAACCAACGGCCAATCAGATATTCAACAGCCAATCAGAGAGCTTCAAAATCGCTCCAAAATGGCGCCATAATTTATCGTTTAAAAACAGTGAAAAAAAAGGCATAAAAGTGGATTTAAAGTCTTCTTTAAAGGCTGCTGTGCAGTCCTTGGCGAACTGCCAGGCATGCACCATCCACACATGCCAGATTTCACTGAAAATGGGCAAAAATTTAAGAAAATAGGGGCGCAGCAGACCTTGTATTGGTCTTTTCAAGCCCCTTGCAAGAATTACTTCCCTTAGACCCTCGATGCACCCCCCCCTTCCCCAGCCCTTAACTGGATTCGCTTTTCTAACTCAGCCCACAATAAATGCTGCACATTGAAACTTTCAATAAGCCAAAGTGATCAATGTACAGTGTAAAAAAGCCCCAGAAATTAATGTGACAAGTGGCTAAAAAAAGACTGAAAACTCTTTTAGTTGCTTCCTATAGCATATATCAAACAAAGGCAACTGAAATGTAATTTCTCTAATCTCTTCAAACTGCAACAAGAAACCCAGTTACGTTGAATACCGTCTCATATGTGCCAGTTACGCTCATGCGAAAACCCCAGAAAATAATGCGACAAGTGGCTAAAAAAAAGACTGAATGCTTCTTATTGCATAAATCAAACAAATGGAACAAAATTTTAAATGTACATTTTTTTCCTCTAATCTCTTTATACCATGACGACAAGTCTGTATAGACTACCGTCTCATAGGTGCCGGTTACGTATCCGCGAAAACGCGAAAACTCGACTTACGGAACACTTCATAGCAGATGACACCTGTTGCTTAATAGGTCAAATATAGGGAACTTAATTTCTAATATCTGTTTTTTACTTCTCCAGTCATTTTTTACCGTGACAACAAACCCATTAAGGTTGTCTATTGTCTCGCAGGTGCCGGTTACGTACCCGCGAAAACATGAAAAATCGACTTACGGAATATTTTATAGCAGACGACAACTGTTGCTTAAAGTCAATTATAGGGATTTTTCTATTTTTCTTTTTCATTTTCTCTCACTAGGGTCAATGATTTGGTTACGATGACCATCTCACCCATACGTGACTGATACGTGCTGCGCATAAAATCGTAAAATCAACTTTGACACTTTCGGAGGCAACTGATACCTGTTAAACAAATCAAAGAAAGGTAAACAAAATTTTTCCCTGTTTTCTTACCAGGGTCACGAAAACATTGAACCAATTTTGACGACCGCGCGAGTCAAAAGTCAATTTTATGTTTAATCGCTTTGCAAAAATATAGAATTCAGAAGCAACTGTTTGCTGTTGCGGAAACTTTTTCCGATAAAAAAATCTTGTTCTTGTTTGAAGAATTTAGAAGTAGGCCATAAAGATACAATAAGATGTAAGAATAACTAAAAATCGATGTTTTCTTTGATAGGGTAGAAAACATTGTGGGAAAAGGAGAAAATGCTGGTAACCTGCATTGTCTCCTTTCCTCAGATTATTTTCAAAAGCCTTCTCTTTCAGGGGTGTTTAAAGGCGTCATTGTGTGGTAAAAGGTTAATAAGAATAAACAGATATCCCCCCCTTCCCATCAGCCAATGAAATCTCTTCCCTCTCTGAAATTATCCAATCAGAGAAGCTTTAAGGAAATCAGAATGGGAACCAACAGCCAAATCAGAATGGGAACCAACGGCCAATCAGATATTCAACAGCCAATCAGAGAGCTTCAAAATCGCTCCAAAATGGCGCCATAATTTATCGTTTAAAAACAGTGAAAAAAAAGGCATAAAAGTGGATTTAAAGTCTTCTTTAAAGGCTGCTGTGCAGTCCTTGGCGAACTGCCAGGCATGCACCATCCACACATGCCAGATTTCACTGAAAATGGGCAAAAATTTAAGAAAATAGGGGCGCAGCAGACCTTGTATTGGTCTTTTCAAGCCCCTTGCAAGAATTACTTCCCTTAGACCCTCGATGCACCCCCCCCCTTCCCCAGCCCTTAACTGGATTCGCTTTTCTAACTCAGCCCACAATAAATGCTGCACATTGAAACTTTCAATAAGCCAAAGTGATCAATGTACAGTGTAAAAAAGCCCCAGAAATTAATGTGACAAGTGGCTAAAAAAAGACTGAAAACTCTTTTAGTTGCTTCCTATAGCATATATCAAACAAAGGCAACTGAAATGTAATTTCTCTAATCTCTTCAAACTGCAACAAGAAACCCAGTTACGTTGAATACCGTCTCATATGTGCCAGTTACGCTCATGCGAAAACCCCAGAAAATAATGCGACAAGTGGCTAAAAAAAAGACTGAATGCTTCTTATTGCATAAATCAAACAAATGGAACAAAATTTTAAATGTACATTTTTTTCCTCTAATCTCTTTATACCATGACGACAAGTCTGTATAGACTACCGTCTCATAGGTGCCGGTTACGTATCCGCGAAAACGCGAAAACTCGACTTACGGAACACTTCATAGCAGATGACACTTGTTGCTTAATAGGTCAAATATAGGGAACTTAATTTCTAATATCTGTTTTTTACTTCTCCAGTCATTTTTTACCGTGACAACAAACCCATTAAGGTTGTCTATTGTCTCGCAGGTGCCGGTTACGTACCCGCGAAAACATGAAAAATCGACTTACGGAATATTTTATAGCAGACGACAACTGTTGCTTAAAGTCAATTATAGGGATTTTTCTATTTTTCTTTTTCATTTTCTCTCACTAGGGTCAATGATTTGGTTACGATGACCATCTCACCCATACGTGACTGATACGTGCTGCGCATAAAATCGTAAAATCAACTTTGACACTTTCGGAGGCAACTGATACCTGTTAAACAAATCAAAGAAAGGTAAACAAAATTTTTCCCTGTTTTCTTACCAGGGTCACGAAAACATTGAACCAATTTTGACGACCGCGCGAGTCAAAAGTCAATTTTATGTTTAATCGCTTTGCAAAAATATAGAATTCAGAAGCAACTGTTTGCTGTTGCGGAAACTTTTTCCGATAAAAAAATCTTGTTCTTGTTTGAAGAATTTAGAAGTAGGCCATAAAGATACAATAAGATGTAAGAATAACTAAAAATCGATGTTTTCTTTGATAGGGTAGAAAACATTGTGGGAAAAGGAGAAAATGCTGGTAACCTGCATTGTCTCCTTTCCTCAGATTATTTTCAAAAGCCTTCTCTTTCAGGGGTGTTTAAAGGCGTCATTGTGTGGTAAAAGGTTAATAAGAATAAACAGATATCCCCCCCTTCCCATCAGCCAATGAAATCTCTTCCCTCTCTGAAATTATCCAATCAGAGAAGCTTTAAGGAAATCAGAATGGGAACCAACAGCCAAATCAGAATGGGAACCAACGGCCAATCAGATATTCAACAGCCAATCAGAGAGCTTCAAAATCGCTCCAAAATGGCGCCATAATTTATCGTTTAAAAACAGTGAAAAAAAAGGCATAAAAGTGGATTTAAAGTCTTCTTTAAAGGCTGCTGTGCAGTCCTTGGCGAACTGCCAGGCATGCACCATCCACACATGCCAGATTTCACTGAAAATGGGCAAAAATTTAAGAAAATAGGGGCGCAGCAGACCTTGTATTGGTCTTTTCAAGCCCCTTGCAAGAATTACTTCCCTTAGACCCTCGATGCACCCCCCCCTTCCCCAGCCCTTAACTGGATTCGCTTTTCTAACTCAGCCCACAATAAATGCTGCACATTGAAACTTTCAATAAGCCAAAGTGATCAATGTACAGTGTAAAAAAGCCCCAGAAATTAATGTGACAAGTGGCTAAAAAAAGACTGAAAACTCTTTTAGTTGCTTCCTATAGCATATATCAAACAAAGGCAACTGAAATGTAATTTCTCTAATCTCTTCAAACTGCAACAAGAAACCCAGTTACGTTGAATACCGTCTCATATGTGCCAGTTACGCTCATGCGAAAACCCCAGAAAATAATGCGACAAGTGGCTAAAAAAAAGACTGAATGCTTCTTATTGCATAAATCAAACAAATGGAACAAAAATTTTAAATGTACATTTTTTTCCTCTAATCTCTTTATACCATGACGACAAGTCTGTATAGACTACCGTCTCATAGGTGCCGGTTACGTATCCGCGAAAACGCGAAAACTCGACTTACGGAACACTTCATAGCAGATGACACCTGTTGCTTAATAGGTCAAATATAGGGAACTTAATTTCTAATATCTGTTTTTTACTTCTCCAGTCATTTTTTACCGTGACAACAAACCCATTAAGGTTGTCTATTGTCTCGCAGGTGCCGGTTACGTACCCGCGAAAACATGAAAAATCGACTTACGGAATATTTTATAGCAGACGACAACTGTTGCTTAAAGTCAATTATAGGGATTTTTCTATTTTTCTTTTTCATTTTCTCTCACTAGGGTCAATGATTTGGTTACGATGACCATCTCACCCATACGTGACTGATACGTGCTGCGCATAAAATCGTAAAATCAACTTTGACACTTTCGGAGGCAACTGATACCTGTTAAACAAATCAAAGAAAGGTAAACAAAATTTTTCCCTGTTTTCTTACCAGGGTCACGAAAACATTGAACCAATTTTGACGACCGCGCGAGTCAAAAGTCAATTTTATGTTTAATCGCTTTGCAAAAATATAGAATTCAGAAGCAACTGTTTGCTGTTGCGGAAACTTTTTCCGATAAAAAAATCTTGTTCTTGTTTGAAGAATTTAGAAGTAGGCCATAAAGATACAATAAGATGTAAGAATAACTAAAAATCGATGTTTTCTTTGATAGGGTAGAAAACATTGTGGGAAAAGGAGAAAATGCTGGTAACCTGCATTGTCTCCTTTCCTCAGATTATTTTCAAAAGCCTTCTCTTTCAGGGGTGTTTAAAGGCGTCATTGTGTGGTAAAAGGTTAATAAGAATAAACAGATATCCCCCCCTTCCCATCAGCCAATGAAATCTCTTCCCTCTCTGAAATTATCCAATCAGAGAAGCTTTAAGGAAATCAGAATGGGAACCAACAGCCAAATCAGAATGGGAACCAACGGCCAATCAGATATTCAACAGCCAATCAGAGAGCTTCAAAATCGCTCCAAAATGGCGCCATAATTTATCGTTTAAAAACAGTGAAAAAAAAGGCATAAAAGTGGATTTAAAGTCTTCTTTAAAGGCTGCTGTGCAGTCCTTGGCGAACTGCCAGGCATGCACCATCCACACATGCCAGATTTCACTGAAAATGGGCAAAAATTTAAGAAAATAGGGGCGCAGCAGACCTTGTTTTGGTCTTTTCAAGCCCCTTGCAAGAATTACTTCCCTTAGACCCTCGATGCACCCCCCCCTTCCCCAGCCCTTAACTGGATTCGCTTTTCTAACTCAGCCCACAATAAATGCTGCACATTGAAACTTTCAATAAGCCAAAGTGATCAATGTACAGTGTAAAAAAGCCCCAGAAATTAATGTGACAAGTGGCTAAAAAAAGACTGAAAACTCTTTTAGTTGCTTCCTATAGCATATATCAAACAAAGGCAACTGAAATGTAATTTCTCTAATCTCTTCAAACTGCAACAAGAAACCCAGTTACGTTGAATACCGTCTCATATGTGCCAGTTACGCTCATGCGAAAACCCCAGAAAATAATGCGACAAGTGGCTAAAAAAAAGACTGAATGCTTCTTATTGCATAAATCAAACAAATGGAACAAAATTTTAAATGTACATTTTTTTCCTCTAATCTCTTTATACCATGACGACAAGTCTGTATAGACTACCGTCTCATAGGTGCCGGTTACGTATCCGCGAAAACGCGAAAACTCGACTTACGGAACACTTCATAGCAGATGACACCTGTTGCTTAATAGGTCAAATATAGGGAACTTAATTTCTAATATCTGTTTTTTACTTCTCCAGTCATTTTTTACCGTGACAACAAACCCATTAAGGTTGTCTATTGTCTCGCAGGTGCCGGTTACGTACCCGCGAAAACATGAAAAATCGACTTACGGAATATTTTATAGCAGACGACAACTGTTGCTTAAAGTCAATTATAGGGATTTTTCTATTTTTCTTTTTCATTTTCTCTCACTAGGGTCAATGATTTGGTTACGATGACCATCTCACCCATACGTGACTGATACGTGCTGCGCATAAAATCGTAAAATCAACTTTGACACTTTCGGAGGCAACTGATACCTGTTAAACAAATCAAAGAAAGGTAAACAAAATTTTTCCCTGTTTTCTTACCAGGGTCACGAAAACATTGAACCAATTTTGACGACCGCGCGAGTCAAAAGTCAATTTTATGTTTAATCGCTTTGCAAAAATATAGAATTCAGAAGCAACTGTTTGCTGTTGCGGAAACTTTTTCCGATAAAAAAATCTTGTTCTTGTTTGAAGAATTTAGAAGTAGGCCATAAAGATACAATAAGATGTAAGAATAACTAAAAATCGATGTTTTCTTTGATAGGGTAGAAAACATTGTGGGAAAAGGAGAAAATGCTGGTAACCTGCATTGTCTCCTTTCCTCAGATTATTTTCAAAAGCCTTCTCTTTCAGGGGTGTTTAAAGGCGTCATTGTGTGGTAAAAGGTTAATAAGAATAAACAGATATCCCCCCCTTCCCATCAGCCAATGAAATCTCTTCCCTCTCTGAAATTATCCAATCAGAGAAGCTTTAAGGAAATCAGAATGGGAACCAACAGCCAAATCAGAATGGGAACCAACGGCCAATCAGATATTCAACAGCCAATCAGAGAGCTTCAAAATCGCTCCAAAATGGCGCCATAATTTATCGTTTAAAAACAGTGAAAAAAAAGGCATAAAAGTGGATTTAAAGTCTTCTTTAAAGGCTGCTGTGCAGTCCTTGGCGAACTGCCAGGCATGCACCATCCACACATGCCAGATTTCACTGAAAATGGGCAAAAATTTAAGAAAATAGGGGCGCAGCAGACCTTGTATTGGTCTTTTCAAGCCCCTTGCAAGAATTACTTCCCTTAGACCCTCGATGCACCCCCCCCTTCCCCAGCCCTTAACTGGATTCGCTTTTCTAACTCAGCCCACAATAAATGCTGCACATTGAAACTTTCAATAAGCCAAAGTGATCAATGTACAGTGTAAAAAAGCCCCAGAAATTAATGTGACAAGTGGCTAAAAAAAGACTGAAAACTCTTTTAGTTGCTTCCTATAGCATATATCAAACAAAGGCAACTGAAATGTAATTTCTCTAATCTCTTCAAACTGCAACAAGAAACCCAGTTACGTTGAATACCGTCTCATATGTGCCAGTTACGCTCATGCGAAAACCCCAGAAAATAATGCGACAAGTGGCTAAAAAAAAGACTGAATGCTTCTTATTGCATAAATCAAACAAATGGAACAAAATTTTAAATGTACATTTTTTTCCTCTAATCTCTTTATACCATGACGACAAGTCTGTATAGACTACCGTCTCATAGGTGCCGGTTACGTATCCGCGAAAACGCGAAAACTCGACTTACGGAACACTTCATAGCAGATGACACCTGTTGCTTAATAGGTCAAATATAGGGAACTTAATTTCTAATATCTGTTTTTTACTTCTCCAGTCATTTTTTACCGTGACAACAAACCCATTAAGGTTGTCTATTGTCTCGCAGGTGCCGGTTACGTACCCGCGAAAACATGAAAAATCGACTTACGGAATATTTTATAGCAGACGACAACTGTTGCTTAAAGTCAATTATAGGGATTTTTCTATTTTTCTTTTTCATTTTCTCTCACTAGGGTCAATGATTTGGTTACGATGACCATCTCACCCATACGTGACTGATACGTGCTGCGCATAAAATCGTAAAATCAACTTTGACACTTTCGGAGGCAACTGATACCTGTTAAACAAATCAAAGAAAGGTAAACAAAATTTTTCCCTGTTTTCTTACCAGGGTCACGAAAACATTGAACCAATTTTGACGACCGCGCGAGTCAAAAGTCAATTTTATGTTTAATCGCTTTGCAAAAATATAGAATTCAGAAGCAACTGTTTGCTGTTGCGGAAACTTTTTCCGATAAAAAAATCTTGTTCTTGTTTGAAGAATTTAGAAGTAGGCCATAAAGATACAATAAGATGTAAGAATAACTAAAAATCGATGTTTTCTTTGATAGGGTAGAAAACATTGTGGGAAAAGGAGAAAATGCTGGTAACCTGCATTGTCTCCTTTCCTCAGATTATTTTCAAAAGCCTTCTCTTTCAGGGGTGTTTAAAGGCGTCATTGTGTGGTAAAAGGTTAATAAGAATAAACAGATATCCCCCCCTTCCCATCAGCCAATGAAATCTCTTCCCTCTCTGAAATTATCCAATCAGAGAAGCTTTAAGGAAATCAGAATGGGAACCAACAGCCAAATCAGAATGGGAACCAACGGCCAATCAGATATTCAACAGCCAATCAGAGAGCTTCAAAATCGCTCCAAAATGGCGCCATAATTTATCGTTTAAAAACAGTGAAAAAAAAGGCATAAAAGTGGATTTAAAGTCTTCTTTAAAGGCTGCTGTGCAGTCCTTGGCGAACTGCCAGGCATGCACCATCCACACATGCCAGATTTCACTGAAAATGGGCAAAAATTTAAGAAAATAGGGGCGCAGCAGACCTTGTATTGGTCTTTTCAAGCCCCTTGCAAGAATTACTTCCCTTAGACCCTCGATGCACCCCCCCCCTTCCCCAGCCCTTAACTGGATTCGCTTTTCTAACTCAGCCCACAATAAATGCTGCACATTGAAACTTTCAATAAGCCAAAGTGATCAATGTACAGTGTAAAAAAGCCCCAGAAATTAATGTGACAAGTGGCTAAAAAAAGACTGAAAACTCTTTTAGTTGCTTCCTATAGCATATATCAAACAAAGGCAACTGAAATGTAATTTCTCTAATCTCTTCAAACTGCAACAAGAAACCCAGTTACGTTGAATACCGTCTCATATGTGCCAGTTACGCTCATGCGAAAACCCCAGAAAATAATGCGACAAGTGGCTAAAAAAAAGACTGAATGCTTCTTATTGCATAAATCAAACAAATGGAACAAAATTTTAAATGTACATTTTTTTCCTCTAATCTCTTTATACCATGACGACAAGTCTGTATAGACTACCGTCTCATAGGTGCCGGTTACGTATCCGCGAAAACGCGAAAACTCGACTTACGGAACACTTCATAGCAGATGACACCTGTTGCTTAATAGGTCAAATATAGGGAACTTAATTTCTAATATCTGTTTTTTACTTCTCCAGTCATTTTTTACCGTGACAACAAACCCATTAAGGTTGTCTATTGTCTCGCAGGTGCCGGTTACGTACCCGCGAAAACATGAAAAATCGACTTACGGAATATTTTATAGCAGACGACAACTGTTGCTTAAAGTCAATTATAGGGATTTTTCTATTTTTCTTTTTCATTTTCTCTCACTAGGGTCAATGATTTGGTTACGATGACCATCTCACCCATACGTGACTGATACGTGCTGCGCATAAAATCGTAAAATCAACTTTGACACTTTCGGAGGCAACTGATACCTGTTAAACAAATCAAAGAAAGGTAAACAAAATTTTTCCCTGTTTTCTTACCAGGGTCACGAAAACATTGAACCAATTTTGACGACCGCGCGAGTCAAAAGTCAATTTTATGTTTAATCGCTTTGCAAAAATATAGAATTCAGAAGCAACTGTTTGCTGTTGCGGAAACTTTTTCCGATAAAAAAATCTTGTTCTTGTTTGAAGAATTTAGAAGTAGGCCATAAAGATACAATAAGATGTAAGAATAACTAAAAATCGATGTTTTCTTTGATAGGGTAGAAAACATTGTGGGAAAAGGAGAAAATGCTGGTAACCTGCATTGTCTCCTTTCCTCAGATTATTTTCAAAAGCCTTCTCTTTCAGGGGTGTTTAAAGGCGTCATTGTGTGGTAAAAGGTTAATAAGAATAAACAGATATCCCCCCCTTCCCATCAGCCAATGAAATCTCTTCCCTCTCTGAAATTATCCAATCAGAGAAGCTTTAAGGAAATCAGAATGGGAACCAACAGCCAAATCAGAATGGGAACCAACGGCCAATCAGATATTCAACAGCCAATCAGAGAGCTTCAAAATCGCTCCAAAATGGCGCCATAATTTATCGTTTAAAAACAGTGAAAAAAAAGGCATAAAAGTGGATTTAAAGTCTTCTTTAAAGGCTGCTGTGCAGTCCTTGGCGAACTGCCAGGCATGCACCATCCACACATGCCAGATTTCACTGAAAATGGGCAAAAATTTAAGAAAATAGGGGCGCAGCAGACCTTGTATTGGTCTTTTCAAGCCCCTTGCAAGAATTACTTCCCTTAGACCCTCGATGCACCCCCCCCTTCCCCAGCCCTTAACTGGATTCGCTTTTCTAACTCAGCCCACAATAAATGCTGCACATTGAAACTTTCAATAAGCCAAAGTGATCAATGTACAGTGTAAAAAAGCCCCAGAAATTAATGTGACAAGTGGCTAAAAAAAGACTGAAAACTCTTTTAGTTGCTTCCTATAGCATATATCAAACAAAGGCAACTGAAATGTAATTTCTCTAATCTCTTCAAACTGCAACAAGAAACCCAGTTACGTTGAATACCGTCTCATATGTGCCAGTTACGCTCATGCGAAAACCCCAGAAAATAATGCGACAAGTGGCTAAAAAAAAGACTGAATGCTTCTTATTGCATAAATCAAACAAATGGAACAAAATTTTAAATGTACATTTTTTTCCTCTAATCTCTTTATACCATGACGACAAGTCTGTATAGACTACCGTCTCATAGGTGCCGGTTACGTATCCGCGAAAACGCGAAAACTCGACTTACGGAACACTTCATAGCAGATGACACTTGTTGCTTAATAGGTCAAATATAGGGAACTTAATTTCTAATATCTGTTTTTTACTTCTCCAGTCATTTTTTACCGTGACAACAAACCCATTAAGGTTGTCTATTGTCTCGCAGGTGCCGGTTACGTACCCGCGAAAACATGAAAAATCGACTTACGGAATATTTTATAGCAGACGACAACTGTTGCTTAAAGTCAATTATAGGGATTTTTCTATTTTTCTTTTTCATTTTCTCTCACTAGGGTCAATGATTTGGTTACGATGACCATCTCACCCATACGTGACTGATACGTGCTGCGCATAAAATCGTAAAATCAACTTTGACACTTTCGGAGGCAACTGATACCTGTTAAACAAATCAAAGAAAGGTAAACAAAATTTTTCCCTGTTTTCTTACCAGGGTCACGAAAACATTGAACCAATTTTGACGACCGCGCGAGTCAAAAGTCAATTTTATGTTTAATCGCTTTGCAAAAATATAGAATTCAGAAGCAACTGTTTGCTGTTGCGGAAACTTTTTCCGATAAAAAAATCTTGTTCTTGTTTGAAGAATTTAGAAGTAGGCCATAAAGATACAATAAGATGTAAGAATAACTAAAAATCGATGTTTTCTTTGATAGGGTAGAAAACATTGTGGGAAAAGGAGAAAATGCTGGTAACCTGCATTGTCTCCTTTCCTCAGATTATTTTCAAAAGCCTTCTCTTTCAGGGGTGTTTAAAGGCGTCATTGTGTGGTAAAAGGTTAATAAGAATAAACAGATATCCCCCCCTTCCCATCAGCCAATGAAATCTCTTCCCTCTCTGAAATTATCCAATCAGAGAAGCTTTAAGGAAATCAGAATGGGAACCAACAGCCAAATCAGAATGGGAACCAACGGCCAATCAGATATTCAACAGCCAATCAGAGAGCTTCAAAATCGCTCCAAAATGGCGCCATAATTTATCGTTTAAAAACAGTGAAAAAAAAGGCATAAAAGTGGATTTAAAGTCTTCTTTAAAGGCTGCTGTGCAGTCCTTGGCGAACTGCCAGGCATGCACCATCCACACATGCCAGATTTCACTGAAAATGGGCAAATATTTAAGAAAATAGGGGCGCAGCAGACCTTGTATTGGTCTTTTCAAGCCCCTTGCAAGAATTACTTCCCTTAGACCCTCGATGCACCCCCCCCTTCCCCAGCCCTTAACTGGATTCGCTTTTCTAACTCAGCCCACAATAAATGCTGCACATTGAAACTTTCAATAAGCCAAAGTGATCAATGTACAGTGTAAAAAAGCCCCAGAAATTAATGTGACAAGTGGCTAAAAAAAGACTGAAAACTCTTTTAGTTGCTTCCTATAGCATATATCAAACAAAGGCAACTGAAATGTAATTTCTCTAATCTCTTCAAACTGCAACAAGAAACCCAGTTACGTTGAATACCGTCTCATATGTGCCAGTTACGCTCATGCGAAAACCCCAGAAAATAATGCGACAAGTGGCTAAAAAAAAGACTGAATGCTTCTTATTGCATAAATCAAACAAATGGAACAAAATTTTAAATGTACATTTTTTTCCTCTAATCTCTTTATACCATGACGACAAGTCTGTATAGACTACCGTCTCATAGGTGCCGGTTACGTATCCGCGAAAACGCGAAAACTCGACTTACGGAACACTTCATAGCAGATGACACCTGTTGCTTAATAGGTCAAATATAGGGAACTTAATTTCTAATATCTGTTTTTTACTTCTCCAGTCATTTTTTACCGTGACAACAAACCCATTAAGGTTGTCTATTGTCTCGCAGGTGCCGGTTACGTACCCGCGAAAACATGAAAAATCGACTTACGGAATATTTTATAGCAGACGACAACTGTTGCTTAAAGTCAATTATAGGGATTTTTCTATTTTTCTTTTTCATTTTCTCTCACTAGGGTCAATGATTTGGTTACGATGACCATCTCACCCATACGTGACTGATACGTGCTGCGCATAAAATCGTAAAATCAACTTTGACACTTTCGGAGGCAACTGATACCTGTTAAACAAATCAAAGAAAGGTAAACAAAATTTTTCCCTGTTTTCTTACCAGGGTCACGAAAACATTGAACCAATTTTGACGACCGCGCGAGTCAAAAGTCAATTTTATGTTTAATCGCTTTGCAAAAATATAGAATTCAGAAGCAACTGTTTGCTGTTGCGGAAACTTTTTCCGATAAAAAAATCTTGTTCTTGTTTGAAGAATTTAGAAGTAGGCCATAAAGATACAATAAGATGTAAGAATAACTAAAAATCGATGTTTTCTTTGATAGGGTAGAAAACATTGTGGGAAAAGGAGAAAATGCTGGTAACCTGCATTGTCTCCTTTCCTCAGATTATTTTCAAAAGCCTTCTCTTTCAGGGGTGTTTAAAGGCGTCATTGTGTGGTAAAAGGTTAATAAGAATAAACAGATATCCCCCCCTTCCCATCAGCCAATGAAATCTCTTCCCTCTCTGAAATTATCCAATCAGAGAAGCTTTAAGGAAATCAGAATGGGAACCAACAGCCAAATCAGAATGGGAACCAACGGCCAATCAGATATTCAACAGCCAATCAGAGAGCTTCAAAATCGCTCCAAAATGGCGCCATAATTTATCGTTTAAAAACAGTGAAAAAAAAGGCATAAAAGTGGATTTAAAGTCTTCTTTAAAGGCTGCTGTGCAGTCCTTGGCGAACTGCCAGGCATGCACCATCCACACATGCCAGATTTCACTGAAAATGGGCAAAAATTTAAGAAAATAGGGGCGCAGCAGACCTTGTATTGGTCTTTTCAAGCCCCTTGCAAGAATTACTTCCCTTAGACCCTCGATGCACCCCCCCCTTCCCCAGCCCTTAACTGGATTCGCTTTTCTAACTCAGCCCACAATAAATGCTGCACATTGAAACTTTCAATAAGCCAAAGTGATCAATGTACAGTGTAAAAAAGCCCCAGAAATTAATGTGACAAGTGGCTAAAAAAAGACTGAAAACTCTTTTAGTTGCTTCCTATAGCATATATCAAACAAAGGCAACTGAAATGTAATTTCTCTAATCTCTTCAAACTGCAACAAGAAACCCAGTTACGTTGAATACCGTCTCATATGTGCCAGTTACGCTCATGCGAAAACCCCAGAAAATAATGCGACAAGTGGCTAAAAAAAAGACTGAATGCTTCTTATTGCATAAATCAAACAAATGGAACAAAATTTTAAATGTACATTTTTTTCCTCTAATCTCTTTATACCATGACGACAAGTCTGTATAGACTACCGTCTCATAGGTGCCGGTTACGTATCCGCGAAAACGCGAAAACTCGACTTACGGAACACTTCATAGCAGATGACACCTGTTGCTTAATAGGTCAAATATAGGGAACTTAATTTCTAATATCTGTTTTTTACTTCTCCAGTCATTTTTTACCGTGACAACAAACCCATTAAGGTTGTCTATTGTCTCGCAGGTGCCGGTTACGTACCCGCGAAAACATGAAAAATCGACTTACGGAATATTTTATAGCAGACGACAACTGTTGCTTAAAGTCAATTATAGGGATTTTTCTATTTTTCTTTTTCATTTTCTCTCACTAGGGTCAATGATTTGGTTACGATGACCATCTCACCCATACGTGACTGATACGTGCTGCGCATAAAATCGTAAAATCAACTTTGACACTTTCGGAGGCAACTGATACCTGTTAAACAAATCAAAGAAAGGTAAACAAAATTTTTCCCTGTTTTCTTACCAGGGTCACGAAAACATTGAACCAATTTTGACGACCGCGCGAGTCAAAAGTCAATTTTATGTTTAATCGCTTTGCAAAAATATAGAATTCAGAAGCAACTGTTTGCTGTTGCGGAAACTTTTTCCGATAAAAAAATCTTGTTCTTGTTTGAAGAATTTAGAAGTAGGCCATAAAGATACAATAAGATGTAAGAATAACTAAAAATCGATGTTTTCTTTGATAGGGTAGAAAACATTGTGGGAAAAGGAGAAAATGCTGGTAACCTGCATTGTCTCCTTTCCTCAGATTATTTTCAAAAGCCTTCTCTTTCAGGGGTGTTTAAAGGCGTCATTGTGTGGTAAAAGGTTAATAAGAATAAACAGATATCCCCCCCTTCCCATCAGCCAATGAAATCTCTTCCCTCTCTGAAATTATCCAATCAGAGAAGCTTTAAGGAAATCAGAATGGGAACCAACAGCCAAATCAGAATGGGAACCAACGGCCAATCAGATATTCAACAGCCAATCAGAGAGCTTCAAAATCGCTCCAAAATGGCGCCATAATTTATCGTTTAAAAACAGTGAAAAAAAAGGCATAAAAGTGGATTTAAAGTCTTCTTTAAAGGCTGCTGTGCAGTCCTTGGCGAACTGCCAGGCATGCACCATCCACACATGCCAGATTTCACTGAAAATGGGCAAAAATTTAAGAAAATAGGGGCGCAGCAGACCTTGTATTGGTCTTTTCAAGCCCCTTGCAAGAATTACTTCCCTTAGACCCTCGATGCACCCCCCCCTTCCCCAGCCCTTAACTGGATTCGCTTTTCTAACTCAGCCCACAATAAATGCTGCACATTGAAACTTTCAATAAGCCAAAGTGATCAATGTACAGTGTAAAAAAGCCCCAGAAATTAATGTGACAAGTGGCTAAAAAAAGACTGAAAACTCTTTTAGTTGCTTCCTATAGCATATATCAAACAAAGGCAACTGAAATGTAATTTCTCTAATCTCTTCAAACTGCAACAAGAAACCCAGTTACGTTGAATACCGTCTCATATGTGCCAGTTACGCTCATGCGAAAACCCCAGAAAATAATGCGACAAGTGGCTAAAAAAAAGACTGAATGCTTCTTATTGCATAAATCAAACAAATGGAACAAAATTTTAAATGTACATTTTTTTCCTCTAATCTCTTTATACCATGACGACAAGTCTGTATAGACTACCGTCTCATAGGTGCCGGTTACGTATCCGCGAAAACGCGAAAACTCGACTTACGGAACACTTCATAGCAGATGACACCTGTTGCTTAATAGGTCAAATATAGGGAACTTAATTTCTAATATCTGTTTTTTACTTCTCCAGTCATTTTTTACCGTGACAACAAACCCATTAAGGTTGTCTATTGTCTCGCAGGTGCCGGTTACGTACCCGCGAAAACATGAAAAATCGACTTACGGAATATTTTATAGCAGACGACAACTGTTGCTTAAAGTCAATTATAGGGATTTTTCTATTTTTCTTTTTCATTTTCTCTCACTAGGGTCAATGATTTGGTTACGATGACCATCTCACCCATACGTGACTGATACGTGCTGCGCATAAAATCGTAAAATCAACTTTGACACTTTCGGAGGCAACTGATACCTGTTAAACAAATCAAAGAAAGGTAAACAAAATTTTTCCCTGTTTTCTTACCAGGGTCACGAAAACATTGAACCAATTTTGACGACCGCGCGAGTCAAAAGTCATTTTTATGTTTAATCGCTTTGCAAAAATATAGAATTCAGAAGCAACTGTTTGCTGTTGCGGAAACTTTTTCCGATAAAAAAATCTTGTTCTTGTTTGAAGAATTTAGAAGTAGGCCATAAAGATACAATAAGATGTAAGAATAACTAAAAATCGATGTTTTCTTTGATAGGGTAGAAAACATTGTGGGAAAAGGAGAAAATGCTGGTAACCTGCATTGTCTCCTTTCCTCAGATTATTTTCAAAAGCCTTCTCTTTCAGGGGTGTTTAAAGGCGTCATTGTGTGGTAAAAGGTTAATAAGAATAAACAGATATCCCCCCCTTCCCATCAGCCAATGAAATCTCTTCCCTCTCTGAAATTATCCAATCAGAGAAGCTTTAAGGAAATCAGAATGGGAACCAACAGCCAAATCAGAATGGGAACCAACGGCCAATCAGATATTCAACAGCCAATCAGAGAGCTTCAAAATCGCTCCAAAATGGCGCCATAATTTATCGTTTAAAAACAGTGAAAAAAAAGGCATAAAAGTGGATTTAAAGTCTTCTTTAAAGGCTGCTGTGCAGTCCTTGGCGAACTGCCAGGCATGCACCATCCACACATGCCAGATTTCACTGAAAATGGGCAAAAATTTAAGAAAATAGGGGCGCAGCAGACCTTGTATTGGTCTTTTCAAGCCCCTTGCAAGAATTACTTCCCTTAGACCCTCGATGCACCCCCCACTTCCCCAGCCCTTGACTGGATTCGCTTTTCTAACTCAGCCCACAATAAATGCTGCACATTGAAACTTTCAATAAGCCAAAGTGATCAATGTACAGTGTAAAAAAGCCCCAGAAATTAATGTGACAAGTGGCTAAAAAAAGACTGAAAACTCTTTTAGTTGCTTCCTATAGCATATATCAAACAAAGGCAACTGAAATGTAATTTCTCTAATCTCTTCAAACTGCAACAAGAAACCCAGTTACGTTGAATACCGTCTCATATGTGCCAGTTACGCTCATGCGAAAACCCCAGAAAATAATGCGACAAGTGGCTAAAAAAAAGACTGAATGCTTCTTATTGCATAAATCAAACAAATGGAACAAAATTTTAAATGTACATTTTTTTCCTCTAATCTCTTTATACCATGACGACAAGTCTGTATAGACTACCGTCTCATAGGTGCCGGTTACGTATCCGCGAAAACGCGAAAACTCGACTTACGGAACACTTCATAGCAGATGACACCTGTTGCTTAATAGGTCAAATATAGGGAACTTAATTTCTAATATCTGTTTTTTACTTCTCCAGTCATTTTTTACCGTGACAACAAACCCATTAAGGTTGTCTATTGTCTCGCAGGTGCCGGTTACGTACCCGCGAAAACATGAAAAATCGACTTACGGAATATTTTATAGCAGACGACAACTGTTGCTTAAAGTCAATTATAGGGATTTTTCTATTTTTCTTTTTCATTTTCTCTCACTAGGGTCAATGATTTGGTTACGATGACCATCTCACCCATACGTGACTGATACGTGCTGCGCATAAAATCGTAAAATCAACTTTGACACTTTCGGAGGCAACTGATACCTGTTAAACAAATCAAAGAAAGGTAAACAAAATTTTTCCCTGTTTTCTTACCAGGGTCACGAAAACATTGAACCAATTTTGACGACCGCGCGAGTCAAAAGTCATTTTTATGTTTAATCGCTTTGCAAAAATATAGAATTCAGAAGCAACTGTTTGCTGTTGCGGAAACTTTTTCCGATAAAAAAATCTTGTTCTTGTTTGAAGAATTTAGAAGTAGGCCATAAAGATACAATAAGATGTAAGAATAACTAAAAATCGATGTTTTCTTTGATAGGGTAGAAAACATTGTGGGAAAAGGAGAAAATGCTGGTAACCTGCATTGTCTCCTTTCCTCAGATTATTTTCAAAAGCCTTCTCTTTCAGGGGTGTTTAAAGGCGTCATTGTGTGGTAAAAGGTTAATAAGAATAAACAGATATCCCCCCCTTCCCATCAGCCAATGAAATCTCTTCCCTCTCTGAAATTATCCAATCAGAGAAGCTTTAAGGAAATCAGAATGGGAACCAACAGCCAAATCAGAATGGGAACCAACGGCCAATCAGATATTCAACAGCCAATCAGAGAGCTTCAAAATCGCTCCAAAATGGCGCCATAATTTATCGTTTAAAAACAGTGAAAAAAAAGGCATAAAAGTGGATTTAAAGTCTTCTTTAAAGGCTGCTGTGCAGTCCTTGGCGAACTGCCAGGCATGCACCATCCACACATGCCAGATTTCACTGAAAATGGGCAAAAATTTAAGAAAATAGGGGCGCAGCAGACCTTGTATTGGTCTTTTCAAGCCCCTTGCAAGAATTACTTCCCTTAGACCCTCGATGCACCCCCCCTTCCCCAGCCCTTAACTGGATTCGCTTTTCTAACTCAGCCCACAATAAATGCTGCACATTGAAACTTTCAATAAGCCAAAGTGATCAATGTACAGTGTAAAAAAGCCCCAGAAATTAATGTGACAAGTGGCTAAAAAAAGACTGAAAACTCTTTTAGTTGCTTCCTATAGCATATATCAAACAAAGGCAACTGAAATGTAATTTCTCTAATCTCTTCAAACTGCAACAAGAAACCCAGTTACGTTGAATACCGTCTCATATGTGCCAGTTACGCTCATGCGAAAACCCCAGAAAATAATGCGACAAGTGGCTAAAAAAAAGACTGAATGCTTCTTATTGCATAAATCAAACAAATGGAACAAAATTTTAAATGTACATTTTTTTCCTCTAATCTCTTTATACCATGACGACAAGTCTGTATAGACTACCGTCTCATAGGTGCCGGTTACGTATCCGCGAAAACGCGAAAACTCGACTTACGGAACACTTCATAGCAGATGACACCTGTTGCTTAATAGGTCAAATATAGGGAACTTAATTTCTAATATCTGTTTTTTACTTCTCCAGTCATTTTTTACCGTGACAACAAACCCATTAAGGTTGTCTATTGTCTCGCAGGTGCCGGTTACGTACCCGCGAAAACATGAAAAATCGACTTACGGAATATTTTATAGCAGACGACAACTGTTGCTTAAAGTCAATTATAGGGATTTTTCTATTTTTCTTTTTCATTTTCTCTCACTAGGGTCAATGATTTGGTTACGATGACCATCTCACCCATACGTGACTGATACGTGCTGCGCATAAAATCGTAAAATCAACTTTGACACTTTCGGAGGCAACTGATACCTGTTAAACAAATCAAAGAAAGGTAAACAAAATTTTTCCCTGTTTTCTTACCAGGGTCACGAAAACATTGAACCAATTTTGACGACCGCGCGAGTCAAAAGTCAATTTTATGTTTAATCGCTTTGCAAAAATATAGAATTCAGAAGCAACTGTTTGCTGTTGCGGAAACTTTTTCCGATAAAAAAATCTTGTTCTTGTTTGAAGAATTTAGAAGTAGGCCATAAAGATACAATAAGATGTAAGAATAACTAAAAATCGATGTTTTCTTTGATAGGGTAGAAAACATTGTGGGAAAAGGAGAAAATGCTGGTAACCTGCATTGTCTCCTTTCCTCAGATTATTTTCAAAAGCCTTCTCTTTCAGGGGTGTTTAAAGGCGTCATTGTGTGGTAAAAGGTTAATAAGAATAAACAGATATCCCCCCCTTCCCATCAGCCAATGAAATCTCTTCCCTCTCTGAAATTATCCAATCAGAGAAGCTTTAAGGAAATCAGAATGGGAACCAACAGCCAAATCAGAATGGGAACCAACGGCCAATCAGATATTCAACAGCCAATCAGAGAGCTTCAAAATCGCTCCAAAATGGCGCCATAATTTATCGTTTAAAAACAGTGAAAAAAAAGGCATAAAAGTGGATTTAAAGTCTTCTTTAAAGGCTGCTGTGCAGTCCTTGGCGAACTGCCAGGCATGCACCATCCACACATGCCAGATTTCACTGAAAATGGGCAAAAATTTAAGAAAATAGGGGCGCAGCAGACCTTGTATTGGTCTTTTCAAGCCCCTTGCAAGAATTACTTCCCTTAGACCCTCGATGCACCCCCCCCTTCCCCAGCCCTTAACTGGATTCGCTTTTCTAACTCAGCCCACAATAAATGCTGCACATTGAAACTTTCAATAAGCCAAAGTGATCAATGTACAGTGTAAAAAAGCCCCAGAAATTAATGTGACAAGTGGCTAAAAAAAGACTGAAAACTCTTTTAGTTGCTTCCTATAGCATATATCAAACAAAGGCAACTGAAATGTAATTTCTCTAATCTCTTCAAACTGCAACAAGAAACCCAGTTACGTTGAATACCGTCTCATATGTGCCAGTTACGCTCATGCGAAAACCCCAGAAAATAATGCGACAAGTGGCTAAAAAAAAGACTGAATGCTTCTTATTGCATAAATCAAACAAATGGAACAAAATTTTAAATGTACATTTTTTTCCTCTAATCTCTTTATACCATGACGACAAGTCTGTATAGACTACCGTCTCATAGGTGCCGGTTACGTATCCGCGAAAACGCGAAAACTCGACTTACGGAACACTTCATAGCAGATGACACCTGTTGCTTAATAGGTCAAATATAGGGAACTTAATTTCTAATATCTGTTTTTTACTTCTCCAGTCATTTTTTACCGTGACAACAAACCCATTAAGGTTGTCTATTGTCTCGCAGGTGCCGGTTACGTACCCGCGAAAACATGAAAAATCGACTTACGGAATATTTTATAGCAGACGACAACTGTTGCTTAAAGTCAATTATAGGGATTTTTCTATTTTTCTTTTTCATTTTCTCTCACTAGGGTCAATGATTTGGTTACGATGACCATCTCACCCATACGTGACTGATACGTGCTGCGCATAAAATCGTAAAATCAACTTTGACACTTTCGGAGGCAACTGATACCTGTTAAACAAATCAAAGAAAGGTAAACAAAATTTTTCCCTGTTTTCTTACCAGGGTCACGAAAACATTGAACCAATTTTGACGACCGCGCGAGTCAAAAGTCAATTTTATGTTTAATCGCTTTGCAAAAATATAGAATTCAGAAGCAACTGTTTGCTGTTGCGGAAACTTTTTCCGATAAAAAAATCTTGTTCTTGTTTGAAGAATTTAGAAGTAGGCCATAAAGATACAATAAGATGTAAGAATAACTAAAAATCGATGTTTTCTTTGATAGGGTAGAAAACATTGTGGGAAAAGGAGAAAATGCTGGTAACCTGCATTGTCTCCTTTCCTCAGATTATTTTCAAAAGCCTTCTCTTTCAGGGGTGTTTAAAGGCGTCATTGTGTGGTAAAAGGTTAATAAGAATAAACAGATATCCCCCCCTTCCCATCAGCCAATGAAATCTCTTCCCTCTCTGAAATTATCCAATCAGAGAAGCTTTAAGGAAATCAGAATGGGAACCAACAGCCAAATCAGAATGGGAACCAACGGCCAATCAGATATTCAACAGCCAATCAGAGAGCTTCAAAATCGCTCCAAAATGGCGCCATAATTTATCGTTTAAAAACAGTGAAAAAAAAGGCATAAAAGTGGATTTAAAGTCTTCTTTAAAGGCTGCTGTGCAGTCCTTGGCGAACTGCCAGGCATGCACCATCCACACATGCCAGATTTCACTGAAAATGGGCAAAAATTTAAGAAAATAGGGGCGCAGCAGACCTTGTATTGGTCTTTTCAAGCCCCTTGCAAGAATTACTTCCCTTAGACCCTCGATGCACCCCCCCCTTCCCCAGCCCTTAACTGGATTCGCTTTTCTAACTCAGCCCACAATAAATGCTGCACATTGAAACTTTCAATAAGCCAAAGTGATCAATGTACAGTGTAAAAAAGCCCCAGAAATTAATGTGACAAGTGGCTAAAAAAAGACTGAAAACTCTTTTAGTTGCTTCCTATAGCATATATCAAACAAAGGCAACTGAAATGTAATTTCTCTAATCTCTTCAAACTGCAACAAGAAACCCAGTTACGTTGAATACCGTCTCATATGTGCCAGTTACGCTCATGCGAAAACCCCAGAAAATAATGCGACAAGTGGCTAAAAAAAAGACTGAATGCTTCTTATTGCATAAATAAAACAAATGGAACAAAATTTTAAATGTACATTTTTTTCCTCTAATCTCTTTATACCATGACGACAAGTCTGTATAGACTACCGTCTCATAGGTGCCGGTTACGTATCCGCGAAAACGCGAAAACTCGACTTACGGAACACTTCATAGCAGATGACACCTGTTGCTTAATAGGTCAAATATAGGGAACTTAATTTCTAATATCTGTTTTTTACTTCTCCAGTCATTTTTTACCGTGACAACAAACCCATTAAGGTTGTCTATTGTCTCGCAGGTGCCGGTTACGTACCCGCGAAAACATGAAAAATCGACTTACGGAATATTTTATAGCAGACGACAACTGTTGCTTAAAGTCAATTATAGGGATTTTTCTATTTTTCTTTTTCATTTTCTCTCACTAGGGTCAATGATTTGGTTACGATGACCATCTCACCCATACGTGACTGATACGTGCTGCGCATAAAATCGTAAAATCAACTTTGACACTTTCGGAGGCAACTGATACCTGTTAAACAAATCAAAGAAAGGTAAACAAAATTTTTCCCTGTTTTCTTACCAGGGTCACGAAAACATTGAACCAATTTTGACGACCGCGCGAGTCAAAAGTCAATTTTATGTTTAATCGCTTTGCAAAAATATAGAATTCAGAAGCAACTGTTTGCTGTTGCGGAAACTTTTTCCGATAAAAAAATCTTGTTCTTGTTTGAAGAATTTAGAAGTAGGCCATAAAGATACAATAAGATGTAAGAATAACTAAAAATCGATGTTTTCTTTGATAGGGTAGAAAACATTGTGGGAAAAGGAGAAAATGCTGGTAACCTGCATTGTCTCCTTTCCTCAGATTATTTTCAAAAGCCTTCTCTTTCAGGGGTGTTTAAAGGCGTCATTGTGTGGTAAAAGGTTAATAAGAATAAACAGATATCCCCCCCTTCCCATCAGCCAATGAAATCTCTTCCCTCTCTGAAATTATCCAATCAGAGAAGCTTTAAGGAAATCAGAATGGGAACCAACAGCCAAATCAGAATGGGAACCAACGGCCAATCAGATATTCAACAGCCAATCAGAGAGCTTCAAAATCGCTCCAAAATGGCGCCATAATTTATCGTTTAAAAACAGTGAAAAAAAAGGCATAAAAGTGGATTTAAAGTCTTCTTTAAAGGCTGCTGTGCAGTCCTTGGCGAACTGCCAGGCATGCACCATCCACACATGCCAGATTTCACTGAAAATGGGCAAAAATTTAAGAAAATAGGGGCGCAGCAGACCTTGTATTGGTCTTTTCAAGCCCCTTGCAAGAATTACTTCCCTTAGACCCTCGATGCACCCCCCCCTTCCTTAACTGGATTCGCTTTTCTAACTCAGCCCACAATAAATGCTGCACATTGAAACTTTCAATAAGCCAAAGTGATCAATGTACAGTGTAAAAAAGCCCCAGAAATTAATGTGACAAGTGGCTAAAAAAAGACTGAAAACTCTTTTAGTTGCTTCCTATAGCATATATCAAACAAAGGCAACTGAAATGTAATTTCTCTAATCTCTTCAAACTGCAACAAGAAACCCAGTTACGTTGAATACCGTCTCATATGTGCCAGTTACGCTCATGCGAAAACCCCAGAAAATAATGCGACAAGTGGCTAAAAAAAAAGACTGAATGCTTCTTATTGCATAAATCAAACAAAGGGAACAAAATTTTAAAATGTACATTTTTTTTCCTCTAATCTCTTTTATACCATGACGACAAGTCTGTATAGACTACCGTCTCATAGGTGCCGGTTACGTATCCGCGAAAACGCGAAAACTCGACTTACGGAACACTTCATAGCAGATGACACCTGTTGCTTAATAGGTCAAATATAGGAACTTAATTTCTAATATCTGTTTTTTACTTCTCCAGTCATTTTTTACCGTGACAACAAACCCATTAAGTTGTCTATTGTCTCGCAGGTGCCGGTTACGTACCCGCGAAAACATGAAAATCGACTTACGGAATATTTATAGCAGACGACAACTGTTGCTTAAAGTCAATTATAGGGATTTTTTCTATTTTTCTTTTTCATTTTCTCTCACTAGGGTCCAATGATTTGGTTACGATGACCATCTCACCCATACGTGACTGATACGTGCTGCGCATAAAATCGTAAAATCAACTTTGACACTTTCGGAGGCAACTGATACCTGTTAAACAAATCAAAGAAAGGTAAACAAAATTTTTCCCTGTTTTCTTACCAGGGTCACGAAAACATTGAACCAATTTTGGACGACCCGCGCGAGTCAAAAGTCAATTTTATGTTTAATCGCTTTGCAAAAATATAGAATTCAGAAGCAACTGTTTGCTGTTGCGGAAACTTTTTCGATAAAAAAATCTTGTTCTTGTTTGAAGAATTTAGAAGTAGGCCATAAAGATACAATAAGATGTAAGAATAACTAAAAATCGATGTTTTCTTTGATAGGGTAGAAAACATTGTGGGAAAAAGGAGATAAAAAATTGCTGGTAACCTGCATTGTCTCCTTTCTCAGATTATTTTCAAAAGCCTTCTCTTTCAGGGGTGTTTAAAGGCGTCATTGTGTGGTAAAAGGTTAATAAGAATAAACAGATATCCCCCCCTTCCCATCAGCCAATGAAATCTCTTCCCTCTCTGAAATTATCCAATCAGAGAAGCTTTAAGGAAATCAGAATGGAACCAACAGCCAAATCAGATGGGAACCAACGGCCAATCAGATATTCAACAGCCAATCAGAGAGCTCTTCAAAATCGCTCCAAAATGGCGCCATAATTTATCGTTTAAAAACAGTGAAAAAAAAGGCATAAAAGTGGATTTAAAGTCTTCTTTAAAGGCTGCTGTGCAGTCCTTGGCGAACTGCCAGGCATGCACCATCCACACATGCCAGATTTCACTGAAAATGGGCAAAAATTTAAGAAAATAGGGGCGCAGCAGACCTTGTATTGGTCTTTTCAAGCCCCTTGCAAGAATTACTTCCCTTAGACCCTCGATGCACCCCCCCCTTCCCCAGCCCTTAACTGGATTCGCTTTTCTAACTCAGCCCACAATAAATGCTGCACATTGAAACTTTCAATAAGCCAAAGTGATCAATGTACAGTGTAAAAAAGCCCCAGAAATTAATGTGACAAGTGGCTAAAAAAAGACTGAAAACTCTTTTAGTTGCTTCCTATAGCATATATCAAACAAAGGCAACTGAAATGTAATTTCTCTAATCTCTTCAAACTGCAACAAGAAACCCAGTTACGTTGAATACCGTCTCATATGTGCCAGTTACGCTCATGCGAAAACCCCAGAAAATAATGCGACAAGTGGCTAAAAAAAAGACTGAATGCTTCTTATTGCATAAATCAAACAAATGGAACAAAATTTTAAATGTACATTTTTTTCCTCTAATCTCTTTATACCATGACGACAAGTCTGTATAGACTACCGTCTCATAGGTGCCGGTTACGTATCCGCGAAAACGCGAAAACTCGACTTACGGAACACTTCATAGCAGATGACACCTGTTGCTTAATAGGTCAAATATAGGGAACTTAATTTCTAATATCTGTTTTTTACTTCTCCAGTCATTTTTTACCGTGACAACAAACCCATTAAGGTTGTCTATTGTCTCGCAGGTGCCGGTTACGTACCCGCGAAAACATGAAAAATCGACTTACGGAATATTTTATAGCAGACGACAACTGTTGCTTAAAGTCAATTATAGGGATTTTTCTATTTTTCTTTTTCATTTTCTCTCACTAGGGTCAATGATTTGGTTACGATGACCATCTCACCCATACGTGACTGATACGTGCTGCGCATAAAATCGTAAAATCAACTTTGACACTTTCGGAGGCAACTGATACCTGTTAAACAAATCAAAGAAAGGTAAACAAAATTTTTCCCTGTTTTCTTACCAGGGTCACGAAAACATTGAACCAATTTTGACGACCGCGCGAGTCAAAAGTCAATTTTATGTTTAATCGCTTTGCAAAAATATAGAATTCAGAAGCAACTGTTTGCTGTTGCGGAAACTTTTTCCGATAAAAAAATCTTGTTCTTGTTTGAAGAATTTAGAAGTAGGCCATAAAGATACAATAAGATGTAAGAATAACTAAAAATCGATGTTTTCTTTGATAGGGTAGAAAACATTGTGGGAAAAGGAGAAAATGCTGGTAACCTGCATTGTCTCCTTTCCTCAGATTATTTTCAAAAGCCTTCTCTTTCAGGGGTGTTTAAAGGCGTCATTGTGTGGTAAAAGGTTAATAAGAATAAACAGATATCCCCCCTTTCCCATCAGCCAATGAAATCTCTTCCCTCTCTGAAATTATCCAATCAGAGAAGCTTTAAGGAAATCAGAATGGGAACCAACAGCCAAATCAGAATGGGAACCAACGGCCAATCAGATATTCAACAGCCAATCAGAGAGCTTCAAAATCGCTCCAAAATGGCGCCATAATTTATCGTTTAAAAACAGTGAAAAAAAAGGCATAAAAGTGGATTTAAAGTCTTCTTTAAAGGCTGCTGTGCAGTCCTTGGCGAACTGCCAGGCATGCACCATCCACACATGCCAGATTTCACTGAAAATGGGCAAAAATTTAAGAAAATAGGGGCGCAGCAGACCTTGTATTGGTCTTTTCAAGCCCCTTGCAAGAATTACTTCCCTTAGACCCTCGATGCACCCCCCCTTCCCCAGCCCTTAACTGGATTCGCTTTTCTAACTCAGCCCACAATAAATGCTGCACATTGAAACTTTCAATAAGCCAAAGTGATCAATGTACAGTGTAAAAAAGCCCCAGAAATTAATGTGACAAGTGGCTAAAAAAAGACTGAAAACTCTTTTAGTTGCTTCCTATAGCATATATCAAACAAAGGCAACTGAAATGTAATTTCTCTAATCTCTTCAAACTGCAACAAGAAACCCAGTTACGTTGAATACCGTCTCATATGTGCCAGTTACGCTCATGCGAAAACCCCAGAAAATAATGCGACAAGTGGCTAAAAAAAAGACTGAATGCTTCTTATTGCATAAATCAAACAAATGGAACAAAATTTTAAATGTACATTTTTTTCCTCTAATCTCTTTATACCATGACGACAAGTCTGTATAGACTACCGTCTCATAGGTGCCGGTTACGTATCCGCGAAAACGCGAAAACTCGACTTACGGAACACTTCATAGCAGATGACACCTGTTGCTTAATAGGTCAAATATAGGGAACTTAATTTCTAATATCTGTTTTTTACTTCTCCAGTCATTTTTTACCGTGACAACAAACCCATTAAGGTTGTCTATTGTCTCGCAGGTGCCGGTTACGTACCCGCGAAAACATGAAAAATCGACTTACGGAATATTTTATAGCAGACGACAACTGTTGCTTAAAGTCAATTATAGGGATTTTTCTATTTTTCTTTTTCATTTTCTCTCACTAGGGTCAATGATTTGGTTACGATGACCATCTCACCCATACGTGACTGATACGTGTTGCGCATAAAATCGTAAAATCAACTTTGACACTTTCGGAGGCAACTGATACCTGTTAAACAAATCAAAGAAAGGTAAACAAAATTTTTCCCTGTTTTCTTACCAGGGTCACGAAAACATTGAACCAATTTTGACGACCGCGCGAGTCAAAAGTCAATTTTATGTTTAATCGCTTTGCAAAAATATAGAATTCAGAAGCAACTGTTTGCTGTTGCGGAAACTTTTTCCGATAAAAAAATCTTGTTCTTGTTTGAAGAATTTAGAAGTAGGCCATAAAGATACAATAAGATGTAAGAATAACTAAAAATCGATGTTTTCTTTGATAGGGTAGAAAACATTGTGGGAAAAGGAGAAAATGCTGGTAACCTGCATTGTCTCCTTTCCTCAGATTATTTTCAAAAGCCTTCTCTTTCAGGGGTGTTTAAAGGCGTCATTGTGTGGTAAAAGGTTAATAAGAATAAACAGATATCCCCCCCTTCCCATCAGCCAATGAAATCTCTTCCCTCTCTGAAATTATCCAATCAGAGAAGCTTTAAGGAAATCAGAATGGGAACCAACAGCCAAATCAGAATGGGAACCAACGGCCAATCAGATATTCAACAGCCAATCAGAGAGCTTCAAAATCGCTCCAAAATGGCGCCATAATTTATCGTTTAAAAACAGTGAAAAAAAAGGCATAAAAGTGGATTTAAAGTCTTCTTTAAAGGCTGCTGTGCAGTCCTTGGCGAACTGCCAGGCATGCACCATCCACACATGCCAGATTTCACTGAAAATGGGCAAAAATTTAAGAAAATAGGGGCGCAGCAGACCTTGTATTGGTCTTTTCAAGCCCCTTGCAAGAATTACTTCCCTTAGACCCTCGATGCACCCCCCCCTTCCCCAGCCCTTAACTGGATTCGCTTTTCTAACTCAGCCCACAATAAATGCTGCACATTGAAACTTTCAATAAGCCAAAGTGATCAATGTACAGTGTAAAAAAGCCCCAGAAATTAATGTGACAAGTGGCTAAAAAAAGACTGAAAACTCTTTTAGTTGCTTCCTATAGCATATATCAAACAAAGGCAACTGAAATGTAATTTCTCTAATCTCTTCAAACTGCAACAAGAAACCCAGTTACGTTGAATACCGTCTCATATGTGCCAGTTACGCTCATGCGAAAACCCCAGAAAATAATGCGACAAGTGGCTAAAAAAAAGACTGAATGCTTCTTATTGCATAAATCAAACAAATGGAACAAAATTTTAAATGTACATTTTTTTCCTCTAATCTCTTTATACCATGACGACAAGTCTGTATAGACTACCGTCTCATAGGTGCCGGTTACGTATCCGCGAAAACGCGAAAACTCGACTTACGGAACACTTCATAGCAGATGACACCTGTTGCTTAATAGGTCAAATATAGGGAACTTAATTTCTAATATCTGTTTTTTACTTCTCCAGTCATTTTTTACCGTGACAACAAACCCATTAAGGTTGTCTATTGTCTCGCAGGTGCCGGTTACGTACCCGCGAAAACATGAAAAATCGACTTACGGAATATTTTATAGCAGACGACAACTGTTGCTTAAAGTCAATTATAGGGATTTTTCTATTTTTCTTTTTCATTTTCTCTCACTAGGGTCAATGATTTGGTTACGATGACCATCTCACCCATACGTGACTGATACGTGCTGCGCATAAAATCGTAAAATCAACTTTGACACTTTCGGAGGCAACTGATACCTGTTAAACAAATCAAAGAAAGGTAAACAAAATTTTTCCCTGTTTTCTTACCAGGGTCACGAAAACATTGAACCAATTTTGACGACCGCGCGAGTCAAAAGTCAATTTTATGTTTAATCGCTTTGCAAAAATATAGAATTCAGAAGCAACTGTTTGCTGTTGCGGAAACTTTTTCCGATAAAAAAATCTTGTTCTTGTTTGAAGAATTTAGAAGTAGGCCATAAAGATACAATAAGATGTAAGAATAACTAAAAATCGATGTTTTCTTTGATAGGGTAGAAAACATTGTGGGAAAAGGAGAAAATGCTGGTAACCTGCATTGTCTCCTTTCCTCAGATTATTTTCAAAAGCCTTCTCTTTCAGGGGTGTTTAAAGGCGTCATTGTGTGGTAAAAGGTTAATAAGAATAAACAGATATCCCCCCCTTCCCATCAGCCAATGAAATCTCTTCCCTCTCTGAAATTATCCAATCAGAGAAGCTTTAAGGAAATCAGAATGGGAACCAACAGCCAAATCAGAATGGGAACCAACGGCCAATCAGATATTCAACAGCCAATCAGAGAGCTTCAAAATCGCTCCAAAATGGCGCCATAATTTATCGTTTAAAAACAGTGAAAAAAAAGGCATAAAAGTGGATTTAAAGTCTTCTTTAAAGGCTGCTGTGCAGTCCTTGGCGAACTGCCAGGCATGCACCATCCACACATGCCAGATTTCACTGAAAATGGGCAAAAATTTAAGAAAATAGGGGCGCAGCAGACCTTGTATTGGTCTTTTCAAGCCCCTTGCAAGAATTACTTCCCTTAGACCCTCGATGCACCCCCCCCTTCCCCAGCCCTTAACTGGATTCGCTTTTCTAACTCAGCCCACAATAAATGCTGCACATTGAAACTTTCAATAAGCCAAAGTGATCAATGTACAGTGTAAAAAAGCCCCAGAAATTAATGTGACAAGTGGCTAAAAAAAGACTGAAAACTCTTTTAGTTGCTTCCTATAGCATATATCAAACAAAGGCAACTGAAATGTAATTTCTCTAATCTCTTCAAACTGCAACAAGAAACCCAGTTACGTTGAATACCGTCTCATATGTGCCAGTTACGCTCATGCGAAAACCCCAGAAAATAATGCGACAAGTGGCTAAAAAAAAGACTGAATGCTTCTTATTGCATAAATCAAACAAATGGAACAAAATTTTAAATGTACATTTTTTTCCTCTAATCTCTTTATACCATGACGACAAGTCTGTATAGACTACCGTCTCATAGGTGCCGGTTACGTATCCGCGAAAACGCGAAAACTTGACTTACGGAACACTTCATAGCAGATGACACCTGTTGCTTAATAGGTCAAATATAGGGAACTTAATTTCTAATATCTGTTTTTTACTTCTCCAGTCATTTTTTACCGTGACAACAAACCCATTAAGGTTGTCTATTGTCTCGCAGGTGCCGGTTACGTACCCGCGAAAACATGAAAAATCGACTTACGGAATATTTTATAGCAGACGACAACTGTTGCTTAAAGTCAATTATAGGGATTTTTCTATTTTTCTTTTTCATTTTCTCTCACTAGGGTCAATGATTTGGTTACGATGACCATCTCACCCATACGTGACTGATACGTGCTGCGCATAAAATCGTAAAATCAACTTTGACACTTTCGGAGGCAACTGATACCTGTTAAACAAATCAAAGAAAGGTAAACAAAATTTTTCCCTGTTTTCTTACCAGGGTCACGAAAACATTGAACCAATTTTGACGACCGCGCGAGTCAAAAGTCAATTTTATGTTTAATCGCTTTGCAAAAATATAGAATTCAGAAGCAACTGTTTGCTGTTGCGGAAACTTTTTCCGATAAAAAAATCTTGTTCTTGTTTGAAGAATTTAGAAGTAGGCCATAAAGATACAATAAGATGTAAGAATAACTAAAAATCGATGTTTTCTTTGATAGGGTAGAAAACATTGTGGGAAAAGGAGAAAATGCTGGTAACCTGCATTGTCTCCTTTCCTCAGATTATTTTCAAAAGCCTTCTCTTTCAGGGGTGTTTAAAGGCGTCATTGTGTGGTAAAAGGTTAATAAGAATAAACAGATATCCCCCCCTTCCCATCAGCCAATGAAATCTCTTCCCTCTCTGAAATTATCCAATCAGAGAAGCTTTAAGGAAATCAGAATGGGAACCAACAGCCAAATCAGAATGGGAACCAACGGCCAATCAGATATTCAACAGCCAATCAGAGAGCTTCAAAATCGCTCCAAAATGGCGCCATAATTTATCGTTTAAAAACAGTGAAAAAAAAGGCATAAAAGTGGATTTAAAGTCTTCTTTAAAGGCTGCTGTGCAGTCCTTGGCGAACTGCCAGGCATGCACCATCCACACATGCCAGATTTCACTGAAAATGGGCAAAAATTTAAGAAAATAGGGGCGCAGCAGACCTTGTATTGGTCTTTTCAAGCCCCTTGCAAGAATTACTTCCCTTAGACCCTCGATGCACCCCCCCCTTCCCCAGCCCTTAACTGGATTCGCTTTTCTAACTCAGCCCACAATAAATGCTGCACATTGAAACTTTCAATAAGCCAAAGTGATCAATGTACAGTGTAAAAAAGCCCCAGAAATTAATGTGACAAGTGGCTAAAAAAAGACTGAAAACTCTTTTAGTTGCTTCCTATAGCATATATCAAACAAAGGCAACTGAAATGTAATTTCTCTAATCTCTTCAAACTGCAACAAGAAACCCAGTTACGTTGAATACCGTCTCATATGTGCCAGTTACGCTCATGCGAAAACCCCAGAAAATAATGCGACAAGTGGCTAAAAAAAAGACTGAATGCTTCTTATTGCATAAATCAAACAAATGGAACAAAATTTTAAATGTACATTTTTTTCCTCTAATCTCTTTATACCATGACGACAAGTCTGTATAGACTACCGTCTCATAGGTGCCGGTTACGTATCCGCGAAAACGCGAAAACTCGACTTACGGAACACTTCATAGCAGATGACACCTGTTGCTTAATAGGTCAAATATAGGGAACTTAATTTCTAATATCTGTTTTTTACTTCTCCAGTCATTTTTTACCGTGACAACAAACCCATTAAGGTTGTCTATTGTCTCGCAGGTGCCGGTTACGTACCCGCGAAAACATGAAAAATCGACTTACGGAATATTTTATAGCAGACGACAACTGTTGCTTAAAGTCAATTATAGGGATTTTTCTATTTTTCTTTTTCATTTTCTCTCACTAGGGTCAATGATTTGGTTACGATGACCATCTCACCCATACGTGACTGATACGTGCTGCGCATAAAATCGTAAAATCAACTTTGACACTTTCGGAGGCAACTGATACCTGTTAAACAAATCAAAGAAAGGTAAACAAAATTTTTCCCTGTTTTCTTACCAGGGTCACGAAAACATTGAACCAATTTTGACGACCGCGCGAGTCAAAAGTCAATTTTATGTTTAATCGCTTTGCAAAAATATAGAATTCAGAAGCAACTGTTTGCTGTTGCGGAAACTTTTTCCGATAAAAAAATCTTGTTCTTGTTTGAAGAATTTAGAAGTAGGCCATAAAGATACAATAAGATGTAAGAATAACTAAAAATCGATGTTTTCTTTGATAGGGTAGAAAACATTGTGGGAAAAGGAGAAAATGCTGGTAACCTGCATTGTCTCCTTTCCTCAGATTATTTTCAAAAGCCTTCTCTTTCAGGGGTGTTTAAAGGCGTCATTGTGTGGTAAAAGGTTAATAAGAATAAACAGATATCCCCCCCTTCCCATCAGCCAATGAAATCTCTTCCCTCTCTGAAATTATCCAATCAGAGAAGCTTTAAGGAAATCAGAATGGGAACCAACAGCCAAATCAGAATGGGAACCAACGGCCAATCAGATATTCAACAGCCAATCAGAGAGCTTCAAAATCGCTCCAAAATGGCGCCATAATTTATCGTTTAAAAACAGTGAAAAAAAAGGCATAAAAGTGGATTTAAAGTCTTCTTTAAAGGCTGCTGTGCAGTCCTTGGCGAACTGCCAGGCATGCACCATCCACACATGCCAGATTTCACTGAAAATGGGCAAAAATTTAAGAAAATAGGGGCGCAGCAGACCTTGTATTGGTCTTTTCAAGCCCCTTGCAAGAATTACTTCCCTTAGACCCTCGATGCACCCCCCCCTTCCCCAGCCCTTAACTGGATTCGCTTTTCTAACTCAGCCCACAATAAATGCTGCACATTGAAACTTTCAATAAGCCAAAGTGATCAATGTACAGTGTAAAAAAGCCCCAGAAATTAATGTGACAAGTGGCTAAAAAAAGACTGAAAACTCTTTTAGTTGCTTCCTATAGCATATATCAAACAAAGGCAACTGAAATGTAATTTCTCTAATCTCTTCAAACTGCAACAAGAAACCCAGTTACGTTGAATACCGTCTCATATGTGCCAGTTACGCTCATGCGAAAACCCCAGAAAATAATGCGACAAGTGGCTAAAAAAAAGACTGAATGCTTCTTATTGCATAAATCAAACAAATGGAACAAAATTTTAAATGTACATTTTTTTCCTCTAATCTCTTTATACCATGACGACAAGTCTGTATAGACTACCGTCTCATAGGTGCCGGTTACGTATCCGCGAAAACGCGAAAACTCGACTTACGGAACACTTCATAGCAGATGACACCTGTTGCTTAATAGGTCAAATATAGGGAACTTAATTTCTAATATCTGTTTTTTACTTCTCCAGTCATTTTTTACCGTGACAACAAACCCATTAAGGTTGTCTATTGTCTCGCAGGTGCCGGTTACGTACCCGCGAAAACATGAAAAATCGACTTACGGAATATTTTATAGCAGACGACAACTGTTGCTTAAAGTCAATTATAGGGATTTTTCTATTTTTCTTTTTCATTTTCTCTCACTAGGGTCAATGATTTGGTTACGATGACCATCTCACCCATACGTGACTGATACGTGCTGCGCATAAAATCGTAAAATCAACTTTGACACTTTCGGAGGCAACTGATACCTGTTAAACAAATCAAAGAAAGGTAAACAAAATTTTTCCCTGTTTTCTTACCAGGGTCACGAAAACATTGAACCAATTTTGACGACCGCGCGAGTCAAAAGTCAATTTTATGTTTAATCGCTTTGCAAAAATATAGAATTCAGAAGCAACTGTTTGCTGTTGCGGAAACTTTTTCCGATAAAAAAATCTTGTTCTTGTTTGAAGAATTTAGAAGTAGGCCATAAAGATACAATAAGATGTAAGAATAACTAAAAATCGATGTTTTCTTTGATAGGGTAGAAAACATTGTGGGAAAAGGAGAAAATGCTGGTAACCTGCATTGTCTCCTTTCCTCAGATTATTTTCAAAAGCCTTCTCTTTCAGGGGTGTTTAAAGGCGTCATTGTGTGGTAAAAGGTTAATAAGAATAAACAGATATCCCCCCCTTCCCATCAGCCAATGAAATCTCTTCCCTCTCTGAAATTATCCAATCAGAGAAGCTTTAAGGAAATCAGAATGGGAACCAACAGCCAAATCAGAATGGGAACCAACGGCCAATCAGATATTCAACAGCCAATCAGAGAGCTTCAAAATCGCTCCAAAATGGCGCCATAATTTATCGTTTAAAAACAGTGAAAAAAAAGGCATAAAAGTGGATTTAAAGTCTTCTTTAAAGGCTGCTGTGCAGTCCTTGGCGAACTGCCAGGCATGCACCATCCACACATGCCAGATTTCACTGAAAATGGGCAAAAATTTAAGAAAATAGGGGCGCAGCAGACCTTGTATTGGTCTTTTCAAGCCCCTTGCAAGAATTACTTCCCTTAGACCCTCGATGCACCCCCCCCCCTTCCCCAGCCCTTAACTGGATTCGCTTTTCTAACTCAGCCCACAATAAATGCTGCACATTGAAACTTTCAATAAGCCAAAGTGATCAATGTACAGTGTAAAAAAGCCCCAGAAATTAATGTGACAAGTGGCTAAAAAAAGACTGAAAACTCTTTTAGTTGCTTCCTATAGCATATATCAAACAAAGGCAACTGAAATGTAATTTCTCTAATCTCTTCAAACTGCAACAAGAAACCCAGTTACGTTGAATACCGTCTCATATGTGCCAGTTACGCTCATGCGAAAACCCCAGAAAATAATGCGACAAGTGGCTAAAAAAAAGACTGAATGCTTCTTATTGCATAAATCAAACAAATGGAACAAAATTTTAAATGTACATTTTTTTCCTCTAATCTCTTTATACCATGACGACAAGTCTGTATAGACTACCGTCTCATAGGTGCCGGTTACGTATCCGCGAAAACGCGAAAACTCGACTTACGGAACACTTCATAGCAGATGACACCTGTTGCTTAATAGGTCAAATATAGGGAACTTAATTTCTAATATCTGTTTTTTACTTCTCCAGTCATTTTTTACCGTGACAACAAACCCATTAAGGTTGTCTATTGTCTCGCAGGTGCCGGTTACGTACCCGCGAAAACATGAAAAATCGACTTACGGAATATTTTATAGCAGACGACAACTGTTGCTTAAAGTCAA
This sequence comes from Tridacna crocea, assembly GCA_943736015.1. Lineage (NCBI taxonomy): Eukaryota > Metazoa > Mollusca > Bivalvia > Cardiida > Cardiidae > Tridacna > Tridacna crocea. The sequence goes on from OX031059.1 coordinate 32,090,911, forward strand.
TTATAGGGATTTTTCTATTTTTCTTTTTCATTTTCTCTCACTAGGGTCAATGATTTGGTTACGATGACCATCTCACCCATACGTGACTGATACGTGCTGCGCATAAAATCGTAAAATCAACTTTGACACTTTCGGAGGCAACTGATACCTGTTAAACAAATCAAAGAAAGGTAAACAAAATTTTTCCCTGTTTTCTTACCAGGGTCACGAAAACATTGAACCAATTTTGACGACCGCGCGAGTCAAAAGTCAATTTTATGTTTAATCGCTTTGCAAAAATATAGAATTCAGAAGCAACTGTTTGCTGTTGCGGAAACTTTTTCCGATAAAAAAATCTTGTTCTTGTTTGAAGAATTTAGAAGTAGGCCATAAAGATACAATAAGATGTAAGAATAACTAAAAATCGATGTTTTCTTTGATAGGGTAGAAAACATTGTGGGAAAAGGAGAAAATGCTGGTAACCTGCATTGTCTCCTTTCCTCAGATTATTTTCAAAAGCCTTCTCTTTCAGGGGTGTTTAAAGGCGTCATTGTGTGGTAAAAGGTTAATAAGAATAAACAGATATCCCCCCCTTCCCATCAGCCAATGAAATCTCTTCCCTCTCTGAAATTATCCAATCAGAGAAGCTTTAAGGAAATCAGAATGGGAACCAACAGCCAAATCAGAATGGGAACCAACGGCCAATCAGATATTCAACAGCCAATCAGAGAGCTTCAAAATCGCTCCAAAATGGCGCCATAATTTATCGTTTAAAAACAGTGAAAAAAAAGGCATAAAAGTGGATTTAAAGTCTTCTTTAAAGGCTGCTGTGCAGTCCTTGGCGAACTGCCAGGCATGCACCATCCACACATGCCAGATTTCACTGAAAATGGGCAAAAATTTAAGAAAATAGGGGCGCAGCAGACCTTGTATTGGTCTTTTCAAGCCCCTTGCAAGAATTACTTCCCTTAGACCCTCGATGCACCCCCCCTTCCCCAGCCCTTAACTGGATTCGCTTTTCTAACTCAGCCCACAATAAATGCTGCACATTGAAACTTTCAATAAGCCAAAGTGATCAATGTACAGTGTAAAAAAGCCCCAGAAATTAATGTGACAAGTGGCTAAAAAAAGACTGAAAACTCTTTTAGTTGCTTCCTATAGCATATATCAAACAAAGGCAACTGAAATGTAATTTCTCTAATCTCTTCAAACTGCAACAAGAAACCCAGTTACGTTGAATACCGTCTCATATGTGCCAGTTACGCTCATGCGAAAACCCCAGAAAATAATGCGACAAGTGGCTAAAAAAAAGACTGAATGCTTCTTATTGCATAAATCAAACAAATGGAACAAAATTTTAAATGTACATTTTTTTCCTCTAATCTCTTTATACCATGACGACAAGTCTATATAGACTACCGTCTCATAGGTGCCGGTTACGTATCCGCGAAAACGCGAAAACTCGACTTACGGAACACTTCATAGCAGATGACACCTGTTGCTTAATAGGTCAAATATAGGGAACTTAATTTCTAATATCTGTTTTTTACTTCTCCAGTCATTTTTTACCGTGACAACAAACCCATTAAGGTTGTCTATTGTCTCGCAGGTGCCGGTTACGTACCCGCGAAAACATGAAAAATCGACTTACGGAATATTTTATAGCAGACGACAACTGTTGCTTAAAGTCAATTATAGGGATTTTTCTATTTTTCTTTTTCATTTTCTCTCACTAGGGTCAATGATTTGGTTACGATGACCATCTCACCCATACGTGACTGATACGTGCTGCGCATAAAATCGTAAAATCAACTTTGACACTTTCGGAGGCAACTGATACCTGTTAAACAAATCAAAGAAAGGTAAACAAAATTTTTCCCTGTTTTCTTACCAGGGTCACGAAAACATTGAACCAATTTTGACGACCGCGCGAGTCAAAAGTCAATTTTATGTTTAATCGCTTTGCAAAAATATAGAATTCAGAAGCAACTGTTTGCTGTTGCGGAAACTTTTTCCGATAAAAAAATCTTGTTCTTGTTTGAAGAATTTAGAAGTAGGCCATAAAGATACAATAAGATGTAAGAATAACTAAAAATCGATGTTTTCTTTGATAGGGTAGAAAACATTGTGGGAAAAGGAGAAAATGCTGGTAACCTGCATTGTCTCCTTTCCTCAGATTATTTTCAAAAGCCTTCTCTTTCAGGGGTGTTTAAAGGCGTCATTGTGTGGTAAAAGGTTAATAAGAATAAACAGATATCCCCCCCTTCCCATCAGCCAATGAAATCTCTTCCCTCTCTGAAATTATCCAATCAGAGAAGCTTTAAGGAAATCAGAATGGGAACCAACAGCCAAATCAGAATGGGAACCAACGGCCAATCAGATATTCAACAGCCAATCAGAGAGCTTCAAAATCGCTCCAAAATGGCGCCATAATTTATCGTTTAAAAACAGTGAAAAAAAAGGCATAAAAGTGGATTTAAAGTCTTCTTTAAAGGCTGCTGTGCAGTCCTTGGCGAACTGCCAGGCATGCACCATCCACACATGCCAGATTTCACTGAAAATGGGCAAAAATTTAAGAAAATAGGGGCGCAGCAGACCTTGTATTGGTCTTTTCAAGCCCCTTGCAAGAATTACTTCCCTTAGACCCTCGATGCACCCCCCCCTTCCCCAGCCCTTAACTGGATTCGCTTTTCTAACTCAGCCCACAATAAATGCTGCACATTGAAACTTTCAATAAGCCAAAGTGATCAATGTACAGTGTAAAAAAGCCCCAGAAATTAATGTGACAAGTGGCTAAAAAAAGACTGAAAACTCTTTTAGTTGCTTCCTATAGCATATATCAAACAAAGGCAACTGAAATGTAATTTCTCTAATCTCTTCAAACTGCAACAAGAAACCCAGTTACGTTGAATACCGTCTCATATGTGCCAGTTACGCTCATGCGAAAACCCCAGAAAATAATGCGACAAGTGGCTAAAAAAAAGACTGAATGCTTCTTATTGCATAAATCAAACAAATGGAACAAAATTTTAAATGTACATTTTTTTCCTCTAATCTCTTTATACCATGACGACAAGTCTGTATAGACTACCGTCTCATAGGTGCCGGTTACGTATCCGCGAAAACGCGAAAACTCGACTTACGGAACACTTCATAGCAGATGACACCTGTTGCTTAATAGGTCAAATATAGGGAACTTAATTTCTAATATCTGTTTTTTACTTCTCCAGTCATTTTTTACCGTGACAACAAACCCATTAAGGTTGTCTATTGTCTCGCAGGTGCCGGTTACGTACCCGCGAAAACATGAAAAATCGACTTACGGAATATTTTATAGCAGACGACAACTGTTGCTTAAAGTCAATTATAGGGATTTTTCTATTTTTCTTTTTCATTTTCTCTCACTAGGGTCAATGATTTGGTTACGATGACCATCTCACCCATACGTGACTGATACGTGCTGCGCATAAAATCGTAAAATCAACTTTGACACTTTCGGAGGCAACTGATACCTGTTAAACAAATCAAAGAAAGGTAAACAAAATTTTTCCCTGTTTTCTTACCAGGGTCACGAAAACATTGAACCAATTTTGACGACCGCGCGAGTCAAAAGTCAATTTTATGTTTAATCGCTTTGCAAAAATATAGAATTCAGAAGCAACTGTTTGCTGTTGCGGAAACTTTTTCCGATAAAAAAATCTTGTTCTTGTTTGAAGAATTTAGAAGTAGGCCATAAAGATACAATAAGATGTAAGAATAACTAAAAATCGATGTTTTCTTTGATAGGGTAGAAAACATTGTGGGAAAAGGAGAAAATGCTGGTAACCTGCATTGTCTCCTTTCCTCAGATTATTTTCAAAAGCCTTCTCTTTCAGGGGTGTTTAAAGGCGTCATTGTGTGGTAAAAGGTTAATAAGAATAAACAGATATCCCCCCCTTCCCATCAGCCAATGAAATCTCTTCCCTCTCTGAAATTATCCAATCAGAGAAGCTTTAAGGAAATCAGAATGGGAACCAACAGCCAAATCAGAATGGGAACCAACGGCCAATCAGATATTCAACAGCCAATCAGAGAGCTTCAAAATCGCTCCAAAATGGCGCCATAATTTATCGTTTAAAAACAGTGAAAAAAAAGGCATAAAAGTGGATTTAAAGTCTTCTTTAAAGGCTGCTGTGCAGTCCTTGGCGAACTGCCAGGCATGCACCATCCACACATGCCAGATTTCACTGAAAATGGGCAAAAATTTAAGAAAATAGGGGCGCAGCAGACCTTGTATTGGTCTTTTCAAGCCCCTTGCAAGAATTACTTCCCTTAGACCCTCGATGCACCCCCCCCTTCCCCAGCCCTTAACTGGATTCGCTTTTCTAACTCAGCCCACAATAAATGCTGCACATTGAAACTTTCAATAAGCCAAAGTGATCAATGTACAGTGTAAAAAAGCCCCAGAAATTAATGTGACAAGTGGCTAAAAAAAGACTGAAAACTCTTTTAGTTGCTTCCTATAGCATATATCAAACAAAGGCAACTGAAATGTAATTTCTCTAATCTCTTCAAACTGCAACAAGAAACCCAGTTACGTTGAATACCGTCTCATATGTGCCAGTTACGCTCATGCGAAAACCCCAGAAAATAATGCGACAAGTGGCTAAAAAAAAGACTGAATGCTTCTTATTGCATAAATCAAACAAATGGAACAAAATTTTAAATGTACATTTTTTTCCTCTAATCTCTTTATACCATGACGACAAGTCTGTATAGACTACCGTCTCATAGGTGCCGGTTACGTATCCGCGAAAACGCGAAAACTCGACTTACGGAACACTTCATAGCAGATGACACCTGTTGCTTAATAGGTCAAATATAGGGAACTTAATTTCTAATATCTGTTTTTTACTTCTCCAGTCATTTTTTACCGTGACAACAAACCCATTAAGGTTGTCTATTGTCTCGCAGGTGCCGGTTACGTACCCGCGAAAACATGAAAAATCGACTTACGGAATATTTTATAGCAGACGACAACTGTTGCTTAAAGTCAATTATAGGGATTTTTCTATTTTTCTTTTTCATTTTCTCTCACTAGGGTCAATGATTTGGTTACGATGACCATCTCACCCATACGTGACTGATACGTGCTGCGCATAAAATCGTAAAATCAACTTTGACACTTTCGGAGGCAACTGATACCTGTTAAACAAATCAAAGAAAGGTAAACAAAATTTTTCCCTGTTTTCTTACCAGGGTCACGAAAACATTGAACCAATTTTGACGACCGCGCGAGTCAAAAGTCAATTTTATGTTTAATCGCTTTGCAAAAATATAGAATTCAGAAGCAACTGTTTGCTGTTGCGGAAACTTTTTCCGATAAAAAAATCTTGTTCTTGTTTGAAGAATTTAGAAGTAGGCCATAAAGATACAATAAGATGTAAGAATAACTAAAAATCGATGTTTTCTTTGATAGGGTAGAAAACATTGTGGGAAAAGGAGAAAATGCTGGTAACCTGCATTGTCTCCTTTCCTCAGATTATTTTCAAAAGCCTTCTCTTTCAGGGGTGTTTAAAGGCGTCATTGTGTGGTAAAAGGTTAATAAGAATAAACAGATATCCCCCCCTTCCCATCAGCCAATGAAATCTCTTCCCTCTCTGAAATTATCCAATCAGAGAAGCTTTAAGGAAATCAGAATGGGAACCAACAGCCAAATCAGAATGGGAACCAACGGCCAATCAGATATTCAACAGCCAATCAGAGAGCTTCAAAATCGCTCCAAAATGGCGCCATAATTTATCGTTTAAAAACAGTGAAAAAAAAGGCATAAAAGTGGATTTAAAGTCTTCTTTAAAGGCTGCTGTGCAGTCCTTGGCGAACTGCCAGGCATGCACCATCCACACATGCCAGATTTCACTGAAAATGGGCAAAAATTTAAGAAAATAGGGGCGCAGCAGACCTTGTATTGGTCTTTTCAAGCCCCTTGCAAGAATTACTTCCCTTAGACCCTCGATGCACCCCCCCCTTCCCCAGCCCTTAACTGGATTCGCTTTTCTAACTCAGCCCACAATAAATGCTGCACATTGAAACTTTCAATAAGCCAAAGTGATCAATGTACAGTGTAAAAAAGCCCCAGAAATTAATGTGACAAGTGGCTAAAAAAAGACTGAAAACTCTTTTAGTTGCTTCCTATAGCATATATCAAACAAAGGCAACTGAAATGTAATTTCTCTAATCTCTTCAAACTGCAACAAGAAACCCAGTTACGTTGAATACCGTCTCATATGTGCCAGTTACGCTCATGCGAAAACCCCAGAAAATAATGCGACAAGTGGCTAAAAAAAAGACTGAATGCTTCTTATTGCATAAATCAAACAAATGGAACAAAATTTTAAATGTACATTTTTTTCCTCTAATCTCTTTATACCATGACGACAAGTCTGTATAGACTACCGTCTCATAGGTGCCGGTTACGTATCCGCGAAAACGCGAAAACTCGACTTACGGAACACTTCATAGCAGATGACACCTGTTGCTTAATAGGTCAAATATAGGGAACTTAATTTCTAATATCTGTTTTTTACTTCTCCAGTCATTTTTTACCGTGACAACAAACCCATTAAGGTTGTCTATTGTCTCGCAGGTGCCGGTTACGTACCCGCGAAAACATGAAAAATCGACTTACGGAATATTTTATAGCAGACGACAACTGTTGCTTAAAGTCAATTATAGGGATTTTTCTATTTTTCTTTTTCATTTTCTCTCACTAGGGTCAATGATTTGGTTACGATGACCATCTCACCCATACGTGACTGATACGTGCTGCGCATAAAATCGTAAAATCAACTTTGACACTTTCGGAGGCAACTGATACCTGTTAAACAAATCAAAGAAAGGTAAACAAAATTTTTCCCTGTTTTCTTACCAGGGTCACGAAAACATTGAACCAATTTTGACGACCGCGCGAGTCAAAAGTCAATTTTATGTTTAATCGCTTTGCAAAAATATAGAATTCAGAAGCAACTGTTTGCTGTTGCGGAAACTTTTTCCGATAAAAAAATCTTGTTCTTGTTTGAAGAATTTAGAAGTAGGCCATAAAGATACAATAAGATGTAAGAATAACTAAAAATCGATGTTTTCTTTGATAGGGTAGAAAACATTGTGGGAAAAGGAGAAAATGCTGGTAACCTGCATTGTCTCCTTTCCTCAGATTATTTTCAAAAGCCTTCTCTTTCAGGGGTGTTTAAAGGCGTCATTGTGTGGTAAAAGGTTAATAAGAATAAACAGATATCCCCCCCTTCCCATCAGCCAATGAAATCTCTTCCCTCTCTGAAATTATCCAATCAGAGAAGCTTTAAGGAAATCAGAATGGGAACCAACAGCCAAATCAGAATGGGAACCAACGGCCAATCAGATATTCAACAGCCAATCAGAGAGCTTCAAAATCGCTCCAAAATGGCGCCATAATTTATCGTTTAAAAACAGTGAAAAAAAAGGCATAAAAGTGGATTTAAAGTCTTCTTTAAAGGCTGCTGTGCAGTCCTTGGCGAACTGCCAGGCATGCACCATCCACACATGCCAGATTTCACTGAAAATGGGCAAAAATTTAAGAAAATAGGGGCGCAGCAGACCTTGTATTGGTCTTTTCAAGCCCCTTGCAAGAATTACTTCCCTTAGACCCTCGATGCACCCCCCCCTTCCCCAGCCCTTAACTGGATTCGCTTTTCTAACTCAGCCCACAATAAATGCTGCACATTGAAACTTTCAATAAGCCAAAGTGATCAATGTACAGTGTAAAAAAGCCCCAGAAATTAATGTGACAAGTGGCTAAAAAAAGACTGAAAACTCTTTTAGTTGCTTCCTATAGCATATATCAAACAAAGGCAACTGAAATGTAATTTCTCTAATCTCTTCAAACTGCAACAAGAAACCCAGTTACGTTGAATACCGTCTCATATGTGCCAGTTACGCTCATGCGAAAACCCCAGAAAATAATGCGACAAGTGGCTAAAAAAAAGACTGAATGCTTCTTATTGCATAAATCAAACAAATGGAACAAAATTTTAAATGTACATTTTTTTCCTCTAATCTCTTTATACCATGACGACAAGTCTGTATAGACTACCGTCTCATAGGTGCCGGTTACGTATCCGCGAAAACGCGAAAACTCGACTTACGGAACACTTCATAGCAGATGACACCTGTTGCTTAATAGGTCAAATATAGGGAACTTAATTTCTAATATCTGTTTTTTACTTCTCCAGTCATTTTTTACCGTGACAACAAACCCATTAAGGTTGTCTATTGTCTCGCAGGTGCCGGTTACGTACCCGCGAAAACATGAAAAATCGACTTACGGAATATTTTATAGCAGACGACAACTGTTGCTTAAAGTCAATTATAGGGATTTTTCTATTTTTCTTTTTCATTTTCTCTCACTAGGGTCAATGATTTGGTTACGATGACCATCTCACCCATACGTGACTGATACGTGCTGCGCATAAAATCGTAAAATCAACTTTGACACTTTCGGAGGCAACTGATACCTGTTAAACAAATCAAAGAAAGGTAAACAAAATTTTTCCCTGTTTTCTTACCAGGGTCACGAAAACATTGAACCAATTTTGACGACCGCGCGAGTCAAAAGTCAATTTTATGTTTAATCGCTTTGCAAAAATATAGAATTCAGAAGCAACTGTTTGCTGTTGCGGAAACTTTTTCCGATAAAAAAATCTTGTTCTTGTTTGAAGAATTTAGAAGTAGGCCATAAAGATACAATAAGATGTAAGAATAACTAAAAATCGATGTTTTCTTTGATAGGGTAGAAAACATTGTGGGAAAAGGAGAAAATGCTGGTAACCTGCATTGTCTCCTTTCCTCAGATTATTTTCAAAAGCCTTCTCTTTCAGGGGTGTTTAAAGGCGTCATTGTGTGGTAAAAGGTTAATAAGAATAAACAGATATCCCCCCCTTCCCATCAGCCAATGAAATCTCTTCCCTCTCTGAAATTATCCAATCAGAGAAGCTTTAAGGAAATCAGAATGGGAACCAACAGCCAAATCAGAATGGGAACCAACGGCCAATCAGATATTCAACAGCCAATCAGAGAGCTTCAAAATCGCTCCAAAATGGCGCCATAATTTATCGTTTAAAAACAGTGAAAAAAAAGGCATAAAAGTGGATTTAAAGTCTTCTTTAAAGGCTGCTGTGCAGTCCTTGGCGAACTGCCAGGCATGCACCATCCACACATGCCAGATTTCACTGAAAATGGGCAAAAATTTAAGAAAATAGGGGCGCAGCAGACCTTGTATTGGTCTTTTCAAGCCCCTTGCAAGAATTACTTCCCTTAGACCCTCGATGCACCCCCCCCCCTTCCCCAGCCCTTAACTGGATTCGCTTTTCTAACTCAGCCCACAATAAATGCTGCACATTGAAACTTTCAATAAGCCAAAGTGATCAATGTACAGTGTAAAAAAGCCCCAGAAATTAATGTGACAAGTGGCTAAAAAAAGACTGAAAACTCTTTTAGTTGCTTCCTATAGCATATATCAAACAAAGGCAACTGAAATGTAATTTCTCTAATCTCTTCAAACTGCAACAAGAAACCCAGTTACGTTGAATACCGTCTCATATGTGCCAGTTACGCTCATGCGAAAACCCCAGAAAATAATGCGACAAGTGGCTAAAAAAAAGACTGAATGCTTCTTATTGCATAAATCAAACAAATGGAACAAAATTTTAAATGTACATTTTTTTCCTCTAATCTCTTTATACCATGACGACAAGTCTGTATAGACTACCGTCTCATAGGTGCCGGTTACGTATCCGCGAAAACGCGAAAACTCGACTTACGGAACACTTCATAGCAGATGACACCTGTTGCTTAATAGGTCAAATATAGGGAACTTAATTTCTAATATCTGTTTTTTACTTCTCCAGTCATTTTTTACTGTGACAACAAACCCATTAAGGTTGTCTATTGTATCGCAGGTGCCGGTTACGTACCCGCGAAAACATGAAAAATCGACTTACGGAATATTTTATAGCAGACGACAACTGTTGCTTAAAGTCAATTATAGGGATTTTTCTATTTTTCTTTTTCATTTTCTCTCACTAGGGCCAATGATTTGGTTACGATGACCATCTCACCCATACGTGACTGATACGTGCTGCGCATAAAATCGTAAAATCAACTTTGACACTTTCGGAGGCAACTGATACCTGTTAAACAAATCAAAGAAAGGTAAACAAAATTTTTCCCTGTTTTCTTACCAGGGTCACGAAAACATTGAACCAATTTTGACGACCGCGCGAGTCAAAAGTCAATTTTATGTTTAATCGCTTTGCAAAAATATAGAATTCAGAAGCAACTGTTTGCTGTTGCGGAAACTTTTTCCGATAAAAAAATCTTGTTCTTGTTTGAAGAATTTAGAAGTAGGCCATAAAGATACAATAAGATGTAAGAATAACTAAAAATCGATGTTTTCTTTGATAGGGTAGAAAACATTGTGGGAAAAGGAGAAAATGCTGGTAACCTGCATTGTCTCCTTTCCTCAGATTATTTTCAAAAGCCTTCTCTTTCAGGGGTGTTTAAAGGCGTCATTGTGTGGTAAAAGGTTAATAAGAATAAACAGATATCCCCCCCTTCCCATCAGCCAATGAAATCTCTTCCCTCTCTGAAATTATCCAATCAGAGAAGCTTTAAGGAAATCAGAATGGGAACCAACAGCCAAATCAGAATGGGAACCAACGGCCAATCAGATATTCAACAGCCAATCAGAGAGCTTCAAAATCGCTCCAAAATGGCGCCATAATTTATCGTTTAAAAACAGTGAAAAAAAAGGCATAAAAGTGGATTTAAAGTCTTCTTTAAAGGCTGCTGTGCAGTCCTTGGCGAACTGCCAGGCATGCACCATCCACACATGCCAGATTTCACTGAAAATGGGCAAAAATTTAAGAAAATAGGGGCGCAGCAGACCTTGTATTGGTCTTTTCAAGCCCCTTGCAAGAATTACTTCCCTTAGACCCTCGATGCACCCCCCCCCTTCCCCAGCCCTTAACTGGATTCGCTTTTCTAACTCAGCCCACAATAAATGCTGCACATTGAAACTTTCAATAAGCCAAAGTGATCAATGTACAGTGTAAAAAAGCCCCAGAAATTAATGCGACAAGTGGCTAAAAAAAGACTGAAAACTCTTTTAGTTGCTTCCTATAGCATATATCAAACAAAGGCAACTGAAATGTAATTTCTCTAATCTCTTCAAACTGCAACAAGAAACCCAGTTACGTTGAATACCGTCTCATATGTGCCAGTTACGCTCATGCGAAAACCCCAGAAAATAATGCGACAAGTGGCTAAAAAAAAGACTGAATGCTTCTTATTGCATAAATCAAACAAATGGAACAAAATTTTAAATGTACATTTTTTTCCTCTAATCTCTTTATACCATGACGACAAGTCTGTATAGACTACCGTCTCATAGGTGCCGGTTACGTATCCGCGAAAACGCGAAAACTCGACTTACGGAACACTTCATAGCAGATGACACCTGTTGCTTAATAGGTCAAATATAGGGAACTTAATTTCTAATATCTGTTTTTTACTTCTCCAGTCATTTTTTACCGTGACAACAAACCCATTAAGGTTGTCTATTGTCTCGCAGGTGCCGGTTACGTACCCGCGAAAACATGAAAAATCGACTTACGGAATATTTTATAGCAGACGACAACTGTTGCTTAAAGTCAATTATAGGGATTTTTCTATTTTTCTTTTTCATTTTCTCTCACTAGGGTCAATGATTTGGTTACGATGACCATCTCACCCATACGTGACTGATACGTGCTGCGCATAAAATCGTAAAATCAACTTTGACACTTTCGGAGGCAACTGATACCTGTTAAACAAATCAAAGAAAGGTAAACAAAATTTTTCCCTGTTTTCTTACCAGGGTCACGAAAACATTGAACCAATTTTGACGACCGCGCGAGTCAAAAGTCAATTTTATGTTTAATCGCTTTGCAAAAATATAGAATTCAGAAGCAACTGTTTGCTGTTGCGGAAACTTTTTCCGATAAAAAAATCTTGTTCTTGTTTGAAGAATTTAGAAGTAGGCCATAAAGATACAATAAGATGTAAGAATAACTAAAAATCGATGTTTTCTTTGATAGGGTAGAAAACATTGTGGGAAAAGGAGAAAATGCTGGTAACCTGCATTGTCTCCTTTCCTCAGATTATTTTCAAAAGCCTTCTCTTTCAGGGGTGTTTAAAGGCGTCATTGTGTGGTAAAAGGTTAATAAGAATAAACAGATATCCCCCCCTTCCCATCAGCCAATGAAATCTCTTCCCTCTCTGAAATTATCCAATCAGAGAAGCTTTAAGGAAATCAGAATGGGAACCAACAGCCAAATCAGAATGGGAACCAACGGCCAATCAGATATTCAACAGCCAATCAGAGAGCTTCAAAATCGCTCCAAAATGGCGCCATAATTTATCGTTTAAAAACAGTGAAAAAAAAGGCATAAAAGTGGATTTAAAGTCTTCTTTAAAGGCTGCTGTGCAGTCCTTGGCGAACTGCCAGGCATGCACCATCCACACATGCCAGATTTCACTGAAAATGGGCAAAAATTTAAGAAAATAGGGGCGCAGCAGACCTTGTATTGGTCTTTTCAAGCCCCTTGCAAGAATTACTTCCCTTAGACCCTCGATGCACCCCCCCCTTCCCCAGCCCTTAACTGGATTCGCTTTTCTAACTCAGCCCACAATAAATGCTGCACATTGAAACTTTCAATAAGCCAAAGTGATCAATGTACAGTGTAAAAAAGCCCCAGAAATTAATGTGACAAGTGGCTAAAAAAAGACTGAAAACTCTTTTAGTTGCTTCCTATAGCATATATCAAACAAAGGCAACTGAAATGTAATTTCTCTAATCTCTTCAAACTGCAACAAGAAACCCAGTTACGTTGAATACCGTCTCATATGTGCCAGTTACGCTCATGCGAAAACCCCAGAAAATAATGCGACAAGTGGCTAAAAAAAAGACTGAATGCTTCTTATTGCATAAATCAAACAAATGGAACAAAATTTTAAATGTACATTTTTTTCCTCTAATCTCTTTATACCATGACGACAAGTCTGTATAGACTACCGTCTCATAGGTGCCGGTTACGTATCCGCGAAAACGCGAAAACTCGACTTACGGAACACTTCATAGCAGATGACACCTGTTGCTTAATAGGTCAAATATAGGGAACTTAATTTCTAATATCTGTTTTTTACTTCTCCAGTCATTTTTTACCGTGACAACAAACCCATTAAGGTTGTCTATTGTCTCGCAGGTGCCGGTTACGTACCCGCGAAAACATGAAAAATCGACTTACGGAATATTTTATAGCAGACGACAACTGTTGCTTAAAGTCAATTATAGGGATTTTTCTATTTTTCTTTTTCATTTTCTCTCACTAGGGTCAATGATTTGGTTACGATGACCATCTCACCCATACGTGACTGATACGTGCTGCGCATAAAATCGTAAAATCAACTTTGACACTTTCGGAGGCAACTGATACCTGTTAAACAAATCAAAGAAAGGTAAACAAAATTTTTCCCTGTTTTCTTACCAGGGTCACGAAAACATTGAACCAATTTTGACGACCGCGCGAGTCAAAAGTCAATTTTATGTTTAATCGCTTTGCAAAAATATAGAATTCAGAAGCAACTGTTTGCTGTTGCGGAAACTTTTTCCGATAAAAAAATCTTGTTCTTGTTTGAAGAATTTAGAAGTAGGCCATAAAGATACAATAAGATGTAAGAATAACTAAAAATCGATGTTTTCTTTGATAGGGTAGAAAACATTGTGGGAAAAGGAGAAAATGCTGGTAACCTGCATTGTCTCCTTTCCTCAGATTATTTTCAAAAGCCTTCTCTTTCAGGGGTGTTTAAAGGCGTCATTGTGTGGTAAAAGGTTAATAAGAATAAACAGATATCCCCCCCTTCCCATCAGCCAATGAAATCTCTTCCCTCTCTGAAATTATCCAATCAGAGAAGCTTTAAGGAAATCAGAATGGGAACCAACAGCCAAATCAGAATGGGAACCAACGGCCAATCAGATATTCAACAGCCAATCAGAGAGCTTCAAAATCGCTCCAAAATGGCGCCATAATTTATCGTTTAAAAACAGTGAAAAAAAAGGCATAAAAGTGGATTTAAAGTCTTCTTTAAAGGCTGCTGTGCAGTCCTTGGCGAACTGCCAGGCATGCACCATCCACACATGCCAGATTTCACTGAAAATGGGCAAAAATTTAAGAAAATAGGGGCGCAGCAGACCTTGTATTGGTCTTTTCAAGCCCCTTGCAAGAATTACTTCCCTTAGACCCTCGATGCACCCCCCCCTTCCCCAGCCCTTAACTGGATTCGCTTTTCTAACTCAGCCCACAATAAATGCTGCACATTGAAACTTTCAATAAGCCAAAGTGATCAATGTACAGTGTAAAAAAGCCCCAGAAATTAATGTGACAAGTGGCTAAAAAAAGACTGAAAACTCTTTTAGTTGCTTCCTATAGCATATATCAAACAAAGGCAACTGAAATGTAATTTCTCTAATCTCTTCAAACTGCAACAAGAAACCCAGTTACGTTGAATACCGTCTCATATGTGCCAGTTACGCTCATGCGAAAACCCCAGAAAATAATGCGACAAGTGGCTAAAAAAAAGACTGAATGCTTCTTATTGCATAAATCAAACAAATGGAACAAAATTTTAAATGTACATTTTTTTCCTCTAATCTCTTTATACCATGACGACAAGTCTGTATAGACTACCGTCTCATAGGTGCCGGTTACGTATCCGCGAAAACGCGAAAACTCGACTTACGGAACACTTCATAGCAGATGACACCTGTTGCTTAATAGGTCAAATATAGGGAACTTAATTTCTAATATCTGTTTTTTACTTCTCCAGTCATTTTTTACCGTGACAACAAACCCATTAAGGTTGTCTATTGTCTCGCAGGTGCCGGTTACGTACCCGCGAAAACATGAAAAATCGACTTACGGAATATTTTATAGCAGACGACAACTGTTGCTTAAAGTCAATTATAGGGATTTTTCTATTTTTCTTTTTCATTTTCTCTCACTAGGGTCAATGATTTGGTTACGATGACCATCTCACCCATACGTGACTGATACGTGCTGCGCATAAAATCGTAAAATCAACTTTGACACTTTCGGAGGCAACTGATACCTGTTAAACAAATCAAAGAAAGGTAAACAAAATTTTTCCCTGTTTTCTTACCAGGGTCACGAAAACATTGAACCAATTTTGACGACCGCGCGAGTCAAAAGTCAATTTTATGTTTAATCGCTTTGCAAAAATATAGAATTCAGAAGCAACTGTTTGCTGTTGCGGAAACTTTTTCCGATAAAAAAATCTTGTTCTTGTTTGAAGAATTTAGAAGTAGGCCATAAAGATACAATAAGATGTAAGAATAACTAAAAATCGATGTTTTCTTTGATAGGGTAGAAAACATTGTGGGAAAAGGAGAAAATGCTGGTAACCTGCATTGTCTCCTTTCCTCAGATTATTTTCAAAAGCCTTCTCTTTCAGGGGTGTTTAAAGGCGTCATTGTGTGGTAAAAGGTTAATAAGAATAAACAGATATCCCCCCCTTCCCATCAGCCAATGAAATCTCTTCCCTCTCTGAAATTATCCAATCAGAGAAGCTTTAAGGAAATCAGAATGGGAACCAACAGCCAAATCAGAATGGGAACCAACGGCCAATCAGATATTCAACAGCCAATCAGAGAGCTTCAAAATCGCTCCAAAATGGCGCCATAATTTATCGTTTAAAAACAGTGAAAAAAAAGGCATAAAAGTGGATTTAAAGTCTTCTTTAAAGGCTGCTGTGCAGTCCTTGGCGAACTGCCAGGCATGCACCATCCACACATGCCAGATTTCACTGAAAATGGGCAAAAATTTAAGAAAATAGGGGCGCAGCAGACCTTGTATTGGTCTTTTCAAGCCCCTTGCAAGAATTACTTCCCTTAGACCCTCGATGCACCCCCCCCTTCCCCAGCCCTTAACTGGATTCGCTTTTCTAACTCAGCCCACAATAAATGCTGCACATTGAAACTTTCAATAAGCCAAAGTGATCAATGTACAGTGTAAAAAAGCCCCAGAAATTAATGTGACAAGTGGCTAAAAAAAGACTGAAAACTCTTTTAGTTGCTTCCTATAGCATATATCAAACAAAGGCAACTGAAATGTAATTTCTCTAATCTCTTCAAACTGCAACAAGAAACCCAGTTACGTTGAATACCGTCTCATATGTGCCAGTTACGCTCATGCGAAAACCCCAGAAAATAATGCGACAAGTGGCTAAAAAAAAGACTGAATGCTTCTTATTGCATAAATCAAACAAATGGAACAAAATTTTAAATGTACATTTTTTTCCTCTAATCTCTTTATACCATGACGACAAGTCTGTATAGACTACCGTCTCATAGGTGCCGGTTACGTATCCGCGAAAACGCGAAAACTCGACTTACGGAACACTTCATAGCAGATGACACCTGTTGCTTAATAGGTCAAATATAGGGAACTTAATTTCTAATATCTGTTTTTTACTTCTCCAGTCATTTTTTACCGTGACAACAAACCCATTAAGGTTGTCTATTGTCTCGCAGGTGCCGGTTACGTACCCGCGAAAACATGAAAAATCGACTTACGGAATATTTTATAGCAGACGACAACTGTTGCTTAAAGTCAATTATAGGGATTTTTCTATTTTTCTTTTTCATTTTCTCTCACTAGGGTCAATGATTTGGTTACGATGACCATCTCACCCATACGTGACTGATACGTGCTGCGCATAAAATCGTAAAATCAACTTTGACACTTTCGGAGGCAACTGATACCTGTTAAACAAATCAAAGAAAGGTAAACAAAATTTTTCCCTGTTTTCTTACCAGGGTCACGAAAACATTGAACCAATTTTGACGACCGCGCGAGTCAAAAGTCAATTTTATGTTTAATCGCTTTGCAAAAATATAGAATTCAGAAGCAACTGTTTGCTGTTGCGGAAACTTTTTCCGATAAAAAAATCTTGTTCTTGTTTGAAGAATTTAGAAGTAGGCCATAAAGATACAATAAGATGTAAGAATAACTAAAAATCGATGTTTTCTTTGATAGGGTAGAAAACATTGTGGGAAAAGGAGAAAATGCTGGTAACCTGCATTGTCTCCTTTCCTCAGATTATTTTCAAAAGCCTTCTCTTTCAGGGGTGTTTAAAGGCGTCATTGTGTGGTAAAAGGTTAATAAGAATAAACAGATATCCCCCCCTTCCCATCAGCCAATGAAATCTCTTCCCTCTCTGAAATTATCCAATCAGAGAAGCTTTAAGGAAATCAGAATGGGAACCAACAGCCAAATCAGAATGGGAACCAACGGCAAATCAGATATTCAACAGCCAATCAGAGAGCTTCAAAATCGCTCCAAAATGGCGCCATAATTTATCGTTTAAAAACAGTGAAAAAAAAGGCATAAAAGTGGATTTAAAGTCTTCTTTAAAGGCTGCTGTGCAGTCCTTGGCGAACTGCCAGGCATGCACCATCCACACATGCCAGATTTCACTGAAAATGGGCAAAAATTTAAGAAAATAGGGGCGCAGCAGACCTTGTATTGGTCTTTTCAAGCCCCTTGCAAGAATTACTTCCCTTAGACCCTCGATGCACCCCCCCCTTCCCCAGCCCTTAACTGGATTCGCTTTTCTAACTCAGCCCACAATAAATGCTGCACATTGAAACTTTCAATAAGCCAAAGTGATCAATGTACAGTGTAAAAAAGCCCCAGAAATTAATGTGACAAGTGGCTAAAAAAAGACTGAAAACTCTTTTAGTTGCTTCCTATAGCATATATCAAACAAAGGCAACTGAAATGTAATTTCTCTAATCTCTTCAAACTGCAACAAGAAACCCAGTTACGTTGAATACCGTCTCATATGTGCCAGTTACGCTCATGCGAAAACCCCAGAAAATAATGCGACAAGTGGCTAAAAAAAAGACTGAATGCTTCTTATTGCATAAATCAAACAAATGGAACAAAATTTTAAATGTACATTTTTTTCCTCTAATCTCTTTATACCATGACGACAAGTCTGTATAGACTACCGTCTCATAGGTGCCGGTTACGTATCCGCGAAAACGCGAAAACTCGACTTACGGAACACTTCATAGCAGATGACACCTGTTGCTTAATAGGTCAAATATAGGGAACTTAATTTCTAATATCTGTTTTTTACTTCTCCAGTCATTTTTTACTGTGACAACAAACCCATTAAGGTTGTCTATTGTCTCGCAGGTGCCGGTTACGTACCCGCGAAAACATGAAAAATCGACTTACGGAATATTTTATAGCAGACGACAACTGTTGCTTAAAGTCAATTATAGGGATTTTTCTATTTTTCTTTTTCATTTTCTCTCACTAGGGTCAATGATTTGGTTACGATGACCATCTCACCCATACGTGACTGATACGTGCTGCGCATAAAATCGTAAAATCAACTTTGACACTTTCGGAGGCAACTGATACCTGTTAAACAAATCAAAGAAAGGTAAACAAAATTTTTCCCTGTTTTCTTACCAGGGTCACGAAAACATTGAACCAATTTTGACGACCGCGCGAGTCAAAAGTCAATTTTATGTTTAATCGCTTTGCAAAAATATAGAATTCAGAAGCAACTGTTTGCTGTTGCGGAAACTTTTTCCGATAAAAAAATCTTGTTCTTGTTTGAAGAATTTAGAAGTAGGCCATAAAGATACAATAAGATGTAAGAATAACTAAAAATCCATGTTTTCTTTGATAGGGTAGAAAACATTGTGGGAAAAGGAGAAAATGCTGGTAACCTGCATTGTCTCCTTTCCTCAGATTATTTTCAAAAGCCTTCTCTTTCAGGGGTGTTTAAAGGCGTCATTGTGTGGTAAAAGGTTAATAAGAATAAACAGATATCCCCCCCTTCCCATCAGCCAATGAAATCTCTTCCCTCTCTGAAATTATCCAATCAGAGAAGCTTTAAGGAAATCAGAATGGGAACCAACAGCCAAATCAGAATGGGAACCAACGGCCAATCAGATATTCAACAGCCAATCAGAGAGCTTCAAAATCGCTCCAAAATGGCGCCATAATTTATCGTTTAAAAACAGTGAAAAAAAAGGCATAAAGGTGGATTTAAAGTCTTCTTTAAAGGCTGCTGTGCAGTCCTTGGCGAACTGCCAGGCATGCACCATCCACACATGCCAGATTTCACTGAAAATGGGCAAAAATTTAAGAAAATAGGGGCGCAGCAGACCTTGTATTGGTCTTTTCAAGCCCCTTGCAAGAATTACTTCCCTTAGACCCTCGATGCACCCCCCCCTTCCCCAGCCCTTAACTGGATTCGCTTTTCTAACTCAGCCCACAATAAATGCTGCACATTGAAACTTTCAATAAGCCAAAGTGATCAATGTACAGTGTAAAAAAGCCCCAGAAATTAATGCGACAAGTGGCTAAAAAAAGACTGAAAACTCTTTTAGTTGCTTCCTATAGCATATATCAAACAAAGGCAACTGAAATGTAATTTCTCTAATCTCTTCAAACTGCAACAAGAAACCCAGTTACGTTGAATACCGTCTCATATGTGCCAGTTACGCTCATGCGAAAACCCCAGAAAATAATGCGACAAGTGGCTAAAAAAAAGACTGAATGCTTCTTATTGCATAAATCAAACAAATGGAACAAAATTTTAAATGTACATTTTTTTCCTCTAATCTCTTTATACCATGACGACAAGTCTGTATAGACTACCGTCTCATAGGTGCCGGTTACGTATCCGCGAAAACGCGAAAACTCGACTTACGGAACACTTCATAGCAGATGACACCTGTTGCTTAATAGGTCAAATATAGGGAACTTAATTTCTAATATCTGTTTTTTACTTCTCCAGTCATTTTTTACCGTGACAACAAACCCATTAAGGTTGTCTATTGTCTCGCAGGTGCCGGTTACGTACCCGCGAAAACATGAAAAATCGACTTACGGAATATTTTATAGCAGACGACAACTGTTGCTTAAAGTCAATTATAGGGATTTTTCTATTTTTCTTTTTCATTTTCTCTCACTAGGGCCAATGATTTGGTTACGATGACCATCTCACCCATACGTGACTGATACGTGCTGCGCATAAAATCGTAAAATCAACTTTGACACTTTCGGAGGCAACTGATACCTGTTAAACAAATCAAAGAAAGGTAAACAAAATTTTTCCCTGTTTTCTTACCAGGGTCACGAAAACATTGAACCAATTTTGACGACCGCGCGAGTCAAAAGTCAATTTTATGTTTAATCGCTTTGCAAAAATATAGAATTCAGAAGCAACTGTTTGCTGTTGCGGAAACTTTTTCCGATAAAAAAATCTTGTTCTTGTTTGAAGAATTTAGAAGTAGGCCATAAAGATACAATAAGATGTAAGAATAACTAAAAATCGATGTTTTCTTTGATAGGGTAGAAAACATTGTGGGAAAAGGAGAAAATGCTGGTAACCTGCATTGTCTCCTTTCCTCAGATTATTTTCAAAAGCCTTCTCTTTCAGGGGTGTTTAAAGGCGTCATTGTGTGGTAAAAGGTTAATAAGAATAAACAGATATCCCCCCCTTCCCATCAGCCAATGAAATCTCTTCCCTCTCTGAAATTATCCAATCAGAGAAGCTTTAAGGAAATCAGAATGGGAACCAACAGCCAAATCAGAATGGGAACCAACGGCCAATCAGATATTCAACAGCCAATCAGAGAGCTTCAAAATCGCTCCAAAATGGCGCCATAATTTATCGTTTAAAAACAGTGAAAAAAAAGGCATAAAAGTGGATTTAAAGTCTTCTTTAAAGGCTGCTGTGCAGTCCTTGGCGAACTGCCAGGCATGCACCATCCACACATGCCAGATTTCACTGAAAATGGGCAAAAATTTAAGAAAATAGGGGCGCAGCAGACCTTGTATTGGTCTTTTCAAGCCCCTTGCAAGAATTACTTCCCTTAGACCCTCGATGCACCCCCCCCTTCCCCAGCCCTTAACTGGATTCGCTTTTCTAACTCAGCCCACAATAAATGCTGCACATTGAAACTTTCAATAAGCCAAAGTGATCAATGTACAGTGTAAAAAAGCCCCAGAAATTAATGCGACAAGTGGCTAAAAAAAGACTGAAAACTCTTTTAGTTGCTTCCTATAGCATATATCAAACAAAGGCAACTGAAATGTAATTTCTCTAATCTCTTCAAACTGCAACAAGAAACCCAGTTACGTTGAATACCGTCTCATATGTGCCAGTTACGCTCATGCGAAAACCCCAGAAAATAATGCGACAAGTGGCTAAAAAAAAGACTGAATGCTTCTTATTGCATAAATCAAACAAATGGAACAAAATTTTAAATGTACATTTTTTTCCTCTAATCTCTTTATACCATGACGACAAGTCTGTATAGACTACCGTCTCATAGGTGCCGGTTACGTATCCGCGAAAACGCGAAAACTCGACTTACGGAACACTTCATAGCAGATGACACCTGTTGCTTAATAGGTCAAATATAGGGAACTTAATTTCTAATATCTGTTTTTTACTTCTCCAGTCATTTTTTACCGTGACAACAAACCCATTAAGGTTGTCTATTGTCTCGCAGGTGCCGGTTACGTACCCGCGAAAACATGAAAAATCGACTTACGGAATATTTTATAGCAGACGACAACTGTTGCTTAAAGTCAATTATAGGGATTTTTCTATTTTTCTTTTTCATTTTCTCTCACTAGGGCCAATGATTTGGTTACGATGACCATCTCACCCATACGTGACTGATACGTGCTGCGCATAAAATCGTAAAATCAACTTTGACACTTTCGGAGGCAACTGATACCTGTTAAACAAATCAAAGAAAGGTAAACAAAATTTTTCCCTGTTTTCTTACCAGGGTCACGAAAACATTGAACCAATTTTGACGACCGCGCGAGTCAAAAGTCAATTTTATGTTTAATCGCTTTGCAAAAATATAGAATTCAGAAGCAACTGTTTGCTGTTGCGGAAACTTTTTCCGATAAAAAAATCTTGTTCTTGTTTGAAGAATTTAGAAGTAGGCCATAAAGATACAATAAGATGTAAGAATAACTAAAAATCGATGTTTTCTTTGATAGGGTAGAAAACATTGTGGGAAAAGGAGAAAATGCTGGTAACCTGCATTGTCTCCTTTCCTCAGATTATTTTCAAAAGCCTTCTCTTTCAGGGGTGTTTAAAGGCGTCATTGTGTGGTAAAAGGTTAATAAGAATAAACAGATATCCCCCCCTTCCCATCAGCCAATGAAATCTCTTCCCTCTCTGAAATTATCCAATCAGAGAAGCTTTAAGGAAATCAGAATGGGAACCAACAGCCAAATCAGAATGGGAACCAACGGCCAATCAGATATTCAACAGCCAATCAGAGAGCTTCAAAATCGCTCCAAAATGGCGCCATAATTTATCGTTTAAAAACAGTGAAAAAAAAGGCATGAAAGTGGATTTAAAGTCTTCTTTAAAGGCTGCTGTGCAGTCCTTGGCGAACTGCCAGGCATGCACCATCCACACATGCCAGATTTCACTGAAAATGGGCAAAAATTTAAGAAAATAGGGGCGCAGCAGACCTTGTATTGGTCTTTTCAAGCCCCTTGCAAGAATTACTTCCCTTAGACCCTCGATGCACCCCCCCCTTCCCCAGCCCTTAACTGGATTCGCTTTTCTAACTCAGCCCACAATAAATGCTGCACATTGAAACTTTCAATAAGCCAAAGTGATCAATGTACAGTGTAAAAAAGCCCCAGAAATTAATGCGACAAGTGGCTAAAAAAAGACTGAAAACTCTTTTAGTTGCTTCCTATAGCATATATCAAACAAAGGCAACTGAAATGTAATTTCTCTAATCTCTTCAAACTGCAACAAGAAACCCAGTTACGTTGAATACCGTCTCATATGTGCCAGTTACGCTCATGCGAAAACCCCAGAAAATAATGCGACAAGTGGCTAAAAAAAAGACTGAATGCTTCTTATTGCATAAATCAAACAAATGGAACAAAATTTTAAATGTACATTTTTTTCCTCTAATCTCTTTATACCATGACGACAAGTCTGTATAGACTACCGTCTCATAGGTGCCGGTTACGTATCCGCGAAAACGCGAAAACTCGACTTACGGAACACTTCATAGCAGATGACACCTGTTGCTTAATAGGTCAAATATAGGGAACTTAATTTCTAATATCTGTTTTTTACTTCTCCAGTCATTTTTTACCGTGACAACAAACCCATTAAGGTTGTCTATTGTCTCGCAGGTGCCGGTTACGTACCCGCGAAAACATGAAAAATCGACTTACGGAATATTTTATAGCAGACGACAACTGTTGCTTAAAGTCAATTATAGGGATTTTTCTATTTTTCTTTTTCATTTTCTCTCACTAGGGTCAATGATTTGGTTACGATGACCATCTCACCCATACGTGACTGATACGTGCTGCGCATAAAATCGTAAAATCAACTTTGACACTTTCGGAGGCAACTGATACCTGTTAAACAAATCAAAGAAAGGTAAACAAAATTTTTCCCTGTTTTCTTACCAGGGTCACGAAAACATTGAACCAATTTTGACGACCGCGCGAGTCAAAAGTCAATTTTATGTTTAATCGCTTTGCAAAAATATAGAATTCAGAAGCAACTGTTTGCTGTTGCGGAAACTTTTTCCGATAAAAAAATCTTGTTCTTGTTTGAAGAATTTAGAAGTAGGCCATAAAGATACAATAAGATGTAAGAATAACTAAAAATCGATGTTTTCTTTGATAGGGTAGAAAACATTGTGGGAAAAGGAGAAAATGCTGGTAACCTGCATTGTCTCCTTTCCTCAGATTATTTTCAAAAGCCTTCTCTTTCAGGGGTGTTTAAAGGCGTCATTGTGTGGTAAAAGGTTAATAAGAATAAACAGATATCCCCCCCTTCCCATCAGCCAATGAAATCTCTTCCCTCTCTGAAATTATCCAATCAGAGAAGCTTTAAGGAAATCAGAATGGGAACCAACAGCCAAATCAGAATGGGAACCAACGGCCAATCAGATATTCAACAGCCAATCAGAGAGCTTCAAAATCGCTCCAAAATGGCGCCATAATTTATCGTTTAAAAACAGTGAAAAAAAAGGCATAAAGGTGGATTTAAAGTCTTCTTTAAAGGCTGCTGTGCAGTCCTTGGCGAACTGCCAGGCATGCACCATCCACACATGCCAGATTTCACTGAAAATGGGCAAAAATTTAAGAAAATAGGGGCGCAGCAGACCTTGTATTGGTCTTTTCAAGCCCCTTGCAAGAATTACTTCCCTTAGACCCTCGATGCACCCCCCCCTTCCCCAGCCCTTAACTGGATTCGCTTTTCTAACTCAGCCCACAATAAATGCTGCACATTGAAACTTTCAATAAGCCAAAGTGATCAATGTACAGTGTAAAAAAGCCCCAGAAATTAATGCGACAAGTGGCTAAAAAAAGACTGAAAACTCTTTTAGTTGCTTCCTATAGCATATATCAAACAAAGGCAACTGAAATGTAATTTCTCTAATCTCTTCAAACTGCAACAAGAAACCCAGTTACGTTGAATACCGTCTCATATGTGCCAGTTACGCTCATGCGAAAACCCCAGAAAATAATGCGACAAGTGGCTAAAAAAAAGACTGAATGCTTCTTATTGCATAAATCAAACAAATGGAACAAAATTTTAAATGTACATTTTTTTCCTCTAATCTCTTTATACCATGACGACAAGTCTGTATAGACTACCGTCTCATAGGTGCCGGTTACGTATCCGCGAAAACGCGAAAACTCGACTTACGGAACACTTCATAGCAGATGACACCTGTTGCTTAATAGGTCAAATATAGGGAACTTAATTTCTAATATCTGTTTTTTACTTCTCCAGTCATTTTTTACCGTGACAACAAACCCATTAAGGTTGTCTATTGTCTCGCAGGTGCCGGTTACGTACCCGCGAAAACATGAAAAATCGACTTACGGAATATTTTATAGCAGACGACAACTGTTGCTTAAAGTCAATTATAGGGATTTTTCTATTTTTCTTTTTCATTTTCTCTCACTAGGGCCAATGATTTGGTTACGATGACCATCTCACCCATACGTGACTGATACGTGCTGCGCATAAAATCGTAAAATCAACTTTGACACTTTCGGAGGCAACTGATACCTGTTAAACAAATCAAAGAAAGGTAAACAAAATTTTTCCCTGTTTTCTTACCAGGGTCACGAAAACATTGAACCAATTTTGACGACCGCGCGAGTCAAAAGTCAATTTTATGTTTAATCGCTTTGCAAAAATATAGAATTCAGAAGCAACTGTTTGCTGTTGCGGAAACTTTTTCCGATAAAAAAATCTTGTTCTTGTTTGAAGAATTTAGAAGTAGGCCATAAAGATACAATAAGATGTAAGAATAACTAAAAATCGATGTTTTCTTTGATAGGGTAGAAAACATTGTGGGAAAAGGAGAAAATGCTGGTAACCTGCATTGTCTCCTTTCCTCAGATTATTTTCAAAAGCCTTCTCTTTCAGGGGTGTTTAAAGGCGTCATTGTGTGGTAAAAGGTTAATAAGAATAAACAGATATCCCCCCCTTCCCATCAGCCAATGAAATCTCTTCCCTCTCTGAAATTATCCAATCAGAGAAGCTTTAAGGAAATCAGAATGGGAACCAACAGCCAAATCAGAATGGGAACCAACGGCCAATCAGATATTCAACAGCCAATCAGAGAGCTTCAAAATCGCTCCAAAATGGCGCCATAATTTATCGTTTAAAAACAGTGAAAAAAAAGGCATGAAAGTGGATTTAAAGTCTTCTTTAAAGGCTGCTGTGCAGTCCTTGGCGAACTGCCAGGCATGCACCATCCACACATGCCAGATTTCACTGAAAATGGGCAAAAATTTAAGAAAATAGGGGCGCAGCAGACCTTGTATTGGTCTTTTCAAGCCCCTTGCAAGAATTACTTCCCTTAGACCCTCGATGCACCCCCCCCTTCCCCAGCCCTTAACTGGATTCGCTTTTCTAACTCAGCCCACAATAAATGCTGCACATTGAAACTTTCAATAAGCCAAAGTGATCAATGTACAGTGTAAAAAAGCCCCAGAAATTAATGCGACAAGTGGCTAAAAAAAGACTGAAAACTCTTTTAGTTGCTTCCTATAGCATATATCAAACAAAGGCAACTGAAATGTAATTTCTCTAATCTCTTCAAACTGCAACAAGAAACCCAGTTACGTTGAATACCGTCTCATATGTGCCAGTTACGCTCATGCGAAAACCCCAGAAAATAATGCGACAAGTGGCTAAAAAAAAGACTGAATGCTTCTTATTGCATAAATCAAACAAATGGAACAAAATTTTAAATGTACATTTTTTTCCTCTAATCTCTTTATACCATGACGACAAGTCTGTATAGACTACCGTCTCATAGGTGCCGGTTACGTATCCGCGAAAACGCGAAAACTCGACTTACGGAACACTTCATAGCAGATGACACCTGTTGCTTAATAGGTCAAATATAGGGAACTTAATTTCTAATATCTGTTTTTTACTTCTCCAGTCATTTTTTACCGTGACAACAAACCCATTAAGGTTGTCTATTGTCTCGCAGGTGCCGGTTATGTACCCGCGAAAACATGAAAAATCGACTTACGGAATATTTTATAGCAGACGACAACTGTTGCTTAAAGTCAATTATAGGGATTTTTCTATTTTTCTTTTTCATTTTCTCTCACTAGGGCCAATGATTTGGTTACGATGACCATCTCACCCATACGTGACTGATACGTGCTGCGCATAAAATCGTAAAATCAACTTTGACACTTTCGGAGGCAACTGATACCTGTTAAACAAATCAAAGAAAGGTAAACAAAATTTTTCCCTGTTTTCTTACCAGGGTCACGAAAACATTGAACCAATTTTGACGACCGCGCGAGTCAAAAGTCAATTTTATGTTTAATCGCTTTGCAAAAATATAGAATTCAGAAGCAACTGTTTGCTGTTGCGGAAACTTTTTCCGATAAAAAAATCTTGTTCTTGTTTGAAGAATTTAGAAGTAGGCCATAAAGATACAATAAGATGTAAGAATAACTAAAAATCGATGTTTTCTTTGATAGGGTAGAAAACATTGTGGGAAAAGGAGAAAATGCTGGTAACCTGCATTGTCTCCTTTCCTCAGATTATTTTCAAAAGCCTTCTCTTTCAGGGGTGTTTAAAGGCGTCATTGTGTGGTAAAAGGTTAATAAGAATAAACAGATATCCCCCCCTTCCCATCAGCCAATGAAATCTCTTCCCTCTCTGAAATTATCCAATCAGAGAAGCTTTAAGGAAATCAGAATGGGAACCAACAGCCAAATCAGAATGGGAACCAACGGCCAATCAGATATTCAACAGCCAATCAGAGAGCTTCAAAATCGCTCCAAAATGGCGCCATAATTTATCGTTTAAAAACAGTGAAAAAAAAGGCATGAAAGTGGATTTAAAGTCTTCTTTAAAGGCTGCTGTGCAGTCCTTGGCGAACTGCCAGGCATGCACCATCCACACATGCCAGATTTCACTGAAAATGGGCAAAAATTTAAGAAAATAGGGGCGCAGCAGACCTTGTATTGGTCTTTTCAAGCCCCTTGCAAGAATTACTTCCCTTAGACCCTCGATGCACCCCCCCTTCCCCAGCCCTTAACTGGATTCGCTTTTCTAACTCAGCCCACAATAAATGCTGCACATTGAAACTTTCAATAAGCCAAAGTGATCAATGTACAGTGTAAAAAAGCCCCAGAAATTAATGCGACAAGTGGCTAAAAAAAGACTGAAAACTCTTTTAGTTGCTTCCTATAGCATATATCAAACAAAGGCAACTGAAATGTAATTTCTCTAATCTCTTCAAACTGCAACAAGAAACCCAGTTACGTTGAATACCGTCTCATATGTGCCAGTTACGCTCATGCGAAAACCCCAGAAAATAATGCGACAAGTGGCTAAAAAAAAGACTGAATGCTTCTTATTGCATAAATCAAACAAATGGAACAAAATTTTAAATGTACATTTTTTTCCTCTAATCTCTTTATACCATGACGACAAGTCTGTATAGACTACCGTCTCATAGGTGCCGGTTACGTATCCGCGAAAACGCGAAAACTCGACTTACGGAACACTTCATAGCAGATGACACCTGTTGCTTAATAGGTCAAATATAGGGAACTTAATTTCTAATATCTGTTTTTTACTTCTCCAGTCATTTTTTACCGTGACAACAAACCCATTAAGGTTGTCTATTGTCTCGCAGGTGCCGGTTACGTACCCGCGAAAACATGAAAAATCGACTTACGGAATATTTTATAGCAGACGACAACTGTTGCTTAAAGTCAATTATAGGGATTTTTCTATTTTTCTTTTTCATTTTCTCTCACTAGGGCCAATGATTTGGTTACGATGACCATCTCACCCATACGTGACTGATACGTGCTGCGCATAAAATCGTAAAATCAACTTTGACACTTTCGGAGGCAACTGATACCTGTTAAACAAATCAAAGAAAGGTAAACAAAATTTTTCCCTGTTTTCTTACCAGGGTCACGAAAACATTGAACCAATTTTGACGACCGCGCGAGTCAAAAGTCAATTTTATGTTTAATCGCTTTGCAAAAATATAGAATTCAGAAGCAACTGTTTGCTGTTGCGGAAACTTTTTCCGATAAAAAAATCTTGTTCTTGTTTGAAGAATTTAGAAGTAGGCCATAAAGATACAATAAGATGTAAGAATAACTAAAAATCCATGTTTTCTTTGATAGGGTAGAAAACATTGTGGGAAAAGGAGAAAATGCTGGTAACCTGCATTGTCTCCTTTCCTCAGATTATTTTCAAAAGCCTTCTCTTTCAGGGGTGTTTAAAGGCGTCATTGTGTGGTAAAAGGTTAATAAGAATAAACAGATATCCCCCCCTTCCCATCAGCCAATGAAATCTCTTCCCTCTCTGAAATTATCCAATCAGAGAAGCTTTAAGGAAATCAGAATGGGAACCAACAGCCAAATCAGAATGGGAACCAACGGCCAATCAGATATTCAACAGCCAATCAGAGAGCTTCAAAATCGCTCCAAAATGGCGCCATAATTTATCGTTTAAAAACAGTGAAAAAAAAGGCATAAAGGTGGATTTAAAGTCTTCTTTAAAGGCTGCTGTGCAGTCCTTGGCGAACTGCCAGGCATGCACCATCCACACATGCCAGATTTCACTGAAAATGGGCAAAAATTTAAGAAAATAGGGGCGCAGCAGACCTTGTATTGGTCTTTTCAAGCCCCTTGCAAGAATTACTTCCCTTAGACCCTCGATGCACCCCCCCCTTCCCCAGCCCTTAACTGGATTCGCTTTTCTAACTCAGCCCACAATAAATGCTGCACATTGAAACTTTCAATAAGCCAAAGTGATCAATGTACAGTGTAAAAAAGCCCCAGAAATTAATGCGACAAGTGGCTAAAAAAAGACTGAAAACTCTTTTAGTTGCTTCCTATAGCATATATCAAACAAAGGCAACTGAAATGTAATTTCTCTAATCTCTTCAAACTGCAACAAGAAACCCAGTTACGTTGAATACCGTCTCATATGTGCCAGTTACGCTCATGCGAAAACCCCAGAAAATAATGCGACAAGTGGCTAAAAAAAAGACTGAATGCTTCTTATTGCATAAATCAAACAAATGGAACAAAATTTTAAATGTACATTTTTTTCCTCTTTATACCATGACGACAAGTCTGTATAGACTACCGTCTCATAGGTGCCGGTTACGTATCCGCGAAAACGCGAAAACTCGACTTACGGAACACTTCATAGCAGATGACACCTGTTGCTTAATAGGTCAAATATAGGGAACTTAATTTCTAATATCTGTTTTTTACTTCTCCAGTCATTTTTTACCGTGACAACAAACCCATTAAGGTTGTCTATTGTCTCGCAGGTGCCGGTTATGTACCCGCGAAAACATGAAAAATCGACTTACGGAATATTTTATAGCAGACGACAACTGTTGCTTAAAGTCAATTATAGGGATTTTTCTATTTTTCTTTTTCATTTTCTCTCACTAGGGCCAATGATTTGGTTACGATGACCATCTCACCCATACGTGACTGATACGTGCTGCGCATAAAATCGTAAAATCAACTTTGACACTTTCGGAGGCAACTGATACCTGTTAAACAAATCAAAGAAAGGTAAACAAAATTTTTCCCTGTTTTCTTACCAGGGTCACGAAAACATTGAACCAATTTTGACGACCGCGCGAGTCAAAAGTCAATTTTATGTTTAATCGCTTTGCAAAAATATAGAATTCAGAAGCAACTGTTTGCTGTTGCGGAAACTTTTTCCGATAAAAAAATCTTGTTCTTGTTTGAAGAATTTAGAAGTAGGCCATAAAGATACAATAAGATGTAAGAATAACTAAAAATCGATGTTTTCTTTGATAGGGTAGAAAACATTGTGGGAAAAGGAGAAAATGCTGGTAACCTGCATTGTCTCCTTTCCTCAGATTATTTTCAAAAGCCTTCTCTTTCAGGGGTGTTTAAAGGCGTCATTGTGTGGTAAAAGGTTAATAAGAATAAACAGATATCCCCCCCTTCCCATCAGCCAATGAAATCTCTTCCCTCTCTGAAATTATCCAATCAGAGAAGCTTTAAGGAAATCAGAATGGGAACCAACAGCCAAATCAGAATGGGAACCAACGGCCAATCAGATATTCAACAGCCAATCAGAGAGCTTCAAAATCGCTCCAAAATGGCGCCATAATTTATCGTTTAAAAACAGTGAAAAAAAAGGCATGAAAGTGGATTTAAAGTCTTCTTTAAAGGCTGCTGTGCAGTCCTTGGCGAACTGCCAGGCATGCACCATCCACACATGCCAGATTTCACTGAAAATGGGCAAAAATTTAAGAAAATAGGGGCGCAGCAGACCTTGTATTGGTCTTTTCAAGCCCCTTGCAAGAATTACTTCCCTTAGACCCTCGATGCACCCCCCCTTCCCCAGCCCTTAACTGGATTCGCTTTTCTAACTCAGCCCACAATAAATGCTGCACATTGAAACTTTCAATAAGCCAAAGTGATCAATGTACAGTGTAAAAAAGCCCCAGAAATTAATGCGACAAGTGGCTAAAAAAAGACTGAAAACTCTTTTAGTTGCTTCCTATAGCATATATCAAACAAAGGCAACTGAAATGTAATTTCTCTAATCTCTTCAAACTGCAACAAGAAACCCAGTTACGTTGAATACCGTCTCATATGTGCCAGTTACGCTCATGCGAAAACCCCAGAAAATAATGCGACAAGTGGCTAAAAAAAAGACTGAATGCTTCTTATTGCATAAATCAAACAAATGGAACAAAATTTTAAATGTACATTTTTTTCCTCTAATCTCTTTATACCATGACGACAAGTCTGTATAGACTACCGTCTCATAGGTGCCGGTTACGTATCCGCGAAAACGCGAAAACTCGACTTACGGAACACTTCATAGCAGATGACACCTGTTGCTTAATAGGTCAAATATAGGGAACTTAATTTCTAATATCTGTTTTTTACTTCTCCAGTCATTTTTTACCGTGACAACAAACCCATTAAGGTTGTCTATTGTCTCGCAGGTGCCGGTTACGTACCCGCGAAAACATGAAAAATCGACTTACGGAATATTTTATAGCAGACGACAACTGTTGCTTAAAGTCAATTATAGGGATTTTTCTATTTTTCTTTTTCATTTTCTCTCACTAGGGTCAATGATTTGGTTACGATGACCATCTCACCCATACGTGACTGATACGTGCTGCGCATAAAATCGTAAAATCAACTTTGACACTTTCGGAGGCAACTGATACCTGTTAAACAAATCAAAGAAAGGTAAACAAAATTTTTCCCTGTTTTCTTACCAGGGTCACGAAAACATTGAACCAATTTTGACGACCGCGCGAGTCAAAAGTCAATTTTATGTTTAATCGCTTTGCAAAAATATAGAATTCAGAAGCAACTGTTTGCTGTTGCGGAAACTTTTTCCGATAAAAAAATCTTGTTCTTGTTTGAAGAATTTAGAAGTAGGCCATAAAGATACAATAAGATGTAAGAATAACTAAAAATCCATGTTTTCTTTGATAGGGTAGAAAACATTGTGGGAAAAGGAGAAAATGCTGGTAACCTGCATTGTCTCCTTTCCTCAGATTATTTTCAAAAGCCTTCTCTTTCAGGGGTGTTTAAAGGCGTCATTGTGTGGTAAAAGGTTAATAAGAATAAACAGATATCCCCCCCTTCCCATCAGCCAATGAAATCTCTTCCCTCTCTGAAATTATCCAATCAGAGAAGCTTTAAGGAAATCAGAATGGGAACCAACAGCCAAATCAGAATGGGAACCAACGGCCAATCAGATATTCAACAGCCAATCAGAGAGCTTCAAAATCGCTCCAAAATGGCGCCATAATTTATCGTTTAAAAACAGTGAAAAAAAAGGCATAAAAGTGGATTTAAAGTCTTCTTTAAAGGCTGCTGTGCAGTCCTTGGCGAACTGCCAGGCATGCACCATCCACACATGCCAGATTTCACTGAAAATGGGCAAAAATTTAAGAAAATAGGGGCGCAGCAGACCTTGTATTGGTCTTTTCAAGCCCCTTGCAAGAATTACTTCCCTTAGACCCTCGATGCACCCCCCCCTTCCCCAGCCCTTAACTGGATTCGCTTTTCTAACTCAGCCCACAATAAATGCTGCACATTGAAACTTTCAATAAGCCAAAGTGATCAATGTACAGTGTAAAAAAGCCCCAGAAATTAATGTGACAAGTG
Organism: Tridacna crocea; assembly: GCA_943736015.1. Classification (NCBI taxonomy): domain Eukaryota; kingdom Metazoa; phylum Mollusca; class Bivalvia; order Cardiida; family Cardiidae; genus Tridacna; species Tridacna crocea. The sequence goes on from OX031059.1 coordinate 32,123,772, forward strand.
GCTAAAAAAAGACTGAAAACTCTTTTAGTTGCTTCCTATAGCATATATCAAACAAAGGCAACTGAAATGTAATTTCTCTAATCTCTTCAAACTGCAACAAGAAACCCAGTTACGTTGAATACCGTCTCATATGTGCCAGTTACGCTCATGCGAAAACCCCAGAAAATAATGCGACAAGTGGCTAAAAAAAAGACTGAATGCTTCTTATTGCATAAATCAAACAAATGGAACAAAATTTTAAATGTACATTTTTTTCCTCTAATCTCTTTATACCATGACGACAAGTCTGTATAGACTACCGTCTCATAGGTGCCGGTTACGTATCCGCGAAAACGCGAAAACTCGACTTACGGAACACTTCATAGCAGATGACACCTGTTGCTTAATAGGTCAAATATAGGGAACTTAATTTCTAATATCTGTTTTTTACTTCTCCAGTCATTTTTTACTGTGACAACAAACCCATTAAGGTTGTCTATTGTCTCGCAGGTGCCGGTTACGTACCCGCGAAAACATGAAAAATCGACTTACGGAATATTTTATAGCAGACGACAACTGTTGCTTAAAGTCAATTATAGGGATTTTTCTATTTTTCTTTTTCATTTTCTCTCACTAGGGTCAATGATTTGGTTACGATGACCATCTCACCCATACGTGACTGATACGTGCTGCGCATAAAATCGTAAAATCAACTTTGACACTTTCGGAGGCAACTGATACCTGTTAAACAAATCAAAGAAAGGTAAACAAAATTTTTCCCTGTTTTCTTACCAGGGTCACGAAAACATTGAACCAATTTTGACGACCGCGCGAGTCAAAAGTCAATTTTATGTTTAATCGCTTTGCAAAAATATAGAATTCAGAAGCAACTGTTTGCTGTTGCGGAAACTTTTTCCGATAAAAAAATCTTGTTCTTGTTTGAAGAATTTAGAAGTAGGCCATAAAGATACAATAAGATGTAAGAATAACTAAAAATCGATGTTTTCTTTGATAGGGTAGAAAACATTGTGGGAAAAGGAGAAAATGCTGGTAACCTGCATTGTCTCCTTTCCTCAGATTATTTTCAAAAGCCTTCTCTTTCAGGGGTGTTTAAAGGCGTCATTGTGTGGTAAAAGGTTAATAAGAATAAACAGATATCCCCCCCTTCCCATCAGCCAATGAAATCTCTTCCCTCTCTGAAATTATCCAATCAGAGAAGCTTTAAGGAAATCAGAATGGGAACCAACAGCCAAATCAGAATGGGAACCAACGGCCAATCAGATATTCAACAGCCAATCAGAGAGCTTCAAAATCGCTCCAAAATGGCGCCATAATTTATCGTTTAAAAACAGTGAAAAAAAAGGCATAAAGGTGGATTTAAAGTCTTCTTTAAAGGCTGCTGTGCAGTCCTTGGCGAACTGCCAGGCATGCACCATCCACACATGCCAGATTTCACTGAAAATGGGCAAAAATTTAAGAAAATAGGGGCGCAGCAGACCTTGTATTGGTCTTTTCAAGCCCCTTGCAAGAATTACTTCCCTTAGACCCTCGATGCACCCCCCCCTTCCCCAGCCCTTAACTGGATTCGCTTTTCTAACTCAGCCCACAATAAATGCTGCACATTGAAACTTTCAATAAGCCAAAGTGATCAATGTACAGTGTAAAAAAGCCCCAGAAATTAATGCGACAAGTGGCTAAAAAAAGACTGAAAACTCTTTTAGTTGCTTCCTATAGCATATATCAAACAAAGGCAACTGAAATGTAATTTCTCTAATCTCTTCAAACTGCAACAAGAAACCCAGTTACGTTGAATACCGTCTCATATGTGCCAGTTACGCTCATGCGAAAACCCCAGAAAATAATGCGACAAGTGGCTAAAAAAAAGACTGAATGCTTCTTATTGCATAAATCAAACAAATGGAACAAAATTTTAAATGTACATTTTTTTCCTCTAATCTCTTTATACCATGACGACAAGTCTGTATAGACTACCGTCTCATAGGTGCCGGTTACGTATCCGCGAAAACGCGAAAACTCGACTTACGGAACACTTCATAGCAGATGACACCTGTTGCTTAATAGGTCAAATATAGGGAACTTAATTTCTAATATCTGTTTTTTACTTCTCCAGTCATTTTTTACCGTGACAACAAACCCATTAAGGTTGTCTATTGTCTCGCAGGTGCCGGTTACGTACCCGCGAAAACATGAAAAATCGACTTACGGAATATTTTATAGCAGACGACAACTGTTGCTTAAAGTCAATTATAGGGATTTTTCTATTTTTCTTTTTCATTTTCTCTCACTAGGGCCAATGATTTGGTTACGATGACCATCTCACCCATACGTGACTGATACGTGCTGCGCATAAAATCGTAAAATCAACTTTGACACTTTCGGAGGCAACTGATACCTGTTAAACAAATCAAAGAAAGGTAAACAAAATTTTTCCCTGTTTTCTTACCAGGGTCACGAAAACATTGAACCAATTTTGACGACCGCGCGAGTCAAAAGTCAATTTTATGTTTAATCGCTTTGCAAAAATATAGAATTCAGAAGCAACTGTTTGCTGTTGCGGAAACTTTTTCCGATAAAAAAATCTTGTTCTTGTTTGAAGAATTTAGAAGTAGGCCATAAAGATACAATAAGATGTAAGAATAACTAAAAATCGATGTTTTCTTTGATAGGGTAGAAAACATTGTGGGAAAAGGAGAAAATGCTGGTAACCTGCATTGTCTCCTTTCCTCAGATTATTTTCAAAAGCCTTCTCTTTCAGGGGTGTTTAAAGGCGTCATTGTGTGGTAAAAGGTTAATAAGAATAAACAGATATCCCCCCCTTCCCATCAGCCAATGAAATCTCTTCCCTCTCTGAAATTATCCAATCAGAGAAGCTTTAAGGAAATCAGAATGGGAACCAACAGCCAAATCAGAATGGGAACCAACGGCCAATCAGATATTCAACAGCCAATCAGAGAGCTTCAAAATCGCTCCAAAATGGCGCCATAATTTATCGTTTAAAAACAGTGAAAAAAAAGGCATAAAGGTGGATTTAAAGTCTTCTTTAAAGGCTGCTGTGCAGTCCTTGGCGAACTGCCAGGCATGCACCATCCACACATGCCAGATTTCACTGAAAATGGGCAAAAATTTAAGAAAATAGGGGCGCAGCAGACCTTGTATTGGTCTTTTCAAGCCCCTTGCAAGAATTACTTCCCTTAGACCCTCGATGCACCCCCCCCTTCCCCAGCCCTTAACTGGATTCGCTTTTCTAACTCAGCCCACAATAAATGCTGCACATTGAAACTTTCAATAAGCCAAAGTGATCAATGTACAGTGTAAAAAAGCCCCAGAAATTAATGCGACAAGTGGCTAAAAAAAGACTGAAAACTCTTTTAGTTGCTTCCTATAGCATATATCAAACAAAGGCAACTGAAATGTAATTTCTCTAATCTCTTCAAACTGCAACAAGAAACCCAGTTACGTTGAATACCGTCTCATATGTGCCAGTTACGCTCATGCGAAAACCCCAGAAAATAATGCGACAAGTGGCTAAAAAAAAGACTGAATGCTTCTTATTGCATAAATCAAACAAATGGAACAAAATTTTAAATGTACATTTTTTTCCTCTAATCTCTTTATACCATGACGACAAGTCTGTATAGACTACCGTCTCATAGGTGCCGGTTACGTATCCGCGAAAACGCGAAAACTCGACTTACGGAACACTTCATAGCAGATGACACCTGTTGCTTAATAGGTCAAATATAGGGAACTTAATTTCTAATATCTGTTTTTTACTTCTCCAGTCATTTTTTACCGTGACAACAAACCCATTAAGGTTGTCTATTGTCTCGCAGGTGCCGGTTACGTACCCGCGAAAACATGAAAAATCGACTTACGGAATATTTTATAGCAGACGACAACTGTTGCTTAAAGTCAATTATAGGGATTTTTCTATTTTTCTTTTTCATTTTCTCTCACTAGGGCCAATGATTTGGTTACGATGACCATCTCACCCATACGTGACTGATACGTGCTGCGCATAAAATCGTAAAATCAACTTTGACACTTTCGGAGGCAACTGATACCTGTTAAACAAATCAAAGAAAGGTAAACAAAATTTTTCCCTGTTTTCTTACCAGGGTCACGAAAACATTGAACCAATTCTGACGACCGCGCGAGTCAAAAGTCAATTTTATGTTTAATCGCTTTGCAAAAATATAGAATTCAGAAGCAACTGTTTGCTGTTGCGGAAACTTTTTCCGATAAAAAAATCTTGTTCTTGTTTGAAGAATTTAGAAGTAGGCCATAAAGATACAATAAGATGTAAGAATAACTAAAAATCGATGTTTTCTTTGATAGGGTAGAAAACATTGTGGGAAAAGGAGAAAATGCTGGTAACCTGCATTGTCTCCTTTCCTCAGATTATTTTCAAAAGCCTTCTCTTTCAGGGGTGTTTAAAGGCGTCATTGTGTGGTAAAAGGTTAATAAGAATAAACAGATATCCCCCCCTTCCCATCAGCCAATGAAATCTCTTCCCTCTCTGAAATTATCCAATCAGAGAAGCTTTAAGGAAATCAGAATGGGAACCAACAGCCAAATCAGAATGGGAACCAACGGCCAATCAGATATTCAACAGCCAATCAGAGAGCTTCAAAATCGCTCCAAAATGGCGCCATAATTTATCGTTTAAAAACAGTGAAAAAAAAGGCATAAAAGTGGATTTAAAGTCTTCTTTAAAGGCTGCTGTGCAGTCCTTGGCGAACTGCCAGGCATGCACCATCCACACATGCCAGATTTCACTGAAAATGGGCAAAAATTTAAGAAAATAGGGGCGCAGCAGACCTTGTATTGGTCTTTTCAAGCCCCTTGCAAGAATTACTTCCCTTAGACCCTCGATGCACCCCCCCTTCCCCAGCCCTTAACTGGATTCGCTTTTCTAACTCAGCCCACAATAAATGCTGCACATTGAAACTTTCAATAAGCCAAAGTGATCAATGTACAGTGTAAAAAAGCCCCAGAAATTAATGCGACAAGTGGCTAAAAAAAGACTGAAAACTCTTTTAGTTGCTTCCTATAGCATATATCAAACAAAGGCAACTGAAATGTAATTTCTCTAATCTCTTCAAACTGCAACAAGAAACCCAGTTACGTTGAATACCGTCTCATATGTGCCAGTTACGCTCATGCGAAAACCCAAGAAAATAATGCGACAAGTGGCTAAAAAAAAGACTGAATGCTTCTTATTGCATAAATCAAACAAATGGAACAAAATTTTAAATGTACATTTTTTTCCTCTAATCTCTTTATACCATGACGACAAGTCTGTATAGACTACCGTCTCATAGGTGCCAGTTACGTATCCGCGAAAACGCGAAAACTCGACTTACGGAACACTTCATAGCAGATGACACCTGTTGCTTAATAGGTCAAATATAGGGAACTTAATTTCTAATATCTGTTTTTTACTTCTCCAGTCATTTTTTACCGTGACAACAAACCCATTAAGGTTGTCTATTGTCTCGCAGGTGCCGGTTACGTACCCGCGAAAACATGAAAAATCGACTTACGGAATATTTTATAGCAGACGACAACTGTTGCTTAAAGTCAATTATAGGGATTTTTCTATTTTTCTTTTTCATTTTCTCTCACTAGGGCCAATGATTTGGTTACGATGACCATCTCACCCATACGTGACTGATACGTGCTGCGCATAAAATCGTAAAATCAACTTTGACACTTTCGGAGGCAACTGATACCTGTTAAACAAATCAAAGAAAGGTAAACAAAATTTTTCCCTGTTTTCTTACCAGGGTCACGAAAACATTGAACCAATTTTGACGACCGCGCGAGTCAAAAGTCAATTTTATGTTTAATCGCTTTGCAAAAATATAGAATTCAGAAGCAACTGTTTGCTGTTGCGGAAACTTTTTCCGATAAAAAAATCTTGTTCTTGTTTGAAGAATTTAGAAGTAGGCCATAAAGATACAATAAGATGTAAGAATAACTAAAAATCGATGTTTTCTTTGATAGGGTAGAAAACATTGTGGGAAAAGGAGAAAATGCTGGTAACCTGCATTGTCTCCTTTCCTCAGATTATTTTCAAAAGCCTTCTCTTTCAGGGGTGTTTAAAGGCGTCATTGTGTGGTAAAAGGTTAATAAGAATAAACAGATATCCCCCCCTTCCCATCAGCCAATGAAATCTCTTCCCTCTCTGAAATTATCCAATCAGAGAAGCTTTAAGGAAATCAGAATGGGAACCAACAGCCAAATCAGAATGGGAACCAACGGCCAATCAGATATTCAACAGCCAATCAGAGAGCTTCAAAATCGCTCCAAAATGGCGCCATAATTTATCGTTTAAAAACAGTGAAAAAAAAGGCATAAAAGTGGATTTAAAGTCTTCTTTAAAGGCTGCTGTGCAGTCCTTGGCGAACTGCCAGGCATGCACCATCCACACATGCCAGATTTCACTGAAAATGGGCAAAAATTTAAGAAAATAGGGGCGCAGCAGACCTTGTATTGGTCTTTTCAAGCCCCTTGCAAGAATTACTTCCCTTAGACCCTCGATGCACCCCCCCCCTTCCCCAGCCCTTAACTGGATTCGCTTTTCTAACTCAGCCCACAATAAATGCTGCACATTGAAACTTTCAATAAGCCAAAGTGATCAATGTACAGTGTAAAAAAGCCCCAGAAATTAATGCGACAAGTGGCTAAAAAAAGACTGAAAACTCTTTTAGTTGCTTCCTATAGCATATATCAAACAAAGGCAACTGAAATGTAATTTCTCTAATCTCTTCAAACTGCAACAAGAAACCCAGTTACGTTGAATACCGTCTCATATGTGCCAGTTACGCTCATGCGAAAACCCCAGAAAATAATGCGACAAGTGGCTAAAAAAAAGACTGAATGCTTCTTATTGCATAAATCAAACAAATGGAACAAAATTTTAAATGTACATTTTTTTCCTCTAATCTCTTTATACCATGACGACAAGTCTGTATAGACTACCGTCTCATAGGTGCCGGTTACGTATCCGCGAAAACGCGAAAACTCGACTTACGGAACACTTCATAGCAGATGACACCTGTTGCTTAATAGGTCAAATATAGGGAACTTAATTTCTAATATCTGTTCTTTACTTCTCCAGTCATTTTTTACCGTGACAACAAACCCATTAAGGTTGTCTATTGTCTCGCAGGTGCCGGTTACGTACCCGCGAAAACATGAAAAATCGACTTACGGAATATTTTATAGCAGACGACAACTGTTGCTTAAAGTCAATTATAGGGATTTTTCTATTTTTCTTTTTCATTTTCTCTCACTAGGGTCAATGATTTGGTTACGATGACCATCTCACCCATACGTGATTGATACGTGCTGCGCATAAAATCGTAAAATCAACTTTGACACTTTCAGAGGCAACTGATACCTGTTAAACAAATCAAAGAAAGGTAAACAAAATTTTTCCCTGTTTTCTTACCAGGGTCACGAAAACATTGAACCAATTTTGACGACCGCGCGAGTCAAAAGTCAATTTTATGTTTAATCGCTTTGCAAAAATATAGAATTCAGAAGCAACTGTTTGCTGTTGCGGAAACTTTTTCCGATAAAAAAATCTTGTTCTTGTTTGAAGAATTTAGAAGTAGGCCATAAAGATACAATAAGATGTAAGAATAACTAAAAATCGATGTTTTCTTTGATAGGGTAGAAAACATTGTGGGAAAAGGAGAAAATGCTGGTAACCTGCATTGTCTCCTTTCCTCAGATTATTTTCAAAAGCCTTCTCTTTCAGGGGTGTTTAAAGGCGTCATTGTGTGGTAAAAGGTTAATAAGAATAAACAGATATCCCCCCCTTCCCATCAGCCAATGAAATCTCTTCCCTCTCTGAAATTATCCAATCAGAGAAGCTTTAAGGAAATCAGAATGGGAACCAACAGCCAAATCAGAATGGGAACCAACGGCCAATCAGATATTCAACAGCCAATCAGAGAGCTTCAAAATCGCTCCAAAATGGCGCCATAATTTATCGTTTAAAAACAGTGAAAAAAAAGGCATAAAAGTGGATTTAAAGTCTTCTTTAAAGGCTGCTGTGCAGTCCTTGGCGAACTGCCAGGCATGCACCATCCACACATGCCAGATTTCACTGAAAATGGGCAAAAATTTAAGAAAATAGGGGCGCAGCAGACCTTGTATTGGTCTTTTCAAGCCCCTTGCAAGAATTACTTCCCTTAGACCCTCGATGCACCCCCCCCTTCCCCAGCCCTTAACTGGATTCGCTTTTCTAACTCAGCCCACAATAAATGCTGCACATTGAAACTTTCAATAAGCCAAAGTGATCAATGTACAGTGTAAAAAAGCCCCAGAAATTAATGCGACAAGTGGCTAAAAAAAGACTGAAAACTCTTTTAGTTGCTTCCTATAGCATATATCAAACAAAGGCAACTGAAATGTAATTTCTCTAATCTCTTCAAACTGCAACAAGAAACCCAGTTACGTTGAATACCGTCTCATATGTGCCAGTTACGCTCATGCGAAAACCCCAGAAAATAATGCGACAAGTGGCTAAAAAAAAGACTGAATGCTTCTTATTGCATAAATCAAACAAATGGAACAAAATTTTAAATGTACATTTTTTTCCTCTAATCTCTTTATACCATGACGACAAGTCTGTATAGACTACCGTCTCATAGGTGCCGGTTACGTATCCGCGAAAACGCGAAAACTCGACTTACGGAACACTTCATAGCAGATGACACCTGTTGCTTAATAGGTCAAATATAGGGAACTTAATTTCTAATATCTGTTTTTTACTTCTCCAGTCATTTTTTACTGTGACAACAAACCCATTAAGGTTGTCTATTGTCTCGCAGGTGCCGGTTACGTACCCGCGAAAACATGAAAAATCGACTTACGGAATATTTTATAGCAGATGACAACTGTTGCTTAAAGTCAATTATAGGGATTTTTCTATTTTTCTTTTTCATTTTCTCTCACTAGGGTCAATGATTTGGTTACGATGACCATCTCACCCATACGTGACTGATACGTGCTGCGCATAAAATCGTAAAATCAACTTTGACACTTTCGGAGGCAACTGATACCTGTTAAACAAATCAAAGAAAGGTAAACAAAATTTTTCCCTGTTTTCTTACCAGGGTCACGAAAACATTGAACCAATTTTGACGACCGCGCGAGTCAAAAGTCAATTTTATGTTTAATCGCTTTGCAAAAATATAGAATTCAGAAGCAACTGTTTGCTGTTGCGGAAACTTTTTCCGATAAAAAAATCTTGTTCTTGTTTGAAGAATTTAGAAGTAGGCCATAAAGATACAATAAGATGTAAGAATAACTAAAAATCGATGTTTTCTTTGATAGGGTAGAAAACATTGTGGGAAAAGGAGAAAATGCTGGTAACCTGCATTGTCTCCTTTCCTCAGATTATTTTCAAAAGCCTTCTCTTTCAGGGGTGTTTAAAGGCGTCATTGTGTGGTAAAAGGTTAATAAGAATAAACAGATATCCCCCCCTTCCCATCAGCCAATGAAATCTCTTCCCTCTCTGAAATTATCCAATCAGAGAAGCTTTAAGGAAATCAGAATGGGAACCAACAGCCAAATCAGAATGGGAACCAAAGGCCAATCAGATATTCAACAGCCAATCAGAGAGCTTCAAAATCGCTCCAAAATGGCGCCATAATTTATCGTTTAAAAACAGTGAAAAAAAAGGCATAAAAGTGGATTTAAAGTCTTCTTTAAAGGCTGCTGTGCAGTCCTTGGCGAACTGCCAGGCATGCACCATCCACACATGCCAGATTTCACTGAAAATGGGCAAAAATTTAAGAAAATAGGGGCGCAGCAGACCTTGTATTGGTCTTTTCAAGCCCCTTGCAAGAATTACTTCCCTTAGACCCTCGATGCACCCCCCCCTTCCCCAGCCCTTAACTGGATTCGCTTTTCTAACTCAGCCCACAATAAATGCTGCACATTGAAACTTTCAATAAGCCAAAGTGATCAATGTACAGTGTAAAAAAGCCCCAGAAATTAATGCGACAAGTGGCTAAAAAAAGACTGAAAACTCTTTTAGTTGCTTCCTATAGCATATATCAAACAAAGGCAACTGAAATGTAATTTCTCTAATCTCTTCAAACTGCAACAAGAAACCCAGTTACGTTGAATACCGTCTCATATGTGCCAGTTACGCTCATGCGAAAACCCCAGAAAATAATGCGACAAGTGGCTAAAAAAAAGACTGAATGCTTCTTATTGCATAAATCAAACAAATGGAACAAAATTTTAAATGTACATTTTTTTCCTCTAATCTCTTTATACCATGACGACAAGTCTGTATAGACTACCGTCTCATAGGTGCCGGTTACGTATCCGCGAAAACGCGAAAACTCGACTTACGGAACACTTCATAGCAGATGACACCTGTTGCTTAATAGGTCAAATATAGGGAACTTAATTTCTAATATCTGTTTTTTACTTCTCCAGTCATTTTTTACCGTGACAACAAACCCATTAAGGTTGTCTATTGTCTCGCAGGTGCCGGTTACGTACCCGCGAAAACATGAAAAATCGACTTACGGAATATTTTATAGCAGACGACAACTGTTGCTTAAAGTCAATTATAGGGATTTTTCTATTTTTCTTTTTCATTTTCTCTCACTAGGGCCAATGATTTGGTTACGATGACCATCTCACCCATACGTGACTGATACGTGCTGCGCATAAAATCGTAAAATCAACTTTGACACTTTCGGAGGCAACTGATACCTGTTAAACAAATCAAAGAAAGGTAAACAAAATTTTTCCCTGTTTTCTTACCAGGGTCACGAAAACATTGAACCAATTTTGACGACCGCGCGAGTCAAAAGTCAATTTTATGTTTAATCGCTTTGCAAAAATATAGAATTCAGAAGCAACTGTTTGCTGTTGCGGAAACTTTTTCCGATAAAAAAATCTTGTTCTTGTTTGAAGAATTTAGAAGTAGGCCATAAAGATACAATAAGATGTAAGAATAACTAAAAATCGATGTTTTCTTTGATAGGGTAGAAAACATTGTGGGAAAAGGAGAAAATGCTGGTAACCTGCATTGTCTCCTTTCCTCAGATTATTTTCAAAAGCCTTCTCTTTCAGGGGTGTTTAAAGGCGTCATTGTGTGGTAAAAGGTTAATAAGAATAAACAGATATCCCCCCCTTCCCATCAGCCAATGAAATCTCTTCCCTCTCTGAAATTATCCAATCAGAGAAGCTTTAAGGAAATCAGAATGGGAACCAACAGCCAAATCAGAATGGGAACCAAAGGCCAATCAGATATTCAACAGCCAATCAGAGAGCTTCAAAATCGCTCCAAAATGGCGCCATAATTTATCGTTTAAAAACAGTGAAAAAAAAGGCATAAAAGTGGATTTAAAGTCTTCTTTAAAGGCTGCTGTGCAGTCCTTGGCGAACTGCCAGGCATGCACCATCCACACATGCCAGATTTCACTGAAAATGGGCAAAAATTTAAGAAAATAGGGGCGCAGCAGACCTTGTATTGGTCTTTTCAAGCCCCTTGCAAGAATTACTTCCCTTAGACCCTCGATGCACCCCCCCCCCTTCCCCAGCCCTTAACTGGATTCGCTTTTCTAACTCAGCCCACAATAAATGCTGCACATTGAAACTTTCAATAAGCCAAAGTGATCAATGTACAGTGTAAAAAAGCCCCAGAAATTAATGCGACAAGTGGCTAAAAAAAGACTGAAAACTCTTTTAGTTGCTTCCTATAGCATATATCAAACAAAGGCAACTGAAATGTAATTTCTCTAATCTCTTCAAACTGCAACAAGAAACCCAGTTACGTTGAATACCGTCTCATATGTGCCAGTTACGCTCATGCGAAAACCCCAGAAAATAATGCGACAAGTGGCTAAAAAAAAGACTGAATGCTTCTTATTGCATAAATCAAACAAATGGAACAAAATTTTAAATGTACTTTTTTTTCCTCTAATCTCTTTATACCATGACGACAAGTCTGTATAGACTACCGTCTCATAGGTGCCGGTTACGTATCCGCGAAAACGCGAAAACTCGACTTACGGAACACTTCATAGCAGATGACACCTGTTGCTTAATAGGTCAAATATAGGGAACTTAATTTCTAATATCTGTTTTTTACTTCTCCAGTCATTTTTTACCGTGACAACAAACCCATTAAGGTTGTCTATTGTCTCGCAGGTGCCGGTTATGTACCCGCGAAAACATGAAAAATCGACTTACGGAATATTTTATAGCAGACGACAACTGTTGCTTAAAGTCAATTATAGGGATTTTTCTATTTTTCTTTTGCATTTTCTCTCACTAGGGTCAATGATTTGGTTACGATGACCATCTCACCCATACGTGACTGATACGTGCTGCGCATAAAATCGTAAAATCAACTTTGACACTTTCGGAGGCAACTGATACCTGTTAAACAAATCAAAGAAAGGTAAACAAAATTTTTCCCTGTTTTCTTACCAGGGTCACGAAAACATTGAACCAATTTTGACGACCGCGCGAGTCAAAAGTCAATTTTATGTTTAATCGCTTTGCAAAAATATAGAATTCAGAAGCAACTGTTTGCTGTTGCGGAAACTTTTTCCGATAAAAAAATCTTGTTCTTGTTTGAAGAATTTAGAAGTAGGCCATAAAGATACAATAAGATGTAAGAATAACTAAAAATCGATGTTTTCTTTGATAGGGTAGAAAACATTGTGGGAAAAGGAGAAAATGCTGGTAACCTGCATTGTCTCCTTTCCTCAGATTATTTTCAAAAGCCTTCTCTTTCAGGGGTGTTTAAAGGCGTCATTGTGTGGTAAAAGGTTAATAAGAATAAACAGATATCCCCCCCTTCCCATCAGCCAATGAAATCTCTTCCCTCTCTGAAATTATCCAATCAGAGAAGCTTTAAGGAAATCAGAATGGGAACCAACAGCCAAATCAGAATGGGAACCAACGGCCAATCAGATATTCAACAGCCAATCAGAGAGCTTCAAAATCGCTCCAAAATGGCGCCATAATTTATCGTTTAAAAACAGTGAAAAAAAAGGCATAAAAGTGGATTTAAAGTCTTCTTTAAAGGCTGCTGTGCAGTCCTTGGCGAACTGCCAGGCATGCACCATCCACACATGCCAGATTTCACTGAAAATGGGCAAAAATTTAAGAAAATAGGGGCGCAGCAGACCTTGTATTGGTCTTTTCAAGCCCCTTGCAAGAATTACTTCCCTTAGACCCTCGATGCACCCCCCCCTTCCCCAGCCCTTAACTGGATTCGCTTTTCTAACTCAGCCCACAATAAATGCTGCACATTGAAACTTTCAATAAGCCAAAGTGATCAATGTACAGTGTAAAAAAGCCCCAGAAATTAATGCGACAAGTGGCTAAAAAAAGACTGAAAACTCTTTTAGTTGCTTCCTATAGCATATATCAAACAAAGGCAACTGAAATGTAATTTCTCTAATCTCTTCAAACTGCAACAAGAAACCCAGTTACGTTGAATACCGTCTCATATGTGCCAGTTACGCTCATGCGAAAACCCCAGAAAATAATGCGACAAGTGGCTAAAAAAAAGACTGAATGCTTCTTATTGCATAAATCAAACAAATGGAACAAAATTTTAAATGTACATTTTTTTCCTCTAATCTCTTTATACCATGACGACAAGTCTGTATAGACTACCGTCTCATAGGTGCCGGTTACGTATCCGCGAAAACGCGAAAACTCGACTTACGGAACACTTCATAGCAGATGACACCTGTTGCTTAATAGGTCAAATATAGGGAACTTAATTTCTAATATCTGTTTTTTACTTCTCCAGTCATTTTTTACCGTGACAACAAACCCATTAAGGTTGTCTATTGTCTCGCAGGTGCCGGTTACGTACCCGCGAAAACATGAAAAATCGACTTACGGAATATTTTATAGCAGACGACAACTGTTGCTTAAAGTCAATTATAGGGATTTTTCTATTTTTCTTTTTCATTTTCTCTCACTAGGGCCAATGATTTGGTTACGATGACCATCTCACCCATACGTGACTGATACGTGCTGCGCATAAAATCGTAAAATCAACTTTGACACTTTCGGAGGCAACTGATACCTGTTAAACAAATCAAAGAAAGGTAAACAAAATTTTTCCCTGTTTTCTTACCAGGGTCACGAAAACATTGAACCAATTTTGACGACCGCGCGAGTCAAAAGTCAATTTTATGTTTAATCGCTTTGCAAAAATATATAATTCAGAAGCAACTGTTTGCTGTTGCGGAAACTTTTTCCGATAAAAAAATCTTGTTCTTGTTTGAAGAATTTAGAAGTAGGCCATAAAGATACAATAAGATGTAAGAATAACTAAAAATCGATGTTTTCTTTGATAGGGTAGAAAACATTGTGGGAAAAGGAGAAAATGCTGGTAACCTGCATTGTCTCCTTTCCTCAGATTATTTTCAAAAGCCTTCTCTTTCAGGGGTGTTTAAAGGCGTCATTGTGTGGTAAAAGGTTAATAAGAATAAACAGATATCCCCCCCTTCCCATCAGCCAATGAAATCTCTTCCCTCTCTGAAATTATCCAATCAGAGAAGCTTTAAGGAAATCAGAATGGGAACCAACAGCCAAATCAGAATGGGAACCAAAGGCCAATCAGATATTCAACAGCCAATCAGAGAGCTTCAAAATCGCTCCAAAATGGCGCCATAATTTATCGTTTAAAAACAGTGAAAAAAAAGGCATAAAAGTGGATTTAAAGTCTTCTTTAAAGGCTGCTGTGCAGTCCTTGGCGAACTGCCAGGCATGCACCATCCACACATGCCAGATTTCACTGAAAATGGGCAAAAATTTAAGAAAATAGGGGCGCAGCAGACCTTGTATTGGTCTTTTCAAGCCCCTTGCAAGAATTACTTCCCTTAGACCCTCGATGCACCCCCCCCCTTCCCCAGCCCTTAACTGGATTCGCTTTTCTAACTCAGCCCACAATAAATGCTGCACATTGAAACTTTCAATAAGCCAAAGTGATCAATGTACAGTGTAAAAAAGCCCCAGAAATTAATGCGACAAGTGGCTAAAAAAAGACTGAAAACTCTTTTAGTTGCTTCCTATAGCATATATCAAACAAAGGCAACTGAAATGTAATTTCTCTAATCTCTTCAAACTGCAACAAGAAACCCAGTTACGTTGAATACCGTCTCATATGTGCCAGTTACGCTCATGCGAAAACCCCAGAAAATAATGCGACAAGTGGCTAAAAAAAAGACTGAATGCTTCTTATTGCATAAATTAAACAAATGGAACAAAATTTTAAATGTACTTTTTTTTCCTCTAATCTCTTTATACCATGACGACAAGTCTGTATAGACTACCGTCTCATAGGTGCCGGTTACGTATCCGCGAAAACGCGAAAACTCGACTTACGGAACACTTCATAGCAGATGACACCTGTTGCTTAATAGGTCAAATATAGGGAACTTAATTTCTAATATCTGTTTTTTACTTCTCCAGTCATTTTTTACCGTGACAACAAACCCATTAAGGTTGTCTATTGTCTCGCAGGTGCCGGTTATGTACCCGCGAAAACATGAAAAATCGACTTACGGAATATTTTATAGCAGACGACAACTGTTGCTTAAAGTCAATTATAGGGATTTTTCTATTTTTCTTTTTCATTTTCTCTCACTAGGGTCAATGATTTGGTTACGATGACCATCTCACCCATACGTGACTGATACGTGCTGCGCATAAAATCGTAAAATCAACTTTGACACTTTCGGAGGCAACTGATACCTGTTAAACAAATCAAAGAAAGGTAAACAAAATTTTTCCCTGTTTTCTTACCAGGGTCACGAAAACATTGAACCAATTTTGATGACCGCGCGAGTCAAAAGTCAATTTTATGTTTAATCGCTTTGCAAAAATATAGAATTCAGAAGCAACTGTTTGCTGTTGCGGAAACTTTTTCCGATAAAAAAATCTTGTTCTTGTTTGAAGAATTTAGAAGTAGGCCATAAAGATACAATAAGATGTAAGAATAACTAAAAATCGATGTTTTCTTTGATAGGGTAGAAAACATTGTGGGAAAAGGAGAAAATGCTGGTAACCTGCATTGTCTCCTTTCCTCAGATTATTTTCAAAAGCCTTCTCTTTCAGGGGTGTTTAAAGGCGTCATTGTGTGGTAAAAGGTTAATAAGAATAAACAGATATCCCCCCCTTCCCATCAGCCAATGAAATCTCTTCCCTCTCTGAAATTATCCAATCAGAGAAGCTTTAAGGAAATCAGAATGGGAACCAACAGCCAAATCAGAATGGGAACCAACGGCCAATCAGATATTCAACAGCCAATCAGAGAGCTTCAAAATCGCTCCAAAATGGCGCCATAATTTATCGTTTAAAAACAGTGAAAAAAAAGGCATAAAAGTGGATTTAAAGTCTTCTTTAAAGGCTGCTGTGCAGTCCTTGGCGAACTGCCAGGCATGCACCATCCACACATGCCAGATTTCACTGAAAATGGGCAAAAATTTAAGAAAATAGGGGCGCAGCAGACCTTGTATTGGTCTTTTCAAGCCCCTTGCAAGAATTACTTCCCTTAGACCCTCGATGCACCCCCCCCTTCCCCAGCCCTTAACTGGATTCGCTTTTCTAACTCAGCCCACAATAAATGCTGCACATTGAAACTTTCAATAAGCCAAAGTGATCAATGTACAGTGTAAAAAAGCCCCAGAAATTAATGCGACAAGTGGCTAAAAAAAGACTGAAAACTCTTTTAGTTGCTTCCTATAGCATATATCAAACAAAGGCAACTGAAATGTAATTTCTCTAATCTCTTCAAACTGCAACAAGAAACCCAGTTACGTTGAATACCGTCTCATATGTGCCAGTTACGCTCATGCGAAAACCCCAGAAAATAATGCGACAAGTGGCTAAAAAAAAGACTGAATGCTTCTTATTGCATAAATCAAACAAATGGAACAAAATTTTAAATGTACATTTTTTTCCTCTAATCTCTTTATACCATGACGACAAGTCTGTATAGACTACCGTCTCATAGGTGCCGGTTACGTATCCGCGAAAACGCGAAAACTCGACTTACGGAACACTTCATAGCAGATGACACCTGTTGCTTAATAGGTCAAATATAGGGAACTTAATTTCTAATATCTGTTTTTTACTTCTCCAGTCATTTTTTACTGTGACAACAAACCCATTAAGGTTGTCTATTGTCTCGCAGGTGCCGGTTACGTACCCGCGAAAACATGAAAAATCGACTTACGGAATATTTTATAGCAGACGACAACTGTTGCTTAAAGTCAATTATAGGGATTTTTCTATTTTTCTTTTTCATTTTCTCTCACTAGGGTCAATGATTTGGTTACGATGACCATCTCACCCATACGTGACTGATACGTGCTGCGCATAAAATCGTAAAATCAACTTAGACACTTTCAGAGGCAACTGATACCTGTTAAACAAATCAAAGAAAGGTAAACAAAATTTTTCCCTGTTTTCTTACCAGGGTCACGAAAACATTGAACCAATTTTGACGACCGCGCGAGTCAAAAGTCAATTTTATGTTTAATCGCTTTGCAAAAATATAGAATTCAGAAGCAACTGTTTGCTGTTGCGGAAACTTTTTCCGATAAAAAAATCTTGTTCTTGTTTGAAGAATTTAGAAGTAGGCCATAAAGATACAATAAGATGTAAGAATAACTAAAAATCAATGTTTTCTTTGATAGGGTAGAAAACATTGTGGGAAAAGGAGAAAATGCTGTTAACCTGCATTGTCTCCTTTCCTCAGATTATTTTCAAAAGCCTTCTCTTTCAGGGGTGTTTAAAGGCGTCATTGTGTGGTAAAAGGTTAATAAGAATAAACAGATATCCCCCCCTTCCCATCAGCCAATGAAATCTCTTCCCTCTCTGAAATTATCCAATCAGAGAAGCTTTAAGGAAATCAGAATGGGAACCAACAGCCAAATCAGAATGGGAACCAACGGCCAATCAGATATTCAACAGCCAATCAGAGAGCTTCAAAATCGCTCCAAAATGGCGCCATAATTTATCGTTTAAAAACAGTGAAAAAAAAAGGCATAAAAGTGGATTTAAAGTCTTCTTTAAAGGCTGCTGTGCAGTCCTTGGCGAACTGCCAGGCATGCACCATCCACACATGCCAGATTTCACTGAAAATGGGCAAAAATTTAAGAAAATAGGGGCGCAGCAGACCTTGTATTGGTCTTTTCAAGCCCCTTGCAAGAATTACTTCCCTTAGACCCTCGATGCACCCCCCCCTTCCCCAGCCCTTAACTGGATTCGCTTTTCTAACTCAGCCCACAATAAATGCTGCACATTGAAACTTTCAATAAGCCAAAGTGATCAATGTACAGTGTAAAAAAGCCCCAGAAATTAATGCGACAAGTGGCTAAAAAAAGACTGAAAACTCTTTTAGTTGCTTCCTATAGCATATATCAAACAAAGGCAACTGAAATGTAATTTCTCTAATCTCTTCAAACTGCAACAAGAAACCCAGTTACGTTGAATACCGTCTCATATGTGCCAGTTACGCTCATGCGAAAACCCCAGAAAATAATGCGACAAGTGGCTAAAAAAAAGACTGAATGCTTCTTATTGCATAAATCAAACAAATGGAACAAAATTTTAAATGTACTTTTTTTTCCTCTAATCTCTTTATACCATGACGACAAGTCTGTATAGACTACCGTCTCATAGGTGCCGGTTACGTATCCGCGAAAACGCGAAAACTCGACTTACGGAACACTTCATAGCAGATGACACCTGTTGCTTAATAGGTCAAATATAGGGAACTTAATTTCTAATATCTGTTTTTTACTTCTCCAGTCATTTTTTACTGTGACAACAAACCCATTAAGGTTGTCTATTGTCTCGCAGGTGCCGGTTACGTACCCGCGAAAACATGAAAAATCGACTTACGGAATATTTTATAGCAGACGACAACTGTTGCTTAAAGTCAATTATAGGGATTTTTCTATTTTTCTTTTTCATTTTCTCTCACTAGGGTCAATGATTTGGTTACGATGACCATCTCACCCATACGTGACTGATACGTGCTGCGCATAAAATCGTAAAGTCAACTTTGACACTTTCGGAGGCAACTGATACCTGTTAAACAAATCAAAGAAAGGTAAACAAAATTTTTCCCTGTTTTCTTACCAGGGTCACGAAAACATTGAACCAATTTTGACGACCGCGCGAGTCAAAAGTCAATTTTATGTTTAATCGCTTTGCAAAAATATAGAATTCAGAAGCAACTGTTTGCTGTTGCGGAAACTTTTTCCGATAAAAAAATCTTGTTCTTGTTTGAAGAATTTAGAAGTAGGCCATAAAGATACAATAAGATGTAAGAATAACTAAAAATCGATGTTTTCTTTGATAGGGTAGAAAACATTGTGGGAAAAGGAGAAAATGCTGGTAACCTGCATTGTCTCCTTTCCTCAGATTATTTTCAAAAGCCTTCTCTTTCAGGGGTGTTTAAAGGCGTCATTGTGTGGTAAAAGGTTAATAAGAATAAACAGATATCCCCCCCTTCCCATCAGCCAATGAAATCTCTTCCCTCTCTGAAATTATCCAATCAGAGAAGCTTTAAGGAAATCAGAATGGGAACCAACAGCCAAATCAGAATGGGAACCAACGGCCAATCAGATATTCAACAGCCAATCAGAGAGCTTCAAAATCGCTCCAAAATGGCGCCATAATTTATCGTTTAAAAACAGTGAAAAAAAAGGCATAAAGGTGGATTTAAAGTCTTCTTTAAAGGCTGCTGTGCAGTCCTTGGCGAACTGCCAGGCATGCACCATCCACACATGCCAGATTTCACTGAAAATGGGCAAAAATTTAAGAAAATAGGGGCGCAGCAGACCTTGTATTGGTCTTTTCAAGCCCCTTGCAAGAATTACTTCCCTTAGACCCTCGATGCACCCCCCCCTTCCCCAGCCCTTAACTGGATTCGCTTTTCTAACTCAGCCCACAATAAATGCTGCACATTGAAACTTTCAATAAGCCAAAGTGATCAATGTACAGTGTAAAAAAGCCCCAGAAATTAATGCGACAAGTGGCTAAAAAAAGACTGAAAACTCTTTTAGTTGCTTCCTATAGCATATATCAAACAAAGGCAACTGAAATGTAATTTCTCTAATCTCTTCAAACTGCAACAAGAAACCCAGTTACGTTGAATACCGTCTCATATGTGCCAGTTACGCTCATGCGAAAACCCCAGAAAATAATGCGACAAGTGGCTAAAAAAAAGACTGAATGCTTCTTATTGCATAAATCAAACTAATGGAACAAAATTTTAAATGTACATTTTTTTCCTCTAATCTCTTTATACCATGACGACAAGTCTGTATAGACTACCGTCTCATAGGTGCCGGTTACGTATCCGCGAAAACGCGAAAACTCGACTTACGGAACACTTCATAGCAGATGACACCTGTTGCTTAATAGGTCAAATATAGGGAACTTAATTTCTAATATCTGTTTTTTACTTCTCCAGTCATTTTTTACCGTGACAACAAACCCATTAAGGTTGTCTATTGTCTCGCAGGTGCCGGTTACGTACCCGCGAAAACATGAAAAATCGACTTACGGAATATTTTATAGCAGACGACAACTGTTGCTTAAAGTCAATTATAGGGATTTTTCTATTTTTCTTTTTCATTTTCTCTCACTAGGGCCAATGATTTGGTTACGATGACCATCTCACCCATACGTGACTGATACGTGCTGCGCATAAAATCGTAAAATCAACTTTGACACTTTCGGAGGCAACTGATACCTGTTAAACAAATCAAAGAAAGGTAAACAAAATTTTTCCCTGTTTTCTTACCAGGGTCACGAAAACATTGAACCAATTTTGACGACCGCGCGAGTCAAAAGTCAATTTTATGTTTAATCGCTTTGCAAAAATATAGAATTCAGAAGCAACTGTTTGCTGTTGCGGAAACTTTTTCCGATAAAAAAATCTTGTTCTTGTTTGAAGAATTTAGAAGTAGGCCATAAAGATACAATAAGATGTAAGAATAACTAAAAATCGATGTTTTCTTTGATAGGGTAGAAAACATTGTGGGAAAAGGAGAAAATGCTGGTAACCTGCATTGTCTCCTTTCCTCAGATTATTTTCAAAAGCCTTCTCTTTCAGGGGTGTTTAAAGGCGTCATTGTGTGGTAAAAGGTTAATAAGAATAAACAGATATCCCCCCCTTCCCATCAGCCAATGAAATCTCTTCCCTCTCTGAAATTATCCAATCAGAGAAGCTTTAAGGAAATCAGAATGGGAACCAACAGCCAAATCAGAATGGGAACCAACGGCCAATCAGATATTCAACAGCCAATCAGAGAGCTTCAAAATCGCTCCAAAATGGCGCCATAATTTATCGTTTAAAAACAGTGAAAAAAAAGGCATAAAGGTGGATTTAAAGTCTTCTTTAAAGGCTGCTGTGCAGTCCTTGGCGAACTGCCAGGCATGCACCATCCACACATGCCAGATTTCACTGAAAATGGGCAAAAATTTAAGAAAATAGGGGCGCAGCAGACCTTGTATTGGTCTTTTCAAGCCCCTTGCAAGAATTACTTCCCTTAGACCCTCGATGCACCCCCCCCTTCCCCAGCCCTTAACTGGATTCGCTTTTCTAACTCAGCCCACAATAAATGCTGCACATTGAAACTTTCAATAAGCCAAAGTGATCAATGTACAGTGTAAAAAAGCCCCAGAAATTAATGCGACAAGTGGCTAAAAAAAGACTGAAAACTCTTTTAGTTGCTTCCTATAGCATATATCAAACAAAGGCAACTGAAATGTAATTTCTCTAATCTCTTCAAACTGCAACAAGAAACCCAGTTACGTTGAATACCGTCTCATATGTGCCAGTTACGCTCATGCGAAAACCCCAGAAAATAATGCGACAAGTGGCTAAAAAAAAGACTGAATGCTTCTTATTGCATAAATCAAACTAATGGAACAAAATTTTAAATGTACATTTTTTTCCTCTAATCTCTTTATACCATGACGACAAGTCTGTATAGACTACCGTCTCATAGGTGCCGGTTACGTATCCGCGAAAACGCGAAAACTCGACTTACGGAACACTTCATAGCAGATGACACCTGTTGCTTAATAGGTCAAATATAGGGAACTTAATTTCTAATATCTGTTTTTTACTTCTCCAGTCATTTTTTACCGTGACAACAAACCCATTAAGGTTGTCTATTGTCTCGCAGGTGCCGGTTACGTACCCGCGAAAACATGAAAAATCGACTTACGGAATATTTTATAGCAGACGACAACTGTTGCTTAAAGTCAATTATAGGGATTTTTCTATTTTTCTTTTTCATTTTCTCTCACTAGGGCCAATGATTTGGTTACGATGACCATCTCACCCATACGTGACTGATACGTGCTGCGCATAAAATCGTAAAATCAACTTTGACACTTTCGGAGGCAACTGATACCTGTTAAACAAATCAAAGAAAGGTAAACAAAATTTTTCCCTGTTTTCTTACCAGGGTCACGAAAACATTGAACCAATTTTGACGACCGCGCGAGTCAAAAGTCAATTTTATGTTTAATCGCTTTGCAAAAATATAGAATTCAGAAGCAACTGTTTGCTGTTGCGGAAACTTTTTCCGATAAAAAAATCTTGTTCTTGTTTGAAGAATTTAGAAGTAGGCCATAAAGATACAATAAGATGTAAGAATAACTAAAAATCGATGTTTTCTTTGATAGGGTAGAAAACATTGTGGGAAAAGGAGAAAATGCTGGTAACCTGCATTGTCTCCTTTCCTCAGATTATTTTCAAAAGCCTTCTCTTTCAGGGGTGTTTAAAGGCGTCATTGTGTGGTAAAAGGTTAATAAGAATAAACAGATATCCCCCCCTTCCCATCAGCCAATGAAATCTCTTCCCTCTCTGAAATTATCCAATCAGAGAAGCTTTAAGGAAATCAGAATGGGAACCAACAGCCAAATCAGAATGGGAACCAACGGCCAATCAGATATTCAACAGCCAATCAGAGAGCTTCAAAATCGCTCCAAAATGGCGCCATAATTTATCGTTTAAAAACAGTGAAAAAAAAGGCATAAAAGTGGATTTAAAGTCTTCTTTAAAGGCTGCTGTGCAGTCCTTGGCGAACTGCCAGGCATGCACCATCCACACATGCCAGATTTCACTGAAAATGGGCAAAAATTTAAGAAAATAGGGGCGCAGCAGACCTTGTATTGGTCTTTTCAAGCCCCTTGCAAGAATTACTTCCCTTAGACCCTCGATGCACCCCCCCCCCTTCCCCAGCCCTTAACTGGATTCGCTTTTCTAACTCAGCCCACAATAAATGCTGCACATTGAAACTTTCAATAAGCCAAAGTGATCAATGTACAGTGTAAAAAAGCCCCAGAAATTAATGCGACAAGTGGCTAAAAAAAGACTGAAAACTCTTTTAGTTGCTTCCTATAGCATATATCAAACAAAGGCAACTGAAATGTAATTTCTCTAATCTCTTCAAACTGCAACAAGAAACCCAGTTACGTTGAATACCGTCTCATATGTGCCAGTTACGCTCATGCGAAAACCCCAGAAAATAATGCGACAAGTGGCTAAAAAAAAGACTGAATGCTTCTTATTGCATAAATCAAACAAATGGAACAAAATTTTAAATGTACATTTTTTTCCTCTAATCTCTTTATACCATGACGACAAGTCTGTATAGACTACCGTCTCATAGGTGCCGGTTACGTATCCGCGAAAACGCGAAAACTCGACTTACGGAACACTTCATAGCAGATGACACCTGTTGCTTAATAGGTCAAATATAGGGAACTTAATTTCTAATATCTGTTTTTTACTTCTCCAGTCATTTTTTACTGTGACAACAAACCCATTAAGGTTGTCTATTGTCTCGCAGGTGCCGGTTACGTACCCGCGAAAACATGAAAAATCGACTTACGGAATATTTTATAGCAGACGACAACTGTTGCTTAAAGTCAATTATAGGGATTTTTCTATTTTTCTTTTTCATTTTCTCTCACTAGGGTCAATGATTTGGTTACGATGACCATCTCACCCATACGTGACTGATACGTGCTGCGCATAAAATCGTAAAATCAACTTTGACACTTTCGGAGGCAACTGATACCTGTTAAACAAATCAAAGAAAGGTAAACAAAATTTTTCCCTGTTTTCTTACCAGGGTCACGAAAACATTGAACCAATTTTGACGACCGCGCGAGTCAAAAGTCAATTTTATGTTTAATCGCTTTGCAAAAATATAGAATTCAGAAGCAACTGTTTGCTGTTGCGGAAACTTTTTCCGATAAAAAAATCTTGTTCTTGTTTGAAGAATTTAGAAGTAGGCCATAAAGATACAATAAGATGTAAGAATAACTAAAAATCGATGTTTTCTTTGATAGGGTAGAAAACATTGTGGGAAAAGGAGAAAATGCTGGTAACCTGCATTGTCTCCTTTCCTCAGATTATTTTCAAAAGCCTTCTCTTTCAGGGGTGTTTAAAGGCGTCATTGTGTGGTAAAAGGTTAATAAGAATAAACAGATATCCCCCCCTTCCCATCAGCCAATGAAATCTCTTCCCTCTCTGAAATTATCCAATCAGAGAAGCTTTAAGGAAATCAGAATGGGAACCAACAGCCAAATCAGAATGGGAACCAACGGCCAATCAGATATTCAACAGCCAATCAGAGAGCTTCAAAATCGCTCCAAAATGGCGCCATAATTTATCGTTTAAAAACAGTGAAAAAAAAGGCATAAAGGTGGATTTAAAGTCTTCTTTAAAGGCTGCTGTGCAGTCCTTGGCGAACTGCCAGGCATGCACCATCCACACATGCCAGATTTCACTGAAAATGGGCAAAAATTTAAGAAAATAGGGGCGCAGCAGACCTTGTATTGGTCTTTTCAAGCCCCTTGCAAGAATTACTTCCCTTAGACCCTCGATGCACCCCCCCCTTCCCCAGCCCTTAACTGGATTCGCTTTTCTAACTCAGCCCACAATAAATGCTGCACATTGAAACTTTCAATAAGCCAAAGTGATCAATGTACAGTGTAAAAAAGCCCCAGAAATTAATGCGACAAGTGGCTAAAAAAAGACTGAAAACTCTTTTAGTTGCTTCCTATAGCATATATCAAACAAAGGCAACTGAAATGTAATTTCTCTAATCTCTTCAAACTGCAACAAGAAACCCAGTTACGTTGAATACCGTCTCATATGTGCCAGTTACGCTCATGCGAAAACCCCAGAAAATAATGCGACAAGTGGCTAAAAAAAAGACTGAATGCTTCTTATTGCATAAATCAAACAAATGGAACAAAATTTTAAATGTACATTTTTTTCCTCTAATCTCTTTATACCATGACGACAAGTCTGTATAGACTACCGTCTCATAGGTGCCGGTTATGTATCCGCGAAAACGCGAAAACTCGACTTACGGAACACTTCATAGCAGATGACACCTGTTGCTTAATAGGTCAAATATAGGGAACTTAATTTCTAATATCTGTTTTTTACTTCTCCAGTCATTTTTTACTGTGACAACAAACCCATTAAGGTTGTCTATTGTCTCGCAGGTGCTGGTTACGTACCCGCGAAAACATGAAAAATCGACTTACGGAATATTTTATAGCAGACGACAACTGTTGCTTAAAGTCAATTATAGGGATTTTTCTATTTTTCTTTTTCATTTTCTCTCACTAGGGTCAATGATTTGGTTACGATGACCATCTCACCCATACGTGACTGATACGTGCTGCGCATAAAATCGTAAAATCAACTTTGACACTTTCGGAGGCAACTGATACCTGTTAAACAAATCAAAGAAAGGTAAACAAAATTTTTCCCTGTTTTCTTACCAGGGTCACGAAAACATTGAACCAATTTTGACGACCGCGCGAGTCAAAAGTCAATTTTATGTTTAATCGCTTTGCAAAAATATAGAATTCAGAAGCAACTGTTTGCTGTTGCGGAAACTTTTTCCGATAAAAAAATCTTGTTCTTGTTTGAAGAATTTAGAAGTAGGCCATAAAGATACAATAAGATGTAAGAATAACTAAAAATCGATGTTTTCTTTGATAGGGTAGAAAACATTGTGGGAAAAGGAGAAAATGCTGGTAACCTGCATTGTCTCCTTTCCTCAGATTATTTTCAAAAGCCTTCTCTTTCAGGGGTGTTTAAAGGCGTCATTGTGTGGTAAAAGGTTAATAAGAATAAACAGATATCCCCCCCTTCCCATCAGCCAATGAAATCTCTTCCCTCTCTGAAATTATCCAATCAGAGAAGCTTTAAGGAAATCAGAATGGGAACCAACAGCCAAATCAGAATGGGAACCAACGGCCAATCAGATATTCAACAGCCAATCAGAGAGCTTCAAAATCGCTCCAAAATGGCGCCATAATTTATCGTTTAAAAACAGTGAAAAAAAAGGCATAAAGGTGGATTTAAAGTCTTCTTTAAAGGCTGCTGTGCAGTCCTTGGCGAACTGCCAGGCATGCACCATCCACACATGCCAGATTTCACTGAAAATGGGCAAAAATTTAAGAAAATAGGGGCGCAGCAGACCTTGTATTGGTCTTTTCAAGCCCCTTGCAAGAATTACTTCCCTTAGACCCTCGATGCACCCCCCCCTTCCCCAGCCCTTAACTGGATTCGCTTTTCTAACTCAGCCCACAATAAATGCTGCACATTGAAACTTTCAATAAGCCAAAGTGATCAATGTACAGTGTAAAAAAGCCCCAGAAATTAATGCGACAAGTGGCTAAAAAAAGACTGAAAACTCTTTTAGTTGCTTCCTATAGCATATATCAAACAAAGGCAACTGAAATGTAATTTCTCTAATCTCTTCAAACTGCAACAAGAAACCCAGTTACGTTGAATACCGTCTCATATGTGCCAGTTACGCTCATGCGAAAACCCCAGAAAATAATGCGACAAGTGGCTAAAAAAAAGACTGAATGCTTCTTATTGCATAAATCAAACAAATGGAACAAAATTTTAAATGTACATTTTTTTCCTCTAATCTCTTTATACCATGACGACAAGTCTGTATAGACTACCGTCTCATAGGTGCCGGTTACGTATCCGCGAAAACGCGAAAACTCGACTTACGGAACACTTCATAGCAGATGACACCTGTTGCTTAATAGGTCAAATATAGGGAACTTAATTTCTAATATCTGTTTTTTACTTCTCCAGTCATTTTTTACCGTGACAACAAACCCATTAAGGTTGTCTATTGTCTCGCAGGTGCCGGTTACGTACCCGCGAAAACATGAAAAATCGACTTACGGAATATTTTATAGCAGACGACAACTGTTGCTTAAAGTCAATTATAGGGATTTTTCTATTTTTCTTTTTCATTTTCTCTCACTAGGGTCAATGATTTGGTTACGATGACCATCTCACCCATACGTGACTGATACGTGCTGCGCATAAAATCGTAAAATCAACTTTGACACTTTCGGAGGCAACTGATACCTGTTAAACAAATCAAAGAAAGGTAAACAAAATTTTTCCCTGTTTTCTTACCAGGGTCACGAAAACATTGAACCAATTTTGACGACCGCGCGAGTCAAAAGTCAATTTTATGTTTAATCGCTTTGCAAAAATATAGAATTCAGAAGCAACTGTTTGCTGTTGCGGAAACTTTTTCCGATAAAAAAATCTTGTTCTTGTTTGAAGAATTTAGAAGTAGGCCATAAAGATACAATAAGATGTAAGAATAACTAAAAATCGATGTTTTCTTTGATAGGGTAGAAAACATTGTGGGAAAAGGAGAAAATGCTGGTAACCTGCATTGTCTCCTTTCCTCAGATTATTTTCAAAAGCCTTCTCTTTCAGGGGTGTTTAAAGGCGTCATTGTGTGGTAAAAGGTTAATAAGAATAAACAGATATCCCCCCCTTCCCATCAGCCAATGAAATCTCTTCCCTCTCTGAAATTATCCAATCAGAGAAGCTTTAAGGAAATCAGAATGGGAACCAACAGCCAAATCAGAATGGGAACCAACGGCCAATCAGATATTCAACAGCCAATCAGAGAGCTTCAAAATCGCTCCAAAATGGCGCCATAATTTATCGTTTAAAAACAGTGAAAAAAAAGGCATAAAAGTGGATTTAAAGTCTTCTTTAAAGGCTGCTGTGCAGTCCTTGGCGAACTGCCAGGCATGCACCATCCACACATGCCAGATTTCACTGAAAATGGGCAAAAATTTAAGAAAATAGGGGCGCAGCAGACCTTGTATTGGTCTTTTCAAGCCCCTTGCAAGAATTACTTCCCTTAGACCCTCGATGCACCCCCCCCTTCCCCAGCCCTTAACTGGATTCGCTTTTCTAACTCAGCCCACAATAAATGCTGCACATTGAAACTTTCAATAAGCCAAAGTGATCAATGTACAGTGTAAAAAAGCCCCAGAAATTAATGCGACAAGTGGCTAAAAAAAGACTGAAAACTCTTTTAGTTGCTTCCTATAGCATATATCAAACAAAGGCAACTGAAATGTAATTTCTCTAATCTCTTCAAACTGCAACAAGAAACCCAGTTACGTTGAATACCGTCTCATATGTGCCAGTTACGCTCATGCGAAAACCCCAGAAAATAATGCGACAAGTGGCTAAAAAAAAGACTGAATGCTTCTTATTGCATAAATCAAACAAATGGAACAAAATTTTAAATGTACATTTTTTTCCTCTAATCTCTTTATACCATGACGACAAGTCTGTATAGACTACCGTCTCATAGGTGCCGGTTACGTATCCGCGAAAACGCGAAAACTCGACTTACGGAACACTTCATAGCAGATGACACCTGTTGCTTAATAGGTCAAATATAGGGAACTTAATTTCTAATATCTGTTTTTTACTTCTCCAGTCATTTTTTACCGTGACAACAAACCCATTAAGGTTGTCTATTGTCTCGCAGGTGCCGGTTACGTACCCGCGAAAACATGAAAAATCGACTTACGGAATATTTTATAGCAGACGACAACTGTTGCTTAAAGTCAATTATAGGGATTTTTCTATTTTTCTTTTTCATTTTCTCTCACTAGGGTCAATGATTTGGTTACGATGACCATCTCACCCATACGTGACTGATACGTGCTGCGCATAAAATCGTAAAATCAACTTTGACACTTTCGGAGGCAACTGATACCTGTTAAACAAATCAAAGAAAGGTAAACAAAATTTTTCCCTGTTTTCTTACCAGGGTCACGAAAACATTGAACCAATTTTGACGACCGCGCGAGTCAAAAGTCAATTTTATGTTTAATCGCTTTGCAAAAATATAGAATTCAGAAGCAACTGTTTGCTGTTGCGGAAACTTTTTCCGATAAAAAAATCTTGTTCTTGTTTGAAGAATTTAGAAGTAGGCCATAAAGATACAATAAGATGTAAGAATAACTAAAAATCAATGTTTTCTTTGATAGGGTAGAAAACATTGTGGGAAAAGGAGAAAATGCTGGTAACCTGCATTGTCTCCTTTCCTCAGATTATTTTCAAAAGCCTTCTCTTTCAGGGGTGTTTAAAGGCGTCATTGTGTGGTAAAAGGTTAATAAGAATAAACAGATATCCCCCCCTTCCCATCAGCCAATGAAATCTCTTCCCTCTCTGAAATTATCCAATCAGAGAAGCTTTAAGGAAATCAGAATGGGAACCAACAGCCAAATCAGAATGGGAACCAACGGCCAATCAGATATTCAACAGCCAATCAGAGAGCTTCAAAATCGCTCCAAAATGGCGCCATAATTTATCGTTTAAAAACAGTGAAAAAAAAGGCATAAAAGTGGATTTAAAGTCTTCTTTAAAGGCTGCTGTGCAGTCCTTGGCGAACTGCCAGGCATGCACCATCCACACATGCCAGATTTCACTGAAAATGGGCAAAAATTTAAGAAAATAGGGGCGCAGCAGACCTTGTATTGGTCTTTTCAAGCCCCTTGCAAGAATTACTTCCCTTAGACCCTCGATGCACCCCCCCCCTTCCCCAGCCCTTAACTGGATTCGCTTTTCTAACTCAGCCCACAATAAATGCTGCACATTGAAACTTTCAATAAGCCAAAGTGATCAATGTACAGTGTAAAAAAGCCCCAGAAATTAATGCGACAAGTGGCTAAAAAAAGACTGAAAACTCTTTTAGTTGCTTCCTATAGCATATATCAAACAAAGGCAACTGAAATGTAATTTCTCTAATCTCTTCAAACTGCAACAAGAAACCCAGTTACGTTGAATACCGTCTCATATGTGCCAGTTACGCTCATGCGAAAACCCCAGAAAATAATGCGACAAGTGGCTAAAAAAAAGACTGAATGCTTCTTATTGCATAAATCAAACAAATGGAACAAAATTTTAAATGTACATTTTTTTCCTCTAATCTCTTTATACCATGACGACAAGTCTGTATAGACTACCGTCTCATAGGTGCCGGTTACGTATCCGCGAAAACGCGAAAACTCGACTTACGGAACACTTCATAGCAGATGACACCTGTTGCTTAATAGGTCAAATATAGGGAACTTAATTTCTAATATCTGTTTTTTACTTCTCCAGTCATTTTTTACTGTGACAACAAACCCATTAAGGTTGTCTATTGTCTCGCAGGTGCCGGTTACGTACCCGCGAAAACATGAAAAATCGACTTACGGAATATTTTATAGCAGACGACAACTGTTGCTTAAAGTCAATTATAGGGATTTTTCTATTTTTCTTTTTCATTTTCTCTCACTAGGGTCAATGATTTGGTTACGATGACCATCTCACCCATACGTGACTGATACGTGCTGCGCATAAAATCGTAAAATCAACTTTGACACTTTCGGAGGCAACTGATACCTGTTAAACAAATCAAAGAAAGGTAAACAAAATTTTTCCCTGTTTTCTTACCAGGGTCACGAAAACATTGAACCAATTTTGACGACCGCGCGAGTCAAAAGTCAATTTTATGTTTAATCGCTTTGCAAAAATATAGAATTCAGAAGCAACTGTTTGCTGTTGCGGAAACTTTTTCCGATAAAAAAATCTTGTTCTTGTTTGAAGAATTTAGAAGTAGGCCATAAAGATACAATAAGATGTAAGAATAACTAAAAATCGATGTTTTCTTTGATAGGGTAGAAAACATTGTGGGAAAAGGAGAAAATGCTGGTAACCTGCATTGTCTCCTTTCCTCAGATTATTTTCAAAAGCCTTCTCTTTCAGGGGTGTTTAAAGGCGTCATTGTGTGGTAAAAGGTTAATAAGAATAAACAGATATCCCCCCCTTCCCATCAGCCAATGAAATCTCTTCCCTCTCTGAAATTATCCAATCAGAGAAGCTTTAAGGAAATCAGAATGGGAACCAACAGCCAAATCAGAATGGGAACCAACGGCCAATCAGATATTCAACAGCCAATCAGAGAGCTTCAAAATCGCTCCAAAATGGCGCCATAATTTATCGTTTAAAAACAGTGAAAAAAAAGGCATAAAGGTGGATTTAAAGTCTTCTTTAAAGGCTGCTGTGCAGTCCTTGGCGAACTGCCAGGCATGCACCATCCACACATGCCAGATTTCACTGAAAATGGGCAAAAATTTAAGAAAATAGGGGCGCAGCAGACCTTGTATTGGTCTTTTCAAGCCCCTTGCAAGAATTACTTCCCTTAGACCCTCGATGCACCCCCCCCTTCCCCAGCCCTTAACTGGATTCGCTTTTCTAACTCAGCCCACAATAAATGCTGCACATTGAAACTTTCAATAAGCCAAAGTGATCAATGTACAGTGTAAAAAAGCCCCAGAAATTAATGCGACAAGTGGCTAAAAAAAGACTGAAAACTCTTTTAGTTGCTTCCTATAGCATATATCAAACAAAGGCAACTGAAATGTAATTTCTCTAATCTCTTCAAACTGCAACAAGAAACCCAGTTACGTTGAATACCGTCTCATATGTGCCAGTTACGCTCATGCGAAAACCCCAGAAAATAATGCGACAAGTGGCTAAAAAAAAGACTGAATGCTTCTTATTGCATAAATCAAACAAATGGAACAAAATTTTAAATGTACATTTTTTTCCTCTAATCTCTTTATACCATGACGACAAGTCTGTATAGACTACCGTCTCATAGGTGCCGGTTACGTATCCGCGAAAACGCGAAAACTCGACTTACGGAACACTTCATAGCAGATGACACCTGTTGCTTAATAGGTCAAATATAGGGAACTTAATTTCTAATATCTGTTTTTTACTTCTCCAGTCATTTTTTACCGTGACAACAAACCCATTAAGGTTGTCTATTGTCTCGCAGGTGCCGGTTACGTACCCGCGAAAACATGAAAAATCGACTTACGGAATATTTTATAGCAGACGACAACTGTTGCTTAAAGTCAATTATAGGGATTTTTCTATTTTTCTTTTTCATTTTCTCTCACTAGGGCCAATGATTTGGTTACGATGACCATCTCACCCATACGTGACTGATACGTGCTGCGCATAAAATCGTAAAATCAACTTTGACACTTTCGGAGGCAACTGATACCTGTTAAACAAATCAAAGAAAGGTAAACAAAATTTTTCCCTGTTTTCTTACCAGGGTCACGAAAACATTGAACCAATTTTGACGACCGCGCGAGTCAAAAGTCAATTTTATGTTTAATCGCTTTGCAAAAATATAGAATTCAGAAGCAACTGTTTGCTGTTGCGGAAACTTTTTCCGATAAAAAAATCTTGTTCTTGTTTGAAGAATTTAGAAGTAGGCCATAAAGATACAATAAGATGTAAGAATAACTAAAAATCAATGTTTTCTTTGATAGGGTAGAAAACATTGTGGGAAAAGGAGAAAATGCTGGTAACCTGCATTGTCTCCTTTCCTCAGATTATTTTCAAAAGCCTTCTCTTTCAGGGGTGTTTAAAGGCGTCATTGTGTGGTAAAAGGTTAATAAGAATAAACAGATATCCCCCCCTTCCCATCAGCCAATGAAATCTCTTCCCTCTCTGAAATTATCCAATCAGAGAAGCTTTAAGGAAATCAGAATGGGAACCAACAGCCAAATCAGAATGGGAACCAACGGCCAATCAGATATTCAACAGCCAATCAGAGAGCTTCAAAATCGCTCCAAAATGGCGCCATAATTTATCGTTTAAAAACAGTGAAAAAAAAGGCATAAAAGTGGATTTAAAGTCTTCTTTAAAGGCTGCTGTGCAGTCCTTGGCGAACTGCCAGGCATGCACCATCCACACATGCCAGATTTCACTGAAAATGGGCAAAAATTTAAGAAAATAGGGGCGCAGCAGACCTTGTATTGGTCTTTTCAAGCCCCTTGCAAGAATTACTTCCCTTAGACCCTCGATGCACCCCCCCTTCCCCAGCCCTTAACTGGATTCGCTTTTCTAACTCAGCCCACAATAAATGCTGCACATTGAAACTTTCAATAAGCCAAAGTGATCAATGTACAGTGTAAAAAAGCCCCAGAAATTAATGCGACAAGTGGCTAAAAAAAGACTGAAAACTCTTTTAGTTGCTTCCTATAGCATATATCAAACAAAGGCAACTGAAATGTAATTTCTCTAATCTCTTCAAACTGCAACAAGAAACCCAGTTACGTTGAATACCGTCTCATATGTGCCAGTTACGCTCATGCGAAAACCCCAGAAAATAATGCGACAAGTGGCTAAAAAAAAGACTGAATGCTTCTTATTGCATAAATCAAACAAATGGAACAAAATTTTAAATGTACATTTTTTTCCTCTAATCTCTTTATACCATGACGACAAGTCTGTATAGACTACCGTCTCATAGGTGCCGGTTACGTATCCGCGAAAACGCGAAAACTCGACTTACGGAACACTTCATAGCAGATGACACCTGTTGCTTAATAGGTCAAATATAGGGAACTTAATTTCTAATATCTGTTTTTTACTTCTCCAGTCATTTTTTACCGTGACAACAAACCCATTAAGGTTGTCTATTGTCTCGCAGGTGCCGGTTACGTACCCGCGAAAACATGAAAAATCGACTTACGGAATATTTTATAGCAGACGACAACTGTTGCTTAAAGTCAATTATAGGGATTTTTCTATTTTTCTTTTTCATTTTCTCTCACTAGGGCCAATGATTTGGTTACGATGACCATCTCACCCATACGTGACTGATACGTGCTGCGCATAAAATCGTAAAATCAACTTTGACACTTTCGTAGGCAACTGATACCTGTTAAACAAATCAAAGAAAGGTAAACAAAATTTTTCCCTGTTTTCTTACCAGGGTCACGAAAACATTGAACCAATTTTGACGACCGCGCGAGTCAAAAGTCAATTTTATGTTTAATCGCTTTGCAAAAATATAGAATTCAGAAGCAACTGTTTGCTGTTGCGGAAACTTTTTCCGATAAAAAAATCTTGTTCTTGTTTGAAGAATTTAGAAGTAGGCCATAAAGATACAATAAGATGTAAGAATAACTAAAAATCAATGTTTTCTTTGATAGGGTAGAAAACATTGTGGGAAAAGGAGAAAATGCTGGTAACCTGCATTGTCTCCTTTCCTCAGATTATTTTCAAAAGCCTTCTCTTTCAGGGGTGTTTAAAGGCGTCATTGTGTGGTAAAAGGTTAATAAGAATAAACAGATATCCCCCCCTTCCCATCAGCCAATGAAATCTCTTCCCTCTCTGAAATTATCCAATCAGAGAAGCTTTAAGGAAATCAGAATGGGAACCAACAGCCAAATCAGAATGGGAACCAACGGCCAATCAGATATTCAACAGCCAATCAGAGAGCTTCAAAATCGCTCCAAAATGGCGCCATAATTTATCGTTTAAAAACAGTGAAAAAAAAGGCATAAAAGTGGATTTAAAGTCTTCTTTAAAGGCTGCTGTGCAGTCCTTGGCGAACTGCCAGGCATGCACCATCCACACATGCCAGATTTCACTGAAAATGGGCAAAAATTTAAGAAAATAGGGGCGCAGCAGACCTTGTATTGGTCTTTTCAAGCCCCTTGCAAGAATTACTTCCCTTAGACCCTCGATGCACCCCCCCCCCCTTCCCCAGCCCTTAACTGGATTCGCTTTTCTAACTCAGCCCACAATAAATGCTGCACATTGAAACTTTCAATAAGCCAAAGTGATCAATGTACAGTGTAAAAAAGCCCCAGAAATTAATGCGACAAGTGGCTAAAAAAAGACTGAAAACTCTTTTAGTTGCTTCCTATAGCATATATCAAACAAAGGCAACTGAAATGTAATTTCTCTAATCTCTTCAAACTGCAACAAGAAACCCAGTTACGTTGAATACCGTCTCATATGTGCCAGTTACGCTCATGCGAAAACCCCAGAAAATAATGCGACAAGTGGCTAAAAAAAAGACTGAATGCTTCTTATTGCATAAATCAAACAAATGGAACAAAATTTTAAATGTACATTTTTTTCCTCTAATCTCTTTATACCATGACGACAAGTCTGTATAGACTACCGTCTCATAGGTGCCGGTTACGTATCCGCGAAAACGCGAAAACTCGACTTACGGAACACTTCATAGCAGATGACACCTGTTGCTTAATAGGTCAAATATAGGGAACTTAATTTCTAATATCTGTTTTTTACTTCTCCAGTCATTTTTTACCGTGACAACAAACCCATTAAGGTTGTCTATTGTCTCGCAGGTGCCGGTTACGTACCCGCGAAAACATGAAAAATTGACTTACGGAATATTTTATAGCAGACGACAACTGTTGCTTAAAGTCAATTATAGGGATTTTTCTATTTTTCTTTTTCATTTTCTCTCACTAGGGTCAATGATTTGGTTACGATGACCATCTCACCCATACGTGACTGATACGTGCTGCGCATAAAATCGTAAAATCAACTTTGACACTTTCGGAGGCAACTGATACCTGTTAAACAAATCAAAGAAAGGTAAACAAAATTTTTCCCTGTTTTCTTACCAGGGTCACGAAAACATTGAACCAATTTTGACGACCGCGCGAGTCAAAAGTCAATTTTATGTTTAATCGCTTTGCAAAAATATAGAATTCAGAAGCAACTGTTTGCTGTTGCGGAAACTTTTTCCGATAAAAAAATCTTGTTCTTGTTTGAAGAATTTAGAAGTAGGCCATAAAGATACAATAAGATGTAAGAATAACTAAAAATCGATGTTTTCTTTGATAGGGTAGAAAACATTGTGGGAAAAGGAGAAAATGCTGGTAACCTGCATTGTCTCCTTTCCTCAGATTATTTTCAAAAGCCTTCTCTTTCAGGGGTGTTTAAAGGCGTCATTGTGTGGTAAAAGGTTAATAAGAATAAACAGATATCCCCCCCTTCCCATCAGCCAATGAAATCTCTTCCCTCTCTGAAATTATCCAATCAGAGAAGCTTTAAGGAAATCAGAATGGGAACCAACAGCCAAATCAGAATGGGAACCAACGGCCAATCAGATATTCAACAGCCAATCAGAGAGCTTCAAAATCGCTCCAAAATGGCGCCATAATTTATCGTTTAAAAACAGTGAAAAAAAAAGCATAAAAGTGGATTTAAAGTCTTTTTTAAAGGCTGCTGTGCAGTCCTTGGCGAACTGCCAGGCATGCACCATCCACACATGCCAGATTTCACTGAAAATGGGCAAAAATTTAAGAAAATAGGGGCGCAGCAGACCTTGTATTGGTCTTTTCAAGCCCCTTGCAAGAATTACTTCCCTTAGACCCTCGATGCACCCCCCCCTTCCCCAGCCCTTAACTGGATTCGCTTTTCTAACTCAGCCCACAATAAATGCTGCACATTGAAACTTTCAATAAGCCAAAGTGATCAATGTACAGTGTAAAAAAGCCCCAGAAATTAATGTGACAAGTGGCTAAAAAAAGACTGAAAACTCTTTTAGTTGCTTCCTATAGCATATATCAAACAAAGGCAACTGAAATGTAATTTCTCTAATCTCTTCAAACTGCAACAAGAAACCCAGTTACGTTGAATACCGTCTCATATGTGCCAGTTACGCTCATGCGAAAACCCCAGAAAATAATGCGACAAGTGGCTAAAAAAAAGACTGAATGCTTCTTATTGCATAAATCAAACAAATGGAACAAAATTTTAAATGTACATTTTTTTCCTCTAATCTCTTTATACCATGACGACAAGTCTGTATAGACTACCGTCTCATAGGTGCCGGTTACGTATCCGCGAAAACGCGAAAACTCGACTTACGGAACACTTCATAGCAGATGACACCTGTTGCTTAATAGGTCAAATATAGGGAACTTAATTTCTAATATCTGTTTTTTACTTCTCCAGTCATTTTTTACCGTGACAACAAACCCATTAAGGTTGTCTATTGTCTCGCAGGTGCCGGTTACGTACCCGCGAAAACATGAAAAATCGACTTACGGAATATTTTATAGCAGACGACAACTGTTGCTTAAAGTCAATTATAGGGATTTTTCTATTTTTCTTTTTCATTTTCTCTCACTAGGGTCAATGATTTGGTTACGATGACCATCTCACCCATACGTGACTGATACGTGCTGCGCATAAAATCGTAAAATCAACTTTGACACTTTCGGAGGCAACTGATACCTGTTAAACAAATCAAAGAAAGGTAAACAAAATTTTTCCCTGTTTTCTTACCAGGGTCACGAAAACATTGAACCAATTTTGACGACCGCGCGAGTCAAAAGTCAATTTTATGTTTAATCGCTTTGCAAAAATATAGAATTCAGAAGCAACTGTTTGCTGTTGCGGAAACTTTTTCCGATAAAAAAATCTTGTTCTTGTTTGAAGAATTTAGAAGTAGGCCATAAAGATACAATAAGATGTAAGAATAACTAAAAATCGATGTTTTCTTTGATAGGGTAGAAAACATTGTGGGAAAAGGAGAAAATGCTGGTAACCTGCATTGTCTCCTTTCCTCAGATTATTTTCAAAAGCCTTCTCTTTCAGGGGTGTTTAAAGGCGTCATTGTGTGGTAAAAGGTTAATAAGAATAAACAGATATCCCCCCCTTCCCATCAGCCAATGAAATCTCTTCCCTCTCTGAAATTATCCAATCAGAGAAGCTTTAAGGAAATCAGAATGGGAACCAACAGCCAAATCAGAATGGGAACCAACGGCCAATCAGATATTCAACAGCCAATCAGAGAGCTTCAAAATCGCTCCAAAATGGCGCCATAATTTATCGTTTAAAAACAGTGAAAAAAAAGGCATAAAAGTGGATTTAAAGTCTTCTTTAAAGGCTGCTGTGCAGTCCTTGGCGAACTGCCAGGCATGCACCATCCACACATGCCAGATTTCACTGAAAATGGGCAAAAATTTAAGAAAATAGGGGCGCAGCAGACCTTGTATTGGTCTTTTCAAGCCCCTTGCAAGAATTACTTCCCTTAGACCCTCGATGCACCCTCCCTTCCCCAGCCCTTAACTGGATTCGCTTTTCTAACTCAGCCCACAATAAATGCTGCACATTGAAACTTTCAATAAGCCAAAGTGATCAATGTACAGTGTAAAAAAGCCCCAGAAATTAATGCGACAAGTGGCTAAAAAAAGACTGAAAACTCTTTTAGTTGCTTCCTATAGCATATATCAAACAAAGGCAACTGAAATGTAATTTCTCTAATCTCTTCAAACTGCAACAAGAAACCCAGTTACGTTGAATACCGTCTCATATGTGCCAGTTACGCTCATGCGAAAACCCCAGAAAATAATGCGACAAGTGGCTAAAAAAAAGACTGAATGCTTCTTATTGCATAAATCAAACAAATGGAACAAAATTTTAAATGTACATTTTTTTCCTCTAATCTCTTTATACCATGACGACAAGTCTGTATAGACTACCGTCTCATAGGTGCCGGTTACGTATCCGCGAAAACGCGAAAACTCGACTTACGGAACACTTCATAGCAGATGACACCTGTTGCTTAATAGGTCAAATATAGGGAACTTAATTTCTAATATCTGTTTTTTACTTCTCCAGTCATTTTTTACCGTGACAACAAACCCATTAAGGTTGTCTATTGTCTCGCAGGTGCCGGTTACGTACCCGCGAAAACATGAAAAATCGACTTACGGAATATTTTATAGCAGACGACAACTGTTGCTTAAAGTCAATTATAGGGATTTTTCTATTTTTCTTTTTCATTTTCTCTCACTAGGGCCAATGATTTGGTTACGATGACCATCTCACCCATACGTGACTGATACGTGCTGCGCATAAAATCGTAAAATCAACTTTGACACTTTCGGAGGCAACTGATACCTGTTAAACAAATCAAAGAAAGGTAAACAAAATTTTTCCCTGTTTTCTTACCAGGGTCACGAAAACATTGAACCAATTTTGACGACCGCGCGAGTCAAAAGTCAATTTTATGTTTAATCGCTTTGCAAAAATATAGAATTCAGAAGCAACTGTTTGCTGTTGCGGAAACTTTTTCCGATAAAAAAATCTTGTTCTTGTTTGAAGAATTTAGAAGTAGGCCATAAAGATACAATAAGATGTAAGAATAACTAAAAATCGATGTTTTCTTTGATAGGGTAGAAAACATTGTGGGAAAAGGAGAAAATGCTGGTAACCTGCATTGTCTCCTTTCCTCAGATTATTTTCAAAAGCCTTCTCTTTCAGGGGTGTTTAAAGGCGTCATTGTGTGGTAAAAGGTTAATAAGAATAAACAGATATCCCCCCCTTCCCATCAGCCAATGAAATCTCTTCCCTCTCTGAAATTATCCAATCAGAGAAGCTTTAAGGAAATCAGAATGGGAACCAACAGCCAAATCAGAATGGGAACCAACGGCCAATCAGATATTCAACAGCCAATCAGAGAGCTTCAAAATCGCTCCAAAATGGCGCCATAATTTATCGTTTAAAAACAGTGAAAAAAAAGGCATAAAAGTGGATTTAAAGTCTTCTTTAAAGGCTGCTGTGCAGTCCTTGGCGAACTGCCAGGCATGCACCATCCACACATGCCAGATTTCACTGAAAATGGGCAAAAATTTAAGAAAATAGGGGCGCAGCAGACCTTGTATTGGTCTTTTCAAGCCCCTTGCAAGAATTACTTCCCTTAGACCCTCGATGCACCCCCCCCTTCCCCAGCCCTTAACTGGATTCGCTTTTCTAACTCAGCCCACAATAAATGCTGCACATTGAAACTTTCAATAAGCCAAAGTGATCAATGTACAGTGTAAAAAAGCCCCAGAAATTAATGCGACAAGTGGCTAAAAAAAGACTGAAAACTCTTTTAGTTGCTTCCTATAGCATATATCAAACAAAGGCAACTGAAATGTAATTTCTCTAATCTCTTCAAACTGCAACAAGAAACCCAGTTACGTTGACTACTGTCTCATATGTGTCAGTTACGCTCATGCGAAAACCCCAGAAAATAATGCGACAAGTGGCTAAAAAAAAGACTGAATGCTTCTTATTGCATAAATCAAACAAATGGAACAAAATTTTAAATGTACATTTTTTTCCTCTAATCTCTTTATACCATGACGACAAGTCTGTATAGACTACCGTCTCATAGGTGCCGGTTACGTATCCGCGAAAACGCGAAAACTCGACTTACGGAACACTTCATAGCAGATGACACCTGTTGCTTAATAGGTCAAATATAGGGAACTTAATTTCTAATATCTGTTTTTTACTTCTCCAGTCATTTTTTACCGTGACAACAAACCCATTAAGGTTGTCTATTGTCTCGCAGGTGCCGGTTACGTACCCGCGAAAACATGAAAAATCGACTTACGGAATATTTTATAGCAGACGACAACTGTTGCTTAAAGTCAATTATAGGGATTTTTCTATTTTTCTTTTTCATTTTCTCTCACTAGGGCCAATGATTTGGTTACGATGACCATCTCACCCATACGTGACTGATACGTGCTGCGCATAAAATCGTAAAATCAACTTTGACACTTTCGGAGGCAACTGATACCTGTTAAACAAATCAAAGAAAGGTAAACAAAATTTTTCCCTGTTTTCTTACCAGAGTCACGAAAACATTGAACCAATTTTGACGACCGCGCGAGTCAAAAGTCAATTTTATGTTTAATCGCTTTGCAAAAATATAGAATTCAGAAGCAACTGTTTGCTGTTGCGGAAACTTTTTCCGATAAAAAAATCTTGTTCTTGTTTGAAGAATTTAGAAGTAGGCCATAAAGATACAATAAGATGTAAGAATAACTAAAAATCAATGTTTTCTTTGATAGGGTAGAAAACATTGTGGGAAAAGGAGAAAATGCTGGTAACCTGCTTTGTCTCCTTTCCTCAGAGTATTTTCAAAAGCCTTCTCTTTCAGGGGTGTTTAAAGGCGTCATTGTGTGGTAAAAGGTTAATAAGAATAAACAGATATCCCCCCCTTCCCATCAGCCAATGAAATCTCTTCCCTCTCTGAAATTATCCAATCAGAGAAGCTTTAAGGAAATCAGAATGGGAACCAACAGCCAAATCAGAATGGGAACCAACGGCCAATCAGATATTCAACAGCCAATCAGAGAGCTTCAAAATCGCTCCAAAATGGCGCTATAATTTATCGTTTAAAAACAGTGAAAAAAAAGGCATAAAAGTGGATTTAAAGTCTTCTTTAAAGGCTGCTGTGCAGTCCTTGGCGAACTGCCAGGCATGCACCATCCACACATGCCAGATTTCACTGAAAATGGGCAAAAATTTAAGAAAATAGGGGCGCAGCAGACCTTGTATTGGTCTTTTCAAGCCCCTTGCAAGAATTACTTCCCTTAGACCCTCGATGCACCCCCCCTTCCCCAGCCCTTAACTGGATTCGCTTTTCTAACTCAGCCCACAATAAATGCTGCACATTGAAACTTTCAATAAGCCAAAGTGATCAATGTACAGTGTAAAAAAGCCCCAGAAATTAATGCGACAAGTGGCTAAAAAAAGACTGAAAACTCTTTTAGTTGCTTCCTATAGCATATATCAAACAAAGGCAACTGAAATGTAATTTCTCTAATCTCTTCAAACTGCAACAAGAAACCCAGTTACGTTGAATACCGTCTCATATGTGCCAGTTACGCTCATGCGAAAACCCCAGAAAATAATGTGACAAGTGGCTAAAAAAAAGACTGAATGCTTCTTATTGCATAAATCAAACAAATGGAACAAAATTTTAAATGTACATTTTTTTCCTCTAATCTCTTTATACCATGACGACAAGTCTGTATAGACTACCGTCTCATAGGTGCCGGTTACGTATCCGCGAAAACGCGAAAACTCGACTTACGGAACACTTCATAGCAGATGACACCTGTTGCTTAATAGGTCAAATATAGGGAACTTAATTTCTAATATCTGTTTTTTACTTCTCCAGTCATTTTTTACCGTGACAACAAACCCATTAAGGTTGTCTATTGTCTCGCAGGTGCCGGTTACGTACCCGCGAAAACATGAAAAATCGACTTACGGAATATTTTATAGCAGACGACAACTGTTGCTTAAAGTCAATTATAGGGATTTTTCTATTTTTCTTTTTCATTTTCTCTCACTAGGGCCAATGATTTGGTTACGATGACCATCTCACCCATACGTGACTGATACGTGCTGCGCATAATATTGTAAAATCAACTTTGACACTTTCGGAGGCGACTGATACCTGTTAAACAAATCAAAGAAAGGTAAACAAAATTTTCCCCTGTTTTCTTACCAGGGTCACGAAAACATTGAACCAATTTTGACGACCGCGCGAGTCAAAAGTCAATTTTATGTTTAATCGCTTTGCAAAAATATAGAATTCAGAAGCAACTGTTTGCTGTTGCGGAAACTTTTTCCGATAAAAAAATCTTGTTCTTGTTTGAAGAATTTAGAAGTAGGCCATAAAGATACAATAAGATGTAAGAATAACTAAAAATCGATGTTTTCTTTGATAGGGTAGAAAACATTGTGGGAAAAGGAGAAAATGCTGGTAACCTGCATTGTCTCCTTTCCTCAGATTATTTTCAAAAGCCTTCTCTTTCAGGGGTGTTTAAAGGCGTCATTGTGTGGTAAAAGGTTAATAAGAATAAACAGATATCCCCCCCTTCCCATCAGACAATGAAATCTCTTCCCTCTCTGAAATTATCCAATCAGAGAAGCTTTAAGGAAATCAGAATGGGAACCAACAGCCAAATCAGAATGGGAACCAACGGCCAATCAGATATTCAACAGCCAATCAGAGAGCTTCAAAATCGCTCCAAAATGGCGCCATAAATTATCGTTTAAAAACAGTAAAAAAAAAGGCATAAAAGTGGATTTAAAGTCTTCTTTAAAGGCTGCTGTGCAGTCCTTGGCGAACTGCCAGGCATGCACCATCCACACATGCCAGATTTCACTGAAAATGGGCAAAAATTTAAGAAAATAGGGGCGCAGCAGACCTTGTATTGGTCTTTTCAAGCCCCTTGCAAGAATTACTTCCCTTAGACCCTCGATGCACCCCCCCCTTCCCCAGCCCTTAACTGGATTCGCTTTTCTAACTCAGCCCACAATAAATGCTGCACATTGAAACTTTCAATAAGCCAAAGTGATCAATGTACAGTGTAAAAAAGCCCCAGAAATTAATGCGACAAGTGGCTAAAAAAAGACTGAAAACTCTTTTAGTTGCTTCCTATAGCATATATCAAACAAAGGCAACTGAAATGTAATTTCTCTAATCTCTTCAAACTGCAACAAGAAACCCAGTTACGTTGAATACCGTCTCATATGTGCCAGTTACGCTCATGCGAAAACCCCAGAAAATAATGCGACAAGTGGCTAAAAAAAAGACTGAATGCTTCTTATTGCATAAATCAAACAAATGGAACAAAATTTTAAATGTACATTTTTTTCCTCTAATCTCTTTATACCATGACGACAAGTCTGTATAGACTACCGTCTCATAGGTGCTGGTTACGTATCCGCGAAAACGCGAAAACTCGACTTACGGAACACTTCATAGCAGATGACACCTGTTGCTTAATAGGTCAAATATAGGGAACTTAATTTCTAATATCTGTTTTTTACTTCTCCAGTCATTTTTTACCGTGACAACAAACCCATTAAGGTTGTCTATTGTCTCGCAGGTGCCGGTTACGTACCCGCGAAAACATGAAAAATCGACTTACGGAATATTTTATAGCAGACGACAACTGTTGCTTAAAGTCAATTATAGGGATTTTTCTATTTTTCTTTTTCATTTTCTCTCACTAGGGCCAATGATTTGGTTACGATGACCATCTCACCCATACGTGACTGATACGTGCTGCGCATAAAATCGTAAAATCAACTTTGACACTTTCGGAGGCAACTGATACCTGTTAAACAAATCAAAGAAAGGTAAACAAAATTTTTCCCTGTTTTCTTACCAGGGTCACGAAAACATTGAACCAATTTTGACGACCGCGCGAGTCAAAAGTCAATTTTATGTTTAATCGCTTTGCAAAAATATAGAATTCAGAAGCAACTGTTTGCTGTTGCGGAAACTTTTTCCGATAAAAAAATCTTGTTCTTGTTTGAAGAATTTAGAAGTAGGCCATAAAGATACAATAAGATGTAAGAATAACTAAAAATCAATGTTTTCTTTGATAGGGTAGAAAACATTGTGGGAAAAGGAGAAAATGCTGGTAACCTGCATTGTCTCCTTTCCTCAGATTATTTTCAAAAGCCTTCTCTTTCAGGGGTGTTTAAAGGCGTCATTGTGTGGTAAAAGGTTAATAAGAATAAACAGATATCCCCCCCTTCCCATCAGCCAATGAAATCTCTTCCCTCTCTGAAATTATCCAATCAGAGAAGCTTTAAGGAAATCAGAATGGGAACCAACAGCCAAATCAGAATGGGAACCAACGGCCAATCAGATATTCAACAGCCAATCAGAGAGCTTCAAAATCGCTCCAAAATGGCGCCATAATTTATCGTTTAAAAACAGTGAAAAAAAAGGCATAAAAGTGGATTTAAAGTCTTCTTTAAAGGCTGCTGTGCAGTCCTTGGCGAACTGCCAGGCATGCACCATCCACACAT
Source organism: Tridacna crocea (assembly GCA_943736015.1). Taxonomy (NCBI): domain Eukaryota; kingdom Metazoa; phylum Mollusca; class Bivalvia; order Cardiida; family Cardiidae; genus Tridacna; species Tridacna crocea. The sequence goes on from OX031059.1 coordinate 32,168,674, forward strand.
GCCAGATTTCACTGAAAATGGGCAAAAATTTAAGAAAATAGGGGCGCAGCAGACCTTGTATTGGTCTTTTCAAGCCCCTTGCAAGAATTACTTCCCTTAGACCCTCGATGCACCCCCCCCTTCCCCAGCCCTTAACTGGATTCGCTTTTCTAACTCAGCCCACAATAAATGCTGCACATTGAAACTTTCAATAAGCCAAAGTGATCAATGTACAGTGTAAAAAAGCCCCAGAAATTAATGCGACAGGTGGCTAAAAAAAGACTGAAAACTCTTTTAGTTGCTTCCTATAGCATATATCAAACAAAGGCAACTGAAATGTAATTTCTCTAATCTCTTCAAACTGCAACAAGAAACCCAGTTACGTTGAATACCGTCTCATATGTGCCAGTTACGCTCATGCGAAAACCCCAGAAAATAATGCGACAAGTGGCTAAAAAAAAGACTGAATGCTTCTTATTGCATAAATCAAACAAATGGAACAAAATTTTAAATGTACATTTTTTTCCTCTAATCTCTTTATACCATGACGACAAGTCTGTATAGACTACCGTCTCATAGGTGCCGGTTACGTATCCGCGAAAACGCGAAAACTCGACTTATGGAACACTTCATAGCAGATGACACCTGTTGCTTAATAGGTCAAATATAGGGAACTTAATTTCTAATATCTGTTTTTTACTTCTCCAGTCATTTTTTACCGTGACAACAAACCCATTAAGGTTGTCTATTGTCTCGCAGGTGCCGGTTACGTACCCGCGAAAACATGAAAAATCGACTTACGGAATATTTTATAGCAGACGACAACTGTTGCTTAAAGTCAATTATAGGGATTTTTCTATTTTTCTTTTTCATTTTCTCTCACTAGGGCCAATGATTTGGTTACGATGACCATCTCACCCATACGTGACTGATACGTGCTGCGCATAAAATCGTAAAATCAACTTTGACACTTTCGGAGGCAACTGATACCTGTTAAACAAATCAAAGAAAGGTAAACAAAATTTTTCCCTGTTTTCTTACCAGGGTCACGAAAACATTGAACCAATTTTGACGACCGCGCGAGTCAAAAGTCAATTTTATGTTTAATCGCTTTGCAAAAATATAGAATTCAGAAGCAACTGTTTGCTGTTGCGGAAACTTTTTCCGATAAAAAAATCTTGTTCTTGTTTGAAGAATTTAGAAGTAGGCCATAAAGATACAATAAGATGTAAGAATAACTAAAAATCGATGTTTTCTTTGATAGGGTAGAAAACATTGTGGGAAAAGGAGAAAATGCTGGTAACCTGCATTGTCTCCTTTCCTCAGATTATTTTCAAAAGCCTTCTCTTTCAGGGGTGTTTAAAGGCGTCATTGTGTGGTAAAAGGTTAATAAGAATAAACAGATATCCCCCCCTTCCCATCAGCCAATGAAATCTCTTCCCTCTCTGAAATTATCCAATCAGAGAAGCTTTAAGGAAATCAGAATGGGAACCAACAGCCAAATCAGAATGGGAACCAACGGCCAATCAGATATTCAACAGCCAATCAGAGAGCTTCAAAATCGCTCCAAAATGGCGCCATAATTTATCGTTTAAAAACAGTGAAAAAAAAGGCATAAAAGTGGATTTAAAGTCTTCTTTAAAGGCTGCTGTGCAGTCCTTGGCGAACTGCCAGGCATGCACCATCCACACATGCCAGATTTCACTGAAAATGGGCAAAAATTTAAGAAAATAGGGGCGCAGCAGACCTTGTATTGGTCTTTTCAAGCCCCTTGCAAGAATTACTTCCCTTAGACCCTCGATGCACCCCCCCCTTCCCCAGCCCTTAACTGGATTCGCTTTTCTAACTCAGCCCACAATAAATGCTGCACATTGAAACTTTCAATAAGCCAAAGTGATCAATGTACAGTGTAAAAAAGCCCCAGAAATTAATGCGACAAGTGGCTAAAAAAAGACTGAAAACTCTTTTAGTTGCTTCCTATAGCATATATCAAACAAAGGCAACTGAAATGTAATTTCTCTAATCTCTTCAAACTGCAACAAGAAACCCAGTTACGTTGACTACCGTCTCATATGTGCCAGTTACGCTCATGCGAAAACCCAAGAAAATAATGCGACAAGTGGCTAAAAAAAAGACTGAATGCTTCTTATTGCATAAATCAAACAAATGGAACAAAATTTTAAATGTACATTTTTTTCCTCTAATCTCTTTATACCATGACGACAAGTCTGTATAGACTACCGTCTCATAGGTGCTGGTTACGTATCCGCGAAAACGCGAAAACTCGACTTACGGAACACTTCATAGCAGATGACACCTGTTGCTTAATAGGTCAAATATAGGGAACTTAATTTCTAATATCTGTTTTTTACTTCTCCAGTCATTTTTTACCGTGACAACAAACCCATTAAGGTTGTCTATTGTCTCGCAGGTGCCGGTTACGTACCCGTGAAAACATGAAAAATCGACTTACGGAATATTTTATAGCAGACGACAACTGTTGCTTAAAGTCAATTATAGGGATTTTTCTATTTTTCTTTTTCATTTTCTCTCACTAGGGCCAATGATTTGGTTATGATGACCATCTCACCCATACGTGACTGATACGTGCTGCGCATAAAATTGTAAAATCAACTTTGACACTTTCGGAGGCAACTGATACCTGTTAAATAAATCAAAGAAAGGTAAACAAAATTTTTCCCTGTTTTCTTACCAGGGTCACGAAAACATTGAACCAATTTTGACGACCGCGCGAGTCAAAAGTCAATTTTATGTTTAATCGCTTTGCAAAAATATAGAATTCAGAAGCAACTGTTTGCTGTTGCGGAAACTTTTTCCGATAAAAAAATCTTGTTCTTGTTTGAAGAATTTAGAAGTAGGCCATAAAGATACAATAAGATGTAAGAATAACTAAAAATCAATGTTTTCTTTGATAGGGTAGAAAACATTGTGGGAAAAGGAGAAAATGCTGGTAACCTGCATTGTCTCCTTTCCTCAGATTATTTTCAAAAGCCTTCTCTTTCAGGGGTGTTTAAAGGCGTCATTGTGTGGTAAAAGGTTAATAAGAATAAACAGATATCCCCCCCTTCCCATCAGCCAATGAAATCTCTTCCCTCTCTGAAATTATCCAATCAGAGAAGCTTTAAGGAAATCAGAATGGGAACCAACAGCCAAATCAGAATGGGAACCAACGGCCAATCAGATATTCAACAGCCAATCAGAGAGCTTCAAAATCGCTCCAAAATGGCGCCATAATTTATCGTTTAAAAACAGTGAAAAAAAAGGCATAAAAGTGGATTTAAAGTCTTCTTTAAAGGCTGCTGTGCAGTCCTTGGCGAACTGCCAGGCATGCACCATCCACACATGCCAGATTTCACTGAAAATGGGCAAAAATTTAAGAAAATAGGGGCGCAGCAGACCTTGTATTGGTCTTTTCAAGCCCCTTGCAAGAATTACTTCCCTTAGACCCTCGATGCACCCCCCCCTTCCCCAGCCCTTAACTGGATTCGCTTTTCTAACTCAGCCCACAATAAATGCTGCACATTGAAACTTTCAATAAGCCAAAGTGATCAATGTACAGTGTAAAAAAGCCCCAGAAATTAATGCGACAAGTGGCTAAAAAAAGACTGAAAACTCTTTTAGTTGCTTCCTATAGCATATATCAAACAAAGGCAACTGAAATGTAATTTCTCTAATCTCTTCAAACTGCAACAAGAAACCCAGTTACGTTGACTACCGTCTCATATGTGCCAGTTACGCTCATGCGAAAACCCCAGAAAATAATGCGACAAGTGGCTAAAAAAAAGACTGAATGCTTCTTATTGCATAAATCAAACAAATGGAACAAAATTTTAAATGTACATTTTTTTCCTCTAATCTCTTTATACCATGACGACAAGTCTGTATAGACTACCGTCTCATAGGTGCTGGTTACGTATCCGCGAAAACGCGAAAACTCGACTTACGGAACACTTCATAGCAGATGACACCTGTTGCTTAATAGGTCAAATATAGGGAACTTAATTTCTAATATCTGTTTTTTACTTCTCCAGTCATTTTTTACCGTGACAACAAACCCATTAAGGTTGTCTATTGTCTCGCAGGTGCCGGTTACGTACCCGTGAAAACATGAAAAATCGACTTACGGAATATTTTATAGCAGACGACAACTGTTGCTTAAAGTCAATTATAGGGATTTTTCTATTTTTCTTTTTCATTTTCTCTCACTAGGGCCAATGATTTGGTTACGATGACCATCTCACCCATACGTGACTGATACGTGCTGCGCATAAAATCGTAAAATCAACTTTGACACTTTCGGAGGCAACTGATACCTGTTAAACAAATCAAAGAAAGGTAAACAAAATTTTTCCCTGTTTTCTTACCAGGGTCACGAAAACATTGAACCAATTTTGACGACCGCGCGAGTCAAAAGTCAATTTTATGTTTAATCGCTTTGCAAAAATATAGAATTCAGAAGCAACTGTTTGCTGTTGCGGAAACTTTTTCCGATAAAAAAATCTTGTTCTTGTTTGAAGAATTTAGAAGTAGGCCATAAAGATACAATAAGATGTAAGAATAACTAAAAATCAATGTTTTCTTTGATAGGGTAGAAAACATTGTGGGAAAAGGAGAAAATGCTGGTAACCTGCATTGTCTCCTTTCCTCAGATTATTTTCAAAAGCCTTCTCTTTCAGGGGTGTTTAAAGGCGTCATTGTGTGGTAAAAGGTTAATAAGAATAAACAGATATCCCCCCCCCTTCCCATCAGCCAATGAAATCTCTTCCCTCTCTGAAATTATCCAATCAGAGAAGCTTTAAGGAAATCAGAATGGGAACCAACAGCCAAATCAGAATGGGAACCAACGGCCAATCAGATATTCAACAGCCAATCAGAGAGCTTCAAAATCGCTCCAAAATGGCGCCATAATTTATCGTTTAAAAACAGTGAAAAAAAAGGCATAAAAGTGGATTTAAAGTCTTCTTTAAAGGCTGCTGTGCAGTCCTTGGCGAACTGCCAGGCATGCACCATCCACACATGCCAGATTTCACTGAAAATGGGCAAAAATTTAAGAAAATAGGGGCGCAGCAGACCTTGTATTGGTCTTTTCAAGCCCCTTGCAAGAATTACTTCCCTTAGACCCTCGATGCACCCCCCCCTTCCCCAGCCCTTAACTGGATTCGCTTTTCTAACTCAGCCCACAATAAATGCTGCACATTGAAACTTTCAATAAGCCAAAGTGATCAATGTACAGTGTAAAAAAGCCCCAGAAATTAATGCGACAAGTGGCTAAAAAAAGACTGAAAACTCTTTTAGTTGCTTCCTATAGCATATATCAAACAAAGGCAACTGAAATGTAATTTCTCTAATCTCTTCAAACTGCAACAAGAAACCCAGTTACGTTGAATACCGTCTCATATGTGCCAGTTACGCTCATGCGAAAACCCCAGAAAATAATGCGACAAGTGGCTAAAAAAAAGACTGAATGCTTCTTATTGCATAAATCAAACAAATGGAACAAAATTTTAAATGTACATTTTTTTCCTCTAATCTCTTTATACCATGACGACAAGTCTGTATAGACTACCGTCTCATAGGTGCCGGTTACGTATCCGCGAAAACGCGAAAACTCGACTTACGGAACACTTCATAGCAGATGACACCTGTTGCTTAATAGGTCAAATATAGGGAACTTAATTTCTAATATCTGTTTTTTACTTCTCCAGTCATTTTTTACCGTGACAACAAACCCATTAAGGTTGTCTATTGTCTCGCAGGTGCCGGTTACGTACCCACGAAAACATGAAAAATCGACTTACGGAATATTTTATAGCAGACGACAACTGTTGCTTAAAGTCAATTATAGGGATTTTTCTATTTTTCTTTTTCATTTTCTCTCACTAGGGCCAATGATTTGGTTACGATGACCATCTCACCCATACGTGACTGATACGTGCTGCGCATAAAATCGTAAAATCAACTTTGACACTTTCGGAGGCAACTGATACCTGTTAAATAAATCAAAGAAAGGTAAACAAAATTTTTCCCTGTTTTCTTACCAGGGTCACGAAAACATTGAACCAATTTTGACGACCGCGCGAGTCAAAAGTCAATTTTATGTTTAATCGCTTTGCAAAAATATAGAATTCAGAAGCAACTGTTTGCTGTTGCGGAAACTTTTTCCGATAAAAAAATCTTGTTCTTGTTTGAAGAATTTAGAAGTAGGCCATAAAGATACAATAAGATGTAAGAATAACTAAAAATCGATGTTTTCTTTGATAGGGTAGAAAACATTGTGGGAAAAGGAGAAAATGCTGGTAACCTGCATTGTCTCCTTTCCTCAGATTATTTTCAAAAGCCTTCTCTTTCAGGGGTGTTTAAAGGCGTCATTGTGTGGTAAAAGGTTAATAAGAATAAACAGATATCCCCCCCTTCCCATCAGCCAATGAAATCTCTTCCCTCTCTGAAATTATCCAATCAGAGAAGCTTTAAGGAAATCAGAATGGGAACCAACAGCCAAATCAGAATGGGAACCAACGGCCAATCAGATATTCAACAGCCAATCAGAGAGCTTCAAAATCGCTCCAAAATGGCGCCATAATTTATCGTTTAAAAACAGTGAAAAAAAAGGCATAAAAGTGGATTTAAAGTCTTCTTTAAAGGCTGCTGTGCAGTCCTTGGCGAACTGCCAGGCATGCACCATCCACACATGCCAGATTTCACTGAAAATGGGCAAAAATTTAAGAAAATAGGGGCGCAGCAGACCTTGTATTGGTCTTTTCAAGCCCCTTGCAAGAATTACTTCCCTTAGACCCTCGATGCACCCCCCCCTTCCCCAGCCCTTAACTGGATTCGCTTTTCTAACTCAGCCCACAATAAATGCTGCACATTGAAACTTTCAATAAGCCAAAGTGATCAATGTACAGTGTAAAAAAGCCCCAGAAATTAATGCGACAAGTGGCTAAAAAAAGACTGAAAACTCTTTTAGTTGCTTCCTATAGCATATATCAAACAAAGGCAACTGAAATGTAATTTCTCTAATCTCTTCAAACTGCAACAAGAAACCCAGTTACGTTGACTACCGTCTCATATGTGCCAGTTACGCTCATGCGAAAACCCCAGAAAATAATGCGACAAGTGGCTAAAAAAAAGACTGAATGCTTCTTATTGCATAAATCAAACAAATGGAACAAAATTTTAAATGTACATTTTTTTCCTCTAATCTCTTTATACCATGACGACAAGTCTGTATAGACTACCGTCTCATAGGTGCTGGTTACGTATCCGCGAAAACGCGAAAACTCGACTTACGGAACACTTCATAGCAGATGACACCTGTTGCTTAATAGGTCAAATATAGGGAACTTAATTTCTAATATCTGTTTTTTACTTCTCCAGTCATTTTTTACCGTGACAACAAACCCATTAAGGTTGTCTATTGTCTCGCAGGTGCCGGTTACGTACCCGTGAAAACATGAAAAATCGACTTACGGAATATTTTATAGCAGACGACAACTGTTGCTTAAAGTCAATTATAGGGATTTTTCTATTTTTCTTTTTCATTTTCTCTCACTAGGGCCAATGATTTGGTTACGATGACCATCTCACCCATACGTGACTGATACGTGCTGCGCATAAAATCGTAAAATCAACTTTGACACTTTCGGAGGCAACTGATACCTGTTAAACAAATCAAAGAAAGGTAAACAAAATTTTTCCCTGTTTTCTTACCAGGGTCACGAAAACATTGAACCAATTTTGACGACCGCGCGAGTCAAAAGTCAATTTTATGTTTAATCGCTTTGCAAAAATATAGAATTCAGAAGCAACTGTTTGCTGTTGCGGAAACTTTTTCCGATAAAAAAATCTTGTTCTTGTTTGAAGAATTTAGAAGTAGGCCATAAAGATACAATAAGATGTAAGAATAACTAAAAATCAATGTTTTCTTTGATAGGGTAGAAAACATTGTGGGAAAAGGAGAAAATGCTGGTAACCTGCATTGTCTCCTTTCCTCAGATTATTTTCAAAAGCCTTCTCTTTCAGGGGTGTTTAAAGGCGTCATTGTGTGGTAAAAGGTTAATAAGAATAAACAGATATCCCCCCCCTTCCCATCAGCCAATGAAATCTCTTCCCTCTCTGAAATTATCCAATCAGAGAAGCTTTAAGGAAATCAGAATGGGAACCAACAGCCAAATCAGAATGGGAACCAACGGCCAATCAGATATTCAACAGCCAATCAGAGAGCTTCAAAATCGCTCCAAAATGGCGCCATAATTTATCGTTTAAAAACAGTGAAAAAAAAGGCATAAAAGTGGATTTAAAGTCTTCTTTAAAGGCTGCTGTGCAGTCCTTGGCGAACTGCCAGGCATGCACCATCCACACATGCCAGATTTTACTGAAAATGGGCAAAAATTTAAGAAAATAGGGGCGCAGCAGACCTTGTATTGGTCTTTTCAAGCCCCTTGCAAGAATTACTTCCCTTAGACCCTCGATGCACCCCCCCCTTCCCCAGCCCTTAACTGGATTCGCTTTTCTAACTCAGCCCACAATAAATGCTGCACATTGAAACTTTCAATAAGCCAAAGTGATCAATGTACAGTGTAAAAAAGCCCCAGAAATTAATGCGACAAGTGGCTAAAAAAAGACTGAAAACTCTTTTAGTTGCTTCCTATAGCATATATCAAACAAAGGCAACTGAAATGTAATTTCTCTAATCTCTTCAAACTGCAACAAGAAACCCAGTTACGTTGACTACCGTCTCATATGTGCCAGTTACGCTCATGCGAAAACCCCAGAAAATAATGCGACAAGTGGCTAAAAAAAAGACTGAATGCTTCTTATTGCATAAATCAAACAAATGGAACAAAATTTTAAATGTACATTTTTTTCCTCTAATCTCTTTATACCATGACGACAAGTCTGTATAGACTACCGTCTCATAGGTGCCGGTTACGTATCCGCGAAAACGCGAAAACTCGACTTACGGAACACTTCATAGCAGATGACACCTGTTGCTTAATAGGTCAAATATAGGGAACTTAATTTCTAATATCTGTTTTTTACTTCTCCAGTCATTTTTTACCGTGACAACAAACCCATTAAGGTTGTCTATTGTCTCGCAGGTGCCGGTTACGTACCCGCGAAAACATGAAAAATCGACTTACGGAATATTTTATAGCAGACGACAACTGTTGCTTAAAGTCAATTATAGGGATTTTTCTATTTTTCTTTTTCATTTTCTCTCACTAGGGCCAATGATTTGGTTACGATGACCATCTCACCCATACGTGACTGATACGTGCTGCGCATAAAATCGTAAAATCAACTTTGACACTTTCGGAGGCAACTGATACCTGTTAAACAAATCAAAGAAAGGTAAACAAAATTTTTCCCTGTTTTCTTACCAGGGTCACGAAAACATTGAACCAATTTTGACGACCGCGCGAGTCAAAAGTCAATTTTATGTTTAATCGCTTTGCAAAAATATAGAATTCAGAAGCAACTGTTTGCTGTTGCGGAAACTTTTTCCGATAAAAAAATCTTGTTCTTGTTTGAAGAATTTAGAAGTAGGCCATAAAGATACAATAAGATGTAAGAATAACTAAAAATCGATGTTTTCTTTGATAGGGTAGAAAACATTGTGGGAAAAGGAGAAAATGCTGGTAACCTGCATTGTCTCCTTTCCTCAGATTATTTTCAAAAGCCTTCTCTTTCAGGGGTGTTTAAAGGCGTCATTGTGTGGTAAAAGGTTAATAAGAATAAACAGATATCCCCCCCTTCCCATCAGCCAATGAAATCTCTTCCCTCTCTGAAATTATCCAATCAGAGAAGCTTTAAGGAAATCAGAATGGGAACCAACAGCCAAATCAGAATGGGAACCAACGGCCAATCAGATATTCAACAGCCAATCAGAGAGCTTCAAAATCGCTCCAAAATGGCGCCATAATTTATCGTTTAAAAACAGTGAAAAAAAAGGCATAAAAGTGGATTTAAAGTCTTCTTTAAAGGCTGCTGTGCAGTCCTTGGCGAACTGCCAGGCATGCACCATCCACACATGCCAGATTTCACTGAAAATGGGCAAAAATTCAAGAAAATAGGGGCGCAGCAGACCTTGTATTGGTCTTTTCAAGCCCCTTGCAAGAATTACTTCCCTTAGACCCTCGATGCACCCCCCCTTCCCCAGCCCTTAACTGGATTCGCTTTTCTAACTCAGCCCACAATAAATGCTGCACATTGAAACTTTCAATAAGCCAAAGTGATCAATGTACAGTGTAAAAAAGCCCCAGAAATTAATGCGACAAGTGGCTAAAAAAAGACTGAAAACTCTTTTAGTTGCTTCCTATAGCATATATGAAACAAAGGCAACTGAAATGTAATTTCTCTAATCTCTTCAAACTGCAACAAGAAACCCAGTTACGTTGACTACCGTCTCATATGTGCCAGTTACGCTCATGCGAAAACCCCAGAAAATAATGCGACAAGTGGCTAAAAAAAAGACTGAATGCTTCTTATTGCATAAATCAAACAAATGGAACAAAATTTTAAATGTACATTTTTTTCCTCTAATCTCTTTATACCATGACGACAAGTCTGTATAGACTACCGTCTCATAGGTGCCGGTTACGTATCCGCGAAAACGCGAAAACTCGACTTACGGAACACTTCATAGCAGATGACACCTGTTGCTTAATAGGTCAAATATAGGGAACTTAATTTCTAATATCTGTTTTTTACTTCTCCAGTCATTTTTTACCGTGACAACAAACCCATTAAGGTTGTCTATTGTCTCGCAGGTGCCGGTTACGTACCCGCGAAAACATGAAAAATCGACTTACGGAATATTTTATAGCAGACGACAACTGTTGCTTAAAGTCAATTATAGGGATTTTTCTATTTTTCTTTTTCATTTTCTCTCACTAGGGCCAATGATTTGGTTACGATGACCATCTCACCCATACGTGACTGATACGTGCTGCGCATAAAATCGTAAAATCAACTTTGACACTTTCGGAGGCAACTGATACCTGTTAAACAAATCAAAGAAAGGTAAACAAAATTTTTCCCTGTTTTCTTACCAGGGTCACGAAAACATTGAACCAATTTTGACGACCGCGCGAGTCAAAAGTCAATTTTATGTTTAATCGCTTTGCAAAAATATAGAATTCAGAAGCAACTGTTTGCTGTTGCGGAAACTTTTTCCGATAAAAAAATCTTGTTCTTGTTTGAAGAATTTAGAAGTAGGCCATAAAGATACAATAAGATGTAAGAATAACTAAAAATCAATGTTTTCTTTGATAGGGTAGAAAACATTGTGGGAAAAGGAGAAAATGCTGGTAACCTGCATTGTCTCCTTTCCTCAGATTATTTTCAAAAGCCTTCTCTTTCAGGGGTGTTTAAAGGCGTCATTGTGTGGTAAAAGGTTAATAAGAATAAACAGATATCCCCCCCTTCCCATCAGCCAATGAAATCTCTTCCCTCTCTGAAATTATCCAATCAGAGAAGCTTTAAGGAAATCAGAATGGGAACCAACAGCCAAATCAGAATGGGAACCAACGGCCAATCAGATATTCAACAGCCAATCAGAGAGCTTCAAAATCGCTCCAAAATGGCGCCATAATTTATCGTTTAAAAACAGTGAAAAAAAAGGCATAAAAGTGGATTTAAAGTCTTCTTTAAAGGCTGCTGTGCAGTCCTTGGCGAACTGCCAGGCATGCACCATCCACACATGCCAGATTTCACTGAAAATGGGCAAAAATTTAAGAAAATAGGGGCGCAGCAGACCTTGTATTGGTCTTTTCAAGCCCCTTGCAAGAATTACTTCCCTTAGACCCTCGATGCACCCCCCCCTTCCCCAGCCCTTAACTGGATTCGCTTTTCTAACTCAGCCCACAATAAATGCTGCACATTGAAACTTTCAATAAGCCAAAGTGATCAATGTACAGTGTAAAAAAGCCCCAGAAATTAATGCGACAAGTGGCTAAAAAAAGACTGAAAACTCTTTTAGTTGCTTCCTATAGCATATATCAAACAAAGGCAACTGAAATGTAATTTCTCTAATCTCTTCAAACTGCAACAAGAAACCCAGTTACGTTGACTACCGTCTCATATGTGCCAGTTACGCTCATGCGAAAACCCCAGAAAATAATGCGACAAGTGGCTAAAAAAAAGACTGAATGCTTCTTATTGCATAAATCAAACAAATGGAACAAAATTTTAAATGTACATTTTTTTCCTCTAATCTCTTTATACCATGACGACAAGTCTGTATAGACTACCGTCTCATAGGTGCCGGTTACGTATCCGCGAAAACGCGAAAACTCGACTTACGGAACACTTCATAGCAGATGACACCTGTTGCTTAATAGGTCAAATATAGGGAACTTAATTTCTAATATCTGTTTTTTACTTCTCCAGTCATTTTTTACCGTGACAACAAACCCATTAAGGTTGTCTATTGTCTCGCAGGTGCCGGTTACGTACCCGCGAAAACATGAAAAATCGACTTACGGAATATTTTATAGCAGACGACAACTGTTGCTTAAAGTCAATTATAGGGATTTTTCTATTTTTCTTTTTCATTTTCTCTCACTAGGGCCAATGATTTGGTTACGATGACCATCTCACCCATACGTGACTGATACGTGCTGCGCATAAAATCGTAAAATCAACTTTGACACTTTCGGAGGCAACTGATACCTGTTAAACAAATCAAAGAAAGGTAAACAAAATTTTTCCCTGTTTTCTTACCAGGGTCACGAAAACATTGAACCAATTTTGACGACCGCGCGAGTCAAAAGTCAATTTTATGTTTAATCGCTTTGCAAAAATATAGAATTCAGAAGCAACTGTTTGCTGTTGCGGAAACTTTTTCCGATAAAAAAATCTTGTTCTTGTTTGAAGAATTTAGAAGTAGGCCATAAAGATACAATAAGATGTAAGAATAACTAAAAATCAATGTTTTCTTTGATAGGGTAGAAAACATTGTGGGAAAAGGAGAAAATGCTGGTAACCTGCATTGTCTCCTTTCCTCAGATTATTTTCAAAAGCCTTCTCTTTCAGGGGTGTTTAAAGGCGTCATTGTGTGGTAAAAGGTTAATAAGAATAAACAGATATCCCCCCCTTACCATCAGCCAATGAAATCTCTTCCCTCTCTGAAATTATCCAATCAGAGAAGCTTTAAGGAAATCAGAATGGGAACCAACAGCCAAATCAGAATGGGAACCAACGGCCAATCAGATATTCAACAGCCAATCAGAGAGCTTCAAAATCGCTCCAAAATGGCGCCATAATTTATCGTTTAAAAACAGTGAAAAAAAAGGCATAAAAGTGGATTTAAAGTCTTCTTTAAAGGCTGCTGTGCAGTCCTTGGCGAACTGCCAGGCATGCACCATCCACACATGCCAGATTTCACTGAAAATGGGCAAAAATTTAAGAAAATAGGGGCGCAGCAGACCTTGTATTGGTCTTTTCAAGCCCCTTGCAAGAATTACTTCCCTTAGACCCTCGATGCACCCCCCCCTTCCCCAGCCCTTAACTGGATTCGCTTTTCTAACTCAGCCCACAATAAATGCTGCACATTGAAACTTTCAATAAGCCAAAGTGATCAATGTACAGTGTAAAAAAGCCCCAGAAATTAATGCGACAAGTGGCTAAAAAAAGACTGAAAACTCTTTTAGTTGCTTCCTATAGCATATATCAAACAAAGGCAACTGAAATGTAATTTCTCTAATCTCTTCAAACTGCAACAAGAAACCCAGTTACGTTGAATACCGTCTCATATGTGCCAGTTACGCTCATGCGAAAACCCCAGAAAATAATGCGACAAGTGGCTAAAAAAAAGACTGAATGCTTCTTATTGCATAAATCAAACAAATGGAACAAAATTTTAAATGTACATTTTTTTCCTCTAATCTCTTTATACCATGACGACAAGTCTGTATAGACTACCGTCTCATAGGTGCCGGTTACGTATCCGCGAAAACGCGAAAACTCGACTTACGGAACACTTCATAGCAGATGACACCTGTTGCTTAATAGGTCAAATATAGGGAACTTAATTTCTAATATCTGTTTTTTACTTCTCCAGTCATTTTTTACCGTGACAACAAACCCATTAAGGTTGTCTATTGTCTCGCAGGTGCCGGTTACGTACCCGCGAAAACATGAAAAATCGACTTACGGAATATTTTATAGCAGACGACAACTGTTGCTTAAAGTCAATTATAGGGATTTTTCTATTTTTCTTTTTCATTTTCTCTCACTAGGGCCAATGATTTGGTTACGATGACCATCTCACCCATACGTGACTGATACGTGCTGCGCATAAAATCGTAAAATCAACTTTGACACTTTCGGAGGCAACTGATACCTGTTAAACAAATCAAAGAAAGGTAAACAAAATTTTTCCCTGTTTTCTTACCAGGGTCACGAAAACATTGAACCAATTTTGACGACCGCACGAGTCAAAAGTCAATTTTATGTTTAATCGCTTTGCAAAAATATAGAATTCAGAAGCAACTGTTTGCTGTTGCGGAAACTTTTTCCGATAAAAAAATCTTGTTCTTGTTTGAAGAATTTAGAAGTAGGCCATAAAGATACAATAAGATGTAAGAATAACTAAAAATCAATGTTTTCTTTGATAGGGTAGAAAACATTGTGGGAAAAGGAGAAAATGCTGGTAACCTGCATTGTCTCCTTTCCTCAGATTATTTTCAAAAGCCTTCTCTTTCAGGGGTGTTTAAAGGCGTCATTGTGTGGTAAAAGGTTAATAAGAATAAGCAGATATCCCCCCCTTACCATCAGCCAATGAAATCTCTTCCCTCTCTGAAATTATCCAATCAGAGAAGCTTTAAGGAAATCAGAATGGGAACCAACAGCCAAATCAGAATGGGAACCAACGGCCAATCAGATATTCAACAGCCAATCAGAGAGCTTCAAAATCGCTCCAAAATGGCGCCATAATTTATCGTTTAAAAACAGTGAAAAAAAAGGCATAAAAGTGGATTTAAAGTCTTCTTTAAAGGCTGCTGTGCAGTCCTTGGCGAACTGCCAGGCATGCACCATCCACACATGCCAGATTTCACTGAAAATGGGCAAAAATTTAAGAAAATAGGGGCGCAGCAGACCTTGTATTGGTCTTTTCAAGCCCCTTGCAAGAATTACTTCCCTTAGACCCTCGATGCACCCCCCCTTCCCCAGCCCTTAACTGGATTCGCTTTTCTAACTCAGCCCACAATAAATGCTGCACATTGAAACTTTCAATAAGCCAAAGTGATCAATGTACAGTGTAAAAAAGCCCCAGAAATTAATGCGACAAGTGGCTAAAAAAAGACTGAAAACTCTTTTAGTTGCTTCCTATAGCATATATCAAACAAAGGCAACTGAAATGTAATTTCTCTAATCTCTTCAAACTGCAACAAGAAACCCAGTTACGTTGACTACCGTCTCATATGTGCCAGTTACGCTCATGCGAAAACCCCAGAAAATAATGCGACAAGTGGCTAAAAAAAAGACTGAATGCTTCTTATTGCATAAATCAAACAAATGGAACAAAATTTTAAATGTACATTTTTTTCCTCTAATCTCTTTATACCATGACGACAAGTCTGTATAGACTACCGTCTCATAGGTGCCGGTTACGTATCCGCGAAAACTCGACTTACAGAACACTTCATAGCAGATGACACCTGTTGCTTAATAGGTCAAATATAGGGAACTTAATTTCTAATATCTGTTTTTTACTTCTCCAGTCATTTTTTACCGTGACAACAAACCCATTAAGGTTGTCTATTGTCTCGCAGGTGCCGGTTACGTACCCGCGAAAACATGAAAAATCGACTTACGGAATATTTTATAGCAGACGACAACTGTTGCTTAAAGTCAATTATAGGGATTTTTCTATTTTTCTTTTTCATTTTCTCTCACTAGGGCCAATGATTTGGTTACGATGACCATCTCACCCATACGTGACTGATACGTGCTGCGCATAAAATCGTAAAATCAACTTTGACACTTTCGGAGGCAACTGATACCTGTTAAACAAATCAAAGAAAGGTAAACAAAATTTTTCCCTGTTTTCTTACCAGGGTCACGAAAACATTGAACCAATTATGACGACCGCGCGAGTCAAAAGTCAATTTTATGTTTAATCGCTTTGCAAAAATATAGAATTCAGAAGCAACTGTTTGCTGTTGCGGAAACTTTTTCCGATAAAAAAATCTTGTTCTTGTTTGAAGAATGTAGAAGTAGGCCATAAAGATACAATAAGATGTAAGAATAACTAAAAATCAATGTTTTCTTTGATAGGGTAGAAAACATTGTGGGAAAAGGAGAAAATGCTGGTAACCTGCATTGTCTCCTTTCCTCAGATTATTTTCAAAAGCCTTCTCTTTCAGGGGTGTTTAAAGGCGTCATTGTGTGGTAAAAGGTTAATAAGAATAAACAGATATCCCCCCCCTTCCCATCAGCCAATGAAATCTCTTCCCTCTCTGAAATTATCCAATCAGAGAAGCTTTAAGGAAATCAGAATGGGAACCAACAGCCAAATCAGAATGGGAACCAACGGCCAATCAGATATTCAACAGCCAATCAGAGAGCTTCAAAATCGCTCCAAAATGGCGCCATAATTTATCGTTTAAAAACAGTGAAAAAAAAGGCATAAAAGTGGATTTAAAGTCTTCTTTAAAGGCTGCTGTGCAGTCCTTGGCGAACTGCCAGGCATGCACCATCCACACATGCCAGATTTCACTGAAAATGGGCAAAAATTTAAGAAAATAGGGGCGCATTAGACCTTGTATTGGTCTTTTCAAGCCCCTTGCAAGAATTACTTCCCTTAGACCCTCGATGCACCCCCCCTTCCCCAGCCCTTAACTGGATTCGCTTTTCTAACTCAGCCCACAATAAATGCTGCACATTGAAACTTTCAATAAGCCAAAGTGATCAATGTACAGTGTAAAAAAGCCCCAGAAATTAATGCGACAAGTGGCTAAAAAAAGACTGAAAACTCTTTTAGTTGCTTCCTATAGCATATATCAAACAAAGGCAACTGAAATGTAATTTCTCTAATCTCTTCAAACTGCAACAAGAAACCCAGTTACGTTGACTACCGTCTCATATGTGCCAGTTACGCTCATGCGAAAACCCCAGAAAATAATGCGACAAGTGGCTAAAAAAAAGACTGAATGCTTCTTATTGCATAAATCAAACAAATGGAACAAAATTTTAAATGTACATTTTTTTCCTCTAATCTCTTTATACCATGACGACAAGTCTGTATAGACTACCGTCTCATAGGTGCCGGTTACGTATCCGCGAAAACGCGAAAACTCGACTTACGGAACACTTCATAGCAGATGACACCTGTTGCTTAATAGGTCAAATATAGGGAACTTAATTTCTAATATCTGTTTTTTACTTCTCCAGTCATTTTTTACCGTGACAACAAACCCATTAAGGTTGTCTATTGTCTCGCAGGTGCCGGTTACGTACCCGCGAAAACATGAAAAATCGACTTACGGAATATTTTATAGCAGACGACAACTGTTGCTTAAAGTCAATTATAGGGATTTTTCTATTTTTCTTTTTCATTTTCTCTCACTAGGGCCAATGATTTGGTTACGATGACCATCTCACCCATACGTGACTGATACGTGCTGCGCATAAAATCGTAAAATCAACTTTGACACTTTCGGAGGCAACTGATACCTGTTAAACAAATCAAAGAAAGGTAAACAAAATTTTTCCCTGTTTTCTTACCAGGGTCACGAAAACATTGAACCAATTTTGACGACCGCGCGAGTCAAAAGTCAATTTTATGTTTAATCGCTTTGCAAAAATATAGAATTCAGAAGCAACTGTTTGCTGTTGCGGAAACTTTTTCCGATAAAAAAATCTTGTTCTTGTTTGAAGAATTTAGAAGTAGGCCATAAAGATACAATAAGATGTAAGAATAACTAAAAATCAATGTTTTCTTTGATAGGGTAGAAAACATTGTGGGAAAAGGAGAAAATGCTGGTAACCTGCATTGTCTCCTTTCCTCAGATTATTTTCAAAAGCCTTCTCTTTCAGGGGTGTTTAAAGGCGTCATTGTGTGGTAAAAGGTTAATAAGAATAAACAGATATCCCCCCCTTCCCATCAGCCAATGAAATCTCTTCCCTCTCTGAAATTATCCAATCAGAGAAGCTTTAAGGAAATCAGAATGGGAACCAACAGCCAAATCAGAATGGGAACCAACGGCCAATCAGATATTCAACAGCCAATCAGAGAGCTTCAAAATCGCTCCAAAATGGCGCCATAATTTATCGTTTAAAAACAGTGAAAAAAAAGGCATAAAAGTGGATTTAAAGTCTTCTTTAAAGGCTGCTGTGCAGTCCTTGGCGAACTGCCAGGCATGCACCATCCACACATGCCAGATTTCACTGAAAATGGGCAAAAATTTAAGAAAATAGGGGCGCAGCAGACCTTGTATTGGTCTTTTCAAGCCCCTTGCAAGAATTACTTCCCTTAGACCCTCGATGCACCCCCCCCTTCCCCAGCCCTTAACTGGATTCGCTTTTCTAACTCAGCCCACAATAAATGCTGCACATTGAAACTTTCAATAAGCCAAAGTGATCAATGTACAGTGTAAAAAAGCCCCAGAAATTAATGCGACAAGTGGCTAAAAAAAGACTGAAAACTCTTTTAGTTGCTTCCTATAGCATATATCAAACAAAGGCAACTGAAATGTAATTTCTCTAATCTCTTCAAACTGCAACAAGAAACCCAGTTACATTGACTACCGTCTCATATGTGCCAGTTACGCTCATGCGAAAACCCCAGAAAATAATGCGACAAGTGGCTAAAAAAAAGACTGAATGCTTCTTATTGCATAAATCAAACAAATGGAACAAAATTTTAAATGTACATTTTTTTCCTCTAATCTCTTTATACCATGACGACAAGTCTGTATAGACTACCGTCTCATAGGTGCCGGTTACGTATCCGCGAAAACGCGAAAACTCGACTTACGGAACACTTCATAGCAGATGACACCTGTTGCTTAATAGGTCAAATATAGGGAACTTAATTTCTAATATCTGTTTTTTACTTCTCCAGTCATTTTTTACCGTGACAACAAACCCATTAAGGTTGTCTATTGTCTCGCAGGTGCCGGTTACGTACCCGCGAAAACATGAAAAATCGACTTACGGAATATTTTATAGCAGACGACAACTGTTGCTTAAAGTCAATTATAGGGATTTTTCTATTTTTCTTTTTCATTTTCTCTCACTAGGGCCAATGATTTGGTTACGATGACCATCTCACCCATACGTGACTGATACGTGCTGCGCATAAAATCGTAAAATCAACTTTGACACTTTCGGAGGCAACTGATACCTGTTAAACAAATCAAAGAAAGGTAAACAAAATTTTTCCCTGTTTTCTTACCAGGGTCACGAAAACATTGAACCAATTTTGACGACCGCGCGAGTCAAAAGTCAATTTTATGTTTAATCGCTTTGCAAAAATATAGAATTCAGAAGCAACTGTTTGCTGTTGCGGAAACTTTTTCCGATAAAAAAATCTTGTTCTTGTTTGAAGAATTTAGAAGTAGGCCATAAAGATACAATAAGATGTAAGAATAACTAAAAATCAATGTTTTCTTTGATAGGGTAGAAAACATTGTGGGAAAAGGAGAAAATGCTGGTAACCTGCATTGTCTCCTTTCCTCAGATTATTTTCAAAAGCCTTCTCTTTCAGGGGTGTTTAAAGGCGTCATTGTGTGGTAAAAGGTTAATAAGAATAAACAGATATCCCCCCCTTCCCATCAGCCAATGAAATCTCTTCCCTCTCTGAAATTATCCAATCAGAGAAGCTTTAAGGAAATCAGAATGGGAACCAACAGCCAAATCAGAATGGGAACCAACGGCCAATCAGATATTCAACAGCCAATCAGAAAGCTTCAAAATCGCTCCAAAATGGCGCCATAATTTATCGTTTAAAAACAGTGAAAAAAAAGGCATAAAAGTGGATTTAAAGTCTTCTTTAAAGGCTGCTGTGCAGTCCTTGGCGAACTGCCGGGCATGAACCATCCACACATGCCAGATTTCACTGAAAATGGGCAAAAATTTAAGAAAATAGGGGCGCAGCAGACCTTGTATTGGTCTTTTCAAGCCCCTTGCAAGAATTACTTCCCTTAGACCCTCGATGCACCCCCCCCCCTTCCCCAGCCCTTAACTGGATTCGCTTTTCTAACTCAGCCCACAATAAATGCTGCACATTGAAACTTTCAATAAGCCAAAGTGATCAATGTACAGTGTAAAAAAGCCCCAGAAATTAATGCGACAAGTGGCTAAAAAAAGACTGAAAACTCTTTTAGTTGCTTCCTATAGCATATATCAAACAAAGGCAACTGAAATGTAATTTCTCTAATCTCTTCAAACTGCAACAAGAAACCCAGTTACGTTGACTACCGTCTCATATGTGCCAGTTACGCTCATGCGAAAACCCCAGAAAATAATGCGACAAGTGGCTAAAAAAAAGACTGAATGCTTCTTATTGCATAAATCAAACAAATGGAACAAAATTTTAAATGTACATTTTTTTCCTCTAATCTCTTTATACCATGACGACAAGTCTGTATAGACTACCGTCTCATAGGTGCCGGTTACGTATCCGCGAAAACGCGAAAACTCGACTTATGGAACACTTCATAATAGATGACACCTGTTGCTTAATAGGTCAAATATAGGGAACTTAATTTCTAATATCTGTTTTTTACTTCTCCAGTCATTTTTTACCATGACAACAAACCCATTAAGGTTGTCTATTGTCTCGCAGGTGCCGGTTACGTACCCGCGAAAACATGAAAAATCGACTTACGGAATATTTTATAGCAGATGACAACTGTTGCTTAAAGTCAATTATAGGGATTTTTCTATTTTTCTTTTTCATTTTCTCTCACTAGGGCCAATGATTTGGTTACGATGACCATCTCACCCATACGTGACTGATACGTGCTGCGCATAAAATCGTAAAATCAACTTTGACACTTTCGGAGGCAACTGATACCTGTTAAACAAATCAAAGAAAGGTAAACAAAATTTTTCCCTGTTTTCTTACCAGGGTCACGAAAACATTGAACCAATTTTGACGACCGCGCGAGTCAAAAGTCAATTTTATGTTTAATCGCTTTGCAAAAATATAGAATTCAGAAGCAACTGTTTGCTGTTGCGGAAACTTTTTCCGATAAAAAAATCTTGTTCTTGTTTGAAGAATTTAGAAGTAGGCCATAAAGATACAATAAGATGTAAGAATAACTAAAAATCAATGTTTTCTTTGATAGGGTAGAAAACATTGTGGGAAAAGGAGAAAATGCTGGTAACCTGCATTGTCTCCTTTCCTCAGATTATTTTCAAAAGCCTTCTCTTTCAGGGGTGTTTAAAGGCGTCATTGTGTGGTAAAAGGTTAATAAGAATAAACAGATATCCCCCCCCTTCCC
This sequence comes from Tridacna crocea, assembly GCA_943736015.1. NCBI lineage: Eukaryota > Metazoa > Mollusca > Bivalvia > Cardiida > Cardiidae > Tridacna > Tridacna crocea. The sequence goes on from OX031059.1 coordinate 32,190,132, forward strand.
ATCAGCCAATGAAATCTCTTCCCTCTCTGAAATTATCCAATCAGAGAAGCTTTAAGGAAATCAGAATGGGAACCAACAGCCAAATCAGAATGGGAACCAACGGCCAATCAGATATTCAACAGCCAATCAGAGAGCTTCAAAATCGCTCCAAAATGGCGCCATAATTTATCGTTTAAAAACAGTGAAAAAAAAGGCATAAAAGTGGATTTAAAGTCTTCTTTAAAGGCTGCTGTGCAGTCCTTGGCGAACTGCCAGGCATGCACCATCCACACATGCCAGATTTCACTGAAAATGGGCAAAAATTTAAGAAAATAGGGGCGCAGCAGACCTTGTATTGGTCTTTTCAAGCCCCTTGCAAGAATTACTTCCCTTAGACCCTCGATGCACCCCCCCCCTTCCCCAGCCCTTAACTGGATTCGCTTTTCTAACTCAGCCCACAATAAATGCTGCACATTGAAACTTTCAATAAGCCAAAGTGATCAATGTACAGTGTAAAAAAGCCCCAGAAATTAATGCGACAAGTGGCTAAAAAAAGACTGAAAACTCTTTTAGTTGCTTCCTATAGCATATATCAAACAAAGGCAACTGAAATGTAATTTCTCTAATCTCTTCAAACTGCAACAAGAAACCCAGTTACGTTGACTACCGTCTCATATGTGCCAGTTACGCTCATGCGAAAACCCCAGAAAATAATGCGACAAGTGGCTAAAAAAAAAGACTGAATGCTTCTTATTGCATAAATCAAACAAATGGAACAAAATTTTAAATGTACATTTTTTTCCTCTAATCTCTTTATACCATGACGACAAGTCTGTATAGACTACCGTCTCATAGGTGCCGGTTACGTATCCGCGAAAACGCGAAAACTCGACTTACGGAACACTTCATAGCAGATGACACCTGTTGCTTAATAGGTCAAATATAGGGAACTTAATTTCTAATATCTGTTTTTTACTTCTCCAGTCATTTTTTACCGTGACAACAAACCCATTAAGATTGTCTATTGTCTTGCAGGTGCCGGTTACGTACCCGCGAAAACATGAAAAATCGACTTACGGAATATTTTATAGCAGACGACAACTGTTGCTTAAAGTCAATTATAGGGATTTTTCTATTTTTCTTTTTCATTTTCTCTCACTAGGGCCAATGATTTGGTTACGATGACCATCTCACCCATACGTGACTGATACGTGCTGCGCATAAAATCGTAAAATCAACTTTGACACTTTCGGAGGCAACTGATACCTGTTAAACAAATCAAAGAAAGGTAAACAAAATTTTTCCCTGTTTTCTTACCAGGGTCACGAAAACATTGAACCAATTTTGACGACCGCGCGAGTCAAAAGTCAATTTTATGTTTAATCGCTTTGCAAAAATATAGAATTCAGAAGCAACTGTTTGCTGTTGCGGAAACTTTTTCCGATAAAAAAATCTTGTTCTTGTTTGAAGAATTTAGAAGTAGGCCATAAAGATACAATAAGATGTAAGAATAACTAAAAATCAATGTTTTCTTTGATAGGGTAGAAAACATTGTGGGAAAAGGAGAAAATGCTGGTAACCTGCATTGTCTCCTTTCCTCAGATTATTTTCAAAAGCCTTCTCTTTCAGGGGTGTTTAAAGGCGTCATTGTGTGGTAAAAGGTTAATAAGAATAAACAGATATCCCCCCCTTCCCATCAGCCAATGAAATCTCTTCCCTCTCTGAAATTATCCAATCAGAGAAGCTTTAAGGAAATCAGAATGGGAACCAACAGCCAAATCAGAATGGGAACCAACGGCCAATCAGATATTCAACAGCCAATCAGAGAGCTTCAAAATCGCTCCAAAATGGCGCCATAATTTATCGTTTAAAAACAGTGAAAAAAAAGGCATAAAAGTGGATTTAAAGTCTTCTTTAAAGGCTGCTGTGCAGTCCTTGGCGAACTGCCAGGCATGCACCATCCACACATGCCAGATTTCACTGAAAATGGGCAAAAATTCAAGAAAATAGGGGCGCAGCAGACCTTGTATTGGTCTTTTCAAGCCCCTTGCAAGAATTACTTCCCTTAGACCCTCGATGCACACCCCCCTTCCCCAGCCCTTAACTGGATTCGCTTTTCTAACTCAGCCCACAATAAATGCTGCACATTGAAACTTTCAATAAGCCAAAGTGATCAATGTACAGTGTAAAAAAGCCCCAGAAATTAATGCGACAAGTGGCTAAAAAAAGACTGAAAACTCTTTTAGTTGCTTCCTATAGCATATATCAAACAAAGGCAACTGAAATGTAATTTCTCTAATCTCTTCAAACTGCAATAAGAAACCCAGTTACGTTGACTACCGTCTCATATGTGCCAGTTACGCTCATGCGAAAACCCCAGAAAATAATGCGACAAGTGGCTAAAAAAAAGACTGAATGCTTCTTATTGCATAAATCAAACAAATGGAACAAAATTTTAAATGTACATTTTTTTCCTCTAATCTCTTTATACCATGACGACAAGTCTGTATAGACTACCGTCTCATAGGTGCCGGTTACGTATCCGCGAAAACGCGAAAACTCGACTTACGGAACACTTCATAGCAGATGACACCTGTTGCTTAATAGGTCAAATATAGGGAACTTAATTTCTAATATCTGTTTTTTACTTCTCCAGTCATTTTTTACCGTGACAACAAACCCATTAAGGTTGTCTATTGTCTCGCAGGTGCCGGTTACGTACCCGCGAAAACATGAAAAATCGACTTACGGAATATTTTATAGCAGACGACAACTGTTGCTTAAAGTCAATTATAGGGATTTTTCTATTTTTCTTTTTCATTTTCTCTCACTAGGGCCAATGATTTGGTTACGATGACCATCTCACCCATACGTGACTGATACGTGCTGCGCATAAAATCGTAAAATCAACTTTGACACTTTCGGAGGCAACTGATACCTGTTAAACAAATCAAAGAAAGGTAAACAAAATTTTTCCCTGTTTTCTTACCAGGGTCACGAAAACATTGAACCAATTTTGACGACCGCGCGAGTCAAAAGTCAATTTTATGTTTAATCGCTTTGCAAAAATATAGAATTCAGAAGCAACTGTTTGCTGTTGCGGAAACTTTTTCCGATAAAAAAATCTTGTTCTTGTTTGAAGAATTTAGAAGTAGGCCATAAAGATACAATAAGATGTAAGAATAACTAAAAATCAATGTTTTCTTTGATAGGGTAGAAAACATTGTGGGAAAAGGAGAAAATGCTGGTAACCTGCATTGTCTCCTTTCCTCAGATTATTTTCAAAAGCCTTCTCTTTCAGGGGTGTTTAAAGGCGTCATTGTGTGGTAAAAGGTTAATAAGAATAAACAGATATCCCCCCCTTCCCATCAGCCAATGAAATCTCTTCCCTCTCTGAAATTATCCAATCAGAGAAGCTTTAAGGAAATCAGAATGGGAACCAACAGCCAAATCAGAATGGGAACCAACGGCCAATCAGATATTCAACAGCCAATCAGAGAGCTTCAAAATCGCTCCAAAATGGCGCCATAATTTATCGTTTAAAAACAGTGAAAAAAAAGGCATAAAAGTGGATTTAAAGTCTTCTTTAAAGGCTGCTGTGCAGTCCTTGGCGAACTGCCAGGCATGCACCATCCACACATGCCAGATTTCACTGAAAATGGGCAAAAATTTAAGAAAATAGGGGCGCAGCAGACCTTGTATTGGTCTTTTCAAGCCCCTTGCAAGAATTACTTCCCTTAGACCCTCGATGCACCCCCCCCTTCCCCAGCCCTTAACTGGATTCGCTTTTCTAACTCAGCCCACAATAAATGCTGCACATTGAAACTTTCAATAAGCCAAAGTGATCAATGTACAGTGTAAAAAAGCCCCAGAAATTAATGCGACAAGTGGCTAAAAAAAGACTGAAAACTCTTTTAGTTGCTTCCTATAGCATATATCAAACAAAGGCAACTGAAATGTAATTTCTCTAATCTCTTCAAATTGCAACAAGAAACCCAGTTACGTTGACTACCGTCTCATATGTGCCAGTTACGCTCATGCGAAAACCCCAGAAAATAATGCGACAAGTGGCTAAAAAAAAGACTGAATGCTTCTTATTGCATAAATCAAACAAATGGAACAAAATTTTAAATGTACATTTTTTTCCTCTAGTCTCTTTATACCATGACGACAAGTCTGTATAGACTACCGTCTCATAGGTGCCGGTTACGTATCCGCGAAAACGCAAAAACTCGACTTACGGAACACTTCATAGCAGATGACACCTGTTGCTTAATAGGTCAAATATAGGGAACTTAATTTCTAATATCTGTTTTTTACTTCTCCAGTCATTTTTTACCGTGACAACAAACCCATTAAGGTTGTCTATTGTCTCGCAGGTGCCGGTTACGTACCCGCGAAAACATGAAAAATCGACTTACGGAATATTTTATAGCAGACGACAACTGTTGCTTAAAGTCAATTATAGGGATTTTTCTATTTTTCTTTTTCATTTTCTCTCACTAGGGCCAATGATTTGGTTACGATGACCATCTCACCCATACGTGACTGATACGTGCTGCGCATAAAATCGTAAAATCAACTTTGACACTTTCGGAGGCAACTGATACCTGTTAAACAAATCAAAGAAAGGTAAACAAAATTTTTCCCTGTTTTCTTACCAGGGTCACGAAAACATTGAACCAATTTTGACGACCGCGCGAGTCAAAAGTCAATTTTATGTTTAATCGCTTTGCAAAAATATAGAATTCAGAAGCAACTGTTTGCTGTTGCGGAAACTTTTTCCGATAAAAAAATCTTGTTCTTGTTTGAAGAATTTAGAAGTAGGCCATAAAGATACAATAAGATGTAAGAATAACTAAAAATCAATGTTTTCTTTGATAGGGTAGAAAACATTGTGGGAAAAGGAGAAAATGCTGGTAACCTGCATTGTCTCCTTTCCTCAGATTATTTTCAAAAGCCTTCTCTTTCAGGGGTGTTTAAAGGCGTCATTGTGTGGTAAAAGGTTAATAAGAATAAACAGATATCCCCCCCTTCCCATCAGCCAATGAAATCTCTTCCCTCTCTGAAATTATCCAATCAGAGAAGCTTTAAGGAAATCAGAATGGGAACCAACAGCCAAATCAGAATGGGAACCAACGGCCAATCAGATATTCAACAGCCAATCAGAGAGCTTCAAAATCGCTCCAAAATGGCGCCATAATTTATCGTTTAAAAACAGTGAAAAAAAAGGCATAAAAGTGGATTTAAAGTCTTCTTTAAAGGCTGCTGTGCAGTCCTTGGCGAACTGCCAGGCATGCACCATCCACACATGCCAGATTTCACTGAAAATGGGCAAAAATTTAAGAAAATAGGGGCGCAGCAGACCTTGTATTGGTCTTTTCAAGCCCCTTGCAAGAATTACTTCCCTTAGACCCTCGATGCACCCCCCCCCTTCCCCAGCCCTTAACTGGATTCGCTTTTCTAACTCAGCCCACAATAAATGCTGCACATTGAAACTTTCAATAAGCCAAAGTGATCAATGTACAGTGTAAAAAAGCCCCAGAAATTAATGCGACAAGTGGCTAAAAAAAGACTGAAAACTCTTTTAGTTGCTTCCTATAGCATATATCAAACAAAGGCAACTGAAATGTAATTTCTCTAATCTCTTCAAATTGCAACAAGAAACCCAGTTACGTTGACTACCGTCTCATATGTGCCAGTTACGCTCATGCGAAAACCCCAGAAAATAATGCGACAAGTGGCTAAAAAAAAGACTGAATGCTTCTTATTGCATAAATCAAACAAATGGAACAAAATTTTAAATGTACATTTTTTTCCTCTAATCTCTTTATACCATGACGACAAGTCTGTATAGACTACCGTCTCATAGGTGCCGGTTACGTATCCGCGAAAACGCGAAAACTCGACTTACGGAACACTTCATAGCAGATGACACCTGTTGCTTAATAGGTCAAATATAGGGAACTTAATTTCTAATATCTGATTTTTACTTCTCCAGTCATTTTTTACCGTGACAACAAACCCATTAAGGTTGTCTATTGTCTCGCAGGTGCCGGTTACGTACCCGCGAAAACATGAAAAATCGACTTACGGAATATTTTATAGCAGACGACAACTGTTGCTTAAAGTCAATTATAGGGATTTTTCTATTTTTCTTTTTCATTTTCTCTCACTAGGGCCAATGATTTGGTTACGATGACCATCTCACCCATACGTGACTGATACGTGCTGCGCATAAAATCGTAAAATCAACTTTGACACTTTCGGAGGCAACTGATACCTGTTAAACAAATCAAAGAAAGGTAAACAAAATTTTTCCCTGTTTTCTTACCAGGGTCACGAAAACATTGAACCAATTTTGACGACCGCGCGAGTCAAAAGTCAATTTTATGTTTAATCGCTTTGCAAAAATATAGAATTCAGAAGCAACTGTTTGCTGTTGCGGAAACTTTTTCCGATAAAAAAATCTTGTTCTTGTTTGAAGAATTTAGAAGTAGGCCATAAAGATACAATAAGATGTAAGAATAACTAAAAATCAATGTTTTCTTTGATAGGGTAGAAAACATTGTGGGAAAAGGAGAAAATGCTGGTAACCTGCATTGTCTCCTTTCCTCAGATTATTTTCAAAAGCCTTCTCTTTCAGGGGTGTTTAAAGGCGTCATTGTGTGGTAAAAGGTTAATAAGAATAAACAGATATCCCCCCCTTCCCATCAGCCAATGAAATCTCTTCCCTCTCTGAAATTATCCAATCAGAGAAGCTTTAAGGAAATCAGAATGGGAACCAACAGCCAAATCAGAATGGGAACCAACGGCCAATCAGATATTCAACAGCCAATCAGAGAGCTTCAAAATCGCTCCAAAATGGCGCCATAATTTATCGTTTAAAAACAGTGAAAAAAAAGGCATAAAAGTGGATTTAAAGTCTTCTTTAAAGGCTGCTGTGCAGTCCTTGGCGAACTGCCAGGCATGCACCATCCACACATGCCAGATTTCACTGAAAATGGGCAAAAATTTAAGAAAATAGGGGCGCAGCAGACCTTGTATTGGTCTTTTCAAGCCCCTTGCAAGAATTACTTCCCTTAGACCCTCGATGCACCCCCCCCTTCCCCAGCCCTTAACTGGATTCGCTTTTCTAACTCAGCCCACAATAAATGCTGCACATTGAAACTTTCAATAAGCCAAAGTGATCAATGTACAGTGTAAAAAAGCCCCAGAAATTAATGCGACAAGTGGCTAAAAAAAGACTGAAAACTCTTTTAGTTGCTTCCTATAGCATATATCAAACAAAGGCAACTGAAATGTAATTTCTCTAATCTCTTCAAATTGCAACAAGAAACCCAGTTACGTTGACTACCGTCTCATATGTGCCAGTTATGCTCATGCGAAAACCCCAGAAAATAATGCGACAAGTGGCTAAAAAAAAGACTGAATGCTTCTTATTGCATAAATCAAACAAATGGAACAAAATTTTAAATGTACATTTTTTTCCTCTAATCTCTTTATACCATGACGACAAGTCTGTATAGACTACCGTCTCATAGGTGCCGGTTACGTATCCGCGAAAACGCGAAAACTCGACTTACGGAACACTTCATAGCAGATGACACCTGTTGCTTAATAGGTCAAATATAGGGAACTTAATTTCTAATATCTGTTTTTTACTTCTCCAGTCATTTTTTACCGTGACAACAAACCCATTAAGGTTGTCTATTGTCTCGCAGGTGCCGGTTACGTACCCGCGAAAACATGAAAAATCAACTTACGGAATATTTTATAGCAGACGACAACTGTTGCTTAAAGTCAATTATAGGGATTTTTCTATTTTTCTTTTTCATTTTCTCTCACTAGGGCCAATGATTTGGTTACGATGACCATCTCACCCATACGTGACTGATACGTGCTGCGCATAAAATCGTAAAATCAACTTTGACACTTTCGGAGGCAACTGATACCTGATAAACAAATCAAAGAAAGGTAAACAAAATTTTTCCCTGTTTTCTTACCAGGGTCACGAAAACATTGAACCAATTTTGACGACCGCGCGAGTCAAAAGTCAATTTTATGTTTAATCGCTTTGCAAAAATATAGAATTCAGAAGCAACTGTTTGCTGTTGCGGAAACTTTTTCCGATAAAAAAATCTTGTTCTTGTTTGAAGAATTTAGAAGTAGGCCATAAAGATACAATAAGATGTAAGAATAACTAAAAATCAATGTTTTCTTTGATAGGGTAGAAAACATTGTGGGAAAAGGAGAAAATGCTGGTAACCTGCATTGTCTCCTTTCCTCAGATTATTTTCAAAAGCCTTCTCTTTCAGGGGTGTTTAAAGGCGTCATTGTGTGGTAAAAGGTTAATAAGAATAAACAGATATCCCCCCCTTCCCATCAGCCAATGAAATCTCTTCCCTCTCTGAAATTATCCAATCAGAGAAGCTTTAAGGAAATCAGAATGGGAACCAACAGCCAAATCAGAATGGGAACCAACGGCCAATCAGATATTCAACAGCCAATCAGAGAGCTTCAAAATCGCTCCAAAATGGCGCCATAATTTATCGTTTAAAAACAGTGAAAAAAAAGGCATAAAAGTGGATTTAAAGTCTTCTTTAAAGGCTGCTGTGCAGTCCTTGGCGAACTGCCAGGCATGCACCATCCACACATGCCAGATTTCACTGAAAATGGGCAAAAATTTAAGAAAATAGGGGCGCAGCAGACCTTGTATTGGTCTTTTCAAGCCCCTTGCAAGAATTACTTCCCTTAGACCCTCGATGCACACCCCCCTTCCCCAGCCCTTAACTGGATTCGCTTTTCTAACTCAGCCCACAATAAATGCTGCACATTGAAACTTTCAATAAGCCAAAGTGATCAATGTACAGTGTAAAAAAGCCCCAGAAATTAATGCGACAAGTGGCTAAAAAAAGACTGAAAACTCTTTTAGTTGCTTCCTATAGCATATATCAAACAAAGGCAACTGAAATGTAATTTCTCTAATCTCTTCAAACTGCAACAAGAAACCCAGTTACGTTGACTACCGTCTCATATGTGCCAGTTATGCTCATGCGAAAACCCCAGAAAATAATGCGACAAGTGGCTAAAAAAAAGACTGAATGCTTCTTATTGCATAAATCAAACAAATGGAACAAAATTTTAAATGTACATTTTTTTCCTCTAATCTCTTTATACCATGACGACAAGTCTGTATAGACTACCGTCTCATAGGTGCCGGTTACGTATCCGCGAAAACGCGAAAACTCGACTTACGGAACACTTCATAGCAGATGACACCTGTTGCTTAATAGGTCAAATATAGGGAACTTAATTTCTAATATCTGTTTTTTACTTCTCCAGTCATTTTTTACCGTGACAACAAACCCATTAAGGTTGTCTATTGTCTCGCAGGTGCCGGTTACGTACCCGCGAAAACATGAAAAAACGACTTACGGAATATTTTATAGCAGACGACAACTGTTGCTTAAAGTCAATTATAGGGATTTTTCTATTTTTCTTTTTCATTTTCTCTCACTAGGGCCAATGATTTGGTTACGATGACCATCTCACCCATACGTGACTGATACGTGCTGCGCATAAAATCGTAAAATCAACTTTGACACTTTTGGAGGCAACTGATACCCGTTAAACAAATCAAAGAAAGGTAAACAAAATTTTTCCCTGTTTTCTTACCAGGGTCACGAAAACATTGAACCAATTTTGACGACCGCGCGAGTCAAAAGTCAATTTTATGTTTAATCGCTTTGCAAAAATATAGAATTCAGAAGCAACTGTTTGCTGTTGCGGAAACTTTTTCCAATAAAAAAATCTTGTTCTTGTTTGAAGAATTTAGAAGTAGGCCATAAAGATACAATAAGATGTAAGAATAACTAAAAATCAATGTTTTCTTTGATAGGGTAGAAAACATTGTGGGAAAAGGAGAAAATGCTGGTAACCTGCATTGTCTCCTTTCCTCAGATTATTTTCAAAAGCCTTCTCTTTCAGGGGTGTTTAAAGGCGTCATTGTGTGGTAAAAGGTTAATAAGAATAAACAGATATCCCCCCCTTCCCATCAGCCAATGAAATCTCTTCCCTCTCTGAAATTATCCAATCAGAGAAGCTTTAAGGAAATCAGAATGGGAACCAACAGCCAAATCAGAATGGGAACCAACGGCCAATCAGATATTCAACAGCCAATCAGAGAGCTTCAAAATCGCTCCAAAATGGCGCCATAATTTATCGTTTAAAAACAGTGAAAAAAAAGGCATAAAAGTGGATTTAAAGTCTTCTTTAAAGGCTGCTGTGCAGTCCTTGGCGAACTGCCAGGCATGCACCATCCACACATGCCAGATTTCACTGAAAATGGGCAAAAATTTAAGAAAATAGGGGCGCAGCAGACCTTGTATTGGTCTTTTCAAGCCCCTTGCAAGAATTACTTCCCTTAGACCCTCGATGCACCCCCCCCTTCCCCAGCCCTTAACTGGATTCGCTTTTCTAACTCAGCCCACAATAAATGCTGCACATTGAAACTTTCAATAAGCCAAAGTGATCAATGTACAGTGTAAAAAAGCCCCAGAAATTAATGCGACAAGTGGCTAAAAAAAGACTGAAAACTCTTTTAGTTGCTTCCTATAGCATATATCAAACAAAGGCAACTGAAATGTAATTTCTCTAATCTCTTCAAACTGCAACAAGAAACCCAGTTACGTTGACTACCGTCTCATATGTGCCAGTTACGCTCATGCGAAAACCCCAGAAAATAATGCGACAAGTGGCTAAAAAAAAGACTGAATGCTTCTTATTGCATAAATCAAACAAATGGAACAAAATTTTAAATGTACATTTTTTTCCTCTAATCTCTTTATACCATGACGACAAGTCTGTATAGACTACCGTCTCATAGGTGCCGGTTACGTATCCGCGAAAACGCGAAAACTCGACTTACGGAACACTTCATAGCAGTTGACACCTGTTGCTTAATAGGTCAAATATAGGGAACTTAATTTCTAATATCTGTTTTTTACTTCTCCAGTCATTTTTTACCGTGACAACAAACCCATTAAGGTTGTCTATTGTCTCGCAGGTGCCGGTTACGTACCCGCGAAAACATGAAAAATCGACTTACGGAATATTTTATAGCAGACGACAACTGTTGCTTAAAGTCAATTATAGGGATTTTTCTATTTTTCTTTTTCATTTTCTCTCACTAGGGCCAATGATTTGGTTACGATGACCATCTCACCCATACGTGACTGATACGTGCTGCGCATAAAATCGTAAAATCAACTTTGACACTTTCGGAGGCAACTGATACCTGTTAAACAAATCAAAGAAAGGTAAACAAAATTTTTCCCTGTTTTCTTACCAGGGTCACGAAAACATTGAACCAATTTTGACGACCGCGCGAGTCAAAAGTCAATTTTATGTTTAATCGCTTTGCAAAAATATAGAATTCAGAAGCAACTGTTTGCTGTTGCGGAAACGTTTTCCGATAAAAAAATCTTGTTCTTGTTTGAAGAATTTAGAAGTAGGCCATAAAGATACAATAAGATGTAAGAATAACTAAAAATCAATGTTTTCTTTGATAGGGTAGAAAACATTGTGGGAAAAGGAGAAAATGCTGGTAACCTGCATTGTCTCCTTTCCTCAGATTATTTTCAAAAGCCTTCTCTTTCAGGGGTGTTTAAAGGCGTCATTGTGTGGTAAAAGGTTAATAAGAATAAACAGATATCCCCCCCTTCCCATCAGCCAATGAAATCTCTTCCCTCTCTGAAATTATCCAATCAGAGAAGCTTTAAGGAAATCAGAATGGGAACCAACAGCCAAATCAGAATGGGAACCAACGGCCAATCAGATATTCAACAGCCAATCAGAGAGCTTCAAAATCGCTCCAAAATGGCGCCATAATTTATCGTTTAAAAACAGTGAAAAAAAAGGCATAAAAGTGGATTTAAAGTCTTCTTTAAAGGCTGCTGTGCAGTCCTTGGCGAACTGCCAGGCATGCACCATCCACACATGCCAGATTTCACTGAAAATGGGCAAAAATTTAAGAAAATAGGGGCGCAGCAGACCTTGTATTGGTCTTTTCAAGCCCCTTGCAAGAATTACTTCCCTTAGACCCTCGATGCACCCCCCCCCTTCCCCAGCCCTTAACTGGATTCGCTTTTCTAACTCAGCCCACAATGAATGCTGCACATTGAAACTTTCAATAAGCCAAAGTGATCAATGTACAGTGTAAAAAAGCCCCAGAAATTAATGCGACAAGTGGCTAAAAAAAGACTGAAAACTCTTTTAGTTGCTTCCTATAGCATATATCAAACAAAGGCAACTGAAATGTAATTTCTCTAATCTCTTCAAATTGCAACAAGAAACCCAGTTACGTTGACTACCGTCTCATATGTGCCAGTTACGCTCATGCGAAAACCCCAGAAAATAATGCGACAAGTGGCTAAAAAAAAGACTGAATGCTTCTTATTGCATAAATCAAACAAATGGAACAAAATTTTAAATGTACATTTTTTTCCTCTAGTCTCTTTATACCATGACGACAAGTCTGTATAGACTACCGTCTCATAGGTGCCGGTTACGTATCCGCGAAAACGCGAAAACTCGACTTACGGAACACTTCATAGCAGATGACACCTGTTGCTTAATAGGTCAAATATAGGGAACTTAATTTCTAATATCTGTTTTTTACTTCTCCAGTCATTTTTTACCGTGACAACAAACCCATTAAGGTTGTCTATTGTCTCGCAGGTGCCGGTTACGTACCCGCGAAAACATGAAAAATCGACTTACGGAATATTTTATAGCAGACGACAACTGTTGCTTAAAGTCAATTATAGGGATTTTTCTATTTTTCTTTTTCATTTTCTCTCACTAGGGCCAATGATTTGGTTACGATGACCATCTCACCCATACGTGACTGATACGTGCTGCGCATAAAATCGTAAAATCAACTTTGACACTTTCGGAGGCAACTGATACCTGTTAAACAAATCAAAGAAAGGTAAACAAAATTTTTCCCTGTTTTCTTACCAGGGTCACGAAAACATTGAACCAATTTTGACGACCGCGCGAGTCAAAAGTCAATTTTATGTTTAATCGCTTTGCAAAAATATAGAATTCAGAAGCAACTGTTTGCTGTTGCGGAAACTTTTTCCGATAAAAAAATCTTGTTCTTGTTTGAAGAATTTAGAAGTAGGCCATAAAGATACAATAAGATGTAAGAATAACTAAAAATCAATGTTTTCTTTGATAGGGTAGAAAACATTGTGGGAAAAGGAGAAAATGCTGGTAACCTGCATTGTCTCCTTTCCTCAGATTATTTTCAAAAGCCTTCTCTTTCAGGGGTGTTTAAAGGCGTCATTGTGTGGTAAAAGGTTAATAAGAATAAACAGATATCCCCCCCTTCCCATCAGCCAATGAAATCTCTTCCCTCTCTGAAATTATCCAATCAGAGAAGCTTTAAGGAAATCAGAATGGGAACCAACAGCCAAATCAGAATGGGAACCAACGGCCAATCAGATATTCAACAGCCAATCAGAGAGCTTCAAAATCGCTCCAAAATGGCGCCATAATTTATCGTTTAAAAACAGTGAAAAAAAAGGCATAAAAGTGGATTTAAAGTCTTCTTTAAAGGCTGCTGTGCAGTCCTTGGCGAACTGCCAGGCATGCACCATCCACACATGCCAGATTTCACTGAAAATGGGCAAAAATTTAAGAAAATAGGGGCGCAGCAGACCTTGTATTGGTCTTTTCAAGCCCCTTGCAAGAATTACTTCCCTTAGACCCTCGATGCACCCCCCCCTTCCCCAGCCCTTAACTGGATTCGCTTTTCTAACTCAGCCCACAATGAATGCTGCACATTGAAACTTTCAATAAGCCAAAGTGATCAATGTACAGTGTAAAAAAGCCCCAGAAATTAATGCGACAAGTGGCTAAAAAAAGACTGAAAACTCTTTTAGTTGCTTCCTATAGCATATATCAAACAAAGGCAACTGAAATGTAATTTCTCTAATCTCTTCAAATTGCAACAAGAAACCCAGTTACGTTGACTACCGTCTCATATGTGCCAGTTACACTCATGCGAAAACCCCAGAAAATAATGCGACAAGTGGCTAAAAAAAAGACTGAATGCTTCTTATTGCATAAATCAAACAAATGGAACAAAATTTTAAATGTACATTTTTTTCCTCTAGTCTCTTTATACCATGACAACAAGTCTGTATAGACTACCGTCTCATAGGTGCCGGTTACGTATCCGCGAAAACGCGAAAACTCGACTTACGGAACACTTCATAGCAGATGACACCTGTTGCTTAATAGGTCAAATATAGGGAACTTAATTTCTAATATCTGTTTTTTACTTCTCCAGTCATTTTTTACCGTGACAACAAACCCATTAAGGTTGTCTATTGTCTCGCAGGTGCCGGTTACGTACCCGCGAAAACATGAAAAATCGACTTACGGAATATTTTATAGCAGACGACAACTGTTGCTTAAAGTCAATTATAGGGATTTTTCTATTTTTCTTTTTCATTTTCTCTCACTAGGGCCAATGATTTGGTTACGATGACCATCTCACCCATACGTGACTGATACGTGCTGCGCATAAAATCGTAAAATCAACTTTGACACTTTCGGAGGCAACTGATACCTGTTAAACAAATCAAAGAAAGGTAAACAAAATTTTTCCCTGTTTTCTTACCAGGGTCACGAAAACATTGAACCAATTTTGACGACCGCGCGAGTCAAAAGTCAATTTTATGTTTAATCGCTTTGCAAAAATATAGAATTCAGAAGCAACTGTTTGCTGTTGCGGAAACTTTTTCCGATAAAAAAATCTTGTTCTTGTTTGAAGAATTTAGAAGTAGGCCATAAAGATACAATAAGATGTAAGAATAACTAAAAATCAATGTTTTCTTTGATAGGGTAGAAAACATTGTGGGAAAAGGAGAAAATGCTGGTAACCTGCATTGTCTCCTTTCCTCAGATTATTTTCAAAAGCCTTCTCTTTCAGGGGTGTTTAAAGGCGTCATTGTGTGGTAAAAGGTTAATAAGAATAAACAGATATCCCCCCCTTCCCATCAGCCAATGAAATCTCTTCCCTCTCTGAAATTATCCAATCAGAGAAGCTTTAAGGAAATCAGAATGGGAACCAACAGCCAAATCAGAATGGGAACCAACGGCCAATCAGATATTCAACAGCCAATCAGAGAGCTTCAAAATCGCTCCAAAATGGCGCCATAATTTATCGTTTAAAAACAGTGAAAAAAAAGGCATAAAAGTGGATTTAAAGTCTTCTTTAAAGGCTGCTGTGCAGTCCTTGGCGAACTGCCAGGCATGCACCATCCACACATGCCAGATTTCACTGAAAATGGGCAAAAATTTAAGAAAATAGGGGCGCAGCAGACCTTGTATTGGTCTTTTCAAGCCCCTTGCAAGAATTACTTCCCTTAGACCCTCGATGCACACCCCCCTTCCCCAGCCCTTAACTGGATTCGCTTTTCTAACTCAGCCCACAATAAATGCTGCACATTGAAACTTTCAATAAGCCAAAGTGATCAATGTACAGTGTAAAAAAGCCCCAGAAATTAATGCGACAAGTGGCTAAAAAAAGACTGAAAACTCTTTTAGTTGCTTCCTATAGCATATATCAAACAAAGGCAACTGAAATGTAATTTCTCTAATCTCTTCAAACTGCAACAAGAAACCCAGTTACGTTGACTACCGTCTCATATGTGCCAGTTACGCTCATGCGAAAACCCCAGAAAATAATGCGACAAGTGGCTAAAAAAAAGACTGAATGCTTCTTATTGCATAAATCAAACAAATGGAACAAAATTTTAAATGTACATTTTTTTCCTCTAATCTCTTTATACCATGACGACAAGTCTGTATAGACTACCGTCTCATAGGTGCCGGTTACGTATCCGCGAAAACGCGAAAACTCGACTTACGGAACACTTCATAGCAGATGACACCTGTTGCTTAATAGGTCAAATATAGGGAACTTAATTTCTAATATCTGTTTTTTACTTCTCCAGTCATTTTTTACCGTGACAACAAACCCATTAAGGTTGTCTATTGTCTCGCAGGTGCCGGTTACGTACCCGCGAAAACATGAAAAAACGACTTACGGAATATTTTATAGCAGACGACAACTGTTGCTTAAAGTCAATTATAGGGATTTTTCAATTTTACTTTTTCATTTTCTCTCACTAGGGCCAATGATTTGGTTACGATGACCATCTCACCCATACGTGACTGATACGTGCTGCGCATAAAATCGTAAAATCAACTTTGACACTTTCGGAGGCAACTGATACCCGTTAAACAAATCAAAGAAAGGTAAACAAAATTTTTCCCTGTTTTCTTACCAGGGTCACGAAAACATTGAACCAATTTTGACGACCGCGCGAGTCAAAAGTCAATTTTATGTTTAATCGCTTTGCAAAAATATAGAATTCAGAAGCAACTGTTTGCTGTTGCGGAAACTTTTTCCGATAAAAAAATCTTGTTCTTGTTTGAAGAATTTATAAGTAGGCCATAAAGATACAATAAGATGTAAGAATAACTAAAAATCAATGTTTTCTTTGATAGGGTAGAAAACATTGTGGGAAAAGGAGAAAATGCTGGTAACCTGCATTGTCTCCTTTCCTCAGATTATTTTCAAAAGCCTTCTCTTTCAGGGGTGTTTAAAGGCGTCATTGTGTGGTAAAAGGTTAATAAGAATAAACAGATATCCCCCCCTTCCCATCAGCCAATGAAATCTCTTCCCTCTCTGAAATTATCCAATCAGAGAAGCTTTAAGGAAATCAGAATGGGAACCAACAGCCAAATCAGAATGGGAACCAACGGCCAATCAGATATTCAACAGCCAATCAGAGAGCTTCAAAATCGCTCCAAAATGGCGCCATAATTTATCGTTTAAAAACAGTGAAAAAAAAGGCATAAAAGTGGATTTAAAGTCTTCTTTAAAGGCTGCTGT
Organism: Tridacna crocea; assembly: GCA_943736015.1. NCBI lineage: Eukaryota > Metazoa > Mollusca > Bivalvia > Cardiida > Cardiidae > Tridacna > Tridacna crocea. The sequence continues at coordinate 32,207,089 of OX031059.1, forward strand.
GCAGTCCTTGGCGAACTGCCAGGCATGCACCATCCACACATGCCAGATTTCACTGAAAATGGGCAAAAATTTAAGAAAATAGGGGCGCAGCAGACCTTGTATTGGTCTTTTCAAGCCCCTTGCAAGAATTACTTCCCTTAGACCCTCGATGCACCCCCCCCCTTCCCCAGCCCTTAACTGGATTCGCTTTTCTATTTCAGCCCACAATAAATGCTGCACATTGAAACTTTCAATAAGCCAAAGTGATCAATGTACAGTGTAAAAAAGCCCCAGAAATTAATGCGACAAGTGGCTAAAAAAAGACTGAAAACTCTTTTAGTTGCTTCCTATAGCATATATCAAACAAAGGCAACTGAAATGTAATTTCTCTAATCTCTTCAAACTGCAACAAGAAACCCAGTTACGTTGACTACCGTCTCATATGTGCCAGTTACGCTCATGCGAAAACCCCAGAAAATAATGCGACAAGTGGCTAAAAAAAAGACTGAATGCTTCTTATTGCATAAATCAAACAAATGGAACAAAATTTTAAATGTACATTTTTTTCCTCTAATCTCTTTATACCATGACGACAAGTCTGTATAGACTACCGTCTCATAGGTGCCGGTTACGTATCCGCGAAAACGCGAAAACTCGACTTACGGAACACTTCATAGCAGTTGACACCTGTTGCTTAATAGGTCAAATATAGGGAACTTAATTTCTAATATCTGTTTTTTACTTCTCCAGTCATTTTTTACCGTGACAACAAACCCATTAAGGTTGTCTATTGTCTCGCAGGTGCCGGTTACGTACCCGCGAAAACATGAAAAATCGACTTACGGAATATTTTATAGCAGACGACAACTGTTGCTTAAAGTCAATTATAGGGATTTTTCTATTTTTCTTTTTCATTTTCTCTCACTAGGGCCAATGATTTGGTTACGATGACCATCTCACCCATACGTGACTGATACGTGCTGCGCATAAAATCGTAAAATCAACTTTGACACTTTCGGAGGCAACTGATACCTGTTAAACAAATCAAAGAAAGGTAAACAAAATTTTTCCCTGTTTTCTTACCAGGGTCACGAAAACATTGAACCAATTTTGACGACCGCGCGAGTCAAAAGTCAATTTTATGTTTAATCGCTTTGCAAAAATATAGAATTCAGAAGCAACTGTTTGCTGTTGCGGAAACGTTTTCCGATAAAAAAATCTTGTTCTTGTTTGAAGAATTTAGAAGTAGGCCATAAAGATACAATAAGATGTAAGAATAACTAAAAATCAATGTTTTCTTTGATAGGGTAGAAAACATTGTGGGAAAAGGAGAAAATGCTGGTAACCTGCATTGTCTCCTTTCCTCAGATTATTTTCAAAAGCCTTCTCTTTCAGGGGTGTTTAAAGGCGTCATTGTGTGGTAAAAGGTTAATAAGAATAAACAGATATCCCCCCCTTCCCATCAGCCAATGAAATCTCTTCCCTCTCTGAAATTATCCAATCAGAGAAGCTTTAAGGAAATCAGAATGGGAACCAACAGCCAAATCAGAATGGGAACCAACGGCCAATCAGATATTCAACAGCCAATCAGAGAGCTTCAAAATCGCTCCAAAATGGCGCCATAATTTATCGTTTAAAAACAGTGAAAAAAAGGCATAAAAGTGGATTTAAAGTCTTCTTTAAAGGCTGCTGTGCAGTCCTTGGCGAACTGCCAGGCATGCACCATCCACACATGCCAGATTTCACTGAAAATGGGCAAAAATTTAAGAAAATAGGGGCGCAGCAGACCTTGTATTGGTCTTTTCAAGCCCCTTGCAAGAATTACTTCCCTTAGACCCTCGATGCACCCCCCCCTTCCCCAGCCCTTAACTGGATTCGCTTTTCTAACTCAGCCCACAATAAATGCTGCACATTGAAACTTTCAATAAGCCAAAGTGATCAATGTACAGTGTAAAAAAGCCCCAGAAATTAATGCGACAAGTGGCTAAAAAAAGACTGAAAACTCTTTTAGTTGCTTCCTATAGCATATATGAAACAAAGGCAACTGAAATGTAATTTCTCTAATCTCTTCAAACTGCAACAAGAAACCCAGTTACGTTGACTACCGTCTCATATGTGCCAGTTACGCTCATGCGAAAACCCCAGAAAATAATGCGACAAGTGGCTAAAAAAAAGACTGAATGCTTCTTATTGCATAAATCAAACAAATGGAACAAAATTTTAAATGTACATTTTTTTCCTCTAATCTCTTTATACCATGACGACAAGTCTGTATAGACTACCGTCTCATAGGTGCCGGTTACGTATCCGCGAAAACTCGACTTACGGAACACTTCATAGCAGATGACACCTGTTGCTTAATAGGTCAAATATAGGGAACTTAATTTCTAATATCTGTTTTTTACTTCTCCAGTCATTTTTTACCGTGACAACAAACCCATTAAGGTTGTCTATTGTCTCGCAGGTGCCGGTTACGTACCCGCGAAAACATGAAAAATCGACTTACGGAATATTTTATAGCAGACGACAACTGTTGCTTAAAGTCAATTATAGGGATTTTTCTATTTTTCTTTTTCATTTTCTCTCACTAGGGCCAATGATTTGGTTACGATGACCATCTCACCCATACGTGACTGATACGTGCTGCGCATAAAATCGTAAAATCAACTTTGACACTTTCGGAGGCAACTGATACCTGTTAAACAAATCAAAGAAAGGTAAACAAAATTTTTCCCTGTTTTCTTACCAGGGTCATGAAAACATTGAACCAATTTTGACGACCGCGCGAGTCAAAAGTCAATTTTATGTTTAATCGCTTTGCAAAAATATAGAATTCAGAAGCAACTGTTTGCTGTTGCGGAAACTTTTTCCGATAAAAAAATCTTGTTCTTGTTTGAAGAATTTAGAAGTAGGCCATAAAGATACAATAAGATGTAAGAATAACTAAAAATCAATGTTTTCTTTGATAGGGTAGAAAACATTGTGGGAAAAGGAGAAAATGCTGGTAACCTACATTGTCTCCTTTCCTCAGATTATTTTCAAAAGCCTTCTCTTTCAGGGGTGTTTAAAGGCGTCATTGTGTGGTAAAAGGTTAATAAGAATAAACAGATATCCCCCCCTTCCCATCAGCCAATGAAATCTCTTCCCTCTCTGAAATTATCCAATCAGAGAAGCTTTAAGGAAATCAGAATGGGAACCAACAGCCAAATCAGAATGGGAACCAACGGCCAATCAGATATTCAACAGCCAATCAGAGAGCTTCAAAATCGCTCCAAAATGGCGCCATAATTTATCGTTTAAAAACAGTGAAAAAAAAGGCATAAAAGTGGATTTAAAGTCTTCTTTAAAGGCTGCTGTGCAGTCCTTGGCGAACTGCCAGGCATGCACCATCCACACATGCCAGATTTCACTGAAAATGGGCAAAAATTTAAGAAAATAGGGGCGCAGCAGACCTTGTATTGGTCTTTTCAAGCCCCTTGCAAGAATTACTTCCCTTAGACCCTCGATGCACCCCCCCCTTCCCCAGCCCTTAACTGGATTCGCTTTTCTAACTCAGCCCACAATAAATGCTGCACATTGAAACTTTCAATAAGCCAAAGTGATCAATGTACAGTGTAAAAAAGCCCCAGAAATTAATGCGACAAGTGGCTAAAAAAAGACTGAAAACTCTTTTAGTTGCTTCCTATAGCATATATGAAACAAAGGCAACTGAAATGTAATTTCTCTAATCTCTTCAAACTGCAACAAGAAACCCAGTTACGTTGACTACCGTCTCATATGTGCCAGTTACGCTCATGCGAAAACCCCAGAAAATAATGCGACAAGTGGCTAAAAAAAAGACTGAATGCTTCTTATTGCATAAATCAAACAAATGGAACAAAATTTTAAATGTACATTTTTTTCCTCTAATCTCTTTATACCATGACGACAAGTCTGTATAGACTACCGTCTCATAGGTGCCGGTTACGTATCCGCGAAAACGCGAAAACTCGACTTACGGAACACTTCATAGCAGATGACACCTGTTGCTTAATAGGTCAAATATAGGGAACTTAATTTCTAATATCTGTTTTTTACTTCTCCAGTCATTTTTTACCGTGACAACAAACCCATTAAGGTTGTCTATTGTCTCGCAGGTGCCGGTTACGTACCCGGGAAAACATGAAAAATCGACTTACGGAATATTTTATAGCAGACGACAACTGTTGCTTAAAGTCAATTATAGGGATTTTTCTATTTTTCTTTTTCATTTTCTCTCACTAGGGCCAATGATTTGGTTACGATGACCATCTCACCCATACGTGACTGATACGTGCTGCGCATAAAATCGTAAAATCAACTTTGACACTTTCGGAGGCAACTGATACCTGTTAAACAAATCAAAGAAAGGTAAACAAAATTTTTCCCTGTTTTCTTACCAGGGTCACGAAAACATTGAACCAATTTTGACGACCGCGCGAGTCAAAAGTCAATTTTATGTTTAATCGCTTTGCAAAAATATAGAATTCAGAAGCAACTGTTTGCTGTTGCGGAAACTTTTTCCGATAAAAAAATCTTGTTCTTGTTTGAAGAATTTAGAAGTAGGCCATAAAGATACAATAAGATGTAAGAATAACTAAAAATCAATGTTTTCTTTGATAGGGTAGAAAACATTGTGGGAAAAGGAGAAAATGCTGGTAACCTGCATTGTCTCCTTTCCTCAGATTATTTTCAAAAGCCTTCTCTTTCAGGGGTGTTTAAAGGCGTCATTGTGTGGTAAAAGGTTAATAAGAATAAACAGATATCCCCCCCTTCCCATCAGCCAATGAAATCTCTTCCCTCTCTGAAATTATCCAATCAGAGAAGCTTTAAGGAAATCAGAATGGGAACCAACAGCCAAATCAGAATGGGAACCAACGGCCAATCAGATATTCAACAGCCAATCAGAGAGCTTCAAAATCGCTCCAAAATGGCGCCATAATTTATCGTTTACAAACAGTGAAAAAAAAGGCATAAAAGTGGATTTAAAGTCTTCTTTAAAGGCTGCTGTGCAGTCCTTGGCGAACTGCCAGGCATGCACCATCCACACATGCCAGATTTCACTGAAAATGGGCAAAAATTTAAGAAAATAGGGGCGCAGCAGACCTTGTATTGGTCTTTTCAAGCCCCTTGCAAGAATTACTTCCCTTAGACCCTCGATGCACCCCCCCCTTCCCCAGCCCTTAACTGGATTCGCTTTTCTAACTCAGCCCACAATAAATGCTGCACATTGAAACTTTCAATAAGCCAAAGTGATCAATGTACAGTGTAAAAAAGCCCCAGAAATTAATGCGACAAGTGGCTAAAAAAAGACTGAAAACTCTTTTAGTTGCTTCCTATAGCATATATGAAACAAAGGCAACTGAAATGTAATTTCTCTAATCTCTTCAAACTGCAACAAGAAACCCAGTTACGTTGACTACCGTCTCATATGTGCCAGTTACGCTCATGCGAAAACCCCAGAAAATAATGCGACAAGTGGCTAAAAAAAAGACTGAATGCTTCTTATTGCATAAATCAAACAAATGGAACAAAATTTTAAATGTACATTTTTTTCCTCTAATCTCTTTATACCATGACGACAAGTCTGTATAGACTACCGTCTCATAGGTGCCGGTTACGTATCCGCGAAAACTCGACTTACGGAACACTTCATAGCAGATGACACCTGTTGCTTAATAGGTCAAATATAGGGAACTTAATTTCTAATATCTGTTTTTTACTTCTCCAGTCATTTTTTACCGTGACAACAAACCCATTAAGGTTGTCTATTGTCTCGCAGGTGCCGGTTACGTACCCGCGAAAACATGAAAAATCGACTTACGGAATATTTTATAGCAGACGACAACTGTCGCTTAAAGTCAATTATAGGGATTTTTCTATTTTTCTTTTTCATTTTCTCTCACTAGGGCCAATGATTTGGTTACGATGACCATCTCACCCATACGTGACTGATACGTGCTGCGCATAAAATCGTAAAATCAACTTTGACACTTTCGGAGGCAACTGATACCTGTTAAACAAATCAAAGAAAGGTAAACAAAATTTTTCCCTGTTTTCTTACCAGGGTCATGAAAACATTGAACCAATTTTGACGACCGCCCGAGTCAAAAGTCAATTTTATGTTTAATCGCTTTGCAAAAATATAGAATTCAGAAGCAACTGTTTGCTGTTGCGGAAACTTTTTCCGATAAAAAAATCTTGTTCTTGTTTGAAGAATTTAGAAGTAGGCCATAAAGATACAATAAGATGTAAGAATAACTAAAAATCAATGTTTTCTTTGATAGGGTAGAAAACATTGTGGGAAAAGGAGAAAATGCTGGTAACCTACATTGTCTCCTTTCCTCAGATTATTTTCAAAAGCCTTCTCTTTCAGGGGTGTTTAAAGGCGTCATTGTGTGGTAAAAGGTTAATAAGAATAAACAGATATCCCCCCCTTCCCATCAGCCAATGAAATCTCTTCCCTCTCTGAAATTATCCAATCAGAGAAGCTTTAAGGAAATCAGAATGGGAACCAACAGCCAAATCAGAATGGAAACCAACGGCCAATCAGATATTCAACAGCCAATCAGAGAGCTTCAAAATCGCTCCAAAATGGCGCCATAATTTATCGTTTAAAAACAGTGAAAAAAAAGGCATAAAAGTGGATTTAAAGTCTTCTTTAAAGGCTGCTGTGCAGTCCTTGGCGAACTGCCAGGCATGCACCATCCACACATGCCAGATTTCACTGAAAATGGGCAAAAATTTAAGAAAATAGGGGCGCAGCAGACCTTGTATTGGTCTTTTCAAGCCCCTTGCAAGAATTACTTCCCTTAGACCCTCGATGCACCCCCCCCTTCCCCAGCCCTTAACTGGATTCGCTTTTCTAACTCAGCCCACAATAAATGCTGCACATTGAAACTTTCAATAAGCCAAAGTGATCAATGTACAGTGTAAAAAAGCCCCAGAAATTAATGCGACAAGTGGCTAAAAAAAGACTGAAAACTCTTTTAGTTGCTTCCTATAGCATATATCAAACAAAGGCAACTGAAATGTAATTTCTCTAATCTCTTCAAACTGCAACAAGAAACCCAGTTACGTTGACTACCGTCTCATATGTGCCAGTTACGCTCATGCGAAAACCCCAGAAAATAATGCGACAAGTGGCTAAAAAAAAGACTGAATGCTTCTTATTGCATAAATCAAACAAATGGAACAAAATTTTAAATGTACATTTTTTTCCTCTAATCTCTTTATACCATGACGACAAGTCTGTATAGACTACCGTCTCATAGGTGCCGGTTACGTATCCGCGAAAACGCGAAAACTCGACTTACGGAACACTTCATAGCAGATGACACCTGTTGCTTAATAGGTCAAATATAGGGAACTTAATTTCTAATATCTGTTTTTTACTTCTCCAGTCATTTTTTACCGTGACAACAAACCCATTAAGGTTGTCTATTGTCTCGCAGGTGCCGGTTACGTACCCGCGAAAACATGAAAAATCGACTTACGGAATATTTTATAGCAGACGACAACTGTTGCTTAAAGTCAATTATAGGGATTTTTCTATTTTTCTTTTTCATTTTCTCTCACTAGGGCCAATGATTTGGTTACGATGACCATCTCACCCATACGTGACTGATACGTGCTGTGCATAAAATCGTAAAATCAACTTTGACACTTTCGGAGGCAACTGATACCTGTTAAACAAATCAAAGAAAGGTAAACAAAATTTTTCCCTGTTTTCTTACCAGGGTCACGAAAACATTGAACCAATTTTGATGACCGCGCGAGTCAAAAGTCAATTTTATGTTTAATCGCTTTGCAAAAATATAGAATTCAGAAGCAACTGTTTGCTGTTGCGGAAACTTTTTCCGATAAAAAAATCTTGTTCTTGTTTGAAGAATTTAGAAGTAGGCCATAAAGATACAATAAGATGTAAGAATAACTAAAAATCAATGTTTTCTTTGATAGGGTAGAAAACATTGTGGGAAAAGGAGAAAATGCTGGTAACCTGCATTGTCTCCTTTCCTCAGATTATTTTCAAAAGCCTTCTCTTTCAGGGGTGTTTAAAGGCGTCATTGTGTGGTAAAAGGTTAATAAGAATAAACAGATATCCCCCCCTTCCCATCAGCCAATGAAATCTCTTCCCTCTCTGAAATTATCCAATCAGAGAAGCTTTAAGGAAATCAGAATGGGAACCAACAGCCAAATCAGAATGGGAACCAACAGCCAATCAGATATTCAACAGCCAATCAGAGAGCTTCAAAATCGCTCCAAAATGGCGCCATAATTTATCGTTTACAAACAGTGAAAAAAAAGGCATAAAAGTGGATTTAAAGTCTTCTTTAAAGGCTGCTGTGCAGTCCTTGGCGAACTGCCAGGCATGCACCATCCACACATGCCAGATTTCACTGAAAATGGGCAAAAATTTAAGAAAATAGGGGCGCAGCAGACCTTGTATTGGTCTTTTCAAGCCCCTTGCAAGAATTACTTCCCTTAGACCCTCGATGCACCCCCCCCCTTCCCCAGCCCTTAACTGGATTCGCTTTTCTAACTCAGCCCACAATAAATGCTGCACATTGAAACTTTCAATAAGCCAAAGTGATCAATGTACAGTGTAAAAAAGCCCCAGAAATTAATGCGACAAGTGGCTAAAAAAAGACTGAAAACTCTTTTAGTTGCTTCCTATAGCATATATCAAACAAAGGCAACTGAAATGTAATTTCTCTAATCTCTTCAAACTGCAACAAGAAACCCAGTTACGTTGACTACCGTCTCATATGTGCCAGTTACGCTCATGCGAAAACCCCAGAAAATAATGCGACAAGTGGCTAAAAAAAAGACTGAATGCTTCTTATTGCATAAATCAAACAAATGGAACAAAATTTTAAATGTACATTTTTTTCCTCTAATCTCTTTATACCATGACGACAAGTCTGTATAGATTACCGTCTCATAGGTGCCGGTTACGTATCCGCGAAAACGCGAAAACTCGACTTACGGAACACTTCATAGCAGATGACACCTGTTGCTTAATAGGTCAAATATAGGGAACTTAATTTCTAATATCTGTTTTTTACTTCTCCAGTCATTTTTTACCGTGACAACAAACCCATTAAGGTTGTCTATTGTCTCGCAGGTGCCGGTTACGTACCCGCGAAAACATGAAAAATCGACTTACGGAATATTTTATAGCAGACGACAACTGTTGCTTAAAGTCAATTATAGGGATTTTTCTATTTTTCTTTTTCATTTTCTCTCACTAGGGCCAATGATTTGGTTACGATGACCATCTCACCCATACGTGACTGATACGTGCTGCGCATAAAATCGTAAAATCAACTTTGACACTTTCGGAGGCAACTGATACCTGTTAAACAAATCAAAGAAAGGTAAACAAAATTTTTCCCTGTTTTCTTACCAGGGTCACGAAAACATTGAACCAATTTTGACGACCGCGCGAGTCAAAAGTCAATTTTATGTTTAATCGCTTTGCAAAAATATAGAATTCAGAAGCAACTGTTTGCTGTTGCGGAAACTTTTTCCGATAAAAAAATCTTGTTCTTGTTTGAAGAATTTAGAAGTAGGCCATAAAGATACAATAAGATGTAAGAATAACTAAAAATCAATGTTTTCTTTGATAGGGTAGAAAACATTGTGGGAAAAGGAGAAAATGCTGGTAACCTACATTGTCTCCTTTCCTCAGATTATTTTCAAAAGCCTTCTCTTTCAGGGGTGTTTAAAGGCGTCATTGTGTGGTAAAAGGTTAATAAGAATAAACAGATATCCCCCCCTTCCCATCAGCCAATGAAATCTCTTCCCTCTCTGAAATTATCCAATCAGAGAAGCTTTAAGGAAATCAGAATGGGAACCAACAGCCAAATCAGAATGGGAACCAACGGCCAATCAGATATTCAACAGCCAATCAGAGAGCTTCAAAATCGCTCCAAAATGGCGCCATAATTTATCGTTTAAAAACAGTGAAAAAAAAGGCATAAAAGTGGATTTAAAGTCTTCTTTAAAGGCTGCTGTGCAGTCCTTGGCGAACTGCCAGGCATGCACCATCCACACATGCCAGATTTCACTGAAAATGGGCAAAAATTTAAGAAAATAGGGGCGCAGCAGACCTTGTATTGGTCTTTTCAAGCCCCTTGCAAGAATTACTTCCCTTAGACCCTCGATGCACCCCCCCCTTCCCCAGCCCTTAACTGGATTCGCTTTTCTAACTCAGCCCACAATAAATGCTGCACATTGAAACTTTCAATAAGCCAAAGTGATCAATGTACAGTGTAAAAAAGCCCCAGAAATTAATGCGACAAGTGGCTAAAAAAAGACTGAAAACTCTTTTAGTTGCTTCCTATAGCATATATCAAACAAAGGCAACTGAAATGTAATTTCTCTAATCTCTTCAAACTGCAACAAGAAACCCAGTTACGTTGACTACCGTCTCATATGTGCCAGTTACGCTCATGCGAAAACCCCAGAAAATAATGCGACAAGTGGCTAAAAAAAAGACTGAATGCTTCTTATTGCATAAATCAAACAAATGGAACAAAATTTTAAATGTACATTTTTTTCCTCTAATCTCTTTATACCATGACGACAAGTCTGTATAGACTACCGTCTCATAGGTGCCGGTTACGTATCCGCGAAAACGCGAAAACTCGACTTACGGAACACTTCATAGCAGTCGACACCTGTTGCTTAATAGGTCAAATATAGGGAACTTAATTTCTAATATCTGTTTTTTACTTCTCCAGTCATTTTTTACCGTGACAACAAACCCATTAAGGTTGTCTATTGTCTCGCAGGTGCCGGTTACGTACCCGGGAAAACATGAAAAATCGACTTACGGAATATTTTATAGCAGACGACAACTGTTGCTTAAAGTCAATTATAGGGATTTTTCTATTTTTCTTTTTCATTTTCTCTCACTAGGGCCAATGATTTGGTTACGATGACCATCTCACCCATACGTGACTGATACGTGCTGCGCATAAAATCGTAAAATCAACTTTGACACTTTCGGAGGCAACTGATACCTGTTAAACAAATCAAAGAAAGGTAAACAAAATTTTTCCCTGTTTTCTTACCAGGGTCACGAAAACATTGAACCAATTTTGATGACCGCGCGAGTCAAAAGTCAATTTTATGTTTAATCGCTTTGCAAAAATATAGAATTCAGAAGCAACTGTTTGCTGTTGCGGAAACTTTTTCCGATAAAAAAATCTTGTTCTTGTTTGAAGAATTTAGAAGTAGGCCATAAAGATACAATAAGATGTAAGAATAACTAAAAATCAATGTTTTCTTTGATAGGGTAGAAAACATTGTGGGAAAAGGAGAAAATGCTGGTAACCTGCATTGTCTCCTTTCCTCAGATTATTTTCAAAAGCCTTCTCTTTCAGGGGTGTTTAAAGGTGTCATTGTGTGGTAAAAGGTTAATAAGAATAAACAGATATCCCCCCCTTCCCATCAGCCAATGAAATCTCTTCCCTCTCTGAAATTATCCAATCAGAGAAGCTTTAAGGAAATCAGAATGGGAACCAACAGCCAAATCAGAATGGGAACCAACGGCCAATCAGATATTCAACAGCCAATCAGAGAGCTTCAAAATCGCTCCAAAATGGCGCCATAATTTATCGTTTACAAACAGTGAAAAAAAAGGCATAAAAGTGGATTTAAAGTCTTCTTTAAAGGCTGCTGTGCAGTCCTTGGCGAACTGCCAGGCATGCACCATCCACACATGCCAGATTTCACTGAAAATGGGCAAAAATTTAAGAAAATAGGGGCGCAGCAGACCTTGTATTGGTCTTTTCAAGCCCCTTGCAAGAATTACTTCCCTTAGACCCTCGATGCACCCCCCCCTTCCCCAGCCCTTAACTGGATTCGCTTTTCTAACTCAGCCCACAATAAATGCTGCACATTGAAACTTTCAATAAGCCAAAGTGATCAATGTACAGTGTAAAAAAGCCCCAGAAATTAATGCGACAAGTGGCTAAAAAAAGACTGAAAACTCTTTTAGTTGCTTCCTATAGCATATATGAAACAAAGGCAACTGAAATGTAATTTCTCTAATCTCTTCAAACTGCAACAAGAAACCCAGTTACGTTGACTACCGTCTCATATGTGCCAGTTACGCTCATGCGAAAACCCCAGAAAATAATGCGACAAGTGGCTAAAAAAAAGACTGAATGCTTCTTATTGCATAAATCAAACAAATGGAACAAAATTTTAAATGTACATTTTTTTCCTCTAATCTCTTTATACCATGACGACAAGTCTGTATAGACTACCGTCTCATAGGTGCCGGTTACGTATCCGCGAAAACGCGAAAACTCGACTTACGGAACACTTCATAGCAGATGACACCTGTTGCTTAATAGGTCAAATATAGGGAACTTAATTTCTAATATCTGTTTTTTACTTCTCCAGTCATTTTTTACCGTGACAACAAACCCATTAAGGTTGTCTATTGTCTCGCAGGTGCCGGTTACGTACCCGCGAAAACATGAAAAATCGACTTACGGAATATTTTATAGCAGACGACAACTGTTGCTTAAAGTCAATTATAGGGATTTTTCTATTTTTCTTTTTCATTTTCTCTCACTAGGGCCAATGATTTGGTTACGATGACCATCTCACCCATACGTGACTGATACGTGCTGCGCATAAAATCGTAAAATCAACTTTGACACTTTCGGAGGCAACTGATACCTGTTAAACAAATCAAAGAAAGGTAAACAAAATTTTTCCCTGTTTTCTTACCAGGGTCACGAAAACATTGAACCAATTTTGACGACCGCGCGAGTCAAAAGTCAATTTTATGTTTAATCGCTTTGCAAAAATATAGAATTCAGAAGCAACTGTTTGCTGTTGTGGAAACTTTTTCCGATAAAAAAATCTTGTTCTTGTTTGAAGAATTTAGAAGTAGGCCATAAAGATACAATAAGATGTAAGAATAACTAAAAATCAATGTTTTCTTTGATAGGGTAGAAAACATTGTGGGAAAAGGAGAAAATGCTGGTAACCTACATTGTCTCCTTTCCTCAGATTATTTTCAAAAGCCTTCTCTTTCAGGGGTGTTTAAAGGCGTCATTGTGTGGTAAAAGGTTAATAAGAATAAACAGATATCCCCCCCTTCCCATCAGCCAATGAAATCTCTTCCCTCTCTGAAATTATCCAATCAGAGAAGCTTTAAGGAAATCAGAATGGGAACCAACAGCCAAATCAGAATGGGAACCAACAGCCAATCAGATATTCAACAGCCAATCAGAGAGCTTCAAAATCGCTCCAAAATGGCGCCATAATTTATCGTTTAAAAACAGTGAAAAAAAAGGCATAAAAGTGGATTTAAAGTCTTCTTTAAAGGCTGCTGTGCAGTCCTTGGCGAACTGCCAGGCATGCACCATCCACACATGCCAGATTTCACTGAAAATGGGCAAAAATTTAAGAAAATAGGGGCGCAGCAGACCTTGTATTGGTCTTTTCAAGCCCCTTGCAAGAATTACTTCCCTTAGACCCTCGATGCACCCCCCCCTTCCCCAGCCCTTAACTGGATTCGCTTTTCTAACTCAGCCCACAATAAATGCTGCACATTGAAACTTTCAATAAGCCAAAGTGATCAATGTACAGTGTAAAAAAGCCCCAGAAATTAATGCGACAAGTGGCTAAAAAAAGACTGAAAACTCTTTTAGTTGCTTCCTATAGCATATATCAAACAAAGGCAACTGAAATGTAATTTCTCTAATCTCTTCAAACTGCAACAAGAAACCCAGTTACGTTGACTACCGTCTCATATGTGCCAGTTACGCTCATGCGAAAACCCCAGAAAATAATGCGACAAGTGGCTAAAAAAAAGACTGAATGCTTCTTATTGCATAAATCAAACAAATGGAACAAAATTTTAAATGTACATTTTTTTCCTCTAATCTCTTTATACCATGACGACAAGTCTGTATAGACTACCGTCTCATAGGTGCCGGTTACGTATCCGCGAAAACGCGAAAACTCGACTTACGGAACACTTCATAGCAGTCGACACCTGTTGCTTAATAGGTCAAATATAGGGAACTTAATTTCTAATATCTGTTTTTTACTTCTCCAGTCATTTTTTACCGTGACAACAAACCCATTGAGGTTGTCTATTGTCTCGCAGGTGCCGGTTACGTACCCGGGAAAACATGAAAAATCGACTTACGGAATATTTTATAGCAGACGACAACTGTTGCTTAAAGTCAATTATAGGGATTTTTCTATTTTTCTTTTTCATTTTCTCTCACTAGGGCCAATGATTTGGTTACGATGACCATCTCACCCATACGTGACTGATACGTGCTGCGCATAAAATCGTAAAATCAACTTTGACACTTTCGGAGGCAACTGATACCTGTTAAACAAATCAAAGAAAGGTAAACAAAATTTTTCCCTGTTTTCTTACCAGGGTCACGAAAACATTGAACCAATTTTGATGACCGCGCGAGTCAAAAGTCAATTTTATGTTTAATCGCTTTGCAAAAATATAGAATTCAGAAGCAACTGTTTGCTGTTGCGGAAACTTTTTCCGATAAAAAAATCTTGTTCTTGTTTGAAGAATTTAGAAGTAGGCCATAAAGATACAATAAGATGTAAGAATAACTAAAAATCAATGTTTTCTTTGATAGGGTAGAAAACATTGTGGGAAAAGGAGAAAATGCTGGTAACCTGCATTGTCTCCTTTCCTCAGATTATTTTCAAAAGCCTTCTCTTTCAGGGGTGTTTAAAGGTGTCATTGTGTGGTAAAAGGTTAATAAGAATAAACAGATATCCCCCCCTTCCCATCAGCCAATGAAATCTCTTCCCTCTCTGAAATTATCCAATCAGAGAAGCTTTAAGGAAATCAGAATGGGAACCAACAGCCAAATCAGAATGGGAACCAACGGCCAATCAGATATTCAACAGCCAATCAGAGAGCTTCAAAATCGCTCCAAAATGGCGCCATAATTTATCGTTTACAAACAGTGAAAAAAAAGGCATAAAAGTGGATTTAAAGTCTTCTTTAAAGGCTGCTGTGCAGTCCTTGGCGAACTGCCAGGCATGCACCATCCACACATGCCAGATTTCACTGAAAATGGGCAAAAATTTAAGAAAATAGGGGCGCAGCAGACCTTGTATTGGTCTTTTCAAGCCCCTTGCAAGAATTACTTCCCTTAGACCCTCGATGCACCCCCCCCCTTCCCCAGCCCTTAACTGGATTCGCTTTTCTAACTCAGCCCACAATAAATGCTGCACATTGAAACTTTCAATAAGCCAAAGTGATCAATGTACAGTGTAAAAAAGCCCCAGAAATTAATGCGACAAGTGGCTAAAAAAAGACTGAAAACTCTTTTAGTTGCTTCCTATAGCATATATGAAACAAAGGCAACTGAAATGTAATTTCTCTAATCTCTTCAAACTGCAACAAGAAACCCAGTTACGTTGACTACCGTCTCATATGTGCCAGTTACGCTCATGCGAAAACCCCAGAAAATAATGCGACAAGTGGCTAAAAAAAAGACTGAATGCTTCTTATTGCATAAATCAAACAAATGGAACAAAATTTTAAATGTACATTTTTTTCCTCTAATCTCTTTATACCATGACGACAAGTCTGTATAGACTACCGTCTCATAGGTGCCGGTTACGTATCCGCGAAAACGCGAAAACTCGACTTACGGAACACTTCATAGCAGATGACACCTGTTGCTTAATAGGTCAAATATAGGGAACTTAATTTCTAATATCTGTTTTTTACTTCTCCAGTCATTTTTTACCGTGACAACAAACCCATTAAGGTTGTCTATTGTCTCGCAGGTGCCGGTTACGTACCCGCGAAAACATGAAAAATCGACTTACGGAATATTTTATAGCAGACGACAACTGTTGCTTAAAGTCAATTATAGGGATTTTTCTATTTTTCTTTTTCATTTTCTCTCACTAGGGCCAATGATTTGGTTACGATGACCATCTCACCCATACGTGACTGATACGTGCTGCGCATAAAATCGTAAAATCAACTTTGACACTTTCGGAGGCAACTGATACCTGTTAAACAAATCAAAGAAAGGTAAACAAAATTTTTCCCTGTTTTCTTACCAGGGTCACGAAAACATTGAACCAATTTTGACGACCGCGCGAGTCAAAAGTCAATTTTATGTTTAATCGCTTTGCAAAAATATAGAATTCAGAAGCAACTGTTTGCTGTTGCGGAAACTTTTTCCGATAAAAAAATCTTGTTCTTGTTTGAAGAATTTAGAAGTAGGCCATAAAGATACAATAAGATGTAAGAATAACTAAAAATCAATGTTTTCTTTGATAGGGTAGAAAACATTGTGGGAAAAGGAGAAAATGCTGGTAACCTACATTGTCTCCTTTCCTCAGATTATTTTCAAAAGCCTTCTCTTTCAGGGGTGTTTAAAGGCGTCATTGTGTGGTAAAAGGTTAATAAGAATAAACAGATATCCCCCCCTTCCCATCAGCCAATGAAATCTCTTCCCTCTCTGAAATTATCCAATCAGAGAAGCTTTAAGGAAATCAGAATGGGAACCAACAGCCAAATCAGAATGGGAACCAACGGCCAATCAGATATTCAACAGCCAATCAGAGAGCTTCAAAATCGCTCCAAAATGGCGCCATAATTTATCGTTTAAAAACAGTGAAAAAAAAGGCATAAAAGTGGATTTAAAGTCTTCTTTAAAGGCTGCTGTGCAGTCCTTGGCGAACTGCCAGGCATGCACCATCCACACATGCCAGATTTCACTGAAAATGGGCAAAAATTTAAGAAAATAGGGGCGCAGCAGACCTTGTATTGGTCTTTTCAAGCCCCTTGCAAGAATTACTTCCCTTAGACCCTCGATGCACCCCCCCCTTCCCCAGCCCTTAACTGGATTCGCTTTTCTAACTCAGCCCACAATAAATGCTGCACATTGAAACTTTCAATAAGCCAAAGTGATCAATGTACAGTGTAAAAAAGCCCCAGAAATTAATGCGACAAGTGGCTAAAAAAAGACTGAAAACTCTTTTAGTTGCTTCCTATAGCATATATCAAACAAAGGCAACTGAAATGTAATTTCTCTAATCTCTTCAAACTGCAACAAGAAACCCAGTTACGTTGACTACCGTCTCATATGTGCCAGTTACGCTCATGCGAAAACCCCAGAAAATAATGCGACAAGTGGCTAAAAAAAGGACTGAATGCTTCTTATTGCATAAATCAAACAAATGGAACAAAATTTTAAATGTACATTTTTTTCCTCTAATCTCTTTATACCATGACGACAAGTCTGTATAGACTACCGTCTCATAGGTGCCGGTTACGTATCCGCGAAAACTCGACTTACGGAACACTTCATAGCAGATGACACCTGTTGCTTAATAGGTCAAATATAGGGAACTTAATTTCTAATATCTGTTTTTTACTTCTCCAGTCATTTTTTACCGTGACAACAAACCCATTAAGGTTGTCTATTGTCTCGCAGGTGCCGGTTACGTACCCGCGAAAACATGAAAAATCGACTTACGGAATATTTTATAGCAGACGACAACTGTCGCTTAAAGTCAATTATAGGGATTTTTCTATTTTTCTTTTTCATTTTCTCTCACTAGGGCCAATGATTTGGTTACGATGACCATCTCACCCATACGTGACTGATACGTGCTGCGCATAAAATCGTAAAATCAACTTTGACACTTTCGGAGGCAACTGATACCTGTTAAACAAATCAAAGAAAGGTAAACAAAATTTTTCCCTGTTTTCTTACCAGGGTCATGAAAACATTGAACCAATTTTGACGACCGCGCGAGTCAAAAGTCAATTTTATGTTTAATCGCTTTGCAAAAATATAGAATTCAGAAGCAACTGTTTGCTGTTGCGGAAACTTTTTCCGATAAAAAAATCTTGTTCTTGTTTGAAGAATTTAGAAGTAGGCCATAAAGATACAATAAGATGTAAGAATAACTAAAAATCAATGTTTTCTTTGATAGGGTAGAAAACATTGTGGGAAAAGGAGAAAATGCTGGTAACCTACATTGTCTCCTTTCCTCAGATTATTTTCAAAAGCCTTCTCTTTCAGGGGTGTTTAAAGGCGTCATTGTGTGGTAAAAGGTTAATAAGAATAAACAGATATCCCCCCCTTCCCATCAGCCAATGAAATCTCTTCCCTCTCTGAAATTATCCAATCAGAGAAGCTTTAAGGAAATCAGAATGGGAACCAACAGCCAAATCAGAATGGGAACCAACGGCCAATCAGATATTCAACAGCCAATCAGAGAGCTTCAAAATCGCTCCAAAATGGCGCCATAATTTATCGTTTAAAAACAGTGAAAAAAAAGGCATAAAAGTGGATTTAAAGTCTTCTTTAAAGGCTGCTGTGCAGTCCTTGGCGAACTGCCAGGCATGCACCATCCACACATGCCAGATTTCACTGAAAATGGGCAAAAATTTAAGAAAATAGGGGCGCAGCAGACCTTGTATTGGTCTTTTCAAGCCCCTTGCAAGAATTACTTCCCTTAGACCCTCGATGCACCCCCCCCTTCCCCAGCCCTTAACTGGATTCGCTTTTCTAACTCAGCCCACAATAAATGCTGCACATTGAAACTTTCAATAAGCCAAAGTGATCAATGTACAGTGTAAAAAAGCCCCAGAAATTAATGCGACAAGTGGCTAAAAAAAGACTGAAAACTCTTTTAGTTGCTTCCTATAGCATATATGAAACAAAGGCAACTGAAATGTAATTTCTCTAATCTCTTCAAACTGCAACAAGAAACCCAGTTACGTTGACTACCGTCTCATATGTGCCAGTTACGCTCATGCGAAAACCCCAGAAAATAATGCGACAAGTGGCTAAAAAAAAGACTGAATGCTTCTTATTGCATAAATCAAACAAATGGAACAAAATTTTAAATGTACATTTTTTTCCTCTAATCTCTTTATACCATGACGACAAGTCTGTATAGACTACCGTCTCATAGGTGCCGGTTACGTATCCGCGAAAACGCGAAAACTCGACTTACGGAACACTTCATAGCAGATGACACCTGTTGCTTAATAGGTCAAATATAGGGAACTTAATTTCTAATATCTGTTTTTTACTTCTCCAGTCATTTTTTACCGTGACAACAAACCCATTAAGGTTGTCTATTGTCTCGCAGGTGCCGGTTACGTACCCGCGAAAACATGAAAAATCGACTTACGGAATATTTTATAGCAGACGACAACTGTTGCTTAAAGTCAATTATAGGGATTTTTCTATTTTTCTTTTTCATTTTCTCTCACTAGGGCCAATGATTTGGTTACGATGACCATCTCACCCATACGTGACTGATACGTGCTGCGCATAAAATCGTAAAATCAACTTTGACACTTTCGGAGGCAACTGATACCTGTTAAACAAATCAAAGAAAGGTAAACAAAATTTTTCCCTGTTTTCTTACCAGGGTCACGAAAACATTGAACCAATTTTGATGACCGCGCGAGTCAAAAGTCAATTTTATGTTTAATCGCTTTGCAAAAATATAGAATTCAGAAGCAACTGTTTGCTGTTGCGGAAACTTTTTCCGATAAAAAAATCTTGTTCTTGTTTGAAGAATTTAGAAGTAGGCCATAAAGATACAATAAGATGTAAGAATAACTAAAAATCAATGTTTTCTTTGATAGGGTAGAAAACATTGTGGGAAAAGGAGAAAATGCTGGTAACCTGCATTGTCTCCTTTCCTCAGATTATTTTCAAAAGCCTTCTCTTTCAGGGGTGTTTAAAGGCGTCATTGTGTGGTAAAAGGTTAATAAGAATAAACAGATATCCCCCCCTTCCCATCAGCCAATGAAATCTCTTCCCTCTCTGAAATTATCCAATCAGAGAAGCTTTAAGGAAATCAGAATGGGAACCAACAGCCAAATCAGAATGGGAACCAACAGCCAATCAGATATTCAACAGCCAATCAGAGAGCTTCAAAATCGCTCCAAAATGGCGCCATAATTTATCGTTTACAAACAGTGAAAAAAAAGGCATAAAAGTGGATTTAAAGTCTTCTTTAAAGGCTGCTGTGCAGTCCTTGGCGAACTGCCAGGCATGCACCATCCACACATGCCAGATTTCACTGAAAATGGGCAAAAATTTAAGAAAATAGGGGCGCAGCAGACCTTGTATTGGTCTTTTCAAGCCCCTTGCAAGAATTACTTCCCTTAGACCCTCGATGCACCCCCCCCCTTCCCCAGCCCTTAACTGGATTCGCTTTTCTAACTCAGCCCACAATAAATGCTGCACATTGAAACTTTCAATAAGCCAAAGTGATCAATGTACAGTGTAAAAAAGCCCCAGAAATTAATGCGACAAGTGGCTAAAAAAAGACTGAAAACTCTTTTAGTTGCTTCCTATAGCATATATGAAACAAAGGCAACTGAAATGTAATTTCTCTAATCTCTTCAAACTGCAACAAGAAACCCAGTTACGTTGACTACCGTCTCATATGTGCCAGTTACGCTCATGCGAAAACCCCAGAAAATAATGCGACAAGTGGCTAAAAAAAAGACTGAATGCTTCTTATTGCATAAATCAAACAAATGGAACAAAATTTTAAATGTACATTTTTTTCCTCTAATCTCTTTATACCATGACGACAAGTCTGTATAGACTACCGTCTCATAGGTGCCGGTTACGTATCCGCGAAAACGCGAAAACTCGACTTACGGAACACTTCATAGCAGATGACACCTGTTGCTTAATAGGTCAAATATAGGGAACTTAATTTCTAATATCTGTTTTTTACTTCTCCAGTCATTTTTTACCGTGACAACAAACCCATTAAGGTTGTCTATTGTCTCGCAGGTGCCGGTTACGTACCCGCGAAAACATGAAAAATCGACTTACGGAATATTTTATAGCAGACGACAACTGTTGCTTAAAGTCAATTATAGGGATTTTTCTATTTTTCTTTTTCATTTTCTCTCACTAGGGCCAATGATTTGGTTACGATGACCATCTCACCCATACGTGACTGATACGTGCTGCGCATAAAATCGTAAAATCAACTTTGACACTTTCGGAGGCAACTGATACCTGTTAAACAAATCAAAGAAAGGTAAACAAAATTTTTCCCTGTTTTCTTACCAGGGTCACGAAAACATTGAACCAATTTTGACGACCGCGCGAGTCAAAAGTCAATTTTATGTTTAATCGCTTTGCAAAAATATAGAATTCAGAAGCAACTGTTTGCTGTTGCGGAAACTTTTTCCGATAAAAAAATCTTGTTCTTGTTTGAAGAATTTAGAAGTAGGCCATAAAGATACAATAAGATGTAAGAATAACTAAAAATCAATGTTTTCTTTGATAGGGTAGAAAACATTGTGGGAAAAGGAGAAAATGCTGGTAACCTACATTGTCTCCTTTCCTCAGATTATTTTCAAAAGCCTTCTCTTTCAGGGGTGTTTAAAGGCGTCATTGTGTGGTAAAAGGTTAATAAGAATAAACAGATATCCCCCCCTTCCCATCAGCCAATGAAATCTCTTCCCTCTCTGAAATTATCCAATCAGAGAAGCTTTAAGGAAATCAGAATGGGAACCAACAGCCAAATCAGAATGGGAACCAACGGCCAATCAGATATTCAACAGCCAATCAGAGAGCTTCAAAATCGCTCCAAAATGGCGCCATAATTTATCGTTTAAAAACAGTGAAAAAAAAGGCATAAAAGTGGATTTAAAGTCTTCTTTAAAGGCTGCTGTGCAGTCCTTGGCGAACTGCCAGGCATGCACCATCCACACATGCCAGATTTCACTGAAAATGGGCAAAAATTTAAGAAAATAGGGGCGCAGCAGACCTTGTATTGGTCTTTTCAAGCCCCTTGCAAGAATTACTTCCCTTAGACCCTCGATGCACCCCCCCCTTCCCCAGCCCTTAACTGGATTCGCTTTTCTAACTCAGCCCACAATAAATGCTGCACATTGAAACTTTCAATAAGCCAAAGTGATCAATGTACAGTGTAAAAAAGCCCCAGAAATTAATGCGACAAGTGGCTAAAAAAAGACTGAAAACTCTTTTAGTTGCTTCCTATAGCATATATCAAACAAAGGCAACTGAAATGTAATTTCTCTAATCTCTTCAAACTGCAACAAGAAACCCAGTTACGTTGACTACCGTCTCATATGTGCCAGTTACGCTCATGCGAAAACCCCAGAAAATAATGCGACAAGTGGCTAAAAAAAAGACTGAATGCTTCTTATTGCATAAATCAAACAAATGGAACAAAATTTTAAATGTACATTTTTTTCCTCTAATCTCTTTATACCATGACGACAAGTCTGTATAGACTACCGTCTCATAGGTGCCGGTTACGTATCCGCGAAAACTCGACTTACGGAACACTTCATAGCAGATGACACCTGTTGCTTAATAGGTCAAATATAGGGAACTTAATTTCTAATATCTGTTTTTTACTTCTCCAGTCATTTTTTACCGTGACAACAAACCCATTAAGGTTGTCTATTGTCTCGCAGGTGCCGGTTACGTACCCGCGAAAACATGAAAAATCGACTTACGGAATATTTTATAGCAGACGACAACTGTTGCTTAAAGTCAATTATAGGGATTTTTCTATTTTTCTTTTTCATTTTCTCTCACTAGGGCCAATGATTTGGTTACGATGACCATCTCACCCATACGTGACTGATACGTGCTGCGCATAAAATCGTAAAATCAACTTTGACACTTTCGGAGGCAACTGATACCTGTTAAACAAATCAAAGAAAGGTAAACAAAATTTTTCCCTGTTTTCTTACCAGGGTCATGAAAACATTGAACCAATTTTGACGACCGCGCGAGTCAATAGTCAATTTTATGTTTAATCGCTTTGCAAAAATATAGAATTCAGAAGCAACTGTTTGCTGTTGCGGAAACTTTTTCCGATAAAAAAATCTTGTTCTTGTTTGAAGAATTTAGAAGTAGGCCATAAAGATACAATAAGATGTAAGAATAACTAAAAATCAATGTTTTCTTTGATAGGGTAGAAAACATTGTGGGAAAAGGAGAAAATGCTGGTAACCTACATTGTCTCCTTTCCTCAGATTATTTTCAAAAGCCTTCTCTTTCAGGGGTGTTTAAAGGCGTCATTGTGTGGTAAAAGGTTAATAAGAATAAACAGATATCCCCCCCTTCCCATCAGCCAATGAAATCTCTTCCCTCTCTGAAATTATCCAATCAGAGAAGCTTTAAGGAAATCAGAATGGGAACCAACAGCCAAATCAGAATGGGAACCAACGGCCAATCAGATATTCAACAGCCAATCAGAGAGCTTCAAAATCGCTCCAAAATGGCGCCATAATTTATCGTTTAAAAACAGTGAAAAAAAAGGCATAAAAGTGGATTTAAAGTCTTCTTTAAAGGCTGCTGTGCAGTCCTTGGCGAACTGCCAGGCATGCACCATCCACACATGCCAGATTTCACTGAAAATGGGCAAAAATTTAAGAAAATAGGGGCGCAGCAGACCTTGTATTGGTCTTTTCAAGCCCCTTGCAAGAATTACTTCCCTTAGACCCTCGATGCACCCCCCCCCTTCCCCAGCCCTTAACTGGATTCGCTTTTCTAACTCAGCCCACAATAAATGCTGCACATTGAAACTTTCAATAAGCCAAAGTGATCAATGTACAGTGTAAAAAAGCCCCAGAAATTAATGCGACAAGTGGCTAAAAAAAGACTGAAAACTCTTTTAGTTGCTTCCTATAGCATATATCAAACAAAGGCAACTGAAATGTAATTTCTCTAATCTCTTCAAACTGCAACAAGAAACCCAGTTACGTTGACTACCGTCTCATATGTGCCAGTTACGCTCATGCGAAAACCCCAGAAAATAATGCGACAAGTGGCTAAAAAAAAGACTGAATGCTTCTTATTGCATAAATCAAACAAATGGAACAAAATTTTAAATGTACATTTTTTTCCTCTAATCTCTTTATACCATGACGACAAGTCTGTATAGACTACCGTCTCATAGGTGCCGGTTACGTATCCGCGAAAACGCGAAAACTCGACTTACGGAACACTTCATAGCAGATGACACCTGTTGCTTAATAGGTCAAATATAGGGAACTTAATTTCTAATATCTGTTTTTTACTTCTCCAGTCATTTTTTACCGTGACAACAAACCCATTAAGGTTGTCTATTGTCTCGCAGGTGCCGGTTACGTACCCGCGAAAACATGAAAAATCGACTTACGGAATATTTTATAGCAGACGAGAACTGTTGCTTAAAGTCAATTATAGGGATTTTTCTATTTTTCTTTTTCATTTTCTCTCACTAGGGCCAATGATTTGGTTACGATGACCATCTCACCCATACGTGACTGATACGTGCTGCGCATAAAATCGTAAAATCAACTTTGACACTTTCGGAGGCAACTGATACCTGTTAAACAAATCAAAGAAAGGTAAACAAAATTTTTCCCTGTTTTCTTACCAGGGTCACGAAAACATTGAACCAATTTTGATGACCGCGCGAGTCAAAAGTCAATTTTATGTTTAATCGCTTTGCAAAAATATAGAATTCAGAAGCAACTGTTTGCTGTTGCGGAAACTTTTTCCGATAAAAAAATCTTGTTCTTGTTTGAAGAATTTAGAAGTAGGCCATAAAGATACAATAAGATGTAAGAATAACTAAAAATCAATGTTTTCTTTGATAGGGTAGAAAACATTGTGGGAAAAGGAGAAAATGCTGGTAACCTGCATTGTCTCCTTTCCTCAGATTATTTTCAAAAGCCTTCTCTTTCAGGGGTGTTTAAAGGCGTCATTGTGTGGTAAAAGGTTAATAAGAATAAACAGATATCCCCCCCTTCCCATCAGCCAATGAAATCTCTTCCCTCTCTGAAATTATCCAATCAGAGAAGCTTTAAGGAAATCAGAATGGGAACCAACAGCCAAATCAGAATGGGAACCAACAGCCAATCAGATATTCAACAGCCAATCAGAGAGCTTCAAAATCGCTCCAAAATGGCGCCATAATTTATCGTTTACAAACAGTGAAAAAAAAGGCATAAAAGTGGATTTAAAGTCTTCTTTAAAGGCTGCTGTGCAGTCCTTGGCGAACTGCCAGGCATGCACCATCCACACATGCCAGATTTCACTGAAAATGGGCAAAAATTTAAGAAAATAGGGGCGCAGCAGACCTTGTATTGGTCTTTTCAAGCCCCTTGCAAGAATTACTTCCCTTAGACCCTCGATGCACCCCCCCCCTTCCCCAGCCCTTAACTGGATTCGCTTTTCTAACTCAGCCCACAATAAATGCTGCACATTGAAACTTTCAATAAGCCAAAGTGATCAATGTACAGTGTAAAAAAGCCCCAGAAATTAATGCGACAAGTGGCTAAAAAAAGACTGAAAACTCTTTTAGTTGCTTCCTATAGCATATATCAAACAAAGGCAACTGAAATGTAATTTCTCTAATCTCTTCAAACTGCAACAAGAAACCCAGTTACGTTGACTACCGTCTCATATGTGCCAGTTACGCTCATGCGAAAACCCCAGAAAATAATGCGACAAGTGGCTAAAAAAAAGACTGAATGCTTCTTATTGCATAAATCAAACAAATGGAACAAAATTTTAAATGTACATTTTTTTCCTCTAATCTCTTTATACCATGACGACAAGTCTGTATAGACTACCGTCTCATAGGTGCCGGTTACGTATCCGCGAAAACGCGAAAACTCGACTTACGGAACACTTCATAGCAGATGACACCTGTTGCTTAATAGGTCAAATATAGGGAACTTAATTTCTAATATCTGTTTTTTACTTCTCCAGTCATTTTTTACCGTGACAACAAACCCATTAAGGTTGTCTATTGTCTCGCAGGTGCCGGTTACGTACCCGCGAAAACATGAAAAATCGACTTACGGAATATTTTATAGCAGACGACAACTGTTGCTTAAAGTCAATTATAGGGATTTTTCTATTTTTCTTTTTCATTTTCTCTCACTAGGGCCAATGATTTGGTTACGATGACCATCTCACCCATACGTGACTGATACGTGCTGCGCATAAAATCGTAAAATCAACTTTGACACTTTCGGAGGCAACTGATACCTGTTAAACAAATCAAAGAAAGGTAAACAAAATTTTTCCCTGTTTTCTTACCAGGGTCACGAAAACATTGAACCAATTTTGACGACCGCGCGAGTCAAAAGTCAATTTTATGTTTAATCGCTTTGCAAAAATATAGAATTCAGAAGCAACTGTTTGCTGTTGCGGAAACTTTTTCCGATAAAAAAATCTTGTTCTTGTTTGAAGAATTTAGAAGTAGGCCATAAAGATACAATAAGATGTAAGAATAACTAAAAATCAATGTTTTCTTTGATAGGGTAGAAAACATTGTGGGAAAAGGAGAAAATGCTGGTAACCTACATTGTCTCCTTTCCTCAGATTATTTTCAAAAGCCTTCTCTTTCAGGGGTGTTTAAAGGCGTCATTGTGTGGTAAAAGGTTAATAAGAATAAACAGATATCCCCCCCTTCCCATCAGCCAATGAAATCTCTTCCCTCTCTGAAATTATCCAATCAGAGAAGCTTTAAGGAAATCAGAATGGGAACCAACAGCCAAATCAGAATGGGAACCAACGGCCAATCAGATATTCAACAGCCAATCAGAGAGCTTCAAAATCGCTCCAAAATGGCGCCATAATTTATCGTTTAAAAACAGTGAAAAAAAAGGCATAAAAGTGGATTTAAAGTCTTCTTTAAAGGCTGCTGTGCAGTCCTTGGCGAACTGCCAGGCATGCACCATCCACACATGCCAGATTTCACTGAAAATGGGCAAAAATTTAAGAAAATAGGGGCGCAGCAGACCTTGTATTGGTCTTTTCAAGCCCCTTGCAAGAATTACTTCCCTTAGACCCTCGATGCACCCCCCCCTTCCCCAGCCCTTAACTGGATTCGCTTTTCTAACTCAGCCCACAATAAATGCTGCACATTGAAACTTTCAATAAGCCAAAGTGATCAATGTACAGTGTAAAAAAGCCCCAGAAATTAATGCGACAAGTGGCTAAAAAAAGACTGAAAACTCTTTTAGTTGCTTCCTATAGCATATATCAAACAAAGGCTACTGAAATGTAATTTCTCTAATCTCTTCAAACTGCAACAAGAAACCCAGTTACGTTGACTACCGTCTCATATGTGCCAGTTACGCTCATGCGAAAACCCCAGAAAATAATGCGACAAGTGGCTAAAAAAAAGACTGAATGCTTCTTATTGCATAAATCAAACAAATGGAACAAAATTTTAAATGTACATTTTTTTCCTCTAATCTCTTTATACCATGACGACAAGTCTGAATAGACTACCGTCTCATAGGTGCCGGTTACGTATCCGCGAAAACTCGACTTACGGAACACTTCATAGCAGATGACACCTGTTGCTTAATAGGTCAAATATAGGGAACTTAATTTCTAATATCTGTTTTTTACTTCTCCAGTCATTTTTTACCGTGACAACAAACCCATTAAGGTTGTCTATTGTCTCGCAGGTGCCGGTTACGTACCCGCGAAAACATGAAAAATCGACTTACGGAATATTTTATAGCAGACGACAACTGTTGCTTAAAGTCAATTATAGGGATTTTTCTATTTTTCTTTTTCATTTTCTCTCACTAGGGCCAATGGTTTGGTTACGATGACCATCTCACCCATACGTGACTGATACGTGCTGCGCATAAAATCGTAAAATCAACTTTGACACTTTCGGAGGCAACTGATACCTGTTAAACAAATCAAAGAAAGGTAAACAAAATTTTTCCCTGTTTTCTTACCAGGGTCATGAAAACATTGAACCAATTTTGACGACCGCGCGAGTCAAAAGTCAATTTTATGTTTAATCGCTTTGCAAAAATATAGAATTCAGAAGCAACTGTTTGCTGTTGCGGAAACTTTTTCCGATAAAAAAATCTTGTTCTTGTTTGAAGAATTTAGAAGTAGGCCATAAAGATACAATAAGATGTAAGAATAACTAAAAATCAATGTTTTCTTTGATAGGGTAGAAAACATTGTGGGAAAAGGAGAAAATGCTGGTAACCTGCATTGTCTCCTTTCCTCAGATTATTTTCAAAAGCCTTCTCTTTCAGGGGTGTTTAAAGGCGTCATTGTGTGGTAAAAGGTTAATAAGAATAAACAGATATCCCCCCCTTCCCATCAGCCAATGAAATCTCTTCCCTCTCTGAAATTATCCAATCAGAGAAGCTTTAAGGAAATCAGAATGGGAACCAACAGCCAAATCAGAATGGAAACCAACGGCCAATCAGATATTCAACAGCCAATCAGAGAGCTTCAAAATCGCTCCAAAATGGCGACATAATTTATCGTTTAAAAACAGTGAAAAAAAAGGCATAAAAGTGGATTTAAAGTCTTCTTTAAAGGCTGCTGTGCAGTCCTTGGCGAACTGCCAGGCATGCACCATCCACACATGCCAGATTTCACTGAAAATGGGCAAAAATTTAAGAAAATAGGGGCGCAGCAGACCTTGTATTGGTCTTTTCAAGCCCCTTGCAAGAATTACTTCCCTTAGACCCTCGATTCACCCCCCCCTTCCCCAGCCCTTAACTGGATTCGCTTTTCTAACTCAGCCCACAATAAATGTTGCACATTGAAACTTTCAATAAGCCAAAGTGATCAATGTACAGTGTAAAAAAGCCCCAGAAATTAATGCGACAAGTGGCTAAAAAAAGACTGAAAACTCTTTTAGTTGCTTCCTATAGCATATATCAAACAAAGGCAACTGAAATGTAATTTCTCTAATCTCTTCAAACTGCAACAAGAAACCCAGTTACGTTGACTACCGTCTCATATGTGCCAGTTACGCTCATGCGAAAACCCCAGAAAATAATGCGACAAGTGGCTAAAAAAAAGACTGAATGCTTCTTATTGCATAAATCAAACAAATGGAACAAAATTTTAAATGTACATTTTTTTCCTCTAATCTCTTTATACCATGACGACAAGTCTGTATAGACTACCGTCTCATAGGTGCCGGTTACGTATCCGCGAAAACGCGAAAACTCGACTTACGGAACACTTCATAGCAGTCGACACCTGTTGCTTAATAGGTCAAATATAGGGAACTTAATTTCTAATATCTGTTTTTTACTTCTCCAGTCATTTTTTACCGTGACAACAAACCCATTAAGGTTGTCTATTGTCTCGCAGGTGCCGGTTACGTACCCGGGAAAACATGAAAAATCGACTTACGGAATATTTTATAGCAGACGACAACTGTTGCTTAAAGTCAATTATAGGGATTTTTCTATTTTTCTTTTTCATTTTCTCTCACTAGGGCCAATGATTTGGTTACGATGACCATCTCACCCATACGTGACTGATACGTGCTGCGCATAAAATCGTAAAATCAACTTTGACACTTTCGGAGGCAACTGATACCTGTTAAACAAATCAAAGAAAGGTAAACAAAATTTTTCCCTGTTTTCTTACCAGGGTCACGAAAACATTGAACCAATTTTGATGACCGCGCGAGTCAAAAGTCAATTTTATGTTTAATCGCTTTGCAAAAATATAAAATTCAGAAGCAACTGTTTGCTGTTGCGGAAACTTTTTCCGATAAAAAAATCTTGTTCTTGTTTGAAGAATTTAGAAGTAGGCCATAAAGATACAATAAGATGTAAGAATAACTAAAAATCAATGTTTTCTTTGATAGGGTAGAAAACATTGTGGGAAAAGGAGAAAATGCTGGTAACCTGCATTGTCTCCTTTCCTCAGATTATTTTCAAAAGCCTTCTCTTTCAGGGGTGTTTAAAGGTGTCATTGTGTGGTAAAAGGTTAATAAGAATAAACAGATATCCCCCCCTTCCCATCAGCCAATGAAATCTCTTCCCTCTCTGAAATTATCCAATCAGAGAAGCTTTAAGGAAATCAGAATGGGAACCAACAGCCAAATCAGAATGGGAACCAACGGCCAATCAGATATTCAACAGCCAATCAGAGAGCTTCAAAATCGCTCCAAAATGGCGCCATAATTTATCGTTTAAAAACAGTGAAAAAAAAGGCATAAAAGTGGATTTAAAGTCTTCTTTAAAGGCTGCTGTGCAGTCCTTGGCGAACTGCCAGGCATGCACCATCCACACATGCCAGATTTCACTGAAAATGGGCAAAAATTTAAGAAAATAGGGGCGCAGCAGACCTTGTATTGGTCTTTTCAAGCCCCTTGCAAGAATTACTTCCCTTAGACCCTCGATGCACCCCCCCCTTCCCCAGCCCTTAACTGGATTCGCTTTTCTAACTCAGCCCACAATAAATGCTGCACATTGAAACTTTCAATAAGCCAAAGTGATCAATGTACAGTGTAAAAAAGCCCCAGAAATTAATGCGACAAGTGGCTAAAAAAAGACTGAAAACTCTTTTAGTTGCTTCCTATAGCATATATGAAACAAAGGCAACTGAAATGTAATTTCTCTAATCTCTTCAAACTGCAACAAGAAACCCAGTTACATTGACTACCGTCTCATATGTGCCAGTTACGCTCATGCGAAAACCCCAGAAAATAATGCGACAAGTGGCTAAAAAAAAGACTGAATGCTTCTTATTGCATAAATCAAACAAATGGAACAAAATTTTAAATGTACATTTTTTTCCTCTAATCTCTTTATACCATGACGACAAGTCTGTATAGACTACCGTCTCATAGGTGCCGGTTACGTATCCGCGAAAACGCGAAAACTCGACTTACGGAACACTTCATAGCAGATGACACCTGTTGCTTAATAGGTCAAATATAGGGAACTTAATTTCTAATATCTGTTTTTTACTTCTCCAGTCATTTTTTACCGTGACAACAAACCCATTAAGGTTGTCTATTGTCTCGCAGGTGCCGGTTACGTACCCGCGAAAACATGAAAAATCGACTTACGGAATATTTTATAGCAGACGACAACTGTTGCTTAAAGTCAATTATAGGGATTTTTCTATTTTTCTTTTTCATTTTCTCTCACTAGGGCCAATGATTTGGTTACGATGACCATCTCACCCATACGTGACTGATACGTGCTGCGCATAAAATCGTAAAATCAACTTTGACACTTTCGGAGGCAACTGATACCTGTTAAACAAATCAAAGAAAGGTAAACAAAATTTTTCCCTGTTTTCTTACCAGGGTCACGAAAACATTGAACCAATTTTGATGACCGCGCGAGTCAAAAGTCAATTTTATGTTTAATCGCTTTGCAAAAATATAGAATTCAGAAGCAACTGTTTGCTGTTGCGGAAACTTTTTCCGATAAAAAAATCTTGTTCTTGTTTGAAGAATTTAGAAGTAGGCCATAAAGATACAATAAGATGTAAGAATAACTAAAAATCAATGTTTTCTTTGATAGGGTAGAAAACATTGTGGGAAAAGGAGAAAATGCTGGTAACCTGCATTGTCTCCTTTCCTCAGATTATTTTCAAAAGCCTTCTCTTTCAGGGGTGTTTAAAGGCGTCATTGTGTGGTAAAAGGTTAATAAGAATAAACAGATATCCCCCCCTTCCCATCAGCCAATGAAATCTCTTCCCTCTCTGAAATTATCCAATCAGAGAAGCTTTAAGGAAATCAGAATGGGAACCAACAGCCAAATCAGAATGGGAACCAACGGCCAATCAGATATTCAACAGCCAATCAGAGAGCTTCAAAATCGCTCCAAAATGGCGCCATAATTTATCGTTTACAAACAGTGAAAAAAAAGGCATAAAAGTGGATTTAAAGTCTTCTTTAAAGGCTGCTGTGCAGTCCTTGGCGAACTGCCAGGCATGCACCATCCACACATGCCAGATTTCACTGAAAATGGGCAAAAATTTAAGAAAATAGGGGCGCAGCAGACCTTGTATTGGTCTTTTCAAGCCCCTTGCAAGAATTACTTCCCTTAGACCCTCGATGCACCCCCCCTTCCCCAGCCCTTAACTGGATTCGCTTTTCTAACTCAGCCCACAATAAATGCTGCACATTGAAACTTTCAATAAGCCAAAGTGATCAATGTACAGTGTAAAAAAGCCCCAGAAATTAATGCGACAAGTGGCTAAAAAAAGACTGAAAACTCTTTTAGTTGCTTCCTATAGCATATATGAAACAAAGGCAACTGAAATGTAATTTCTCTAATCTCTTCAAACTGCAACAAGAAACCCAGTTACGTTGACTACCGTCTCATATGTGCCAGTTACGCTCATGCGAAAACCCCAGAAAATAATGCGACAAGTGGCTAAAAAAAAGACTGAATGCTTCTTATTGCATAAATCAAACAAATGGAACAAAATTTTAAATGTACATTTTTTTCCTCTAATCTCTTTATACCATGACGACAAGTCTGTATAGACTACCGTCTCATAGGTGCCGGTTACGTATCCGCGAAAACTCGACTTACGGAACACTTCATAGCAGATGACACCTGTTGCTTAATAGGTCAAATATAGGGAACTTAATTTCTAATATCTGTTTTTTACTTCTCCAGTCATTTTTTACCGTGACAACAAACCCATTAAGGTTGTCTATTGTCTCGCAGGTGCCGGTTACGTACCCGCGAAAACATGAAAAATCGACTTACGGAATATTTTATAGCAGACGACAACTGTTGCTTAAAGTCAATTATAGGGATTTTTCTATTTTTCTTTTTCATTTTCTCTCACTAGGGCCAATGATTTGGTTACGATGACCATCTCACCCATACGTGACTGATACGTGCTGCGCATAAAATCGTAAAATCAACTTTGACACTTTCGGAGGCAACTGATACCTGTTAAACAAATCAAAGAAAGGTAAACAAAATTTTTCCCTGTTTTCTTACCAGGGTCACGAAAACATTGAACCAATTTTGACGACCGCGCGAGTCAAAAGTCAATTTTATGTTTAATCGCTTTGCAAAAATATAGAATTCAGAAGCAACTGTTTGCTGTTGCGGAAACTTTTTCCGATAAAAAAATCTTGTTCTTGTTTGAAGAATTTAGAAGTAGGCCATAAAGATACAATAAGATGTAAGAATAACTAAAAATCAATGTTTTCTTTGATAGGGTAGAAAACATTGTGGGAAAAGGAGAAAATGCTGGTAACCTGCATTGTCTCCTTTCCTCAGATTATTTTCAAAAGCCTTCTCTTTCAGGGGTGTTTAAAGGCGTCATTGTGTGGTAAAAGGTTAATAAGAATAAACAGATATCCCCCCTTCCCATCAGCCAATGAAATCTCTTCCCTCTCTGAAATTATCCAATCAGAGAAGCTTTAAGGAAATCAGAATGGGAACCAACAGCCAAATCAGAATGGGAACCAACGGCCAATCAGATATTCAACAGCCAATCAGAGAGCTTCAAAATCGCTCCAAAATGGCGCCATAATTTATCGTTTAAAAACAGTGAAAAAAAAGGCATAAAAGTGGATTTAAAGTCTTCTTTAAAGGCTGCTGTGCAGTCCTTGGCGAACTGCCAGGCATGCACCATCCACACATGCCAGATTTCACTGAAAATGGGCAAAAATTTAAGAAAATAGGGGCGCAGCAGACCTTGTATTGGTCTTTTCAAGCCCCTTGCAAGAATTACTTCCCTTAGACCCTCGATGCACCCCCCCCTTCCCCAGCCCTTAACTGGATTCGCTTTTCTAACTCAGCCCACAATAAATGCTGCACATTGAAACTTTCAATAAGCCAAAGTGATCAATGTACAGTGTAAAAAAGCCCCAGAAATTAATGCGACAAGTGGCTAAAAAAAGACTGAAAACTCTTTTAGTTGCTTCCTATAGCATATATCAAACAAAGGCAACTGAAATGTAATTTCTCTAATCTCTTCAAACTGCAACAAGAAACCCAGTTACGTTGACTACCGTCTCATATGTGCCAGTTACGCTCATGCGAAAACCCCAGAAAATAATGCGACAAGTGGCTAAAAAAAAGACTGAATGCTTCTTATTGCATAAATCAAACAAATGGAACAAAATTTTAAATGTACATTTTTTTCCTCTAATCTCTTTATACCATGACGACAAGTCTGTATAGACTACCGTCTCATAGGTGCCGGTTACGTATCCGCGAAAACGCGAAAACTCGACTTACGGAACACTTCATAGCAGATGACACCTGTTGCTTAATAGGTCAAATATAGGGAACTTAATTTCTAATATCTGTTTTTTACTTCTCCAGTCATTTTTTACCGTGACAACAAACCCATTAAGGTTGTCTATTGTCTCGCAGGTGCCGGTTACGTACCCGCGAAAACATGAAAAATCGACTTACGGAATATTTTATAGCAGACGACAACTGTTGCTTAAAGTCAATTATAGGGATTTTTCTATTTTTCTTTTTCATTTTCTCTCACTAGGGCTAATGATTTGGTTACGATGACCATCTCACCCATACGTGACTGATACGTGCTGCGCATAAAATCGTAAAATCAACTTTGACACTTTCGGAGGCAACTGATACCTGTTAAACAAATCAAAGAAAGGTAAACAAAATTTTTCCCTGTTTTCTTACCAGGGTCACGAAAACATTGAACCAATTTTGACGACCGCGCGAGTCAAAAGTCAATTTTATGTTTAATCGCTTTGCAAAAATATAGAATTCAGAAGCAACTGTTTGCTGTTGCGGAAACTTTTTCCGATAAAAAAATCTTGTTCTTGTTTGAAGAATTTAGAAGTAGGCCATAAAGATACAATAAGATGTAAGAATAACTAAAAATCAATGTTTTCTTTGATAGGGTAGAAAACATTGTGGGAAAAGGAGAAAATGCTGGTAACCTGCATTGTCTCCTTTCCTCAGATTATTTTCAAAAGCCTTCTCTTTCAGGGGTGTTTAAAGGCGTCATTGTGTGGTAAAAGGTTAATAAGAATAAACAGATATCCCCCCCTTCCCATCAGCCAATGAAATCTCTTCCCTCTCTGAAATTATCCAATCAGAGAAGCTTTAAGGAAATCAGAATGGGAACCAACAGCCAAATCAGAATGGGAACCAACGGCCAATCAGATATTCAACAGCCAATCAGAGAGCTTCAAAATCGCTCCAAAATGGCGCCATAATTTATCGTTTAAAAACAGTGAAAAAAAAGGCATAAAAGTGGATTTAAAGTCTTCTTTAAAGGCTGCTGTGCAGTCCTTGGCGAACTGCCAGGCATGCACCATCCACACATGCCAGATTTCACTGAAAATGGGCAAAAATTTAAGAAAAAAGTGGCGCAGCAGACCATTGGTCTTTTCAAGCCCCTTGCAAGAATTACTTCCCTTAGACCCTCGATGCACCCCCCCCCTTCCCCAGCCCTTAACTGGATTCGCTTTTCTAACTCAGCCCACAATAAATGCTGCACATTGAAACTTTCAATAAGCCAAAGTGATCAATGTACAGTGTAAAAAAGCCCCAGAAATTAATGCGACAAGTGGCTAAAAAAAGACTGAAAACTCTTTTAGTTGCTTCCTATAGCATATATCAAACAAAGGCAACTGAAATGTAATTTCTCTAATCTCTTCAAACTGCAACAAGAAACCCAGTTACGTTGACTACCGTCTCATATGTGCCAGTTACGCTCATGCGAAAACCCCAGAAAATAATGCGACAAGTGGCTAAAAAAAAGACTGAATGCTTCTTATTGCATAAATCAAACAAATGGAACAAAATTTTAAATGTACATTTTTTTCCTCTAATCTCTTTATACCATGACGACAAGTCTGTATAGACTACCGTCTCATAGGTGCCGGTTACGTATCCGCGAAAACGCGAAAACTCGACTTACGGAACACTTCATAGCAGATGACACCTGTTGCTTAATAGGTCAAATATAGGGAACTTAATTTCTAATATCTGTTTTTTACTTCTCCAGTCATTTTTTACCGTGACAACAAACCCATTAAGGTTGTCTATTGTCTCGCAGGTGCCGGTTACGTACCCGCGAAAACATGAAAAATCGACTTACGGAATATTTTATAGCAGACGACAACTGTTGCTTAAAGTCAATTATAGGGATTTTTCTATTTTTCTTTTTCATTTTCTCTCACTAGGGCCAATGATTTGGTTACGATGACCATCTCACCCATACGTGACTGATACGTGCTGCGCATAAAATCGTAAAATCAACTTTGACACTTTCGGAGGCAACTGATACCTGTTAAACAAATCAAAGAAAGGTAAACAAAATTTTTCCCTGTTTTCTTACCAGGGTCACGAAAACATTGAACCAATTTTGACGACTGCGCGAGTCAAAAGTCAATTTTATGTTTAATCGCTTTGCAAAAATATAGAATTCAGAAGCAACTGTTTGCTGTTGCGGAAACTTTTTCCGATAAAAAAATCTTGTTCTTGTTTGAAGAATTTAGAAGTAGGCCATAAAGATACAATAAGATGTAAGAATAACTAAAAATCAATGTTTTCTTTGATAGGGTAGAAAACATTGTGGGAAAAGGAGAAAATGCTGGTAACCTGCATTGTCTCCTTTCCTCAGATTATTTTCAAAAGCCTTCTCTTTCAGGGGTGTTTAAAGGCGTCATTGTGTGGTAAAAGGTTAATAAGAATAAACAGATATCCCCCCCTTCCCATCAGCCAATGAAATCTCTTCCCTCTCTGAAATTATCCAATCAGAGAAGCTTTAAGGAAATCAGAATGGGAACCAACAGCCAAATCAGAATGGGAACCAACGGCCAATCAGATATTCAACAGCCAATCAGAGAGCTTCAAAATCGCTCCAAAATGGCGCCATAATTTATCGTTTAAAAACAGTGAAAAAAAAGGCATAAAAGTGGATTTAAAGTCTTCTTTAAAGGCTGCTGTGCAGTCCTTGGCGAACTGCCAGGCATGCACCATCCACACATGCCAGATTTCACTGAAAATGGGCAAAAATTTAAGAAAGTAGGGGCGCAGCAGACCTTGTATTGGTCTTTTCAAGCCCCTTGCAAGAATTACTTCCCTTAGACCCTCGATGCACCCCCCCCCTTCCCCAGCCCTTAACTGGATTCGCTTTTCTAACTCAGCCCACAATAAATGCTGCACATTGAAACTTTCAATAAGCCAAAGTGATCAATGTACAGTGTAAAAAAGCCCCAGAAATTAATGCGACAAGTGGCTAAAAAAAGACTGAAAACTCTTTTAGTTGCTTCCTATAGCATATATCAAACAAAGGCAACTGAAATGTAATTTCTCTAATCTCTTCAAACTGCAACAAGAAACCCAGTTACGTTGACTACCGTCTCATATGTGCCAGTTACGCTCATGCGAAAACCCCAGAAAATAATGCGACAAGTGGCTAAAAAAAAGACTGAATGCTTCTTATTGCATAAATCAAACAAATGGAACAAAATTTTAAATGTACATTTTTTTCCTCTAATCTCTTTATACCATGACGACAAGTCTGTATAGACTACCGTCTCATAGGTGCCGGTTACGTATCCGCGAAAACGCGAAAACTCGACTTACGGAACACTTCATAGCAGATGACACCTGTTGCTTAATAGGTCAAATATAGGGAACTTAATTTCTAATATCTGTTTTTTACTTCTCCAGTCATTTTTTACCGTGACAACAAACCCATTAAGGTTGTCTATTGTCTCGCAGGTGCCGGTTACGTACCCGCGAAAACATGAAAAATCGACTTACGGAATATTTTATAGCAGACGACAACTGTTGCTTAAAGTCAATTATAGGGATTTTTCTATTTTTCTTTTTCATTTTCTCTCACTAGCGCCAATGATTTGGTTACGATGACCATCTCACCCATACGTGACTGATACGTGCTGCGCATAAAATCGTAAAATCAACTTTGACACTTTCGGAGGCAACTGATACCTGTTAAACAAATCAAAGAAAGGTAAACAAAATTTTTCCCTGTTTTCTTACCAGGGTCACGAAAACATTGAACCAATTTTGACGACCGCGCGAGTCAAAAGTCAATTTTATGTTTAATCGCTTTGCAAAAATATAGAATTCAGAAGCAACTGTTTGCTGTTGCGGAAACTTTTTCCGATAAAAAAATCTTGTTCTTGTTTGAAGAATTTAGAAGTAGGCCATAAAGATACAATAAGATGTAAGAATAACTAAAAATCAATGTTTTCTTTGATAGGGTAGAAAACATTGTGGGAAAAGGAGAAAATGCTGGTAACCTGCATTGTCTCCTTTCCTCAGATTATTTTCAAAAGCCTTCTCTTTCAGGGGTGTTTAAAGGCGTCATTGTGTGGTAAAAGGTTAATAAGAATAAACAGATATCCCCCCCTTCCCATCAGCCAATGAAATCTCTTCCCTCTCTGAAATTATCCAATCAGAGAAGCTTTAAGGAAATCAGAATGGGAACCAACAGCCAAATCAGAATGGGAACCAACGGCCAATCAGATATTCAACAGCAATCAGAGAGCTTCAAAATCGCTCCAAAATGGCGCCATAATTTATCGTTTAAAAACAGTGAAAAAAAAAGGCATAAAAGTGGATTTAAAGTCTTCTTTAAAGGCTGCTGTGCAGTCCTTGGCGAACTGCCAGGCATGCACCATCCACACATGCCAGATTTCACTGAAAATGGGCAAAAATTTAAGAAAATAGGGGCGCAGCAGACCTTGTATTGGTCTTTTCAAGCCCCTTGCAAGAATTACTTCCCTTAGACCCTCGATGCACACCCCCCTTCCCCAGCCCTTAACTGGATTCGCTTTTCTAACTCAGCCCACAATAAATGCTGCACATTGAAACTTTCAATAAGCCAAAGTGATCAATGTACAGTGTAAAAAAGCCCCAGAAATTAATGCGACAAGTGGCTAAAAAAAGACTGAAAACTCTTTTAGTTGCTTCCTATAGCATATATCAAACAAAGGCAACTGAAATGTAATTTCTCTAATCTCTTCAAACTGCAACAAGAAACCCAGTTACGTTGACTACCGTCTCATATGTGCCAGTTACGCTCATGCGAAAACCCCAGAAAATAATGCGACAAGTGGCTAAAAAAAAGACTGAATGCTTCTTATTGCATAAATCAAACAAATGGAACAAAATTTTAAATGTACATTTTTTTCCTCTAATCTCTTTATACCATGACGACAAGTCTGTATAGACTACCGTCTCATAGGTGCCGGTTACGTATCCGCGAAAACGCGAAAACTCGACTTACGGAACACTTCATAGCAGATGACACCTGTTGCTTAATAGGTCAAATATAGGGAACTTAATTTCTAATATCTGTTTTTTACTTCTCCAGTCATTTTTTACCGTGACAACAAACCCATTAAGGTTGTCTATTGTCTCGCAGGTGCCGGTTACGTACCCGCGAAAACATGAAAAATCGACTTAAGGAATATTTTATAGCAGACGACAACTGTTGCTTAATGTCAATTATAGGGATTTTTCTATTTTTCTTTTTCATTTTCTCTCACTAGGGCCAATGATTTGGTTACGATGACCATCTCACCCATACGTGACTGATACGTGCTGCGCATAAAATCGTAAAATCAACTTTGACACTTTCGGAGGCAACTGATACCTGTTAAACAAATCAAAGAAAGGTAAACAAAATTTTTCCCTGTTTTCTTACCAGGGTCACGAAAACATTGAACCAATTTTGACGACCGCGCGAGTCAAAAGTCAATTTTATGTTTAATCGCTTTGCAAAAATATAGAATTCAGAAGCAACTGTTTGCTGTTGCGGAAACTTTTTCCGATAAAAAAATCTTGTTCTTGTTTGAAGAATTTAGAAGTAGGCCATAAAGATACAATAAGATGTAAGAATAACTAAAAATCAATGTTTTCTTTG
Organism: Tridacna crocea; assembly: GCA_943736015.1. Classification (NCBI taxonomy): domain Eukaryota; kingdom Metazoa; phylum Mollusca; class Bivalvia; order Cardiida; family Cardiidae; genus Tridacna; species Tridacna crocea. The sequence continues at coordinate 32,246,778 of OX031059.1, forward strand.
ATAGGGTAGAAAACATTGTGGGAAAAGGAGAAAATGCTGGTAACCTGCATTGTCTCCTTTCCTCAGATTATTTTCAAAAGCCTTCTCTTTCAGGGGTGTTTAAAGGCGTCATTGTGTGGTAAAAGGTTAATAAGAATAAACAGATATCCCCCCCTTCCCATCAGCCAATGAAATCTCTTCCCTCTCTGAAATTATCCAATCAGAGAAGCTTTAAGGAAATCAGAATGGGAACCAACAGCCAAATCAGAATGGGAACCAACGGCCAATCAGATATTCAACAGCCAATCAGAGAGCTTCAAAATCGCTCCAAAATGGCGCCATAATTTATCGTTTAAAAACAGTGAAAAAAAAGGCATAAAAGTGGATTTAAAGTCTTCTTTAAAGGCTGCTGTGCAGTCCTTGGCGAACTGCCAGGCATGCACCATCCACACATGCCAGATTTCACTGAAAATGGGCAAAAATTTAAGAAAATAGGGGCGCAGCAGACCTTGTATTGGTCTTTTCAAGCCCCTTGCAAGAATTACTTCCCTTAGACCCTCGATGCACACCCCCCTTCCCCAGCCCTTAACTGGATTCGCTTTTCTAACTCAGCCCACAATAAATGCTGCACATTGAAACTTTCAATAAGCCAAAGTGATCAATGTACAGTGTAAAAAAGCCCCAGAAATTAATGCGACAAGTGGCTAAAAAAAGAACTGAAAACTCTTTTAGTTGCTTCCTATAGCATATATCAAACAAAGGCAACTGAAATGTAATTTCTCTAATCTCTTCAAACTGCAACAAGAAACCCAGTTACGTTGACTACCGTCTCATATGTGCCAGTTACGCTCATGCGAAAACCCCAGAAAATAATGCGACAAGTGGCTAAAAAAAAGACTGAATGCTTCTTATTGCATAAATCAAACAAATGGAACAAAATTTTAAATGTACATTTTTTTCCTCTAATCTCTTTATACCATGACGACAAGTCTGTATAGACTACCGTCTCATAGGTGCCGGTTACGTATCCGCGAAAACGCGAAAACTCGACTTACGGAACACTTCATAGCAGATGACACCTGTTGCTTAATAGGTCAAATATAGGGAACTTAATTTCTAATATCTGTTTTTTACTTCTCCAGTCATTTTTTACCGTGACAACAAACCCATTAAGGTTGTCTATTGTCTCGCAGGTGCCGGTTACGTACCCGCGAAAACATGAAAAATCGACTTACGGAATATTTTATAGCAGACGACAACTGTTGCTTAATGTCAATTATAGGGATTTTTCTATTTTTCTTTTTCATTTTCTCTCACTAGGGCCAATGATTTGGTTACGATGACCATCTCACCCATACGTGACTGATACGTGCTGCGCATAAAATCGTAAAATCAACTTTGACACTTTCGGAGGCAACTGATACCTGTTAAACAAATCAAAGAAAGGTAAACAAAATTTTTCCCTGTTTTCTTACCAGGGTCACGAAAACATTGAACCAATTTTGACGACTGCGCGAGTCAAAAGTCAATTTTATGTTTAATCGCTTTGCAAAAATATAGAATTCAGAAGCAACTGTTTGCTGTTGCGGAAACTTTTTCCGATAAAAAAATCTTGTTCTTGTTTGAAGAATTTAGAAGTAGGCCATAAAGATACAATAAGATGTAAGAATAACTAAAAATCAATGTTTTCTTTGATAGGGTAGAAAACATTGTGGGAAAAGGAGAAAATGCTGGTAACCTGCATTGTCTCCTTTCCTCAGATTATTTTCAAAAGCCTTCTCTTTCAGGGGTGTTTAAAGGCGTCATTGTGTGGTAAAAGGTTAATAAGAATAAACAGATATCCCCCCCTTCCCATCAGCCAATGAAATCTCTTCCCTTTCTGAAATTATCCAATCAGAGAAGCTTTAAGGAAATCAGAATGGGAACCAACAGCCAAATCAGAATGGGAACCAACGGCCAATCAGATATTCAACAGCAATCAGAGAGCTTCAAAATCGCTCCAAAATGGCGCCATAATTTATCGTTTAAAAACAGTGAAAAAAAAAGGCATAAAAGTGGATTTAAAGTCTTCTTTAAAGGCTGCTGTGCAGTCCTTGGCGAACTGCCAGGCATGCACCATCCACACATGCCAGATTTCACTGAAAATGGGCAAAAATTTAAGAAAATAGGGGCGCAGCAGACCTTGTATTGGTCTTTTCAAGCCCCTTGCAAGAATTACTTCCCTTAGACCCTCGATGCACACCCCCCTTCCCCAGCCCTTAACTGGATTCGCTTTTCTAACTCAGCCCACAATAAATGCTGCACATTGAAACTTTCAATAAGCCAAAGTGATCAATGTACAGTGTAAAAAAGCCCCAGAAATTAATGCGACAAGTGGCTAAAAAAAGACTGAAAACTCTTTTAGTTGCTTCCTATAGCATATATCAAACAAAGGCAACTGAAATGTAATTTCTCTAATCTCTTCAAACTGCAACAAGAAACCCAGTTACGTTGACTACCGTCTCATATGTGCCAGTTACGCTCATGCGAAAACCCCAGAAAATAATGCGACAAGTGGCTAAAAAAAAGACTGAATGCTTCTTATTGCATAAATCAAACAAATGGAACAAAATTTTAAATGTACATTTTTTTCCTCTAATCTCTTTATACCATGACGACAAGTCTGTATAGACTACCGTCTCATAGGTGCCGGTTACGTATCCGCGAAAACGCGAAAACTCGACTTACGGAACACTTCATAGCAGATGACACCTGTTGCTTAATAGGTCAAATATAGGGAACTTAATTTCTAATATCTGTTTTTTACTTCTCCAGTCATTTTTTACCGTGACAACAAACCCATTAAGGTTGTCTATTGTCTCGCAGGTGCCGGTTACGTACCCGCGAAAACATGAAAAATCGACTTACGGAATATTTTATAGCAGACGACAACTGTTGCTTAAAGTCAATTATAGGGATTTTTCTATTTTTCTTTTTCATTTTCTCTCACTAGGGCCAATGATTTGGTTACGATGACCATCTCACCCATACGTGACTGATACGTGCTGCGCATAAAATCGTAAAATCAACTTTGACACTTTCGGAGGCAACTGATACCTGTTAAACAAATCAAAGAAAGGTAAACAAAATTTTTCCCTGTTTTCTTACCAGGGTCACGAAAACATTGAACCAATTTTGACGACCGCGCGAGTCAAAAGTCAATTTTATGTTTAATCGCTTTGCAAAAATATAGAATTCAGAAGCAACTGTTTGCTGTTGCGGAAACTTTTTCCGATAAAAAAATCTTGTTCTTGTTTGAAGAATTTAGAAGTAGGCCATAAAGATACAATAAGATGTAAGAATAACTAAAAATCAATGTTTTCTTTGATAGGGTAGAAAACATTGTGGGAAAAGGAGAAAATGCTGGTAACCTGCATTGTCTCCTTTCCTCAGATTATTTTCAAAAGCCTTCTCTTTCAGGGGTGTTTAAAGGCGTCATTGTGTGGTAAAAGGTTAATAAGAATAAACAGATATCCCCCCCTTCCCATCAGCCAATGAAATCTCTTCCCTCTCTGAAATTATCCAATCAGAGAAGCTTTAAGGAAATCAGAATGGGAACCAACAGCCAAATCAGAATGGGAACCAACGGCCAATCAGATATTCAACAGCCAATCAGAGAGCTTCAAAATCGCTCCAAAATGGCGCCATAATTTATCGTTTAAAAACAGTGAAAAAAAAGGCATAAAAGTGGATTTAAAGTCTTCTTTAAAGGCTGCTGTGCAGTCCTTGGCGAACTGGCAGGCATGCACCATCCACACATGCCAGATTTCACTGAAAATGGGCAAAAATTTAAGAAAATAGGGGCGCAGCAGACCTTGTATTGGTCTTTTCAAGCCCCTTGCAAGAATTACTTCCCTTAGACCCTCGATGCACCCCCCCCTTCCCCAGCCCTTAACTGGATTCGCTTTTCTAACTCAGCCCACAATAAATGCTGCACATTGAAACTTTCAATAAGCCAAAGTGATCAATGTACAGTGTAAAAAAGCCCCAGAAATTAATGCGACAAATGGCTAAAAAAAGACTGAAAACTCTTTTAGTTGCTTCCTATAGCATATATCAAACAAAGGCAACTGAAATGTAATTTCTCTAATCTCTTCAAACTGCAACAAGAAACCCAGTTACGTTGACTACCGTCTCATATGTGCCAGTTACGCTCATGCGAAAACCCCAGAAAATAATGCGACAAGTGGCTAAAAAAAAGACTGAATGCTTCTTATTGCATAAATCAAACAAATGGAACAAAATTTTAAATGTACATTTTTTTCCTCTAATCTCTTTATACCATGACGACAAGTCTGTATAGACTACCGTCTCATAGGTGCCGGTTACGTATCCGCGAAAACGCGAAAACTCGACTTACGGAACACTTCATAGCAGATGACACCTGTTGCTTAATAGGTCAAATATAGGGAACTTAATTTCTAATATCTGTTTTTTACTTCTCCAGTCATTTTTTACCGTGACAACAAACCCATTAAGGTTGTCTATTGTCTCGCAGGTGCCGGTTACGTACCCGCGAAAACATGAAAAATCGACTTACGGAATATTTTATAGCAGACGACAACTGTTGCTTAAAGTCAATTATAGGGATTTTTCTATTTTTCTTTTTCATTTTCTCTCACTAGGGCCAATGATTTGGTTACGATGACCATCTCACCCATACGTGACTGATACGTGCTGCGCATAAAATCGTAAAATCAACTTTGACACTTTCGGAGGCAACTGATACCTGTTAAACAAATCAAAGAAAGGTAAACAAAATTTTTCCCTGTTTTCTTACCAGGGTCACGAAAACATTGAACCAATTTTGACGACCGTGCGAGTCAAAAGTCAATTTTATGTTTAATCGCTTTGCAAAAATATAGAATTCAGAAGCAACTGTTTGCTGTTGCGGAAACTTTTTCCGATAAAAAAATCTTGTTCTTGTTTGAAGAATTTAGAAGTAGGCCATAAAGATACAATAAGATGTAAGAATAACTAAAAATCAATGTTTTCTTTGATAGGGTAGAAAACATTGTGGGAAAAGGAGAAAATGCTGGTAACCTGCATTGTCTCCTTTCCTCAGATTATTTTCAAAAGCCTTCTCTTTCAGGGGTGTTTAAAGGCGTCATTGTGTGGTAAAAGGTTAATAAGAATAAACAGATATCCCCCCCTTCCCATCAGCCAATGAAATCTCTTCCCTCTCTGAAATTATCCAATCAGAGAAGCTTTAAGGAAATCAGAATGGGAACCAACAGCCAAATCAGAATGGGAACCAACGGCCAATCAGATATTCAACAGCCAATCAGAGAGCTTCAAAATCGCTCCAAAATGGCGCCATAATTTATCGTTTAAAAACAGTGAAAAAAAAGGCATAAAAGTGGATTTAAAGTCTTCTTTAAAGGCTGCTGTGCAGTCCTTGGCGAACTGCCAGGCATGCACCATCCACACATGCCAGATTTCACTGAAAATGGGCAAAAATTTAAGAAAATAGGGGCGCAGCAGACCTTGTATTGGTCTTTTCAAGCCCCTTGCAAGAATTACTTCCCTTAGACCCTCGTTGCACCCCCCCCCTTCCCCAGCCCTTAACTGGATTCGCTTTTCTAACTCCGCCCACAATAAATGCTGCACATTGAAACTTTCAATAAGCCAAAGTGATCAATGTACAGTGTAAAAAAGCCCCAGAAATTAATGCGACAAGTGGCTAAAAAAAGACTGAAAACTCTTTTAGTTGCTTCCTATAGCATATATCAAACAAAGGCAACTGAAATGTAATTTCTCTAATCTCTTCAAACTGCAACAAGAAACCCAGTTACGTTGACTACCGTCTCATATGTGCCAGTTACGCTCATGCGAAAACCCCAGAAAATAATGCGACAAGTGGCTAAAAAAAAGACTGAATGCTTCTTATTGCATAAATCAAACAAATGGAACAAAATTTTAAATGTACATTTTTTTCCTCTAATCTCTTTATACCATGACGACAAGTCTGTATAGACTACCGTCTCATAGGTGCCGGTTACGTATCCGCGAAAACGCGAAAACTCGACTTACGGAACACTTCATAGCAGATGACACCTGTTGCTTAATAGGTCAAATATAGGGAACTTAATTTCTAATATCTGTTTTTTACTTCTCCAGTCATTTTTTACCGTGACAACAAACCCATTAAGGTTGTCTATTGTCTCGCAGGTGCCGGTTACGTACCCGCGAAAACATGAAAAATCGACTTACGGAATATTTTATAGCAGACGACAACTGTTGCTTAAAGTCAATTATAGGGATTTTTCTATTTTTCTTTTTCATTTTCTCTCACTAGGGCCAATGATTTGGTTACGATGACCATCTCACCCATACGTGACTGATTCGTGCTGCGCATAAAATCGTAAAATCAACTTTGACACTTTCGGAGGCAACTGATACCTGTTAAACAAATCAAAGAAAGGTAAACAAAATTTTTCCCTGTTTTCTTACCAGGGTCACGAAAACATTGAACCAATTTTGACGACCGCGCGAGTCAAAAGTCAATTTTATGTTTAATCGCTTTGCAAAAATATAGAATTCAGAAGCAACTGTTTGCTGTTGCGGAAACTTTTTCCGATAAAAAAATCTTGTTCTTGTTTGAAGAATTTAGAAGTAGGCCATAAAGATACAATAAGATGTAAGAATAACTAAAAATCAATGTTTTCTTTGATAGGGTAGAAAACATTGTGGGAAAAGGAGAAAATGCTGGTAACCTGCATTGTCTCCTTTCCTCAGATTATTTTCAAAAGCCTTCTCTTTCAGGGGTGTTTAAAGGCGTCATTGTGTGGTAAAAGGTTAATAAGAATAAACAGATATCCCCCCCTTCCCATCAGCCAATGAAATCTCTTCCCTCTCTGAAATTATCCAATCAGAGAAGCTTTAAGGAAATCAGAATGGGAACCAACAGCCAAATCAGAATGGGAACCAACGGCCAATCAGATATTCAACAGCCAATCAGAGAGCTTCAACATCGCTCCAAAATGGCGCCATAATTTATCGTTTAAAAACAGTGAAAAAAAAGGCATAAAAGTGGATTTAAAGTCTTCTTTAAAGGCTGCTGTGCAGTCCTTGGCGAACTGCCAGGCATGCACCATCCACACATGCCAGATTTCACTGAAAATGGGCAAAAATTTAAGAAAATAGGGGCGCAGCAGACCTTGTATTGGTCTTTTCAAGCCCCTTGCAAGAATTACTTCCCTTAGACCCTCGTTGCACCCCCCCCCTTCCCCAGCCCTTAACTGGATTCGCTTTTCTAACTCAGCCCACAATGAATGCTGCACATTGAAACTTTCAATAAGCCAAAGTGATCAATGTACAGTGTAAAAAAGCCCCAGAAATTAATGCGACAAGTGGCTAAAAAAAGACTGAAAACTCTTTTAGTTGCTTCCTATAGCATATATCAAACAAAGGCAACTGAAATGTAATTTCTCTAATCTCTTCAAACTGCAACAAGAAACCCAGTTACGTTGACTACCGTCTCATATGTGCCAGTTACGCTCATGCGAAAACCCCAGAAAATAATGCGACAAGTGGCTAAAAAAAAGACTGAATGCTTCTTATTGCATAAATCAAACAAATGGAACAAAATTTTAAATGTACATTTTTTTCCTCTAATCTCTTTATACCATGACGACAAGTCTGTATAGACTACCGTCTCATAGGTGCCGGTTACGTATCCGCGAAAACGCGAAAACTCGACTTACGGAACACTTCATAGCAGATGACACCTGTTGCTTAATAGGTCAAATATAGGGAACTTAATTTCTAATATCTGTTTTTTACTTCTCCAGTCATTTTTTACCGTGACAACAAACCCATTAAGGTTGTCTATTGTCTCGCAGGTGCCGGTTACGTACCCGCGAAAACATGAAAAATCGACTTACGGAATATTTTATAGCAGACGACAACTGTTGCTTAAAGTCAATTATAGGGATTTTTCTATTTTTCTTTTTCATTTTCTCTCACTAGGGCCAATGATTTGGTTACGATGACCATCTCACTCATACGTGACTGATACGTGCTGCGCATAAAATCGTAAAATCAACTTTGACACTTTCGGAGGCAACTGATACCTGTTAAACAAATCAAAGAAAGGTAAACAAAATTTTTCCCTGTTTTCTTACCAGGGTCACGAAAACATTGAACCAATTTTGACGACCGCGCGAGTCAAAAGTCAATTTTATGTTTAATCGCTTTGCAAAAATATAGAATTCAGAAGCAACTGTTTGCTGTTGCGGAAACTTTTTCCGATAAAAAAATCTTGTTCTTGTTTGAAGAATTTAGAAGTAGGCCATAAAGATACAATAAGATGTAAGAATAACTAAAAATCGATGTTTTCTTTGATAGGGTAGAAAACATTGTGGGAAAAGGAGAAAATGCTGGTAACCTGCATTGTCTCCTTTCCTCAGATTATTTTCAAAAGCCTTCTCTTTCAGGGGTGTTTAAAGGCGTCATTGTGTGGTAAAAGGTTAATAAGAATAAACAGATATCCCCCCCTTCCCATCAGCCAATGAAATCTCTTCCCTCTCTGAAATTATCCAATCAGAGAAGCTTTAAGGAAATCAGAATGGGAACCAACAGCCAAATCAGAATGGGAACCAACGGCCAATCAGATATTCAACAGCCAATCAGAGAGCTTCAAAATCGCTCCAAAATGGCGCCATAATTTATCGTTTAAAAACAGTGAAAAAAAAGGCATAAAAGTGGATTTAAAGTCTTCTTTAAAGGCTGCTGTGCAGTCCTTGGCGAACTGCCAGGCATGCACCATCCACACATGCCAGATTTCACTGAAAATGGGCAAAAATTTAAGAAAATAGGGGCGCAGCAGACCTTGTATTGGTCTTTTCAAGCCCCTTGCAAGAATTACTTCCCTTAGACCCTCGATGCACCCCCCCTTCCCCAGCCCTTAACTGGATTCGCTTTTCTAACTCAGCCCACAATAAATGCTGCACATTGAAGCTTTCAATAAGCCAAAGTGATCAATGTACAGTGTAAAAAAGCCCCAGAAATTAATGCGACAAGTGGCTAAAAAAAGACTGAAAACTCTTTTAGTTGCTTCCTATAGCATATATCAAACAAAGGCAACTGAAATGTAATTTCTCTAATCTCTTCAAACTGCAACAAGAAACCCAGTTACGTTGACTACCGTCTCATATGTGCCAGTTACGCTCATGCGAAAACCCCAGAAAATAATGCGACAAGTGGCTAAAAAAAAGACTGAATGCTTCTTATTGCATAAATCAAACAAATGGAACAAAATTTTAAATGTACATTTTTTTCCTCTAATCTCTTTATACCATGACGACAAGTCTGTATAGACTACCGTCTCATAGGTGCCGGTTACGTATCCGCGAAAACGCGAAAACTCGACTTACGGAACACTTCATAGCAGATGACACCTGTTGCTTAATAGGTCAAATATAGGGAACTTAATTTCTAATATCTGTTTTTTACTTCTCCAGTCATTTTTTACCGTGACAACAAACCCATTAAGGTTGTCTATTGTCTCGCAGGTGCCGGTTACGTACCCGCGAAAACATGAAAAATCGACTTACGGAATATTTTATAGCAGACGACAACTGTTGCTTAAAGTCAATTATAGGGATTTTTCTATTTTTCTTTTTCATTTTCTCTCACTAGGGCCAATGATTTGGTTACGATGACCATCTCACCCATACGTGACTGATTCGTGCTGCGCATAAAATCGTAAAATCAACTTTGACACTTTCGGAGGCAACTGATACCTGTTAAACAAATCAAAGAAAGGTAAACAAAATTTTTCCCTGTTTTCTTACCAGGGTCACGAAAACATTGAACCAATTTTGACGACCGCGCGAGTCAAAAGTCAATTTTATGTTTAATCGCTTTGCAAAAATATAGAATTCAGAAGCAACTGTTTGCTGTTGCGGAAACTTTTTCCGATAAAAAAATCTTGTTCTTGTTTGAAGAATTTAGAAGTAGGCCATAAAGATACAATAAGATGTAAGAATAACTAAAAATCAATGTTTTCTTTGATAGGGTAGAAAACATTGTGGGAAAAGGAGAAAATGCTGGTAACCTGCATTGTCTCCTTTCCTCAGATTATTTTCAAAAGCCTTCTCTTTCAGGGGTGTTTAAAGGCGTCATTGTGTGGTAAAAGGTTAATAAGAATAAACAGATATCCCCCCCTTCCCATCAGCCAATGAAATCTCTTCCCTCTCTGAAATTATCCAATCAGAGAAGCTTTAAGGAAATCAGAATGGGAACCAACAGCCAAATCAGAATGGGAACCAACGGCCAATCAGATATTCAACAGCCAATCAGAGAGCTTCAAAATCGCTCCAAAATGGCGCCATAATTTATCGTTTAAAAACAGTGAAAAAAAGGCATAAAAGTGGATTTAAAGTCTTCTTTAAAGGCTGCTGTGCAGTCCTTGGCGAACTGCCAGGCATGCACCATCCACACATGCCAGATTTCACTGAAAATGGGCAAAAATTTAAGAAAATAGGGGCGCAGCAGACCTTGTATTGGTCTTTTCAAGCCCCTTGCAAGAATTACTTCCCTTAGACCCTCGATGCACCCCCCCCTTCCCCAGCCCTTAACTGGATTCGCTTTTCTAACTCAGCCCACAATAAATGCTGCACATTGAAACTTTCAATAAGCCAAAGTGATCAATGTACAGTGTAAAAAAGCCCCAGAAATTAATGCGACAAATGGCTAAAAAAAGACTGAAAACTCTTTTAGTTGCTTCCTATAGCATATATCAAACAAAGGCAACTGAAATGTAATTTCTCTAATCTCTTCAAACTGCAACAAGAAACCCAGTTACGTTGACTACCGTCTCATATGTGCCAGTTACGCTCATGCGAAAACCCCAGAAAATAATGCGACAAGTGGCTAAAAAAAAGACTGAATGCTTCTTATTGCATAAATCAAACAAATGGAACAAAATTTTAAATGTACATTTTTTTCCTCTAATCTCTTTATACCATGACGACAAGTCTGTATAGACTACCGTCTCATAGGTGCCGATTACGTATCCGCGAAAACGCGAAAACTCGACTTACGGAACACTTCATAGCAGATGACACCTGTTGCTTAATAGGTCAAATATAGGGAACTTAATTTCTAATATCTGTTTTTTACTTCTCCAGTCATTTTTTACCGTGACAACAAACCCATTAAGGTTGTCTATTGTCTCGCAGGTGCCGGTTACGTACCCGCGAAAACATGAAAAATCCACTTACGGAATATTTTATAGCAGACGACAACTGTTGCTTAAAGTCAATTATAGGGATTTTTCTATTTTTCTTTTTCATTTTCTCTCACTAGGGCCAATGATTTGGTTACGATGACCATCTCACCCATACGTGACTGATACGTGCTGCGCATAAAATCGTAAAATCAACTTTGACACTTTCGGAGGCAACTGATACCTGTTAAACAAATCAAAGAAAGGTAAACAAAATTTTTCCCTGTTTTCTTACCAGGGTCACGAAAACATTGAACCAATTTTGACGACCGTGCGAGTCAAAAGTCAATTTTATGTTTAATCGCTTTGCAAAAATATAGAATTCAGAAGCAAATGTTTGCTGTTGCGGAAACTTTTTCCGATAAAAAAATCTTGTTCTTGTTTGAAGAATTTAGAAGTAGGCCATAAAGATACAATAAGATGTAAGAATAACTAAAAATCAATGTTTTCTTTGATAGGGTAGAAAACATTGTGGGAAAAGGAGAAAATGCTGGTAACCTGCATTGTCTCCTTTCCTCAGATTATTTTCAAAAGCCTTCTCTTTCAGGGGTGTTTAAAGGCGTCATTGTGTGGTAAAAGGTTAATAAGAATAAACAGATATCCCCCCCTTCCCATCAGCCAATGAAATCTCTTCCCTCTCTGAAATTATCCAATCAGAGAAGCTTTAAGGAAATCAGAATGGGAACCAACAGCCAAATCAGAATGGGAACCAACGGCCAATCAGATATTCAACAGCCAATCAGAGAGCTTCAAAATCGCTCCAAAATGGCGCCATAATTTATCGTTTAAAAACAGTGAAAAAAAAGGCATAAAAGTGGATTTAAAGTCTTCTTTAAAGGCTGCTGTGCAGTCCTTGGCGAACTGCCAGGCATGCACCATCCACACATGCCAGATTTCACTGAAAATGGGCAAAAATTTAAGAAAATAGGGGCGCAGCAGACCTTGTATTGGTCTTTTCAAGCCCCTTGCAAGAATTACTTCCCTTAGACCCTCGTTGCACCCCCCCCCTTCCCCAGCCCTTAACTGGATTCGCTTTTCTAACTCAGCCCACAATAAATGCTGCACATTGAAACTTTCAATAAGCCAAAGTGATCAATGTACAGTGTAAAAAAGCCCCAGAAATTAATGCGACAAGTGGCTAAAAAAAGACTGAAAACTCTTTTAGTTGCTTCCTATAGCATATATCAAACAAAGGCAACTGAAATGTAATTTCTCTAATCTCTTCAAACTGCAACAAGAAACCCAGTTACGTTGACTACCGTCTCATATGTGCCAGTTACGCTCATGCGAAAACCCCAGAAAATAATGCGACAAGTGGCTAAAAAAAAGACTGAATGCTTCTTATTGCATAAATCAAACAAATGGAACAAAATTTTAAATGTACATTTTTTTCCTCTAATCTCTTTATACCATGACGACAAGTCTGTATAGACTACCGTCTCATAGGTGCCGGTTACGTATCCGCGAAAACGCGAAAACTCGACTTACGGAACACTTCATAGCAGATGACACCTGTTGCTTAATAGGTCAAATATAGGGAACTTAATTTCTAATATCTGTTTTTTACTTCTCCAGTCATTTTTTACCGTGACAACAAACCCATTAAGGTTGTCTATTGTCTCGCAGGTGCCGGTTACGTACCCGCGAAAACATGAAAAATCGACTTACGGAATATTTTATAGCAGACGACAACTGTTGCTTAAAGTCAATTATAGGGATTTTTCTATTTTTCTTTTTCATTTTCTCTCACTAGGGCCAATGATTTGGTTACGATGACCATCTCACCCATACGTGACTGATACGTGCTGCGCATAAAATCGTAAAATCAACTTTGACACTTTCGGAGGCAACTGATACCTGTTAAACAAATCAAAGAAAGGTAAACAAAATTTTTCCCTGTTTTCTTACCAGGGTCACGAAAACATTGAACCAATTTTGACGACCGCGCGAGTCAAAAGTCAATTTTATGTTTAATCGCTTTGCAAAAATATAGAATTCAGAAGCAACTGTTTGCTGTTGCGGAAACTTTTTCCGATAAAAAAATCTTGTTCTTGTTTGAAGAATTTAGAAGTAGGCCATAAAGATACAATAAGATGTAAGAATAACTAAAAATCGATGTTTTCTTTGATAGGGTAGAAAACATTGTGGGAAAAGGAGAAAATGCTGGTAACCTGCATTGTCTCCTTTCCTCAGATTATTTTCAAAAGCCTTCTCTTTCAGGGGTGTTTAAAGGCGTCATTGTGTGGTAAAAGGTTAATAAGAATAAACAGATATCCCCCCCTTCCCATCAGCCAATGAAATCTCTTCCCTCTCTGAAATTATCCAATCAGAGAAGCTTTAAGGAAATCAGAATGGGAACCAACAGCCAAATCAGAATGGGAACCAACGGCCAATCAGATATTCAACAGCCAATCAGAGAGCTTCAAAATCGCTCCAAAATGGCGCCATAATTTATCGTTTAAAAACAGTGAAAAAAAAGGCATAAAAGTGGATTTAAAGTCTTCTTTAAAGGCTGCTGTGCAGTCCTTGGCGAACTGCCAGGCATGCACCATCCACACATGCCAGATTTCACTGAAAATGGGCAAAAATTTAAGAAAATAGGGGCGCAGCAGACCTTGTATTGGTCTTTTCAAGCCCCTTGCAAGAATTACTTCCCTTAGACCCTCGATGCACCCCCCCCTTCCCCAGCCCTTAACTGGATTCGCTTTTCTAACTCAGCCCACAATAAATGCTGCACATTGAAACTTTCAATAAGCCAAAGTGATCAATGTACAGTGTAAAAAAGCCCCAGAAATTAATGCGACAAGTGGCTAAAAAAAGACTGAAAACTCTTTTAATTGCTTCCTATAGCATATATCAAACAAAGGCAACTGAAATGTAATTTCTCTAATCTCTTCAAACTGCAACAAGAAACCCAGTTACGTTGACTACCGTCTCATATGTGCCAGTTACGCTCATGCGAAAACCCCAGAAAATAATGCGACAAGTGGCTAAAAAAAAGACTGAATGCTTCTTATTGCATAAATTAAACAAATGGAACAAAATTTTAAATGTACATTTTTTTCCTCTAATCTCTTTATACCATGACGACAAGTCTGTATAGACTACCGTCTCATAGGTGCCGGTTACGTATCCGCGAAAACGCGAAAACTCGACTTACGGAACACTTCATAGCAGATGACACCTGTTGCTTAATAGGTCAAATATAGGGAACTTAATTTCTAATATCTGTTTTTTACTTCTCCAGTCATTTTTTACCGTGACAACAAACCCATTAAGGTTGTCTATTGTCTCGCAGGTGCCGGTTACGTACCCGCGAAAACATGAAAAATCGACTTACGGAATATTTTATAGCAGACGACAACTGTTGCTTAAAGTCAATTATAGGGATTTTTCTATTTTTCTTTTTCATTTTCTCTCACTAGGGCCAATGATTTGGTTACGATGACCATCTCACCCATACGTGACTGATACGTGCTGCGCATAAAATCGTAAAATCAACTTTGACACTTTCGGAGGCAACTGATACCTGTTAAACAAATCAAAGAAAGGTAAACAAAATTTTTCCCTGTTTTCTTACCAGGGTCACGAAAACATTGAACCAATTTTGACGACCGTGCGAGTCAAAAGTCAATTTTATGTTTAATCGCTTTGCAAAAATATAGAATTCAGAAGCAACTGTTTGCTATTGCGGAAACTTTTTCCGATAAAAAAATCTTGTTCTTGTTTGAAGAATTTAGAAGTAGGCCATAAAGATACAATAAGATGTAAGAATAACTAAAAATCAATGTTTTCTTTGATAGGGTAGAAAACATTGTGGGAAAAGGAGAAAATGCTGGTAACCTGCATTGTCTCCTTTCCTCAGATTATTTTCAAAAGCCTTCTCTTTCAGGGGTGTTTAAAGGCGTCATTGTGTGGTAAAAGGTTAATAAGAATAAACAGATATCCCCCCCTTCCCATCAGCCAATGAAATCTCTTCCCTCTCTGAAATTATCCAATCAGAGAAGCTTTAAGGAAATCAGAATGGGAACCAACAGCCAAATCAGAATGGGAACCAACGGCCAATCAGATATTCAACAGCCAATCAGAGAGCTTCAAAATCGCTCCAAAATGGCGCCATAATTTATCGTTTAAAAACAGTGAAAAAAAAGGCATAAAAGTGGATTTAAAGTCTTCTTTAAAGGCTGCTGTGCAGTCCTTGGCGAACTGCCAGGCATGCACCATCCACACATGCCAGATTTCACTGAAAATGGGCAAAAATTTAAGAAAATAGGGGCGCAGCAGACCTTGTATTGGTCTTTTCAAGCCCCTTGCAAGAATTACTTCCCTTAGACCCTCGTTGCACCCCCCCCTTCCCCAGCCCTTAACTGGATTCGCTTTTCTAACTCAGCCCACAATAAATGCTGCACATTGAAACTTTCAATAAGCCAAAGTGATCAATGTACAGTGTAAAAAAGCCCCAGAAATTAATGCGACAAGTGGCTAAAAAAAGACTGAAAACTCTTTTAGTTGCTTCCTATAGCATATATATCAAACAAAGGCAACTGAAATGTAATTTCTCTAATCTCTTCAAACTGCAACAAGAAACCCAGTTACGTTGACTACCGTCTCATATGTGCCAGTTACGCTCATGCGAAAACCCCAGAAAATAATGCGACAAGTGGCTAAAAAAAAGACTGAATGCTTCTTATTGCATAAATCAAACAAATGGAACAAAATTTTAAATGTACATTTTTTTCCTCTAATCTCTTTATACCATGACGACAAGTCTGTATAGACTACCGTCTCATAGGTGCCGGTTACGTATCCGCGAAAACGCGAAAACTCGACTTACGGAACACTTCATAGCAGATGACACCTGTTGCTTAATAGGTCAAATATAGGGAACTTAATTTCTAATATCTGTTTTTTACTTCTCCAGTCATTTTTTACCGTGACAACAAACCCATTAAGGTTGTCTATTGTCTCGCAGGTGCCGGTTACGTACCCGCGAAAACATGAAAAATCCACTTACGGAATATTTTATAGCAGACGACAACTGTTGCTTAAAGTCAATTATAGGGATTTTTCTATTTTTCTTTTTCATTTTCTCTCACTAGGGCCAATGATTTGGTTACGATGACCATCTCACCCATACGTGACTGATACGTGCTGCGCATAAAATCGTAAAATCAACTTTGACACTTTCGGAGGCAACTGATACCTGTTAAACAAATCAAAGAAAGGTAAACAAAATTTTTCCCTGTTTTCTTACCAGGGTCACGAAAACATTGAACCAATTTTGACGACCGCGCGAGTCAAAAGTCAATTTTATGTTTAATCGCTTTGCAAAAATATAGAATTCAGAAGCAACTGTTTGCTGTTGCGGAAACTTTTTCCGATAAAAAAATCTTGTTCTTGTTTGAAGAATTTAGAAGTAGGCCATAAAGATACAATAAGATGTAAGAATAACTAAAAATCAATGTTTTCCTTGATAGGGTAGAAAACATTGTGGGAAAAGGAGAAAATGCTGGTAACCTGCATTGTCTCCTTTCCTCAGATTATTTTCAAAAGCCTTCTCTTTCAGGGGTGTTTAAAGGCGTCATTGTGTGGTAAAAGGTTAATAAGAATAAACAGATATCCCCCCCTTCCCATCAGCCAATGAAATCTCTTCCCTCTCTGAAATTATCCAATCAGAGAAGCTTTAAGGAAATCAGAATGGGAACCAACAGCCAAATCAGAATGGGAACCAACGGCCAATCAGATATTCAACAGCCAATCAGAGAGCTTCAAAATCGCTCCAAAATGGCGCCATAATTTATCGTTTAAAAACAGTGAAAAAAAAGGCATAAAAGTGGATTTAAAGTCTTCTTTAAAGGCTGCTGTGCAGTCCTTGGCGAACTGCCAGGCATGCACCATCCACACATGCCAGATTTCACTGAAAATGGGCAAAAATTTAAGAAAATAGGGGCGCAGCAGACCTTGTATTGGTCTTTTCAAGCCCCTTGCAAGAATTACTTCCCTTGGACCCTCGATGCACCCCCCCTTCCCCAGCCCTTAACTGGATTCGCTTTTCTAACTCAGCCCACAATAAATGCTGCACATTGAAGCTTTCAATAAGCCAAAGTGATCAATGTACAGTGTAAAAAAGCCCCAGAAATTAATGCGACAAGTGGCTAAAAAAAGACTGAAAACTCTTTTAGTTGCTTCCTATAGCATATATCAAACAAAGGCAACTGAAATGTAATTTCTCTAATCTCTTCAAACTGCAACAAGAAACCCAGTTACGTTGACTACCGTCTCATATGTGCCAGTTACGCTCATGCGAAAACCCCAGAAAATAATGCGACAAGTGGCTAAAAAAAAGACTGAATGCTTCTTATTGCATAAATCAAACAAATGGAACAAAATTTTAAATGTACATTTTTTTCCTCTAATCTCTTTATACCATGACGACAAGTCTGTATAGACTACCGTCTCATAGGTGCCGGTTACGTATCCGCGAAAACGCGAAAACTCGACTTACGGAACACTTCATAGCAGATGACACCTGTTGCTTAATAGGTCAAATATAGGGAACTTAATTTCTAATATCTGTTTTTTACTTCTCCAGTCATTTTTTACCGTGACAACAAACCCATTAAGGTTGTCTATTGTCTCGCAGGTGCCGGTTACGTACCCGCGAAAACATGAAAAATCGACTTACGGAATATTTTATAGCAGACGACAACTGTTGCTTAAAGTCAATTATAGGGATTTTTCTATTTTTCTTTTTCATTTTCTCTCACTAGGGCCAATGATTTGGTTACGATGACCATCTCACCCATACGTGACTGATTCGTGCTGCGCATAAAATCGTAAAATCAACTTTGACACTTTCGGAGGCAACTGATACCTGTTAAACAAATCAAAGAAAGGTAAACAAAATTTTTCCCTGTTTTCTTACCAGGGTCACGAAAACATTGAACCAATTTTGACGACCGCGCGAGTCAAAAGTCAATTTTATGTTTAATCGCTTTGCAAAAATATAGAATTCAGAAGCAACTGTTTGCTGTTGCGGAAACTTTTTCCGATAAAAAAATCTTGTTCTTGTTTGAAGAATTTAGAAGTAGGCCATAAAGATACAATAAGATGTAAGAATAACTAAAAATCAATGTTTTCTTTGATAGGGTAGAAAACATTGTGGGAAAAGGAGAAAATGCTGGTAACCTGCATTGTCTCCTTTCCTCAGATTATTTTCAAAAGCCTTCTCTTTCAGGGGTGTTTAAAGGCGTCATTGTGTGGTAAAAGGTTAATAAGAATAAACAGATATCCCCCCCTTCCCATCAGCCAATGAAATCTCTTCCCTCTCTGAAATTATCCAATCAGAGAAGCTTTAAGGAAATCAGAATGGGAACCAACAGCCAAATCAGAATGGGAACCAACGGCCAATCAGATATTCAACAGCCAATCAGAGAGCTTCAAAATCGCTCCAAAATGGCGCCATAATTTATCGTTTAAAAACAGTGAAAAAAAAGGCATAAAAGTGGATTTAAAGTCTTCTTTAAAGGCTGCTGTGCAGTCCTTGGCGAACTGCCAGGCATGCACCATCCACACATGCCAGATTTCACTGAAAATGGGCAAAAATTTAAGAAAATAGGGGCGCAGCAGACCTTGTATTGGTCTTTTCAAGCCCCTTGCAAGAATTACTTCCCTTAGACCCTCGATGCACCCCCCCCTTCCCCAGCCCTTAACTGGATTCGCTTTTCTAACTCAGCCCACAATAAATGCTGCACATTGAAACTTTCAATAAGCCAAAGTGATCAATGTACAGTGTAAAAAAGCCCCAGAAATTAATGCGACAAGTGGCTAAAAAAAGACTGAAAACTCTTTTAGTTGCTTCCTATAGCATATATCAAACAAAGGCAACTGAAATGTAATTTCTCTAATCTCTTCAAACTGCAACAAGAAACCCAGTTACGTTGACTACCGTCTCATATGTGCCAGTTACGCTCATGCGAAAACCCCAGAAAATAATGCGACAAGTGGCTAAAAAAAAGACTGAATGCTTCTTATTGCATAAATTAAACAAATGGAACAAAATTTTAAATGTACATTTTTTTCCTCTAATCTCTTTATACCATGACGACAAGTCTGTATAGACTACCGTCTCATAGGTGCCGGTTACGTATCCGCGAAAACGCGAAAACTCGACTTACGGAACACTTCATAGCAGATGACACCTGTTGCTTAATAGGTCAAATATAGGGAACTTAATTTCTAATATCTGTTTTTTACTTCTCCAGTCATTTTTTACCGTGACAACAAACCCATTAAGGTTGTCTATTGTCTCGCAGGTGCCGGTTACGTACCCGCGAAAACATGAAAAATCGACTTACGGAATATTTTATAGCAGACGACAACTGTTGCTTAAAGTCAATTATAGGGATTTTTCTATTTTTCTTTTTCATTTTCTCTCACTAGGGCCAATGATTTGGTTACGATGACCATCTCACCCATACGTGACTGATACGTGCTGCGCATAAAATCGTAAAATCAACTTTGACACTTTCGGAGGCAACTGATACCTGTTAAACAAATCAAAGAAAGGTAAACAAAATTTTTCCCTGTTTTCTTACCAGGGTCATGAAAACATTGAACCAATTTTGACGACCGTGCGAGTCAAAAGTCAATTTTATGTTTAATCGCTTTGCAAAAATATAGAATTCAGAAGCAACTGTTTGCTGTTGCGGAAACTTTTTCCGATAAAAAAATCTTGTTCTTGTTTGAAGAATTTAGAAGTAGGCCATAAAGATACAATAAGATGTAAGAATAACTAAAAATCAATGTTTTCTTTGATAGGGTAGAAAACATTGTGGGAAAAGGAGAAAATGCTGGTAACCTGCATTGTCTCCTTTCCTCAGATTATTTTCAAAAGCCTTCTCTTTCAGGGGTGTTTAAAGGCGTCATTGTGTGGTAAAAGGTTAATAAGAATAAACAGATATCCCCCCCTTCCCATCAGCCAATGAAATCTCTTCCCTCTCTGAAATTATCCAATCAGAGAAGCTTTAAGGAAATCAGAATGGGAACCAACAGCCAAATCAGAATGGGAACCAACGGCCAATCAGATATTCAACAGCCAATCAGAGAGCTTCAAAATCGCTCCAAAATGGCGCCATAATTTATCGTTTAAAAACAGTGAAAAAAAAGGCATAAAAGTGGATTTAAAGTCTTCTTTAAAGGCTGCTGTGCAGTCCTTGGCGAACTGCCAGGCATGCACCATCCACACATGCCAGATTTCACTGAAAATGGGCAAAAATTTAAGAAAATAGGGGCGCAGCAGACCTTGTATTGGTCTTTTCAAGCCCCTTGCAAGAATTACTTCCCTTAGACCCTCGTTGCACCCCCCCCCCTTCCCCAGCCCTTAACTGGATTCGCTTTTCTAACTCAGCCCACAATAAATGCTGCACATTGAAACTTTCAATAAGCCAAAGTGATCAATGTACAGTGTAAAAAAGCCCCAGAAATTAATGCGACAAGTGGCTAAAAAAAGACTGAAAACTCTTTTAGTTGCTTCCTATAGCATATATCAAACAAAGGCAACTGAAATGTAATTTCTCTAATCTCTTCAAACTGCAACAAGAAACCCAGTTACGTTGACTACCGTCTCATATGTGCCAGTTACGCTCATGCGAAAACCCCAGAAAATAATGCGACAAGTGGCTAAAAAAAAGACTGAATGCTTCTTATTGCATAAATCAAACAAATGGAACAAAATTTTAAATGTACATTTTTTTCCTCTAATCTCTTTATACCATGACGACAAGTCTGTATAGACTACCGTCTCATAGGTGCCGGTTACGTATCCGCGAAAACGCGAAAACTCGACTTACGGAACACTTCATAGCAGATGACACCTGTTGCTTAATAGGTCAAATATAGGGAACTTAATTTCTAATATCTGTTTTTTACTTCTCCAGTCATTTTTTACCGTGACAACAAACCCATTAAGGTTGTCTATTGTCTCGCAGGTGCCGGTTACGTACCCGCGAAAACATGAAAAATCGACTTACGGAATATTTTATAGCAGACGACAACTGTTGCTTAAAGTCAATTATAGGGATTTTTCTATTTTTCTTTTTCATTTTCTCTCACTAGGGCCAATGATTTGGTTACGATGACCATCTCACCCATACGTGACTGATACGTGCTGCGCATAAAATCGTAAAATCAACTTTGACACTTTCGGAGGCAACTGATACCTGTTAAACAAATCAA
Source organism: Tridacna crocea (assembly GCA_943736015.1). NCBI lineage: Eukaryota > Metazoa > Mollusca > Bivalvia > Cardiida > Cardiidae > Tridacna > Tridacna crocea. Next base: position 32,268,265 of record OX031059.1, read on the forward strand.
AGAAAGGTAAACAAAATTTTTCCCTGTTTTCTTACCAGGGTCACGAAAACATTGAACCAATTTTGACGACCGCGCGAGTCAAAAGTCAATTTTATGTTTAATCGCTTTGCAAAAATATAGAATTCAGAAGCAACTGTTTGCTGTTGCGGAAACTTTTTCCGATAAAAAAATCTTGTTCTTGTTTGAAGAATTTAGAAGTAGGCCATAAAGATACAATAAGATGTAAGAATAACTAAAAATCAATGTTTTCCTTGATAGGGTAGAAAACATTGTGGGAAAAGGAGAAAATGCTGGTAACCTGCATTGTCTCCTTTCCTCAGATTATTTTCAAAAGCCTTCTCTTTCAGGGGTGTTTAAAGGCGTCATTGTGTGGTAAAAGGTTAATAAGAATAAACAGATATCCTCCCCTTCCCATCAGCCAATGAAATCTCTTCCCTCTCTGAAATTATCCAATCAGAGAAGCTTTAAGGAAATCAGAATGGGAACCAACAGCCAAATCAGAATGGGAACCAACGGCCAATCAGATATTCAACAGCCAATCAGAGAGCTTCAAAATCGCTCCAAAATGGCGCCATAATTTATCGTTTAAAAACAGTGAAAAAAAAGGCATAAAAGTGGATTTAAAGTCTTCTTTAAAGGCTGCTGTGCAGTCCTTGGCGAACTGCCAGGCATGCACCATCCACACATGCCAGATTTCACTGAAAATGGGCAAAAATTTAAGAAAATAGGGGCGCAGCAGACCTTGTATTGGTCTTTTCAAGCCCCTTGCAAGAATTACTTCCCTTAGACCCTCGATGCAACCCCCCCTTCCCCAGCCCTTAACTGGATTCGCTTTTCTAACTCAGCCCACAATAAGTGCTGCACATTGAAGCTTTCAATAAGCCAAAGTGATCAATGTACAGTGTAAAAAAGCCCCAGAAATTAATGCGACAAGTGGCTAAAAAAAGACTGAAAACTCTTTTAGTTGCTTCCTATAGCATATATCAAACAAAGGCAACTGAAATGTAATTTCTCTAATCTCTTCAAACTGCAACAAGAAACCCAGTTACGTTGACTACCGTCTCATATGTGCCAGTTACGCTCATGCGAAAACCCCAGAAAATAATGCGACAAGTGGCTAAAAAAAAGACTGAATGCTTCTTATTGCATAAATCAAACAAATGGAACAAAATTTTAAATGTACATTTTTTTCCTCTAATCTCTTTATACCATGACGACAAGTCTGTATAGACTACCGTCTCATAGGTGCCGGTTACGTATCCGCGAAAACGCGAAAACTCGACTTACGGAACACTTCATAGCAGATGACACCTGTTGCTTAATAGGTCAAATATAGGGAACTTAATTTCTAATATCTGTTTTTTACTTCTCCAGTCATTTTTTACCGTGACAACAAACCCATTAAGGTTGTCTATTGTCTCGCAGGTGCCGGTTACGTACCCGCGAAAACATGAAAAATCGACTTACGGAATATTTTATAGCAGACGACAACTGTTGCTTAAAGTCAATTATAGGGATTTTTCTATTTTTCTTTTTCATTTTCTCTCACTAGGGCCAATGATTTGGTTACGATGACCATCTCACCCATACGTGACTGATACGTGCTGCGCATAAAATCGTAAAATCAACTTTGACACTTTCGGAGGCAACTGATACCTGTTAAACAAATCAAAGAAAGGTAAACAAAATTTTTCCCTGTTTTCTTACCAGGGTCACGAAAACATTGAACCAATTTTGACGACCGTGCGAGTCAAAAGTCAATTTTATGTTTAATCGCTTTGCAAAAATATAGAATTCAGAAGCAACTGTTTGCTGTTGCGGAAACTTTTTCCGATAAAAAAATCTTGTTCTTGTTTGAAGAATTTAGAAGTAGGCCATAAAGATACAATAAGATGTAAGAATAACTAAAAATCAATGTTTTCTTTGATAGGGTAGAAAACATTGTGGGAAAAGGAGAAAATGCTGGTAACCTGCATTGTCTCCTTTCCTCAGATTATTTTCAAAAGCCTTCTCTTTCAGGGGTGTTTAAAGGCGTCATTGTGTGGTAAAAGGTTAATAAGAATAAACAGATATCCCCCCCTTCCCATCAGCCAATGAAATCTCTTCCCTCTCTGAAATTATCCAATCAGAGAAGCTTTAAGGAAATCAGAATGGGAACCAACAGCCAAATCAGAATGGGAACCAACGGCCAATCAGATATTCAACAGCCAATCAGAGAGCTTCAAAATCGCTCCAAAATGGCGCCATAATTTATCGTTTAAAAACAGTGAAAAAAAAGGCATAAAAGTGGATTTAAAGTCTTCTTTAAAGGCTGCTGTGCAGTCCTTGGCGAACTGCCAGGCATGCACCATCCACACATGCCAGATTTCACTGAAAATGGGCAAAAATTTAAGAAAATAGGGGCGCAGCAGACCTTGTATTGGTCTTTTCAAGCCCCTTGCAAGAATTACTTCCCTTAGACCCTCGTTGCACCCCCCCCTTCCCCAGCCCTTAACTGGATTCGCTTTTCTAACTCAGCCCACAATAAATGCTGCACATTGAAACTTTCAATAAGCCAAAGTGATCAATGTACAGTGTAAAAAAGCCCCAGAAATTAATGCGACAAGTGGCTAAAAAAAGACTGAAAACTCTTTTAGTTGCTTCCTATAGCATATATCAAACAAAGGCAACTGAAATGTAATTTCTCTAATCTCTTCAAACTGCAACAAGAAACCCAGTTACGTTGACTACCGTCTCATATGTGCCAGTTACGCTCATGCGAAAACCCCAGAAAATAATGCGACAAGTGGCTAAAAAAAAGACTGAATGCTTCTTATTGCATAAATCAAACAAATGGAACAAAATTTTAAATGTACATTTTTTTCCTCTAATCTCTTTATACCATGACGACAAGTCTGTATAGACTACCGTCTCATAGGTGCCGGTTACGTATCCGCGAAAACGCGAAAACTCGACTTACGGAACACTTCATAGCAGATGACACCTGTTGCTTAATAGGTCAAATATAGGGAACTTAATTTCTAATATCTGTTTTTTACTTCTCCAGTCATTTTTTACCGTGACAACAAACCCATTAAGGTTGTCTATTGTCTCGCAGGTGCCGGTTACGTACCCGCGAAAACATGAAAAATCGACTTACGGAATATTTTATAGCAGACGACAACTGTTGCTTAAAGTCAATTATAGGGATTTTTCTATTTTTCTTTTTCATTTTCTCTCACTAGGGCCAATGATTTGGTTACGATGACCATCTCACCCATACGTGACTGATACGTGCTGCGCATAAAATCGTAAAATCAACTTTGACACTTTCGGAGGCAACTGATACCTGTTAAACAAATCAAAGAAAGGTAAACAAAATTTTTCCCTGTTTTCTTACCAGGGTCACGAAAACATTGAACCAATTTTGACGACCGCGCGAGTCAAAAGTCAATTTTATGTTTAATCGCTTTGCAAAAATATAGAATTCAGAAGCAACTGTTTGCTGTTGCGGAAACTTTTTCCGATAAAAAAATCTTGTTCTTGTTTGAAGAATTTAGAAGTAGGCCATAAAGATACAATAAGATGTAAGAATAACTCGACCCCTTAGTGCATAAAGGGGCTATCTGCACTTTTTGTCAAATTTCACTTTTTTTCATTATTAGGTGTATTTTTACACATATTCTCAGTGGTAAAAGAATCAGCTTTGAATTCCTACTACTTTTGTCAAAAATTAATAATGCATCAAAGAGACATCTACATTATGGTGATTACTTTTAGTGCATAAAGGGGCTATCTGCATTTTTTCTGTACATCAAGGAGCTATATGGCACATAGCCCCTTCATGCATAAAACGGTTCTGGCATATGACATTTCATTTGAATACATCAAGGTGCTATATGGCAGATAGCACTTTGATGCATAAAGATTTTCAGTCTTTATAATAAATTTCATTCTCTTGCTGGAAGGTGCTATGTTTGGGAGAGGGTCTTTTGAAGTTGGAACATGTTTGATTACACATATAAATCCAATTGCAGTTAATATGGCAGGAGTTAAAGAAATCACATTATACTCAGACACATGTGGAGGTCAGAATAGGAACAACCATGTTGTTGCTGCGTTTCTGTATGCCATAAACAAAGAAAATAACATTCAAACCATAAACCACATTTTTTTTTAATCAGGCCATTCTCAGACAGAGTCCGATAGCATACATGCACAAGTTGAAAATGCTTAAAAGAAAACTGTTGTCTATGTGCCATCACAATGGAATACAGTCATTTCTCTTTCAAGAAATTAAAAAACCCGATGTTGTAATATCTATGAAATATACCGATTTCTTAAATTTGAAGGAGCTTTCAAAACAGAATCGTCCAAACATGAAAATGAGTACAAAGGGTACAAGAGTGAACTGGCTCAAGGTAGTTTGGATTCAAATTGGGAAAAAAACCATCCCTTAAGTTTATTTCTTAAAGAGACATTTGATCCAAGTAAGTTTTTAGAATATGAGGTTATTTATCATGCTTGGGTGCAATACTGAATTCTACTGGATGAGTACAATGCAGCACCAGTCTATATTTTGGACGAGGCGACAGCCAAGTCCAAAATATAGACTGGTTCTGCAGTGTACGAATCCAATTGAATTCAGTATTGTACCCAAGCATTTTAAATGACCTCTTTGTTTCACACTTCCGTATTGACTTTAAGTGAACGACAAGTATAGGGTCATTTCAATTGGAAAAAATATCAAGACATATCACAAGAGGGGTTTGAATTTGCATTTTTTTACAGCAGACTTCATACACTACTCTTCCGGTCCAATATTGATATTCGGGACTCTTGCCTCGTTTTGAAAAATCTGTATTGGAATCGAGCCTTGTTTTGAAAAATCTGTATTGGATTCTAGCCTCGTTTTAAAAAATCCATATTGGACTCAAGCCTCGTTTTGAAAAATCCGTATTGGACTAATGCCTCGTTCTGAAAAATCCGTATTTGACTCTTGCCTCTTTCTGAAAAATTCGTATTGGACTCTTCAACGTCTTATACAGGATACCTGTAAGATATTCTGTACTCACGTGGTAGTATCAAAGCTATTTCAAGCTATTTCATTGGACGTTAAATTGTAGGTATGAAATAAATTGAAGTAGTAACTAGAAGTCGAAATGTCTTTCAGCGAATTCCATCCAATTTAGATGCCAGGTACATTAAGAAAATACCAATTTCTAAGAATAAAAAGAATGACTTGCTCTTAGTGACTTAATTCCCCAAGAGTTTCATTCTTACCAGGAACAGGTACCATGTACGGAAAAGAAAAGTGACTGTATTCCTATGCCAGTCTTATCAGACAGTGAATTTGACACTGATGATGAATGAAAACTCATAATATGATACTGTCAATTTTATCAGTTCCTTGCACAGTAGCAAACACTAATTTTTCATAATTTGTTCCTGTACTGTTCTTTCTGTACGTTCTTGTTTCATGCCACTTTGATGCTTGTTGAAAAGCTTACCTTGAAATACTGATCTTAAAACAGTTTTAAAACTTCTTTCAATGTTTGCATTATGTATTTACACAGGAATCCAAATTTGATGATTTAGAAGAAATTTAGAATGTAGATAAAATTGTTGTAAATAGCCATTTATATTAAAATTGATTCTTTCCTCTTCATTCATTATACTATTATACAAAAAAAAACTTGGCGTATTGTATAACTAGTTTTACCTTAAGGATGGCCAGGAAACAATTAAACTAGTAGTTTATACTGAGTTTTCTGTATTTTACTCTGCCTTGCAAAAGAGACAATTTAGTAACAAAGACTTAAATGTCTTAATGTAAATATAATTTTAAATATTTTTTTGTCCAGTAAAAAATATACATTTTTGTATATGCATAAGGGGCTATGTGACATATAGCACATTGATGCATAAAATGAGTGACGATTTCTTTCTCTGCATAAAGGTGCTATCTGTTAAAAGGGGCCATAACTCATGAAAACAAGTTAGACCAAGGGTAAAATTACAACAGGAATAACATTTCACCTTAGGCAACATAATACCTGTGCATGAAATATATATGACATATGTGTTCAGAAAAAAACAGCATTGAAATCTTTAAATGGCTTTTTCTCGAAAAGTTGAAATATGCAGATAGCCCCTTTATGCACTAAGGGGTCGAACTAAAAATCAATGTTTTCCTTGATAGGGTAGAAAACATTGTGGGAAAAGGAGAAAATGCTGGTAACCTGCATTGTCTCCTTTCCTCAGATTATTTTCAAAAGCCTTCTCTTTCAGGGGTGTTTAAAGGCGTCATTGTGTGGTAAAAGGTTAATAAGAATAAACAGATATCCCCCCTTCCCATCAGCCAATGAAATCTCTTCCCTCTCTGAAATTATCCAATCAGAGAAGCTTTAAGGAAATCAGAATGGGAACCAACAGCCAAATCAGAATGGGAACCAACGGCCAATCAGATATTCAACAGCCAATCAGAGAGCTTCAAAATCGCTCCAAAATGGCGCCATAATTTATCGTTTAAAAACAGTGAAAAAAAAGGCATAAAAGTGGATTTAAAGTCTTCTTTAAAGGCTGCTGTGCAGTCCTTGGCGAACTGCCAGGCATGCACCATCCACACATGCCAGATTTCACTGAAAATGGGCAAAAATTTAAGAAAATAGGGGCGCAGCAGACCTTGTATTGGTCTTTTCAAGCCCCTTGCAAGAATTACTTCCCTTAGACCCTCGATGCACCCCCCCCTTCCCCAGCCCTTAACTGGATTCGCTTTTCTAACTCAGCCCACAATAAATGCTGCACATTGAAACTTTCAATAAGCCAAAGTGATCAATGTACAGTGTAAAAAAGCCCCAGAAATTAATGCGACAAGTGGCTAAAAAAAGACTGAAAACTCTTTTAGTTGCTTCCTATAGCATATATCAAACAAAGGCAACTGAAATGTAATTTCTCTAATCTCTTCAAACTGCAACAAGAAACCCAGTTACGTTGACTACCGTCTCATATGTGCCAGTTACGCTCATGCGAAAACCCCAGAAAATAATGCGACAAGTGGCTAAAAAAAAGACTGAATGCTTCTTATTGCATAAATCAAACAAATGGAACAAAATTTTAAATGTACATTTTTTTCCTCTAATCTCTTTATACCATGACGACAAGTCTGTATAGACTACCGTCTCATAGGTGCCGGTTACGTATCCGCGAAAACGCGAAAACTCGACTTACGGAACACTTCATAGCAGATGACACCTGTTGCTTAATAGGTCAAATATAGGGAACTTAATTTCTAATATCTGTTTTTTACTTCTCCAGTCATTTTTTACCGTGACAACAAACCCATTAAGGTTGTCTATTGTCTCGCAGGTGCCGGTTACGTACCCGCGAAAACATGAAAAATCGACTTACGGAATATTTTATAGCAGACGACAACTGTTGCTTAAAGTCAATTATAGGGATTTTTCTATTTTTCTTTTTCATTTTCTCTCACTAGGGCCAATGATTTGGTTACGATGACCATCTCACCCATACGTGACTGATTCGTGCTGCGCATAAAATCGTAAAATCAACTTTGACACTTTCGGAGGCAACTGATACCTGTTAAACAAATCAAAGAAAGGTAAACAAAATTTTTCCCTGTTTTCTTACCAGGGTCACGAAAACATTGAACCAATTTTGACGACCGCGCGAGTCAAAAGTCAATTTTATGTTTAATCGCTTTGCAAAAATATAGAATTCAGAAGCAACTGTTTGCTGTTGCAGAAACTTTTTCCGATAAAAAAATCTTGTTCTTGTTTGAAGAATTTAGAAGTAGGCCATAAAGATACAATAAGATGTAAGAATAACTAAAAATCAATGTTTTCTTTGATAGGGTAGAAAACATTGTGGGAAAAGGAGAAAATGCTGGTAACCTGCATTGTCTCCTTTCCTCAGATTATTTTCAAAAGCCTTCTCTTTCAGGGGTGTTTAAAGGCGTCATTGTGTGGTAAAAGGTTAATAAGAATAAACAGATATCCCCCCCTTCCCATCAGCCAATGAAATCTCTTCCCTCTCTGAAATTATCCAATCAGAGAAGCTTTAAGGAAATCAGAATGGGAACCAACAGCCAAATCAGAATGGGAACCAACGGCCAATCAGATATTCAACAGCCAATCAGAGAGCTTCAAAATCGCTCCAAAATGGCGCCATAATTTATCGTTTAAAAACAGTGAAAAAAAAGGCATAAAAGTGGATTTAAAGTCTTCTTTTAAGGCTGCTGTGCAGTCCTTGGCGAACTGCCAGGCATGCACCATCCACACATGCCAGATTTCACTGAAAATGGGCAAAAATTTAAGAAAATAGGGGCGCAGCAGACCTTGTATTGGTCTTTTCAAGCCCCTTGCAAGAATTACTTCCCTTAGACCCTCGATGCACCCCCCCCTTCCCCAGCCCTTAACTGGATTCGCTTTTCTAACTCAGCCCACAATAAATGCTGCACATTGAAACTTTCAATAAGCCAAAGTGATCAATGTACAGTGTAAAAAAGCCCCAGAAATTAATGCGACAAGTGGCTAAAAAAAGACTGAAAACTCTTTTAGTTGCTTCCTATAGCATATATCAAACAAAGGCAACTGAAATGTAATTTCTCTAATCTCTTCAAACTGCAACAAGAAACCCAGTTACGTTGACTACCGTCTCATATGTGCCAGTTACGCTCATGCGAAAACCCCAGAAAATAATGCGACAAGTGGCTAAAAAAAAGACTGAATGCTTCTTATTGCATAAATCAAACAAATGGAACAAAATTTTAAATGTACATTTTTTTCCTCTAATCTCTTTATACCATGACGACAAGTCTGTATAGACTACCGTCTCATAGGTGCCGGTTACGTATCCGCGAAAACGCGAAAACTCGACTTACGGAACACTTCATAGCAGATGACACCTGTTGCTTAATAGGTCAAATATAGGGAACTTAATTTCTAATATCTGTTTTTTACTTCTCCAGTCATTTTTTACCGTGACAACAAACCCATTAAGGTTGTCTATTGTCTCGCAGGTGCCGGTTACGTACCCGCGAAAACATGAAAAATCGACTTACGGAATATTTTATAGCAGACGACAACTGTTGCTTAAAGTCAATTATAGGGATTTTTCTATTTTTCTTTTTCATTTTCTCTCACTAGGGCCAATGATTTGGTTACGATGACCATCTCACCCATACGTGACTGATACGTGCTGCGCATAAAATCGTAAAATCAACTTTGACACTTTCGGAGGCAACTGATACCTGTTAAACAAATCAAAGAAAGGTAAACAAAATTTTTCCCTGTTTTCTTACCAGGGTCACGAAAACATTGAACCAATTTTGACGACCGTGCGAGTCAAAAGTCAATTTTATGTTTAATCGCTTTGCAAAAATATAGAATTCAGAAGCAACTGTTTGCTGTTGCGGAAACTTTTTCCGATAAAAAAATCTTGTTCTTGTTTGAAGAATTTAGAAGTAGGCCATAAAGATACAATAAGATGTAAGAATAACTAAAAATCAATGTTTTCTTTGATAGGGTAGAAAACATTGTGGGAAAAGGAGAAAATGCTGGTAACCTGCATTGTCTCCTTTCCTCAGATTATTTTCAAAAGCCTTCTCTTTCAGGGGTGTTTAAAGGCGTCATTGTGTGGTAAAAGGTTAATAAGAATAAACAGATATCCCCCCCCTTCCCATCAGCCAATGAAATCTCTTCCCTCTCTGAAATTATCCAATCAGAGAAGCTTTAAGGAAATCAGAATGGGAACCAACAGCCAAATCAGAATGGGAACCAACGGCCAATCAGATATTCAACAGCCAATCAGAGAGCTTCAAAATCGCTCCAAAATGGCGCCATAATTTATCGTTTAAAAACAGTGAAAAAAAAGGCATAAAAGTGGATTTAAAGTCTTCTTTAAAGGCTGCTGTGCAGTCCTTGGCGAACTGCCAGGCATGCACCATCCACACATGCCAGATTTCACTGAAAATGGGCAAAAATTTAAGAAAATAGGGGCGCAGCAGACCTTGTATTGGTCTTTTCAAGCCCCTTGCAAGAATTACTTCCCTTAGACCCTCGTTGCACCCCCCCCTTCCCCAGCCCTTAACTGGATTCGCTTTTCTAACTCAGCCCACAATAAATGCTGCACATTGAAACTTTCAATAAGCCAAAGTGATCAATGTACAGTGTAAAAAAGCCCCAGAAATTAATGCGACAAGTGGCTAAAAAAAGACTGAAAACTCTTTTAGTTGCTTCCTATAGCATATATCAAACAAAGGCAACTGAAATGTAATTTCTCTAATCTCTTCAAACTGCAACAAGAAACCCAGTTACGTTGACTACCGTCTCATATGTGCCAGTTACGCTCATGCGAAAACCCCAGAAAATAATGCGACAAGTGGCTAAAAAAAAGACTGAATGCTTCTTATTGCATAAATCAAACAAATGGAACAAAATTTTAAATGTACATTTTTTTCCTCTAATCTCTTTATACCATGACGACAAGTCTGTATAGACTACCGTCTCATAGGTGCCGGTTACGTATCCGCGAAAACGCGAAAACTCGACTTACGGAACACTTCATAGCAGATGACACCTGTTGCTTAATAGGTCAAATATAGGGAACTTAATTTCTAATATCTGTTTTTTACTTCTCCAGTCATTTTTACCGTGACAACAAACCCATTAAGGTTGTCTATTGTCTCGCAGGTGCCGGTTACGTACCCGCGAAAACATGAAAAATCGACTTACGGAATATTTTATAGCAGACGACAACTGTTGCTTAAAGTCAATTATAGGGATTTTTCTATTTTTCTTTTTCATTTTCTCTCACTAGGGCCAATGATTTGGTTACGATGACCATCTCACCCATACGTGACTGATACGTGCTGCGCATAAAATCGTAAAATCAACTTTGACACTTTCGGAGGCAACTGATACCTGTTAAACAAATCAAAGAAAGGTAAACAAAATTTTTCCCTGTTTTCTTACCAGGGTCACGAAAACATTGAACCAATTTTGACGACCGCGCGAGTCAAAAGTCAATTTTATGTTTAATCGCTTTGCAAAAATATAGAATTCAGAAGCAACTGTTTGCTGTTGCGGAAACTTTTTCCGATAAAAAAATCTTGTTCTTGTTTGAAGAATTTAGAAGTAGGCCATAAAGATACAATAAGATGTAAGAATAACTAAAAATCAATGTTTTCCTTGATAGGGTAGAAAACATTGTGGGAAAAGGAGAAAATGCTGGTAACCTGCATTGTCTCCTTTCCTCAGATTATTTTCAAAAGCCTTCTCTTTCAGGGGTGTTTAAAGGCGTCATTGTGTGGTAAAAGGTTAATAAGAATAAACAGATATCCCCCCCTTCCCATCAGCCAATGAAATCTCTTCCCTCTCTGAAATTATCCAATCAGAGAAGCTTTAAGGAAATCAGAATGGGAACCAACAGCCAAATCAGAATGGGAACCAACGGCCAATCAGATATTCAACAGCCAATCAGAGAGCTTCAAAATCGCTCCAAAATGGCGCCATAATTTATCGTTTAAAAACAGTGAAAAAAAAGGCATAAAAGTGGATTTAAAGTCTTCTTTAAAGGCTGCTGTGCAGTCCTTGGCGAACTGCCAGGCATGCACCATCCACACATGCCAGATTTCACTGAAAATGGGCAAAAATTTAAGAAAATAGGGGCGCAGCAGACCTTGTATTGGTCTTTTCAAGCCCCTTGCAAGAATTACTTCCCTTAGACCCTCGATTCACCCCCCCTCCCCCAGCCCTTAACTGGATTCGCTTTTCTAACTCAGCCCACAATAAATGCTGCACATTGAAGCTTTCAATAAGCCAAAGTGATCAATGTACAGTGTAAAAAAGCCCCAGAAATTAATGCGACAAGTGGCTAAAAAAATACTGAAAACTCTTTTAGTTGCTTCCTATAGCATATATCAAACAAAGGCAACTGAAATGTAATTTCTCTAATCTCTTCAAACTGCAACAAGAAACCCAGTTACGTTGACTACCGTCTCATATGTGCCAGTTACGCTCATGCGAAAACCCCAGAAAATAATGCGACAAGTGGCTAAAAAAAAGACTGAATTCTTCTTATTGCATAAATCAAACAAATGGAACAAAATTTTAAATGTACATTTTTTTCCTCTAATCTCTTTATACCATGACGACAAGTCTGTATAGACTACCGTCTCATAGGTGCCGGTTACGTATCCGCGAAAACGCGAAAACTCGACTTACGGAACACTTCATAGCAGATGACACCTGTTGCTTAATAGGTCAAATATAGGGAACTTAATTTCTAATATCTGTTTTTTACTTCTCCAGTCATTTTTTACCGTGACAACAAACCCATTAAGGTTGTCTATTGTCTCGCAGGTGCCGGTTACGTACCCGCGAAAACATGAAAAATCGACTTACGGAATATTTTATAGCAGATGACAACTGTTGCTTAAAGTCAATTATAGGGATTTTTCTATTTTTCTTTTTCATTTTCTCTCACTAGGGCCAATGATTTGGTTACGATGACCATCTCACCCATACGTGACTAATTCGTGCTGCGCATAAAATCGTAAAATCAACTTTGACACTTTCGGAGGCAACTGATACCTGTTAAACAAATCAAAGAAAGGTAAACAAAATTTTTCCCTGTTTTCTTACCAGGGTCACGAAAACATTGAACCAATTTTGACGACCGTGCGAGTCAAAAGTCAATTTTATGTTTAATCGCTTTGCAAAAATATAGAATTCAGAAGCAACTGTTTGCTGTTGCGGAAACTTTTTCCGATAAAAAAATCTTGTTCTTGTTTGAAGAATTTAGAAGTAGGCCATAAAGATACAATAAGATGTAAGAATAACTAAAAATCAATGTTTTCTTTGATAGGGTAGAAAACATTGTGGGAAAAGGAGAAAATGCTGGTAACCTGCATTGTCTCCTTTCCTCAGATTATTTTCAAAAGCCTTCTCTTTCAGGGGTGTTTAAAGGCGTCATTGTGTGGTAAAAGGTTAATAAGAATAAACAGATATCCCCCCCTTCCCATCAGCCAATGAAATCTCTTCCCTCTCTGAAATTATCCAATCAGAGAAGCTTTAAGGAAATCAGAATGGGAACCAACAGCCAAATCAGAATGGGAACCAACGGCCAATCAGATATTCAACAGCCAATCAGAGAGCTTCAAAATCGCTCCAAAATGGCGCCATAATTTATCGTTTAAAAACAGTGAAAAAAAAGGCATAAAAGTGGATTTAAAGTCTTCTTTAAAGGCTGCTGTGCAGTCCTTGGCGAACTGCCAGGCATGCACCATCCACACATGCCAGATTTCACTGAAAATGGGCAAAAATTTAAGAAAATAGGGGCGCAGCAGACCTTGTATTGGTCTTTTCAAGCCCCTTGCAAGAATTACTTCCCTTAGACCCTCGATGCACCCCCCCCTTCCCCAGCCCTTAACTGGATTCGCTTTTCTAACTCAGCCCACAATAAATGCTGCACATTGAAACTTTCAATAAGCCAAAGTGATCAATGTACAGTGTAAAAAAGCCCCAGAAATTAATGCGACAAATGGCTAAAAAAAGACTGAAAACTCTTTTAGTTGCTTCCTATAGCATATATCAAACAAAGGCAACTGAAATGTAATTTCTCTAATCTCTTCAAACTGCAACAAGAAACCCAGTTACGTTGACTACCGTCTCATATGTGCCAGTTACGCTCATGCGAAAACCCCAGAAAATAATGCGACAAGTGGCTAAAAAAAAGACTGAATGCTTCTTATTGCATAAATCAAACAAATGGAACAAAATTTTGAATGTACATTTTTTTCCTCTAATCTCTTTATACCATGACGACAAGTCTGTATAGACTACCGTCTCATAGGTGCCGGTTACGTATCCGCGAAAACGCGAAAACTCGACTTACGGAACACTTCATAGCAGATGACACCTGTTGCTTAATAGGTCAAATATAGGGAACTTAATTTCTAATATCTGTTTTTTACTTCTCCAGTCATTTTTTACCGTGACAACAAACCCATTAAGGTTGTCTATTGTCTCGCAGGTGCCGGTTACGTACCCGCGAAAACATGAAAAATCGACTTACGGAATATTTTATAGCAGACGACAACTGTTGCTTAAAGTCAATTATAGGGATTTTTCTATTTTTCTTTTTCATTTTCTCTCACTAGAGCCAATGATTTGGTTACGATGACCATCTCACCCATACGTGACTGATACGTGCTGCGCATAAAATCGTAAAATCAACTTTGACACTTTCGGAGGCAACTGATACCTGTTAAACAAATCAAAGAAAGGTAAACAAAATTTTTCCCTGTTTTCTTACCAGGGTCACGAAAACATTGAACCAATTTTGACGACCGTGCGAGTCAAAAGTCAATTTTATGTTTAATCGCTTTGCAAAAATATAGAATTCAGAAGCAACTGTTTGCTGTTGCGGAAACTTTTTCCGATAAAAAAATCTTGTTCTTGTTTGAAGAATTTAGAAGTAGGCCATAAAGATACAATAAGATGTAAGAATAACTAAAAATCAATGTTTTCTTTGATAGGGTAGAAAACATTGTGGGAAAAGGAGAAAATGCTGGTAACCTGCATTGTCTCCTTTCCTCAGATTATTTTCAAAACCCTTCTCTTTCAGGGGTGTTTAAAGGCGTCATTGTGTGGTAAAAGGTTAATAAGAATAAACAGATATCCCCCCCTTCCCATCAGCCAATGAAATCTCTTCCCTCTCTGAAATTATCCAATCAGAGAAGCTTTAAGGAAATCAGAATGGGAACCAACAGCCAAATCAGAATGGGAACCAACGGCCAATCAGATATTCAACAGCCAATCAGAGAGCTTCAAAATCGCTCCAAAATGGCGCCATAATTTATCGTTTAAAAACAGTGAAAAAAAAGGCATAAAAGTGGATTTAAAGTCTTCTTTAAAGGCTGCTGTGCAGTCCTTGGCGAACTGCCAGGCATGCACCATCCACACATGCCAGATTTCACTGAAAATGGGCAAAAATTTAAGAAAATAGGGGCGCAGCAGACCTTGTATTGGTCTTTTCAAGCCCCTTGCAAGAATTACTTCCCTTAGACCCTCGTTGCACCCCCCCCTTCCCCAGCCCTTAACTGGATTCGCTTTTCTAACTCAGCCCACAATAAATGCTGCACATTGAAACTTTCAATAAGCCAAAGTGATCAATGTACAGTGTAAAAAAGCCCCAGAAATTAATGCGACAAGTGGCTAAAAAAAGACTGAAAACTCTTTTAGTTGCTTCCTATAGCATATATCAAACAAAGGCAACTGAAATGTAATTTCTCTAATCTCTTCAAACTGCAACAAGAAACCCAGTTACGTTGACTACCGTCTCATATGTGCCAGTTACGCTCATGCGAAAACCCCAGAAAATAATGCGACAAGTGGCTAAAAAAAAGACTGAATGCTTCTTATTGCATAAATCAAACAAATGGAACAAAATTTTAAATGTATATTTTTTTCCTCTAATCTCTTTATACCATGACGACAAGTCTGTATAGACTACCGTCTCATAGGTGCCGGTTACGTATCCGCGAAAACGCGAAAACTCGACTTACGGAACACTTCATAGCAGATGACACCTGTTGCTTAATAGGTCAAATATAGGGAACTTAATTTCTAATATCTGTTTTTTACTTCTCCAGTCATTTTTTACCGTGACAACAAACCCATTAAGGTTGTCTATTGTCTCGCAGGTGCCGGTTACGTACCCGCGAAAACATGAAAAATCGACTTACGGAATATTTTATAGCAGACGACAACTGTTGCTTAAAGTCAATTATAGGGATTTTTCTATTTTTCTTTTTCATTTTCTCTCACTAGGGCCAATGATTTGGTTACGATGACCATCTCACCCATACGTGACTGATACGTGCTGCGCATAAAATCGTAAAATCAACTTTGACACTTTCGGAGGCAACTGATACCTGTTAAACAAATCAAAGAAAGGTAAACAAAATTTTTCCCTGTTTTCTTACCAGGGTCACGAAAACATTGAACCAATTTTGACGACCGCGCGAGTCAAAAGTCAATTTTATGTTTAATCGCTTTGCAAAAATATAGAATTCAGAAGCAACTGTTTGCTGTTGCGGAAACTTTTTCCGATAAAAAAATCTTGTTCTTGTTTGAAGAATTTAGAAGTAGGCCATAAAGATACAATAAGATGTAAGAATAACTAAAAATCGATGTTTTCTTTGATAGGGTAGAAAACATTGTGGGAAAAGGAGAAAATGCTGGTAACCTGCATTGTCTCCTTTCCTCAGATTATTTTCAAAAGCCTTCTCTTTCAGGGGTGTTTAAAGGCGTCATTGTGTGGTAAAAGGTTAATAAGAATAAACAGATATCCCCCCCTTCCCATCAGCCAATGAAATCTCTTCCCTCTCTGAAATTATCCAATCAGAGAAGCTTTAAGGAAATCAGAATGGGAACCAACAGCCAAATCAGAATGGGAACCAACGGCCAATCAGATATTCAACAGCCAATCAGAGAGCTTCAAAATCGCTCCAAAATGGCGCCATAATTTATCGTTTAAAAACAGTGAAAAAAAAGGCATAAAAGTGGATTTAAAGTCTTCTTTAAAGGCTGCTGTGCAGTCCTTGGCGAACTGCCAGGCATGCACCATCCACACATGCCAGATTTCACTGAAAATGGGCAAAAATTTAAGAAAATAGGGGCGCAGCAGACCTTGTATTGGTCTTTTCAAGCCCCTTGCAAGAATTACTTCCCTTAGACCCTCGATGCACCCCCCCCCTTCCCCAGCCCTTAACTGGATTCGCTTTTCTAACTCAGCCCACAATAAATGCTGCACATTGAAACTTTCAATAAGCCAAAGTGATCAATGTACAGTGTAAAAAAGCCCCAGAAATTAATGCGACAAGTGGCTAAAAAAAGACTGAAAACTCTTTTAGTTGCTTCCTATAGCATATATCAAACAAAGGCAACTGAAATGTAATTTCTCTAATCTCTTCAAACTGCAACAAGAAACCCAGTTACGTTGACTACCGTCTCATATGTGCCAGTTACGCTCATGCGAAAACCCCAGAAAATAATGCGACAAGTGGCTAAAAAAAAGACTGAATGCTTCTTATTGCATAAATTAAACAAATGGAACAAAATTTTAAATGTACATTTTTTTCCTCTAATCTCTTTATACCATGACGACAAGTCTGTATAGACTACCGTCTCATAGGTGCCGGTTACGTATCCGCGAAAACGCGAAAACTCGACTTACGGAACACTTCATAGCAGATGACACCTGTTGCTTAATACGTCAAATATAGGGAACTTAATTTCTAATATCTGTTTTTTACTTCTCCAGTCATTTTTTACTGTGACAACAAACCCATTAAGGTTGTCTATTGTCTCGCAGGTGCCGGTTACGTACCCGCGAAAACATGAAAAATCGACTTACGGAATATTTTATAGCAGACGACAACTGTTGCTTAAAGTCAATTATAGGGATTTTTCTATTTTTCTTTTTCATTTTCTCTCACTAGGGCCAATGATTTGGTTACGATGACCATCTCACCCATACGTGACTGATACGTGCTGCGCATAAAATCGTAAAATCAACTTTGACACTTTCGGAGGCAACTGATACCTGTTAAACAAATCAAAGAAAGGTAAACAAAATTTTTCCCTGTTTTCTTACCAGGGTCACGAAAACATTGAACCAATTTTGACGACCGTGCGAGTCAAAAGTCAATTTTATGTTTAATCGCTTTGCAAAAATATAGAATTCAGAAGCAACTGTTTGCTGTTGCGGAAACTTTTTCCGATAAAAAAATCTTGTTCTTGTTTGAAGAATTTAGAAGTAGGCCATAAAGATACAATAAGATGTAAGAATAACTAAAAATCAATGTTTTCTTTGATAGGGTAGAAAACATTGTGGGAAAAGGAGAAAATGCTGGTAACCTGCATTGTCTCCTTTCCTCAGATTATTTTCAAAAGCCTTCTCTTTCAGGGGTGTTTAAAGGCGTCATTGTGTGGTAAAAGGTTAATAAGAATAAACAGATATCCCCCCCTTCCCATCAGCCAATGAAATCTCTTCCCTCTCTGAAATTATCCAATCAGAGAAGCTTTAAGGAAATCAGAATGGGAACCAACAGCCAAATCAGAATGGGAACCAACGGCCAATCAGATATTCAACAGCCAATCAGAGAGCTTCAAAATCGCTCCAAAATGGCGCCATAATTTATCGTTTAAAAACAGTGAAAAAAAAGGCATAAAAGTGGATTTAAAGTCTTCTTTAAAGGCTGCTGTGCAGTCCTTGGCGAACTGCCAGGCATGCACCATCCACACATGCCAGATTTCACTGAAAATGGGCAAAAATTTAAGAAAATAGGGGCACAGCAGACCTTGTATTGGTCTTTTCAAGCCCCTTGCAAGAATTACTTCCCTTAGACCCTCGATGCACCCCCCTTCCCCAGCCCTTAACTGGATTCGCTTTTCTAACTCAGCCCACAATAAATGCTGCACATTGAAACTTTCAATAAGCCAAAGTGATCAATGTACAGTGTAAAAAAGCCCCAGAAATTAATGCGACAAGTGGCTAAAAAAAGACTGAAAACTCTTTTAGTTGCTTCCTATAGCATATATCAAACAAAGGCAACTGAAATGTAATTTCTCTAATCTCTTCAAACTGCAACAAGAAACCCAGTTACGTTGACTACCGTCTCATATGTGCCAGTTACGCTCATGCGAAAACCCCAGAAAATAATGCGACAAGTGGCTAAAAAAAAGACTGAATGCTTCTTATTGCATAAATCAAACAAATGGAACAAAATTTTAAATGTACATTTTTTTCCTCTAATCTCTTTATACCATGACGACAAGTCTGTATAGACTACCGTCTCATAGGTGCCGGTTACGTATCCGCGAAAACGCGAAAACTCAACTTACGGAACACTTCATAGCAGATGACACCTGTTGCTTAATAGGTCAAATATAGGGAACTTAATTTCTAATATCTGTTTTTTACTTCTCCAGTCATTTTTTACCGTGACAACAAACCCATTAAGGTTGTCTATTGTCTCGCAGGTGCCGGTTACGTACCCGCGAAAACATGAAAAATCGACTTACGGAATATTTTATAGCAGATGACAACTGTTGCTTAAAGTCAATTATAGGGATTTTTCTATTTTTCTTTTTCATTTTCTCTCACTAGGGCCAATGATTTGGTTACGATGACCATCTCACCCATACGTGACTGATACGTGCTGCGCATAAAATCGTAAAATCAACTTTGACACTTTCGGAGGCAACTGATACCTGTTAAACAAATCAAAGAAAGGTAAACAAAATTTTTCCCTGTTTTCTTACCAGGGTCACGAAAACATTGAACCAATTTTGACGACCGCGCGAGTCAAAAGTCAATTTTATGTTTAATCGCTTTGCAAAAATATAGAATTCAGAAGCAACTGTTTGCTGTTGCGGAAACTTTTTCCGATAAAAAAATCTTGTTCTTGTTTGAAGAATTTAGAAGTAGGCCATAAAGATACAATAACATGTAAGAATAACTAAAAATCAATGTTTTCTTTGATAGGGTAGAAAACATTGTGGGAAAAGGAGAAAATGCTGGTAACCTGCATTGTCTCCTTTCCTCAGATTACTTCAAAAGCCTTCTCTTTCAGGGGTGTTTAAAGGCGTCATTGTGTGGTAAAAGGTTAATAAGAATAAACAGATATCCCCCCCTTCCCATCAGCCAATGAAATCTCTTCCCTCTCTGAAATTATCCAATCAGAGAAGCTTTAAGGAAATCAGAATGGGAACCAACAGCCAAATCAGAATGGGAACCAACGGCCAATCAGATATTCAACAGCCAATCAGAGAGCTTCAAAATCGCTCCAAAATGGCGCCATAATTTATCGTTTAAAAACAGTGAAAAAAAAGGCATAAAAGTGGATTTAAAGTCTTCTTTAAAGGCTGCTGTGCAGTCCTTGGCGAACTGCCAGGCATGCACCATCCACACATGCCAGATTTCACTGAAAATGGGCAAAAATTTAAGAAAATAGGGGCGCAGCAGACCTTGTATTGGTCTTTTCAAGCCCCTTGCAAGAATTACTTCCCTTAGACCCTCGATGCACCCTCCCCTTCCCCAGCCCTTAACTGGATTCGCTTTTCTAACTCAGCCCACAATAAATGCTGCACATTGAAACTTTCAATAAGCCAAAGTGATCAATGTACAGTGTAAAAAAGCCCCAGAAATTAATGCGACAAGTGGCTAAAAAAAGACTGAAAACTCTTTTAGTTGCTTCCTATAGCATATATCAAACAAAGGCAACTGAAATGTAATTTCTCTAATCTCTTCAAACTGCAACAAGAAACCCAGTTACGTTGACTACCGTCTCATATGTGCCAGTTACGCTCATGCGAAAACCCCAGAAAATAATGCGACAAGTGGCTAAAAAAAAGACTGAATGCTTCTTATTGCATAAATCAAACAAATGGAACAAAATTTTAAATGTACATTTTTTTCCTCTAATCTCTTTATACCATGACGACAAGTCTGTATAGACTACCGTCTCATAGGTGCCGGTTACGTATCCGCGAAAACGCGAAAACTCAACTTACGGAACACTTCATAGCAGATGACACCTGTTGCTTAATAGGTCAAATATAGGGAACTTAATTTCTAATATCTGTTTTTTACTTCTCCAGTCATTTTTTACCGTGACAACAAACCCATTAAGGTTGTCTATTGTCTCGCAGGTGCCGGTTACGTACCCGCGAAAACATGAAAAATCGACTTACGGAATATTTTATAGCAGACGACAACTGTTGCTTAAAGCCAATTATAGGGATTTTTCTATTTTTCTTTTTCATTTTCTCTCACTAGGGCCAATGATTTGGTTACGATGACCATCTCACCCATACGTGACTGATACGTGCTGCGCATAAAATCGTAAAATCAACTTTGACACTTTCGGAGGCAACTGATACCTGTTAAACAAATCAAAGAAAGGTAAACAAAATTTTTCCCTGTTTTCTTACCAGGGTCACGAAAACATTGAACCAATTTTGACGACCGCGCGAGTCAAAAGTCAATTTTATGTTTAATCGCTTTGCAAAAATATAGAATTCAGAAGCAACTGTTTGCTGTTGCGGAAACTTTTTCCGATAAAAAAATCTTGTTCTTGTTTGAAGAATTTAGAAGTAGGCCATAAAGATACAATAAGATGTAAGAATAACTAAAAATCGATGTTTTCTTTGATAGGGTAGAAAACATTGTGGGAAAAGGAGAAAATGCTGGTAACCTGCATTGTCTCCTTTCCTCAGATTATTTTCAAAAGCCTTCTCTTTCAGGGGTGTTTAAAGGCGTCATTGTGTGGTAAAAGGTTAATAAGAATAAACAGATATCCCCCCCTTCCCATCAGCCAATGAAATCTCTTCCCTCTCTGAAATTATCCAATCAGAGAAGCTTTAAGGAAATCAGAATGGGAACCAACAGCCAAATCAGAATGGGAACCAACGGCCAATCAGATATTCAACAGCCAATCAGAGAGCTTCAAAATCGCTCCAAAATGGCGCCATAATTTATCGTTTAAAAACAGTGAAAAAAAAGGCATAAAAGTGGATTTAAAGTCTTCTTTAAAGGCTGCTGTGCAGTCCTTGGCGAACTGCCAGGCATGCACCATCCACACATGCCAGATTTCACTGAAAATGGGCAAAAATTTAAGAAAATAGGGGCGCAGCAGACCTTGTATTGGTCTTTTCAAGCCCCTTGCAAGAATTACTTCCCTTAGACCCTCGATGCACCCCCCCCTTCCCCAGCCCTTAACTGGATTCGCTTTTCTAACTCAGCCCACAATAAATGCTGCACATTGAAACTTTCAATAAGCCAAAGTGATCAATGTACAGTGTAAAAAAGCCCCAGAAATTAATGCGACAAGTGGCTAAAAAAAGACTGAAAACTCTTTTAGTTGCTTCCTATAGCATATATCAAACAAAGGCAACTGAAATGTAATTTCTCTAATCTCTTCAAACTGCAACAAGAAACCCAGTTACGTTGACTACCGTCTCATATGTGCCAGTTACGCTCATGCGAAAACCCCAGAAAATAATGCGACAAGTGGCTAAAAAAAAGACTGAATGCTTCTTATTGCATAAATCAAACAAATGGAACAAAATTTTAAATGTACATTTTTTTCCTCTAATCTCTTTATACCATGACGACAAGTCTGTATAGACTACCGTCTCATAGGTGCCGGTTACGTATCCGCGAAAACGCGAAAACTCGACTTACGGAACACTTCATAGCAGATGACACCTGTTGCTTAATAGGTCAAATATAGGGAACTTAATTTCTAATATCTGTTTTTTACTTCTCCAGTCATTTTTTACCGTGACAACAAACCCATTAAGGTTGTCTATTGTCTCGCAGGTGCCGGTTACGTACCCGCGAAAACATGAAAAATCGACTTACGGAATATTTCATAGCAGACGACAACTGTTGCTTAAAGTCAATTATAGGGATTTTTCTATTTTTCTTTTTCATTTTCTCTCACTAGGGCCAATGATTTGGTTACGATGACCATCTCACCCATACGTGACTGATACGTGCTGCGCATAAAATCGTAAAATCAACTTTGACACTTTCGGAGGCAACTGATACCTGTTAACCCATTACCACACAATCCCTACTTTTGACGCCCCTGAGAAAGAAGTCTTTTGAAAACACTGTGGGAAAAGGAGAAAATGCTGGTAACCAGCATTTTCTCCATTTCCCACAGTGTTTTTTACCCTTCCTGGAACAAATTTCAATTTTTCAGTCACCTTTATTTTGTCGTCTGCAAATGCTTTCAATTTGGACCAGTCTAAATTTTTCTCGTGTGGTAATGGGTTAAACAAATCAAAGAAAGGTAAACAAAATTTTTCCCTGTTTTCTTACCAGGGTCACGAAAACATTGAACCAATTTTGACGACCGCGCGAGTCAAAAGTCAATTTTATGTTTAATCGCTTTGCAAAAATATAGAATTCAGAAGCAACTGTTTGCTGTTGCGGAAACTTTTTCCGATAAAAAAATCTTGTTCTTGTTTGAAGAATTTAGAAGTAGGCCATAAAAATACAATAAGATGTAAGAATAACTAAAAATCAATGTTTTCTTTGATAGGGTAGAAAACATTGTGGGAAAAGGAGAAAATGCTGGTAACCTGCATTGTCTCCTTTCCTCAGATTATTTTCAAAACCCTTCTCTTTCAGGGGTGTTTAAAGGCGTCATTGTGTGGTAAAAGGTTAATAAGAATAAACAGATATCCCCCCCTTCCCATCAGCCAATGAAATCTCTTCCCTCTCTGAAATTATCCAATCAGAGAAGCTTTAAGGAAATCAGAATGGGAACCAACAGCCAAATCAGAATGGGAACCAACGGCCAATCAGATATTCAACAGCCAATCAGAGAGCTTCAAAATCGCTCCAAAATGGCGCCATAATTTATCGTTTAAAAACAGTGAAAAAAAGGGCATAAAAGTGGATTTAAAGTCTTCTTTAAAGGCTGCTGTGCAGTCCTTGGCGAACTGCCAGGCATGCACCATCCACACATGCCAGATTTCACTGAAAATGGGCAAAAATTTAAGAAAATAGGGGCGCAGCAGACCTTGTATTAGTCTTTTCAAGCCCCTTGCAAGAATTACTTCCCTTAGACCCTCGATGCACGCCCCCCTTCCCCAGCCCTTAACTGGATTCGCTTTTCTAACTCAGCCCACAATAAATGCTGCACATTGAAACTTTCAATAAGCCAAAGTGATCAATGTACAGTGTAAAAAAGCCCCAGAAATTAATGCGACAAGTGGCTAAAAAAAGACTGAAAACTCTTTTAGTTGTTTCCTATAGCATATATCAAACAAAGGCAACTGAAATGTAATTTCTCTAATCTCTTCAAACTGCAACAAGAAACCCAGTTACGTTGACTACCGTCTCATATGTGCCAGTTACGCTCATGCGAAAACCCCAGAAAATAATGCGACAAGTGGCTAAAAAAAAGACTGAATGCTTCTTATTGCATAAATCAAACAAATGGAACAAAATTTTAAATGTACATTTTTTTCCTCTAATCTCTTTATACCATGACGACAAGTCTGTATAGACTACCGTCTCATAGGTGCCGGTTACGTATCCGCGAAAACGCGAAAACTCGACTTACGGAACACTTCATAGCAGATGACACCTGTTGCTTAATAGGTCAAATATAGGGAACTTAATTTCTAATATCTGTTTTTTACTTCTCCAGTCATTTTTTACCGTGACAACAAACCCATTAAGGTTGTCTATTGTCTCGCAGGTGCCGGTTACGTACCCGCGAAAACATGAAAAATCGACTTACGGAATATTTTATAGCAGACGACAACTGTTGCTTAAAGTCAATTATAGGGATTTTTCTATTTTTCTTTTTCATTTTCTCTCACTAGGGCCAATGATTTGGTTACGATGACCATCTCACCCATACGTGACTGATACGTGCTGCGCATAAAATCGTAAAATCAACTTTGACACTTTCGGAGGCAACTGATACCTGTTAAACAAATCAAAGAAAGGTAAACAAAATTTTTCCCTGTTTTCTTACCAGGGTCACGAAAACATTGAACCAATTTTGACGACCGCGCGAGTCAAAAGTCAATTTTATGTTTAATCGCTTTGCAAAAATATAGAATTCAGAAGCAACTGTTTGCTGTTGCGGAAACTTTTTCCGATAAAAAAATCTTGTTCTTGTTTGAAGAATTTAGAAGTAGGCCATAAAGATACAATAAGATGTAAGAATAACTAAAAATCAATGTTTTCTTTGATAGGGTAGAAAACATTGTGGGAAAAGGAGAAAATGCTGGTAACCTGCATTGTCTCCTTTCCTCAGATCATTTTCAAAAACCTTCTCTTTCAGGGGTGTTTAAAGGCGTCATTGTGTGGTAAAAGGTTAATAAGAATAAACAGATATCCCCCCCTTCCCATCAGCCAATGAAATCTCTTCCCTCTCTGAAATTATCCAATCAGAGAAGCTTTAAGGAAATCAGAATGGGAACCAACAGCCAAATCAGAATGGGAACCAACGGCCAATCAGATATTCAACAGCCAATCAGAGAGCTTCAAAATCGCTCCAAAATGGCGCCATAATTTATCGTTTAAAAACAGTGAAAAAAAGGGCATAAAAGTGGATTTAAAGTCTTCTTTAAAGGCTGCTGTGCAGTCCTTGGCGAACTGCCAGGCATGCACCATCCACACATGCCAGATTTCACTGAAAATGGGCAAAAATTTAAGAAAATAGGGGCGCAGCAGACCTTGTATTAGTCTTTTCAAGCCCCTTGCAAGAATTACTTCCCTTAGACCCTCGATGCACGCCCCCCTTCCCCAGCCCTTAACTGGATTCGCTTTTCTAACTCAGCCCACAATAAATGCTGCACATTGAAACTTTCAATAAGCCAAAGTGATCAATGTACAGTGTAAAAAAGCCCCAGAAATTAATGCGACAAGTGGCTAAAAAAAGACTGAAAACTCTTTTAGTTGCTTCCTATAGCATATATCAAACAAAGGCAACTGAAATGTAATTTCTCTAATCTCTTCAAACTGCAACAAGAAACCCAGTTACGTTGACTACCGTCTCATATGTGCCAGTTACGCTCATGCGAAAACCCCAGAAAATAATGCGACAAGTGGCTAAAAAAAAGACTGAATGCTTCTTATTGCATAAATCAAACAAATGGAACAAAATTTTAAATGTACATTTTTTTCCTCTAATCTCTTTATACCATGACGACAAGTCTGTATAGACTACCGTCTCATAGGTGCCGGTTACGTATCCGCGAAAACGCGAAAACTCGACTTACGGAACACTTCATAGCAGATGACACCTGTTGCTTAATAGGTCAAATATAGGGAACTTAATTTCTAATATCTGTTTTTTACTTCTCCAGTCATTTTTTACCGTGACAACAAACCCATTAAGGTTGTCTATTGTCTCGCAGGTGCCGGTTACGTACCCGCGAAAACATGAAAAATCGACTTACGGAATATTTTATAGCAGACGACAACTGTTGCTTAAAGTCAATTATAGGGATTTTTCTATTTTTCTTTTTCATTTTCTCTCACTAGGGCCAATGATTTGGTTACGATGACCATCTCACCCATACGTGACTGATACGTGCTGCGCATAAAATCGTAAAATCAACTTTGACACTTTCGGAGGCAACTGATACCTGTTAAACAAATCAAAGAAAGGTAAACAAAATTTTTCCCTGTTTTCTTACCAGGGTCACGAAAACATTGAACCAATTTTGACGACCGCGCGAGTCAAAAGTCAATTTTATGTTTAATCGCTTTGCAAAAATATAGAATTCAGAAGCAACTGTTTGCTGTTGCGGAAACTTTTTCCGATAAAAAAATCTTGTTCTTGTTTGAAGAATTTAGAAGTAGGCCATAAAGATACAATAAGATGTAAGAATAACTAAAAATCAATGTTTTCTTTGATAGGGTAGAAAACATTGTGGGAAAAGGAGAAAATGCTGGTAACCTGCATTGTCTCCTTTCCTCAGATCATTTTCAAAAACCTTCTCTTTCAGGGGTGTTTAAAGGCGTCATTGTGTGGTAAAAGGTTAATAAGAATAAACAGATATCCCCCCCTTCCCATCAGCCAATGAAATCTCTTCCCTCTCTGAAATTATCCATTCAGAGAAGCTTTAAGGAAATCAGAATGGGAACCAACAGCCAAATCAGAATGGGAACCAACGGCCAATCAGATATTCAACAGCCAATCAGAGAGCTTCAAAATCGCTCCAAAATGGCGCCATAATTTATCGTTTAAAAACAGTGAAAAAAAGGGCATAAAAGTGGATTTAAAGTCTTCTTTAAAGGCTGCTGTGCAGTCCTTGGCGAACTGCCAGGCATGCACCATCCACACATGCCAGATTTCACTGAAAATGGGCAAAAATTTAAGAAAATAGGGGCGCAGCAGACCTTGTATTAGTCTTTTCAAGCCCCTTGCAAGAATTACTTCCCTTAGACCCTCGATGCACGCCCCCCTTCCCCAGCCCTTAACTGGATTCGCTTTTCTAACTCAGCCCACAATAAATGCTGCACATTGAAACTTTCAATAAGCCAAAGTGATCAATGTACAGTGTAAAAAAGCCCCAGAAATTAATGCGACAAGTGGCTAAAAAAAGACTGAAAACTCTTTTAGTTGCTTCCTATAGCATATATCAAACAAAGGCAACTGAAATGTAATTTCTCTAATCTCTTCAAACTGCAACAAGAAACCCAGTTACGTTGACTACCGTCTCATATGTGCCAGTTACGCTCATGCGAAAACCCCAGAAAATAATGCGACAAGTGGCTAAAAAAAAGACTGAATGCTTCTTATTGCATAAATCAAACAAATGGAACAAAATTTTAAATGTACATTTTTTTCCTCTAATCTCTTTATACCATGACGACAAGTCTGTATAGACTACCGTCTCATAGGTGCCGGTTACGTATCCGCGAAAACGCGAAAACTCGACTTACGGAACACTTCATAGCAGATGACACCTGTTGCTTAATAGGTCAAATATAGGGAACTTAATTTCTAATATCTGTTTTTTACTTCTCCAGTCATTTTTTACCGTGACAACAAACCCATTAAGGTTGTCTATTGTCTCGCAGGTGCCGGTTACGTACCCGCGAAAACATGAAAAATCGACTTACGGAATATATTATAGCAGACGACAACTGTTGCTTAAAGTCAATTATAGGGATTTTTCTATTTTTCTTTTTCATTTTCTCTCACTAGGGCCAATGATTTGGTTACGATGACCATCTCACCCATACGTGACTGATACGTGCTGCGCATAAAATCGTAAAATCAACTTTGACACTTTCGGAGGCAACTGATACCTGTTAAACAAATCAAAGAAAGGTAAACAAAATTTTTCCCTGTTTTCTTACCAGGGTCACGAAAACATTGAACCAATTTTGACGACCGCGCGAGTCAAAAGTCAATTTTATGTTTAATCGCTTTGCAAAAATATAGAATTCAGAAGCAACTGTTTGCTGTTGCGGAAACTTTTTCCGATAAAAAAATCTTGTTCTTGTTTGAAGAATTTAGAAGTAGGCCATAAAGATACAATAAGATGTAAGAATAACTAAAAATCAATGTTTTCTTTGATAGGGTAGAAAACATTGTGGGAAAAGGAGAAAATGCTGGTAACCTGCATTGTCTCCTTTCCTCAGATTATTTTCAAAAGCCTTCTCTTTCAGGGGTGTTTAAAGGCGTCATTGTGTGGTAAAAGGTTAATAAGAATAAACAGATATCCCCCCCTTCCCATCAGCCAATGAAATTTCTTCCCTCTCTGAAATTATCCAATCAGAGAAGCTTTAAGGAAATCAGAATGGGAACCAACAGCCAAATCAGAATGGGAACCAACGGCCAATCAGATATTCAACAGCCAATCAGAGAGCTTCAAAATCGCTCCAAAATGGCGCCATAATTTATCGTTTAAAAACAGTGAAAAAAAAGGCATAAAAGTGGATTTAAAGTCTTCTTTAAAGGCTGCTGTGCAGTCCTTGGCGAACTGCCAGGCATGCACCATCCACACATGCCAGATTTCACTGAAAATGGGCAAAAATTTAAGAAAATAGGGGCGCAGCAGACCTTGTATTGGTCTTTTCAAGCCCCTTGCAAGAATTACTTCCCTTAGACCCTCGATGCACCCCCCCCTTCCCCAGCCCTTAACTGGATTCGCTTTTCTAACTCAGCCCACAATAAATGCTGCACATTGAAACTTTCAATAAGCCAAAGTGATCAATGTACAGTGTAAAAAAGCCCCAGAAATTAATGCGACAAGTGGCTAAAAAAAGACTGAAAACTCTTTTAGTTGCTTCCTATAGCATATATCAAACAAAGGCAACTGAAATGTAATTTCTCTAATCTCTTCAAACTGCAACAAGAAACCCAGTTACGTTGACTACCGTCTCATATGTGCCAGTTACGCTCATGCGAAAACCCCAGAAAATAATGCGACAAGTGGCTAAAAAAAAGACTGAATGCTTCTTATTGCATAAATCAAACAAATGGAACAAAATTTTAAATGTACATTTTTTTCCTCTAATCTCTTTATACCATGACGACAAGTCTGTATAGACTACCGTCTCATAGGTGCCGGTTACGTATCCGCGAAAACGCGAAAACTCGACTTACGGAACACTTCATAGCAGATGACACCTGTTGCTTAATAGGTCAAATATAGGGAACTTAATTTCTAATATCTGTTTTTTACTTCTCCAGTCATTTTTTACCGTGACAACAAACCCATTAAGGTTGTCTATTGTCTCGCAGGTGCCGGTTACGTACCCGCGAAAACATGAAAAATCGACTTACGGAATATTTTATAGCAGATGACAACTGTTGCTTAAAGTCAATTATAGGGATTTTTCTATTTTTCTTTTTCATTTTCTCTCACTAGGGCCAATGATTTGGTTACGATGACCATCTCACCCATACGTGACTGATACGTGCTGCGCATAAAATCGTAAAATCAACTTTGACACTTTCGGAGGCAACTGATACCTGTTAAACAAATCAAAGAAAGGTAAACAAAATTTTTCCCTGTTTTCTTACCAGGGTCACGAAAACATTGAACCAATTTTGACGACCGCGCGAGTCAAAAGTCAATTTTATGTTTAATCGCTTTGCAAAAATATAGAATTCAGAAGCAACTGTTTGCTGTTGCGGAAACTTTTTCCGATAAAAAAATCTTGTTCTTGTTTGAAGAATTTAGAAGTAGGCCATAAAGATACAATAAGATGTAAGAATAACTAAAAATCAATGTTTTCTTTGATAGGGTAGAAAACATTGTGGGAAAAGGAGAAAATGCTGGTAACCTGCATTGTCTCCTTTCCTCAGATTATTTTCAAAAGCCTTCTCTTTCAGGGGTGTTTAAAGGCGTCATTGTGTGGTAAAAGGTTAATAAGAATAAACAGATATCCCCCCCCCTTCCCATCAGCCAATGAAATCTCTTCCCTCTCTGAAATTATCCAATCAGAGAAGCTTTAAGGAAATCAGAATGGGAACCAACAGCCAAATCAGAATGGGAACCAACGGCCAATCAGATATTCAACAGCCAATCAGAGAGCTTCAAAATCGCTCCAAAATGGCGCCATAAGTTATCGTTTAAAAACAGTGAAAAAAAAAGGCATAAAAGTGGATTTAAAATCTTCTTTAAAGGCTGCTGTGCAGTCCTTGGCGAACTGCCAGGCATGCACCATCCACACATGCCAGATTTCACTGAAAATGGGCAAAAATTTAAGAAAATAGGGGCGCAGCAGACCTTGTATCGGTCTTTTCAAGCCCCTTGCAAGAATTACTTCCCTTAGACTCTCGATGCACCCCCCCCCTTCCCCAGCCCTTAACTGGATTCGCTTTTCTAACTCAGCCCACAATAAATGCTGCACATTGAAACTTTCAATAAGCCAAAGTGATCAATGTACAGTGTAAAAAAGCCCCAGAAATTAATGCGACAAGTGGCTAAAAAAAGACTGAAAACTCTTTTAGTTGCTTCCTATAGCATATATCAAACAAAGGCAACTGAAATGTAATTTCTCTAATCTCTTCAAACTGCAACAAGAAACCCAGTTACGTTGACTACCGTCTCATATGTGCCAGTTACGCTCATGCGAAAACCCCAGAAAATAATGCGACAAGTGGCTAAAAAAAAGACTGAATGCTTCTTATTGCATAAATCAAACAAATGGAACAAAATTTTAAATGTACATTTTTTTCCTCTAATCTCTTTATACCATGACGACAAGTCTGTATAGACTACCGTCTCATAGGTGCCGGTTACGTATCCGCGAAAACGCGAAAACTCGGCTTACGGAACACTTCATAGCAGATGACACCTGTTGCTTAATAGGTCAAATATAGGGAACTTAATTTCTAATATCTGTTTTTTACTTCTCCAGTCATTTTTTACCGTGACAACAAACCCATTAAGGTTGTCTATTGTCTCGCAGGTGCCGGTTACGTACCCGCGAAAACATGAAAAATCGACTTACGGAATATTTTATAGCAGACGACAACTGTTGCTTAAAGTCAATTATAGGGATTTTTCTATTTTTCTTTTTCATTTTCTCTCACTAGGGCCAATGATTTGGTTACTATGACCATCTCACCCATACGTGACTGATACGTGCTGCGCATAAAATCGTAAAATCAACTTTGACACTTTCGGAGGCAACTGATACCTGTTAAACAAATCAAAGAAAGGTAAACAAAATTTTTCCCTGTTTTCTTACCAGGGTCACGAAAACATTGAACCAATTTTGACGACCGCGCGAGTCAAAAGTCAATTTTATGTTTAATCGCTTTGCAAAAATATAGAATTCAGAAGCAACTGTTTGCTGTTGCGGAAACTTTTTCCGATAAAAAAATCTTGTTCTTGTTTGAAGAATTTAGAAGTAGGCCATAAAGATACAATAAGATGTAAGAATAACTAAAAATCAATGTTTTCTTTGATAGGGTAGAAAACATTGTGGGAAAAGGAGAAAATGCTGGTAACCTGCATTGTCTCCTTTCCTCAGATTATTTTCAAAAGCCTTCTCTTTCAGGGGTGTTTAAAGGCGTCATTGTGTGGTAAAAGGTTAATAAGAATAAACAGATATCCCCCCCTTCCCATCAGCCAATGAAATCTCTTCCCTCTCTGAAATTATCCAATCAGAGAAGCTTTAAGGAAATCAGAATGGGAACCAACAGCCAAATCAGAATGGGAACCAACGGCCAATCAGATATTCAACAGCCAATCAGAGAGCTTCAAAATCGCTCCAAAATGGCGCCATAATTTATCGTTTAAAAACAGTGAAAAAAAAGGCATAAAAGTGGATTTAAAGTCTTCTTTAAAGGCTGCTGTGCAGTCCTTGGCGAACTGCCAGGCATGCACCATCCACACATGCCAGATTTCACTGAAAATGGGCAAAAATTTAAGAAAATAGGGGCGCAGCAGACCTTGTATTGGTCTTTTCAAGCCCCTTGCAAGAATTACTTCCCTTAGACCCTCGATGCACCCCCCCCCTTCCCCAGCCCTTAACTGGATTCGCTTTTCTAACTCAGCCCACAATAAATGCTGCACATTGAAACTTTCAATAAGCCAAAGTGATCAATGTACAGTGTAAAAAAGCCCCAGAAATTAATGCGACAAGTGGCTAAAAAAAGACTGAAAACTCTTTTAGTTGCTTCCTATAGCATATATCAAACAAAGGCAACTGAAATGTAATTTCTCTAATCTCTTCAAACTGCAACAAGAAACCCAGTTACGTTGACTACCGTCTCATATGTGCCAGTTACGCTCATGCGAAAACCCCAGAAAATAATGCGACAAGTGGCTAAAAAAAAGACTGAATGCTTCTTATTGCATAAATCAAACAAATGGAACAAAATTTTAAATGTACATTTTTTTCCTCTAATCTCTTTATACCATGACGACAAGTCTGTATAGACTACCGTCTCATAGGTGCCGGTTACGTATCCGCGAAAACGCGAAAACTCGACTTACGGAACACTTCATAGCAGATGACACCTGTTGCTTAATAGGTCAAATATAGGGAACTTAATTTCTAATATCTGTTTTTTACTTCTCCAGTCATTTTTTACCGTGACAACAAACCCATTAAGGTTGTCTATTGTCTCGCAGGTGCCGGTTACGTACCCGCGAAAACATGAAAAATCGACTTACGGAATATTTTATAGCAGACGACAACTGTTGCTTAAAGTCAATTATAGGGATTTTTCTATTTTTCTTTTTCATTTTCTCTCACTAGGGCCAATGATTTGGTTACGATGACCATCTCACCCATACGTGACTGATATGTGCTGCGCATAAAATCGTAAAATCAACTTTGACACTTTCGGAGGCAACTGATACCTGTTAAACAAATCAAAGAAAGGTAAACAAAATTTTTCCCTGTTTTCTTACCAGGGTCACGAAAACATTGAACCAATTTTGACGACCGCGCGAGTCAAAAGTCAATTTTATGTTTAATCGCTTTGCAAAAATATAGAATTCAGAAGCAACTGTTTGCTGTTGCGGAAACTTTTTCCGATAAAAAAATCTTGTTCTTGTTTGAAGAATTTAGAAGTAGGCCATAAAGATACAATAAGATGTAAGAATAACTAAAAATCAATGTTTTCTTTGATAGGGTAGAAAACATTGTGGGAAAAGGAGAAAATGCTGGTAACCTGCATTGTCTCCTTTCCTCAGATTATTTTCAAAAGCCTTCTCTTTCAGGGGTGTTTAAAGGCGTCATTGTGTGGTAAAAGGTTAATAAGAATAAACAGATATCCCCCCTTCCCATCAGCCAATGAAATCTCTTCCCTCTCTGATATTATCCAATCAGAGAAGCTTTAAGGAAATCAGAATGGGAACCAACAGCCAAATCAGAATGGGAACCAACGGCCAATCAGATATTCAACAGCCAATCAGAGAGCTTCAAAATCGCTCCAAAATGGCGCCATAATTTATCGTTTAAAAACAGTGAAAAAAAGGCATAAAAGTGGATTTAAAGTCTTCTTTAAAGGCTGCTGTGCAGTCCTTGGCGAACTGCCAGGCATGCACCATCCACACATGCCAGATTTCACTGAAAATGGGCAAAAATTTAAGTAAATAGGGGCGCAGCAGACCTTGTATTGGTCTTTTCAAGCCCCTTGCAAGAATTACTTCCCTTAGACCCTCGATGCACCCCCCCTTCCCCAGCCCTTAACTGGATTCGCTTTTCTAACTCAGCCCACAATAAATGCTGCACATTGAAAAACTTTCAATAAGCCAAAGTGATCAATGTACAGTGTAAAAAAGCCCCAGAAATTAATGCGACAAATGGCTAAAAAAAGACTGAAAATTCTTTTAGTTGCTTCCTATAGCATATATCAAACAAAGGCAACTGAAATGTAATTTCTCTAATCTCTTCAAACTGCAACAAGAAACCCAGTTACGTTGACTACCGTCTCATATGTGCCAGTTACGCTCATGCGAAAACCCCAGAAAATAATGCGACAAGTGGCTAAAAAAAAGACTGAATGCTTCTTATTGCATAAATCAAACAAATGGAACAAAATTTTAAATGTACATTTTTTTCCTCTAATCTCTTTATACCATGACGACAAGTCTATATAGACTACCGTCTCATAGGTGCCGGTTACGTATCCGCGAAAACGGGAAAACTCGACTTACGGAATACTTCATAGCAGATGACACCTGTTGCTTAATAGGTCAAATATAGGGAACTTAATTTCTAATATCTGTTTTTTACTTCTCCAGTCATTTTTTACTGTGACAACTAACCCATTAAGGTTGTCTATTGTCTCGCTGGTGCCGGTTACGTACCCGCGAAAACATGAAAAATCGACTTACGGAATATTTTATAGCAGACGACAACTGTTGCTTAAAGTCAATTATAGGGATTTTTCTATTTTTCTTTTTCATTTTCTCTGACTAGGGCCAATGATTTGGTTACGATGACCATCTCACCCATACGTGACTGATACATGCTGCGCATAAAATCGTAAAATCAACTTTGACACTTTCGGAGGCAACTGATACCTGTTAAACAAATCAAAGAAAGGTAAACAAAATTTTTCCCTGTTTTCTTACCAGGGTCACGAAAACATTGAACCAATTTTGACGACCGCGCGAGTCAAAAGTCAATTTTATGTTTAATCGCTTTGCAAAAATATAGAATTCAGAAGCAACTGTTTGCTGTTGCGGAAACTTTTTCCGATAAAAAAATCTTGTTCTTGTTTGAAGAATTTAGAAGTAGGCCATAAAGATACAATAAGATGTAAGAATAACTAAAAATCGATGTTTTCTTTGATAGGGTAGAAAACATTGTGGGAAAAGGAGAAAATGCTGGTAACCTGCATTGTCTCCTTTCCTCAGATTATTTTCAAAAGCCTTCTCTTTCAGGGGTGTTTAAAGGCGTCATTGTGTGGTAAAAGGTTAATAAGAATAAACAGATATCCCCCCCTTCCCATCAGCCAATGAAATCTCTTCCCTCTCTGAAATTATCCAATCAGAGAAGCTTTAAGGAAATCAGAATGGGAACCAACAGCCAAATCAGAATGGGAACCAACGGCCAATCAGATATTCAACAGCCAATCAGAGAGCTTCAAAATCGCTCCAAAATGGCGCCATAATTTATCGTTTAAAAACAGTGAAAAAAAAAGGCATAAAAGTGGATTTAAAGTCTTCTTTAAAGGCTGCTGTGCAGTCCTTGGCGAACTGCCAGGCATGCACCATCCACACATGCCAGATTTCACTGAAAATGGGCAAAAATTTAAGAAAATAGGGGCGCAGCAGACCTTGTATCGGTCTTTTCAAGCCCCTTGCAAGAATTACTTCCCTTAGACCCTCGATGCACCCCCCCCCTTCCCCAGCCCTTAACTGGATTCGCTTTTCTAACTCAGCCCACAATAAATGCTGCACATTGAAACTTTCAATAAGCCAAAGTGATCAATGTACAGTGTAAAAAAGCCCCAGAAATTAATGCGACAAGTGGCTAAAAAAAGACTGAAAACTCTTTTAGTTGCTTCCTATAGCATATATCAAACAAAGGCAACTGAAATGTAATTTCTCTAATCTCTTCAAACTGCAACAAGAAACCCAGTTACGTTGACTACCGTCTCATATGTGCAAGTTACGCTCATGCGAAAACCCCAGAAAATAATGCGACAAGTGGCTAAAAAAAAGACTGAATGCTTCTTATTGCATAAATCAAACAAATGGAACAAAATTTTAAATGTACATTTTTTTCCTCTAATCTCTTTATACCATGACGACAAGTCTGTATAGACTACCGTCTCATAGGTGCCGGTTACGTATCCGCGAAAACGCGAAAACTCGACTTACGGAACACTTCATAGAAGATGACACCTGTTGCTTAATAGGTCAAATATAGGGAACTTAATTTCTAATATCTGTTTTTTACTTCTCCAGTCATTTTTTACCGTGACAACAAACCCATTAA
This sequence comes from Tridacna crocea, assembly GCA_943736015.1. Classification (NCBI taxonomy): domain Eukaryota; kingdom Metazoa; phylum Mollusca; class Bivalvia; order Cardiida; family Cardiidae; genus Tridacna; species Tridacna crocea. Next base: position 32,304,244 of record OX031059.1, read on the forward strand.
GGTTGTCTATTGTCTCGCAGGTGCCGGTTACGTACCCACGAAAACATGAAAAATCGACTTACGGAATATTTCATAGCAGACGACAACTGTTGCTAAAAGTCAATTATAGGGGTTTTTCTATTTTTCTTTTTCATTTTCTCTCACTAGGGCCAATGATTTGGTTACCATGACCATCTCACCCATACGTGACTGATACGTGCTGCGCATAAAATCGTAAAATCAACTTTGACACTTTCGGAGGCAACTGATACCTGTTAAACAAATCAAAGAAAGGTAAACAAAATTTTTCCCTGTTTTCTTACCAGGGTCACGAAAACATTGAACCAATTTTGACGACCGCGCGAGTCAAAAGTCAATTTTATGTTTAATCGCTTTGCGAAAATATAGAATTCAGAAGCAACTGTTTGCTGTTGCGGAAACTTTTTCCGATAAAAAAATCTTGTTCTTGTTTGAAGAATTTAGAAGTAGGCCATAAAGATACAATAAGATGTAAGAATAACTAAAAATCAATGTTTTCTTTGATAGGGTAGAAAACATGGTGGGAAAAGGAGAAAATGCTGGTAACCTGCATTGTCTCCTTTCCTCAGATTATTTTCAAAAGCCTTCTCTTTCAGGGGTGTTTAAAGGCGTCATTGTGTGGTAAAAGGTTAATAAGAATAAACAGATATCCCCCCCTTCCCATCAGCCAATGAAATCTCTTCCCTCTCTGAAATTATCCAATCAGAGAAGCTTTAAGGAAATCAGAATGGGAACCAACAGCCAAATCAGAATGGGAACCAACGGCCAATCAGATATTCAACAGCCAATCAGAGAGCTTCAAAATCGCTCCAAAATGGCGCCATAATTTATCGTTTAAAAACAGTGAAAAAAAAGGCATAAAAGTGGATTTAAAGTCTTCTTTAAAGGCTGCTGTGCAGTCCTTGGCGAACTGCCAGGCATGCACCATCCACACATGCCAGATTTCACTGAAAATGGGCAAAAATTTAAGAAAATAGGGGCGCAGCAGACCTTGTATTGGTCTTTTCAAGCCCCTTGCAAGAATTACTTCCCTTAGACCCTCGATGCACCCCCCCTTCCCCAGCCCTTAACTGGATTCGCTTTTCTAACTCAGCCCACAATAAATGCTGCACATTGAAACTTTCAATAAGCCAAAGTGATCAATGTACAGTGTAAAAAAGCCCCAGAAATTAATGCGACAAGTGGCTAAAAAAAGACTGAAAACTCTTTTAGTTGCTTCCTATAGCATATATCAAACAAAGGCAACTGAAATGTAATTTCTCTAATCTCTTCAAACTGCAACAAGAAACCCAGTTACGTTGACTACCGTCTCATATGTGCCAGTTACGCTCATGCGAAAACCCCAGAAAATAATGCGACAAGTGGCTAAAAAAAAGACTGAATGCTTCTTATTGCATAAATCAAACAAATGGAACAAAATTTTAAATGTACATTTTTTTCCTCTAATCTCTTTATACCATGACGACAAGTCTGTATAGACTACCGTCTCATAGGTGCCGGTTACGTATCCGCGAAAACGCGAAAACTCGGCTTACGGAACACTTCATAGCAGATGACACCTGTTGCTTAATAGGTCAAATATAGGGAACTTAATTTCTAATATCTGTTTTTTACTTCTCCAGTCATTTTTTACCGTGACAACAAACCCATTAAGGTTGTCTATTGTCTCGCAGGTGCCGGTTACGTACCCGCGAAAACATGAAAAATCGACTTACGGAATATTTTATAGCAGACGACAACTGTTGCTTAAAGTCAATTATAGGGATTTTTCTATTTTTCTTTTTCATTTTCTCTCACTAGGGCCAATGATTTGGTTACTATGACCATCTCACCCATACGTGACTGATACGTGCTGCGCATAAAATCGTAAAATCAACTTTGACACTTTCGGAGGCAACTGATACCTGTTAAACAAATCAAAGAAAGGTAAACAAAATTTTTCCCTGTTTTCTTACCAGGGTCACGAAAACATTGAACCAATTTTGACGACCGCGCGAGTCAAAAGTCAATTTTATGTTCAATCGCTTTGCAAAAATATAGAATTCAGAAGCAACTGTTTGCTGTTGCGGAAACTTTTTCCATTAAAAAAATCTTGTTCTTGTTTGAAGAATTTAGAAGTAGGCCATAAAGATACAATAAGATGTAAGAATAACTAAAAATCAATGTTTTCTTTGATAGGGTAGAAAACATTGTGGGAAAAGGAGAAAATGCTGGTAACCTGCATTGTCTCCTTTCCTCAGATTATTTTCAAAAGCCTTCTCTTTCAGGGGTGTTTAAAGGCGTCATTGTGTGGTAAAAGGTTAATAAGAATAAACAGATATCCCCCCCTTCCCATCAGCCAATGAAATCTCTTCCCTCTCTGAAATTATCCAATCAGAGAAGCTTTAAGGAAATCAGAATGGGAACCAACAGCCAAATCAGAATGGGAACCAACGGCCAATCAGATATTCAACAGCCAATCAGAGAGCTTCAAAATCGCTCCAAAATGGCGCCATAATTTATCGTTTAAAAACAGTGAAAAAAAAGGCATAAAAGTGGATTTAAAGTCTTCTTTAAAGGCTGCTGTGCAGTCCTTGGCGAACTGCCAGGCATGCACCATCCACACATGCCAGATTTCACTGAAAATGGGCAAAAATTTAAGAAAATAGGGGCGCAGCAGACCTTGTATTGGTCTTTTCAAGCCCCTTGCAAGAATTACTTCCCTTAGACCCTCGATGCACCCCCCCCTTCCCCAGCCCTTAACTGGATTCGCTTTTCTAACTCAGCCCACAATAAATGCTGCACATTGAAACTTTCAATAAGCCAAAGTGATCAATGTACAGTGTAAAAAAGCCCCAGAAATTAATGCGACAAGTGGCTAAAAAAAGACTGAAAACTCTTTTAGTTGCTTCCTATAGCATATATCAAACAAAGGCAACTGAAATGTAATTTCTCTAATCTCTTCAAACTGCAACAAGAAACCCAGTTACGTTGACTACCGTCTCATATGTGCCAGTTACGCTCATGCGAAAACCCCAGAAAATAATGCGACAAGTGGCTAAAAAAAAGACTGAATGCTTCTTATTGCATAAATCAAACAAATGGAACAAAATTTTAAATGTACATTTTTTTCCTCTAATCTCTTTATACCATGACGACAAGTCTGTATAGACTACCGTCTCATAGGTGCCGGTTACGTATCCGCGAAAACGCGAAAACTCGACTTACGGAACACTTCATAGCAGATGACACCTGTTGCTTAATAGGTCAAATATAGGGAACTTAATTTCTAATATCTGTTTTTTACTTCTCCAGTCATTTTTTACCGTGACAACAAACCCATTAAGGTTGTCTATTGTCTCGCAGGTGCCGGTTACGTACCCGCGAAAACATGAAAAATCGACTTACGGAATATTTTATAGCAGACGACAACTGTTGCTTAAAGTCAATTATAGGGATTTTTCTATTTTTCTTTTTCATTTTCTCTCACTAGGGCCAATGATTTGGTTACGATGACCATCTCACCCATACGTGACTGATACGTGCTGCGCATAAAATAGTAAAATCAACTTTGACACTTTCGGAGGCAACTGATACCTGTTAAACAAATCAAAGAAAGGTAAACAAAATTTTTCCCTGTTTTCTTACCAGGGTCACGAAAACATTGAACCAATTTTGACGACCGCGCGAGTCAAAAGTCAATTTTATGTTTAATCGCTTTGCAAAAATATAGAATTCAGAAGCAACTGTTTGCTGTTGCGGAAACTTTTTCCGATAAAAAAATCTTGTTCTTGTTTGAAGAATTTAGAAGTAGGCCATAAAGATACAATAAGATGTAAGAATAACTAAAAATCGATGTTTTCTTTGATAGGGTAGAAAACATTGTGGGAAAAGGAGAAAATGCTGGTAACCTGCATTGTCTCCTTTCCTCAGATTATTTTCAAAAGCCTTCTCTTTCAGGGGTGTTTAAAGGCGTCATTGTGTGGTAAAAGGTTAATAAGAATAAACAGATATCCCCCCTTCCCATCAGCCAATGAAATCTCTTCCCTCTCTGAAATTATCCAATCAGAGAAGCTTTAAGGAAATCAGAATGGGAACCAACAGCCAAATCAGAATGGGAACCAACGGCCAATCAGATATTCAACAGCCAATCAGAGAGCTTCAAAATCGCTCCAAAATGGCGCCATAATTTATCGTTTAAAAACATTGAAAAAAAAGGCATAAAAGTGGATTTAAAGTCTTCTTTAAAGGCTGCTGTGCAGTCCTTGGCGAACTGCCAGGCATGCACCATCCACACATGCCAGATTTCACTGAAAATGGGCAAAAATTTAAGAAAATAGGGGCGCAGCAGACCTTGTATTGGTCTTTTCAAGCCCCTTGCAAGAATTACTTCCCTTAGACCCTCGATGCACCCCCCCTTCCCCAGCCCTTAACTGGATTCGCTTTTCTAACTCAGCCCACAATAAATGCTGCACATTGAAACTTTCAATAAGCCAAAGTGATCAATGTACAGTGTAAAAAAGCCCCAGAAATTAATGCAACAAGTGGCTAAAAAAAGACTGAAAACTCTTTTAGTTGCTTCCTATAGCATATATCAAACAAAGGCAACTGAAATGTAATTTCTCTAATCTCTTCAAACTGCAACAAGAAACCCAGTTACGTTGACTACCGTCTCATATGTGCCAGTTACGCTCATGCGAAAACCCCAGAAAATAATGCGACAAGTGGCTAAAAAAAAGACTGAATGCTTCTTATTGCATAAATCAAACAAATGGAACAAAATTTTAAATGTACATTTTTTTCCTCTAATCTCTTTATACCATGACGACAAGTCTATATAGACTACCGTCTCATAGGTGCCGGTTACGTATCCGCGAAAACGGGAAAACTCGACTTACGGAATACTTCATAGCAGATGACACCTGTTGCTTAATAGGTCAAATATAGGGAACTTAATTTCTAATATCTGTTTTTTACTTCTCCAGTCATTTTTTACTGTGACAACAAACCCATTAAGGTTGTCTATTGTCTCGCAGGTGCCGGTTAGGTACCCGCGAAAACATGAAAAATCGACTTACGGAATATTTTATAGCAGACGACAACTGTTGCTTAAAGTCAATTATAGGGATTTTTCTATTTTTCTTTTTCATTTTCTCTCACTAGGGCCAATGATTTGGTTACGATGACCATCTCACCCATACGTGACTGATACGTGCTGCGCATAAAATCGTAAAATCAACTTTGACACTTTCGGAGGCAACTGATACCTGTTAAACAAATCAAAGAAAGGTAAACAAAATTTTTCCCTGTTTTCTTACCAGGGTCACGAAAACATTGAACCAATTTTGACGACCGCGCGAGTCAAAAGTCAATTTTATGTTTAATCGCTTTGCAAAAATATAGAATTCAGAAGCAACTGTTTGCTGTTGCGGAAACTTTTTCCGATAAAAAACTCTTGTTCTTGTTTGAAGAATTTAGAAGTAGGCCATAAAGATACAATAAGATGTAAGAATAACTAAAAATCAATGTTTTCTTTGATAGGGTAGAAAACATTGTGGGAAAAGGAGAAAATGCTGGTAACCTGCATTGTCTCCTTTCCTCAGATTATTTTCAAAAGCCTTCTCTTTCAGGGGTGTTTAAAGGCGTCATTGTGTGGTAAAAGGTTAATAAGAATAAACCGATATCCCCCCTTCCCATCAGCCAATGAAATCTCTTCCCTCTCTGAAATTATCCAATCAGAGAAGCTTTAAGGAAATCAGAATGGGAACCAACAGCCAAATCAGAATGGGAACCAACGGCCAATCAGATATTCAACAGCCAATCAGAGAGCTTCAAAATCGCTCCAAAATGGCGCCATAATTTATCGTTTAAAAACAGTGAAAAAAAAGGCATAAAAGTGGATTTAAAGTCTTCTTTAAAGGCTGCTGTGCAGTCCTTGGCGAACTGCCAGGCATGCACCATCCACACATGCCAGATTTCACTGAAAATGGGCAAAAATTCAAGAAAATAGGGGCGCAGCAGACCTTGTATTGGTCTTTTCAAGCCCCTTGCAAGAATTACTTCCCTTAGACCCTCGATGCACCCCCCCTTCCCCAGCCCTTAACTGGATTCGCTTTTCTAACTCAGCCCACAATAAATGCTGCACATTGAAACTTTCAATAAGCCAAAGTGATCAATGTACAGTGTAAAAAAGCCCCAGAAATTAATGCGACAAGTGGCTAAAAAAAGACTGAAAACTCTTTTAGTTGCTTCCTATAGCATATATAAAACAAAGGCAACTGAAATGTAATTCTCTAATCTCTTCAAACTGCAACAAGAAACCCAGTTACATTGACTACCGTCTCATATGTGCCAGTTACGCTCATGCGAAAACCCCAGAAAATAATGCGACAAGTGGCTAAAAAAAAGACTGAATGCTTCTTATTGCATAAATCAAACAAATGGAACAAAATTTTAAATGTACATTTTTTTCCTCTAATCTCTTTATACCATGACGACAAGTCTATATAGACTACCGTCTCATAGGTGCCGGTTACGTATCCGCGAAAACGCGAAAACTCGACTTACGGAACACTTCATAGCAGATGACACCTGTTGCTTAATAGGTCAAATATAGGGAACTTAATTTCTAATATCTGTTTTTTACTTCTCCAGTCATTTTTTACCGAGACAACAAACCCATTAAGGTTGTCTATTGTCTCGCAGGTGCCGGTTACGTACCCGCGAAAACATGAAAAATCGACTTACGGAATATTTTATAGCAGACGACAACTGTTGCTTAAAGTCAATTATAGGGATTTTTCTATTTTTCTTTTTCATTTTCTCTCACTAGGGCCAATGATTTGGTTACGATGACCATCTCACCCATACGTGACTGATACGTGCTGCGCATAAAATCGTAAAATCAACTTTGACACTTTCGGAGGCAACTGATACCTGTTAAACAAATCAAAGAAAGGTAAACAAAATTTTTCCCTGTTTTCTTACCAGGGTCACGAAAACATTGAACCAATTTTGACGACCGCGCGAGTCAAAAGTCAATTTTATGTTTAATCGCTTTGCAAAAATATAGAATTCAGAAGCAACTGTTTGCTGTTGCGGAAACTTTTTCCGATAAAAAAATCTTGTTCTTGTTTGAAGAATTTAGAAGTAGGCCATAAAGATACAATAAGATGTAAGAATAACTAAAAATCAATGTTTTCTTTGATAGGGTAGAAAACATTGTGGGAAAAGGAGAAAATGCTGGTAACCTGCATTGTCTCCTTTCCTCAGATTATTTTCAAAAGCCTTCTCTTTCAGGGGTGTTTAAAGGCGTCATTGTGTGGTAAAAGGTTAATAAGAATAAACAGATATCCCCCCTTCCCATCAGCCAATGAAATCTCTTCCCTCTCTGAAATTATCCAATCAGAGAAGCTTTAAGGAAATCAGAATGGGAACCAACAGCCAAATCAGAATGGGAACCAACGGCCAATCAGATATTCAACAGCCAATCAGAGAGCTTCAAAATCGCTCCAAAATGGCGCCATAATTTATCGTTTAAAAACAGTGAAAAAAAAGGCATAAAAGTGGATTTAAAGTCTTCTTTAAAGGCTGCTGTGCAGTCCTTGGCGAACTGCCAGGCATGCACCATCCACACATGCCAGATTTCACTGAAAATGGGCAAAAATTTAAGAAAATAGGGGCGCAGCAGACCTTGTATTGGTCTTTTCAAGCCCCTTGCAAGAATTACTTCCCTTAGACCCTCGATGCACCCCCCCCCCTTCCCCAGCCCTTAACTGGATTCGCTTTTCTAACTCAGCCCATAATAAATGCTGCACATTGAAACTTTCAATAAGCCAAAGTGATCAATGTACAGTGTAAAAAAGCCCCAGAAATTAATGCGACAAGTGGCTAAAAAAAGACTGAAAACTCTTTTAGTTGCTTCCTATAGCATATATCAAACAAAGGCAACTGAAATGTAATTTCTCTAATCTCTTCAAACTGCAACAAGAAACCCAGTTACGTTGACTACCGTCTCATATGTGCCAGTTACGCTCATGCGAAAACCCCAGAAAATAATGCGACAAGTGGCTAAAAAAAAGACTGAATGCTTCTTATTGCATAAATCAAACAAATGGAACAAAATTTTAAATGTACATTTTTTTCCTCTAATCTCTTTATACCATGACGACAAGCCTATATAGACTACCGTCTCATAGGTGCCGGTTACGTATCCGCGAAAACGCGAAAACTCGACTTACGGAACACTTCATAGCAGATGACACCTGTTGCTTAATAGGTCAAATATAGGGAACTTAATTTCTAATATCTGTTTTTTACTTCTCCAGTCATTTTTTACCGAGACAACAAACCCATTAAGGTTGTCTATTGTCTCGCAGGTGCCGGTTACGTACCCGCGAAAACATGAAAAATCGACTTACGGAATATTTTATAGCAGACGACAACTGTTGCTTAAAGTCAATTATAGGGATTTTTCTATTTTTCTTTTTCATTTTCTCTCACTAGGGCTAATGATTTGGTTACGATGACCATCTCACCCATACGTGACTGATACGTGCTGCGCATAAAATCGTAAAATCAACTTTGACACTTTCGGAGGCAACTGATACCTGTTAAACAAATCAAAGAAAGGTAAACAAAATTTTTCCCTGTTTTCTTACCAGGGTCACGAAAACATTGAACCAATTTTGACGACCGCGCGAGTCAAAAGTCAATTTTATGTTTAATCGCTTTGCAAAAATATAGAATTCAGAAGCAACTGTTTGCTGTTGCGGAAACTTTTTCCGATAAAAAAATCTTGTTCTTGTTTGAAGAATTTAGAAGTAGGCCATAAAGATACAATAAGATGTAAGAATAACTAAAAATCAATGTTTTCTTTGATAGGGTAGAAAACATTGTGGGAAAAGGAGAAAATGCTGGTAACCTGCATTGTCTCCTTTCCTCAGATTATTTTCAAAAGCCTTCTCTTTCAGGGGTGTTTAAAGGCGTCATTGTGTGGTAAAAGGTTAATAAGAATAAACAGATATCCCCCCCTTCCCATCAGCCAATGAAATCTCTTCCCTCTCTGAAATTATCCAATCAGAGAAGCTTTAAGGAAATCAGAATGGGAACCAACAGCCAAATCAGAATGGGAACCAACGGCCAATCAGATATTCAACAGCCAATCAGAGAGCTTCAAAATCGCTCCAAAATGGCGCCATAATTTATCGTTTAAAAACAGTGAAAAAAAAGGCATAAAAGTGGATTTAAAGTCTTCTTTAAAGGCTGCTGTGCAGTCCTTGGCGAACTGCCAGGCATGCACCATCCACACATGCCAGATTTCACTGAAAATGGGCAAAAATTTAAGAAAATAGGGGCGCAGCAGACCTTGTATTGGTCTTTTCAAGCCCCTTGCAAGAATTACTTCCCTTAGACCCTCGATGCACCCCCCCCTTCCCCAGCCCTTAACTGGATTCGCTTTTCTAACTCAGCCCACAATAAATGCTGCACATTGAAACTTTCAATAAGCCAAAGTGATCAATGTACAGTGTAAAAAAGCCCCAGAAATTAATGCGACAAGTGGCTAAAAAGAGACTGAAAACTCTTTTAGTTGCTTCCTATAGCATATATCAAACAAAGGCAACTGAAATGTAATTTCTCTAATCGCTTCAAACTGCAACAAGAAACCCAGTTACGTTGACTACCGTCTCATATGTGCCAGTTACGCTCATGCGAAAACCCCAGAAAATAATGCGACAAGTGGCTAAAAAAAAGACTGAATGCTTCTTATTGCATAAATCAAACAAATGGAACAAAATTTTAAATGTACATTTTTTTCCTCTAATCTCTTTATACCATGACGACAAGTCTATATAGACTACCGTCTCATAGGTGCCGGTTACGTATCCGCGAAAACGCGAAAACTCGACTTACGGAACACTTCATAGCAGATGACACCTGTTGCTTAATAGGTCAAATATAGGGAACTTAATTTCTAATATCTGTTTTTTACTTCTCCAGTTATTTTTTACCGAGACAACAAAACCATTAAGGTTGACTATTGTCTCGCAGGTGCCGGTTACGTACCCGCGAAAACATGAAAAATCGACTTACGGAATATTTTATAGCAGACGACAACTGTTGCTTAAAGTCAATTATAGGGATTTTTCTATTTTTCTTTTTCATTTTCTCTCACTAGGGCCAATGATTTGGTTACGATGACCATCTCACCCATATGTGACTGATACGTGCTGCGCATAAAATCGTAAAATCAACTTTGACACTTTCGGAGGCAACTGATACCTGTTAAACAAATCAAAGAAAGGTAAACAAAATTTTTCCCTGTTTTCTTACCAGGGTCACGAAAACATTGAACCAATTTTGACGACCGCGCAAGTCAAAAGTCAATTTTATGTTTAATCGCTTTGCAAAAATATAGAATTCAGAAGCAACTGTTTGCTGTTGCGGAAACTTTTTCCGATAAAAAAATCTTGTTCTTGTTTGAAGAATTTAGAAGTAGGCCATAAAGATACAATAAGATGTAAGAATAACTAAAAATCAATGTTTTCTTTGATAGGGTAGAAAACATTGTGGGAAAAGGAGAAAATGCTGGTAACCTGCATTGTCTCCTTTCCTCAGATTATTTTCAAAAGCCTTCTCTTTCAGGGGTGTTTAAAGGCGTCATTGTGTGGTAAAAGGTTAATAAGAATAAACAGATATCCCCCCTTCCCATCAGCCAATGAAATCTCTTCCCTCTCTGAAATTATCCAATCAGAGAAGCTTTAAGGAAATCAGAATGGGAACCAACAGCCAAATCAGAATGGGAACCAACGGCCAATCAGATATTCAACAGCCAATCAGAGAGCTTCAAAATCGCTCCAAAATGGCGCCATAATTTATCGTTTAAAAACAGTGAAAAAAAAGGCATAAAAGTGGATTTAAAGTCTTCTTTAAAGGCTGCTGTGCAGTCCTTGGCGAACTGCCAGGCATGCACCATCCACACATGCCAGATTTCACTGAAAATGGGCAAAAATTTAAGAAAATAGGGGCGCAGCAGACCTTGTATTGGTCTTTTCAAGCCCCTTGCAAGAATTACTTCCCTTAGACCCTCGATGCACCCCCCCCTTCCCCAGCCCTTAACTGGATTCGCTTTTCTAACTCAGCCCACAATAAATGCTGCACATTGAAACTTTCAATAAGCCAAAGTGATCAATGTACAGTGTAAAAAAGCCCCAGAAATTAATGCGACAAGTGGCTAAAAAAAGACTGAGAACTCTTTTAGTTGCTTCCTATAGCATATATCAAACAAAGGCAACTGAAATGTAATTTCTCTAATCTCTTCAAACTGCAACAAGAAACCCAGTTATGTTGACTACCGTCTCATATGTGCCAGTTACGCTCATGCGAAAACCCCAGAAAATAATGCGACAAGTGGCTAAAAAAAAGACTGAATGCTTCTTATTGCATAAATCAAACAAATGGAACAAAATTTTAAATGTACATTTTTTTCCTCTAATCTCTTTATACCATGACGACAAGTCTATATAGACTACCGTCTCATAGGTGCCGGTTACGTATCCGCGAAAACGCGAAAACTCGACTTACGGAACACTTCATAGCAGATGACACCTGTTGCTTAATAGGTCAAATATAGGGAACTTAATTTCTAATATCTGTTTTTTACTTCTCCAGTCATTTTTTACCGTGACAACAAACCCATTAAGGTTGTCTATTGTCTCGCAGGTGCCAGTTACGTACCCGCGAAAACATGAAAAATCGACTTACGGAATATTTTATAGCAGACGACAACTGTTGCTTAAAGTCAATTATAGGGATTTTTCTATTTTTCTTTTTCATTTTCTCTGACTAGGGCCAATGATTTGGTTACGATGACCATCTCACCCATACGTGACTGATACGTGCTGCGAATAAAATCGTAAAATCAACTTTGACACTTTCGGAGGCAACTGATACCTGTTAAACAAATCAAAGAAAGGTAAACAAAATTTTTCCCTGTTTTCTTACCAGGGTCACGAAAACATTGAACCAATTTTGACGACCGCGCGAGTCAAAAGTCAATTTTATGTTTAATCGCTTTGCAAAAATATAGAATTCAGAAGCAACTGTTTGCTGTTGCGGAAACTTTTTCCGATAAAAAAATCTTGTTCTTGTTTGAAGAATTTAGAAGTAGGCCATAAAGATACAATAAGATGTAAGAATAACTAAAAATCAATGTTTTCTTTGATAGGGTAGAAAACATTGTGGGAAAAGGAGAAAATGCTGGTAACCTGCATTGTCTCCTTTCCTCAGATTATTTTCAAAAGCCTTCTCTTTCAGGGGTGTTTAAAGGCGTCATTGTGTGGTAAAAGGTTAATAAGAATAAACAGATATCCCCCCCTTCCCATCAGCCAATGAAATCTCTTCCCTCTCTGAAATTATCCAATCAGAGAAGCTTTAAGGAAATCAGAATGGGAACCAACAGCCAAATCAGAATGGGAACCAACGGCCAATCAGATATTCAACAGCCAATCAGAGAGCTTCAAAATCGCTCCAAAATGGCGCCATAATTTATCGTTTAAAAACAGTGAAAAAAAAGGCATAAAAGTGGATTTAAAGTCTTCTTTAAAGGCTGCTGTGCAGTCCTTGGCGAACTGCCAGGCATGCACCATCCACACATGCCAGATTTCACTGAAAATGGGCAAAAATTTAAGAAAATAGGGGCGCAGCAGACCTTGTATTGGTCTTTTCAAGCCCCTTGCAAGAATTACTTCCCTTAGACCCTCGATGCACCCCCCCCTTCCCCAGCCCTTAACTGGATTCGCTTTTCTAACTCAGCCCACAATAAATGCTGCACATTGAAAAACTTTCAATAAGCCAAAGTGATCAATGTACAGTGTAAAAAAGCCCCAGAAATTAATGCGACAAGTGGCTAAAAAAAGACTGAAAACTCTTTTAGTTGCTTCCTATAGCATATATCAAACAAAGGCAACTGAAATGTAATTTCTCTAATCTCTTCAAACTGCAACAAGAAACCCAGTTACGTTGACTACCGTCTCATATGTGCCAGTTACGCTCATGCGAAAACCCCAGAAAATAATGCGACAAGTGGCTAAAAAAAAGACTGAATGCTTCTTATTGCATAAATCAAACAAATGGAACAAAATTTTAAATGTACATTTTTTTCCTCTAATCTCTTTATACCATGACGACAAGTCTATATAGACTACCGTCTCATAGGTGCCGGTTACGTATCCGCGAAAACGCGAAAACTCGACTTACGGAACACTTCATAGCAGATGACACCTGTTGCTTAATAGGTCAAATATAGGGAACTTAATTTCTAATATCTGTTTTTTACTTCTCCAGTCATTTTTACCGTGACAACAAACCCATTAAGGTTGTTTATTGTCTCGCAGGTGCCGGTTACGTACCCGCGAAAAACATGAAAAATCGACTTACGGAATATTTTATAGCAGACGACAACTGTTGCTTAAAGTCAATTATAGGGATTTTTCTATTTTTCTTTTTCATTTTCTCTCACTAGGGCCAATGATTTGGTTACGATGACCATCTCACCCATACGTGACTGATACGTGCTGCGCATAAAATCGTAAAATCAACTTTGACACTTTCGGAGGCAACTGATACCTGTTAAACAAATCAAAGAAAGGTAAACAAAATTTTTCCCTGTTTTCTTACCAGGGTCACGAAAACATTGAACCAATTTTGACGACCGCGCGAGTCAAAAGTCAATTTTATGTTTAATCGCTTTGCAAAAATATAGAATTCAGAAGCAACTGTTTGCTGTTGCGGAAACTTTTTCCGATAAAAAAATCTTGTTCTTGTTTGAAGAATTTAGAAGTAGGCCATAAAGATACAATAAGATGTAAGAATAACTAAAAATCAATGTTTTCTTTGATAGGGTAGAAAACATTGTGGGAAAAGGAGAAAATGCTGGTAACCTGCATTGTCTCCTTTCCTCAGATTATTTTCAAAAGCCTTCTCTTTCAGGGGTGTTTAAAGGCGTCATTGTGTGGTAAAAGGTTAATAAGAATAAACAGATATCCCCCCTTCCCATCAGCCAATGAAATCTCTTCTCTCTCTGATATTATCCAATCAGAGAAGCTTTAAGGAAATCAGAATGGGAACCAACAGCCAAATCAGAATGGGAACCAACGGCCAATCAGATATTCAACAGCCAATCAGAGAGCTTCAAAATCGCTCCAAAATGGCGCCATAATTTATCGTTTAAAAACAGTGAAAAAAAGGCATAAAAGTGGATTTAAAGTCTTCTTTAAAGGCTGCTGTGCAGTCCTTGGCGAACTGCCAGGCATGCACCATCCACACATGCCAGATTTCACTGAAAATGGGCAAAAATTTAAGTAAATAGGGGCGCAGCAGACCTTGTATTGGTCTTTTCAAGCCCCTTGCAAGAATTACTTCCCTTAGACCCTCGATGCACCCCCCCTTCCCCAGCCCTTAACTGGATTCGCTTTTCTAACTCAGCCCACAATAAATGCTGCACATTGAAAAACTTTCAATAAGCCAAAGTGATCAATGTACAGTGTAAAAAAGCCCCAGAAATTAATGCGACAAATGGCTAAAAAAAGACTGAAAATTCTTTTAGTTGCTTCCTATAGCATATATCAAACAAAGGCAACTGAAATGTAATTTCTCTAATCTCTTCAAACTGCAACAAGAAACCCAGTTACGTTGACTACCGTCTCATATGTGCCAGTTACGCTCATGCGAAAACCCCAGAAAATAATGCGACAAGTGGCTAAAAAAAAGACTGAATGCTTCTTATTGCATAAATCAAACAAATGGAACAAAATTTTAAATGTACATTTTTTTCCTCTAATCTCTTTATACCATGACGACAAGTCTATATAGACTACCGTCTCATAGGTGCCGGTTACGTATCCGCGAAAACGGGAAAACTCGACTTACGGAATACTTCATAGCAGATGACACCTGTTGCTTAATAGGTCAAATATAGGGAACTTAATTTCTAATATCTGTTTTTTACTTCTCCAGTCATTTTTTACTGTGACAACTAACCCATTAAGGTTGTCTATTGTCTCGCTGGTGCCGGTTACGTACCCGCGAAAACATGAAAAATCGACTTACGGAATATTTTATAGCAGACGACAACTGTTGCTTAAAGTCAATTATAGGGATTTTTCTATTTTTCTTTTTCATTTTCTCTGACTAGGGCCAATGATTTGGTTACGATGACCATCTCACCCATACGTGACTGATACATGCTGCGCATAAAATCGTAAAATCAACTTTGACACTTTCGGAGGCAACTGATACCTGTTAAACAAATCAAAGAAAGGTAAACAAAATTTTTCCCTGTTTTCTTACCAGGGTCACGAAAACATTGAACCAATTTTGACGACCGCGCGAGTCAAAAGTCAATTTTATGTTTAATCGCTTTGCAAAAATATAGAATTCAGAAGCAACTGTTTGCTGTTGCGGAAACTTTTTCCGATAAAAAAATCTTGTTCTTGTTTGAAGAATTTAGAAGTAGGCCATAAAGATACAATAAGATGTAAGAATAACTAAAAATCAATGTTTTCTTTGATAGGGTAGAAAACATTGTGGGAAAAGGAGAAAATGCTGGTAACCTGCATTGTCTCCTTTCCTCAGATTATTTTCAAAAGCCTTCTCTTTCAGGGGTGTTTAAAGGCGTCATTGTGTGGTAAAAGGTTAATAAGAATAAACAGATATCCCCCCTTCCCATCAGCCAATGAAATCTCTTCTCTCTCTGAAATTATCCAATCAGAGAAGCTTTAAGGAAATCAGAATGGGAACCAACAGCCAAATCAGAATGGGAACCAACGGCCAATCAGATATTCAACAGCCAATCAGAGAGCTTCAAAATCGCTCCAAAATGGCGCCATAATTTATCGTTTAAAAACAGTGAAAAAAAAGGCATAAAAGTGGATTTAAAGTCTTCTTTAAAGGCTGCTGTGCAGTCCTTGGCGAACTGCCAGGCATGCACCATCCACACATGCCAGATTTCACTGAAAATGGGCAAAAATTTAAGAAAATAGGGGCGCAGCAGACCTTGTATTGGTCTTTTCAAGCCCCTTGCAAGAATTACTTCCCTTAGACCCTCGATGCACCCCCCCCTTCCCCAGCCCTTAACTGGATTCGCTTTTCTAACTCAGCCCACAATAAATGCTGCACATTGAAACTTTCAATAAGCCAAAGTGATCAATGTACAGTGTAAAAAAGCCCCAGAAATTAATGCGACAAGTGGCTAAAAAGAGACTGAAAACTCTTTTAGTTGCTTCCTATAGCATATATCAAACAAAGGCAACTGAAATGTAATTTCTCTAATCTCTTCAAACTGCAACAAGAAACCCAGTTACGTTGACTACCGTCTCATATGTGCCAGTTACGCTCATGCGAAAACCCCAGAAAATAATGCGACAAGTGGCTAAAAAAAAGACTGAATGCTTCTTATTGCATAAATCAAACAAATGGAACAAAATTTTAAATGTACATTTTTTTCCTCTAATCTCTTTATACCATGACGACAAGTCTATATAGACTACCGTCTCATAGGTGCCGGTTACGTATCCGCGAAAACGCGAAAACTCGACTTACGGAACACTTCATAGCAGATGACACCTGTTGCTTAATAGGTCAAATATAGGGAACTTAATTTCTAATATCTGTTTTTTACTTCTCCAGTCATTTTTTACCGAGACAACAAACCCATTAAGGTTGTCTATTGTCTCGCAGGTGCCGGTTACGTACCCGCGAAAACATGAAAAATCGACTTACGGAATATTTTATAGCAGACGACAACTGTTGCTTAAAGTCAATTATAGGGATTTTTCTATTTTTCTTTTTCATTTTCTCTGACTAGGGCCAATGATTTGGTTACGATGACCATCTCACCCATACGTGACTGATACGTGCTGCGCATAAAATCGTAAAATCAACTTTGACACTTTCGGAGGCAACTGATACCTGTTAAACAAATCAAAGAAAGGTAAACAAAATTTTTCCCTGTTTTCTTACCAGGGTCACGAAAACATTGAACCAATTTTGACGACCGCGCGAGTCAAAAGTCAATTTTATGTTTAATCGCTTTGCAAAAATATAGAATTCAGAAGCAACTGTTTGCTGTTGCGGAAACTTTTTCTGATAAAAAAATCTTGTTCTTGTTTGAAGAATTTAGAAGTAGGCCATAAAGATACAATAAGATGTAAGAATAACTAAAAATCAATGTTTTCTTTGATAGGGTAGAAAACATTGTGGGAAAAGGAGAAAATGCTGGTAACCTGCATTGTCTCCTTTCCTCAGATTATTTTCAAAAGCCTTCTCTTTCAGGGGTGTTTAAAGGCGTCATTGTGTGGTAAAAGGTTAATAAGAATAAACAGATATCCCCCCTTCCCATCAGCCAATGAAATCTCTTCCCTCTCTGAAATTATCCAATCAGAGAAGCTTTAAGGAAATCAGAATGGGAACCAACAGCCAAATCAGAATGGGAACCAACGGCCAATCAGATATTCAACAGCCAATCAGAGAGCTTCAAAATCGCTCCAAAATGGCGCCATAATTTATCGTTTAAAAACAGTGAAAAAAAAGGCATAAAAGTGGATTTAAAGTCTTCTTTAAAGGCTGCTGTGCAGTCCTTGGCGAACTGCCAGGCATGCACCATCCACACATGCCAGATTTCACTGAAAATGGGCAAAAATTTAAGAAAATAGGGGCGCAGCAGACCTTGTATTGGTCTTTTCAAGCCCCTTGCAAGAATTACTTCCCTTAGACCCTCGATGCACCCCCCCCTTCCCCAGCCCTTAACTGGATTCGCTTTTCTAACTCAGCCCACAATAAATGCTGCACATTGAAAAACTTTCAATAAGCCAAAGTGATCAATGTACAGTGTAAAAAAGCCCCAGAAATTAATGCGACAAGTGGCTAAAAAAAGACTGAAAACTCTTTTAGTTGCTTCCTATAGCATATATCAAACAAAGGCAACTGAAATGTAATTTCTCTAATCTCTTCAAACTGCAACAAGAAACCCAGTTACGTTGACTACCGTCTCATATGTGCCAGTTACGCTCATGCGAAAACCCCAGAAAATAATGCGACAAGTGGCTAAAAAAAAGACTGAATGCTTCTTATTGCATAAATCAAACAAATGGAACAAAATTTTAAATGTACATTTTTTTCCTCTAATCTCTTTATACCATGACGACAAGTCTATATAGACTACCGTCTCATAGGTGCCGGTTACGTATCCGCGAAAACGTGAAAACTCGACTTACGGAACACTTCATAGCAGATGACACCTGTTGCTTAATAGGTCAAATATAGGGAACTTAATTTCTAATATCTGTTTTTTACTTCTCCAGTCATTTTTTACCGTGACAACAAACCCATTAAGGTTGTCTATTGTCTCGCAGGTGCCGGTTACGTACCCGCGAAAACATGAAAAATCGACTTACGGAATATTTTATAGCAGACGACAACTGTTGCTTAAAGTCAATTATAGGGATTTTTCTATTTTTCTTTTTCATTTTCTCTCACTAGGGCCAATGATTTGGTTACGATGACCATCTCACCCATACGTGACTGATACGTGCTGCGCATAAAATCGTAAAATCAACTTTGACACTTTCGGAGGCAACTGATACCTGTTAAACAAATCAAAGAAAGGTAAACAAAATTTTTCCCTGTTTTCTTACCAGGGTCACGAAAACATTGAACCAATTTTGACGACCGCGCGAGTCAAAAGTCAATTTTATGTTTAATCGCTTTGCAAAAATATAGAATTCAGAAGCAACTGTTTGCTGTTGCGGAAACTTTTTCCGATAAAAAAATCTTGTTCTTGTTTGAAGAATTTAGAAGTAGGCCATAAAGATACAATAAGATGTAAGAATAACTAAAAATCAATGTTTTCTTTGATAGGGTAGAAAACATTGTGGGAAAAGGAGAAAATGCTGGTAACCTGCATTGTCTCCTTTCCTCAGATTATTTTCAAAAGCCTTCTCTTTCAGGGGTGTTTAAAGGCGTCATTGTGTGGTAAAAGGTTAATAAAAATAAACAGATATCCCCCCTTCCCATCAGCCAATGAAATCTCTTCCCTCTCTGAAATTATCCAATCAGAGAAGCTTTAAGGAAATCAGAATGGGAACCAACAGCCAAATCAGAATGGGAACCAACGGCCAATCAGATATTCAACAGCCAATCAGAGAGCTTCAAAATCGCTCCAAAATGGCGCCATAATTTATCGTTTAAAAACAGTGAAAAAAAAGGCATAAAAGTGGATTTAAAGTCTTCTTTAAAGGCTGCTGTGCAGTCCTTGGCGAACTGCCAGGCATGCACCATCCACACATGCCAGATTTCACTGAAAATGGGCAAAAATTTAAGAAAATAGGGGCGCAGCAGACCTTGTATTGGTCTTTTCAAGCCCCTTGCAAGAATTACTTCCCTTAGACCCTCGATGCACCCCCCCTTCCCCAGCCCTTAACTGGATTCGCTTTTCTAACTCAGCCCACAATAAATGCTGCACATTGAAACTTTCAATAAGCCAAAGTGATCAATGTACAGTGTAAAAAAGCCCCAGAAATTAATGCGACAAGTGGCTAAAAAAAGACTGAAAACTCTTTTAGTTGCTTCCTATAGCATATATCAAACAAAGGCAACTGAAATGTAATTTCTCTAATCTCTTCAAACTGTAACAAGAAACCCAGTTATGTTGACTACCGTCTCATATGTGCCAGTTACGCTCATGCGAAAACCCCAGAAAATAATGCGACAAGTGGCTAAAAAAAAGACTGAATGCTTCTTATTGCATAAATCAAACAAATGGAACAAAATTTTAAATGTACATTTTTTTCCTCTAATCTCTTTATACCATGACAACAAGTCTATATAGACTACCGTCTCATAGGTGCCGGTTACGTATCCGCGAAAACGCGAAAACTCGACTTACGGAACACTTCATAGCAGATGACACCTGTTGCTTAATAGGTCAAATATAGGGAACTTAATTTCTAATATCTGTTTTTTACTTCTCCAGTCATTTTTTACCGTGACAACAAACCCATTAAGGTTGTCTATTGTCTCGCAGGTGCCAGTTACGTACCCGCGAAAACATGAAAAATCGACTTACGGAATATTTTATAGTAGACGACAACTGTTGCTTAAAGTCAATTATAGGGATTTTTCTATTTTTCTTTTTCATTTTCTCTCACTAGGGCCAATGATTTGGTTACGATGACCATCTCACCCATACGTGACTGATACGTGCTGCGCATAAAATCGTAAAATCAACTTTGACACTTTCGGAGGCAACTGATACCTGTTAAACAAATCAAAGAAAGGTAAACAAAATTTTTCCCTGTTTTCTTACCAGGGTCACGAAAACATTGAACCAATTTTGACGACCGCGCGAGTCAAAAGTCAATTTTATGTTTAATCGCTTTGCAAAAATATAGAATTCAGAAGCAACTGTTTGCTGTTGCGGAAACTTTTTCCGATAAAAAAATCTTGTTCTTGTTTGAAGAATTTAGAAGTAGGCCATAAAGATACAATAAGATGTAAGAATAACTAAAAATCAATGTTTTCTTTGATAGGGTAGAAAACATTGTGGGAAAAGGAGAAAATGCTGGTAACCTGCATTGTCTCCTTTCCTCAGATTATTTTCAAAAGCCTTCTCTTTCAGGGGTGTTTAAAGGCGTCATTGTGTGGTAAAAGGTTAATAAGAATAAACAGATATCCCCCCCTTCCCATCAGCCAATGAAATCTCTTCCCTCTCTGAAATTATCCAATCAGAGAAGCTTTAAGGAAATCAGAATGGGAACCAACAGCCAAATCAGAATGGGAACCAACGGCCAATCAGATATTCAACAGCCAATCAGAGAGCTTCAAAATCGCTCCAAAATGGCGCCATAATTTATCGTTTAAAAACAGTGAAAAAAAAGGCATAAAAGTGGATTTAAAGTCTTCTTTAAAGGCTGCTGTGCAGTCCTTGGCGAACTGCCAGGCATGCACCATCCACACATGCCAGATTTCACTGAAAATGGGCAAAAATTTAAGAAAATAGGGGCGCAGCAGACCTTGTATTGGTCTTTTCAAGCCCCTTGCAAGAATTACTTCCCTTAGACCCTCGATGCACCCCCCCCCCTTCCCCAGCCCTTAACTGGATTCGCTTTTCTAACTCAGCCCACAATAAATGCTGCACATTGAAACTTTCAATAAGCCAAAGTGATCAATGTACAGTGTAAAAAAGCCCCAGAAATTAATGCGACAAGTGGCTAAAAAAAGACTGAAAACTCTTTTAGTTGCTTCCTATAGCATATATCAAACAAAGGCAACTGAAATGTAATTTCTCTAATCTCTTCAAACTGCAACAAGAAACCCAGTTACGTTGACTACCATCTCATATGTGCCAGTTACGCTCATGCGAAAACCCCAGAAAATAATGCGACAAGTGGCTAAAAAAAAGACTGAATGCTTCTTATTGCATAAATCAAACAAATGGAACAAAATTTTAAATGTACATTTTTTTCCTCTAATCTCTTTATACCATGACGACAAGTCTATATAGACTACCGTCTCATAGGTGCCGGTTACGTATCCGCGAAAACTCGACTTACGGAACACTTCATAGCAGATGACACCTGTTGCTTAATAGGTCAAATATAGGGAACTTAATTTCTAATATCTGTTTTTTACTTCTCCACTCATTTTTAACCGTGACAACAAACCCATTAAGGTTGTCTATTGTCTCGCAGGTGCCAGTTACGTACCCGCGAAAACATGAAAAATCGACTTACGGAATATTTTATAGCAGACGACAACTGTTGCTTAAAGTCAATTATAGGGATTTTTCTATTTTTCTTTTTCATTTTCTCTCACTAGGGCCAATGATTTGGTTACGATGACCATCTCACCCATACGTGACTGATACGTGCTGCGCATAAAATCGTAAAATCAACTTTGACACTTTCGGAGGCAACTGATACCTGTTAAACAAATCAAAGAAAGGTAAACAAAATTTTTCCCTGTTTTCTTACCAGGGTCACGAAAACATTGAACCAATTTTGACGACCGCGCGAGTCAAAAGTCAATTTTATGTTTAATCGCTTTGCAAAAATATAGAATTCAGAAGCAACTGTTTGCTGTTGCGGAAACTTTTTCCGATAAAAAAATCTTGTTCTTGTTTGAAGAATTTAGAAGTAGGCCATAAAGATACAATAAGATGTAAGAATAACTAAAAATCAATGTTTTCTTTGATAGGGTAGAAAACATTGTGGGAAAAGGAGAAAATGCTGGTAACCTGCATTGTCTCCTTTCCTCAGATTATTTTCAAAAGCCTTCTCTTTCAGGGGTGTTTAAAGGCGTCATTGTGTGGTAAAAGGTTAATAAGAATAAACAGATATCCCCCCTTCCCATCAGCCAATGAAATCTCTTCCCTCTCTGAAATTATCCAATCAGAGAAGCTTTAAGGAAATCAGAATGGGAACCAACAGCCAAATCAGAATGGGAACCAACGGCCAATCAGATATTCAACAGCCAATCAGAGAGCTTCAAAATCGCTCCAAAATGGCGCCATAATTTATCGTTTAAAAACAGTGAAAAAAAAGGCATAAAAGTGGATTTAAAGTCTTCTTTAAAGGCTGCTGTGCAGTCCTTGGCGAACTGCCAGGCATGCACCATCCACACATGCCAGATTTCACTGAAAATGGGCAAAAATTTAAGAAAATAGGGGCGCAGCAGACCTTGTATTGGTCTTTTCAAGCCCCTTGCAAGAATTACTTCCCTTAGACCCTCGATGCACCCCCCCCTTCCCCAGCCCTTAACTGGATTCGCTTTTCTAACTCAGCCCACAATAAATGCTGCACATTGAAACTTTCAATAAGCCAAAGTGATCAATGTACAGTGTAAAAAAGCCCCAGAAATTAATGCGACAAGTGGCTAAAAAGAGACTGAAAACTCTTTTAGTTGCTTCCTATAGCATATATCAAACAAAGGCAACTGAAATGTAATTTCTCTAATCTCTTCAAACTGCAACAAGAAACCCAGTTACATTGACTACCGTCTCATATGTGCCAGTTACGCTCATGCGAAAACCCCAGAAAATAATGCGACAAGTGGCTAAAAAAAAGACTGAATGCTTCTTATTGCATAAATCAAACAAATGGAACAAAATTTTAAATGTACATTTTTTTCCTCTAATCTCTTTATACCATGACGACAAGTCTATATAGACTACCGTCTCATAGGTGCCGGTTACGTATCCGCGAAAACGCGAAAACTCGACTTACGGAACACTTCATAGCAGATGACACCTGTTGCTTAATAGGTCAAATATAGGGAACTTAATTTCTAATATCTGTTTTTTACTTCTCCAGTCATTTTTTACCGAGACAACAAACCCATTAAGGTTGTCTATTGTCTCGCAGGTGCCGGTTACGTACCCGCGAAAACATGAAAAATCGACTTACGGAATATTTTATAGCAGACGACAACTGTTGCTTAAAGTCAATTATAGGGATTTTTCTATTTTTCTTTTTCATTTTCTCTCACTAGGGCCAATGATTTGGTTACGATGACCATCTCACCCATACGTGACTGATACGTGCTGCGCATAAAATCGTAAAATCAACTTTGACACTTTCGGAGGCAACTGATACCTGTTAAACAAATCAAAGAAAGGTAAACAAAATTTTTCCCTGTTTTCTTACCAGGGTCACGAAAACATTGAACCAATTTTGACGACCGCGCGAGTCAAAAGTCAACTTTATGTTTAATCGCTTTGCAAAAATATAGAATTCAGAAGCAACTGTTTGCTGTTGCGGAAACTTTTTCCGATAAAAAAATCTTGTTCTTGTTTGAAGAATTTAGAAGTAGGCCATAAAGATACAATAAGATGTAAGAATAACTAAAAATCAATGTTTTCTTTGATAGGGTAGAAAACATTGTGGGAAAAGGAGAAAATGCTGGTAACCTGCATTGTCTCCTTTCCTCAGATTATTTTCAAAAGCCTTCTCTTTCAGGGGTGTTTAAAGGCGTCATTGTGTGGTAAAAGGTTAATAAGAATAAACAGATATCCCCCCTTCCCATCAGCCAATGAAATCTCTTCCCTCTCTGAAATTATCCAATCAGAGAAGCTTTAAGGAAATCAGAATGGGAACCAACAGCCAAATCAGAATGGGAACCAACGGCCAATCAGATATTCAACAGCCAATCAGAGAGCTTCAAAATCGCTCCAAAATGGCGCCATAATTTATCGTTTAAAAACAGTGAAAAAAAAGGCATAAAAGTGGATTTAAAGTCTTCTTTAAAGGCTGCTGTGCAGTCCTTGGCGAACTGCCAGGCATGCACCATCCACACATGCCAGATTTCACTGAAAATGGGCAAAAATTTAAGAAAATAGGGGCGCAGCAGACCTTGTATTGGTCTTTTCAAGCCCCTTGCAAGAATTACTTCCCTTAGACCCTCGATGCACCCCCCCTTCCCCAGCCCTTAACTGGATTCGCTTTTCTAACTCAGCCCACAATAAATGCTGCACATTGAAACTTTCAATAAGCCAAAGTGATCAATGTACAGTGTAAAAAAGCCCCAGAAATTAATGCGACAAGTGGCTAAAAAAAGACTGAAAACTCTTTTAGTTGCTTCCTATAGCATATATCAAACAAAGGCAACTGAAATGTAATTTCTCTAATCTCTTCAAACTGCAACAAGAAACCCAGTTACGTTGACTACCGTCTCATATGTGCCAGTTACGCTCATGCGAAAACCCCAGAAAATAATGCGACAAGTGGCTAAAAAAAAAGACTGGATGCTTCTTATTACATAAATCAAACAAATGGAACAAAATTTTAAATGTACATTTTTTTCCTCTAATCTCTTTATACCATGACGACAAGTCTATATAGACTACCGTCTCATAGGTGCCGGTTACGTATCCGCGAAAACGCGAAAACTCGACTTACGGAACACTTCATAGCAGATGACACCTGTTGCTTAATAGGTCAAATATAGGGAACTTAATTACTAATATCTGTTTTTTACTTCTCCAGTCATTTTTTACCGTGACAACAAACCCATTAAGGTTGTCTATTGTCTCGCAGGTGCCGGTTACGTACCCGCGAAAACATGAAAAATCGACTTACGGAATATTTCATAGCAGACGACAACTGTTGCTTAAAGTCAATTATAGGGATTTTTCTATTT
The DNA here is from genome assembly GCA_943736015.1 of Tridacna crocea. Taxonomy (NCBI): domain Eukaryota; kingdom Metazoa; phylum Mollusca; class Bivalvia; order Cardiida; family Cardiidae; genus Tridacna; species Tridacna crocea. The sequence continues at coordinate 32,329,432 of OX031059.1, forward strand.
TTCTTTTTCATTTTCTCTCACTAGGGCCAATGATTTGGTTACGATGACCATCTCACCCATATGTGACTGATACGTGCTGCGCATAAAATCGTAAAATCAACTTTGACACTTTCGGAGGCAACTGATACCTGTTAAACAAATCAAAGAAAGGTAAACAAAATTTTTCCCTGTTTTCTTACCAGGGTCACGAAAACATTGAACCAATTTTGACGACCGCGCGAGTCAAAAGTCAATTTTATGTTTAATCGCTTTGCAAAAATATAGAATTCAGAAGCAACTGTTTGCTGTTGCGGAAACTTTTTCCGATAAAAAAATCTTGTTCTTGTTTGAAGAATTTAGAAGTAGGCCATAAAGATACAATAAGATGTAAGAATAACTAAAAATCAATGTTTTCTTTGATAGGGTAGAAAACATTGTGGGAAAAGGAGAAAATGCTGGTAACCTGCATTGTCTCCTTTCCTCAGATTATTTTCAAAAGCCTTCTCTTTCAGGGGTGTTTAAAGGCGTCATTGTGTGGTAAAAGGTTAATAAGAATAAACAGATATCCTCCCTTCCCATCAGCCAATGAAATCTCTTCCCTCTCTGAAATTATCCAATCAGAGAAGCTTTAAGGAAATCAGAATGGGAACCAACAGCCAAATCAGAATGGGAACCAACGGCCAATCAGATATTCAACAGCCAATCAGAGAGCTTCAAAATCGCTCCAAAATGGCGCCATAATTTATCGTTTAAAAACAGTGAAAAAAAAGGCATAAAAGTGGATTTAAAGTCTTCTTTAAAGGCTGCTGTGCAGTCCTTGGCGAACTGCCAGGCATGCACCATCCACACATGCCAGATTTCACTGAAAATGGGCAAAAATTTAAGAAAATAGGGGCGCAGCAGACCTTGTATTGGTCTTTTCAAGCCCCTTGCAAGAATTACTTCCCTTAGACCCTCGATGCACACCCCCTTCCCCAGCCCTTAACTGGATTCGCTTTTCTAACTCAGCCCACAATAAATGCTGCACATTGAAACTTTCAATAAGCCAAAGTGATCAATGTACAGTGTAAAAAAGCCCCAGAAATTAATGCGACAAGTGGCTAAAAAAAGACTGAAAACTCTTTTAGTTGCTTCCTATAGCATATATCAAACAAAGGCAACTGAAATGTAATTTCTCTAATCTCTTCAAACTGCAACAAGAAACCCAGTTACGTTGACTACCATCTCATATGTGCCAGTTACGCTCATGCGAAAACCCCAGAAAATAATGCGACAAGTGGCTAAAAAAAAGACTGAATGCTTCTTATTGCATAAGTCAAACAAATGGAACAAAATTTTAAATGTACATTTTTTTCCTCTAATCTCTTTATACCATGACGACAAGTCTATATAGACTACCGTCTCATAGGTGCCGGTTACGTATCCGCGAAAACGCGAAAACTCGACTTACGGAACACTTCATAGCAGATGACACCTGTTGCTTAATAGGTCAAATATAGGGAACTTAATTTCTAATATCTGTTTTTTACTTCTCCACTCATTTTTTACCGTGACAACAAACCCATTAAGGTTGTCTATTGTCTCGCATGTGCCGGTCACGTACCCGCGAAAACATGAAAAATCGACTTACGGAATATTTTATAGCAGACGACAACTGTTGCTTAAAGTCAATTATAGGGATTTTTCTATTTTTCTTTTTCATTTTCTCTCACTAGGGCCAATGATTTGGTTACGATGACCATCTCACCCATACGTGACTGATACGTGCTGCGCATAAAATCGTAAAATCAACTTTGACACTTTCGGAGGCAACTGATACCTGTTAAACAAATCAAAGAAAGGTAAACAAAATTTTTCCCTGTTTTCTTACCAGGGTCACGAAAACATTGAACCAATTTTGACGACCGCGCGAGTCAAAAGTCAATTTTATGTTTAATCGCTTTGCAAAAATATAGAATTCAGAAGCAACTGTTTGCTGTTGCGGAAACTTTTTCCGATAAAAAAATCTTGTTCTTGTTTGAAGAATTTAGAAGTAGGCCATAAAGATACAATAAGATGTAAGAATAACTAAAAATCAATGTTTTCTTTGATAGGGTAGAAAACATTGTGGGAAAAGGAGAAAATGCTGGTAACCTGCATTGTCTCCTTTCCTCAGATTATTTTCAAAAGCCTTCTCTTTCAGGGGTGTTTAAAGGCGTCATTGTGTGGTAAAAGGTTAATAAGAATAAACAGATATCCCCCCTTCCCATCAGCCAATGAAATCTCTTCCCTCTCTGAAATTATCCAATCAGAGAAGCTTTAAGGAAATCAGAATGGGAACCAACAGCCAAATCAGAATGGGAACCAACGGCCAATCAGATATTCAACAGCCAATCAGAGAGCTTCAAAATCGCTCCAAAATGGCGCCATAATTTATCGTTTAAAAACAGTGAAAAAAAAAGGCATAAAAGTGGATTTAAAGTCTTCTTTAAAGGCTGCTGTGCAGTCCTTGGCGAACTGCCAGGCATGCACCATCCACACATGCCAGATTTCACTGAAAATGGGCAAAAATTTAAGAAAATAGGGGCGCAGCAGACCTTGTATTGGTCTTTTCAAGCCCCTTGCAAGAATTACTTCCCTTAGACCCTCGATGTACCCCCCCCTTCCCCAGCCCTTAACTGGATTCGCTTTTCTAACTCAGCACACAATAAATGCTGCACATTGAAACTTTCAATAAGCCAAAGTGATCAATGTACAGTGTAAAAAAGCCCCAGAAATTAATGCGACAAGTGGCTAAAAAAAGACTGAAAACTCTTTTAGTTGCTTCCTATAGCATATATCAAACAAAGGCAACTGAAATGTAATTTCTCTAATCTCTTCAAACTGCAACAAGAAACCCAATTACGTTGACTACCGTCTCATATGTGCCAGTTACGCTCATGCGAAAACCCCAGAAAATAATGCGACAAGTGGCTAAAAAAAAGACTGAATGCTTCTTATTGCATAAATCAAACAATTGGAACAAAATTTTAAATGTACATTTTTTTCCTCTAATCTCTTTATACCATGACGACAAGTCTATATAGACTAGCGTCTCATAGGTGCCGGTTACGTATCCGCGAAAACGCGAAAACTCGACTTACGGAACACTTCATAGCAGATGACACCTGTTGCTTAATAGGTCAAATATAGGGAACTTAATTACTAATATCTGTTTTTTACTTCTCCAGTCATTTTTTACCGTGACAACAAACCCATTAAGGTTGTCTATTGTCTCGCAGGTGCCGGTTACGTACCCGCGAAAACATGGAAAATCGACTTACGGAATATTTTATAGCAGACGACAACTGTTGCTTAAAGTCAATTATAGGGATTTTTCTATTTTTCTTTTTCATTTTCTCTCACTAGGGCCAATGATTTGGTTACGATGACCATCTCACCCATACGTGACTGATACGTGCTGCGCATAAAATCGTAAAATCAACTTTGACACTTTCGGAGGCAACTGATACCTGTTAAACAAATCAAAGAAAGGTAAACAAAATTTTTCCCTGTTTTCTTACCAGGGTCACGAAAACATTGAACCAATTTTGACGACCGCGCGAGTCAAAAGTCAATTTTATGTTTAATCGCTTTGCAAAAATATAGAATTCAGAAGCAACTGTTTGCTGTTGCGGAAACTTTTTCCGATAAAAAAATCTTGTTCTTGTTTGAAGAATTTAGAAGTAGGCCATAAAGATACAATAAGATGTAAGAATAACTAAAAATCAATGTTTTCTTTGATAGGGTAGAAAACATTGTGGGAAAAGGAGAAAATGCTGGTAACCTGCATTGTCTCCTTTCCTCAGATTATTTTCAAAAGCCTTCTCTTTCAGGGGTGTTTAAAGGCGTCATTGTGTGGTAAAAGGTTAATAAGAATAAACAGATATCCCCCCTTCCCATCAGCCAATGAAATCTCTTCCCTCTCTGAAATTATCCAATCAGAGAAGCTTTAAGGAAATCAGAATGGGAACCAACAGCCAAATCAGAATGGGAACCAACGGCCAATCAGATATTCAACAGCCAATCAGAGAGCTTCAAAATCGCTCCAAAATGGCGCCATAATTTATCGTTTAAAAACAGTGAAAAAAAAGGCATAAAAGTGGATTTAAAGTCTTCTTTAAAGGCTGCTGTGCAGTCCTTGGCGAACTGCCAGGCATGCACCATCCACACATGCCAGATTTCACTGAAAATGGGCAAAAATTTAAGAAAATAGGGGCGCAGCAGACCTTGTATTGGTCTTTTCAAGCCCCTTGCAAGAATTACTTCCCTTAGACCCTCGATGTACCCCCCCCCCTTCCCCAGCCCTTAACTGGATTCGCTTTTCTAACTCAGCCCACAATAAATGCTGCACATTGAAACTTTCAATAAGCCAAAGTGATCAATGTACAGTGTAAAAAAGCCCCAGAAATTAATGCGACAAGTGGCTAAAAAAAGACTGAAAACTCTTTTAGTTGCTTCCTATAGCATATATCAAACAAAGGCAACTGAAATGTAATTTCTCTAATCTCTTCAAACTGCAACAAGAAACCCAGTTACGTTGACTACCGTCTCATATGTGCCAGTTACGCTCATGCGAAAACCCCAGAAAATAATGCGACAAGTGGCTAAAAAAAAGACTGAATGCTTCTTATTGCATAAATCAAACAATTGGAACAAAATTTTAAATGTACATTTTTTTCCTCTAATCTCTTTATACCATGACGACAAGTCTATATAGACTACCGTCTCATAGGTGCCGGTTACGTATCCGCGAAAACTCGACTTACGGAACACTTCATAGCAGATGACACCTGTTGCTTAATAGGTCAAATATAGGGAACTTAATTTCTAATATCTGTTTTTTACTTCTCCACTCATTTTTTACCGTGACAACAAACCCATTAAGGTTGTCTATTGTCTCGCAGGTGCCGGTTACGTACCCGCGAAAACATGAAAAATCGACTTACGGAATATTTTATAGCAGACGGCAACTGTTGCTTAAAGTCAATTATAGGGATTTTTCTATTTTTCTTTTTCATTTTCTCTCACTAGGGCCAATGATTTGGTTACGATGACCATCTCACCCATACGTGACTGATACGTGCTGCGCATAAAATCGTGAAATCAACTTTGACACTTTCGGAGGCAACTGATACCTGTTAAACAAATCAAAGAAAGGTAAACAAAATGTTTCCCTGTTTTCTTACCAGGGTCACGAAAACATTGAACCAATTTTGACGACCGCGCGAGTCAAAAGTCAATTTTATGTTTAATCGCTTTGCAAAAATATAGAATTCAGAAGCAACTGTTTGCTGTTACGGAAACTTTTTCCGATAAAAAAATCTTGTTCTTGTTTGAAGAATTTAGAAGTAGGCCATAAAGATACAATAAGATGTAAGAATAACTAAAAATCAATGTTTTCTTTGATAGGGTAGAAAACATTGTGGGAAAAGGAGAAAATGCTGGTAACCTGCATTGTCTCCTTTCCTCAGATTATTTTCAAAAGCCTTCTCTTTCAGGGGTGTTTAAAGGCGTCATTGTGTGGTAAAAGGTTAATAAGAATAAACAGATATCCTCCCTTCCCATCAGCCAATGAAATCTCTTCCCTCTCTGAAATTATCCAATCAGAGAAGCTTTAAGGAAATCAGAATGGGAACCAACAGCCAAATCAGAATGGGAACCAACGGCCAATCAGATATTCAACAGCCAATCAGAGAGCTTCAAAATCACTCCAAAATGGCGCCATAATTTATCGTTTAAAAACAGTGAAAAAAAAGGCATAAAAGTGGATTTAAAGTCTTCTTTAAAGGCTGCTGTGCAGTCCTTGGCGAACTGCCAGGCATGCACCATCCACACATGCCAGATTTCACTGAAAATGGGCAAAAATTTAAGAAAATAGGGGCGCAGCAGACCTTGTATTGGTCTTTTCAAGCCCCTTGCAAGAATTACTTCCCTTAGACCCTCGATGTACCCCCCCCCCTTCCCCAGCCCTTAACTGGATTCGCTTTTCTAACTCAGCACACAATAAATGCTGCACATTGAAACTTTCAATAAGCCAAAGTGATCAATGTACAGTGTAAAAAAGCCCCAGAAATTAATGCGACAAGTGGCTAAAAAAAGACTGAAAACTCTTTTAGTTGCTTCCTATAGCATATATCAAACAAAGGCAACTGAAATGTAATTTCTCTAATCTCTTCAAACTGCAACAAGAAACCCAGTTACGTTGACTACCGTCTCATATGTGCCAGTTACGCTCATGCGAAAACCCCAGAAAATAATGCGACAAGTGGCTAAAAAAAAGACTGAATGCTTCTTATTGCATAAATCAAACAATTGGAACAAAATTTTAAATGTACATTTTTTTCCTCTAATCTCTTTATACCATGACGACAAGTCTATATAGACTACCGTCTCATAGGTGCCGGTTACGTATCCGCGAAAACGCGAAAACTCGACTTACGGAACACTTCATAGCAGATTACACCTGTTGCTTAATAGGTCAAATATAGGGAACTTAATTACTAATATCTGTTTTTTACTTCTCCAGTCATTTTTTACCGTGACAACAAACCCATTAAGGTTGTCTATTGTCTCGCAGGTGCCGGTTACGTACCCGCGAAAACATGGAAAATCGACTTACGGAATATTTTATAGCAGACAACAACTTTTGCTTAAAGTCAATTATAGGGATTTTTCTATTTTTCCTTTTCATTTTCTCTCACTAGGGCCAATGATTTGGTTACGATGACCATCTCATTCATACGTGACTGATACATGCTGCGCATAAAATCGTAAAATCAACTTTGACACTTTCGGAGGCAACTGATACCTGTTAAACAAATCAAAGAAAGGTAAACAAAATTTTTCCCTGTTTTCTTACCAGGGTCACGAAAACATTGAACCAATTTTGACGACCGCGCGAGTCAAAAGTCAATTTTATGTTTAATCGCTTTGCAAAAATATAGAATTCAGAAGCAACCGTTTGCTGTTGCGGAAACTTTTTCCGATAAAAAAATCTTGTTCTTGTTTGAAGAATTTAGAAGTAGGCCATAAAGATACATTAAGATGTAAGAATAACTAAAAATCAATGTTTTCTTTGATAGGGTAGAAAACATTGTGGGAAAAGGAGAAAATGCTGGTAACCTGCATTGTCTCCTTTCCTCAGATTATTTTCAAAAGCCTTCTCTTTCAGGGGTGTTTAAAGGCGTCATTGTGTGGTAAAAGGTTAATAAGAATAAACAGATATCCCCCCTTCCCATCAGCCAATGAAATCTCTTCCCTCTCTGAAATTATCCAATCAGAGAAGCTTTAAGGAAATCAGAATGGGAACCAACAGCCAAATCAGAATGGGAACCAACGGCCAATCAGATATTCAACAGCCAATCAGAGAGCTTCAAAATCGCTCCAAAATGGCGCCATAATTTATCGTTTAAAAACATTGAAAAAAAAGGCATAAAAGTGGATTTAAAGTCTTCTTTAAAGGCTGCTGTGCAGTCCTCGGCGAACTGCCAGGCATGCACCATCCACACATGCCAGATTTCACTGAAAATGGGCAAAAATTTAAGAAAATAGGGGCGCAGCAGACCTTGTATTGGTCTTTTCAAGCCCCTTGCAAGAATTACTTCCCTTAGACCCTCGATGCACCCCCCCCTTCCCCAGCCCTTAACTGGATTCGCTTTTCTAACTCAGCCCACAATAAATGCTGCACATTGAAACTTTCAATAAGCCAAAGTGATCAACGTACAGTGTAAGAAAGCCCCAGAAATTAATGCGACAAGTGGCTAAAAAAGACTGAAAACTCTTTTAGTTGCTTCCTATAGCATATATCAAACAAAGGCAACTGAAATGTAATTTTTCTAATCTCTTCAAACTGCAACAAGAAACCCAGTTACTTTGACGACCATCTTATATGTGCCAGTTACGCTCATGCGAAAACCCCATAAAATAATGCGACAAGTGGCTAAAAAAAAGACTGAATGCTTCTTATTGCATAAATCAAACAAATGGAACAAAATTTTAAATGTACATTTTTTTCCTCTAATCTCATAGGTGCCGGTTACGTATCCATGAAAACGCGAAAACTCGACTTACGGAACACTTCATAGCAGATGACACCTGTTGCTTAATAGATCAAATATAGGGCACTTAATTTCTAATATCTGTTTTTTACTTCTCCAGTCTTTTTTTACCATGACTACAAACCCATTAAGGTTGTCTATTGTCTTGCAGGTGCCGGTTACGTACCCGCGAAAACATGAAAAATCGACTTACGGAATATTTTATAGCAGACGACAATTGTTGCTTAAAGTCAATTATAGGGATTTTTCTATTTTTCTTTTTCATTTTCTCTCACTAGGGCCAATGATTTGGTTACGATGACCATCTCACCCATAAGTGACTGATGCGTGCTGCGCATAAAATCGTAAAATCAACTTTGACACTTTCGGAGGCAACTGATACCTGTTAAACAAATCAAAGAAAGGTAAACAAAATTTTTCCCTGTTTTCTTACCAGGGTCACGAAAACATTGAACCAATTTTGACGACCGCCCGAGTCAAAACTCAATTTTATGTTTAATCGCTTTGCAAAAATATAGAATTCAGAAGCAACCGTTTGCTGTTGCGGAAACTTTTTCCGATAAAAAAATCTTGTTCTTGTTTGAAGAATTTAGAAGTAGGCCATAAAGATACAATAAGATGTAAGAATAACTAAAAATCAATGTTTTCTTTGATAGGGTAGAAAACATTGTGGGAAAAGGAGAAAATGCTGGTAACCTGCATTGTCTCCTTTCCTCAGATTATTTTCAAAAGCCTTCTCTTTCAGGGGTGTTTAAAGGCGTCATTGTGTGGTAAAAGGTTAATAAGAATAAACAGATATCCCCCCCTTCCCATCAGCCAATGAAATCTCTTCCCTCTCTGAAATTATCCAATCAGAGAAGCTTTAAGGAAATCAGAATGGGAACCAACAGCCAAATCAGAATGGGAACCAACGGCCAATCAGATATTCAACAGCCAATCAGAGAGCTTCAAAATCGCTCCAAAATGGCGCCATAATTTATCGTTTAAAAACAGTGAAAAAAAAGGCATAAAAGTGGATTTAAAGTCTTCTTTAAAGGCTGCTGTGCAGTCCTTGGCGAACTGCCAGGCATGCACCATCCACACATGCCAGATTTCACTGAAAATGGGCAAAAATTTAAGAAAATAGGGGCGCAGCAGACCTTGTATTGGTCTTTTCAAGCCCCTTGCAAGAATTACTTCCCTTAGACCCTCGATGCAACCCCCCCTTCCCCAGCCCTTAACTGGATTCGCTTTTCTAACTCAGCCCACAATAAATGCTGCACATTGAAACTTTCAATAAGCCAAAGTGATCAATGTACAGTGTAAAAAAGCCCCATAAATTAATGCGACAAGTGGCTAAAAAAAGACTGAAAACTCTTTTAGTTGCTTCCTATAGCATATATCAAACAAAGGCAACTGAAGTGTAATTTTTCTAATCTCTTTAAACCACAACAAGAAACCCAGTTACGTTGACTACTGTCTCATATGTGCCAGTTACGCTCATGCGAAAACCCCAGAAAATAATGCGACAAGTGGCTAAAAAAAGACTGAATGCTTCTTATTGCATAAATCAAACAAATGGAACAAAATTTTTAATGTACATTTTTTTCCTCTAATCTCTTTATACCATGACGACAAGTCTATATATGTTGACTACCGTCTCATAGCTGCTGGTTACGTATCTGCAAAAACGCGAAAAATCGACTTACGGAACACTTCATAGCAGATGACACCTGTTGCTTAATAGGTCAAATATAGGGAACTTAATTTCTAATATCTGTTTTTTACTTCTCCAGTCTTTTTTTTACCGTGACAACAAACCCATTAAGGTTGTCCATTGTCTCGCAGGTGCCAGTTACGTACCCGCGAAAACATGAAAAATCGACTCACGGAATATTTTATAGCAGACGACAACTGTTGCTTAAAGTCAATTATAGGGATTTTTCTATTTTTCTTTTTCATTTTCTCTCACTAGGGCCAATGATTTGGTTACGATGACCATCTCACCCATTACTTCCCTTAGACCCTCGATGCACCCAGCCCTTAACTGGATTCGCTTTTCTAACTCAGCCCACAATAAATGCTGCACATTGAAACTTTCAATAAGCCAAAGTGATCAATGTACAGTGTAAAAAAGCCCCAGAAATTAATGCGACAAGTGGCTAAAAAAAGACTGAAAACTCTTTTAGTTGCTTCCTATAGCATATATCAAACAAAGGCAACTGAAATGTAATTTTTCTAATCTCTTCAAACTGCAACAAGAAACCCAGTTACGTTGACTACCGTCTCATATGTGCCAGTTACGCTCATGCGAAAACCCCAGAAAATAATGCGACAAGTGGCTAAAAAAAGACTGAATGCTTCTTATTGCATAAATCAAACAAATGGAACAAAATTTTAAATGTACATTTTTTCCTCTAATCTCTTTATACCATGACGACAAGTCTATATAGACTACCGTCTCATAGGTGCCGGTTACGTATCCGCGAAAACGCGAAAACTCGACTTACGGAACACTTCATAGCAGATGACACCTGTTGCTTAATAGTTCAAATATAGGGAACTTAATTTCTAATATCTGTTTTTTACTTCTCCAGTCTTTTTTTACCGTGACAACAAACCCATTAAGGTTGTCTATTGTCTCGCAGGTGCCGGTTACGTACCCGCGAAAACATGAAAAATCGACTTACGGAATATTTTATAGCAGACGACAACTGTTGCTTAAAGTCAATTATAGGGATTTTTCTTTTTCATTTTCTTTCACTAGGGCCAATGATTTGGTTAAGATGACCATCTCACCCATACGTGACTGATACGTGCTGCGCATAAAATCGTAAAATCAACTTTGACACTTTCGGAGGCAACTGATACCTGTTAAACAAATCAAAGAAAGGTAAACAAAATTTTTCCCTGTTTTCTTACCAGGGTCACGAAAACATTGAACCAATTTTGACGACCACGCGAGTGAAAAGTCCATTTTATGTTAAATCGCTTTGCAATAATATAGAATTCAGAAGCAACCGGTTGCTGTTGCGGAAACTTTTTCCGATAAAAAAATCTTGTTCTTGTTTGAAGAATTTAGAAGTAGGCCATAAAGATACAATAAGATGTAAGAATAACTAAAAATCAATATTTTCTTTGATAGGGTAGAAAACATTGTGGGAAAAGGAGAAAATGCTGGTAACCTGCATTGTCTCCTTTCCTCAGATTATTTTCAAAAGCCTTCTCTTTCAGGGGTGTTTAAAGGCGTCACTGTGTGGTAAAAGGTTAATAAGAATAAAGAGATATCCCCCCTTCCCATCAGCCAATGAAATCTCTTCCCTCTCTGAAATTATCCAATCAGAGAAGCTTTAAGGAAATCAGAATGGGAACCAACAGCCAAATCAGAATGGGAACCAACGGCCAATCAGATATTCAACAGCCAATCAGAGAGCTTCAAAATCGCTCCAAAATGGCGCCATAATTTATCGTTTAAACCAGTGAAAAAAAAGGCATAAAAGTGGATTTAAAGTCTTCTTTAAAGGCTGCTGTGCAGTCCTTGGCGAACTGCCAGGCATGCACCATTCACACATGCCAGATTTCACTGAAAATGGGCAAAAATTTAAGAAAATAGGGGCGCAGCAGACCTTGTATTGGTCTTTTCAAGCCCCTTGCAAGAATTACTTCCCTTAGACCCTCGATGCACCCCCCCTTCCCCAGCCCTTAACTGGATTCGCTTTTCTAACTCAGCCCACAATAAATGCTGCACATTGAAACTTTCAATAAGCCAAAGTGATCAATGTACAGTGTAAAAAAGCCCCAGAAATTAATGCGACAAGTGGCTAAAAAAAGACTGAAAACTCTTTTAGTTGCTTCCTATAGCATACATCAAACAAAGGCAACTGAAGTGTAATTTTTCTAATCTCTTGAAACCGCAACAAGAAACCCAGTTACGTTGACTACCGTCTCATATGTGCCAGTTACGCTCATGCGAAAACCCCAGAAAATAATGCAACAAGTGGCTAAAAAAAGACTGAATGCTTCTTATTGCATAAATCAAACAAATGGAATAAAATTTTTAATGTACATTTTTTTCCTCTAATCTCTTTATACCATGACGACAAGTCCATATATCTTCACTACCGTCTCATAGGTGCCGGTTACGTATCCGCGAAAATGCGAAAAATCGACTTCCGGAACACTTCATAGCAGATGACACCTGTTGCTTAATAGGTCAAATATAGGGAACTTAATTTCTAATATCTGTTTTTTACTTCTCCAGTCTTTTTTTACCGTGACAACAAACCCATTAAGGTTGTCTATTGTCTCGCAGGTGCCGGTTACATACCCGCAAAAACATGAAAAATCGACTTACGGAATATTTTATAGCAGACAACAACTGTTGCTTAAAGTCAATTATAGGGATTTTTCTATTTTTCTTTTTCATTTTCTCTCACTAGGGCCAATGATTTGATTACGATGACCATCTCACCCATACATGACTGATACATGCTGCGCATAAAATCGTAAAATCAACTTTGACACTTTCGGAGGCAACTGATACCTGCGAAACAAATCAAAGGTAAACAAAATTTTTCCCTGTTTTCTTACCAGGGTCACGAAAACATTGAACCAATTTTGACGACCGCGCGAGTCAAAAGTCAATCTTATGTTTAATCGCTTCGCAAAAATATAGAATTCAGAAGCAACCAGTTGCTGTTGCGGAAACTTTTTCCGATAAAAAAATCTTGTTCTTGTTTGAAGAATTTAGAAGTAGGCCATAAAGATACAATAAGATGCAAGAATAACTAAAAATCAATTTTTTCTTTGATAGGGTAGAAAACATTGTGGGAAAACGCTGAGAAAATGCTGGTAACCTGCATTGTCTCCTACACACTTTCTGCACTTTGATAGCGCTCTATTGAGGCTTCAAATGTTTGAAAATCTTAAAAATTTCTGCTCGACGTGAATACTATGAGACATTTTGACTGTATGACACAAAAAGGGCTTAAAAATACTTTCAAAAAATTTTCCTTGATTGAGTAATAGATTAATTATGCCGTTTTCCATAATCACTTAAAGTACAACAAAAGTAAAAATAATGTTGGATCTTTTTGCGGTGAGAGCGAGTAATTAGAAAATTAAATACTGCCATCATTCCCCTTCTGTATTTTAGCTGCATAAATGTAGTACTTAATCGACCTCTATAAAGCTGTGTTTGTTCGCGCATTCGCATACACTTTAACCCTTTCCCAAATGACAAATTTTTGGACTAGACCAAATTGAAAGCATTTGCAACAATTCAACTCTTTCTGAAAAGATTATTTCTGTCTATGATAGGGTAGAAAACATTGAGGGAAAAGGAAAAAATGCTGTTTACCAGCATTTTCTCCTTTTCCCACAATGTTTTCAAAAGCTTACTATTTCAGACCCGTAAAAACCAGGGATTGTTTGGGAAAGGGTTAAGCAATATCAAAGTTCACCTAACTAATCAACGCAATTACTATTTTAGCACATCAATACAAACTCGCACACTGTGATAGGTTTCTGTCCTTTGATGTCGATATTGATACTAAGCCATACTAATAATGATAATAATCAAAATTGAAGTAAACTGAAGTAAATTTATAATTTCTTACATGTATCTACAAATACAGTACCTCTACCCTATATCGTAAGAATGACTAGAGATACGGTACAGTATCTTTAGACTCTGGCGCTAGAGGTACCGTACCGTATCTCTAGCCACTGTCTTTATTTATGGTTCATAGATGTTTTCCTTACAATTTTTATATCAAATGCAACATTTACTGCACGAGAAAACATACAAGATACTTTACTTTATTTATCTTTTCAACACATGTACAAGAAAAAAAATCATCAAATCTACATCACAGTAATGTTCAGCATAAAAATAACAGTTGAGAACATGCTGGTAGACTAATATTATATTCATTAGTAGGAGTACGAGTTCTCCAGAGAACTCGTTCCCAGGGTGCGACTTCTCCGGAGAACTCGTACCCTTGAGATTGGGGTATGAGTTCTCCAGGGTACGAGTTCTCCTGATACCCAAAAAATTACTTATGAAACATAGTGGAAATTAAAAATTAAGAATTTAAACAACGAAGGTTTGAACAAAATAAAGCCATGCGACATGTCACGATACATAACACTATATAATTGCTTTGTTACCGAAACATCCAATCCATCTGCCCTAAAAGTCTATGTTACCGAATTCGTCTGTTACCGAAACATCCGTCAAATGTACGTACTCGCTAATCCCATGTACAAATACTTAAGTTAGTCACAAAAGATCATTTATCCATAAAATCCTTTATCAAAAATTTCTTTTTATCCACGATAATATTTATTTTGTTGTTTGACATCGAAGAAAAATGTCGGGGAACTGTTTCCAAAAGTGTCGGGGAACTGTCTCCAAATGTGTCGGGGAACTGTCTCCAAAACTTGTGCCGGAGAACCGTCTTGTCGGGGAACTGTCTTGAAACCCCCATCAGTCAGCAAATTTCATTTCTAGGATTGATGATAGCCAGTCAGTGCAACAGAATTCGTTCCTGCCTTTATACTGATCGGTAGTGTTTCAGCGGTGTAGGTGTAGTAAGCAGAGACGGTCCTCGCCAATAGATTTATGTCATCTGTTTCAACCCGTATACATGACATTGTATCTCTTTTCATCCGGATCCCGAATAAAATTTTCTGCAGCATGCCAGAGGTAGATCTATTTGAATTTGAACACAGTATCTGAAAATTTTCTTCAATTCTGTCTCTCGTCAGTTTGAACACAATTTGTTTTTGTTAACAACTAATTTAGGCACTTATACAGATTTTTTTTAATATATATATATATAAATAAAACGAACCAAGTGGTTAAAATTGATGAAAAATCATTCGTTTTTATGAAGGCTGACATTGATTTCAACATTAGGCCTATTTCATATAGATCTATAGATCTAAAGCCTTTCAAATGTGGGTGGTTACAAACTAAAATACGAATCTTCCAAACCTACTTGCTGATTCCGGCCAGTAAGAATCATAATCGAAAAGGTAAACCGGACGCACAGTGACAACCCATCATAAATCTCTAAAGATGGAGAGGTCAAGATGTGAATCAGGTTGGATGAATGATAAGATGTTGCTGCAGTAGCACCCTGGAAGCGGAGGATACAAATTACCGCTCGCCCTCTTTCTCATGTATGCACATACGAAAGAAGAATGCGCTGTACTTCTGACAACTTCCAAAATGAATTTTGGCAAAGCCGGGACCCGAACACAAAACCCTATGATTTCAAAACCTAACTCATCATTTAAATAACCATGTGGATTTATTTGTTCAACAAATCATTCACCTCACTCGTATCGAAAGTTTGCCTTTACAGGGTTCCGTATTAGGGTGTCATATCCTTAAGATCGATCGCTGGTCAAAGCCCCGCATTGTTGTCTAAAGATATGTAATTTGGAAATTGTTAAAATTTCAATTGATCATTTACCATTAAATAACTTACAATTGAATGAGTCGATAAGACCCAGATTTACTGTGTGTCGATAAGATGCCAGACCAGTTCGATCACAATCAAAAGCTGGTGTCCCTTAGAAGAGTAATTACTATAATTGTATGCGTGTTAAACGCCGTTCCATCATTATTTCGGTTATATCGTGGTGGTCAGTGCACCTTTCCATGGAATCCTCTAGTTTCTTTTACCAGTACTTCGCACACTACTCTGTACAAGCTATTTCATGCCATTAGTTGATTTCCATAATCATGCGTAGGTAAAAGCAACTCTGATATATACGACTTTTAAATCAAATTATAGAAAGCAGAATTTAACTCTTCACAGAATGAGAAAATTTTAGACTGGTCCAAACTGAAAGTACAAGCTTGGTTTGGTTTGCATTGAGAATTTAAAACTGTTTTTAAAAACCCCTTTCCCAAACGGCAAATTTTGGACCAGACCAAATTAAAAGCATTGTGAAGGTGACAAATTAGCAGTTGCTGAAAAGATGATTTTTCTATATGATGGGTAGAAAACATTGTGGGAAAAAGGAGAAAATGCTGGTAACCAGCATTTTCTCCTTTTCCCACAATGTTTTCAAAAGGCTTCTATTCCTGACCCATAAAAACAAGGGATTGTTTGGGAAAGGATTAAAAAGCTTATGCTATATAATGGTGGTCAGTGCACCTATGCATGTGTTCTTACACCAGTAGAGACACATCTGCTTTTCTCACATGCATCAGAGGTGAGATGCGAACAATTGTCAGAAAGCTTCATTCAACCTGGAATCAAATCCCCAACCAATATGTCAAGTCAAAACTGCTAACTTTTTAGCTATCCAGCCGGATTAAAGTACTTGCTGGCGACTGATTTAATTCAGTAAAAAAGGTAAAGTTTTGTTACACAAAGAATAGTAAACATTTTGGGGAAAGGAGAAAATGCTAATAACAAGCACTTTCTCCTTTACCCAAAATGTTTTCCAAAATCTACCTCAGAGTCATGTAACTGTTTACTATACAATCCCGACTTTAAACAACTCTGGGAAAGAAGCCTATAGAAAAAATTGTGGGAAAAGGAGAAAATGCTGGTATGAGCATTTTCTCCTTTTCCCACAATATTTTCTGTTCTTTATAAGACAAATTTCATCATTTGAGCCACATTTTTTTGTGACATCTGCAAATGCTTTCAATTTGGGCAAGTCTAAAATTTCGTTGGGCAAGTCTAAAATTTCATTGTTTGATGAAGAGTCAAATTCGGGATGGTGTCGTAAAAGGTTAAACTTATCAAGAAACAATGTTTCGATAAGCATTCATGACTGGCCAACATTTTAGCACACAGAGTTTCTCAAACAAATCTTGTATTGTCGAAAAACAGATTTCATCTGAGAAGAACAACAACAAAACACATGTTTAAGGTAAAAGACTATTTCCTGCATCATTTCTCATAATACACAGCACTTATATCAAAATATCCACCATTGTTCATACATTTAGTATCACTGTTCAGATGCTTAACAAACCGCTGGGATTCTTTATCTCTGTAAACTAAAGCTAGGGAATTCTCCTTTGGTGTCACTGTCAAAAGCTGAAAATGAAATTTGAACAGACAAAATTATATATTTATACATACAAGTACTTCCCATGACAACTTCTCTTTTCTTCTTTCATTGCATTTAAGGAAGTAGACCCCTAATACCTCTAGTGCTGCATTGCATAAAGTTTTCTTGATAGTTGATAAATATGGATTTATACAGGAATAATACTTTTGCACATTTTTAACAGACCAGAAATTTCTTTACGCCTATCTTGAAATTATTTGTAGATACTTTTGTTAGTTTCCAAAAAAGGGAGGTAATTACTATCTCTCTTTGTAATGAAAATATAGTGGTTTTAGATTTATAAATGATAATTCTAGAAAGATAAAAAGGGAAAAGTGGCTTGGTTAAAGCAGTACAATAACACTTTTTTTTTATCATAGCAAATTTTGTAGGACAATATTATTGAGGAAATAGTTGTTTTCTATAAGGTGTCTACTACGTTACGTCAATTTTGACTCCTCTGTAGTAGACAGCTTTGAAGAGCAAATTGGACAAACCGACACAAGTACCTCCACGACCCTTTTATTTACCATTTTTCATTCTGTTACAATTTTTCCCTCATTCTTTGCGACATTGCAACTTTTTTTAACAAAATTTCTTCTTTCTAAAAGAAGCCTTCAACTCTTTATCAAACAAAACAAACATCAACCCTTTACCAAACAATCCCTGTTTTTTACTACCCTGACAAAGGAGCCTTTGAAAACATTGTGGGAAAAGGAGAAAATGCCGGTAACCAGCATTTTCTCCTTTTCCCTCAATGTTTTCTACCTTGTTGGAAACCTTTATTTTGTCATCTGCAAGTGCTTTCAGTTTGGACCAGTCTAAAAATTTGTTGTTTGGGAAAGGGTTAAAACAGACCTTACACAATTAGTAGCATTCGCTGACAGCAAATTTCAAGTATTTACCAAACTACAAAATTTTAGACCTACATGTATTCAAATTGAAAGCACTTGCAGATGACACAATGAACCTAAACTCAAGAATTTGTTTCCAACAGGGTAGAAAACATGCTAGGAAAAGGAGAAAATGCTGGTTACCACAATATATATTGTTTACCCATCAACAAACAACAACTTTTGTTTGAATACCACTTCATTTTTTTTCTGCATACACTTTCAGTTTGAACCTCTCCAAAATTATGCTGGGTGGTAAAAAGTTAATGAATCCTTATACCAAACAACAATATTTGACTAAAACCTGACTGTCCTTACTTTCCAACAAAGTTTTCCAACCTTTCAGACATAATTCTCATTGTTTTAGGCACATCACTTATATCTAGTCCTCACATACTTACTTCTTCATCTTCGTCTTTGGCAATATAAGACGTAAAACCTCCATAGTCTTCTTGCCAACCTGAAAAAGACAGACAGTCATGGTAAACATAATGACAAGATCTTTAGTGCAGAAAGTGAACTAGATGACACCTTTTGTAGACCAATTTTTAATAAATATCTGGAAGAGGAAAAAAACATTATGGACATAGGAGAAATGCTAATTAGAAAGATTTTTCTCCTTTTCCCACAATTTTTTTCCAAAAGTCATCATTTCCACAGACTTTAGTACTAAGAACTATGAGGTAAAAGGTTAATTCTTTCACAACAAACAGCTACCCAAAATCTTTTGTTGCCATTTTAGATCAAGACTGTGCATTCTGATTCTGGAATGATGACTGCTATCTTCCATTTAATAAAAAAATATCTTCATATACCACTCTACGATTGGGACTTCGAAATGAGTGTAATTTATCTAGCATAAAGTAAGAGAAATAACCTTGTATTTTTTTTGGCCGACAAACCAGTTTCTAGGTAACAATCTGTTTTCACACTCGGCAACAATGCATCCAGTAAAAAATAAAGAAGCATTCCGTAAAATACACATGTACATGTATTTGAAAGCTTGTTGAGACAGTTTCCAAATCAGGTAAAATATAGTATGAAAAAGTCAGAACTTTTACCGTGACAACCAGCATACAATATGAGATCTAGGGCAAATTCTGACCCCTCCGTGTCCGTATCATGAGCTAGTGTGTAACATCCTTGATTCCACCGTCGTACTTCTAGTCTACACTTTGAGCAGCATGTCTTACCTGAGAAACAAGTCACATGCTTTGATCGTTTAGAACACAATCCCAACTTTTAACTTTTAGAAGAAGGTTTTAGAAAACATTTGTGGAAAAATCAGAAAATGCTGGTAACCAGCATTTTTTCCTTTTCCCACAAAGTTTTTTACTCTTTCACAGTCAAATTTCATAACTTCAGCCACATTTAACCCTTTACTCCATAGATACTCATTTTTACACATTGCATGTAGGAGCCTTGGAAAACATCGTGATAAGCAATATCACCTTTTGCCACAATGTTTTCTACACTATCAAAAGGTGTCATATACACATAAGAAATGGCTTCATCCTTGCTGTTATTTAGGGTCAAAGAGAGATACCATAGAAATGACTTATGGGGTAAAGGGTTCAATAATCATCTGCAATTGCTTACAATTTGGAAGAGTTAAAATTTGTGTCATCTGGTATTGAATTAGCTAACATTGTTTGATTTCTCTAAACTTTTCATCAAACAGCAGAAATGAAGAGCTGGTCCAAATCAAAAGCATTTGATGAGTTCTTGTTGTTCTGATGTTAAAATCTGTATTTGATAGAAGAGAAAACATTAAGGGAAAAGGAGAGAATATTCAGCGTTGATGAAAAAATCGATTGTGCTGATCTCTTGTAGTTCTTTACCACAAAAAAGTTTAAGATTGGTTCAAATTGCACAGTATCAGCAGTGGCCAAGAGATTTTTAAGAAAAGAAAATCTTATATATTTGAGTATTTTCAAACCATATTTTTTAAAGTATAAGGTGTAAGATATTTAACTTTTTACCACACAAGAAAATTTTAGACCTGTCCAAATTGCAAGCTTTCGTAGGCAACAAAATAAATGTGACTGAAAGATTAAAATTTGGTTTGGAAAGGGTAGAAAACATTGTGGGAAATGGAGAAAATGCTGGTTACCAGCATTTTCTCCTTTTCCCACAATGTTTATAATAGGCTTCTTTCTCAGGGTCATTGAAAGTCGGGCTTGTGTGGTAAAGAGATAAGATTATTTTAAAATAAATGGTTGAAACTGTCTTTGCAGACATAATAAGTACCTTCATTTCTGTTATTTTCTTGTAAACATTCAGAGCTATTAGATGTAGAACCACCACTATCATTGTTTGGAGCTGTCTTTTTATCACCTTTTTTCCCACCAGTTTCCTCTAGTTCTGAATCCTCCTCTGAACTTGATCCAGCCAGTTCATGAAGTTTTAAGCCCGTCAGGTTGGAGAGTAACAAAAACATGGCATCTGACTGGAACAGCTCGACACACACTTTCAGTTGGGATGGTAATACTGTCTGTTCAGCATCAAAGTAGCATCTATATAGAAAAAGTGAAGGTAACCCAAGTTACCAAATTCTAGACAACAGTAGGGTCTTTTTTTAACTCTTTACCAAGCGAAAAATTTCTAGACTGGTCCAAATTGAAAGCATTTGCAGACGATAAAGTAAATATGACCCAATAATTGAAACTTTATTTTAGAAGAGTAGAAAACATTGTGGGAAAAAAGAGAAAATGCTGGTTACCAGCATTTTTTCCCTTTTCCACGATGTTTTCAAATGGTTTCCTTCTTTGGGTCGTAAAAACAAGGGGTTGTTTGGTAAAGGGTTAAAACATACTGCTCAAAGGCATATATTCAAAACTTACAACTGCTTGTCACTTTCTAAATGACAATGTTAACTCTTTACAGTACAATAAAATCTTACACTCTTCTAAATTGCATGAACCTGCAGATGACAAATGCCACCCAAAACGATAAGACTATTTGTGATTAGGGTAGAACCTTTTTTGGGAAAAGGACAAAAAGCTGGTTTTCAGCACCTTCTCCTACTTTCATGGCTTTTTCAAAAATTTTATATCCCAAGGTCCTTAAAACTCAGAATTGCATGGTTAAAATTGAGTACTTAGAAATTTCACATCACACCAAATCAAAAAATATATATATCACTGAAATTTATATGAAAAAACAAAACAAATCATCAATAACTAAGAATCATAAAATTACCCCCAAATTTTTTTTTATGGTATTCACTTAAAAGTCTACATATCCTCTTAAGCTATTTTTAGATTTAGCGCCAAATATAAAAATGCATCGTGGGAATGTTAAGTGACTGGCATGTGACTATTGGCGCTTAAATTCCATTACATAAACATGTAATTATTTTTCATAATATCTTCTTCGGCCGCTATGTTTGAAGCTTCGTCTGTGCATTTCCAGTCTGTAAATGAGCGAGTTGTTCATGTAAAAATAGAACATGTTTCCCGTCGATGTCGACCTTGGCCGTAGTAAATCTCTAATTTCTCTTGTTGTCGGATGGTTTTCGACTACTGGGGTTTTATGAATGACGATTATAAGGCTTTGGGAGTATAAAGATGATATTTTTGTATTTTTGTCTGACTGAAAACCTTAAATTTGTCTATCTATGGGTAAAATACATTTTGAGCTAGGAAAAAATGTGGTTCATCAACATTTTCTCTTTTTCCCAAAATGTTTCAATGAGCTGTCTGGGGATTGTGTGCTATAGGTGTGACTTGGTATATGAGCATCTAAAATGTAAGTAGTGGAGTAATTAGCTTGCAGAACTTGACAATAGAGGGGGTTGCTCGTTTCAATTTCAAACTCAACCAGTTTCTTTTAGACGATTAATGATAGTAACTGTGACATTCACTGCTAATTATTGTTGGGAAAATGGTAATGTGGGAGAGAAGCCAATGGCTTGGGTGAGAAAATAATCAAAGTATTGGTAACAGAAACCCATGGACAGCATGGATAGGTGCACTTGCTACTGCAGTATAACTAAAAAAATGTTGAAAACAGGGTAACACAGTAAACACCCCGTACAAGCAATCAATTTCTATACAACACAATGTTGACATCCTTTCCATCAAAAGTTTTTCCTTGGTCACCTGAACTTGAGCCATGCCATATGAGATGGGGCTTAACTCTTTAACAAATGACAAAAAATCAGACTGGTCCAAATTGAAAGGTTTTGCAGACAGCAAATTAAATGTAACTGAAATGATGATTTTTGTTTTGGGTGGGGAAGAAAACATTGTGGGAAAAGGAGAAAATGCTGGTAATCAGCATTTTCTCTTTTTCCCACAATATTTTCCGAAGACTTCTTCCTGAGCTTGGCCAAATCATTTTGCTGTCAATTTTCTCCATGTTGAAGGACCAGTCTAACTTATGATTCAGTCAATTTTTAGACAAAAAGGATTTTATGGATTCCTAATTGGGTGATATCTAGAATGGTAAAATGCATTAACTCTTTACCACATGAGAAAATTTTAGACCACTATAAATTGAAAGCATTTGCAGATGACAAAATAAAGGCGACTGAAACATTAACATTTGGTCTTGGAAGGGTAGAAAACGCTGTGGGAAAAGGAGAAAATGCTGGATACCAGCATTTTCTCCTTTTCCCACAGTGTTTTCAAAAGGCTTCTTTCTCAGGGTCGTTAAAAGTAGGGATTGTGTGGTAAAGAGTTAAACCCCCCTCCCTTTTGCAAGAACATGGCTCAATTATACTTCTACTGAACTTGTGTGTTTAAGGGTGAGGTTGGTTGTATTGGGGTTTAACGCCACTTAACAGCTAAGGTCATATCATGGCGGTCGGTGACGCACATGTGTTTCCTGGCTTTCTCACACCAGCACTAACACAATTTTTTTTCCAAAGCCACCAACTAGTTTTCTCACATGCCTCATGCAGAGGTGCGAGGCAAATATACATTGGAAAGAAAGTTCGCCTCATCCGGGTATTGAACTCACAACCACCAAGTCATGAGTCCGACACATTCACCACTGAGCCACCCGGGCAGGCTGAAGGGCGAGGTAGAAGGATCTTTATACCTTTTATTTGGAGGCCCTCTTCTTGTCCAACTTATTTCTGATGATGTTAAATCATTCATTAATGCCTCAAACCTTTCTGGCTGAAATAGATCATTGTATAGTATAAGTAGACTAGAAGAGAATATCTCACTCTTTAAAAAAAGAACCAAGAACGTTAGACTTATCAATAGTGAAAGTATTTGCAATCAGTAAATTAAATGTGCATTACGTCCTGTTTCTTTAAGTCCTGTTTTTTTTTGTCTTGGAATGGTGAAAAAAGCAGAGCATCTTTGTTACCAGTATTTTCTCCCTTTTGCACACTATTTGCAAAGCCTTTTTTTCTTCACGTCATTAAAATTTGGTACATGGTTAGGGCTGAATAATATAACTATCTGCATAATAGTATTATTATTACTTACCTATAATAATAGGTATTACATTATATACTTAACTAACTGTTGGCTTAAGCAAAAGTGCATTTGTAGCCTGCAATGCTTTTAGTTTGGTCCAGTCTGAGAGAGAGATTTTTGGTAAACTTTTCACCAGGGAGCAAAATGTTAGACAGCAAGTGCAGAGAACAAACAGATTTAATTGCAAATAATTGAATTTATATATAGGAAGGTAGAAAACATTTTGAAATAGGGGAAAATGCTGGTGACATACCTTGTCTTGCAAATCTTGTTTTCAAAAGCCTTTGGATCATAAAACAAGTGATTCTTAGGTGAAGGAGGTAATACAGTTTGATTGCCTAACTCTTTACCAAACATCAAAATTTCAGACTTGTCCAGATACAAACCATTTGCAGAATACAAAATAAATGTGATTGAAATATTGAAATTGGCTTTTGAAACAGAAGAAAACATTGTGAGAAAAGGAAAACATGCTGGTGACCAGCATTTTCTCCTTTTCCCACAATGTTTTCAATATGTCTCAGGGTCTACGAAACTCCAGGTTGTGTGGTAAAGGGTTAAAAAGGGCTGTCACCAAGACAGGTTTTACTGTATTTCACATATTATAGCACTCAACAGTTTGACCTTGATCTTCATTGTTCAGAAAAGCTTTTGTTCACTTGTTGGTTTCATTTTCAACAGATTTTAAATTATCACATCAGCAAAAGCACCAACTGTTACCAATGCAGTCCTGCTATCCTTTTTTGAAATCTGGGGGCCAAAATCTTTCCAAACTACAGTCTGAGTTTGAATTGAACCCTTTTCCAAAGGCCATATTATACACTCAACAAAGTTCAAGACATTTGCAGGCTACACACTTTTATCCATCTCATGAGATAATTTCAGTCTGAAATAGCAGAAAACACTATTGGATACGGAGGAAAAAGTGGTCAATAGCACATACTCCATTATGCTTTCAAAAATGTAGTTTTTTCAGAGTCATTGAACTATGAAGTTTCTGATACAAGGTTAAATGGAGTTTAACTCTTTACCACACAAATCACGACTTTTAACATCCTTCTATAAATAGCCTTTTGAAAACATAGTGGGAAAAGGAGAAAATGCTGGTAACCAGCATTTTCTCCTTTTCCCACAATGTTTTCTTCCCCATCCAATACAAAATAATTATTTCAGTTATGTTTAATTTGTCATCTGCAAATCCTTTCAATTTGGACCAGTCTGATTTTTTGTCCTTTGGTAAAGAGTTAAACTTTTTTCATCTGTGAGTGAGGAGTAAAGCTTTCCAGACTAATTTTCATCCTTAGTCTCTAAAAGCCCCAAGAAACATGCCCAGAAGGGACCATGCCCAGAAGGGCATAACTTATACCTGTATAAAATCCTGAAGCTCTATCTCTGATTCTGACTCAAACTGTTCTTGAATGCTTCCTTGGGCATGTGGAGTGAGATACACAGGGTTGATCCATTCAAAAAACACATCATCCTGGTTGATAATAGATATTCATGAAATGCTAACATCAAGGTTTTCCCTGATGTACAAATTTGTGCATTTCGACATGTGTTTTACCTACAAAAAATCATCCTCTGCCTGCAAGCATTGGATTGAATTATAGTTAGAGATTCATTACTACAGCAAGGTCCTGCTTCATTTTACAGAAAGCAATAATCCAGGATGTCTGATGCATGTTGTAAGAAATTGTATCTCATTCCATGTACAACAAGCAATTTCGTTGAAATGATATTAAAATCGCAACTAGTCGGCCATTCTGCATCAAATCAAAACTAGAAGGCCCTGAAGGGCCTGAATATACTGGCAGTCAACTTAAAATGGCTACTTTTCCCATACTGTTTCTTGGATTTCTTTCAAAATCCATAGGGTTGAAGTTATTGATGATATTGAAGTTATTGAAGATGGACAGACGGATGACGGAAACCCCGCCATGACATAAGCTCCGCTGGCTTTCAGCCAGTAGAGCTAAAAACAAAAAAAGAGTCTCGAAAGAATGGGTTATTGTACACATGTATAAAGTTTCACAGACGGATGGACACCAGAAGGACGGCCAATGCTACGGCTATATCCCTCCGCTTTCGGACAGGTATAACAAGGAAGTTTAACCCTTTCCCAAAGGACAAATCTTACAACCTTTCTAAATTTAAAACATATTCGAACATAATATTCAAAATTGGTACAAAGGAGCTGAAATTCTATGTTAGGGTAGAAAACATTTTCTTCCTTTGCCCAAAATGTTTTTAAAAACATTCTCTGTCAGTGTCATTAAAACCCTGGATTGTGTGGTAAGGATTAAACTAATTTTTGAAAAGGATAAGTAACAGTCAGATGACATTAGACTTACTTCGACAGAACCATATGGCAAGAGAGGTTTTGCAGGTTCCACATATGGAGTGGGTCTTTCTATTGGTGGACCATGGAACCAACCACTGATGGACCATCTTATCTTATCTTCACTTAGTACTTCAGCAACCTGAAGAAAAGGAAATTCATTTTAACCTTTTACCAAACAATCCCTTCTTTTCCCACTAAGTTTTCTACCCAGCTGGAAACAAAAATCAATTTTTGTGTAATGTTTAATTTTTTGTCTGCAAATTCTTTCAATTTGGACCAGCCTAAAATTCTGTGGTTTAGTAAAGAATTAACGCCCCTGAGAAAGAAGCCTTTTGAAAACACTGTTGGAAAAGGAGAAAATGCGGTTAACCAGCATTTTCTCCTTTTCCCACAGTGTTTTCTACCCTTCCCAGAACAAATTGCAAATTTTCAGTCACCTTTATTTTGTCGTCTGCAAATGCTTTCAATTTAACCAGTCTAAAATTTTGTCGTGTGGTAATGGGTTAAGAGAGCTGAATAGATAAAATGTATAAGAGTAAACTAGATCATAGCACTTTTATCTTCTATCACATCCCCAAGTTTTAACAGTCCTGACAGAGAATGCTTCTGAAAACACTGAAAGAAATTTAAAAAATGATGGTGACCAGCATTTTCTCTGTTTTCCACAATATTTTCAACCCTATCAAAGACAAATTCTATCAATTGGGGCCACATCTAATTTGTTGTCTGCAAATTCTTCTAATTTGGAAAAGTCTTGTTGTTAGGTAAACAGTTAAATGTTCAACTAATATAAAAATGGTGCAAAATGGAGAAAATGCAAGTAACCAGCATTTTCTCGTTTACCAACAATATTTTCGACCCATCCCTACGTAGTATCATAATGTAGTAGTGACTTTATAGGAACTAGTGCTAATATCAATAAACCATTCAATCAATTTCACCTAAAAATTTGTTTAAAATTAAATTGTGTATTACATTTGAGCATCCTTTGGAGAAAAAAAAGGTATTACTGCATCTCTGTGACGCAATATACCAACCCAGTTCCCATATAATTATCATGGATCCCTGTGCTGGCTTTGTCAGTACCTTTTGGGATACATTTCTTACAGCATGAATCATTTATTTTGGACATTACTCGGCCATGGCTTTCTGCTGTTTTAGATATAGAATTCTTCCTAAGGCTGAGACATTTCCTACAGTGTACATCAAAGATTTAACTACACACTCTGTGCAGCCTAAAGTGATCGCACTGCCTAGAAAGGCAAAGTTTTACTTCAAACTATGTATGGTATGAAAGTCAAACATGAGCACTACATGCATGTTCTAGTTGGTGGCTATGCTTCCTTTTTAATAAAAATTCCACTTTGAAGAAGGGGTCACTGTGTGAAAAATATGGAATGCTCTGTATGAAATCCCTTTTGGAACTTAGTGTGAGGTAATCAGTCTTCAGTAACGGCAAACATATATGCCGCACAATCTGGCAACAGGGGGTTTAACCCTTTTCTCCATAGATACTCATTTCTACGCATTGCTTGTAGGAGCCTATGGAAAACATTGTGGCAAAACGTGAAATTGCTCGTTATGAGCAATTTCACCTTGTGCCAAATGTTTTCTATGCTATCAAAAGGTATCATATGAACATATTAAGAAACAACTTCATCCGCTGTTATTTAGGTCAATCAGAGATACCATAGAAATGCCTTACGGGGTAAAGGGCTAACTCGTTACCATACGACAAAATTTTGGATCAGTCCAAATAGAAAGCATTTGCAGACGACATAATAAATGTGAATTAAAAATTGAAATTTGACTTGGAAAGGGCAGAAAACATTGCAGGAAAAGGAGAAAATGCTGGTTACCTTTTCCTACAATGTTTTCAAAGGCTTTCTTTCTCAGGGTTGTAAAAAGTCGGAATTGTGTAGTAAAGAGTTTAAGCATCTTTGTGATGCATTATACATACATACAATCAATTTTGTTTAATAATCAGCTGAATTAGGGGGTAGAATGGTCCTTAGAGCAGCTGAAAATTGACAAAAAGCTTAAGGTCTTCACCAGAGACACCTGTAAAGTGACAATGAGGATGCAAACAGTAACAGGGCTGAACCCATACCTTAACTTTTTTTTTCTTTTGAAAAAAGCTGAGCTAAAAGTGTTTCAATAAAAGAGAAAAAAATGCTGATGCCTGATGAAATGATCCAGGTGACACTTCAAAAAATACAAAGCTGTTTCTTGTTGGTATTATAGACTTCACAACTTCTGTGGGCTGTATATTTTCTGAAACAAAAGATTAAGAGGTATGGAACAATTCACATAGGTTCAAGATTGTACAAGGACTCCTATGGACTGTTGTGGGACAGTAATGATTCTGAAAAGCAGTTCCCTGCTCAAAATTCTGGACTTTGTCAGACAAGAAAACATTTCTGGATAAGAAGAAAATATTAAGTGTCTTCTAAAGCTTCTTTTGTCAGAGTCGTTTAACACTTTACTACACAATACAGACTTTCAACAACCTTGAGAGAGAAAGCTTTTGAAAACATAGTGGTAACCAGCATTTTCTCCTTTTCCCAAAATGTTTTCTACCCCGAAAAACAAATTTCAATTTTTAAGTCACACTTTTTTTTC
Organism: Tridacna crocea; assembly: GCA_943736015.1. Classification (NCBI taxonomy): domain Eukaryota; kingdom Metazoa; phylum Mollusca; class Bivalvia; order Cardiida; family Cardiidae; genus Tridacna; species Tridacna crocea. Next base: position 32,357,843 of record OX031059.1, read on the forward strand.
CTAATCTGAAAATGCCTTCATTTTGGACTTACCTAAAATTTAGCTGTCTAGTGTCGAGTTTAACATTTAACTGTGAGGTAAAGGGTTAAACATGGATTTGTTTAACTCTTTCCCCCACAATCCAGACTTTTCACAACCCCAAGAAAGTTAAGTTCTTTTGAAAACATAGTTGGAAAAGGAGAAAATGCTGGTAACCAGCATTTTCTCCTTTTTCAACAATGTTTTCTACCCTTGCAAAATCAAATTTCATGTTTTAGTCACATTTAATTTGTCGTCTGCAAATGCTTTTAATTTGGACTAGTCCAGAATTTTGTCGTTTGGTAAAGAGTTAATAGAGAGTTAATCAGAAAGCAATGAATAAATAATAATAGATCACATCTCACCATCTACAGCAAATAAATCTAGAGAACCACCATCTGCTTCACACCAGGATGAGCTGACTAGATAGTAAATAAATGCAATCCTTCTGCCTTCAAGCTCATCATCATGGCACAATAATGTATCTACAAAATGAATGAATTGCTGCTCTGTGAGTCAAACCATTTTGCATGTGTTTTCTTTTCAATCTGAAAATCAGTTGGTAACATTTCTACCTATAATATTATGAAACATGATATCCTCTTCTTGAGAAATGTAACTTTTAATTATAATAATGTACATAAGCTTTTGGTGGTACAACCGCCTTCTTCTAGTGTGATCCTGTGATACAATGCCTGCAGTAATGTTTAGTTGTCTACGCAACGCCAAGGTAACGCTTTTGTCACGTAAACAACTAATATGAAGTCCAGGGATGAAGTCATTGCCTATTTCATCATTCAATATATATAAAATTATGAAATAATTACTTGAATATAACCCTTTTCCACACAATCCTAATGGTTTCAATGATGGTTATGTGGGAAAGCAGCCAGTGGCTTGGAAAGAAAATTGTGCAAAGTATTGATAGAAGGGACCCCAGGAAAGAATGGATAGGTGCACTGGCTGCTGTGATAAGTGCAAATGTTATAAATTTAGAGGAGCCTATTACTTGCTGTTTGGGAAAGAGTAAATGCACCCGCAAAAAGCTTTGTCTAATGTCAGCCGGCACAGTCTGTGAAGGATGAAATTAGCCAAACTCTTTGGTGTTTGCCCATGAACCATTATACTTCTTGGGATAATCAGTTGTCAGACAAGTGAATCAGACAATCGTATAGATATGATGACTGGCTGGGTTAAACCCTTTACAGCACAATGCCGACTTTTAATGACCCTGGGAAAAGGGGCTTTTAAAAACATAGTGGAAAAAGGAGAAAATGCTGGTAACCAGCATTTTCTCCTTTTCCTACAATGTTTTTTCTGACCTATCACAGCAAAATTGCACCATTTGAGCCCTACTGAAATTGATGCCTACAAAAGTTTTTTTTAAATTGAACAAGGCCAAAATTTTGTCACCTGGTAAAAGGATAATGCATCAGGGAGAACCATCAAACCACACCAGCCTTTAGCTGGATTGAAAATATTGTGGATAAAAACAACTAACTGCTCCAATCATCCCACAGTGTTTTTTTTTTTAAGGCAGTCAATTGCATGAGCGTAAAACATTATATAAGTACAGATATTGTTTATATACTGGACAGAACAGAAAAGAGAAACTCCAGGAACTCACCAGTATGCATGTATTTGGCACTAAACATAGAAATATTGTCATTTAGTGGTATTCCACACACATCAGATAACCAGTCTCGGAACGTTGTACACAATAATTCTCTGCAATGAATTGAGATTTTCATCGACATAATATCAGGTACAGATCTGTTTTAAAAGAGCATTATAATCTGAATGTAGACAAAGTTTTTGCAAACATGCTAAAAGAAGACCAAAAGAAATAATCATTCCATGGTCTATAAAATAGTTTTCAGCCATAACAAACAACACAGAAGTAAAATGCTTTTGAAAATAGTGTGTAAATGAGAAATAAAACTATGCCAAAGAAGCTTGCTTCATGTTTCAAATATTTTACACAAACTACTCTCTATGCAACTTTTAACTACATGTATGTGTATTGTGCTCCAATTAAATAAAGAGGATATTTGTTTTTTTCGGTGAAAGATCGAAATTTATTTCATCGAGTGAACACCATCGGTAATATTTTCACGAGTAGCACAACCACAAGTGAAAATTTCCAATGGTGTTCACTCAAAATGAAATAGATTTTGATCTTTCACCGAAAAAAAAACAAATATTCTATTTACTTCATGCTTTTAACCCTTTCTGGAAGGAGCCTTATCAAAATCTAGTACAGTTCTTTTCCGTTATTCCCTGTGGCACACCCCTCCCGCATAGCAACACATTACAATATTACGTCAAGCGCGAGAAATGTAAGGTATATGATGTCATATTTCCCATCTGCTTGTGAGACATGCACAATTTACCATGGCAACAAGAACATGAAAATCGGTATTTTCACTGTTGGTAGCAGTGTAAGATCGAAAAATATTTTCACTGCTATTTCTCGATATCTTACGGGAAAGCATGAAATAAATTATGTTCTTCTTCCCTGTCAAAAGCATCAGTTAAATATCACTGACAGCTAACTTAGCCTAGTTCATGTATTCCATACCTTTTGTCATCACTGAGCTTTTGATATATAATGCCTCTACCAAAGACATGGCTATGGAACTCGGAGGACAATACAGTTACATTTACACTTAAAATTAGATGTTAACCTGATGATGTCACATCTGACCACTCTCTACAAATTCTATAGCCATATCAAAATGTATGTAAATGTAATCTTTGCAGAAGCTCCTCATATCAGTAATAAGCCATCTGTTTGTCTACAACTCTATCATTGCCACAAGAAAAAAAAATCCACAAACTTACCGCAGTTTCTTTATTCTTGGAGAATGTGCTGTTTTCAGATCCTCTTTACTCTGAAGAGAAAAAGAAGTTAAAGTGATTACTAGACACTTAAGCAGATAAATACAGGATATTTTTTTTCTTCGGTGAAAGATCGATCGAAATTCATTTCAATGAGTTGACACAATCGGTAATATTTTCACAAGTGGCATCTCGATGGTGTTCACGAGATGAAATAAATTTCGATCTTTCACCAAAAAACCCCAAATATTCTATTTATTTCATGCTTTTAACCTTTTTTGGAAGGAGCTTTATAGAAATCCAGTACAGTTCTTTTCCATTGTTCCCTGTGGCGTACTCTTCCCCCATAGCATTACAATATTACGTTAAGCGCGAGAGATGTAAGGTAAATGATGTCATATTTCCATCTGGTTGTGAGGGACGCCCAATTAACCTAGTCACCAAGAACATGAAAATCGGTATTTTCACTAGTGGTACCAGTGTAACATCAAAAGATATTTTCACTGCTACTTCTCGATATCCTACTGGAAAGCATGAAATAAGCAGAAATACTTTTGACTAACAAAAACACATTCTAACTCTTTTACTAATGAATCCCAGGTTTTAACTCTAAACCAAACGTCAAAATAAAAGACCGGTCCAAACAAAGTATTTGCAGGCGACAAAATAAATGTAACTGAAAAGTTTAAATTTGGTTTGGAAAGGGTAGAAAACACTGTTGGCAAAGGAGAAAATGCTAGTTATCAGCATTTCTCATTTTCTCACAATGTTTTCAAAAGGCTTCTTTCTCAGGGTCATTAAAATTCGGGATTGTGTGGTAAAGAGTTAAATGCTCCTGAGGGAGATCTTTTTTTTCAAACATTGCTGGTAAAGGAGAAAATGCTGGATACCTGTATTTTCCCCTTTTCCTATGTTGTTTTGTATCCATCCACAAGCAAGTTGAGTTTAAAATGCTGCACCAGCTCAGGATTTTAGAACATTTAATAAATATGTTAATGTTAGTGAGACATGTTTTAAATAAAGACCTGTATCCAAGTCAGAAAATAAGTCAGATTTGAGCAATATAAGAGAAACATGTATATGGTAAGTTTTTTAGTGTATGAAACCAGGCCCAAGTCTGAATCTCTAAACTCAGTTTGGTATTTTTCTGGCACCATTAACTCTTTACCAAACGACAAAATTTTGGAATAGTAGTCCAAATTGAAAGCAGTTGCAGAAAACAAAGTAAATATGAATCAAAAGTTGAAATTTGACTTGGAAAGGGTGGAAAACATTGTGGGAAAAAGAGAAAATGCTGGCTACCAGTATTTTCTCCTTTTCCCACAATGTTTTCTACAGGCTCCTTTGTCACAGTCATTAAAAGTCTGAATTGTGTGGTAAAGAGTTAATTATGAAAGCCAGCTACTGTATCTCTTTCAGTAATGTTTTCCTTGTTATTCTCTTCAAACATTTGTTATGCTTTGTCCTACCCCTTTACCACATAATGTTGTGTTTTAACTACCCTGGGAGAACAAATTTTTGAGAACTTTGACATATTAAGGGAAATAGAGACAATGCTCGTAAGCATTTTCTCCTCTTCCCACAATATATCCAATGCCATTCAGAATAAATCCAAACATTTCAGCATTACTGCAATATATTAATTATAATTATTGTCTTAACGTGCTTTCAATTTGCGAAAAATCTACAATTTTGTATGGTAGGTATTGAGTGTCTCTGACAGAACTTACTTGATGAAATTTGTACAAGTCATTATCCTTCCTACAGTATTCTAAATCACTTATCTCTTCTTGGAGTCTATCAAGGCAATCTGTTGGCTGTAGAAAGTTGGGGATTATACAATGACAAAATGGTTCTTGAAATAGTTGGCATGCTGGAGAATCTGAAAAAGTTTGACACCTGTGACATTTTCAACTTATTACCTGCCTATATAAACTTGCAACAATAGACAATAATGAACAAAAAAAAGAAAAACTGCCTTTAACCCTTTACCACACAATCCCGACTTTTACTGCCCTGAGAAAGCCTTTCAGAAAACATTGTAGGAAAAGGAGAAAATGCTGGTTACCAGCATTTTCTCCTTTTCCCACAATATTGTCTACCCTGCTGGAAACAAATTTCAATTTTTGAGTTATGTTTTTGTCTTTCACAAATACTTTCAATTTGGAGCAGTGTAAAATTCTGTCGTTTGGTAAACAGTTAAACTTGGGTAAGTGTGCCTATATGTCATGTGGCAACGGGTTATCAGAGGAAAAGTTTTCTTCTTTCTACCTTTGCTACGGTGCACAATAAATGTCCAAATATGAAAATAATCACCGTAGCGTCTCATTAGACTAACCACTGTTTATGGCCATTAAACTGCTGTGGCAATGGCTAAATGCAGACATTTCTTCTTCTTACCTTATTGTTTTCGTAAGTATTTATGCAGGAATTTCAGCTAAGTTATAGTCACTTAGATAAATTTCAACTTTTTTCGAGATATAACCTATGAAACCTTAGTTTGAATGTCCGTTTATTGGTACTGTCCGGTTTTCATTCAATTGCAACTGAATGAGTTACTTACCTGCAACTTTCCGGTTACTCCAGCTTTCGATGGTTACTTGTTTACATTCATTGCCTAAAAAATCTTCGTTCAGATAAAGGTCTTCAGTTTTGAAATATTTTCCTGCATTATTATTTCTCGGAGCGCAATCCAACGACCGTTTTGACATAACTGCATGTTAGGAGGCCGGATAATATAGAAATATCGGTAACGTGCGGTTACCGGAGGTCAGATGCAGGCCCAAGAGAAGGGTCTGGTCGCGTGATCAGGAAAGAAGTGTGGAATATGCACTTTTTACAATTAATTCAATCGGTCCACAAAGTTTTACACTTGTCCAAATTCATGCATTTCTTGATATTTTCACCGATGACAAATTAATCACATCTAACTTTTAAGATGCTACTAAAAACCTGAATGTTGCCATTTTAAAGTTAGTTTTTGGTAGAACACTAACCCTTAGCGGACAGTGTGGATATCAGATCAGACTTCATGCTCTTATCTCGGTCATCACTGTCCACAAAACGCATTTGAGGCTTGCTTAGCAGTCCAAAAGGTTAAATGTTGATGAATTCTTTTTATATCTTTTTAAAACGGGAAGATCAAGAAATACTGTGGGAAATGAGATGATTGTGCTATTTTCATTTTTTTTTTCTGCAATATTTTCAAAACCCTTTTCACCAGGACTATTTAAGCAAGGATTATTTCATAAACGGTAAGTTAAACAGGTGCTGTAGTTTTGAAGCTGTTTTGGCTAGATTGTCTCATAAAAGAAAAGCGATTTTTTTTTTAAGGATAGAAAACATTGTGAGAAAAGGAGAAAATGCTGGTTACCAGCATTTTCTCCTTTTCCCACAATGTTTGATAGGTTTCTTTCTCAGGGTCGTCAAAAGTAGGGATTGTGTAGTAATGTGTTAATGCACCCAGGTGATACATAACATCAAGCAGATGATCATATAATTATGGATCTATAAGGTCCATTTTGTATTACAACTGACTGTATCGCGAAGAAAACTGGTCCTGTGACATGCAGAAAACTTTACCAACCGTTGTGACCGAAAGGTACCGACCAAAGTCAGCCTGCGCAGCCCACGTGGGATGGTTTACCAGCCTATATAGCTCAGTAGGTAGAGCGTAGGACTCGTGAACACAATGTTTCGGGTCACTACAGGTTGTGGGTTCGAATCCCCGGCTGGCCAACTAAAAATTACTAATAGTTTTTCGGATGAGACATTAAACCGAGGTCACGTGTGACGGTGCTGTACACCGAGCACGTTAAAGAACTCGGCAAAGCTCTCAGTAGTTTCGAACTGTATCCTTGCACTATCCCCTGTATCAACTAACCGTCTTCTGTGGGCGTCGCTCAGATGGGCAACTGGTAGCGACGATAGATAAACGGAAATAACCAACCAACGTGGGCTGGCCTGAGTCGATACTTTTCGCAGATTCATTAAGCTCCAATTTCACAGAACATGGCTGAAACCTAGTATCAAAAATGTCTTTCTTTCCAGCAATATTTTTTTGCCCCTTTCAAACATAGGGTTATATCTTTTTATCATTGAAAGATGCTATCACAATGATTCCATTTTTCGGGCGTATAAATGTTAACGTTGTTCTATTCCGCTTCCTAACTGTGAATGAATGATATCCGGAATGTACATTGTCAAACTGTCGACAATGGTGAAGAAAGCGTGCGCCATTCAAAATTGAACTCACGATGATCTACCTATAGAATAAACACTGGTGTTTGAAAAGTACTGTACATAGATTGCATGTCAATGTTAGACAGAAAATAAGGTAGCTTTGTTTGATCCAAGGTTAGTAATTAAAACGACTTACTACTTCTACTACCACCAATTGATAGTACTCTCTCTCTCTTTCTCTCTCTCACTCTCTCTCCCTCTAAAGAAATTCAGAAATTCTATACAGTAATACACATAGACATTTTTTTTAACCTACATTACATGTGCACAGGTCAATCGATGTAAGTGGCCATGTATTTTCAGGACCCCAACCCCTTCGATATGACTTGTGCTCAGCCGGAGCTACAAATTACGATGTGAATTTAGAACCAAATCACTGGACATATTTTTCTTGAATTTACATTTAGACACCAAGCTTATGTGATCGGTTAGTTGATCATACTTTGTATCAATTTTTTTGCTCTTTGTATCACCTTTGAACGCCTATTACTTCATGACTGAGCCATCATAAAAACAACCATGAACAATAGTAACAGTAATACTAATACAAGTAATTATATTCTTTGTGTTGCGTCACTGAGTACCTCTCTAACTGACCTAATAACGATTATATCGACCTAAATCCGGCTTTCCACAATTATTATTATCATTATTATTACTATTATTATTACAAAAAAAATCCAGACTTTTTTTTACAGGTTTGGCTTTTCAGTGTACAAACGCTATGATTCACGACCAGTTTTTTACAGACTACATCAAGATGGATGGACCACTGGCCATACCCTCGACAAGAATGCGCCGACGGCCGGACGGTAAATTATCTCAAACCTCTGTAAAACAGCATCAGACCGCACTGAAAGTGCAGCCTGACCTTTGATCTTAAATCTTTGATATTATAGTGAGACAGTTTCCAGTTGGAAAGTATTTCTTAAATTAAGGTATTTGGGTCTTTGGAATAAGGCGGAAATTTCTCTTGATCTGTTTAGCAATTTAGGTTTGTGGTTTTTGATTTTCAGGAAAAAAAAACTTCTTTTTTGAGTGTAAATGATGGATTCAATTCTCAAGCAAATTATTGGGTCGCTGGTGAAACCCTGGACAAACAGGACTACATGTATATTGTTTGTTGCCGTGATATGACTTTATGGTTGAAAGCGAGACAGTAGAACATCGAACGCTCCAAATAAAAAGAAATAATGACTCGAAGACGCAAGCCCGTATTTCTGCCGAAATATCTTACAAAAACATGACATGGTACATTTAATATCGATTGACTGATGTTTTATAACAGCTTTAACATTATTTCAGATACATCAAGGTGGCAGCTAAATGGACCCGTAATAAAGAACAGCTATTTGCACAATGATATCATCATACAAAATTTGCTATTATTAAAAATGAGTATTATTGTACTACTTTAACCGAGCCAATTTTCCCTTTTTTTTCCTTTTTAGAATTATCATTTATAAATCTAAAACCACTATATTCTACTTACAAATGGAGATAATAATTATATCCTTTTTTTTGAAAACTGGCAAAAGTATAAAAAGATAATTTCAAGATAGTGAAAAAGTATTATATCTGTATAACTCCGTATTTATCAACTGAAAAAAAAAAAATCCATGCTGCACTAGAAGTGTTTTGGGTCTATTACCTTAAAGATGAGCCAAGGAGGAGTTATTGTATCTGCAAAAAGTGTCGAACTTCTGTCAGTCTGCACGAAGTGAGCAGGCTGACCAATGTCGAACATTTTTGCCATTGCTAAATTGTCTGCTTGGTAAATTAAAAAAAAAAAACAATAATTATTCCGCTGACTGACTTTTTGACAAAACCGATCCATAATCCGCGGTATTACGATTCATTGAGCCCTAGGAGCGCAGGAATCGTGAAAGCGGTGTTTCGAGTCACATAAGGGTGTGGGGTCGATCCCTACGGCTGGCCATCTAAAATTATTGATAGTCTTCCGGATGAGACTTTAAACCGAGGTCCCGTGTGACGGTGCTATACACCGAGCACGTTAAAGAACCAGGCGTAACTTAAGATGAGTTTCGTCCTGTATCTCCACTATCCCCCGTTTTCAAAATATATCAAAAGCCTTCAGGGGGCAATGCCCATATAGACAACCGGTGGCAACGATACATAAACGCAAATTCAATCAATCAGTGAGCCCTTTTTTTGAAAGGAACCGCTTATATTTCTGGTTTTAGCTGTGCTCTAGAGCGCATTGTCCATGTGTCAACGCCGTTGATGAGTACTGAACCTTAGATGAAGCACTGCATGTACACTAATGTCAGACGGAATTAATGAGGTCTGAGCATGATTTTCATCGTATGTAAAAAAAAACAACACGATGCTTCACCTAGAGTGACAGATGGGATTATTCAACGAACTTTCTTGGACCATTTTCTACCTTCTAGAAACTCCTTGTGATAATACATAAAATATATAAATCTACATAATTTAACACCCGAGCAAAAGACTTGATGATGATGATGATGATGATGATATTTGTCGTGCTCCTTCTCATTTTTCTGTCTCTACTGCTGTTAATTTTGTTGTTGTTTCTGCTGCTGTTACTTTACTGCTGATGATTATAATGATAATATTGCCTGCACCTCATTTTAGGATTGTCCCCGAGATCTTCTTCTAGTAGAACTCCTGGTAAAACGCCAAATATCGAAAAGAAGACCCCTGATGTCGCCCGAACACCTGGGAAATTAGGAGCCACTGGGAAAACCCCACCAAAACCTTTGGTTCCCCAGCAGAGAGGTCCTTGGAAAACTCCGTTGAAAACACCTAATAAGGGGTTAAAACTGGGTCAACAAGATAGGTTTGTCTCTTTGTTTTTTTAAAGAGAACTATTATTATCTGAGAACTTTATATTAAGAAAAATGCATATTGCTGGACAAATGCACTTTAATACGTTACCAAATGATAAGAATTATGATTTGTCTAACTTGAAATGCCTTTTGAAACTACTGACCTAAACGTTTGATTTAAATGGGGAAGGATTTCTGCAAAAGGGTAGAGTGTTGCTCAATTGACCTTACCATTGGTCAGTAATTGAATTGAACACGAGGCCCATTGAATCAGATGAGCGATCCAGGGCCAACATGGCCCTCTTGTTTTCAAATTATCAATTTCACACATTGGCTTCCGTGACAAATGCCACATCAGTGTTCTCAACGCTTTGATTTAATTTCGGTTTTTTTATAAAACCATGACGAAACAGACAGTGTTTCACAATAATAATTTCGCAAGGAAAATGGATTTAGACAGCATTTTCTGTGACATTCTGCTTTCTGAACTCAACACTGTTGGAGAGGTCTGATGACATCTCCAATAAAGCCTGAATATCTTTTGTTTTAGTAACGATATGATACGTTTCATGAAATTGTCACTTTCAAAGCATTGACATTGAGTTTTGAAAACAAATGGCTGAATTTTCATTGAAACAATTTGGAAACATTGTGAGTAGAAAAAATTCTGGTTACCAACATTTCTCCATTTTCCAGAGTTTTCAGACTGTTTCTTTTTCCGGGTAGTTAAAACATGGAAATGCATGGTTATAGGATTCAGTTACCCACTGCTCTCTGGACTTCTCTTTCTCTAGATTTATACCAACCAGATCCGGTACCGACATTGATGCAGCGAGCTTTGCCGTGTCCAAGCCGGAACAAGATGAGGAAGACCGGCAACCTAGCCAGTATGAGATGCATCTAAGTGAGGCGATGAATGTGGCAAAAGAAAACAAGATTTTGTCATTCCAGGCTGCTAAGCCGAAACCAGCCGACAGTAAGTTACGCCTTTAGCAGACTTTTATTTAGAGTCCTATGTTTTATGATTCGAAAGCCATTGTAAGCTAGTCATTTTGTTTGCTTTAACCCATTACCTAGTACAGATAACTGTCCCCAAAGGCGATGTTAATGTTTGACTTGTCGCCTCTGGGTACAGAGACAATCCGCACAAAATCAGTTGAAAGTTCCGCACAGATTTTGTGCGCAAGTTTGAACTCTTATAATTTCGCAAATAGAGCACAAAACTAGGATTTAAACATACCTGTTGCTTGTGTATTCAATATTTCTTCGTTTGAAATACAAATACTTTCAATTTAAACACTGAGCGTGAGAAAAAAGAACGTGTATTTCATCAGATACTCGAGTTGTTTACGTTCCCGAAAATATACAAAATGGCCGCCACGCACTACAAATTTCGTCAGTGATTTTTCGGAGATAAACATGTTATGAACGACTTATATAAGCTCTTTATGTAACGAATGGTTTAACAATTTATTTTTGGTCATGTTTATTACTAAAAGTTAACTGCATTTTGCTGCAATACGGATAAAACTGACGAAACAGAAAGTCAGTATAGCGCTCTATATTTACTACCGGAAAATTTATGATGGACTTGAGACGGTACGGTAACCCATTACCATACAATCAATACTTTTGACGTTCCTGAGAAAGAAGTCTATAGAAAACATTGTGTGGAAAAGGAGAAAATGCTGGTAAGCAACATTTTGTCCTTTTCCCACAATGTATTCTACCCTTCACAGAAAAAAAATTCAAATTTTCATTCACTTTTATTTTGTCGTCTGCAAATGCTTTCGATTTGGACAAACCTAAAAATTTGACGTTTGGTAACGAGTTAAAAGATCGTCTAAGCCAATGAGATGACTTGTCTTGGTCTGCTGCTAAATCGTTTCTGCATAACTAATTTAAAGAGGATATTTGGTTTTTTTAATTGAAAGATCGAATTATTATTTAATCGAGTGAACACCATCGGTAATATTTTCATGAGTGGCGCAACGAAAAAACCTAAATATTCTAATTATTTCATGCTTTTTAACCTTTTCGAGGGGGGGGGGGGGGCTTTATAAAAATCCAGTACAGTTCTTTTCCATTATTCCCCGTGGCCTACCCCTCCCGCATAGCAGCGCATTACAATATTACGTCATGCGCAAGAAATGTAAGATAAATGACGTCATATTTCCCATCTGGTTGTGAGGCACACGCAAGTAACCTAGGCAACAAGAACATGAAAATCGGTATTTTCACTGGTGGTACCAGTGCAATGATCGAAAAATATTTTCAATGCTATTTCTCGATATCCTGCCGGAAAGCATGAAATAAATAGAGGATATTAGTCTTTTTCGGTGAAAGATCGAAATTTATTTCATCGAGTGGACACCATCGGTAATATTTTCACGAGTGGCACACCGAAAAAAAAATATATATTCTATTTATTTCATGCTTTTAACCCTTTCTGAGAGGAGCTTTATCAAAATCCAGTACAGTTCTTTTCCGTTATTCCCTGTTGCGTATCCCTCCCGCATAGCAACGGATTACAATATTACATCAAGCGCGAGAAATGTAAGGTATATGACGTCATATTTCCCATCTGGTTGTTAGGTACGCACAACTTATCTAGGCAACAAGAACCTGAAAATCGGTATTTTCACTGGTTGTACCAGTATAAGATCGAAAAATATTTTCACTGCTATTTCTCGATATCCTACCGGAAGGCATGAAATAAATGTATATATATTATATTTCACGTGTTTATTTTCAGAAATGTTATGGGTAAAGAAATGACGTCATTTAAGCTGGGGTAATTATTTCCCCGTCACAGTGAATATTTTCCTGCTGCCAAAAATCCGGTTAACCGACTTGAGATCACAAGCTCGAAAAATGGCATTCGTTGACAAAATAATCAAAGGAAATAAATGATTTATTTCATCAGCCTGTGGTTAATATGGGGGAAATATTTGCCTCAAAAGGGAAAGATCTGCGAAAATAACTTGTGCATTACGTACGGCACTCGTTATTTTCGCATACCTTTCCCTTTTTCGGCAAATATTTTCCCATATTAACCACAAGCTGATGAAATAAACTCTATATCATTATCTGGCGAAGAGGTTGGATGCATCTCCAAGTGGATTATATCAAGCAAGTGATTACATAATTATTGATCATTAAAATCCGTCTTACAGCCGGCTGAATAATGAGATGGAATCGTCTTTTAGCCTATTAGGCAGAAAATTTACCAAGAGCAAACAGTTCTGACACCGGTCAGCTAACTATCCTTTTGCAATTCCTTTTACCTAGATCATGGTTCATGTAGATTTACAATAGAAATAAGTATTTTAGCGGGCGACAACAGTTCGACATCGCTTGAACTTGTGATTAAAGTTTAGTGTAATTTGACTAATGTGAAAACCGAAATGTTACTAATCTGAAGTGTGGCTAGATCTCTCACCATGTCCCTTTTTTCCCCATGTTTTGCTGCAGGTTGTCTAAACAGACTTCAAGTTGTGTACAGCCAGAAAGTAAAGAAAGGCGGAACTCAAAAACCAAGCCGGGTCATCTCCAATGTTCCTGAGAGAATTCTCGATGCTCCAGAAGTAAGAGATGACTATTGTAAGTGAGAAAGGCTTTTTTTGAGAATACTGATCTTTTTTTTTTTAAAACTCCTGAGTTTTAGAGACAAGTTTCGCGAAAATAGAACTTTTCGCATGGGACTATTCTGAGAGAGAGAGAGAGAGAGAGAGAGAGAGAGAGAGAGAGAGAGAGAGAGATTGGGGGCCTATGGAGTTGAATATCTCGCGAAAAGCAGATAGGTTTTGATAAATTCTTACGCGACCGTACCGTTGAGAAATACTAGTTGCAAGGATAATGTAACAAACGTATGTAATTTTATGAAAGATCTGAAAATAATGAAAAGGAAAATGTACTGAACTAATTTATTTCATATTACAGATCTGAATTTAATGGACTGGTCCTGCACTAATCAGATTGCAGTTGGACTCGGTAATGGAGTATACCTCTGGAATGCCGATACAGGTAAGATCTTACACCTGATGGACATGGAGACAGAGGACCAATATGTCTCCTGTGTGAAATGGATCAATGAAGGGAACTACCTGGCTGTCGGGACCAGTCTTGGAGATGTTGAGGTATCAAATATCCTTACTTCTGTCATAAAATGTGTTCGATAGAAATATTTTTTGAGAAGAGTTTTATTTCGTTTTGTACTTTCTATGAGAGATTTACCCTATTTTACGGTTACAGATGGTTACTCTTCAAGAGCAGAGGATTGTTCGCTCAAGATCTCTGGTTGGGCCACGCCAAAGATTGTTAAACAAGTGAAATTAGTGACTGATTGCTTTTGCGTGTATTTATCTTAGCCACCGATTGCCAAGTTGGGCGACGCCCCCTTAACTCTTTACCAAATGACAAAATTTTAGACTAGTCCAAATTGAAAGCACTTGCAGACGACAAAATAGATCTAACTCAAAAATTGAAATTTGTTTCTAGCAGGAAAGAAAACATTGCGGGAAATGGAGAAAATGCTGGTTACCAGCATTTTCTCCTTTTTCCACAATGTTTTCAAAAGGCTTATATCTCGAGGTCGTAAAAACCAGGGATTGTTTGGGAAAGGGTTAAGGCTGTAATTATTGTTCGATAGGGCAGATACAGGACGAAACCCATCCTAAGATATGTCTGGTTCTTTAGCGTGCTCGTTGTATAGCACCGTCACACCAGACCTCGGTTTTGAAATATTATTTGTAATTTTAGATGGCCAACCGTGGTCCGAATGGAACCCAGGCCCTCATATGACTCGAAACATCACGTTCACGAATCTCACGCTTTACCTATTGAGCTATTCGGGCTAGTCAAAATGAAATTATGTGGTTTTCATTTCATGAATTATGGCCAAATATTTAGGCCGGTTCACTACAATCAGCTTAAGTTTTTGTTAACCCATTCCCTAATATACCATTATGAGACCGTCCCAATTTCAAAGAAGCTGCAGACAACAACTGAAATGTGGCTGGTAAGGGATTTTACGATACAGATTCCATAGAAAAACATTGCAGAAAAAAGGTGAAATTGCTCATTTGAGCAATTTCACCTTTTTCCACAATGTCTTCCTAAAGCTTTTTTTAGGGTAGAAAACATAGTTGGAAAAGGAGAAAATGCTGGTATCCAGCATTTACTCCTTTTCCAACAATGTTTTCCCAATTCTTCTTTAACGGTCGGCATTGTGAGCTAAAGGGTTAAATTTCCATTTCCACTGGTGATTTTTTTATCGGTTTGGCAATGTAACATATGTAGAACTATACATGATACATGCCACATATAGATTTAGGGTAAATCTTTTATAGCGATCCCTAGCAAAGTTTGAGTAGTATAGATGGCACATGGCTAGATGATTTTCGAAATATGAAATATGCTCTGGCGAAATGGGGCTTAGTGCATCTCCATGATACTGTAACAAGCAGCCCGCCCGGATGGCTCAGTTTTGAACGTGTTGGACTCATGATTTAGTGGTTGTGAGTTCGATACCCGGTTGAGGCGAACTTTCTTTCCGGCGTATTTTCGCCTCTCACTTCTGCTGAAGCTCGTGAGAAAAGTAGTCAGTGGCTTTGGAAAGAAATTTGTGTTAGTGCCAGTGTGAGAAAGCCTTATCAATTATCTGTGTGTCAATGGATCAATTTACCTCATGATTGAGCCGGTTGATAGACAAAACGATTTTCTTTTTTTTTCACAATTATGTGACTACTTGCTAGGTACATTGGTTGGTTGGTTGGTTGGTTGTATTGGAGTTTAATGCCACTTTAACAGCTAAGGTCATATCATGGCGGTCGTCTGTATATTTCCGGTGTGTAAATGAGCGAGTTGCTCATGTAAAAGTAGACCGTGTTTCCCTTCAGTGTCGACCTGGGCTGTAGTAAATCTCTAATTTATCTAGTTTTCGGATGGCTTTCGAATACTGGGCTTTAAAGAATGAAAATTATAAGGCTTTGGGAGTATAAAGATTATTTTTTTGTATTTTTGTAAAATTTTGGTCTCAAAATCTGAAGGGCCACCTTTAAAGCAAACAAAATGACTAGCTTACAATGGCTTTCGAATAATAAAACATAGGGCTGTAAATACAAGTCTGCTGAAGCCCTTACTGTCGGCTGGTTTCTCCTTTTCCTACAATGTTTTCTGAAGCATTCTTTCTCAGGGTCGTCAAAAGTATGGATTGTATGGTAATGGGTTAAAGCAAACAAAATGGCTAGCTTACAATGGCTTCCGAATAATAAAACATGTGGCTCTAAATACAAGTCTGCTAAAGGCCTTACTGTCGGCTGGTTTCGGCTTTTCCAACAATGTTTTTCTAAAGGCCTCTTTCTCAGAGTTGTCAAAAGTAGGGATTGTGCGGTAATGGTTTGATTCTTCTTCAGCTGTGGGATGTGGAGGATCAGAAGCTACTACGCACCATGCAGGGTCATGCTGCCAGAGTCGGGTCTTTGTCTTGGAACTCTTACATATGTTCCAGGTTAGTGCAGTAAATATGTCACTCATGCTCTCTGAAAAGCGGGTTTTATGCACCCCTGCAAAAAGTATCGACCCATGCCACCATGCACATTCGTCGCAGACTGACATACTTTTTGCTGTTTGTGAATTTCGATGAAGTCCATGCATGATCCATTCTACAGCCTCGGCGAAGATGGCCTTGGGAAAAACGGGTCGCAGAAATTACACTTTGTTTCTTTTCTACATAATCTGTTTACTTCTACGCCCATACCTTTTGTGTCACCTTAATCTGAAAGCACAAATTCAAACCTCCCAACATATTTTTAGCTCACCTGAGCACGAAGTGCTCATGGTGAGCTATTGTGATCGTGCTGTGTCCGTCGTCCGTCGTGCGTCGTGCGTCGTGCGTCGTCCGTCGTCAACTTTTTACCTTGTGTACGCTCTACAGGCCACAGTTTTGGTCGGATACTCATGAAAGTTGGTCAGGATGTTTGTCTCGATAAAATCTCGGACGAGTTCGAAAATGGGTCATGTGGGGTCAAAAACTAGGTCACTAGGTCAAATCTTAGAAAAACCTTGTGTACGCTCTAGAGGCCGCATTTTGAGTCGGATACTCATGAAAGTTGGTCAGGATGTTTGTCTCGATGATATCTCGGACGAGTTCGAAAATGGGTCACGTGGGGTCAAAAACTAGGTCACCAGGTCAAATCTTAGAAAAACCTTGTGTACGCTCTAGAGGCCGCATTTTGAGTCCGATACTCATGAAAGTTTGTCAGGATGTTTGTCTCGATGATATCTCGGACGAGTTCGAAAATGGGTCACGTGGGGTCAAAAACTAGGTCACCAGGTCAAATCTTAGAAAAACCTTGTGTACGCTCTAGAGGCCGCATTTACAGTCGGATACTCATGAAAGTTGGTCAGGATGTTTGTCTCGATGATATCTCGGACGAGTTCGAAAGTGGGTCACGTGGGGTCAAAAACTAGGTCACCAGGTCAAATCTTAGAAAAACCTTGTGTACGCTCTAGAGGCCACATTTTCAGTCGGATACTCATGAAAGTTGGTCAGGATGTTTGTCTGGATGATATCTCGGACGAGTTCGAAAATGGGTCACGTGGGGTCAAAAACTAGGTCACCAGGTCAAATCTTAGAGAAACCTTTTGTACGCTCTAGAGGCCACATTTTCAGTCGGATACTCATGAAAAATGGTCAGAATGTTTGTCTGGATGATATCTCGGACGAGTTCGAAAATGGGTCACGTGGGGTCAAAAACTAGGTCACCAGGTCAAATCTTAGAAAAACCTTTTGTACGCTCTAGAGGCCACATTTTCAGTCGGATACTCATGAAAAATGGTCAGAATGTTTGTCTGGATGATATCTCGGACGAGTTCGAAAATGGGTCACGTGGGGTCAAAAACTAGGTCACCAGGTCAAATCTTAGAAAAACCTTTTGTACGCTCTAGAGGCCACATTTTCAGTCGGATACTCATGAAAAATGGTCAGAATGTTTGTCTGGATGATATCTCGGACGAGTTCGAAAATGGGTCACGTGGGGTCAAAAACTAGGTCACCAGGTCAAATCGTAGAAAAACCTTTTGTACGCTCTAGAGGCCACATTTTCAGTCGGATACTCATGAAAGTTGGTCAGGATGTTTGCCTGGATGATATCTCGGATGAGTTTGAAAATGGGTCACGTGGGGTCAAAAACTAGGTCACTAGGTCAAATCGTAGAAAAACCTTTTGTACGCTCTAGAGGCCACATTTTCAGTCGGATACTCATGAAATGTGGTCAGGATGTTTGTCTGGATGATATCTCGGACGAGTTTGAAAATGGGTCACGTGGGGTCAAAAACTAGGTCACTAGATCAAATCGTAGAAAAACCTTTTGTACGCTCTAGAGGCCACATTTTCAGTTGGATACTCATGAAAGTTGGTCAGGATGTTTGCCTGGATGATATCTCGGACAAGAACGAAAATGGGTCATGTGGGGTCAAAAACTAGGTCACTAGGTCAAATGTTAGAAAAACCTTTTGTAGGCTCTAGAGGCCACATTTTCAGTCCCATACTCTTGTAAGTTGGTCAGAATGTTTGTCTTGATGATATCTCAGACAGGTTTGAAAATGGGTCAGTGGGGGTTAAAAACTAGGTCACCAGGTCAAATCTTAGAAAAACCTTGTATATGCTCTGGATGCCACATTTTCAGTCTAACACTCTTGAAAATTAGTCAGAATGTTTGCCTTTATAATATCTTGGATGAGTTTGAAAATGGGTCATATTGGGTCAAAAACTGGGTCAATAGGTCAAATGTTATAAACACCTTTTGTATGCTCTGGAGGACACATTTTCAGTCTGATACTCCTAAAACTTGTTCATAATATTTGTCCTGGTGATACCTTGAATGAGTTTGAAAATGGGTCATGTGGAGTCAAAAACTAGGTCAATGGGTCAAATATTAGAAAAACCTTGTGTACACTCCAGAGGCTACATTTTCTGCCTGATACTCTTCAGACTTGGTCAGAATGTTTGTTTTGGTGATGTCTCAAAAGTGTTTGATGATGGGTAATGTCTGATAAAAAACTAGGTCACTGGGAAACTAGATAGTGCATGTTTGGTCAATAAACTCAGGTGAGCGATTTCAGGGCCATCATGGCCCTCTTGTTTAGGTCATGTTTTAGGCTTTAACCTGAAACCACATTCTTTAATCATTTTGCACCATAGGCAAAATGAGGAGCTTTTATGGCCGGTGTAATGCACAGAAATGAGCCCTACAAAATGACCCAGGTCATTCTTCTACGTAGAGAAATGACTTCTGGGGTTATTTTGTAGGGGTGGGTCATTTCTCTGCATTCCACCGGCACAGATGACCAACAGACGGTACACAATATGCATCTGAGCTTGGACCTATACCGTTCTCCAATTTTACTCATTTTTTTTCCATCAGTGGTTCCCGATCTGGCAGCATCCATCATCATGACGTTCGTATTGCTGAGCACCAGGTGGCTGTGTTGACTGGACACACACAGGAAGTATGCGGCCTTTCCTGGTCCCCAGACGGTCGTTATCTCGCAAGCGGTGGAAACGACAACGTTTTGCACATCTGGAACCGGGAGCTTGGTGTTGATGTTCCACCACAGCAGACTCATACTTATCACCAAGCTGCTGTTAAAGTAAGGACTGTGCTGTTAGTCACAGTAGTCGATATACATTTAAATCTATTATATAGTTTTAATACTATGAGGTTATTTAACATGCTTAGGTACAATACTGAACTCTATTGGATGAGAATACTGCAGAACCAGTCTATATTTTGGACGAGGCGACAACCGAGTCCAAAATATAGACTGGTTCTGCAGTGCTCTGCAGTGTACGAATCCAATTGAATTCAGTATTGTACCCAAGCATGTTAAATGACTTCTTTAGTTCACACTTTCGTATTATCTTTACAGTAAACGACAAGTATAGGGTCATTTCAATCGGAAAAAAAATCAAAACATATCAAAAGAGGGGTTTGAATTTGCTTTTTTTATAACAGACTTCGGTATACTACTCTTCCGGTCCAATATCGAATTCGGGAATCCAAATTTGACTCTAGCCTCGTTTTGAAAAGTCCGTATTGGACTCTTGCCTCGTTCTGAAAAATCCGTATTGGGTTCTTGCCTCGTTCTAAAAAACCCGTATTGGATTCTTGCCTCTCTCTGAAAAATCTTTATTGGACTCTATTGCGTCTAATATACAGGCTAAGATCTTCTGTATGCACGTGGTAGTATTAAAGCTATTTCATTGGACGTTAAATTGTAGGTGTGAAATAATATGAGGTTATTTAACATGCTTGGGTACAATACTGAATTCTATTGGATGAGAATACTGCAGAACCAGTCTATATTTTGGACGAAGCGAAAGCCGAGTCCAAAATATAGACTGGTTCTGCAGTGTACGAATCCAACTGAATTCAGTATTGTACCCAAGCATGTTAAATGACCTCTTTATTTCACACGTTCGTATTGACTTTAAAGTAAACGACAAATATAGGGTCACTTCAATTGGAAAAAATCGAAACATATCAAAAGAGAGGTTTGAATTTGCTTTCTTTTACAACAGACTTCGGTACACTACGTACTCTTCCGGTCCATATATCGATATTCGGGACTCTTGCCTCGTTTTGAAAAATTCGTATTGGACTCAAGCCTCGTTTTAAAAAATCCATATTGAACTCAAGACTCGTTTTGAAAAATCCGCATTGGACTCTACAGCGTCTAATACAGGCTAAGATATTCTGTACTCACGTGGTAGTATTAAAGCTATTTCATTGGACGTTAAATTGTAGGTGTGAAATAAAACTGATTATTTGAGCCACGCTCTGTTACAAGGATTTTATTAACCAATGTGGGCCGGTTCTTTACCTTTCAGCCTAAAATTTCTGCATCTACAACTTCATAATTCGGATGTTTGGTAGACAAAATAGATTTTATGGATCTGTAAATATGTATTGATTTGCTTGATGCATTACAGAGATGCATTTATCTCCTTTTTCCAAAGTTCTGCTGATTTACATTGTTCAAGGTAGTAGTTTCAACCATTGTAAATAAATTGTTTATTGCTAAATTCATCAGACTGCCTCCTGATACAATTAAGCAGTTAAGCAGCCGACCACTTCAAAAAATCATTATACGACCTGCAACCCGCGAAAATTGGGCATTTGGGCGTTTGCCTAAAGTGTCGTCCCGGATCAGCCTGAGCATTACTCACAGACTAATCCGAGAAGGCACTTTTCGTTCTTATGTAAATTTCTGTTCTGTACAAGTCTACTGTAGGGCGAAATCTAATAAAGTCGATCGTGAAGTCTAGTCTTGGATTAGCCTGCGTGGACTGTGCAGGCTGACCCAAGTCTAGAATTTAGTCAAGTGTCCGAATGTTCCCCCTTTCAGGTGTTGAAGGCCAATATTACAGTGATTTTTTTAATATGGATGTCGGTTCGATGCATGGACGCATGACCGTTATATATGAAGACAAAATATAATATTGTAACCAGCAGGATATCGTTATTCTGTCTTTGTTTATGGCGTTTGTTAGATGGGAATGCTCGTGGGCAAGACGATGCAGAATAAAACCTAGAAAAAAAAAAACATGAAAAAGAGTGAACTCCTAGCCTACCAGGATTTTTTTTAAAATACTCCTGAAAACTACATAAAACTATAGAGTCAAACTAATAACAGAGACATGAGGCTTTGGAACACCCTGATCAAAGGATCTGAAAATTTCAGGCTCTAGCTTGGTGTCCATGGAGGCCTAATATACTGGCCAGTGGTGGCGGCACGGCAGATCGCCATATTCGTCTCTGGGATATCAACTTGGCCACCCTGGTGGGAGGGAAGGACACAGGCTCACAGGTTTACTGTTTAACCCTTTTTTAAATAATCATGTGATTTAATTTGCCCGAGGACGATAGGGTAGAAACCATGGCATTGTGGGGAAAGAAAAGAGAAAGGCTGGGTACCAGCATCAGTTTCTCTTTTTTCACGATGCCACGTAGACTGGTTACCGCCCCTGATACAATACGTGTACACGGTATACAACGGTGGCCAGTTCAGATGCCACGTTGGTCTATACGTATGTTATATTCTTCGAAGATTCGACCTGTCTTATATGACGCATTACTATCCCCGATCTATCGGGCAGACTGTAGTAATACGCGCTACAAAGTAGCAATGGAGAAAATGGCTTTTATCAATACGTTTGAGGAAAAATCAGGCTTGTTTTAGCTCCAGATTTCTCTAAACTGCTGATCATACCTGAGTGAATCCCACGAGGTACCCAGCGTTTTATTGAGTAAACGTTTATTTTAGTTTGAAATTCAAAGTAACGGTTGTCGCGTAGGAAAGTGATTCGGTTCTGTACCCAGGATGACCACATTAGGTAGATGAGTATTTATAGAATGCCATCTAGCAGGAGATAATGCACAATGCCATGATTTCTACCCTATCAAGGGGAAACCCCATCCTTTGAGCACCAATTCATTGAATGTGTAAAAATGATTTCAATATGGAAGAGTAAAACATGTTATCTGGTGAATAGTCAATCCTTTACCAGTCAGTACTGTGTTTGAACTACAGAGAAGAAAGTGTTTGAAAACATTGTGGGGGAAAAAAAGAAGGAGAAAATGCAGCTATCCGTCATTTTCCTTTTTCCTCAACGCTACTTTCTACCCTATCAAAGGCGGAAATCAACATTTGAACTGCGTTTATTCAGGTGTCAGCATATACATGTACCATCAATTTCGTTGAGTCCACACACACCTTTCTTTAACCATTTACCGAACAATCCCCGGTTTTTACGACCCTGAGTATGAAGCCTTCTGAAAACGTTTGTTGGAAAAGGAGAAAATGCTCGTAACAAGCATTTTCTCCTTTTCCCACAATGTGTTCTACCCGACTGGAAGTAAATTTTAATGTTTGTGTTCGTTTTGTGGTCTGGAAGTGCTTTTAATTTGGACCAGTCTAGAATTTTGTTGTTTGGGAAAGGGTTAATAAGTTCTAGTCTTATTGAAAAAAGAAAGACTCTTTGAATTCCAATGATTTGGTTTGTCTTCTCATTGGCAAAATCTGTTTCATTGGGTGATACTCTTTGTAAAGATAGTTTAATGCATCCTCAAAAAGTATCGAACCATTATCTGCCCAAGCTGGCCTGGATCGAAACTTTTGGCTATGGTTTAATTGTATGCATGCCAAACAAAATTTTTAGCTAATATTTCCCCTTCTTTAAGAAAAGTGGATCTACAATATGTAAAAAGTAGGTACGTATAATGTACAACAAAGATGCAATGAAGCCCTCTCTTTTCCAGGATGCCACTTATCTATTTAACACTTAAAGATTAAATTCGTTATCATTCTTCCTATCTACAGGTGTGTTCAATCCTGTTCTCAAAAGAATATAAAGAGGTGATTTCTGGTCACGGTTATTCTATGAACCAACTTTCAGTTTGGAAATATCCCGATTTTCAGCATATCAAAGACCTGATGGGTAAGCGTGTTTTCTTCCTATTATTATTTCAATTCCGCTAATTATTGTTTCAACAATTGCTGTAATAAATGTTGGGCGATGTGCTGGTAGGAATACCCCAAGAAATCATGGAAGTGGACTGTAAACCACGATATAAACGATATAATGTTTAAAATGGCATTAAATAGTATACAATCGTATGTAAAAAATCTCCTTCTCTCCCCTCATCAAAAAACTATACACACATAAACACTATCAATTTACAAACGATCTCAATAAAAGGTGGCCCTTCAGATTTTGGGACTAAAATTTTACAAAAATACAAAAAAGTAATCTTTATACTCCCAAAGCTGAACATTATAATTTTCATTCATAAAACCCCAGTAGTCGAAAACCATCCGACAACAAGAGAAATTAGACATTTACTACAGCCCATGCCGACACCAGGGAAACACGGTCTATTTTTACATGAACAACTCGTTCTTTACATACCGGAAATATAAGGACGAAGCTTCAAACATATTGTCCAAAGAAGACATTAGGGAAAATAATTACAAGTTTGTTATGTTCTGGAATTTCAGCGTCATTAGTCACGTGCTAGTCACTTAACATTCCCGCAATACTTTTTTTTTTGGCGGGAAATCTACAGATCGTAGCATTTTAAGGGAATATCATCAAAAAAAAGTTTTGTGTAATTTTATGATTCTTAATTATTGATGATTTTTTTTTTTCATATAAATTTCAGTGGTATATATATATCTTATAATTTGGTGGATGTGAACATTCTAGATACCCACCTTTTATTCCATAACACTGCATTAAAGGTAAACAAGAGCTTTCATTCAGTTTTTCCCCCTGAAACTATGAAATAATGGCAAGTTTTCCCTTTTGTGATGATGCTAAACCTGTTCTCATATAAACGCACAATTTATGGTATTCTTAATGATATTCTGTTTTTTGTACATTTTCTCTCTTCATTCTTTCCCAAGGTCACAGAGAACGTATACTGTGCATGTCCATGTCACCAGATGGCAGTATGGTGGCCAGCGCAGCTGCAGATCAAACAATTCGGATTTGGAAATGCTTCGCGAGTACTAAGAAAGAGTCTGTGGCGGTTGTTAAGGCCAAAAAAGAGAGTAGTGCCCTTCTCAAACCATCAGTTATTAGATAGATAATCTTTGAATTTATTTTAAATGTTTATTCGACGATAAAATTTAAACTCGTCTATCACGAAAGCTTATGCAGGCGACATATCACATGCATTTTTCTATATTGAAAAAACTACATGTAGCTGTATCTTGTAAAGAGTTGTTAATGTTTGATCTTTCGTTGGCTTTACTTTCGCCATCTTTCTTCCTGTCAATATTTCGGTTTTTTTTTTTTTCTGAAAGTTTTTTATTTAATATTTTTTTTATCTGTATTTTCACTGTACATGTATATCTACATGAATGTGTATTTGTCTCATATATTTCAGTGTATTCCGTTATGTAGTTCTTTCCTCACAGTAGACCATTTTTGTAGCATACTGGCGTAAGAAAACCTTTACTTTATGTTGATCATCTCTTTTACATGTATGTTTTCATTTTTCTGCTTTCGTTTTGTTTTGTTTGGAAAGTGGCGAGTTTCATTTAGTTTATGTTCTGATTCGATATAGATCTACCTTCAATTTTGTTATTTTCTCTTTGTCTTTATCAATCTTCTCATTTAGTGCAAATAAACATTTGTTGTCTATTAAAGGTTTGTCACTTTATTAGGCCAACTTAACTCCTTAACCCTTTCCCAAACAAGCTATTTTAGACTCTTCCAAACGAAGAGCGTCCGCAGGTGACAATTTCAGAAATGTTGAAAATTAGCCGTTGGTCTTAAATAGAATATAAAGCATTGTGGGAAAAGGAGTAAATGCTGACAACAAGTATTTTCTCCTTTCCCCACAGAATTCTCAAAATCCTTCATTCCAAGGGCCATTAAAACCAGGGGTTGTTTTGGTAAAGGGTTACAAAATGACAGAATTTTCAACTTGCCCAGGTAGAAATCGTTTGCAGACGACAACTTTAAGTTGAATCAAAGCACAAAATAAGATCTTGATATGGGAGAAAACATTGAAGAAAAGGAGAAAATGCTGGTTACCGTCTTGTTCTGTCCTACCGTTTCCTCGGGGTCTGTGTGACAAAGGGTTAAAGGGGCATATTTGGACTGACTCACATTCAAAACGGAACCTTGAAGAGACACAGGCTTTCTTGTAACTATCTTCCAATGAAAATCAATTCATACAAATATGTTGGCTTGAATCATATATTAACTTTAAACAACCTTATTGTAGACGAAATGCATTATTTTTCCCATTTTTTCCATGCTTTGCACACGGACCAGAAGCAAACAGAAACAACTAAAACAGAAGCGGACATGTATGCTACTCCCACCAGCACCTTTTCATTAAAAATGAAAAATCGGAGAACGAAAATGATTTTCAAAACAAAGATCGTCGGTGACCTTGATCTTTGACTAACGTGACCTGTGAACAATAGAATACCTTTTCGGAATATCAGCAAGACGTAAATAAAGTTTTAGGGTACTAGGTCAAACATTTATGGAGTTGGGGGATAAAAAAAAATCAAAGTTCGCCTGTGACACGGACCTCTGACTCTTGTAACCCCCGACATAATAGGCACTTGGGTCATGCAACACTTGTATACAGTTTCGGGGTCCTAAATCAAACGGCGATAGTTTTTAGCTAGATATCACACAATTTCAAGTTTTGACGACCTTGGGAATTACTGTTTTTGAATACATTGTGAAAAATGCAGGTAACAAGCATATTTTCTTTTTCTCTCTGCTCTTGGAATCACAAAAAAAAATTCTGTATCAATTCATTTGTTATATTGAATGTGTTGTCTGCAAATGTTTTCAATTTTGAAAAATCTAAAATTTTGTCGTCTGGTAAAGGGATAAAATTAAGAAGCAGCTTCTTTTAATATGTCCAAAGCAATTATCATTACTTGTGACATTTTCGGGGCAGTTGTTATTTATAAATGAAATTTGGCCTTCTTCTAAAAACAAGGAGATTTTGGTAAAGACATAATTGATGTCATTGACAAGCCAACCGTTTAACCGTTAATTGGCATTCCAATTTACATCTTACTTGGATGCATTCGTTTCAAAATTTAAAGCAATAGAAGACCAACCATTTAGCTGAAATGGTGAGTTTTGTCTTGGAAGGGATAGAAAATATTTTGAAAAAAGGAGAAAATGCTGGTTCCCTGCATTTTCCCTTACCAACAATACATGTTTTCAAAAGCCCTCTGTATTGTCAGGGGCGTGGTGTCCGTGGTTGTGACGTAGATCTCGGCCTCGTAACCATAAGATCCTGAGTTCGATACCCGGGAGCGGGTGTCAACTCTGTTTTTTAATCGGTCGGCTTCAAAGCCGAGCGATTAGAGAGATGGCAAATTTCGGAAAGCCGTGAATTGAACGCAAACAAATGTAACTGCTACCAGTCACAACCCTCACTTACGACTTTTTAACACCTCGCAGTTCGGTCGTGACCTTATTACAAAAACTACTTTTTCGTCCAGGTGAGCGCGGGAACTGAGTGTGTAAAAAGTCTAAAACATAATCCGGACCTCAAATCATCTGCAGTTCAATAAATAGCGGTAAAGATCTGTTTATCATTTAATTGTGTTATTCTCAAGGCAACAGCCTGACATCTTGGTTCAATTAACTTTAGAAAAAAAAATGCTATATTGAATAAACATGCGCAAGGATATCAGTCATTTGCTTTGCAAATCAGAACAGGGTTTTCACACAACAATTCATGAGGAGCGCTTCTATGCAAAAATGGAAAAATCACGTGAAATTGTTGCGTCTTTCATACTGCTGAATGTAAACTATGTGAATCTTTATGTATAGTTTATGCCAAACCTTTATTGTTAATACATAAACTGCTACATAATCATTCTTAGCTTTAAAACATTGAAATTCTCAATACTCACCGCAGGCTACAGCGTCATTTGCAGTAGACCCGATCTTAAATCAGCTTTTATCATGTTAAGGCTGGCTGAAACACGTTTTCTGAGTTTGAACAGGTGCGTGCAATTAATTAATTAGAAAAGATATTTGCGGCATTGGGCATTTTAAAGTTCGATTTTGAACATAAAAAATAAGAATTAATGTCTCTATGTAATGTACGTCAACTGTACGTTTCTTGCTGGTGATTCGTACCCTTACTTGCGAGTTTACGAAATCTATCTGTACGATGTCTTGGGAGTTTTTTTCAAATATTCTGTACGGTTCTTGGGATAACAAATCTGATGCCTGATGGTATAAATCTGTTCATTTTCATCTATAAAATGGAGTAATTCAGATACCTTTACAGCAAACTGTCAACCACAAGCTTTGGTGATATAATAAATCACAATTTGGAAATCCATAACGGAAAAACCTCAAGATCAAAATTTCAGAATGTGACTCACAAAGAAAAGAAACAATATCGTATGAAAAAAAAACCTTCAAAAGTATTCCAAAAGATTTGAAGCTATGTAACAGCTAGGCCTCTGCTACCTAATGATGATACTAAGACAGTGACTTTCAAGGCTTGTTTATGTGTCACCATTTTAAAAAAGCCCAATAAAGAAAGACACCAGTAAGGGATGTTCTCAAGTTTCTTGAAGAATCTGAATGTTTTATGCGAAATACTGTTTTATAGTGGTTATTCCCATTCCTCATAGAAATGAGTCATCAGTCAATCACTTAAGAAAATATTGTAAGAATCTGAGAAGAAATTACACTGAACGAACAATTTCTTCCTTTCTCGTAACATTTTCTATTCTTTTTCAAAATTATACTTTTATTAAGCAGATCTGTAAATTTTCCCCTAAATTCTCCCAAATTGGATGAGTCCAAGATGCTGTATCAGGAAAAGGTAATTCCTCTTTTTATCTGTTAGCAGATGAATCCCTCTTTTTATCTATTAGCAGATGAATACAAATTGTGAAATCTTATTGCATGAATTCGTTCTGTTCCTTAAAGGTGGGTATATAGGTTTTTCACATCACACAAAATTAAATAATATATATATATCACTGAAATTTATATGAAAAAACAATACAAATCATCAATAATTAAGAATCATAATATTACAAAAAAAATCGGGGGTGGTATTCCCTTAAAAGGCTGTGTTACCCATTAGGCTATTTTGAGATTTCGCACCAAAAAATAAAAAAAAAAGGTTTGTGGGAATGTTGATCATAAATAAGTGACTGGCATGTGACTAATGACGCATAAATTCCATAAGAAACATGTATATATTTTCCATAGTGTCTTTTTCGGACGCTATGTTTGAAGCTTCGTCTATGTATCTCTAGTATGTAAATGAGCAAATTGTAAAAATAGACAGTGTGTCCCGTCGGTGTCGACCTGGGCTGTGGTAAATCTCTTATTTCTCTTGTTGTCGGATGGTTTTCGACTACTGGGGTTTAATGAAAGAAAATTATACGGCTTTGGGAGTGTAAAGATTTTTTTTTTGTATTTTTGTAAAATTTTTGTCCCAAAATCTGAAGGACCACCTGTAACGGATGAAAAGGAAGCAGAATAAAACCGTGTCTTTTTATACTATTACAGTATTACTGTAAGTTTGGCTGCTTTTCTCTCAAAAACCCGATCTTCAGTGACTGTTTACAGCCACAAGAGTAGATGTTCAATGACCTGTCGCAGGTGTTACATATCTCCCCGTGTTTCATATTTGATATTGTCTTTTATTCTAGTCCGCCTTGATCACCGATTTCAACACTAACTTATGGAAATAAAATACAGCTCTACCCATACTCTTCTGTAATAAAAGAGCTGTGCAGTACACTCTGCATGAACTAAAGACGCAAATAAAATGTGGCACAAAGTCCTTGTGACATGTAATCCTTCAACAAAACATACAACGAATGGTGTTCAGAAATGGCACTGATAATGACAAAAGAACAAAATCATTGTTCCACTTTTGTAATATAAAATAGCGTATTTCACATGTGGCGGTACCTAATCGGATAAGGTTGTACACACGGTGGGCAGACGAGGGGTCGAATGGCTAGGTTAGAGATTATTCAGTGTCGACCGATTACAGTGCTGACAGCACTTTGATTTTTGTTGTTGTTTTTTTCATTAGCCCACACGTTCGGCACGAGTACTGATGCAGTTTCTAGGAAGCACAAAACGGAGAGATTGGTATATAAGTTATATGAACTTTGTTCTCAATCGATGTAACATAAACCCTGTTTTCTTAACTTTGATTTTTGAAAATACGCTAATTTCAAATTTCAATCTTCCACAACTATTTGATCATTGTTGCAAATATCCAAGTCAAGGACGTTAACACATTTTCATCATACATAAACATGCCTAGGTATGAAAATATGTAAACAAATATGTGAAAAAAAAAACAACAACCGTAATTAACGTAGGTTTTGAACAACTGCAAACAAAACATCCTTTGATGTAAGCAGGAAAAGATGATAGTGTGGTAATCAATCAACCAGAGCATCAAAGGTGCCACTGCAAAATTTCAGATCCATGGGACTAGGCCTAAGAACTGATCAATAACTACGACTCGTAATCAGTTCCGCGGTGGTGCGACGCCTTCAGTGAACAGAGAATCCGATTGAGGGCAATGTAACAACTTCCGGTTGGAAACTAAAGACTAAACTTCTTTGTTGTAAGGTTCAAGTCAACTATAATGCATGGATCGTGCATGGCATTTGTAATTCTAGTTTATTTGTATAACAGACTTGTCAACTAATGCCAATCGTGGAGCTTACGACTAGGTTTGAAAGGTATGACGCATGTGATAACTTGACGTGTTCCGCATTTTGTGTACCAGTAGACTTTCAACATAATATCAGAAGCTACCTTCAGTCTGAAGGTGTCTGCTCCGATGCTATTTTTGTGACTGGTCTTCGCTAACACCTTCAGTCCAGCCATTCATTAAACCCGTATGGAAAAAACACGATTTTACCCGCATCTTTTCGAACGGCTCTATGCGACAGAATTTCAAATGACAGCTACCAAAATGGGCATGGATTGTTAGATAAATGATTAATCTTTACAAAAAAACTGATGTTAGTTAATATCCAACTCTTACCTTTGTGCAAATCTGTACTTTTCAACGTAAATAATCATTGACCTACTTCACCAGAAATCAAAACATGGTTATCTTTTCAATGCGCATGTCTCGGCAGAAATCGCAGTATCTCTGACACGCTACAGGCTGGTTTAGTTGCGAATTTTGCAGTAAATAAACGCCCCTTGATCGAACTTTGCTGTATAGGGATAGGGAACCAGACTGTACAAATTTCAAATTCCGTTGAGTGCGCATGCCTGACTAACGGAAGTCGCCGTGTTAGTTGTTTACAAATTATGCTGGATTTATTTACATTGGGGAAAAAGGTAAATTCCCATTGATTTAATTAGTATTTTGCAGCATATTTTGTGTGCTCTTAAAGATTAATCATTTATCTAACGATCCATACCCATTTTATTAGCTGTCAATGGAAATTTTGTCGCATTGAGACGTTCGAAAAGATGCGGGTAAAATCGTGTTTTTTCCATACGGGTTTAATGAATGGCTGGACTGAAGGTGTTAGCGAAGACCAGTCACAAAAATAGCATCGGAGCAGACACCTTCAGACTGAAGGTAATCAGAAGCATGCATCTGAAATGAAAGTTTGGTTCTCCGGGTACGGTACCATACCGGCAGTGAATGTCTTGAAGAATGTATCCTGGTACAGCAGTGCTTAACACAGGGGTGACAAAGGTTTCAACGATAAAAAGAGTATAAGCAAATTCTAGTGGTAGAGCAAACTGAAAGGAAATCCTGGTAAATAAGACAAGTGAAAAAGATGCATGGCATAAATACCGCATGGTGTTAATAACACTTTTATCTGGCCTTAACCCTTAGACTGCTGAGCATAACTCACTGACCTTTTGCGGACAGCATAGATCAAAATCAGACAGCATAGAACATGCCGTCTGATCTTAGATCTACACTGTCAGATAAGTACCTTCAGTCTGAAGGTGTCTGCTCCGATGCTATTTTTGTGACTGGTCTTCGCTAACACCTTCAGTCCAGCCATTCATTCAAGGCTTCTGCAGAGAATAATCTAGCTGCCCGTCCCGCGTCCCTGACGCACAAAAATTGCTTGAGACGCACAAAAGCAATAAATGTGCGTCCCTCGGGACGCACAGGTTACGAAAAGCATATTGTACGAATAATTAGTAAATCTCACGATTGTAAAGTGATATTTTCGTTGTTTGCATTCGGATCACATACATTTCCTCTAAGCAAGTCATACTAGCATGATATTTATTTTCGCTCATCAAACATTTGCAGACGACTCCTCTTTCCCCCCCCCCTTTATTTTCATTTCATAAAACAACATTATTTCCACTCATGAACAGAATTTTAGGTTCCACTTATTGCTTTATTCAGAAATTTGTGTGAATTCACTTTTAAAATTCATTATTAAAGATAAGAAGATAGTTTGAAGTCCTTCTGATCGGACGACGCCACGCTGCTCATTGTAGTGTCATGGGTTTTCGCGCTTTTTTGTCGATCTATTTTTTCTTGACAGTTAGTTTCTGGAGAAGTATTACTACATGATTTGACATCATTTAGTCTGTTTAAATAGCAAGTAACTTAAAAACCAGTCACTTTACACTAGATAAGAAGAATAACACTTTCCTTACTCTGTCATAAATGACTTGCCAGCTTCATTATCATCCGGGTGTCCTTCGCATTTTATACTGATTGTGTTTAACCCATATTTCTGCCCGATGCACGCAAGCTAGGTTATATGAAGTTCTAGACGATAATTTCATGCCTCAGACTGACATTTAGGCAGATATCTTTCACCATCAAAGACCAGTCATTTCAAATTTCCAAATGTCAAAACCCGGGCTCAGGGAAGCTTGCCGAGTTGTTATCTTTTGTCAAGACATTCATGGACAAAGATTTGTTTCTCATTTTTCAGCCAATTTTCGTGTTTGTTATCCACTATGTTTAATCCATGATTGTGATTAATAAGAATCACGAAACCAAGCGCTAAAAACCAGAATTCAAGTTTTGGCACCAAGCCAGGTTAGCAACCGACTACAATCGATTCCGGGATTTGTCAATGGATTATCGAAATCGGAAGCCAAAACCAAGTGACTTTCGACTATAGTCGATCATCGGCCCACCACTAGGTGAAGGGTTAATAAATTCCAATTCTCTGATAGGATAGAAAATATTGTGGAAAATGAGAAACTTCTTGTTCCGAGCGCTTTCTTTTTTTCACAATATCATTGAAACAAGGGGATTGTTTGTGAAATGGTTAAACTGTTCCACATCATAGACATATGTTAATTTGTTTATAAAGTTACTAAAACCTATTTTCGGTTTTTTGTCTGTTATTTACATCTGCAAAAAAAGTTCTTAAATCATGAAATGTTTGCTAACAAACCTTAGTGGGACTCGGTATTTTTAAAGCTGGACTCATTGATTTTGGTCTGGGACTCATTGATTTCACACTTGCGAGTCCCAGGACTCATTGTTAGCAAAATCTAGATTATTCCCTGCTTCTGGAAAAAATACGATTTTACCCGCATCTTTTCGAACGTCTCAATGCGACAAAATTTCCAATGACAGCTAATAAAATGGGTATGGATCGTTAGATAAATGATTAATCTTTAAGAGCACACAAAATATGCTGCAAAATACTAATTAAATCAATGGGAATTTACCTTTTTCCCAATGTAAATAAATCCAGCATAATTTGTAAACAACTAACACGGCGACTTCCGTTACTCAGGCATGCGCACTTAACGGAATTTGAAATTTGTACAGTCTGGTTCCCTAACCCTATACAGCCAAGTTCGATCAAGGTGCGTTTATTTACAGCAAAATTCGCAACTAAACCATCCTGTAGTGTGTCAGAGATACTGCGATTTCTGCCGAGACATGCGCATTGAAAAGATAACCATGTTTTGATTTCTGGTGAAGTAGGTCAACGATTATTTACGTTGAAAAGTACAGATTTGCACAAAGGTAAGAGTTGGATATTAACTAACATCAGTTTTTTTGTAAAGATTAATCATTTATCTAACAATCCATGCCCATTTTAGTTGTTGTCATTTGAAATTCTGTCGCATCGAGCCGTTCGAAAAGATGCGGGTAAAATCGTATTTTTTCCAGAAGCCTTGAATGAATGGCTGGACTGAAGGTTTTAGCGTAGACCAGTCACAAAAATAGCATCGGAGCAGACACCTTCAGACTGAAGGTATCAGATAAGTAGATATATGAAGTAAATCAAGGGAGAAAAGTGTGCCAGATGCAGGACTTGAACTGATGACCCCAGGAACACTAGTACCGCAGCTCTACCAACTGAGCTAGCTGGTAGCTAGTCGCGAGTCTGTTCAACCTCATACATTACAACACTCCCCCCCCCCTCCTGACTTTTTCGGAGTAGCTAACTCCCCCTTCAGCCCCCGTGTACCGCCAGTACAGCGTCTTGCATTCACCAATTTACCTCGACGCCAATGAAGTTAATCAAGGCAGAAAAGTGTGTCTGATGCGGGACTCGAACTCATGACCCCCGGAACAGTAGTACCGCAGCTCTACCAACTGCACTAGCCGGGCATGTAGTCATGAGTCTACCCAACATCATATATCACGACATATTGTTTCCCCCCAAAAAACTTCAAAATACCAACATCAGGGGTTTCACTATGGAATTGTAAATTATGTTTTAGTTATTCAGCAGGATAAGAGTTAAAGGTGGCCCTTCAGATTTTGGGACGAAAATTGTACAAAAATGCAAAAATATCATCCTTATACTCCCAAAGCCTTTAAATTTTCATTCATAAAACCCCAGTAGTCAAACACCGTCCGACAACATGAGAAATTAAGAGATTTACTACAGCCCAGGTCGACACGGACGGGAGACATGTTCTATTTTTAGATGATCAATTCGCTCATTTACATACAGGAATACACAGATGAAGTTTCAAACATAGCGTCCAAAGAAGACATTATGGAAAATAATTATTACATGTTTGTTATGTAATGGAATTCAAGCATTCTGAGTCACGTTCCAGTCACTTGGCATTCCCAAAATGCTTTATTGATTTTTGGCGCGAAATCTAAAAATACCTTAAGAGGCTATGTAGCCTTTTAAGGGAACACCCATCAAAAAAAATTTTTTTTTGTAATTTTATGGATCTTAATTATTGATGATTGGTATTATTTTTTCATATGAATTTCAGTGATACATATATTTTTTAATTTGATGAGATGTAAAAATTCTAAATACCCACCTTTAATTGGTTTGATTGATTACAGGTGAAAGGCAAATGACTGACGCACAAATACAATAAACTTCAATTAACGGATGGATCCCAATTTTTTGTTGTCTAGTAAAGACTTACTGTAACCCATCAGGAGATAACAAAATTTTACAGGGTACCAAAAACATTTCAAGGACAATAATTTCAAGAACCTGAAATAGAATGATTTGATTTTGAATACATTTATTGTGGTAAAAAGATCCATAAAACATTATGCCTGTTTCCAACTTCCCCGTTTTTCACATTTGACCAAAAATCTGTTCTTCAAACACAGAACTGACTGGCTGACTGGTAAAGTCTTGAAGTCTAATAAAAGCGATCCACACAGACTGCTGAGATTATCCTTTGCATTTATTGATAAGTAACATGGAGTCTAGCCTCGGTGGCACAGTCGAGTACATACAGGACTCAAAACGGGGGGAAGAGGGGGGAGGGGGGGTTTACTGGTTTGATCCCCTGTTCAGCCAATTTCTTTCCAAGGATTGGTGATAATCATCATGGAAGCATTCATTTCCCTCTCGCCACTAATAATTGTTTCAATGATGGTTATGTGGGAAAGCAGCTATTGGCTTGGAAGGAATATTTTGTGAAGCACTAGTAACAAAAAACCCCAGGAAAGCATGGATGGGTGCACTGGCCAGTGCAATATATTTGAAATAATGTTGAAAAATCGCATTAAACATAATACAATCAATCGATCAATCAATCAGTCAGCATTGATAAAAGTTGAATATTATATCAGTTGATTCAAGAGAAATTATTTAGAACAATATTTTCTCTTGTCACAATGTTTTTGAGAGTGGAGTGCAAGAATGTACAATCATATGAAGATGGTGACCAGTAAAGGATTATGAGCCCTTGTTTCCGTATTACCATGCACTTAACCCTTTACCACATGATTTGAGGTTTTAATGACCCGGAGGAAGAAGCCTATTGAAACACATGGTGGGAAAAGGAGAAATGCTAATAACCAGCATTTTCTCATTTTCTACACTTTCAAGGGCAAATTTTAGTTTTTGAGCCAGTTGTCTGCCAATGATTTTAACCCATTACCAAACGACAATATTTTAGGTTTGTCCAGATTGAAAGCATTTGCAGACTACAAAATAAAAGTGACTGAAAAGTTGGAATTTGTTTTGTGAAGGGTAGAAAAACATTGTGGAAATAGGAGAAAATGCTGGTTACCAGCATTTTCTCCTTTTCCCACAATGTTTTCTAAAGGCTTCTTTCCTCGGGGGCATCAGAAGTAGGGATTGTGTGGTAATGGGTTACGGTAATTATGA
This sequence comes from Tridacna crocea, assembly GCA_943736015.1. Classification (NCBI taxonomy): domain Eukaryota; kingdom Metazoa; phylum Mollusca; class Bivalvia; order Cardiida; family Cardiidae; genus Tridacna; species Tridacna crocea. Next base: position 32,393,890 of record OX031059.1, read on the forward strand.
CAGTTTAAGTTGTCTTGTTGTGTGGTAAAGAGTTAGTGTCTTGACAGGAAGTTTGAGCGGTTTATAAAGTACTTGAGTAGAAATCTGAATACCGGAAGAACGTTGAGAGCCTGTAGAGTATGCATGTATAATAGTGTTTGTAATGTTTCTTTACCCTTAGAGCACTGAACTGATATAAATTAATGGACTTGTTCAAATGGGACAAAATTTAACGGTCTAAAGTATTTCTATCTTAACTCTTTACCACACAATCCCTACTTTTGACGACTCTGAGAGAAAATGTTGTAGGAAAAGGAGAAAATGCTGGTTTCCACAATGTTTTCTACCCTTCCTAAAACAAATTTTCATGTTTCAGTAACATTTATTTTGTCGTCTGCATATGCTTTCATTTTGGTCTGGTCCAAAATTTTGTTGTCTGGTACAGGGTTAAACTATGATTTGGAAATTCGAATAAAACCTTTAAGATAATTATTGGAAAAGGAAAAATTGCTTGTGATGGTTAACTTATCCTTTTCTTACAATGTTTTCTATCCTATCAGAAAACTTACCTCATTTGTACAAATTTCAAATTTGTGTAAGCAAAATGATTTAAGTTTAAAACAAGCAGAACTTTGTTGTGTGGGGGAAAGGTTAAACATTTTTTGGGCCAGAATATGTTACAAAGCTGCAGACATTGTAGAAATATTAACTATCCTCAGAAGCACCTTAACTCTTTGACACATTATCCTGGGTTTAAACAACCCTCGAGAAATAGCCATTTGAAAATCTTGTGGGAAAGGGAGAAAATGCTGGTTTCCAGCATTTTCTCACTTTAATTCCCACAAGGTTTTCCAGACTTTTACAGACAGACTCCATCATTTCAGTCACAGTTTGTTGTTTGCTTTAACTCATTACCAAACAACAAAATTTTAGGTTTGTTCGAAATTGAAAGCATCTGCAGACGACAAAATAAAAGTGACTGAAAATTTGAAATTTGTTTTGGAAAGGGTAGAAAACATTGTGGGAAAAGGAGAAAATGCTGGTTACCAGCATTTTCTTCTTTTCCCATAATGTTTTTCAAAGGCTTCTTTCTCAAGGTCGTCAAAAGCAGGGATTGTGTGGTAATGGCTTAATGCTTTCATTTCAAACCTGTATTTTGTTATTTGGCAGAGAGTGAGTTAAACCAGTTCCAGTGCCATGAATTACTGTACCTTCCACAATACTTATTGTAATAGTTATTGTGGCCAGTATAGATGGTAAAGACTGCACAAAATACCCAGTCTGATCTTTGATCTACATTGATCACTATGCTGAGAAGCTTTCTTGCAAACAGTAGCCATGGAAATGCAGCTCTTTGAGTCTGATTTCTTCCCCCTAAAAAAATACCCATTTTTTTTATTTTGCTTTTTCAAGGGTGTGCATCAGTGTTGCTCAAATTTTAATTAAAAAAAAAAGAAAATATATTTTTGGTACTTAATTAGTGTAAGACAGGGTATTTAGTCATATAAATATGACTGAAATCTTAGAAGAGAAGAGGAAAATGTATTTAGAAAGAATCAGCCTCGGAAGTGTTTAGTAAAGGGTGAACTGTTTACCAGAATCCCATTTTGTCACACTGCCAGTCTAAATTGAAAGCATAAATTTACAGCTCACAAACGTGATGAACTTTGTTTTTTGACAGGGAAAGAAACGTGAGAAAATACTGGTTGCCTGCACTTTTCTCCCTTTTCCACAATAATTTCAAAAGCCCTTTTCCTCTGGGATGCTTGGAAAAAGTTACGGGGTAAGAGTTAACTAGTAAGACTTAATGTACCGGTACAAGTACTCTTAGTTGGAAAGTTACTAACATAATTTATCAAGTTAAAGCTATATTGCTGGTTCTCAGTTCAGTTTTTAATGAGGATTTGATTGAAGGGAAATTTAACTTGTGGTAAGTTTTTGATCTTTGAAACAAAGGCCTTGGAGAGGACAACTTTTAGCAGTTGTATTTTTGAGCCATGCCCGAGTAAAAGAAGGTTTTACATTGTATTAACTCATTACCGAACAACAAAATTTTAGGTTTGTCCAAATTGAAAACATTTGCAGACAACAAAATAAAAGTGACTCAAAATTTGAAATTGGTTTTGTGAAAGGAAGAAAACATTGTTGGAAAAGGAGAAAATGTTGGTTTCCAGCATTTTCTCCCTTTTCCAACATTGTTTTCTAAAGGCTTTTATCTCAGGGTCGTAAAAAGTCGGGATTGTGTGATAAATGGTTAAAGCATTTCTGTAATACATTATACGGAGAAAGTCATCATTATGGATCTGTGAAATCTGTTTAGTCTTAATCCATTACCACACAATTCCCTACTTTTGACGCCCGAGAAAGAAGCCTTTTGAAAACACTATGGGAAAAGGAGAAAATGCTGGTAACCAGCATTTCTCCTTTTCCCACAGTATTTTCTACTCTTCCCAGAACAAATTTCTATTCTTTAGTCACCTTTATTTTGTCATCTGCAAATGCTTTCAATTTGACCAGTCTAAAATTTTCTCGTGTGGTAAAAGAGTTAATGAATGACTCATTTTAGCTATAGAAATTTCCTTTGACAAGCAGAAAATTTACAAATATCAAAAAGTTCCGACCCATGTCAGCCTTCGCAGGCAGACATGGGTGGATACTTTTTGGAGATACCTTAATTAAAGGTTTTATTCCCAATCATACTTTTGACAATTAAAATTTTGTCCTATTCACAAAAAATTTCAAATTTTCTGTCACTTTTATTTTGTCGCCTGTGCAAATACTATCGATTTGGACAAACCTGAAATTTTGTTGTTTGGTAGTGAGTTAAGCTGCCTTTTTATAGAGCATGGTTCGATTCTTTCAGATATGGTAGCGATAACCTCTTTTTATGGCTGAAACTACAATCAACTGAAATTATGAATTTCAGACAGATTTTATTGTTACTCAGTCTTATCTTGGTATAATTATGCTCTCCGCAAAAACCCCAGATTGTCCCCATGGCACTCGAAGAGTTAACAATTATGGATTTCCAAGAGCATTTCTCAGAAAAAGTTGGACAGCAGTGATTATTATCAAATTGTGTACACAGTTATTGTAAAGCCTGATCTTGCTCTTTACTGACCATAAAAGTCCTGTATATATATAGAGAGTATTAGTAAACTTTTATCAGAAAATATTTAGAAGAAGAATGTTTTGGAAAATACTGTGCAAAATAGAGAAAAGCTCTTGGAACTAGCATTATGGAAACCCTGTACCAAACAATATGATAATTGCTTGTTTTAACCCTTAAGCTGCTAGGCCTGACTCACTGACTTTTGTGAACAGTGTAGATTAAGATCAGACTGCACAGGACATGCAGTCGGATCTTTGATCTACACTGTCCAAAAAGGAGATAGTATTCCCCAAAACATTACTTTGAAATGATATTTTCTGGGTTTTTATTAAAGAATTAAAAATTACATTTTAGTTACTAAGCAGGATAAGGGTAAAGAACCCAGGGGAGAAAAGATGTCTTTAGCACTGTGGGAAATGGAACAAAAGCTGAAACTAAGCATCATATCGTCGCATCATACAGGATACTGTTTCAAGCTGTAGTTATGAAGTTTTGGAAGAAAACCGACAATATCCTAGCAAATAGCTCGGCTCGGCACAAAGTCCTCAAGATGAGCATTTGTTTGGCATTTGTTGTGATTGGTTCACTGTCAGGCCTCAACTTTTACCCTATTTACACTCTAGGGTCAACATTTTAAGTCAATTACTCATGAAACTTTGAAGAACATCATGCTCACACAAGAGGCCATATTTTTTGTCCAATGCTTATATGAAAGGTGTTCAAAATGTTTGTCTTGATGATATCATAGAAGAGGTAGAAAATGGGTCACGTTAGGTCAGAAACTGGGTCGCCAGGTCAAATCTTTGAAGGCCACATTTTGAGTCCAAAACTCCTGAAAGTTGGTTTGAATGTTTGGCTTGATGATAATATCAGACAGATTTAAAAATTGGTCACTCAGGGCCAAAAACCAGATCACTAAGTAAGTTCTGTACAAATAAATCTTGTGCACAGTTCAGAGGCCACAATTTCAGTAAAAACTCCTGAATTGAGGGCAGAATGTTTGTCTTGATAATGTCTTTGAAAAAGGGTAATGCAACATGAAAAACTAGATCTTATCTTTTGAAAACAATGTACACACCTACATTTTCTGTCCAATACCAATGAAAGTTGGTTGGAATGGTCATCGTGAAAATAACTTCAATGAGTCTAGAAATGGGTCATGTTGGAATGAATGAATGAATGAATAGTGTTTTATGGCCCGTTGACAACTTAGGTCATATTGGGCACACTTACTTAGTAAACAATAATGCAAGGTGAAAATAACATACATGTGCAACAACGTAAGACAAACATGATAAATGAGGAATGGATGAAACACAAAATGATGCCCCTTTTGTCCCCTTTTACGACATGCATGCTGTCACTTTTGTTCCGCCAGATGAAATGGCAGATGTGACGATCGCGGGACTGCAGTGGTTTATTGTTATACCCCGGATTAAACCACATGCCAATTGATTCCCATTCCAAACCCTATTTACATCAAGAAAAAAAAATATAGGATTTGGAATAAGAGCTACCCAGCCTGCTGCAATCCTACAAATTACTAGGAAAGCAGCCGTTTGTCTCTAATTTTAGTTGCCTTCTACGACATGCCATAGAGAAAGGCCGAGGTCCTATTCTATAAAGTAAAAAACCCCGGGACCCCACGGGGAGGGTCATGTTGGATCAAAAACTGGTTTTCCAGGTCAAATCTTTGAAAACCTTGTGTATATTCTAGTTGCCAAATTTTTAGTTTCAAAACTTAAGACAGTTGGTCAGAATGTTTGTGTTGATGATATCCCCGACCAGTTTAAAAATGGGTTATGGGGTAAAAAAAAAGTTTACTTGATCAAATCTTTCAAAAAGCTTGTGAACGCTTAATTGGCGACGTTTTCAGTAAGAAACTCATTTAAGTTGTTCAGAACATTTGTTCTTGGTGATATATCAGTTTTGAAAGTGGATCACATAGGGTCAAAAGTAGGTAACCAGGTCAAACCTTTAAAAAAAAACATGTGTATGTTTTAGAGGCAAATTTCCCAATCCAATGTTCATGAAAGTTGGTCTAAATGTTTGTCTTGATGATGTTCAGGATGTGTTTAAAATGAGTCATGTTTGGTCAAAAAGTAGCTCTCCAGGACAAATCTAAATGAAAGCTTGTAGTTACACTCAAGATGCCACATTTTCAGTTGTTCCATAAACAATTGGTCAGGATATTGGTCTTGATGATATTCAGGATGTGTTTGAAACTACAGATAGTCATGTGTGCAGATGACAAATGTGGCTCAATGAAGGGATTGATGCTTGAAAGGATGGAAAACACTGTGTGAAAAGGAGAAAATGCTTGTGTGTTAACTTTTATTTCAAATATCTTCTTCTCTGAAACTACTAATCCAATTTTGATGAAACTTCCAGAGGACCCTGCTATGATCCTCTTCAGACCTCCTTGAAAGAATTTTATTCCGTAAAAATCTTGTGTTGCCATGGCAACAAAATTTAAAAAATATTGAAAATTTTCAAAAATCTTCTTCTCTAAAACAGTAAGGTCTAGGGCTACCAAATTTGGCATGTAGATTTATCTAGTGGTCCTCTACCAAGTTCCTTCAAGTACCGATAATGGCCCTGGGGTCAAAATTGGCCCAGCCCCAGGGGTTGAAAGTTTTATATTTGCTAATGTAGGAAAAACTTTAAAATCCCTCTTGTACCTAGCCAAAGGGCCTAGGGCTACCAAATTTAGCATGTATCTTTATCAAGTGGTTGTCTAGCAAGATTGCCCTTATAATTATAGCTTTGCAGTCAAAATTGGCTTTGCTCAGGGGTCACAACGTCCTCGTAGGATTAGATAGAAAAAAATTTGCATGTTCTCAAGTTTGGCACCAATTGGTCAAATATTGTAATGTTTGGCTTGTAGTGTTTTTACTTAATAGCCAGTGAAGCGATACAGGGCCATCATGGTCCTGTTGTTTCTTTTCTCACAGTGTTTTTAAATGCTTTATTTCGTAGTGTCTTCAAGGACTGTGTTATAAAGGGTTAAGTGGCATAAGTTTTACTAAATCTAATGTTAAATACTACTTCTTTTTTCATTGGAACATTTATGTATGGCATGGCTTACCTATTCTCTGCCAAGTTGTCTTTGATGAGCCTAGATTATTTGACACACTATCTGATAACAGCTCATTACATTGACTCTTTACTATAGTCCAAAATTTTAGACTTGTCCAAATTGAATATATTTGCAGATAATAAATTAGATATTATGGCTCCAACATTCATTGGATTTGTCTTTGAAGGGATAGGAAACATTGTGGAGAAAATGCTAGTTGCTAGCATTTTCTCATCTGCATGGTTTTTTGGCCTTTACTCCCAGGATTGTTAAAACTTTGGATTGCTTAGAGTATTCAGGATTAAATTGAATATTTTGTTGCTGTGCACTACTAAAAGTATCTAATTTTGAATAAAAAAACCAACAACTGATCACCAATATCAAGGTTTAAGTCATCAGTTGAGATGTTTATGCATTTTTTCTATGTAATTTTCCTTTCGTCACATGCTTTTGAAAGCTTTTATTAAGACAGAGGTGTAAATATTTACTTTAAGACATGGGTTAATGTGCATTGTTTTGGCCATGGAAGGATTTTTGGTAATGTTTACATTCTTGATATATACATAGTTGAAAAACATGGATGATACCCTAAAATTATGTTGAATACATAAGTTTGGAAAAATTTCAGTTTGTGGATTAGTTTAAGAAACAAGCAAAATTAATGTGCATCTTTTTTAAATGTGCTAGTGTGTATGTGCCGTTTATCACATAAGTCATCTCATTACCAATGGACAATATTTTAGGCTTTTCGAAAATGAAAGCATTTGCAGATGACAAAAATAAAATCGACTGTCAGGATTTGAAATTTGTCTCCTTTTACCACAATGTTTTTTAACGCTTTTCTCCACCCGGGGTTACTGGATATAGGACACTCGGAGGGTACAGGAACTCGGAGGTAAACAAAGATCGTCACGGTAGAGTAGGCTCGATGTTTATCCTGGGTTATTTTTAAAAGACAACCCCTTTCGAATATTAAGTAATCGTATATGTTAAGTTTAGAAGCCAAATGATCTGTAACCGTTATTGGTGTAAGCTTACAGGCCATTTTACAATGAAAAGGAATCATATAAACTGGAAATTTTACTATTTTGAAAATCAGTTTCAGCTCTAACCGTCTCATTGTAGGTCAAGGGGTGATTTGTCGCAATACTTCTATTAGTGTCTTAAATTATAGGGTCTTTTTTTAAGGATCTAACACATTTTCAGTTTCCTGTAGTGTTGGGCAATCGGTTTAAAATCTCAATCGATTATCGCTTTGTAATCGGAAGAGCAAACCAACTAGCTATCGATAGTACAATCGGTTTAGACTGTCATTCCATTTAACTGAGAATGACTTTTTGCTTAAAATACTGTGACAATATTGTAAACATGACAGTCTTCATGTATTAAATTTATAAAGATGTTGCATTCTGCACTCTAATCATTATCATTCATTTTGTTCCTTATAATTTCCAAACGACTTAAAAAAGAATCAGACATATACCTTATAGTTCAAACATTTGCAGACGACCCTCTTTCTCCCCATCTTCCCTCCCCCCCTTCTATATTTTCATTTCATAAAACAACATTTTTTCCGCTCATGAACAGAATTTTAACTTCCATTTACTGCTTTATTCAGAAATTTGTGTAAATTCAATGTTAAAATTCATTATTAAAGATAAGAAGATGGTTTGAAGTCTCTCTGATCGGACGATGCCACGCTGCTCACTGTAGTGTCATGGGTTTTCGCGCTTTTTTTGCGATCTATTTTTTATTGACAATTAGTTTCTGGAGAAGTATTACTACATGATTTTACATCATTTAGTCAGTTTAAATAGCAAGTAACTTAAAATGCTGTCACTTTACACTATATAAGAGGAATAACACCTTCGTTACTCTAGCATAATAGACTCGCCAGCTTCATTATCATCCGGATGTCCTTCGCATTTTATACTGATCGTGTTTAATCCATTTTTCTGCCCGATGCACGCGAGCTAGGTTATATGAAGTTTTAGATGATAATTTCATGCCTCAGATTGACATTTAGGCAAATATCTTTCATCGCCAAAGACAGGTCATTTCAAATTTCCAAATGTCAAAACCCGGGCTCAGGGAAGCTTGTCGAGTTGTCAACTTTTGTCAAGACATTCATGGACAAAGATTCGTATCTCACTTTTCAGCCAGTTTTCGTGTTTGTTATCTACTATGTTTTAAATCCAAGATTGTGATTAATAATAGTCACAAAACCAAGCGTTAAAAACCAGAATTCAAGTTTTGGCACCAAGCCAACTTATCAAACCGACTACAATCGATTCCGGGATTTCTCAATCGATTATCGGAATCGGAAGCCAAAACCAACTGACTTTCGACTATAGTCGATCATCGGCCCACCACTAGTTTCCTGTATGTAAAAAATCACACGTTTTAAACCAGATGAAAGTGGGAGGTATAGAATTTTTGGGTATGGTAATTCTGGGAGGTATGATATGGTTAACTCGGAGTCTCATCATATTCATGATATGGGTGAACTAACAGGATCCATATATTGACGAAGATGCTCGTTTGTCTCTGAACCTCACCAGGCTTTAATTCTTCAAAATAGTGCCCTGTTTATAATAAGCCTATAAATTATACCATGTAATACAACCTTTAAGCAAATATCTCATCATGATATTGACGAAATTTCAATTCTACTTCCAAAAGTAATAGAAAGTCTTGAAGAGTAAGTTCACGTACATTCCTAGCCTCTGGTAGACTGCCCTTCGATAATGTTTGCTATTTGCTCTTCTTTGATGTTGTTGAATGGTTTTCAACAGTGAATACATCAAAGATGCGTTACAAATTCCCTCAGACAGTGCAGTTTTGGAATATAGGAAGTCACCTTGTTCATAAAAGAACGTTTGCCTAAGAGTTTTGGGTCTTTTCAAGTCAGATATAAATGAAAATACTGTCAATAAAATATTTTTCTCCTTTTTAACGGACAAACATGTTCATGAAAGAAAGTCTGCATAAGAGTTTTGAAAGTCTATTCAAGTCAGATATAAATGAAGATACTGTCGATAAAATATTTTTCTCCCTTTCAACGAACAAACGTTCGCAATTAAAACTCTATCAGACGTTTAATTCACAGTGAAGCTTTCTTCCCGAGCTACCACCTTTATTAAGCGACCAGCACTAAATTTCCCCATTCAAAAGCGTAAAACTCTTAATTAACAAGAACGCTTTCCAGGAAAAACATGTCGAGCCCGCGTGACCTTGACTTTGGGCCCAGATGAAAAAATATTTCAAATGGCACATCTACTCATGATGGAGAACGATTGTAGAAATTTATATTGAAATCCATCTAAAGTTGTAGGAGTTATGGTCCAGACAAAAATTTGACCTTAAGTGTGACCTTGACCTTGGGCCTATCTGAACGAATGTTTCAAATGGCACATCAACACGTAATGGAGAGCAATTGTGTCAAATTCTGTTGAAATCAATACCGATTTGTAGAAGTTAAGGATCAGGCGGACGGATGGACGCACACACAAACATGCACCAAACTGTCATTGTGACAACAACTTGTATGTCTCGCTCACTGCAAGCCGGCTCAACAAAAATTGTTGTCGCTGAAAAATCGTTTTATAAGAAGCTTCAACCAATGTTTTGGTACTCACTATAATCGTCTCGTCAAGATGATTTTCATAGGTACCAATAACACAGGTTTTGGTGGAATCTCGTGTAAACTTTTATCAATGGAAACCAGATTTGAACCTCTTACTAGGACAAACTAGTAAAAATATACATAACGAAAAGACGATTTTACATCTCTAAAAGGGACAAATTTTCAGTTGATTTTTATCCACAAATGAAGATTTAGCGTGTAGACTAGGACAGCCTCTATGAGCAGTTCTAACAGGTAAACAAAGCCGTAATTGACAACAAAAATATGAAATAGTAATGTGCATACATTCCAGTTTAATAAAGGTGGGATGCGAGGCTGTGGACATAAAAAAGACAAACTATCCTGTCGGTTACTGATCTACCTTCATTGCATACATTGAAAACTTACCTTCCCTTAATACCTACCTCTGCCTACCTACCTACAGACACATTCATATGATCTCACATTAACATTTTCAAAAACATTCAGCTCATCGAAAAATTAAAACGTCAGAGTTCTCAAACCCATACCTCCGAGTTCACAAAATTACATTTAGAAATTATTCCGAGAATTCCCTTATCAAATTTTGTGATATGTCGTTAATGTTTTTATGTATATAGAGTTTATCCTTATATATGAGTGCGCTATGACACCTAAGATCTGTAGTAAAATAACGAAATTTTGATTTAAAGATGGCAGTTTGTTGCTAAAATGGTATATTCGTTCAATATTAACCAGTGCAAACGAATAATCTCGCTGCATTAACATAATTCCAAGTTTAAATAGAATATTATCTTTAAGTGACCACATAATAAGAAACGATGTTCATAAACTGTTTCATTATTATGTTGGCCAATAACCTACATGTATATCACCAATAATATCCGATTTTACTTTAACATCATATTATAGATGATATAATTCAGACGCTGGTCTATCGTTGTTTACCTCCGAGTTCCTGTACCCTCCGAGTGTCCTATATTGGGTAACCCTGGGTGTTCTCAGTGTCGTCAAAAGTAGGGATTGTGTGGTAATGGTTTAACCCATTACCACACAATCCCTACTTTTGACGCCCCTGAGAAAGAAGCCTTTAGAAAACATTGTGGGAAAAGGAGAAAATGCTGGTAACCAGCATTTTCTCCTTTTCCCACAATGTTTTCTACCCTTCACAAAACAAATTTCAATTTTTCAGTCACTTTTATTTTGTTGTCTGCAAATGCTTTCAGTTTGGACCAGTCTAGAATATTGTCGTTTGGTAATGGGTTAAACTGGTTGTTATAAGTCTTGTAGGGTGAAAAAAGCTGTTAAGTTTTCTATGGTGTGATGATTGTTGGACATACATTTAACCCTTTATCACATATCCCTATATTGAACCAACTCTGTATAGCCAATGCGCTTTTGAAATCATGATTGGAAAAGGAGGAAATGCTTATTATCATTTTTTTTCTCCACTTCCCACGATATTTTCTACTTTTTCAACAAAAAAATTTGTCACATGATTTGCCTTAGTCTCCCGCAGAGGCTTCCAATTTAAAGAAGTTTAAAATGTATCATATGATAAGCAGATCATAAGTGACAAAATTATGGACTTGTCTAAATATAATGCTGTTGCAATTGAAATATGGTTAAAATGATGAAAGTTACATGTACAGCTTTGTGTGTAGAAAACATTTTGGGTAAAGGAGCATGTGACTGTTGCATTCACTTTCACCTTTTCTGATATAATTTTGTAAATTTCCCCATATCCTCTTGTTATACAAGATAAGGGTTGTTAAAGGTAGGGTGTGTTTTTATATCCTGTAGAAACTTACCTATATATCATGTCCCATTGTGAACACAGTTTCTCTGGGTTTGAAGTACTTTTGAAAACCCTTTGAATAGTGTGAACCATGAAAAACAACGGAAGTGTTGAAGTTGGTGATCACAAGAAAGCCTTTATAGAGAATAAGCCTGTGTCTTCAACAAATTATGCTCAGAACATCTGTTGGAAATGTCGGTATGTTAACCAATGAACATTCATATGCAGCATTGAGATAATGCTGTAATTAAATTGCTAATGAATGCACTAATGGTTCTATACCCAGATGATTTTGAGTGCTATGGAAAACATTGTGGGAAATAAAGCATTTATTTGTGGCAAGCACTAATTTTGCTTCATCTCTAAAGATTAACTCTTTACCAAACGACAAACTTTTAGACTTGTCTAAATTGAAAGCATTTTGCAGACAACAAAATAACTGTGACTCAAAAATTAAAACTTGATTTCAAGAGTAGAAAACTCTGTGAGGAAAGGAGAAAATGCTGGTAACCAGCATTTTGTCCTTTTCCCACAATGTTTTCTGAAGGCTTTTTCCGCTGGGTCATAAAAACCAGGGATTTTTTGGTAAAGGGTTAAAAAAGACTTTTTTCTGTTCTATTGAAAACGGTTTCTTTCTCAGACACTATTTCTGATGTGTATAAGTTTGGCCCTGATCTAGCCTGTACAATGAGGAGAACGGAAGACAAGTAGTAAGACTTTTAAAACAAAGTGAAACAAAAACAAATTGCATGGTAGAAGTAGATGCTTTTTTTTCCATAAAGCTCTCTATTCAAGGGTATTTGGAATGGTTGTGATAAGTATCAAATTTTGAATTTACAAATTTCAAAATAATATACTTAAAACATTTCCAATCTTTCAAGATCCTATGAAGGAGAGGTTTTAAAAAATGGTGGGAAAAGAAAAAAATGCTTGCAACTAGACTGAAAATATCCATTGAATTAATTTGTTATGACTATCTTAAGTATGAAAGTACTGTCATATGTATGGAAGTTATGTAAGAAAATTTTAGAGAATTTAGTGACAAATATACCCATCATTTTAATGTATAAACTATCTTTATAATTTTCCTGTTTCTAAGGTAACAGCACAGGTGACAAATTATTTCCTCATGAATAGATGATCAGGTTAATTAAACTTGAGAATTGCAAAAAGCATTTACACTCAAAGCTTGAGCTTTGAAGATTTGTCCAAGCTAAAATGATAAGCATACAACATGAGTTATTGTAATTTTGCTCAAAACGATGGGTTCAGTCTTTTAAAGGGCAAAAAGCATTAGATTTCGCGCCAAAAATCAATAAAGCATTTTGGGAATGTCAAGTGACTGGCACGTGACTAATAACGCTTAAATTCCATTACATAACAAACATGTAATAATTATTTTCCATAAAGTCTTCTTCGGATGGATGTTTGAAACTTTGTCTGTGTTTTCCTGTATTTAAAAGAGAGAATTGATAATCTAAAAATAGAATGTGTCTCCCGTTGGTATCAACCTGGTCCGTAATAAATCTCTAATTTCTCCTGTTATCGGATGGTTTTTGACTACTGGAGTTATATGAACGCAAATTAAAAGTCTATGGGAGTATAAGGATTATTTTTTTTGCATTTTTAGCTCACCTGAGCACAACGTGCTCAAGGGGAGCTTTTAGGGTCACCCAGTGTCTCTCTGCGTCGTCAACAATTCTTTAAACATCAACTCCCCTTAAACCGCTAGGCCAATTTGGACCAATCTTGGCTGGAATGTTCCTTGGGAGGTCCTCTTTAAAAATTTTTCGCAGAATTTGATTCCGTCAAAAACTCTGTTGCCATGGCAACGAAATGGAATTTTTTAGGAAATTCTTTAAAAATCTTCTCCTCTGAAACCGCCTGCTAGATTTTAAAATAATTTCACATAGATGTTCCTTGGGTGACCCTTTTCAAAACTTGTTCGTGAAATTTTGATCCGTCAAGAAACATGGCTCTGGTGAATGGGGGCTTCTTGCACTATACAGAAATGAAGGAATTTTTAAAAATTCTTCTTCTCTGAAACCGCTGGCCAGATTTTAAAAAAAATTTACGGAGATGTTCCTTGGGTGACCCTCTTTGAAAATCTTTCGTGAAATTTTGATCCGTCAAGAAACATGGCTCTGGTGAATGGGGGCTTCTTGCACTATACAGAAATGAAGGAATTTTGAAAAATTCTTCTTCTCTGAAACCGCTGGCCAGATATTAAAATAATTTCACAGACTTGTTCCTTGGGTGACCCTTTTCAAAAATTGTTCGCGAAATTTTGATCCGTCAAGAAACATGGCTCTGGTGAATGGGGGCTTCTTGCACTATACAGAAATGAAGAAATTCTTAAAAAATCTTTCTTCTCTGAAACCGCTGGTCAGATTTTGGAATAATTTCACAGAGATCTTCTTTGGTTGACCCTTTTCAAAAATTGTTCGTGAAATTTTGATCCATCAAGAAACATGGCTCTGGTGAATGAGGGCTACTTACGCTATAGGGAAATGAAGAAATTCTTAAAAATTCTTCGTCTCTGAAACCGCTGGCTGCGCTATAGGGCTATGAAAAATTCTTAAAAATTCTTCTTCTCTGAAACTGCTTGTCAGATTTTGAAATAATTTCACAGAGATATTACTTGGGTGACCCTTTTCAAAATCTGTTCGTGAAAGTTTGATTCGTCGAGAAACATTGCTCTGGTGAATGGGGGCTACTTGCACTATATCGGGTAAGACACAATATAGGGATCATTTGAAAAAAATTGGTTGTTATGTCAAGTTATTTTATATTTACACCAGTCCTACATCAGTGAAACCTATGTGTAATAATTTGTTAGTGTATGGTAAAGTCTCAGCCAAAATTTGAGCACTTAAGATCAAAAGGCCTCCGAGATATAACATGAAACATACCCCCAAAATGGTACTTTTTTTGCGTTATGTTGTTGCACTTAGAATTTCACTCTTTTTTCAATTTGCACTACTTGTTAAATATTATGGTAGGTGCTCAGTAGGTATATTCAACAGATAGTAAAATTATCAAGGATTAATTTGATGTTTGATTAGTTAAAATTGGTTAAAGAATATGAAAAATATGACGAAAACTGTAAATGTAGTAGCATGTTATGCAGATTTAATCTTGAATATCTCTTGTTTGTTATAGGATGAAAAAACCTTCTTAATACAACTTTTTTCAGTACTTTTTGTTATAGAATTACAACTTTGATAAGGTTGATCAATATGGAAAAGCATTTGGAAGTGTTATTAACAAAAAAAAATTTTCATGATTTTTTCAAATGTACAAAATGCCTTTTCAGAAAAATAGTAGAGTCCGTAACCATGTAAAATTCAGTGGATATAAGTCTCTAAAGATACTTCACAGCAATTCATTATTCACTCATGACCTACACAGATTTCAGAAAATATATTCGACAACATCTTTCCCCTAAGACAAAGCGCTTAACCAACTTTAATGGTTACGGACTCTACAAAAAATGTGTAGTGTCCGTAACCGTAAAAAAACCCCCAGTTTTCCTCATTTTTTTTGCCCCACTTAAAATCACAAATTAAGTTTTAATGTTTTTTTTTCATCACATATAGCATCCCTTGTTTATTTTGAGGATCATGATTGGTGATGTAATACAGTAAATCTCCTTGATTGTATCATATCTATAAGCACCATTTTTTCCACTGTGGCATCACTGTAAATAGTTTAGTCATAGAAAATCTATTCAAATGATTCATTATAAATCAGTTTGTTTTATCAGCTTAATATGGTTCCAACATTAGAAAACACCAAAGTTTTCCAGCTAATAAGTTAATAAAGTTAAGTTTATTTCCCATCTTTCTTTACCAATAATTGTGTAGTGTCCGTAACCAAATTATTATAAAACTAAAATTATACTTTTGCTGCACAAAAAAAAAAATTTAGCTGTCTTTTACATTCTGTAGGTAACATTACTAATTGAGAAAGCTTTATTGGCACAATTTATATTTTCAAGATACATTTTGTTGAAATAGTAGTTTTCTCCCTTAATATCATTCATTGAGAATAATTGCAGTATTTTATAAGCATCAGTAACTTAAAGGCAGACATAGTTCCAAAGCTTAAATATCCATTATTCAGACAGGATACAATTCCAAATAAAATACCAGAACATGTTCTTTACACAGATGATAATAAAGAATGGTGTGAAGTTACGGACACTACATGATTTAATATATAGTATATATGTATCAAATATTTTGACATTAAGTTACACAGAAATAATAATAACATAGCTTTTGTTAATTGATTTTGATAACACTTACAAGTCAGATGTTGAAACTTACTTTAAGGCCAAAATCAATTACAATATACTGTTTAACATGAACATAATTTAGATGCCTACAAATCGAGGGCTAAGTGCAAAACTTTTGTAACTAAAAACCCATCTTAAACACCCAAGTTTAGAGGCAAATTTGACTCCTTAGTAAACAATGTAAATTTAGGTGCTATTGCTCATGATGAGCAATGGCACCTAAATTTACATTGTTTACTGAAGAAAACATCTTATAACCCCTATAAAGGAGTCAGTTGTGCCCCTAAACTAGGGGTTTTAGATAGGTTTTGAGTTACAACAGTTTTGGACTCGAAATGTTCTTTTTACTTACTTTGTCTGGTGTTCATTTGCTGGTTGATTGGAGTTTAATGCCCCTTTCAACATCTATGTTATATCACGGCATCCCATGTTTTCCTGGCTTACTCACACCAGTACTTACACAACCTTCTTTCCATGTCGCTGACAACTTTCCCACTTGATACAGAGGCGGGAGGTGAAATTGAACATTTCACACTTTGTTTTTGAGCCCAAAGAAATAACAGACATTTCCAAAAGTTGATGAAAGACTATAAATATGTTTATTTCCATTGAAGGTGGCCCTTCAGATTTTGGGACGAAAATTTTACAAAAATGCAAAAAAATCATCCTTATAGTCCCAAGGCCTTTTAATTTTCATTCATAGTAGTTGAAAACGGTCCGACAACACGAGAAATTAGAGATTTACTACGGCCCAGGTTATCACCAATGGGAGACACATTCTATTTTTAGCTGATCAGTTCGCTCATTTACTTACAGGAATACACAGAGGAAGCTTCAAACATAGCATCCGAAGAAGACATTATGTTTGTTATGATAGGGAATTTAAGCGTTATGAGTCACGTGCCAGTTACTTGACGTTCCCACAATGCTTTATTGATTTTTGGCGCGAATTGTAAAAATAGCTTAAGAGGCTACGTAGCCTTTTAAGGGAATACCAACAAAAGAAAAAAAAATGTAATTCTATGAATCTTAATCATTGATGGTTTGTATTATTTTTTTCATATGAATTTGAGTGATATATATATTTTTTAATTTAGTGAGATGTAAAAATTCTAAATACCCACCTTTAAAGGAAAATGCATGGTGTCATGAACAGATTTATCTATATTAGAACTATCATGTGCCCAAAAAAAGAACCTTTACTAATAGTTTTCATGTTTATTCCTACAGAAATAGGTATAGGAGAACATAATATGATATCATTCATACGAAAACAGATAGTTGTTAAAGAGTTCATTTCTTTTTTCTGCATTGTTCATATTTGTATTTGCAAAAATTACTGATATACAGGGACTTTTTTTTAATTATATCATAAATTACATAATAAAGTATTGAAACAAGCACAGTTCAATACAAATTTCAAGATAATAGACAGATTTGCCTTTGTCATATGTTCATGTAGAGTCCGTAACCAAACTTACAGCTTTTTCGTTTTCAAAATTTGAATTGATATAGACAGAGTCTGATAAAACTTTTTTTATTTCTGTATGTTGATTATAAGTTAAACTTCAAGTTTTGTGTAATAATAGTGTCTAAAGATGAGAACTGTATTTTTGAGCAGAGTTGAAACATGGCAATTTTTCGGCAATATTTTTTGCAAGATTTCTTGTAAGGATTATGAGATGTAATTATCATTTTGGGTTGTATTTTTTGTTTTATACCAGTTAAAAATACGAGGAAATTTGAACTGTATGACATAAAAAAAAAGAAAAACATAATTTCAAGTATTTTATTGATGTTATATCCCTGTGTAGTGTCCGTAACAAGCTCTAGACGGTCAATTTGTCTGCTAAAAAAAAAATGTATTTCGTGCGCAGCAA
Organism: Tridacna crocea; assembly: GCA_943736015.1. Classification (NCBI taxonomy): domain Eukaryota; kingdom Metazoa; phylum Mollusca; class Bivalvia; order Cardiida; family Cardiidae; genus Tridacna; species Tridacna crocea. The sequence continues at coordinate 32,411,663 of OX031059.1, forward strand.
TCTACAAGATATTTTGGTTTCTTGAACTTAAAGCATAGTACTAAATGAAAAACTACTTCTTTTGTCAATTAAGGGACCTTCATTTTTCACCCCCAAGTGCAACACTACTGTTCCCTATATTGTGTCTTACCCGTATGGAAATGAAGAATTTCTTGAAAATTCTTCTTCTCCGAAACGCTTTGTCAGATTTGAAATTTATTTCACTGAAATATTCCTTGAATGACTTTTTTCAAAATTTGTTTGCGAAATTTTGATAGGTCAAGAAACATTGCCCTAGTGAATGGGGGCTACTTGCACTGTATGGAAATTAAGAAACTCCTAAAAATTCTTCTGTTCTGAAACTGCTGGTCAGATTTTGAAAAGACTTTTGCTTGGCAAAAAAATGATTTTGTTCCCAGTGTTTCAATACCTTCAGAAAATAAAGGCTATGGTCCTCTCAAAAATTCAGGTGAGCAACCCAGGGCCATCTTGGCCCTCTTGTTGTAAATTTTCGTCCCAAAATCTGAAGGGCCACCTTTAATGTAAGAATGGAACTTGGGCTGAAGTAGTATAGTAATTGCATGTGTGCATGAAGTATGAAAAGCACGGATAGAAACATCTTTGCAAGCAAAGGAAACTAAGATAGTACCCTTGGCAGCTCACCTCTTTAAAAATTAAAGGTCCCGCTGCACCATTTCATTGGATGCTATCAAAACCCATTGCGTCCAATCAAACCATCCGTAACAAATATTTCGCAAAACAAAGCAATAATGGCGGTGCCCGTAATGGCGGAGCCCGTCAAAAATGAAAGTTGTTGTGTCTGTGATGAAAACTTGCCAAAAAAGAGTAGACAATCAATTATGTGAAATATTAGGACGGATTCCACAGCCGAATGATTGCGAATCATCGTATGTCTGTTGGTCTTGTTTTTGATGTGATGAATCCAAAAGCGCAAGCAAATTTGATACATAGCCTAACAAATATTATTATGAGTATTTTGATTGGTCAGAAATAACATCAGCAAAGGTTACACAACTCATGATATTTGATAGGTGGCGCAGCGGGCGTTTCGATTTTTAAAGAGGCGAGCGGCCAAGGGTACATGGCGAACAACATGGAGTTAGTATCCTTTGCTTGCAAAGATGGGCTAGAAAATCATGGCTGACTATTGTAAACATCAGTATATCCACCTACTTGTTAGACTCTCCATATTTTCTCAGCTCCCTGCTAAATTGACCTTAACAAGTGTAAACGCAAATTTGGCACGCCCCTCTTAATAACGCGCTATATCGGTTGTCAAGCCTGTCAAGCTAACCAGAAATTATGTCGACTTTTTTTGTTTACATGACACCTAATGCTGCGTTTTCATTGGCCGATCAGACGTTAGTAGACCTGTCAATCAAAATGGGCAGAAAAGTCAATTGTAAACCTTTTGACTCGTACAGATTCAAAGTTTTTACAGGCAACAAAATATGGCTCAAATGTTAGGATAAATTTGTTCATTTTTAATGCTTGAAAACTGTGTGGGAAAAGGAGATAATGATATATAGTTATAATCAGCATTTCCTTCCTTTCCCACAAGGTTTTCAAAAGCTGTCTTCCTCAGGATCATGAGATTGTGTTGTAAAGGGTTATTGATATAGACATGCTTTCACTTACATGCTAGGTTTCTGATACCAACTCTAAATTAAGCCTTTACTTAAAGATCCTGCATTTTAAAAACCTTGAGGAAAAGTACTTTTAGAAACATCTAGGCAAAAAGAGAAAATGCTAGTAACCAGCATTTTCTCCCTATACCACAAATTTTTCTTAAGCCATCAGAGAACATGATCTCATTTGTATTAACCGTTTACCGACCAACAAAATTTTAGACTGGTCCAAATTAAAAGCACTTACAGACAACAAAATAAATGTAACTCAAATATTCGAATTTGTTTCCAGCAGGGTAGAAAGCATTGTGGAAAAAGGAGAAAATGCTTGTTACTTGCATTTTCTCCTATACCTACAATGTTTTCATAAGGTTTCTTTCTCGGGGTCATAAAAACCAGGGATTGTTTGGTAAAGGGTTGAAGTTTGAAATGTTTTTAGCAAATTCACAGTCCAAAATTTGTTATTTGGAAAAGTGATAGGAGACAAAAATCAATGATTATGAACTAAACCATAGTGTTAAATGGCTGTTCAAAACAACAATAAATTTGCCCTTTTGCCACAATGCTTTCATAAATGGTTTGAGACTAGTTGCTAACACAACTAACAGTAATGTCACATTTCAAGAAAATTGGGCAAATGGGGGAGATATTACGCACTTTATAAGTTGAATGAGTTTCAGAAATAAAATTCTATTGGATTTTCTAGACAAAAACTTCATGTATTTCTCAAAGCACTAGAATTTGTCTTAATCCATTGTGGAACAATCTATTTTTTGTTTTTAGAAATCTGAGGCATAGACTGAAAAAATGCATTCTGAGAAAAAAGGAAAAATGTTGGTATCCAGCAAATTCTTCTTTTTTCCACAATGATTTGATCTTATGTAAGACAAAGTCCGCATCTTAACCACATTTAACTTATTATCAAACGACAAAATTTTAGGCTTGTCCAGATCAAAAGCATTTGCAGACGGCAAAATAAAAGTGACTGAAAATTTGAAAATATATTTGTTTTGTAAAAGGTAGAAAACATTGTAGGAAAAGGACAAAAATGCTGGTTACCAGCATTTTCTCCTTTTCCTACAATGTTTTCTAAAGGCTTCTTTCTAAGGGTCGTCAAAAGTAGGGATTGTGTGGTAATGGATTAATTAGTGGTCTGCATTTATGTTTAATTGGAAAAGTCTAAAATTTTATCATCTGGTAAGGAATTGTGGTAATCTTCAGTCTTTTAATACTTACAGTATGACACTGGAAGAAGGAGACGAAGAACAGAAAAGGTCTCCACTCCGGCCCATAGTACAAACCAATGGTGAGCCCATACAGACTTGTAACCGAGCCAGACCAATGATACATCCCTGTGTGGATCCACCAGTCTGCGAGGACTGCCAGAAACAAGAGTTATCTTTCTTTGACCCAGGATGTCCAGGGTGTGGCGAAATCTTAACCAGTTCAAATACAAAGATTGGTGAAATTTTTGCCATACTAAGACAATGGACCCCACAAACACAGCAAAACTTGGATCTCTTAATAAATGAAGTAAGATACTTTTTTATACCCCTGTAAAATGAATGTTTTTCGTGGGTATACTGGAATCAGCCTGTCCATCCGTCTGTGTGTCCATACATCTGTGTGTTCGTCTGTGTACAAAATACTGTTAATTCTCCTCCTAGAGTTTTCCTTCAATTGTATTGGAACTTTGCACATATTCTGATCATATATTGAAGATTTGCAAGACAAATTTTCAAGTGTCAACTCCACCTGGTTGAGGAATTATCTCCCCTTGAACTTGACGCTTTCTTTCCTTCACATCCATCTGTCTTAAATACTAGTAATTTTGTGTCACAAAGTCCTCCTACACTTTTTCTTCAATTGTATTGAAACTTTGCACATACAGTGATTATATATTGAAGGTTTGCAAGCCTCCATTTTCAAGTAACATCTCTAAATTGAGGAATTATCTCCCTTGACTTTAGCACTTTTGTTTTCTTGACATCCATCTGTGTATTGAATACTAGTAATTTTGTGTCACAAATTTCTCCTACAGTTTGCCTTCAGTTGTATTGAAACTTTGCACATACATGTATATTGATCATATATTGAAGGTTTGCAAGACACAATTTTCAAGTGTCAACTCCTCTAAATTGAGGAATTATTCCCCCCTTGAAGTTGACACTTTTTATACCCCTGCAAAAGGAATGTTTTTGGGAGTATTTTGGAACCAGCCTGTCTGTTTGTCTGTCCATCTGTTTGTGTGTCTGTGTACAAAATACAAGTAATTTTGTGTCTTGAACTCCTCCTACAGTTTTGATGCTAATGTATAGAAAGTATGTTGATACATTGATTACATACAGAAGATGTGCAGGACACAGTTTTCAATCAGTTTCTCTGTTTAATTCCAGGCTAATCTTTCCTTGAACTCTTTTGTTAAATTGCCAGTTTCTATCAAAGCCCTGGTGAGGTATTAAGTCACATTCAGTGACAGCTCTACTTTCTTCAACTTTTGACTGTGGGAAGAGAAGTTTTATGGTTTCTTGAGCAGAGTACATTTTTGAAATCTTCCTGATTCTCACTGATTGATAAAAATTTTGATACCCTCCAGTGTTCATTTAAGCCACATTGGAGTATACTTACCAAGACACCTGGTCATGTGGGAGTGATTAACTGAGACCCTTGTCAACATCAAGGGGTATCTCTTTTAATCAAAGTTTACCAGAATAGCGGACTAGTGGTTATTGATACTATCAAATCATTATTAGTTATGTTTCTTCATAGTAAAATCGAAGATTTATTTACTCTTTGTTGAACAACAAAATTTTAGACTAGTCCAAATTGGAAGCATTAAATTTTGCAGACAGCAAAATTGATGCGACACAAAAACTGAAATTTTTTTTGGAGTGGAAAATATTGTGGGAAGAGGAGAAAATGCTGGTTACCAGCATTTTCTCCTTTTCCTACAATGTTTTCAGAAGGCTTCTTTCTCAGGATCGTGAAAACACAGGACTGTTTGGTAAAGGGTGAAATAATAATTGTGTTACTTTTAGAACACAGCTGATTTGTTCTCCACGAAAATTTTGAGGAAATCAAAAACGAAGGCTCTGTATTTAGTAATTCATGAAATTTTAGACCAGCTGTAATGTTCAATTATACAATATCTCACTGTAATACTTCAAGTCACTGGATGTATGGTTTTTGTGGTATTTGTCGAAGACAATACCACTATGAGTTCAAGATTGAATTTTGATAACCATGTATCTTATTTTGTGCAAAGCCGAAGGAAATAAACCAAGTTAAACTCATTCTTTCTCAGACAAATGAGTTTTTTCGTTGGAACACAGATATTTGATTTGAAATGGCATTTTGAAATACATTGGGTGAGGCCATCGATCTTTGAGATACTTATTTTTGATTGAAAATAGCTTCTCTTGCTCACAGCCTTTTATTGGTGCAATGATACAAATTTGCCTACAGACACTGGACTTTTTCGTTCCAAAACCAATTTGTTCCATGGCTTGTTCGTCCTATGATTGTGCGCAACTCCATTTGATTGCTCATGAATATTTATAGATCAAAGTAATTGGTTGTAATGTTGGAAATTAAATGTAAAAGGCTTAAGATATTTCAAAATTATAGTTTTAAGGTACATGAGTATTCTCCCTTCAACCGAAAAGGTTTTCATTGGCTTTTAAGCCAATATTTGAACAATATGTCTCTCTTTCTTTCAAACTATTGATTCCACCCAATGTGTTTCCTTGACAAATACCATTTCAGCATTCTCAACACTTTGATTAGTAATAGTTCTTAACCCTTTCCCAAACGGTAAAATTTTGGAGTAGATTAAACTGAAAGCATTTGCAGACCACAAATTAAATGTAATACATATTATGATTTTTCTCTACAAAAGGGTAGAAAACATTGTGGGAAAAGGAGAAAATGCTGGTTACCAGCATTTTCTCCTTTTCCTACAGTGTTTTCAAAAGCCTTCTTTCCCAGCACCGTAAAAACCAGGGATTGTTTGGGAAAGGGTTAAATACTTTTTGTGTGGGGGTATAATAGCAATTGTTTATGTATCATCTTGTTAAAACCTTGATTTTATTCAGATTTTGAAGCGAGGAGCACATATCAATGACAGAGATGGCCTTACAGATATGACTTTATTACATTATGCCAGTAAGTCGGGGGCAGCGGGAATTGGTGACCCAGATTTGGCGGCTGAAGTGGTTAGTATGCTCCTTGCCCAAGGGGCAGATCCAAACATTCGATGTCGATGGACTAATATGACAGCTCTTCATTATGCAGCTTACTTTGATGTTGTTCCAGTCATAAAGATTCTACTTAAAGCAACTAAAGCCTTAGGTAAGCCTTAGGGTAAAGCTAAAATTACCATTCAGTGCGTAGAGTTTATTTCATCAGCTTGTGGTTAATATGGGGAAATATTTGCCGTAAAAGGGAAAGGTATGCGAAAATAATGAGTGCTGTAAGAGTCATTTTCACGGACCTTTCCCTTTTGAGGCAAATATTTCTCCGTATTAACCACAAGTTGATGTGATGAAATAAATTATAATTATGTTATATTTCCTCTGATTCTTTTGTCAATGAGTGCCACTTTTAAAACTAGTGATCTCAAGTAAATTAACTGGATCCATAACTGATATATTTAAAAAAGTAGTTCCAGATTTTTGGCAGGAGGAAATTATTCTCTGTGACGGGCAAATAATTCCCCCCCACTTAAATTATGACATTTCTTTACCCATAACATTTCTAAAAATAGACACATGAAATATAATATAGACTTTAAATGGCTATGACAAAGAAGGCTTTTGAAAACACTATGAGAAAAGGAGAAAATGCTGATAATCAGCATTTTCTCCTTTTCCCATAATGCTTTCTAGTCTATGAACAACAAATTTCTTGCTATGAGTTGCATTTAATGTTATAATTATCTGCAAAAATTATCCTTTCAAATTGGACAAATCTAAAATTTTATCATTAAGTCAAGAAATAAAACAATTTCCACATATGAAAGTGATTATTACTTTCAAGTTCTTCTAATGGCAGATAGAACTTAAAAGTAAAAAAAGAAACACTAAAATTAATTGTGGCATAAATCAGTACCTACAGTTTTCTGTATAATTTTCAGATATAGACAGCCGTTGTTCAGAGTTTGACAGTGGAACAGCATTACATATAGCATCCTCCAATCTTGCCTATGAAGCTGTAAAAGTGTTATTACAGAATGGAGCTAACTGCAAAGTCAAAGATGACATGGACAGAACACCAATTGGTGGGTTTTATATTCTTGTTTTAGACCTGATTAACTCTTTAACTAGCAGCAAATTTTTAGACTTGTCAAATTCTAAGGCATCTACAGCCAGGTCAATAAATGTGGCAAAAATTTTGGAGATTGTCTTTTAGAAGGTAGAAAAGATAGTGAAAAAAGGAGAAAAGCTGGTTGCCAGTATTTTCTGATTTTCTCACAATGTTTTAATAAGACATCCTCCTCCAGGGTCATTGAAATTCACAATTATATGGAAAGAGGTAAATAGCGATAAGAGTTTGCCAAATAATCCGAAGTATTAACAATCCTGATAAAAATGCCTTTTGAAAACAAAATAAGAAAAGGAGAAAATGCTGGTAACCAGAAAAAATGCTGGTAACCAGCATTTTCTCGTTTACCCCCAATGTTGTCTGCCACCTTAAAGACAAATTCTATTGTTTGAACTACATTTCATTTGTTGCTTTCAATTTTGACAAGCCCACAATTATGTTGTTTGGCAAATTGTTTAGACTCAAGGAGTTAACCCTTTACCAAATAATCCCTCATTAATGACTCAGAGGAAGAAAAAATTATGGGAAAAAATTTATGGGAAAAGAAGAAAGTGCTAGTAACCAACATTTTCTCCTTTGCACACAATGTTTTCTATTCTTCTAAAGCCAAGTTTCAATTTTTTAGTCGAGTTTATTATGCTGTCATGCAAATGCTTTCAATTTGGACAAGCTTGAAGTTTTGTCATTTGATAAAGAGTTAACCAATTACCACACAATCCCTACTTTTGATAACCCTGAGAAAGTAGCCTTTAGAAAACACTGTGGGAAAAGAAGAAAATGCAGGTAACCAGCATTTTCTCTTTTTCCCACAATGTTTTCTATTTTCACAAAACAAATTTCAAATTTTCAGTCATGTTTATTTTGTCGTCTGCAAATGCTTTCAGTTTGGACAAGCCTAAAATATTGTCATTTGGTAATGAGTTAACTATTTACAGGAATACAAAAGTTTAGACTTGTCAGTAATGAAAGCAATTGCAAGTATTGAACTAGTTCAGGTTCAGATCATAAGATTTCATTTTTGAATTAAAAATGGTTGTTAAAAAAAAAGACTAAATTACGTGTAGATGTATTTTCTTCTGTATTGCAGATTGCATTCCAGATCCGAGTAATTTAGATTCCGACCCTGACATGCCAAAAACTGTGATAAAACTGAAAAAGACATTGACAGAGGCAGCCAGTCAGGGCACTAAACAGCCACCTCCAAACTATGACCTCGTACAGAGTAAGGTCACACTTCAAGCCCTGGGTATAAATTTGGGTGAGAAGGTCATGGTCGGGGGAGTAAAAGTATGTGTTTTTGCTTTCATTTATCCTCTTCTTTTAGTATTTTATGTAAAGAACTAGTCTGAAACTTTAAATCTGAAGTGAAGCAAGGCTTTGCATGACAGCATTTTAGGAGAAGAATCAAGACTTTTTGAATCTTCAGTATTTTGTAAATGAACTATGCATATTGAACAGCTGGTTTAACCCTTTACCACACAATGACGACTTTTAATGACCCAGAGGAAGAAGTCTTTTGAAAACATTGTGGGACAATGAAAGAAGAAAATGCCGGTAACCAGCATTTTCTCCTTCTCCCACAAAGTTTCCTGCTCTATCAAAAAATAAATGCGTCATTGGAGCCACCATCAGTCAGTTTAAATCTTTTTCGTTTTGGAAAGAGTTAACAATCAATAATGGGATACGTAAAAGTTAAACTCTTTAGCACATAACAGAATTTTAAAATTTTTCAAATATAAAGCAGAGGAAACCAACAATATAAAAATAGCTCAAATGATGTAATTTGTTTGTAAAACAAGGTGGGGAAGGGAAAAAAGGTGCTTGCCAGTAAGTGCTCCTTTCCCCACAATGTTTTGAAAAGCTGTCTGACTTACGGTCCTTAAAACTTTGATCTCTAAGTTAAGGGCTAAACTTAATGTATGTTTATTGGATAAAAAGTGATATAGATTAACTCTTTTACCCCAAAGGGCATTTCTATGGTATCTCTAATTGACCCTAAATAATGACAAGGATGAAGCCGTTTTTTTATGGGTATATCACACCTTTTCATAGCATGGAAAACATTGTGACAAAAGGTGAAATTGCTCATCATGAGCAGTTTCACCTTTTGCCACAATGTTTTCCAAAGGCTCCTACAAGCAGTGCGTAGAAATGAGTATCTATGGAGTAAAGGGTAAACAGATTGTTTCTGTTTTTTTTGCAAGATGGGAACATTGCGGTACTGTGGACCAACTGAGTTTGCCAGTGGTTTATGGGCTGGTATAGAACTAGACGATGAAGCTGGTAAAAATGATGGAAGTATTGGAGGGATTTCATACTTTAATTGTCCACCAAAGAAAGGTATTCTTGATACTAGGAATTTTTGTCCTTTGACTCCTTATCATCAAAATCATCCTGCAACCAGACTGCCTCCGTCTAGGCACTGGACAGAACCCATACGGGCATTGCCCCATTATGAATAACCGTCCAATGACCACCAGACCACCGGGCAGCATGGATTTTGTGAATTCTTTATGACAGCGACCGGACAGCAAGCATACACTGTGGTGTCATGATCATTATATTATGAAAGTGTATATTGATATCTAACCTCATTATAATTCATCAGTTCTAAAGTGAAGATGACGCTTACACGGCCACAAAATCTGTTGAATCTTCTTCTTCATCAAGAGACATTGCAAGCTGCTCGCCGAAAGCAGAGAATTTTGATAGCAGCTGGTGCTGTTTGTTTTCTTGTGACCGCTCTTGGTCTAACTTGTAGGAGGGTGGGGTTGCAGCTTCCTAAGGGGTCCTTTTGCCTTACCCTTTGGAAGGCATTATTCAAAGCTCTCAGTGATACAATGGTTGAATGCAAATGATTGCATAAACCATACAGCGACTGCTTGGTAAGCAGATCATAGCCAGACAGTGGCACATAGTTCGAAAGATGTCCGGTCGCCACATGGTGCCTTTCTGAACTGAAAAGTGTATGCAGGGCGTTCCTCCCCCCCCCCCCCCCCCCCCCCCCCCCCCCCCCCCCCCCCCCCCCCCAAAAAAACAAAAAAATGCCGTCCGGTGCCGGTTTGATTTGTGACTGCTTGAGCAAAATGTCTTTAACTAAATTGTATAGTGCCAGGACGATGTCTGAAATATTTGAATCAGCAAAGTTGGAAGAAATTGTCAGGCGCCCGTTTCATTTTTGACCTAGGTATTACCTATGAAAGAAACCCACAAAATACCAGTTTATGTATTTGCTATGACTGGGATTTAAAGCGGTGGCCTGCACATTTATAGTCCAAGAAGTCTATTGCTCAACCTATTTTATTCCATATTACCACTTACCTAGCAACAAGATTCATGGCTTAACCATTATTCAAAGCAGCTGCAAAAAACAATGTTGAGATTTGTGTTTAAATGGGTAGAAAATATTGCAGGAGAAGGGGAAAATGCTGGTTACTTACATTCATTTTTCCGTAATGTTTTTAAAAGGTCTCTTCTGTCAGATCATTAAAACTTTGGATTTTTGAAAAAACGGTTTAGCAATAACAATTACCCTGTGATAAATGCAATACGGAAAAAAAAGGTACATTCCTTGTTCTTTTTATTAGCTCACCTGAGCACAGCGTGCTCAAGGGGAGCTTTTAGGATCACCCAGTGTCCGTCGTGCGTCGTCCGTCGTCCGTCGTGCGTCGTCAACAATTCTTTAAACATCAACTCCTCCTAAACCGCTGGGCGGATTTGGACCAAACTTGGCAGGAATGTTCATTGGGAGGTCCTCTTTAAAAATTATTCACAGAATTTGATTCCATCAAAAACTCTGGTTGCCATGGCAACCAAATGGAATTTTTTAGCAAATTTTTTAAAAATCTTCTCCTCTGAAACCGCTGGTCAGATTTTGAAATAATTCCACAGATATGTTCCTTGGGTGACCCTTTTCAAAAAGTGTTCGTGAAATTTTGATCCATCAAAAAATGTGGCTCTGGTGAATGGGGGCTACTTGCACTATACAGAAATGAAGGAATTTTTTAAAAATCTTCTCCTCTGAAACCGCTGGTCGGATTTTGAAATAATTTCACAGACATGTTCCTTGGGTGACCCTTTTCAAAAATTGTTCGTGAAATTTTGATCCGTCAAAAAATGTGGCTCTGGTGAATGGGGGCTACTTGCACTATACAGAAATAAAGGAATTCTTAAAAAATCTTCTCTGAAACCGCTGGTCAGATTTTGACATAATTTCACAGAGTTGCTCCTTGGGTAACCCTTTTCAAAAAATGTTCGCGAAATTTTGATTGGTCGAAAACATGGCTCTGGTGAATGGGGGCTTCTTGCACTATACAGAAATGAAGAAATTCTTAAAAATTCTTCTTCACTGAAACAGCTGGTTAGATTTTGAAATAATTTCACAGACTTGTTCCTTGGGTGACCCTTTTCAAAAATTGTTCGCGAAATTTTGATTGGTCAAGAAACTTGGCTCTGGTGAATGGGGGCTACTTGCACTATACAGAAATGAAGAAATTCTTAAAAATTCTTCTTCTCTGAAACAGCTGGTTAGATTTTGAAATAATTTCACAGACTTGTTCCTTGGGTGACCCTTTTCAAAAATTGTTCGCAAAATTTTGATTCGTCAAGAAACATGGCTCTGGTGAATGGGGGCTACTTGCACTATACAGAAATGAAGAAATTCTTGAAAATTCTTCTTCTCTGAAATGGCTGGACAGATTTTGAAATAATTTCACAGAGATGTTCCTTGGGTGATCCTTTTCTAAAAGTGTTTGCGAAATTTTGATTGGCCAAGAAACATGGCTCTGGTGAATGGGGGCTACTTGCACTAATGAAATGAAGAAATTCTTGAAAATTCTTCTTCTCTGAAACCCGTTGTCAGATTTTAAAATAATCTGACAGAGATGTTCCTTGAGTGACCCTTTTCAAAAGCTGTACATATAATTTTGATCCGTCAAGAAACATGGCTCATGTGAATGGGGGCTACTTGCACTATACGGACATGATGAAATTCTTGAAAATTCTCTTTCTCTCAAACCCCTGGTCAGATTTTAAAAGAAATTTTCCTAAATGTTCCTTAGGTGACCCTTTTCAAAACTTGTTCGTAAATTTTGATCAATCAAGAAACATGGCTCTTGTGGATGGGGGCTACTTGCTCTTATACAGAAATGAAGAATTCTTAAAAATTCTTCTTTCTGAAACTGATGGTCAGATTTCGAAATGATATTTACAGGTGACCTTTTGAAAATTGCTTGGCAAAATTATAAATTTGGTTCCAATGTTTCAATATCTTAAAAAAAAAAAAAAAAAAGACTATGGTCATCTCAAAAATTCAGGTGAGCGATCTAGGGCCATCTTGGCCCTCTTGTTTGTTTTTCTGTCTATGTATTCAGATTTAAAGCCATCCTTACAGGGTAATTGATATTGTCAACTGAGTATTTTTTTATTTGTGGCAAGGAACAACCAGATAAGAAGATTTATTAAATTTGATGTCCTTTTTACTTTTTTCTTTTTCATATCTTACACAGAACAAACTAACATTTTAAAAAACAGAGACTAGATGAATTCTGTGCCATTTTTGTAAAGTTTTTGCTACATATATCTTTCACAGGTATATTTGCCCCTGTCAGTAAATTATCAAAGCCAGGAAGTGTTCCAAAACCTGCTCAAACTCCAACAAAACCTCAGCTTGTCAATCAAGGAAGTGTAGATATTTCACATGTGACGCCAAAAGTAGACACAGGTAATTTTCTCATCTTGTAATTTGCAGGTAGCTCATTGAAACTTATGGTTGTACAAGTACTAAACTATAAATCATTCTTGTGGAAGATGGAAGTTTTGGGAAGTATACTTTAACCCTTTGCAAAACAGTTTTGTGCCTCATTGATTCTGAGGAAGGTCTTTTGAAAACATTGAACATTGGGACAGGAGAAGATGCTCATAACCAGCATTTTGTTCTTTTCCCTGAATTTTTCATACCCTTATAAAGACTTTCCCCATTGTTCAAGCCGTATTTTATTTGTCATAGTAGGTCACACCAAGTTTTTCATTCCTTACAGGGCCTTTTGAATTTTGTCACCTTGAACGGAGACATTATTGTGCATGTCTAATTTCAACATGTCATCTCTGTTGGAGCAACAGGTGGTAGAAATCTAAGATTTCTAATAAGAAATATTATAAGAAATATACATGTAATTATTCAAGAGATTGAGAGAACTTGTTACCCCTTGACAAATTTGTTGACAAGTACAAATTCAAACAATTTGCTAACAACAAAACAAACGAGACTCAAATATTAGAATTTGTTTTTGAAAGGGTAAAAGTCATGTTGGAAAAAGTAAAAAAAGTTGGTGTTTTGCTATTTTTCACCAATAGTTTTCAAAATCCTTCAGGGTTGTTAGAACCCAAAGATCGTGTGGTGAAGGGTTAAATGTGTTAAAAGCTCATAATTACTCAACCCATTCCCAAACGACGAAATTTGAGACTGGTCCACATTGAAAGCACTTGCAGACAACAAAATAAACGTAACTCAAGAATTGAAATTTGTTTCCAGCAGGGTAGAAAACATTGTAGAAAAAGGAGAAAATGCTGGTAACCAGCATTTTCTTCTTTTCCCACAGTGTTTTCAAAAGGCTTCTATCTTAGGGTCGTAAAAACCAGGGATTGTTTGGTAAAGGGTTAAGGTAATCTTTTGCACACACAGAGATGACATTCACCCAAGAGCACTTTATTAAGTTTTACATCATAATGTCTTTTACTTTTTCTGAAAAGTCTTTGTAAAGTTTTTCTTTTCTAATTCCCAGCCATTTATATTTATTAATTGTATAGGATAGTGCATGCTAAAGATTTTACTTTGCTTTTGATATCATTTTTTTAATCCTTTTAGTTAGAACAGGGTTGCATCTAGAGTCCGAGATTACTGAAAGCTGGCGTGAAAATGTAAAATCTCACAAAAATGAAATATGTTTGCGCACCAAATCCTGCATATAATTAAATAGCCTGCAAAAATTGCATGACCACATGGACAAAAGATTGCTGCAAAAAACACAAAAACCCATGACTGAACAAAAACTAATGTCAATTGTCTGATCAGGGACATTACAGACTGTCTTTTCAGCTTTGGTATTGAATTTAAAAAGTAAATTTACATAAGTATCTTACGAAATAGTGGGTGGAATCTAAAATCTCTGTCTAGTATTGAGGTAAAAACTTTGATGAATTTATGAAATGATAATATCAAACAATTTAGGAAGGGGTATCAGGGGCGTTTAAGTCTTCTTGTCCTACAGGGATAGCTTTATAACAAATGTTAAAGGAGAAGGTTCAAGATGTTCATACAAAGGGAGAAGACTAGGATCAAAGGATCCTTTCCTGGATATGATCTTTATTATTTCCCGAGGACAAAAACAAACAATACATGTACACTAGCTCCTTATCATAGAATGGGAACTGCCGTAAAATTTATCCCCACTTCTTTTTTTATTTCTGCTTAACCCATTACCATGCAATCCCTACTTTTGTCGCCCTTGAGAAAGAATCCTTTAGAAAACATTGTGGGAAAAGGAGAAAATGTTGGTAAGCAGCATTTTTTCCTTTTCTCACAGTGTTTTCTAGCCTTCCCAGAACAAATTTCAAATTTTCAGTCACCTTTGTTTTGTCATCTGCAAATACTTTCAATTTGAACCAGTCTAAAATATTGTCGTTTGGTAATGAGTTATAAAGAGGGGGAAGGTGCAATGTGCCCCCCTTTTCCCCCATCCCCCTTTTCTTGTTTGAAAGTTATGGGAACAGACACCCTTTTTGAAAATTTCTAGATGCAACCCTGTTAAAATATTTGATTAATTGATAGCATGCCATTCCATCATCTTTAATTAAGACAAATAATATAGCATGAAGGAATTTTGGTTAAATAATAGATACAGTACAGGCAAGATTTGAAGTCCATTATGCATATCAGTTATGTTTTGGAAAGTATTTTAGTAGAAAGTGAAACTATTCCAAGTGGCAGAATATTCATAGACTTACTCCTTTTTCCACAATGTTTTCTACCCATCCAAAATGGAAATTCAATCTTTGATTCACATTTATTTGTCGTCTGCAAATGCTTTCAATTTGGACTAGTCCAATATTTTGTTGTTTGTTTCAGAGTTAAGTAATTACATTATAAGATAGCATAGTGGCTTGATATGCTGCCCTTTTACAAAGGAATCCGAATTTTTAATGTCTCAGATGAAGGAGGCTTTTGAAAACATTTTGAAAGAAAGAAGAAATGCTGGTAAATAGAATTTCATCCGTATCCCACAAAGTGTTCTGCCCATTGAAAAATAGAATTTTTCAGTCAAGCCACATATGATTAGAGAGTGTAAGCTGAATAAGAAAAAAGCCCCATAGACAGTAGCCCCTTAGGACAAAAGTCCCTTGGGACAAGCCCATAGACAGTAGCCCCTTAGGACAAAAGTCCCTTGGGACAATTGCCTCATGGGATGAAAGTCCCATATTAACTGATAGATTTTAACTCTTTATCAAACAACAAAACTTTGGACTGGTCGAAATTGAAAACACTTGCAGACAACAAAATAAACATAACTCAAAAACTGAAAACTGTTTTCCATCAGGGTAGATAACATTGTGGGAAAAGGAGAAAATGTTGATTACCAGCATTTTCTCCTTTTCCCACAATGTTTTCAAAAGGCTTTTATTTCAGGGTCGTAAAAACTAGGGATTGTTTGGTAAAGGGTTAAGCAATTGCTTCTTAGCCTCAAATTTTTACAAGCAAATTTTGTTTTATTGATCAATTTTATGCCCACCCAGGTGGCTCAGTGGTGAGCATGTCGGACTCATGACCTGGTGGTTATGAGTTCAATATCAGGTTGAGGCAAATTTTTTTTTCCGGTGTATTTTCACCTCTCACCTCTTCAGAAGCATGTGAGAAAAGTAGTTGGTGGCTTTGGAAAGAAAGTTGTGTTAGTAATGGTATGAGCAAGCCGGGAAACACATGTGCATCACCGACCACCATGATTATGAACTTTGCTGTTAAAGTGGCGTAAAACCCCAATGATCAACTTTACATGTTTAACCCTTTACCAAACAATCCCTGGTTTTTTCGACCCTTAGATTGAAACCTTTTGAAAACATAGTGGGAAAAGGAGAAAATGCTTCCTTTTCACACAATGTTTTCTACCCTCCAGGAAACAAATTTTAGTGTTTGAGTTTCGTTTATTTTGTTGTCTGTGAGTGCTTTCAATTTGGACCAGTCTAAAATTTTGTCGTTTGGGAAAAGCTTAAAAAGAAGAGAAACAATTGTGGTTTATAAGCTGATGTATAATTTCTAAATATGAGCATTTCCTGTTTCCCTCAATGTTTTCAACTTGGTTAAGACACAAATATCAGCATTTCAGCTAGATTTGTTGTCTGCAAATGGTTTGAATTTAAACCAGTGTAAAATTATGTCATGTGGTAAAGAACTATTGTTGCAGCATTTCTATGGTGCTGTCTGAGACAGCCTTTCTGTGTGGCATTAATATATCAGATTGAAAGCAACAAGTAGCTTATTTTTAGCGAAACAGTATTCATCCACATTTTTTTCTAAAGCAGATCTTGTAATCGTCTAAACGTTCTCGTACAGATTGATAGTAACTGTATGTTGTAATGTTCTAGGAGTGTTTTCATTTGTTGGTAATGTATTGTATAAATTCTATCAGACATTGACAACTAACTTTTTACATATAGAACTGCCAGTATAACCCTAGTAGAATACAGTTTTTAGCTCCACTGGCCAAAGGCCAGCAGGCTTATGCCATTGCCTGTTGTCTGTTGTGTGTGCGTCCGTGCGTGCGTGCGTGTGTTAACTTTTACTTCAAACATCTTCTCTGAAACTACCCATCCAATTTTGATGAAAGTTCACAGAAATTATCCTGCCATGGTCTACTTAAGAATTCTTTGAAAGAATTTTATTCCTTCAAGAACTCTGGTTGCCATGGCAACAAAACTGAAAAATATTGAAATTTTTTAAAAATCTTCTTCTCTGAAACCATAAGGCCTAGGGATACTAAATTTGGTGTGTAGCTTTATCTAGTGGACCTATACTAACTTCCTTCAAGTAATAGCCCTGTTATTAAAAATTGGCCCCTTCCTGGGGGTCTCAAGTTTTATATGGGTTTATATAGGGAAAATTTTAAAATCCTTCTGGTACCTAGCCATAGAGCCTAAGGCTACCAAATTTGGCATGTATCTTTATTAAGTGGTTGTGTACCAAGAGAGTCCAAATTATAACCCTGAGGTCAAATTTGGCCCGGCCTGGGGAGTCACAAGTTGTACATGGACTTATAAATGGAAACTTCAAAATCCTTCTGGTACATGTACCTAGCTATTGGCTACCAAATTTGGCATGCATCTTTATCATGTGGTTATTTACCAAAGATGCCCAAATTATAGCCCAGGAATTAAATTTGGCCCCGTCCTGGGAGGCATAAATTTTACATGGGCTCATATTGGGAAATTTTTAGAAATATACTTGTACCTAGCCATAAGGCCTAGGGCTACCAAATTTTGCATGTAGCTTTATGTAGTGGGCCTCTATCAGGAGGACCCAAATTATAGCCTTGGTGTCACGTTTGTCCCTACACCAATGGTCACAAGTTTTACATGGGCTTTTGTAGTTTAACCCTTTCCCAAATGACAAATTTTGAACTCTTCCAAACTGAAAGACTTTGCAGACGACAATTTGAGATTTTGAGAAAATGGCAGAAAGTTCTCAAAAAGGGTAGAAAACACTGTGGGAAAAGGAGAAATTGCTTGTTACGAGCAGTTTCTCCTTTTCCCACAGTGTTTTCAAAAGACTTTTACTGCAGACACGTAAAAACCAGGGCTTGTTTGGGAAAGGGTTAACTTTATAAGTCATCTTGTTACTAACCATGATATAGACTAGGGCTACTAAATTTAGCCCTGTCTCATGGGTTTCATATTTTACAGGGCCTATTATTGAGAAAACTTTGAAAATCTTACTGTTTATAACTACACATCCTAGACCTGTATTATTTGTTATAGGGCTTTATCTTGTGGACCTCCACCAGGATTCAAGTAGCTTTGTGGTAAAAATAGGCTTTGGCCGGGGGTCATAACTTTCTTCTAGAATTTTATATAGTATAAAAAAAATTGTATGTCCTCAAGTTTGAATCCAATCAGCCAAATATTGTAGTGTTTTGCCTGTAGTTTTTTTTCTTATTAGCCAGTGGCCCTCTTGTTTATTGATGTTAAGTCCATTGCTTGAACTGTCAATTTGTGTCAACCCATTATCACACATTATCATGACATGTATTTTTTTTTTACTTTGAAGTTGACAGGTTTTGAAAACATTGTTGGAATTGGAGTTGCAACAAGCAGCCCTTCTTTCCATGTGATTTAAAAAAGCATATATTTTTTTTCCCCTACAATTTTCTTCTGTTTGTCACTTGATTCAAATTTGTTCATGCCAAAATTTGATTTTGTAATAATGGATTAAACTACTCTCTCTTCTCTTAACAAAATTATTTTCTTGATATCTTTAGATGTATGAAACCTGTCTATAAAATAGATTAAAGGATCATTATTTTCTGAATATATTTATAGAAAGATACAGCAATTAAGTAAACCCTGAGTACAGAGATCTGAAGTTACTAACTATTAACCATTTCCATTTACTTTTAGGGCTGAATTCTGACTAGTAGAGCCTTTGGGTACTGATAACTTCTGGTGTGAAATTTGATGAAGTTAAGACCTCCATGGCCTAAAATATTCCAAAAGCATGGATTCCCCTTACACTTTTCTCTTTGAATTTGGACCCCCAATTTTTTACATGTACCTTAAAATGAAATGTTGGCAATTTTTGTTAATGGGTTGTTAGGTGATCCCAATAACGGAAGGCACAGGGATAACCCCACCTGACAGTCTCCATAGTGGTCTTACTTGGAGGCTCTACTGACTATCATTAGAAAACAATCTCAGGGTCGTAAAAACCAGGGTTGTTTGGTAAAGGGTTACCTTGCTGTAAAACTCTTCAAAACATTGTAGGAATAGGAAAAAACACTGATAACTAGTATTTTCTCTTTTTCTCACCATGGTTACTACCCTTTTGTAGACATTTCCATCGATTGAGAAACACTGCATTTGTTATATTCAGATTATGTCAATTTTAACCTGTCTATGATATTGTCCTTTTGTAAAGAGTGCCAGGTATTTGATAATAAAACATTACTGATTTATGTATATTATGTATACTTTTGTTATAGCTAGTGAATGGCTTGTTTTACATATTACACAGGAAAATCGGACAAAGCAACCTGCTCTAGCCCAAGATCCTCAGGTAGCGATGCATTGTATTGTATATTTATGCATGCCTTACAGTTAATGATATTCATGTATGATGGCAATAGTATTTATTACCTAGTGTGCTTCAAACCTTAACAACAGAGAATTAATAAAGATTCTACCTATTACAGTCTTGTAGCAATGGTCCTGTGGGGTTGTCCTTGGGCAAGTCACTGCAGAGGGAAATAGAGACTTTGAGGAAAAAAGGCTTTACCACACAATCCCAACTTTTAATGACCCCTATGCAAGATGCCTTTTGAAAAAATTGTAGGAAGAGAAAATGCTGGTGACCAGCATTTTCTCCTTTTCATACAATATTTTCTACCCTTATAATAACAAATTTCAATTTTTCAACCACATTTATTTTGTCATCAGCAAATGCTTTCATTATACTTTGGATTGTACAGTAAAGGGTTAAAGGGCTGTGAACTTTACTAAGCATTCTTCCTGGACAATATAGAATGAAATATATGGGATCTGACATGAGTTAGTTTTTGTGATAAAAAAATCATTAAACGAGTCTCCAAAAAATGTTATTAAGTGAGCCTTTGGCAAGCTTCATAACATTTTTTGTGGACAAGTTTAATAATTTTTTACCTCATGCATGCATGTTGTAAGCATATAGTATAAGCAACTTGTGTATGTACCTAGTATACATTCTGTTTATGATGTTCTCAACTCTGAATACTTAACTTCAGTCACTTGTTTGAAAGAGTAGGTGAAGATCAGACTACAAAAAACATCCAAGGCTCGTATGAACCAAACTATCTTTAGAACATTCTCGGTCCTATTCCCGGAAATCTTTGAAAGTTGGAGGAAATTCAATTTATGATTGGTTGAATGGTTTAGCCAATCAGATCTAGAAGTTGTGATACTTTCACATTATAGAATCACAGATTTTGAGAATCTTGGAGAATAAGATTGAGCATGTCATTAAAAATTGTTGTTGATATGGATCTACTTACGATGTACATTATTGCCAGATACACTGTATCTTGTAAAACTTTTTGGCCATTCTCTAAAAATAGCTTTTATGTTTTTTACTGTTATTTTCAGGCTTTTTTTCCCTTCAAATGGTGCTCCTTTATCACTTTTCTATATCAGTGGCTTTTCTTGTGATTGCATGAATGGAAATAAGTTCGAGTGCACT
The DNA here is from genome assembly GCA_943736015.1 of Tridacna crocea. Classification (NCBI taxonomy): domain Eukaryota; kingdom Metazoa; phylum Mollusca; class Bivalvia; order Cardiida; family Cardiidae; genus Tridacna; species Tridacna crocea. Next base: position 32,432,087 of record OX031059.1, read on the forward strand.
TTTTCTTATAAAGGTGATATATTGAAGATAATTAACACTATACTACACAGTTTCATATTTTGATGTCCCTGAGGAAGCAAGCTTTTGAAATATTTCAGCAAAAGGATAAACTGATCAGTGATAGTAATCAGCATTTTTTTCTATTTGCATGTTTCATATCTTTCCACTGACAGATCCTCAATCTTTAACCCATTACCACACAATCCATACTTTTGACAACCCTGAGAAAGAAGCCTTTAGAAAACATTGTGGGAAAAGGAGAAAATGCTGGTAACCAGCATTTTCTCCTTTTCCCACCGTGCTTTCTACACTTCACAAAACAAATTTCAAATTTTCAGTCTGCAAATGGTTTTGATTTGGGCAAGCCTAAAATTTTGTCGCTTGGTAATGAGTTTTGTTTAAATGCTTTCATCTTAACCAAGTCTCAAGTTTTCTCAGCTGGTGAGCATTTGAGGTCTATTTGAAGACCTGTCTCATTTTCCAGGCTAACTGGTTTAAGAATTTCTAGGATAACATACTGTCTACTGTTAATGTGCTGTAAAAAGTAGTTTTCAACCTTTACAAAGACAAATCTTGTTATTTGAGACACACTTGATTTGCAAATACCCCCAGAATGGATGAGTATAAAATTTTGTCATCTGGTAAAGATTTTAAACCCTTTACTTGATACACCAATTTGAGGCTCTTCCATTTCAGCAGCGTTAAAGTGGCGTTAAACCCCAATACAACAAAAAGAACCATCCATTTCAGCAGCAAATAAAGATATGATGTCAAAAATATGGACAAATGAGGATACAAGTACCTGATTGAGTGGAAAACATTGTGGAAAAAGGAGAAATTGCTCGTTATGAGCAATTTCTCCTTTTTCCCACAATGTTTTCAAAAGCTGTCTGTTGTTGATACAATCAAAATGAGTATCTATGGAGTAAAGGGTTAACCCATTACCACACAATTCCTACTTTTGACTCCCCTGAGACAGAAGCCTTTTGAAAACATTGTGGGAAAAGGAGAAAATGATGGTAACAATGTTTTCTACCCTTCACAAAGCAAATTTCAAATTTTCAGTCCTTTTATTTTGTCGTCTGCAAATGCTTTTGATTTAGACAAGTCATAAATATTGTCGTTTGGTAATGAGTTAAAGCTCTAAGTTGGTTAATAGAAGATTGTCATAATAACAGTGTCCCTTGGAAGGACATCAGTAAATTGTGTGTTGTAAGGAAAAATTGTAATAGATTTTTAATGTCAAGTCACTTCAATTTAAACATTAATCAAGGGAAGTAACTCTAGTTATAAAGAATAAAGTTTGTTACCATTGACCTCTCTTGATTATAACCAGCATTTTCTCCTTTTCCTACAATGTTTTCTACCCTACAAGAAACAAATTTCAATTTTTGAGTTATGTTTTATTTGTTGTCTGCAAGTGTTTTCAACTTGGACCAGTCGAAAATTTTGCCGTTGGGTAAAGAGTTAAAACTCTTTACTAATCAACGAAATTTAGACTTGTCCAAATTGGAAACATTTGCAGGTGACAAAATAAATGAAACTCAAAATTTTAAATTTGTTCTGGGAAGAGTAGAAAATATTGTGGCATTTTCTCATTTTTCCAAAGCATTTTCATAAGGCTTCTTTCCAAGGGTTGTTAAAACTCAGGATTGTGTGGTTAACCCATTACCACACAATCCCTACTTTTAGGGTTGTTAAAACTCAGGATTGTGTGGTTAACCCATTACCACACAATCCCTAATTTTGACGCCCCTGAGAAAGAAGCCTTTTGAAAACACAGAAGGAAGAGGAGAAAATGCGGTTAAACAGCATTTTCTCCTTTTCCCACAGTGTTTTCTACCCTTCCCAGAACAAATTTCAATTTTTCAGTCACCTTTATTTTGTCGTCTGCAAATGCTTTCAATTTGGACCAGTCTAAAATTTTCTTGTGTGGTAAAGAGTTAAGCTAAATGAAACTTTAGAATGTGTAATTGAAATCACTTACCTGATGATTTCAAAATTCACAAAATATTTTTTTACATATTCTTTTGCATTTTGAAAGATTAATTCACATTTGGCAGCCTCTGATTTGCAAGCTTGGAATAAATTCCATCTTACTTGAGGTTAAATTGTACATCATGATATGTGGTTATGTCCATTTTTCTAGTAAGTTTCTTTTTATCAATTTAAAGCTATGTGCTTTCTACCCTTTATAGGAAGATTTCAATAATTTGAGCCACATTTGATTTTTGTCTGCAACAGCTTTGAATTTGGACTGCATAAGTTTCATTGTTTGGTAAAGAGTTAAACGGTAGTTCATGCTGATTTTTGCTATTTTGTAAGGATATTTCCATTCTTTGGAAGTGTAAAAAGCAAGGGAAACAATACTATGTTTCAGGTTTAAGTAAATCCAGAACTTCCTCCATATCCTCCCTAGCTGAAATTGAAGTGGGAGATAGAGTGATTGTTGCCGGCCAGAGAAAAGGAACAGTGAAATTTGTGGGAGAGACCAAGTTTGCTCCAGGTAAGAAATATTTTTGGAAATATGATTATAGATTGTCACAGATATTCTTGCCCTCAGAAAGATTCATCTAGCATTTTTTAGCTTTTTGTGGTAGAGAATTTTCTGAGAAATCATTAACCCATTACCACACAACCCCTGCTTTGACAACCTTGAGAAAGAAGCCTTTAGAAAACACTGAGGGAAAAGGAGAAAATGCAGCTAACCAGCATTTTCTCTTTTTCCCACAAAGTTTTCTACCCTTCGCAAAAGGAATTTTGTGGTCTGTAAATGCTTTCAGTTTGGACAAGTGTGTAATTTTGTTGTTTGGTAAAGAGTTAAGGAAGTTGGTATGATTTTATATTGATACAAGCAAGATTATCTGTTGGATATTGAAATTAGTATCTTTACTGTATTGTAATAAATTTAAAGGAACCTTTTTACTTTCTTGTGCTGCTTTTAAGAATTTCTCACAAAGCACCAGTAAAAATCTCCAGATAAGATTTTTTACTATCGTAGTTGTAAAGTTTACATTCAGCACTAGGATAAGATTCAGGGCCTTTCAAATAACAGGGTGTTTGTTTTGCAGTTATTTTTCAAATTTTTTTTTTGCATCAAATAATAATTAAAATTATGACAATTATCAAACTATATGTAATTTGAATACAAGTTTTCTTTATTGATGCAAGTTATTGAACATCTCACATTTAAACAAGTTTTTGGAGATGTCTTGAAATTTTGTCGTCCAGTTAAAAGTTGATAACCATGGATAGATATTATTGTAGGATTCTGTTACATCATAATGTTGGATAGAAGATACACACGCAAGAGTAGAAGACCAAAACGGTGAATTGCTTTCACAAATGCGCCAAGTCATTTGAAAAGGGGGCTTAATGCATCTACAAAAAGTATCAACCCAGATCAGCCTGCACAGTCTGTGGAGGCTGACCTGAGTTGATACTTTTTGTTACTCAATCTTTTACATGTTCAAGGAGCAGTTTACCTCATGACACAGTGTGTTGTTAGACAAAATGGACTTTTATGGAACCATGATTATGTGATCGCTGACTTGCTCGGTATCGGGAAAATATTTTAGGCTTGTCCAAATTGAAAGCATTTGCAGACAACAAAATAAAAGTGACTGAAAGTTTGAAATTTGTTTTGTGAAGGGTAGAAAACAGTGTGGGAAAAAGGAGTATATGCTGGTTATCACCAGCATTTTCTCCTTTTCCCATAATGTTTTCTAAAGACTTCTTTCTCAGGGTCATCAAAACTAGGGATTGTATGGTTATGGGTTAAGCCCCTGTTTACCAGAACATGGCTCATTGATATTTTTTTTTGTCTTCTAGCCCTTTTTCTTTTTGTCATTTTATTCTCTAGTTTTCTAGTTTAGTAGCATCTGTTTAACTAAATTGGACTAAAGTATACTATTTGATAGATTTTGAATAGATCTCAGGTTCAGAGGTTAATTGTTTGTTGACTGAGATCAAAATGACCAATCACATTCAAGGATTTCTGTATTGGTCGTGGGTCATCAATATTGATACGAGGTCAACTGTATTGATCGGATGTCAAGTCATATTAAGCCAGGGTCATGACCTGTATACTCTACGAAGTAAGAAATGTGACTGGTATCACGTGGACCAGTTTCCATGTGTAACTTCTATATATCTGATAGTTAATTAACCCTTTCCCAAACAATCCTTGGTTTTTACGGGTCTCGAATAGTTGCCTTTTGAAAACATTGTGGGAAAAGGAGAAAATGCTGGTTACCAGCATTTTCTCCTTTTCCCACAATGTTTTCTACCCTATCATAGTCAGAAATCATCTCTTCAGCAAGAGTTGAATTGTCGTCTTTGGTCTAGTCCAAAAGTTTGTCATTTGGGAAAGGGTTAATAATAAATCTTATTACTTCAATTAATTTGCAGCAGAGACAACTGTTTCAAAATCCATGCAAAATACATACCAGATTTCATTAAGGTTTAAACAATTCTCCATTTGCCACAATGTTTTCAAAATAACATAGTCTGATACTTTGAATGTGTGAAAATTAATTTTCTCTGGCTTTATGAACAAAAGAAAAAAATATATACGCAGTTTCATGTAAGAGAATTGGTCCAGTTTATGGACAAAATCAATTAATTCAGTATAGTACTGTAATGATATCAAGCACAGTAGCTTACTGATATGCTATCAGTAGACCCTTTACCAAATGTACAAGTATTTAAAAGTATTCTGATAGGGGAGGTTTTTGAAAATAATGTGGGAAGAGATTAAAAGACAGGAAAGGTAGCAACAATGTTTTCAATATGTTCAAAGACAAAATTTTGCCATTCAAACCACATTTAGTTGTCAATGAAAGAAGCTGAATTAGTAAGAAGGAAAGGTTTAGATATTGCTAGTATAGGCTTGTTTGACTGAAATATTGCTCAGAAAGTTTGATGTCTCATTTTGCTCTGGTCTTTATCAGTACTATTAGCAAAAGGGCTAAGGGCTGAACTAAGCTAAAAGTTTCACCCTTTACCAAACAACCCCTGGTTTTCATGATCCAGAGGAAGAAGCCTTCTGAAAACATTGTTGGAAAAGGAGAAAATGCTGGTAACCAGCATTTTCTCCTTTTCCCACAATGTTTTCTACTCTTCATAAGTCAAGTTTCAAGAGTTTCAAATTTTTCATAATGTTTATTTTGTCATCTGTATATATGCTTTCAATTTGGACATGTCGAAAATTTTGTCCTTTCGTAACAAGTTAACATGCATATAGATCAACATCTGGCTATGGTAATTTGTTGTTATGAAGGTACTAAATAAAGGATATAATTGTGAAGTGTCATTGAATTCAAGTTCATTGATGTCCTATTCTAATCTCTGTGCTGCATCACTTGTGTTGACAGTTTACATCAAGATCATACTTTACAAAATGTGCAGTCTTAACTTCTAATCAGTTCAAACTGCTTCGTTGTCAGATACTTTGCTATAACGAACTTTGAAATTGTGATATTTGTATTTTTTGAAACCAGGTACTGACAGATAATGTCAATATGATTTACTCACCATTACAAGGTTTAAATCATGAATTTGTTCAAATCTTTTTAAACTCAAACAGTCCATTTGATAATTTTATAATACACATATGCATGTAAATGATAAAAAACAGTGGATGTGCTCTGAAACTATATTTATTCATTCATAAACATGGCTGAAAAGCAGGATACTAAAGGAGTTGGACAGGTTTTGAAAGATGCAGATCTACCGGTATGTGAAAATGACTGGGACACCAATGATTCAACAAGCGCAAGGGATTTGCACAGTGGCTTTGATGAGAATTGGGACAAGAATGACTCGACACACATGAATGACCGTAATGCTGATGACTTACATGATAATTGGGATGATAATGATTTAACAAACACATGTGATTTAAATGGTGGCTTTGATGATAACTGGGACAAGAATGATGATAACTGGGACAAGAATGATGATAACTGGGACAAGAATGATGATAACTGGGACATTAATGATTCAACACACATGCATGAGAGTAATGGTTATGGCTTAGATAATAATTGGGATAATAATGAATCAACAAACACAACTTTGTGTAATACTGACCAGCAGGATGAAGAAAAAGTGGGCCACTTTGTGGAAGATATAGATATCAGTGATAATTACAATAACTACAGTGATTTTACAGGCATGACTTTCCTGTCTGATGGTAGGCTGGCAGTGGTGAACAATAGGTCACATTATCTGTTACTTGTGGATGTAAGAGCCAAGAGGATTGTCTCCAGATTGCTGTTACCAAGTGAACCATGGGATATTTCCAAAATACCCCAAAACCGTTTGGCTATAACGCTGTTTTCAGCTAAGGCAATCCAAATCGTCCAAGTTTCTGGTACAGAATTAACAATGTTGAATACAGTGAAAACAGATAGACTGTGCTTGGGGATTGCATATGGAAGAGAGAGACTGATTGTTGTCTGTCCTCCAGTTGTGCATATAATGAATCTTTGTGGTGATGTTTATAAAACATTTAAAAAGGATGCACATGGCAGTAGACTGTTTCGTGAGCCTTTGTATGTAACTGTCAATCCCAGTGAAACTCTTGTTTATGTTTCTGATACGGCTTTTAATGAGGTAGTTTGTCTTAATTTTGATGGTGAGAAGGTCGGGCTATACCATGAGGATGATCTGTATGATCCATATAACTTAACAGTTGCATGTGACAAAGGGGTATTTGTTTGTGGACGTAGTTCTTCTAATATACATCTGATGACCTTTGATTGTAAAAAGGTCAGGGTCATTCTAAAGAGAAACGATGGAATAAGTTATCCTTCAAGTATTGCATATTGTCCAAAGGAGAAACTACTTTGTCTCACAAGTCACCTGGGGAATGTTGTGAAAGTATATAATCTATACAATATGTAAAATGAATTCAGCTAATATACGGAACATGAGCGAGGCATTTTTTAGCTGTTTGCTGCCAAGTGACTATTTTTTTCTGCTAAGCCCTGGTAGAGCATTCAGTAGAGTACAGAGTATGAGGATGGAGTAGCTGGTTCAAAATCCAGCAAATATCTCTCCAAGGATTGATGGTAGTCATTTGGACAGAAATCGTTCCTCTTCCACCACTGATCATTGTTTTGACAACAGTATTGTGAGAAAGCAGCCATTGGCTTGGGAAGAGCATTGTGCCAAGTAATGGACAAAAGAATTCCAGGGTCTGTATTCACCAACCATTCTTGAGAACATTCTTTGTCTTACCCTTCAAGATTTTCTAACTGTGAAAGTAACAGAACCTCTGATTGGCTAAACCATTTGGTTTAGCCAATCAGAAGTTCCGTTACTTTCACACTGACAAAATTCTGAAGAATAAGACTAAGAATGTTCTTAAGAATGGTTGATGAATACAGGCCCAGGAAAGCATGGATATGTGCACTGGCCGCTGCAATATTACTGAAATGATGTCAACAACAGCTATATAACATGATGCAATTATTTAACTCTTTACCAAATGACAAAATTTTATGTGAGTCAAAATTGGAAGCATCAACAGATTTCATATGTTATACAGCTCAAAAGATGGTTTCTTTCTTTGAAAAGATAGAAAAAATAGTTATGTGGAAAATGGATAAAATACCAGTTCCCTACATTTGTCTTATTGCCCCAGTGTTTTCAAAAGTTTTTTCTTTATGGCTATTAAAACTCAAGATTATAGATTAAAGGTTAACCCTTTCCCAAACAATCCCTGGTTTTTACAACTGAGATAGAAGCCTTTTGGAAAAATGTGGGAAAAGGAGAAAATGCTGGTAACCTGCATTTTTTTCCTTTTCCCACAATGTTTTCTACTCTGCTGGATACAAATTTAAATTTTTGAGTTATGTTTATTTTGTCATCTGCAAGTGCTTTCAATTTGGACTAGTCTAATAAAACTTTTTTGTTTGGTAAAGGGTTAAAGCACCTTATAGATCAATTTGCTTGAAGGAAAAATATACTTGTTTATACCTTTTGCCTAATATTCTTGTGTTTTGAGTACCCTGAGGAGGAAAGCTTTCGAAAACATTGTGGGAAACATAAAATCCTGCCAACCAACAAGGTTTTTAACCTTATTAGGGAAAAATCTCACTAGTTGAGCATTTTAGAATTGTTTGCCTGCAAATGCCTTCAAAGTAGAAAAGCCTTAAAGTTGGGTATTTAGAATTTTTACATCTCACCAAATTAAAAAATATATATATCACTGAAATAGATATGAAAGAATAATACAAATCATCAATAATTAAGATTCATAAAATTACAAAAAAAAATTTTTTTGATGGTATTCCCTTAAAAGGCTACGTAGCCTCTTAAGCTATTTTTAGGTTTCGCGCCAAAAATCAATAAAGCATTGTGGGAATGTGAAGTGACTGGCACATGACTCATAACGCTTAAATTTCCTATCATAACAAATATGTAATAATTATTTTCCATAATGTCTCCTTCAGGCGCTATGTTTGAAGCTTCTTCTGTGTATTTCTGTAAGTAAATGAGCGAATTGACCATCTGATTTTGCTCAAGTTAACTCTTTACCACACCAGAAAATTTCAGTCGGTCCAAATTGAAAGCATTTGCAGATGACAAAATGAAGGTGACTGCAAAATTTAAAATTTGGTTTGGGAAGGGTAGAAAACACTGTGGGAAGAGAAGAAATGCTGGTCACCAGCATTTTCTCCTTTTCCCACAGTGTTTTCAAAAGGCTTCTTTCTCAGGGTCTTTAAAAGTCGGGATTATATGGTAAAGGGTTAAAGGATTTGTCTTTGAAGGGGTAAAAAAATTCAATGGGAAATGGAGAAAATGCTTGTTACCCCCTTCCTCCTTTTTTCAGTGTTTTCAAAAGCTTTCCTCTAAGTGGTAAAGAATTAAGGAAAGAAAAGTATCATTTCTATTTCAAACTAAAATTAATAAAAGAAGAAATTGGAAAATGAGCAATTACATCCACTTGCAAGATGTACAGTATTTACTCCTTTTCCTGCAATATTTCCAAAAACTGTTGAGAACAATGTTGGTTTTGTGCAGAAATGTATATGTTAGGAGGGAGATTTTAGTTTCGTCAATATCCAGTCTATTCTTACTGTATAAATATAAGTATTTTGTGTTACTGAAAAAGTGTGCAAGTGCAAATTAACCTTTTCCCAAACGACAAACTTTTGGACTAGACCAAATTGAAAGCATTTGCAGACGACAATTCAACTCTTGCTAAAGAGATGATTTCTGTCTATGATAGGGTAGAAAACATTGTGGGAAAAGGAGAAAATGCTGGTTACCAGCATTTTCTCCTTTTCCCACAATGTTTTCAAAAGGCTACTATTCCAGACCCGTAAAAACCAGGGATTGTTTGGGAAAGGGTTAAAAGGATTTAGTTACTATTACAATGTCTTTCTCTGTATATCTGATCTACAGACAACCGTAGTAGTAATTGCCCTGGTTTTGTTGATGTTTTCTCTTGATGACTTTCATCTGACAAAATGTAAGATAGCATAAGTGACAGGGATTTTTTTTAACTTAAAATATAACCATCAACATGGCTGTTGAAATATCACAATAAGAAATAATGCCACAAGGAATTAAAGTGTAGCTTATCACAGAGTAAGGCACTCTTTTTTGATATTTCGGCCATCTGCCTGTACCAAGAAAGTTCCGGACGTTCTGAAAATTCTGAAACACATCGCGCATAATCCGGCAGCATTCAGTGATGTTTCTTATTCACTGTGGTGGCCCCGAGCGGTTCAGGATAGATAACTCTCCTATATGTACCTTGGCACTCACATCGCCAACATCTCGGTATTGATTCTTAAACACTTCTGTATGTTCTTCAAGTAAACTGCAGCCATTCTGCGTGACCGGGAAACACTCGGTCAACAATCCTGGACCGATCGGCATTTTTCTGTACTGGATCCGCATACTTCGGTAAGATTTCGGCAACCTTTCGCATACTGTTCCGCGTATCACTGCCGAACGAGCCCCGTTTGCCAAGCTCCACCCATTTTCATCCCGAAAGCTCCCCGAAATTAGCCATTTTTCATCTGCAACCCTGCGAGAAGCAATCGGGATTGTAGTGGAGGGCAGGCCTAAGCTCCAATAGATGACTCCTAAAACATGCGTAAAGAATTCTGAAAATATTGATTATCAAGATGTGATATAATCATATTTATTCCTTATTCTTACCACAAAATGATGACTTTCAACGACCCTGAGGAAGAAGCCTTTTGAAAACATTGTGGGAAAAGGAGAAAATGCTCATAACGAGCAATTTCTCCTTTTTCCACAATGTTTTCTGCTTTTTCAAAGAGAAATGACATCATTTCAGCCAATATGAAATTGTTGTCTGCAAATGCTTTCAATTTGGATAACATCTAAAATTTTACCTTGTGGTAAGGAGTTAAACACATTATGGTTAAAGGAGAAGCTGCTGATTTTTAGAGATATCTTTTTTCCACACTGTTTTTACAAGTGGTCCTCTGTTAGGCCAATAAGTATTAACATTAGCTGGTTTGTTATGCTAGTGTGTGTGACGGTACATTTTGTAGGTACATGGTATGGTATAGAACTAGATAGGGCTGTGGGAAAGAATGACGGTTCTGTGAACGGTGTTAAATACTTTTCATGTAGAATGAAACATGGTGTATTTGCTCCCCTCTCCAGGATTCAAAAGTAAGTAAAACTTAAGCTTTATATTATATGATCCATCACGCGAAAAGAGACCATCTGGGAATTCTGTACATCAGTTAGATGAAAAAATCAACGATAGAGCAGGTCAGTTTAAGTTGATAATTAAAAAATGATTGTATAACAAGGTACACAGTGGCCACTTTTCATAAAAAATGCCATTGAAGCGAAAAGTGTCAACCCTAGTCAGCTTGCACAATTTGCGTAATCTGATCAGGGATGACATTTTCCACAGTTCCCAGAAGATCCTTTTTGCATGATGGGTCACATATCTATACCTTAAATTGTATTCTAATATTTTGACTTTTTCGCTTTTTCGCTTTTCTTGGCTAATTTTTGTTAAGGAGATTACTGGTCCTCATAGTTGGTATTTATACAAATAGTAGTATTATTTTAGAATGTCTGTATAACTCTTTATGAAACAATTAAATTTTAGACTTTTCTTTACCCTTTACCACACATTGCCAAGTTTTAACTACCCTGAGAAAGAAGCCATTTGAAAACATGGTGGGAAAAGGAGAAAATAATTTTAAACCAGCATTTTTTCCTTTTCCCACAATGCTTTCTACACTATTGAATAAATATTCCACCATTTGAACCATACTGAAATTATCTATCTGCAAATGCTTTTAATTTCCAAAGATCAACGATTTTGCCGTGTGGTAAGGATTAATTCATTTCATTTGCAGACAAAATATTATATGCATTTCAAATGATGAAATTTAGCTTTTGTGGAGTATAAGGTAGGAAAAAAAATGCTTATTACCATAATTTTCATATTTTCCTCCAATGTTTCCAAAAAGTCTTCTTCCTCTGGGTTGATGACAAATGACAATTTTATTTTAGACTGGTCTAAATTGAAAGCACTTGCAGACCACAAAATAAACATGATTATTGAAATTTGTTTCCAGCAGGGTAGAAAACATTGCAGGAAAGGGAGAAAATGCTGGTTACCAGCATTTTCTCCCTTTCGCATTATTGATTTCAAAAGGCTTCTATCTCTGGTTTGTAAAAATCAGGGATTGTTTCGTTAAAGGTTGAATGTGGGATTGTTTGATAAAGTAATAAGTACCAAAACAGCAGTTTGTAAATTTCGTTACCTACAAAGTCCAAGATGTAACTTTACTGAGAATGTCTCCAAACATTGGAGTTGTAAGGTCATGCTGATCTTGGCGTACACTTTCTGCAAAAGTGATTTAAGTTGGGGGCATGTGAATATTTTGGCATGCTATATTTTCTGTAGTAAACAGCCAACAAAATCAAAGAAAAAAAATAATGTATAAATGTATAAAATAAGAATATCTTGAATTGTGTTGAAAATAATTTGGGAAAAGGAGCAATCAATGGCCACACACTTTTGATTCTCCTTCCTCAGTGTTTTCAAAATATTCACAGCAAGAATCTTCTATTTGAACTATATCGGGTAAACCTTTTCCCAAATAACAAATTGCTGACAGTTCCAACTAACATTGTGGCAAAAGGAGAAAATGCAGGGAAGCAGCTTTTGCTCCACTTCCCACCATAGTTTCTAAAGCTGCTTCTTCAGAATCTTTAACCCTTTACCACATAAAGAATTTCAGACTCGTCCAAATTAAAAGCATGTGGTGTTCACAAATCTGAAAGTGGTACAAATGAACTGAAGTTATTTGACAGTTTAAAAAACATTGTGGGAAATGGAGAAAATGCTGGTTACCAGCTGGTTACCAGAATTTTCTCCTTTTCCTACAATGTTTTCAAAAGCCTAGTTTTTCAGGGTCGTTAAAAGTCGGGATTGTGTGACGGTCGTAAAGAGTTAAAACTTGGGATTCTGTGGTAAAAGGTTATGCATGAAAAAAAATTGACAAGTTACTTGAAGTTTATCTTTTCATTTTGTGAAGGATCACGGCAGAGATGGAGGAACGGTAATTTGTTTGTCAGTTTTGGAATGTTACCCAAATATAGCTGTTTATTGCCATCTTCGCAAGCCAAGAGTTAGGATCCACTATGCTACCCTACCCTTGGCGGATCGAACTTGATTTCGACAATTACCCGATATGCATTTTCATTGGTTGCAGCTACCTGTAACCATCAAATCAAATCGCTTGTAGGATTTCATCTTTGATAAAAATTGAACAGTGTCGCGATAAAAATAGAAGGTAAACATGAATACATCCGTGGATGTGTGCAGGGTCTGTAATGATTTATTACTGTAGAAAACATAGACGAACAATATTTACATAAAGTTTCAATGTGACCAATCAATCATCAGATGTTTTAGGCTATATCCCAGCACCTGACCATGGAATGTCAAAGTATGTTTGTGGTTATTGCTTCATGTTGAATTATTGTATTTGTAAGCGGTTTGTAAAATGACATTTCATTGGGAATAAGAAATATGATGTAAAGGGAGATAATAAGCAGCATCCAATAGGAGGCATGTTGCAGGAATCTCAAAATCGGGCTCAATCTGCAAAATTAAGATCCACATACTGATTGTAACCTTGGCTTGTGAAGATGGTTTATTACCTACTGAAACCTGTTTGCATTGGACTACTTAAACTCTTTACCAAATTGCAAAACACTGGACATGCAAAGTTGGAAGCATATGCAGATGATTAGTGTCTCATTTGACTCTCTTTCTTTTAGAAGGGGTAGTTAGAATTGTTTGGGAATGAGAAAATCTGGTTACCAGCATTTACTCCTTTCCCTACAACATGTTCAAAACCTTTTTCCTGAGGTCATTAAAACATGCTGTTGTTTGGTTACGAGTTAAACCAACATGATTAATTTTAGGGTGTATGCATTAACTGTTTACAAGATGACAGATTTTAGATTAGTCCAAATTTGAAAGCATTTGAAGCTAACAAATTGATTATTCCTCAGCTCTTTATCGAAGAGCAAAATTTTAGACCTTTCAGACCAAAAACAATAGTAGATGACAAAGATATTTTCTGTCTTTAACCCTTTACCCCATAAGGCATTTCTATGGTATCTCCAATTGACCCTAAATAACAGCCGGATGAAGCTGATTCTTATGTGTATATGAGACCTCTTGAAAGCATAGAAAACATTGTGACAAAAGGTAAAATTGCTTGTCACAAGCAATTTTATCTTTTGCCACAATGTTTTCCATAGGCTCCTACAAGCAATGCGTAGAAATGAGTATCTATGGAGTAAAGGGTTAATTCTTTACCACACAATCCTGATTTTTAATGACCCCTGAGGAAGAAGCCTTTTGAAAACATTAAGGGAAAAGGAGAAAATTTCTCCATTTCCCTTAATGTTTTGTTACCTATCAAAGACAAGTACACATGAACCATTATTTGAGACATATTTGAATAATCGTTTACATTTTTATTGTGTGGTAAAATGAGTTAAAAAAGAGTTAAAATGGTGGAAATCATTAAGGGAAAAATGGAAAAATCTGCAACATTTTCTACAGTCGGCTTCATCAAGGATGTTAAAACAGGGAATTGTTTGGTAAATGGTCACTTGATGGAATATGTCCGTGAAAGAGTAGAAAATATGGGGAAAGGAGAAAATGCTGGTCACAAGTATTTTCTCTTTGTCTCAGTGTTTTAACTCTTTACCTGTCTCAGTGTTTTAACTCTTTACCCCATAAGGCATTTCTATGGTATCTCTAATTGATACTAAATAACAGCAAGGATGAAGCTGTTTCTTATGTGTATATGACACCTTTTGATAGCATAGAAAGCATTGTGACAAAAGGTGAAATTGCTCGTAGTGAGCAATTTCACCATTTGCCACAATTTTTCCAAAGACTCCTACAAGCAATGCATAGAAATGAGTATCTATGGAGTAAAGGATTAACACTTTATCACACAATTCCTACTTCATACGACAATAAAGAAAAAGGCTTTTGAAAATAATGTGAGAAAAGGAGGAAATAGTAGTCTTCATTTTCTCTCAGTTTTATTTTCCCTGTCAAGAACAAGATAGTTTTTCATTTGGGCGACCTTTTAATTGTTGTTTGCTAGTACTTTAAAAAATACTCTGACCATTCTAAAATTTTGTCGTTTGGTAAAGAGTTGGTCCTGTGTTTAACATATTGTTAACATATTGTATTATCTGTGGAAAATAATTATATGGCTAAAAAAAAAAATCATACACCGCTGAGAAAGGTACAGGTACTGAGATTGTTGAAATAATTCAAAACCAATTGTGCCTAGTGTTTTGTTAAATGTATACAGAAAAAAAGCAATGTTTGCGTAATTCATTCACAGAAATTTGTATACTAGTATTTGCCAATGTACAGTTATTTTGTCATGCCTTGTATTTATCAGTATATTGTTTGTTTTTACTCACATACTTGGAATATTTTGTTACCTGTATGATATGTGTTTTTTTACCAGCATTCCTGAAAATGTACTAATCTCTCACAAACAATAATTTGTAGAAAAATAGTTGTACAGTATGTTGATCCTGTTTGTGCTAATTGAATGAAATAGACCTTCCTAATCACTGTTTGAGATGCATTTTCATATTGTCATTCAGAGATTTTTTAGCTCCACTGGCCAAAGGCCAGTGCGCTTATGTCATGGTCTGTCTGTTGATTAACTTTTATTTCAAACATCACCTTCTTTGAAACTACCCATCCAAATTTGATGAAACTTAACAGAAATGATCCTGTCATGGTCCTCTTTAGAATTTCTTGAAAGAATTTGATTCCGTGAAAGACATGGCAATAAAACTGAAGAAAGAAAAATGTTTTTTTTTCCTGAAACCACAAGGCCCAGGGCTACTGAATTTGGCATGTAGCTTTATCTGATGGACCTTGAAGTGTCTCTATATTATAGGCCTGGGGTCAAAATTGGCTCCATTCCAGGGATCACATGTTTAAAATAGGCTTCAAAATATAGTCACTTCACTTTAAACATCAATCAAGGGAAATACGGTAACTCTTATAACGGATAAAGTTTGGTACTATTTACCTCCCTTGATTACCGAACTGCAGTAATACATGATTGGTGTTGGATATTACGTTTTTTGATAGAAAATATTTTGTTTTCAGGGAGAGTGGTTTATTTTGATGCTAATAGTATCACATGAGTGGAATATTAAATCCATAGTAAGGTTTCTATCATTCAGGTTTTTTTCCCTAGAACTTTACCTTTCATGCCGATGAAGTAACCTGCTTGTATTGCCTAACAGTGTTCATTGTTTTCGAAGGCCCTCTTTTTCAGGGTCATGAATACTTCAATTTGTGTAGTAAAGGGTTAAAAAGCCAGTCGAGTGATACAGGGCCATCATGGCCCTCTTGTTATCCTTTCAAAGACAAATTCCTTCATTTTAGGTCCTTTTAGTTTGTAGTTTGCAAAAGTTTTCAATGTGAGGAAGTTTAAAATTTTGCCATTCGGTAAAGAGTTTAGTGAGACAGCTTTCGAAAACATTGTGTGAATAGCTGTGTGTATTGCTTGCTACTATGAATTAGCTTCATTCACCACAAAGTTTGCAAAGTAATGTATAATCATTGGTCATTTTCATATTCAGACATACAGAAGTTCATATCAGGTATGTTTTAACCCTTCACCACAAAGCAGAATTTTAGACCAATTTTAGACCTATCCTACTCGAAAGTATTTGCACAGGATAATTTTGTAGTGGCTCATATGATGCAATTTTTCTTTGATAGCGTAGAAAACTTTGTGGGAAAAGGAGAAAATGCTGGTTACCAGTATTTTCTCCCTTTCCCACAAAGTTTTCAAAAGGCCTCTTCGTCAGGGTCGTAAAAACCAGGGATTGTTTGGTAAAGGGTTAATGTTGTTGTGTACAGGTTTGTAGGCCGTTGTCTTTTCATTGTGTGGTATTTATTGAAATGAAACAGTTGTATTTCAAGTGCAAAATTAATGCTTTTAAATTGGACAAGTTAAAGGTTCTATCTTTGATAAAGCATTAACATTTTACCACACAATCCTTACTTTGACGACCCTGACGAAGAAGCCTTAAGAAAACACTGTGGGAAAAGGAGAAAATGCTGGTAACCAGCATTTTCTCCTTTTCCCACAATGTTTTCTACTCTTCACTAAACAAAGTTCAAATATTCATTCACTTTTATTTTGTTGTCTACAAATGCTTTCGATTTGGACAAACCTGAAATACTGTTGTTTGTTAATGAGTTAACTTGTCATCTGCAAATGCTTTCAATTTCAACTAGTCTTAACCCTTAAGCTGCTAAGAGCGACTCACTGACCTTTTGTGGACAGTGTAGATTAAGATCAGACTGCACAGAACATGCAGTCTGGTCTTTCATCTACGCTTTCCCATAAAGAGATATTTTGTCTCCAAAAGAATAAGTTTGAAGTAGCTATTTTTGGGTATTTACTATCAGCTTAGAAGTTTCATTGAAATTATTTAGCAGGATTAGGTTTAACTCATTACCAAATGACAATATTTTAGGTTTGCTGAAATCGAAGGCATTTGCAGAGGACCAAATAAAAGTGACTGAAAATTTGAAATTTGTTTTGGGAAGGGTAGAAAACATTGTGGGAAAAAGGAGAAATTGCTGGTTACCAGCATTTTCTCCTCCTTTTCCCACAATGTTTTCTAAAGGCTTCTTTCTGAGAGTCGTTAAATGTCGGGATTGTGTGGTAAAGAGTTAAATTTTGTTGTTTGGTTAAGAGTTCATTGGGTGCAAGATTGAAATGAATGTGGTCTATGGAAATACTGCACTATATAAGCTAAGTGATCTGTGATCTCTCTTTGCCAAGGTATCTTTCCTTCTTTGTCTTTTATGGATTTTTCAAATGTGGCTGTATGATGGTACATGGGTAAAAAATGATTGGGTTTTGCTCGTGAAAATGAATTTTCAAGGCATGCTTGTGTAATTACTGAGGTGATATTGGTTAGATTATCAGTATGCTATAACCACAGGCCTTTGAATTTTCATTGATCCATGACAGAGTAATGAAATTTTCCTTGGTCGATCTTTGAACACTTATGAAAGCATATTGGTGCGTCGCCTGTATGTATTACAAAATAGTGAAATTTTCAACACCGTTACTATTAGGGACGGCAATGAGTAACCGGTTAACCGAGTACTCGATCGAACGTTCGAGTATTGGTTACAGAAATTGACACTCGAGTACTCGGTAGTTTTTTTAAAAAAAAATGTACCATTTTTCTTCCCAAGGAAAATTTCATTGCAAAACAAACACTGCAGCCGATTAAATGTCATCAAAGCATCGCTGCAAAGGTGAGAAATAGCCAGACGATTCACAGTTTGACATGTGTTTTTAATAAACAACAATAGTATGTCACTTATATCGTTATGCCGCTTATGCTAATCATTACAGTTTTCGTAATTTCAGTTAATCAGAGGCTTTCTAACATGGTCTAATTAGGGAGGAAAATAATTATCCTGTAAAGTCTTCACAGGTTGACTGTGAAACTTAATTATTTCGGGGTCATGCGTAACCTGTGATCGCCTAAAATATTGAAATATTGCTACGCCATTAAACCTTGCAGGTTTGTCTATTTTAAGACAGATTGGAATTCCAAGGGTTAATTTGTGCACTAAACATTTAAAAACTTCGCTTTTTCCCAATTCTCTTTGTTGATTAACTTGTCTTTCATTTTTGTCTGTGTCCTGGAATCGCGATGGGGATCGTTATTTAGTGTTTTTGGTAAATTCTCAATATAATTTACCTGCCTACATGAGGTGAATGACATAAATTCCACTCTGACAAGTACCTGCTCGACCCGAACCCGTTCTCAAATGTTATTGCTTTGTCTATCTTCGATCGGTAAAACTGGGTTAGACTAGATTACTGTACCTTTCTATTTATAAACAACGAACCAGACTGACCCTGAAATACATGCATTTAACTCCATGGCAACTTCAGATGTACATGTATATGTTACATATTTTGGATACAAGATTATCACACCTTTTATACCCTCATATCTGATTTTTTTTTAATTGGGGTTTGAATAGTCTGTCAGATGATCAGATTTTTTGTCTTGAATCGGGAAAGCCCCTTTGAAATCTGCAGGGTTGGGAAGCATGCTTATGACGTTATGTGTAAAGAAATGAAACTATGCGAAACAAATGCTTGTAAACAAAGGGTATCAAATCGATTGAAAGATTTTTTTCGTTGAATAGATATTCACAGTCCCAATTCTTTGGGACAAAAAACCCGATCTTGCTTTGACATTCTAGTATAAAATGTAGAGTTGTAGACTCTAGTAAAAATCGTTTGAGTAACCGAGTACTCGATCGGAAGAATGACCGAGTACTCGAGTATTAAAATCGATACTCGTTGCCGTCCTTAGGTACTATATATAGCACAGTCTTATTATATGGAATAAAGAGGGAATCACCAATGTGCTATTTATTGTAACGGTATCCAATAATGAAAAATTATTCTTTAACTCCTTGATAGACCAATGAAAAATTCTTTATACGGTAATATACCAATGGAATTTCAGAGGCCTGAGCTATAACATAGAATCTTTGAAACCAGTAGGGTTATAAATATCATTTGCATTACAACAAAGAACTAACAAAACATGTTTACTGTTGGTCCAAGACTGTATTAGCAATTTTAGTTAGGGAAAAGTATAATGGATTTATGAAACTTCTTCCACTTTCCCACTTATGCAAGCAAGTATCCGTAATTTCAGTATTAGGTGTTACTTGACAAAGAGATAAGAATGCACAGACTGCTGTCTACACTACATTTAGATTGTTCAAAGAATGTAAAATATTCTAGTTTAAGGTGGCTTTCGACTCTTTACCAGACAATCCAGAGCCAGTAACGGTTCTGGTGAAGAAGGCTTAAATATGAAAACATGGTAGGAAAAGGAGAAAATGCTGATGACCAGTATTTTCATCTTTTTCCACCATGACTTTTACCCTTTGTAACCATTTTACCCATAAGGCATTTCTATGGTATCTCTAACAGCAAGGATGAAGCAGTTTCTTATGTGTATATGATACCTTTTGATAGCATGGAAAACATTGTGGCAAAAGGTGAAATTGCTCTTCACGAGCAATTTCACCTTTTCCCACAATGTTTTCCAAAGGCTCCTACAAGCAATGAGTAGAAATGAATATCTATGGAGTAAAGGGTTAAAGTCTTGTCAATCGGTAAGAACCAAAGTTTCTACAGTTTCTACACACCTTTCATACCTCTTTCATTTACTAAGCTTTTTTAGGATAAAGGAGAAGTAATCATGTATGGCTTTCCCATTGTCTTTTCATAACAGGCTGGGTGATAAAAGATTTAGTTCCAATGAATCATTGGAAACTATAAGTTGGGGAGCTGTGTCTGAGAGGGTTGACAAGAGAAATTCTGGATCTGGCTACCATAGAGACGGAAGGCCGAGAACTCCAAACAAACGACCAAAAAGTGCATCAGCTGAGAGCATCATGCGAACACCAGGATCTAGCTCCAACTTCAAGTTAGAACTTGGCATGAGTGTGTTTTGTAACAATGAATTGGGTTAGTCTTACATGTGATCATTTGAAAAAATATCATAAGAAGTATCATGCTTTTCAAAGACCCTCAAGGAAGAAAGCATCTGATAAGCTGTTGTTTCTCCTTTAACTTTACTACACAATCCCGACTTTTAACGACCCCAAATTCAAGGGCATTTGAAAACATTGTGGGAAAAGGGGAGAAAATGCTGGTAACCAGCATTTTCTCCTTTTCCCACAATGTTTTCTACCCTGTTTAGTACAAATCCTGTCATTTCAGTACCATTTTATTTATCATCTGCAAATGCTTTGAATTTGGACCAGTCTAAAATTTTGTTGTTTGGTGAAGAGTTCACTCTTTACCATGACTTTAAGCAGCATCGAGAAAGAATCCTGTAGAAAACATAGTGGGAAAAGGAGAAAATGCTGGTTACCAGCAATTACTTCTTTTTCCACAATATTTTCTAACCTATCAAAGTCAGAATCATCATACTGAACAGATTTAAAAGTTTTAAGGGTGTTTGAAAGGTAGGAAACATTGTGGGAAAAGGAGAAACTGCTTTTTTTCCAGAAAGTCATTAGAACCCTAGATTGTTTGTTAAAATGTTAAAACAGATCTTTTTAACCCTTTACCAAACAACAAATTTAAGACTCCTCCAGATTGAAAGGGTTTGCACACAACATTTGGAAGGATAGTAAACATTGGTTACTTGCATTTTCTCCTTTTCCCTCATTTTTTTAAAAGGCATCTTTCTCAGGATCTTTTAAAGTTGGGATTGTGTAGTAAAGGGTTAAGCAAGAACTGCTTAATTGTTTTTTAATCAGTTTTAAAGTCTGCAGATGCCATCAACATTGTCAGAAAAGCTGCTTATAGCCCTCTTTAACTTATGTAGTAAAGTAATGCGAAGATAGATGACCTATTCCTTGCTTGCACAAGAGTTTAGCTAGAGATACAGATATTGGATATACCCCACATGACCATTTTTGCTCTATTAGTGACCTACCAAAAATTGTTAAATTCACCCAAAGTGTTTAAATTTTATTATCGGCTATATGGAAATCATTGTGGAAAAGGAGCAATTACTTGTCACATCCATTGGACTCTCTTCTAAACATGCTTTCTAAAGGTATGGACTTTTGGTTTGGGATGTGAAGATGTGAAATTACTTTGTAATCAGCAATTTTCTTTCCCTGCTGATTTGGCTCAGATATGTCAGGTAGTTTATAAGCCATGTTCCTTAACCCTTTACCACACAATCCCGACTTTTAACACCCCTGTGAAAGAAGCCTTTTGAAAACATTGTGGGAAAAGGGGAAAATGCTGGTAACCAGCATTTTCTCCTTTTCCCACAATGTTTTCTTCCTTTCCTAGAAAAAAATTTAATTCTTTAATCACATCCATTTTGTCGTCTGCAAATGCTTTCAATTTGCACAAGGTGAAAATTCGGTTGTCTGGTAAATGGTTAAAAAGGGGGTTTATTGCATCTATAAAATATATCAATCCAGGTCAGCCTACGCAATCCATGGAGGCTAATCCAAGGAGAAACGTTCTACTATTGGTCTTTCATAGCATGTTAGAGGACCATTTTACTGCATGATTTAGTTGTTTGCTACACAATATAAATTTTTATGGATCCATTATTAGTTATACGCTCAGCTGGCAGGGGACTTGGAAACTTGTTCACGGCTGTGGTTAATCATGTCGCCCCGAGCCGAATTCACCACAACCGTGTGAACAAGTTTCCAAGTACCCTGCCACCTAACCGTACAACGAATTTATTATACTGCAAAGCGCTTTATGCGAAATTTTCCTGTTTTATCATTTCACGAATCGAGTATGCTGACGAAATAGAAATTCCCTTCTGTGTGCCCAAATTCAATGAAAACTGACATCACTGGAAACTGACGTCACTAAAACATGCAGTTTGGTATATAAATGTGCAGTCCGGTGATTGATCGACGCCACCATTTTGGATGTTGTGTTGTACATGTAGGGATGTTTACGGGGCTCTCAAAAAGGAAACTGGCTTTACATAGTTTTTGCCAGGGAACATGATATATGTTCCCGGCATGTTAACCAATCAGATCACGAAAAATTTCTTTGCAGTACAATAAAACTATTTGAAGCCATGTTTGGTACAATGGATCACAGAGATACATCAAACTCCCATTTGCCAGAACATAGCTCATATACATATATAATCATATATGGATTGCAACACACGAAAAGGGACATTCGGACATCTGCGTAAAGTGTCATCTCGGATCAGCCTGTGCAGTCCGGGCAGGCTAATCCGAGATGGCACTTTACATCTACACTAGATTTTCTTCCTCAGTAGACTTCCACTAAACACAAAAAATCCTAAAAACAGAAAGTGCCGTCTCGGATCAGCCTGAGTGGACTGTGCAGGGTGATCCGAGATGACACTTTACGCTAATGTCCAAAAGCCCCTTTTTGCGTGTCGCAGGCCAAATGTAATTTATATCTTATAGGTGTTGTCAGATATATTGGACCTACAGACTTCAGTGAAGGTGTGTGGGTGGGTGTTGAACTGAGAACACCGAAAGGTAAAAATGATGGCTGCGTTCAAGGAAAAAGGTACTTTTCGTGTCGGCCAGATCATGGCCTCCTTGTACGTCCCAATAAGATAACTGTGAGAGGGATTAGTGGATCAAAGCTCGTGTCAGAGGTGTTTGGTGGGTCAAATATGGAACAGACTTACACAAATGGAGACTCGAAAGAGAATGGTAAATAGAAAACCAGCACAAGTGAATAGGATAAAAGGAGTGAATTAAATTCGGAGTGTAAAATGAGATATCAATCACTTTCTGAAAGGAGATTAAAGAATGGACTACAATTGAATAGAATGTAAAGGGTCCACAGACTGAATGGAATATAAAGAAGTAGCAAGCATCCAAATACATTGCAGATTTGTCTGTAATCTGGATGGGAAACTTGTTCACTTGTAATCAGAATAAAAAGCAGAACTACTAGAAAACTAGAGTTAACCCCTTACCAAACGTCAGTATTTTAGACTGGTCCAAATTGAAAGCATTTGCAGATGACAAAAGTGACTGAAAATTTGAAATTTATTTTGTGAAGGGTAGAAAACATTGTGGGAAAAGCAGAAAATGCTGGTTACCAGCATTTTCTCCTTTTCGCACAATGTTTTCTAAAGGCTTCTTTCTCAGGGGCGTCAAACGTAGGTATTGTGTGGTAATGGATTAGAACACATTTGTTTACTTAAATCCTAATGCTGCTAAATGAATTAAGTGAAAATATCCATCATATGTTACAAGTACATTTGTATTGTATATCAGTTCCAGTGCTTTGTATTTTAAATGGAATCTCTTTGGAATCTTGATCTACACTGTGAGCATGAAGCATAAAGAATGACTCTGGGCAGCCTAGGATTTAAGGAAAATATCACTTCTTTCAACCTATTTCTGCTCCACTGACCATCAGATCTTGAGAAACTTATTTGCAGTATATTAATTGAGTATTTTGTTTTAATCAACCCTTTTGTCTTTAGACATGACATGATAAGCTACAGACAGTTGAGAGAGAAAGTGAATGATGTTGTCATTCTTGTGTGCCTTATGCTTTCATTGGTGTACTAGTATTTATGGTTGACTCTCAGACTTATTTCCAGATAGTATTGAATTATATGACATGTACTTTGCCACAGACAGACTTAAGTTTGTCTCTGAAGTTCAATACAAACATACATATCTTTTACATGTATTTATTTGTATACATTTATGTCATTTTCTCACTTTATGCATAAAATTAATTATCAAACTAGGCCTAACATCCAGTGCAAGTATGCTCTGTATGTTTTTTTTGTCTCAATGCAGAAACAAAGCATTTGAAAACATTATGGAAAAGAAGATAAGCTGGTAACCTCAATGTTTTCTACCCTTCATGGATAAATCCTGTTATACGAGCCATTTTTACTGTCTTCTGAATGGTTCATTATGGATGAGTCTTACAATTTTGTTATGTTGCAAATAGTGAGAATTGAAAACAGAGAGTTCTCATTTTGTTTATGCTTTTTGTGTTTTGTATTTTATTTCATGCAGAAACCATTTTAGGCTAACTATAACTGCAGATTGCTTTTGAAAAAATTGTCAACCGTGGAGAATTTTCTTCTTTTACAACGACATTTCCCTGACTTCTACTTAGATTGTAGATTTATTCTTACCACAATTATGCAGAATTGAATGAAACTAAATTACTTAACTCATTGCCGAACAAGTTACAAAGACCCCAAGGAAAATGACTTTCAAAATCTTGTTTTGAAAAAGAGAACATGCTGGTAGCCAGCATTTTCTACTTTTCCCACATTCTTTCCTGTCCTTTGAAAGAAATATTTTTTAACCCATTACCACACAATCCCTAATTTTGACGCCCCTGAGAAAGAAGCCTTTAGAAAACACAGTGGGAAAAGGAGAAAATGCTGGTAACCAGCATTTTCTCCTTTTCCCACAGTGTTTTCTACCCTTCCCAGCACAAATTTCTATTTTTCAGTCACCTTTATTTTGTCGTCTGCAAACGCTTTCAATTTGGACCAGTCTAAATTTTTCTCGTGTGGTAATGGGTTAAGTTGTGCAACTCTTTACCAAACAAAAGTTATGATTATGAGGATGGTGGATGTGATGACAAGGATTTTGTATGTATTTTTGTAAGTCTGATATGTTGAGTGTCTCCAGTTTTATACAACGAAATTACAATGAAAATCAATATATTTATAATGATGTTTTATGTTAACCCTTTACCCCATAAGGCATTTCTATGGTATCTCTAATTGACCCTAAATACTACCAAGTATGAAGGTATATGACACCTTTTGATTGCATAGAAAACATTATGGCAAAAAGTGAAATTGCTTGTGACGAGCAATTTCACCTTTTGCCACAATGTTTTCCAAAGGCTCCTACAAGCAATGCAAAGAAATGAGTATCTATGGAGTAAAGGGTTAAACAATTAAACTAACTCTTACACAGATATGATGACCAAGAATGGACAAAAGTTTTTGATAAGGCTATTGTATTTCTACCCCCTCGGCAATTTGCATTATCCACTTTTTCCATGATGTTTCAAGCGCTTTCGTTGACACAGTCAATCACACAAGCCACACTTAAATTTTACATCTGGAATTACTTCCAAGTAGAACAATGTGAAATTTCGTTATTCTATTCAAACCAGTCGTCCTATGATAACACAAGTGTCATTGAATGCTCATACATTAACCCATGACATAAAACAATGTAATAAAAATGGAAATACAAAATGGATAAATTTTTGTATCAGAGCAGTTACCATTATGGGCTTCAACACCCGAAAAGGGGCATTTGGACATTTGTATAAAATGTTGTCTCAGATCAGCAGGGGCAGTCCGCGAAGGCTAATCCGAATCAACAATTTTCGTTTTCATGCAAATTTCTGTTTTGCTCAAGTCTACAGTAGCACAAAATCTAATGTAGAAGTAATTTGCCATCTCTGAATGTTTTCAGAAGGCTCCTTTCTCAGGGCCTTGAAAGCCAGGGATTCTTTGGTAAAGGGGTTAACCTTGTATCAGAAAACAAACTACGTGTATTAGACTGGTGCAAATTGAATGCAGACTACAAATTTAACCCTTTACCAAACAATCCCAAGTTTTAATGACCCTGAGGAGAGAAACATGGAAAAAGAGAGTAGCTGCTGGTAACTAGTATTTTCTCCTTTTGCCTCTATGTTTGCTACCCTTTCAGAGAAAATTTTTTCTCATTTAAGAAACATTTAATTCTTTGTCTGCAAAAGTTTTCAATTTGGACAGGTCTATAGTTTTATCATTAGCTCACCTGAGCACAACGTGCTCAAGGGGAGCTTTTAGGGTCACTGGCTGTCCGTCGTGTGTCATGCGTCGTCAACAATTCTTTAAACATCAACTCCTCCTAAACCGCTGGGCCAATTTGGACCAAACTTGGCAGGAATGTTCCTTGGGAGGTCCTCTTAAAAATTTGTTCACAGAATTTGATTCCGTCAAAAACTCTGGTTGCCATGGCAACCAAATGGAATTTTTTAGCAAATTCTTTAAAAATCTTCTCCTTTGAAAGCACTGGTCGGATTTTGAAATTATTTCACAGATATGTTCTGTGGATGACCCTTTTCAAAAATTGTTTGTGAAATTTTGATCCGTCAAAAATTATGGCTCTGGTGAATGGGGGCTACATGCGCTATACAGAAATCAAGGAATTCTTTAAAAATCTTCTCCTCTGAAACCGCTGGTTGGATTTTGAAATTATTTCACAGATATGTTCCTTGGGTGACCCTTTTCAAAAAGTGTTCGCGAAATTTTGATCCGTCAAAAAATGTGGCTCTGGTGAATGGGGGCTACTTGCACTATACAGAAATGAAGGAATTCTTAAAAAATCTTCTTCTCTAAAACCGCTGGTCAGATTTTGAAATAATTTCACAGAGTTGTTCCTTGGGTGACCCTTTTCAAAAATTGTTAGTGAAATTTTGATTTGTCAAGAAACATGGCTCTGGTGAATCGGGGCTACTTGCACTATAGGGAAATGAGGACATTTTTAAAAATTTTTCTTCTCTGAAACCGATGGTCAGATTTTGAAATAATTTCTCAGGGATGTTCCTTGGGTGACCCTTTTCAAACAGCATTCACGAAATTTTGATTGGTCAAGAAACATGGCTCTGGTGAATGGGGGCTTCTTGCACTAGAGGGAAATGAGGAAATTCTTAAAAATTCTTCTTCTCTGAAATGGCTGGACAGGTTTTGAAATGATTTCACAGAGATGATCCTTGGGTGACCCTTTTCAAAAATTGTTCACAAAATTTTGATCCATCAAGAAACATGGCTCTGGTGAATGGGGGCTACTTGCACTATAAGGAAATGAAGAAATTCTTGAAAAATCTTCTTCTCTGAAACCCCTAGTCGGATTTTAAAATGATTTGACAGGGATTTTCCTTTGGTGATCCTTGCTCTTGTGAATGGTAGCTACTTGCACTATATGGAAATGATGAAGTTCTTGAAAATTCTCTTTCTCTGAAACCCCTGGTCAGATTTAAAAAAAAAAAATTCCGAAATGCTCCTTGGGTGACCCTTTTGAAAACTTGTTTGTAAATTTTGATCCGTCAAGAAACATGGCTCTCGTGGATGGGGGATACTTGCTCTTATACAGAAATGAAGAATCCTTAAAAATTCTTCTTTTTGAAACTGATGGTCAGATTTCGAAATGAATTTTACAGGTGACCTTTTGAAAATTGCTTAGCAAAATTATATATATGGTTCCAATGTTTCAATACCTCAAAAAAGAAATAGGCTATGGTCATCTCAAAAATTCAGGTGAGCCGTCTTGGCCCTCTTGTTTGGTAAAGTGTTAAGGTAGTATTTATTTTAGAATTAATGACTTTTTCCTTTAGCTTCATTTATTCATTTTTCTTCCAGGGTGTACAACAGTAACATTAGCTTCATGTTATTTATTTCTTTCACTCTTTTTGCTTTTCATCTGTTTATCATTTTATTGTCATTTTATCAAAATTAGCCATCTGTAGTAATGATATTTTCTGGGGTAAAACAAAGTTTAGTGTATTTATTTCAATGTAGACATATTAGAGAGTATTTTATTTTAACTTCTCAAGTGCCAAAGTAGGGTTTAGATGGTGGGGTATTTTTCATTGTTCACATTTTGAAAAAGAAGTTCATTTCATTGATTCTATACCTCCATAACAGCAAACAAAGTTACCATAAAACACATCCATTATGAAAACATAAGCAAATTGCATGTATTATTTGCTTAATAAATCATGGCACCTCCTGTTGAAATAAGCCAGACGGTAGAAGATATTGTGGAAAAAGGAGAAAATGCTGGTTGGGAGCATTTTCTCCTTTTCTGACAATGTTTTTAAAAAACTTCATCCCCAATGGTCATGAAAATATGGCAGTGTTATCATTTTATGATTGATGGGGATATTTTCACTAACTTGTAGTGGAGAGTATGCAATTTTCCCTGAATCGATACTGTATAAAAGAAGCAGTTCAATATGTAATCTCCTACAGCTTTATGTATTTTGCAGCATGCCTCTTTCGAAATCATCCTGAAAAGATGAGAAATCACTCAATGATAAATAAAATATGTTTTTGTGGAAGGTGAGCAATTTCTGCCTATGTCACAATGTTTTCAGCATCACTGTGCTGCAGGGTGCAAAAAGTATTATTAAACTGCAAAGAAATTTCTGGTGATCTGATTGGATAATTAATATGCCCCAAACAAATATATCCTGTATACTGGCAAAACTAAAATAAAAGTAGTTCCCCTTCCGGGAGCTGTGTGCACTTCACTACACTATCAACACAACATCCAAAATGGCGGTGTCAATCAAGATTAAAATCAAGATTATGCGCCAAGTTGCATGTTTTAGCACATATTGCCAAGGTTTCAGTGATGTCAGTTCCCAGTGACGTCAGTTTTCATTGAATTGGGGCACTCAGAAGGGAAATTCTATTTCATCACTGTACTCAATTTTTTAAACAATAAAACAGGTAAAATTCATTTAGCAAACCATAGAATGGTAAAATTTTGCAGTATAATAAATTAGTGGTACAGTCAGGTGGCAGGGGGACTTGGAAACTTGTTCACTGCTGTGGTGAATCATGTTGCCATCTAGCCTTTTGCTCGGAGTGACATGATTTACCACAGCCGTGAACGATTTTCCAAGTCCCATCCCACATGACAGTACAACTAATAATCTACTGGAGGTATACAAAAGATCTGATTGTGGACTTGGTTTGCTTTGTTTTAACTCTTTTCCAAACAATTCCATGTTTATATGACTAAGCAGAGGAAGATCGTTGAAAAGATTGTGGTAAAGTGAGAAAATGGTAAAAAAGCATTTTATCCTTTCTCCACAATCCTTTGTACCCTCCCTAAAGTAAATCCAAATTCTTGAGTCACCTGTATTTGTCTGGTATTGCTATTAATTTGGAAAATCCTTAAATATTGTTATTTCATTAAGAGTAAAGAAAGCAAACTTTATTTTGAATAGGATATTTCATGTTAGGCAGTTAAAGATAATCATGTACCTACATTGATGGATACTGTTAAGCAATGTTGCAATAAAAATGCTATCAAACTTTAATGTATCTGTGAGTGATTCTTTCCCACCCTTGCCCATCTGTATTTTTTTATGATTTTTTAGCTCACCTGAGCACAACGTGCTCTAGGGGAGCTTTTAGGGTCACTGGGTGTCCGTCGTCCGTCGTGCGTCTTCCGTCGTTCGTCGTGCGTCGTCAAAAATTCTTTAAACATCAACTCCTCCTAAACCGCTGGGCGGATTTGGACCAAACTTGGCAGGAATGTTCCTTGGGAGGTCCTCTTTAAAAATTGTTCACAGAATTTGATTCCGTCAAAAACTCTGGTTGCCATGGCAACGAAATGGAATTTTTTAGCAAATTCTTTAAAAATCTTCTCCTCTGAAACCGCTTGATGGATTTTAAAATAATTTCACAGATATGTTCCTTGTGTGACCCTTTTCAAAAATTGTTCGTGAAATTTTGATCCGTCAAAAATTGTGGCTCTGGTGAATGGGGGCTACTTGCTCTATATAGAAGTGAAGGAATTCTTAAAAAATCTTCTTCTCTGAAACCGCTGGTCAGATTTTGAAATAATTTCACAGATATGTTCCTTGGGTGACCCTTTTCAAAAATTGTTCGTGAAATTTTGATCCGTCAAAAAATGTGGCTCTGGTGAATGGGGGCTACTTGCACTATACAGCAATAAAGGAATTCTTAAAAAATCTTCTTCTCTGAAACCGCTGGTCAGATTTTGAAATAATTTCACAGAATTGTTCCTTGGGTGACCCTTTTCAAACAGTGTTCCCAAAATTTTGATCCGTCAAGAAACATGGCTCTGGTGAATGGGGGCTACTTGCACTATAGGGAAATGAGGAAATTCTTAAAAATTTTTCTTCTCTGAAACCACTGGTCAGATTTTGAAATAATTTCTCAGGGATGTTCTTGGGTGACCCTTTTCAAAAATTGTTCACAAAATTTTGATCCGTCAAGAAACATGGCTCCGGTGAATGGGGGCTACTTGCACTAAAGGGAAATGAAGAAATTCTTAAAAATTCTTCTTCTCTGAAACGGCTGGACAGATTTTGAAATGATTTCACAGAGATGATCATTGGGTGACCTTTTTCAAAAACTGTTCACAAAATTTTGATCCGTCAAGAAACAGGGCTCTGGTGAATGGGGGCTACTTGCACTATATGGAAATGAAGAAATTTTTGAAAATTCTTTTTCTCTGAAACCCCTTGTCAGATTTTAAAATAATTTGACAGAGATGCTCCTTGGGTGATCCTTGCTCTTGTGAATGGTAGCTACTTGCACTATATGGACATGATGAAATTCTTGAAAATTCTCTTTCTCTGAAACCCCTGGTCAGATTTTAAAAGAAATTTTCCGAAATGTTCCTTGGAAGACCCTTTTCAAAACTTGTTTGTAAATTTTGATCCATTCAGAAACATGGCTCTCGTGGATGGGGGATACTTGCTCTTATACAGAAATGAAGAATTCTTAAAAATTCTTCTTTTTGAAACTGATGGTCAGATTTCGAAATGAATTTTACAGGTGACCTTTTGAAAATTGCTTAGCAAAATTATAGATTTGGTTCCAATGTTTCAATACCTCAAAAAAAAATAGGCTATGGTCATCTCAAAAATTCAGGTGAGCGATCCAGGGCCATCTTGGCCCTCTTGTTTTTTTTAGCTGAACTGAGCACAACGTGCTCAAGGGGAGCTTCTAGGGTCACTGGGTGTCTGTTGTGCGTTGTGCGTCGTCAACAATTCTTTAAACATCAACTCCTCCTAAATCACTGGGCCAGTTTGGACCAAACTTGACTGGAATGTTCCTTGGGAGGTCCTCTTTAAAAATTGTTCACAGAATTTGATTCCATCAAAAACTCTGGTTGCCATGGCAACCAAATGGAATTTTCTAGGAAATTTTTTAAAAATCTTCTCCTCTGAAACCACTGGTCAGATTTTAAAATAATTTCACAGATATGTTCCTTGGGTGACCCTTTTCAAAAATCGTTCATGAAATTTTGATACGTCAAGAAACATTGCTCTGGTGAATGGTGGCTTCTTGCACTATACAGAAATGAAGGAATTCTTAAAAATTCTTCTTCTCTGAAACGGCTGGTCAGATTTTGAAATAATTTCACAGAGATCTTCCTTGGATGACCCTTTTCAAAACTTGTTCGCGAAATTTTGATCCGTCAAGAATCATGGCTCTGGTGAATGGGGGCTACTTGCACTATACAGAAATTCTTTAAAATTATTCTTCTCTGAAACCGCTGGTCAAAATTTTAAATAATTTCACAGAGATGTTCCTTGGATGACCCTTTTCAAAAATTGTTCGCGAAATTTTGATTCATCAAAAAATGTAGCTCTGGTGAATGGGTGCTACTTGCACTATAGGGAAATGAAGAAATTCTTAAAAACACTTCTTCTCTGAAACCTCTGGTCAGATTTTGAAATTATTTCACAGAGATGTTCCTTGGGTGACCCTTTTCAAAAAGTGTTCATGAAAGTTTGATTCATCAATAAACATGGCTCTGGTGAATGGGGGCTACTTGCACTATATGGCCATGAAGGAATTTTTTAAAATTCTTCTCTGAAACGGCTGATCAGGTTCTGAAATAATTTCACAGAAATGTATCTTAGTTGACCCTTTTCAAAAGTTGCTCGAAATATTTCGATCCATCAAGAAACATGGCTCTGATGGCTGTTGGCTATTTACACTATACAGACATGAGGAAATTCTTAAAAATTCTTCTTCTCTGAAATGGTTGTTTAGATTGTAAAAAAATTGGCTATGGTCCTCTCAAAAATTCAGGTGAGCAAACCAGGGCTATCTTGGCCTTCTTGTTAGCTCACCTGAGCACATTGTGCTCAAGGGGAGCTTTTAGAATCACCTGGTGTCTGTCGTGCGTCAGTTCGCCATGCGTGGTCAACAATTCTTAAAACATCAACTCCTCCTAAACCGCTGGGCCAATTTGGACCAAACTTGGCTGGAATGTTCTTGCGAGGTCCTCTTTAAAAATTGTTCACAGAATTTGATTCCATCAAAAACTCTGGTTGCCATGGCAACCAAATGGAATTTTTTAGCAAATTCTTTAAAAATCTTCTCCTCTGAAACCGCAAGTCGGATTTTGAAATAATTTCACAGATATGTTCCTAGGGTGACCGTTTTCAAAA
Organism: Tridacna crocea; assembly: GCA_943736015.1. Classification (NCBI taxonomy): domain Eukaryota; kingdom Metazoa; phylum Mollusca; class Bivalvia; order Cardiida; family Cardiidae; genus Tridacna; species Tridacna crocea. The sequence continues at coordinate 32,464,444 of OX031059.1, forward strand.
ATTGTTCGTGAAATTTTGATCCGTCAAAAAATGTGGCTCTGGTGAATGGGGGCTACTTGCACTATGCAGAAATGAAGGGATTCTTACAAATTCTTCTTCTCTGAAACCGCTGGTCAGATTTTGAAATAATTTCACAGAGGTGTTCTTTGGGTGACCCTTTTCAAAAACTGTTCGCGAAATTTTGATCCATCAAGAAACATGGCTCTGGTGAACGGGGGCTTCTTGCTATATGGCCATGAAGAAATTATTTAAAATTCTTCTCTGAAACGGCTGATCAGATTTTGAAATAATCTCACAGAAATGTTCGTTTGGTAACTCTTTTCAAAAGTTGTTTGCAAAATGCTGATGTGTCTAGAAACATGGCTGTGGTGAATGGGGGCTACTTGCACTATTAAAATTTTGGTCTTTAAAATTCTTTTTCTCTGAAAAGGCTGATCAGATCTTGAAATAATTTCACAGAAATGTTTTTTGGCTGACCCTTTTCAAAAATTGTTCGAGAAATTTTGATCCATCAAGAAACATGATTCTGATAGCTGTGGGCTATTTACACTATACAGACATGAAGAAATTCTTGAAATTTCTTCTTGTCTAAAATGGCTGATTTGATTTTGATTAGATTTTGAAAAAAATGGCTATGGTTCTCTCAGAAATTCAGGTGAGCGATCCAGAGCCATCTTGCTGGTTACCAGCATTTTCTCCTTTTCCCACAATGTTTTCAAAAGGCTTCTATCTCAGGATTGTAAAAACCAGAGATTGTTTGGTAAAGGGTTAAAGGTGGCCCTTAAGATTTTGGGACGAAATATTTACAAAAATGCAAAAAAACTCATCCTTATACTCCCAAAGCCTTTTAATTTTCATTCATAAAACCCCAGTAGTCGAAAACCGTCCGACAACACGAGAAATTTGAGATTTACTACAGCCCAGGTCGACACCAACGGGAGTCATGTTCTATTTTTAGACGATCAGTTCGCTCATTTACATACAGGAATACACAGACAAAATTTCAAACATAGCATCTGAAGAAAACATTATGGAAAATAATTATTATATGTTTGTTATGTAATGAAATTTAAGCGTTATGAGTCACGTACCAGTCACTTGACATTCCCAAAATGCTTTATTGATTTTTGGCGCAAAATCTAAAAATACCCTAAGAGGCTACATAACCTTTTAAGGGAACAACATCAAATTTTTTTTTTTTTTGTAATTTTATGAATCTTAATTATTGATGATTTGTATTAATTTTTCATATGAATATCAGTGATATACATCTTTTTCAATTCGGTGAGATGTAAAAATTCTAAATACCCACCTTTAAATCCTGTACATTACTGACTCAGGGTGTGGATGGATGGACAGACAAGAGGGCTGAGCTATGGTCTTGAATTCAACATTGTTTTTACATTTCATATTTACTTTTTGGAAGAGGTCAGCTGTAAGCAACAAAAAGCAAACAGTCACAAGGATCCTAAAAGACCTTTAGGAGTTCTCGTTTCTCTTGTAAAACTGTTCTTTTCTTCATTCTTCCTTTATATTTGCTATTTTGAACTCTAAACTGACATTCATTTCAAAAGTAAATGGGAACTATGAGTTTATCATAAAATGGAGGAGTAACAAGATCATGTTTAAAAATTAAAGATGGTCAAAGGGAAAAAACTTGTACAAACTTGTAGACGGAATAAAATTGAAGGCTAATATGAATCTAGGTTTAGACATTTTAGACTTTTTAAGGCGATTGGTGGAAAAGCGATCTTTTTCTTTCGTAAAATTGTTATTAATTCTATTACATTTCAGTGTAAGATAATGGGCTTTCGTATCCGCAGTTCTTAAGATATTAATATTACAGCCAGAAGAAAAATGAACTAACGACATAAACAATAACCAAACAGTCTCCCTTGTCACTAACTACATTTGTAATTATGGGGACCGCCAAAATTTAAAAGTAGAAAAGATACTTTGATTGTCAAAATATGATTTTAACAAGGATAGATCTGTAAATACTTTTAACAAAGGTAATCAAAATTTAGAAATGGTTAAAAAGAATGCGATTATTCTACTTTAATTTCTGAATGAACACAAAGACTATTATTTGCGCAAATACCTCTATTTCACACCTCATCAAAACTTTATATTGAATTTTGGATGTTAGGCTAATATAGAAAATTCAATGCTAAAGTTTGAGTAGAAATGTGAAAATTAATAGAGTCTACATGCTGAAAACTCCCGTCTTTTATTATTTCTTTGTCAGTAACAACAGCAGCATCATCACTTGGCAGCAGGACTCAGTTTAACTTGGAAGTCACGTATGGCATGTTGTGTTGCATGTAGAGGAGCCTATATCTAGAAGAAATCCTTTTTTACACGTGTCTGTTGTCGAACCTCACGAGAAAAACCATTTCAGTTTAACATAGATGGCTTATAAAGCAAACTAGTTTTTGATAAAGGGGGAAAAAGGGGGGGTGGAGGGGGAAGGCATCGCTGGGAGAACAAGGGTGGTCACTCTTTAAAACTTTGATTCTGGAAAAATATTGTTTTCCATTTGATCATACTTGACTGATAACAGAATTGCGACAGTAGATCTCTGCTAATTCTTCCATAAAAGGATGCCTATAAAAATAAATTTATTTATCAAAAATAGTAGACACATTGATTGATAATACTCAGTAAGTATATTGCGAAAATATCGGGAGAGCGAATCCACTTTAGGGTGAAAAAAAACTTGAGCGAAACACTTAAATTCACTTGTTTCGCCCAAAGTTTTTTCACCCATAGATGGATTCTTAATGCTTCTGTTGCCGAGTGAAGATGGACCCAAAGCTGGCTATCATTTTAGTCATATTATTCTCGTCTTTTCAAGATGCACTTCTAATGAATAGATGTAAGTGTCAGACTTCCTGCAAGGTACTTTTTTTTAAAGTTGTGAAAGGACTGAGTTGATCCTACAATATTATAATCCTACATCGCATTCGGCCCACGGATCATTCGTGTTGTTTTTTTTTATAACAGAATTTCGTAATTCAAAAAGGAACTAGTTTCTGGAACAATCCACGAGAAAGGATTTTGATTACAATGATAACTTGATACGTGTGACATTTATAAATGTCACAGGTTTAGTTGTATTGTTTTACAAACAAGAAGGATTAGACAATAATATTGTCAATATCGGGGAGAGTGACAGATGTTTCGGTAACAGACACTTTTTATATTGTAATGATCAAATATAAAATCTGAATCAAACTTGTAACTGAAAAAAGTCACTACAACTTGCATCGAAAGGTTCGATCCATGGATTTTTTCAAACCTACCTCGCCAACCTTGGCAGTATGGCCACTTTCTCATTTTTCCATTCATTTGATTGAATGTCAAGGCTGGTCGCTAAAGACTGATGAATATGCTACACTCGAGTTCAGATGGACTAGCTTATTCATAGTAAAGGGTAAACACAACCCATTTAGGCATGTTTAGTGTTGAAAAACATTGAAAATTTGCTTTTTATTGTATCTAATGATTTTTTTTTTTTTTTTTTTTCAGACTGTGAAAATTATTCTCTTCTGTTGCATTTTTGTGTCTTATTCGATAGAAAAATAGTATCGATGTAGGATAGGATGTTATTCATAATATCTGACAGAGTAGAATAGAACCAGGGTGGAACAAAACATCACGAGCGCTTATTCCTTCCGCTTTAGTACATGAACGGAGAAACGAGAATGAACGGAGAAATGAGAAAAGGCCATAAATCGATTGGATGTCTCGGTAACAAAGTAATTACATTGTGTTTATGTTCTGTGACACCTAATGTATGGCTTTGTTATGTTCAAACCTTTTATTTTTGCACTTTTCACCCAGTTACCCCTTTGATAGATAGGTTCAAACCTTTTTTCACTTTCCACCCTCTTTCACTTGAAAGATAGGCAGTCCACATGGTCAATACATACAGCATGAGATGAGGTAAGTAACTAAAAATTATTTATGAAACATAGTGGAAATTACAAATTGAAGTTTTGAATAACGAAATAAAGCCATGCAATGGGTGTAAAGAACATCACGATACATAAACACTATATAATTGCTTTGTTACCGAAACATCCCATCAGTTTACTCTAAGTCTATGTTACCGAACTCGTCTGTTACAGAAAAATCCGTAAATCATCGTGGATACATACCTCAATTCACAGGAATTTGACATTCTGTAACCCTAATGTAAAAACTTGATAAAATATGGAAAAAAATACCCCATATATATAAAGGGGAGTATTTTTTTTTTTGGCATCAAATATTTTTTATTATAGAATGTCATATTCCTGTGCTCAATTTTCCCTCAAACTTATTTTTTTTCTTCAGATAATCTATTCAACCAATGCGGAAAGCGTATCTCTATGATCCCAGCAGATATAAAAGGGGCCATATTGTATTATGAAAATGAATGGAGGTCCAATGTTAGATCCCCTTGCACAGTTGAAATATGGGGTTGGTTTGAAAATGACCTTGCTATGCACTTCAGACATTTTAACACAGTCAGCACTGACACATACATAGAGATAAGGCAAGGAGATTCCTGGGATGAAAGTAGACCTATCAGAGGTACTTAACTCTTTACCACATGATCTCAACTTTTAACAACCCTTAGAAAAAAGACTTTTGAAAACATTTTGGGAAAAGAAGAAAATGCTGGTAACCAGCATTTTCTCCTTTTCCCACAATGTCTTCTGCCCTTCCAAAATCAGATATCAGTTTTTCAGTAACATCTATTTTGTCATCTGCAAATGCTTTCAATTTGGACCAGTCTGTAAATTTGTCGTTTGGTAAAGACTTGAATAATATTTAATTATTTACCAAACAACAAAATTTGAAAACTGTCCAAGTTGAAAGCTTTTGCGGACAACAAATTTGATGTTTTCTCAAAACTTCAAATTTAATTTGGGAGGAGTAGAAAAGATTGCAAGAAAAGGAGAAAATGTATTTTATAGACAAATCCCATTACCTGTGTCACATTTACTGTCATTTGGAAATTCATCCAATGTGGATCTTGTCTAAATTTTTATAATTTTTTGTAACATTCTGTACAGTCTATTCTTGATCTGTCCTATCCACAAAAGCACCCACATTTACTAAACTTCTTCTGTGTATTGTAAAGGTTAACTCCTTACCAAATGATAAAATTTTAGACCGGTCCAAATTGAAAGCATTTGCAGACGACAAAATAAAAGTAACTGAAAATTTGAAATGTTTTGGGAAGGGAAGAAAACATTTCGGGAAAAGGAGAAAATGCTGGTTACCAGCATTTTCTTCTTTTCCCAAAGTGTTTTCTGAAGCTCGGGGTCATTAAAGGTTATCATTGTGTGGTAAAGAGTTAACCCAGTACTCTTACTTGCATTCTCATATAAACGCTTTACCACAAAACATAAATGCAGACTTGCCCAAATTGAGAGCATTTGTAGATCACAAATTTGATATGGCTCAAATGATTTGACTTTGATGGGATAGAAAACGTTGTGTCAAAAGGAGAAAATGCTGGTCACCACTCTCATCTTCCCACAATGTTTTCAAAAGGCTCTTATCACCGAGTCGTTAAAACTCTGGATTAACCCTCTTGTAGAGGGTGAAAGCTTACATACCATCTTCCATATTCTCTATTCATATTTTTATGAGGAGCTGATAGTATAATATTAACTCATTACCATACAATGACGATTTTTAAACAACCCTGAAGAAGAAGCCTTTTGAAAACATTGTGGGAAAAGGAGAAAATGCTGGTGACCAGCATTTTCTCCTTTTCACATAATGTTTTCTTACCTGCCAGAGACAAATCAATCAAATTAGTGCACATGTAATTTGCTGCTTGAAAATGTTTTCAACTTTGGAAAGTCTGAAATAATGTTTTCATATGGTAAAGGGTTAATTTGTGATTAGGGTTAATATGTGACCAGTGTGTTTCAGAAATGCCAGAGAGATTGTCTGGTACCACTTTTAACCAGCTGAATCACGTTTTTACCAGTGATTGGATGGACATATTTATTCGTATTGGTGGTAGAACACCCCCTTATGGTGTTAAGTTATTTGAACTGGCTGTGAATGTATTTCACACAGGTATGTACAGTGTATTTTGGAAAGAAATGTGGAAAGTTGCATTTAACCTTTTACCCCATAAGGCATTTCTACGGTATGTCTAATTGACTCTAAATAACAGCAAGGATGAAGCTGTTTCTTATGTGTATATGACATCTTTTGATAGCACAGAAAATATTGTGGCAAAAAGTGAAATTGCCGGTCACAAGCAATTTCAGATTTTGCCACAATGTTTTCCAAAGGCTCCTACAAGCAATGTGTAGAAATGGAGTAAAGAGCTAACTCTTTGCCAAATTACAACTGTTCAGATTTGTCCAAATTCAAAGCACTGGTAGACTACAAAATAGATGTGACCAAGAAATTGAGATTTGATCTAAGAAGAGTAGAAAACATAGTGGGAAAAGTAGAAAATGCAGATTACCTGCATTTTTTAGCTCACCTGAGCTCCAAGTGCTCATGGTGAGCTATTGTGATCGTGCTGTGTCCGTCGTCGACTTTTTACCTTGTGTATGCTCTAGAGGCCTTATTTTCGGTCCGATACTCATGAAAGTTGGTCAGGATGTTTGCCTCGATGAAATCTCAAACAAGTTCGAAAAATGGGTCATGTCGGGTCAAAAACTAGGTCACTAGGTCAAATCTTGAAAAAACCTTGTGTACGCTCTAGAGGCCACATTTTCAGTCCAAAACTCTTGAAAGTTTGTCAGAACGTTTGTCTTGATGATATCTCAGACAAGTCCGAAAATGGTTGATGTCTGGTCAAAAACTACGTCACTAGGTCAAGTTCGAAAAATGGGTCATGTCGGGTCAAAAACTAGGTCACTAGGTCAAATCTTGGAAAAACCTTGTGTAAGCTCTAGAGGCCACATTTTCCGTCTGATACTCATGAAAGTTGGTCAGGATGTTTGCCTTGATCAAATCTAGGATGACTTTGAAAATGGGTCATGCCAGGTCAAAAACTAGGTCACTAGGTCAAATCTTAGAAAAAGCTTGTGTAAGCTCTAAAGGCCACATTTTCAGTCGGATACTCATGAAAATTGGTTAGGATGTTTGCCTGTATGATATCTCAGACAAGATCGAAAATGGGTCATTTGGGGTCAAAAACTAGGTCACTAAGTCAAATTGTAGAAAAGCCATGTGTACACTCTAGAGGCCATATTTTCAGTCCAAAACTCTTGAAAGTTGGTCAGAATGTTTGTCTTGATGATATATCTTGGACAAGATCGAAAATGGGTCATGTGGGGTCAAAAACTAGGTCACTAGGTCAAATCTTAGAAAAACCTTGTGTACGCTCTAGAGGCCACATGTTCAGTCCAAAACTCTTGAAAGTTGGTCAGAATATTTGCCTTTATGATATCTTGGATGAGTTTGAAAATGGGTCATGTGGAGTCAAAAACTAGGTCACCAGGTCAAATGTTACAAAAACCTTTTGTAGGCTCTAGAGGCCACATTTTCAGTCCAAAACTCTTGTAAGTTGGTCAGAATGCTTGCCTTGATGATATATTAGACGAGTTTGAAAATGGATCATTGGGGGTTAAAAACTAGGTCATGAGGTCAAATCTTAGAAAAACCTTGTATATGTTGTGAATGCCACATTTTCAGTCCAACACTCTTGAAAATTAGTCCGAATGTTTGCCTTTATAATATCTTGGATGAGTTTGAAAATGTGTCATGTTGGGTCAAAAACTGGGTCAATAGGTCAAATGTTATAAACACCTTTTGTATGCTCTGGAGGACACATTTTCAGTCTGATACTCCTAAAACTTGTTCATAATATTTGTCCTGGTGATACCTTGGATGAGTTTGAAAATGGGTCGTGTGGAGTCAAAAAATAGGTCAATGGGTCAGATATTAGAAAAATCTCGTGTACACTCCAGAGGCTACATTTTCTGCCTGTTACTCTTCAGACTTGGTCAGAATGTTTGTTTTGGTGATGTCTCAAAAGAGTTTGATAATGGGTAATTGTCGGGTCCAAAACTAGGTCACTTGGTGAAATCTTAGAAAAACCTTTTGTACGCTGTAGAGGCCACATTTTCAGTCCAATACTCATGAAACTTGGTCAGAATGTTTGTCTTATTGATATCCCAAAAGTGTTTGATGATGGGTAATGTCTGATGAAAATCTAGGTCACTGGGAAACTAGATGGTTCATGTTTGGTCAATAGACTCAGGTGAGTGATTTCAGGGCCATCATGGCCCTGTTGTTTTCTTTTCTCACGATGTTTTCAATAGGCTTTTCTTTTACAGTTGCGAGTCTCAGGTAAATGTCAAATGGAGCTATTTGAACTTCCAGAATCTCACTAAATTTAAAAACTGATACATCGGTGAATAGAGTAAGGCAATATGTGGAAAACCATTAATAAAAAGGATGAAAGTAAGATTTTTACGTCTCAGTAGTACTTCCATATTGGATCACTGGTGCATTACCTCTGTTACTCTGTAGGTATTCATAGATTTTGCCCCAGAGTTTTGCCATGACTTGTGTGAGAATCATTATCTCCCACTAGATGGCATTCTGTATATACTCATCTATCTAATTTGAGCATCCTGGGTACAGAACCAAACCAGTTTCCTATGCGACAACTGTTACTTTGAATTTAAAACTGAAATAAAGGTTTACTCAATAAAACGCTTCCCCATACAATTCACTCAGCTATGAGCAAGAGTTTAGAGAAATCTGGAGCTAAAGCAGGTCTCATTTCTTCTCAAACGTATTGATAAAAGCTATTTTCAAAATTGCTACTTTATAGAGTGTAATATTACAGTCTGCCCGCTTTCGTGGCTAGTGGTGCGTCACGTAAGACAGGTTGAATCTTCGAAAAATATGACATGCACAGACAACGGTGTGAGAAAATCACATGATCAAAAAATGACTTTTGTGGATCCATGAGTTGATTGCTTGCTTTATACCATAGATCACGGAGATGCAGTAAGCCCAGTTTTGCTGAAGCATCGCTCATACGTTTCAAATGTCAACTTGTGTTATATCCTGCATGTCTCAAGTGGAGTCTTGTGATGTCAGATCCCATGTAGAATAGCAGTTTCAAGATTGTTTGTATAAATATCCACAACATAGGTTACTGCTGTTTGCTTGATTAGCTTGATTATATGATGATTACGCCATTTTAACTCTTTTACAAAAATTTGGACTGGTCCAAACGGAAAGCATTTGCAGACAACAATTTAACTGTTTCCCGAACAAGGCCTTGTTTTTACATGTTTGCAGGACAAGTCTTGAAAACACTGTGGGAAAAGGAGAAATTGCTCGTAACAAGCAATTTCTCCTTTTCCCACAGTGTTTTCTGCCCATTCGGGTAATTTTCTGCCATTGTTATAAAATTGTCGTCTGCAAACTCTTTCAGTTTGGAAGAATCTTAAATTTGTCATTTGGGAAAGTGTTAAATGTTGTTTAAATGATGAAATTTGTCTTTGATGGAGTAGAAAACATGGTGGGAAAAGGAGAAAATGCTGGTTTGCCAGCATTTTCTCCTTCTCCCACAATGTTTTCCAAAGGCTCTTCCCACAGGGTCATTAAAACTCGTGATTGTGTGGTAAAGAGTTAAATAGTAGTACAGATTTTCCTCTTTGTCCTGCCATGTTTTCAACAGCCTTCTATCCATCTATGGGTTATTAGAACATGGAATTATTTGGTAAAGGGTAAATAATTTGGAAGTTAACCCTGTAACAAAATTGAAAATCGAAATTACAAAGTTTTAGAGTTGTACTATAATGAAAGCATTAATTTTGAAGATGAGAAAATGAATACACCCCAAATAGATGACATTTGTCTTTGAAAGTGTAGAAAACGTTGTTAGTAAAGCATTTCATTCATGCCTTTCCAAGGCGGACATCAACTTTCATGGACTACTATGGAAAAACAGATTTTTTTTTCATTTTTATATTATCTTGATACCCCTGCAATTTTTTGTGGGGGGTATACTGAAATCAGTCTGTCTGTCAGTGTGTCTGTCTGTGTATAAAATCAAAGTGCTGGCAGGGGTATTAAGTCACATTTAGTGACAGCTCTAGTTGATTCTGATGTGACTGATTGTGGTCCATTACACACCCATTACAGTAAGCCTTTTTGATCCTTTACCACACAGTGACAACTTTTAACACCAATGAGGAAGAAGCCTTTTGAAAACATTGTTGGAAAAGGAGAAAATGCTGGTTACCAGGATTCTCTCCTTTTACCACAATGTTTTCAACCCTATCAAGATTAAATTCCATTATTTTGGCCACTCTATTAGTTGTAGGGTCAGGTGGCAGGGGACTTGGAAACTTCTTCATGGCTGTGGTGAATCATGTCGCCCCGAGCCAAAGGCAAGGTGGCAACATGATTCGCCACAGCCACCTGACTGTACAACGAATTCATTATCTTGCAAAGTTTTACCATTCCAATGGTTCTTGGGTGAATTTTACCTGCTTTTTTATTTAAAAAATTTAGTACGCTGACGAAGTAGAATTTCCCTTCTGAGGGATTTGACCTCACCGAAACCTTGGTAATAGGTGCTAAAACATGCAGCTTGGCGCATAATCTTGATGTTAATCTTGATTGCTGCCACCATTTTGGATATTGTCTTGATAGTGTAGTCATGTATATTACTCAACATTTGCTAGGGATCAATTCGATACTTCAATACAGGAATATGTTACATAAATACAGTTTTGCTTAACCCATTACCACTCAATCCCTACTTTTAACGCCCCTGAGAAGGAAGCCTTTTGAAAAACCTGTGGCAAAAGGAAAAAATACTGGTAACCAGCATTTTCTCCTTTTCCCACAGTGTTTTCTACCCTTCCCAGAACAAATTTCAATTTTTCAGTCACTTTTATTTTGTCGTCTGCAAACGCTTTCAATTTGGACCAATCTAAATTTTTCTCGTGTGGTAATGGGTTAAGAAATATTCATTTCCTTAGATAGTTCATATCATCAGTGTTGCAATGTTACGTACTGAAAAACCATACCAAATGCATGCCATGCATACGTATCGGCTCAGTGTAAGATGGTGATCCCTAGCAATTGTTGAGTAGTATATATGGGGCTACCAAGAGGGAAACTGCTGTTATAAATGTTGGTTTTGCCAGTGTACATGATATATATGTTCAGGGCATATTATCCAATCAGATCACTAGTATAGTAAAGTTACTTATATAATTTATGTGAGTTATTCTTTTGAATTTCGTAGGACGATGCAGATCATGGGAGTTTGTTTGTGACAATGGTTGGTGCATTGACAAAGATCTGAGATGTAACGGCTTTAATCCATGTGGTGACAATTCTGACTGTGACAAAGAGAGCATGTCCTCTGGAAAGATTGCCATAATCTGTGTATCTGTAATCACTGGAACAACTGCTGTTTTAGTCTTCTTCTATTACTGTTGCAAAGACAGATGGCGCAAGACATTACAGGTTTGGCATACTAATACACATACTACTAGTTCCATGATTGTACATGTCTATTCTCCGGGAGCAGAGTCACGTAGCACAGTTGGTAGCATACAGGACTTGAAAACAGGGTGTTGTTGGTTTGAATCCCAAACTTGGCAATTTTTTTTCAGAGGATTGTTGACAATTATTGCAACAGAATTCATTTTACCCTCGCAACTGATCATTGTTTGGTCATGGTTATTATGGAAAGCAGCCAGTTGTCTGACTGCCTTTTTCAGTATGTCCGTTGTTTTATTTATACATCAGGCCATTTTACCAATATGTTTGTCAATATTTTTGTCAATGTTTGTTGAATTTTAATAATCCCTTTACTTTACATTTCCAATTTATAACGAGAAAATATTGTTAACTCTTTACCACATGAGAAAATTTTAGACTGGTCCAAATTGAAAGCATTTGCAGACGACAAAGCTTAAAAGATGACTGAAAAATTCATATGCTGCACATATTATGACATTTGTCATAAAATGGATAGAAACATTGTGCTGAAAGGAAGAAAATGCTGTTTAACCCATTACCACACAATCCCTACTTTTGACACCCCTGAGAAAGAAGCCTTTTGAAAACACTGTGGGAAAAGGAGAAAATGCTTTTCCCACAATGTTTTCTACAGGCTTCTTTCTCAGGGTCATTAAAAGTCGGGATTGTGTGGTAAAGAGTTAAATTCAATGACTGCAGGAGCGCCAAGATCAACAACACTATGGACTACCAAGACATGTGCATGAAGAATCATCACATCAACGCAGGGAAACAGATAATCCCTCAAGATCTCACTTATCTACAAGCAATAGAGGTGAGGAATCAGCTGATCAACCATACAACTTTTCAGACGCAAGTCATTCTGGAAATGTCATAGATTCAAATCATTCCCGGTCCAGGCAAGATAATGGATATGGTGATCATAATGCTCCTCCGAATTACAGCACCACCATGTCTAGTCGTGACACTGAACAATTTACAGATCTGAGAGACATTACCAACAGGCCTGAACCTCCAGATTACAATACTGCTGTTTCATCAAATAACTCTCCAAGACCTTCAAATAGCAGGCAAAGTGGGCCAAATGATCAAGCACAACATGATGATAGTACTGCCAATTTACCCTCATATAATGATGTGCTACGTAATGAAGAAGCTTACAGAATTGTATTAGAGGGAGATAACTCAATTGTCTATCAAGTATAAGAAATGTAAGGGTAAAAGTACTGTGCCACAGGGAAAGGGTTTTATCTGACATCTTTACACTTTAACCAGCTACTAAACAATCCCTGGCTTTTTCGACCCTGAGATAGAAGCCTTGAATATGTCCATAAACTGAACGTTTGCAAGAAGAAACATTATTATACTGCAAAGAAATTTCTCGTGATCTGATTGGTTAACATGCCGGGAACATAAATATCATGTTCCCTGGCAAAAAACCAGATACAGCCAGTTTCCCTTTTGAGTGCCACATAAACATCACTACAAGTGCAACACAACATCCAAAATGGTGGCATCGATCAATCACCAGACTGCACATTTTTGCACCAAACTGCACGTTTTAGTGATGTCAGTTTCCTGTGACGCAAGTTTTGATAGAATTGGGGCACTGAGAAGGGAATTTCTATTTAGTCAGCATACTCGATTTGTGAGATTATAAAAAAGGAAAATTACGCTTAACGCAATTTGAAAGGGTAAAACTTTGTAATGTAATAAATTTGGTATACGGTCAGGTGGCAGGGGACTTGGAAACTTGTTCACGGCTGTGGTTAATCATTTCGTACCGAGCCGAATGGTTTAGCCAATCAAAAGTTGTGTTACTTACAAATTTAGAAAACCTTCGAGAATAAGACTATGAATATTCTCAAGAATGGTTGGTGAATATGGGCCCTGTTCATGCTTTCAATACAGATATATCTGAAACTTTGTCATTTTGGATAGAGTTAATGATACCACATATCATTTTTATGACTATTTTGAGTAGGAATATGACGGCATTTTCTTGAAGTTTGTGATTTTAAGATACTGTTAAGGTCACTTTTTATATTAGAATATTTACTTTTTTTTTTTTTTAAATTTACATTACTTATACGTTAATCTTTATATACCAGTATTTTAAACGTTTTATTGTACAAATACCTTAATGTTTATATATTAAAACTGTCCATCTAAATATTTATTTATCTATCTATATATATTTCATCAATTTCCTTGTAGCGAATTTACGACTATTCCATACTTAAAACGCATCTACAATATGAGTGGATATAATCATTAGTCAATCTCTGACTATACTGATAGGTCGGGGACTAAGTCAAAACGTTGAAGACCAGATTGCTATGTGATATAATACTATGTACAACTTTGATTAGAAACAGATTAACGCATTACCACTCAATCCCTCCTTTTGACGACCATGAGAAAGAAGCCTTAAGAAAACATTGTGGAAAAAGGAGAAAATGCTGGTAACCAGCATTTTCTCCTTTTCCCACAGTGTTATCCAGCATTTTCTCCTTTTCCCACAGTGTTTTCTATTCTTCACAAAGCAATTTTTTTAATTTTCAGTCACTTTTATTTTGTCGTCTGCAAATGCTTTCGATTTGGACAGACCTAAAATATTGTCGTTTGGTAATGAGTTAAAACACAAGTGCTGTATACAACATGTAAGAACTGAGATTGGTAGCGTAGTCTGAAAGACTATCCCTTGCCTTGGTGTTAGGTAGCGCATCTTATCGTGAGAGGTCAATAATGAATTACGAAAACGTGTTAGGTTAACATTTTTTTTTTTAAATTAAGAAGTTAAAATTTCTTTGCTATTATATTTAAGGTCTAAATTTTATTCAAGTGAGAACTTAGTACCAATTTACGAAGAATGTGCATCTATATGGAATGGTTGAGGTACCTTTTCATGATTGGAGCAGCTTCGGTATCAAGCGTAACCAACTATACCTATGTGTAACTGACGTTCCATTGGTTAATCACGGAACACCGAAATTTTCATTACCCTATCATCGGACACCGTTACGGAAAAAATAGCACTTTATATATGGAGGTGATGCGCCAATGTGCTGTTTATAGTAACTGTTCGATGATCGAGCATTGAAAATTTGGGTTATTCGTGTTAGAACAATAGAGCTTTAAAGGTCACCGATTACTAAACAGAATAATTTTGATATGGCCAAGTCCGTAGTAGTCGTGTTCTTTGCTGAATCAAAATTATATCAAGGAAGATGAAAAAAGTCCCAGATTTTGCAATGAATTCCAACATCTGGTATTAGAGAAGATTTTTTTTTTTTCAAAAATTTTCAGTCTCTTTCAGCTTTGTTGCCATGGCAACCAGAGTTTTCAACAGAATCAAAATCTTTAAAGAAATTCTGAAGAGGAGCACAGCATGATGATTTCTATGAAGTTTTGTCGAAGTTGGGTGGGTAGTTTCAGAGGAGATATTTGGGATAAATTTTAATACATTGACGGACAAACATACGACCATGACATAGTTTTTACACTCGGTGACCTTACGGACCGTGGAGCTAAATAATCGTTCTTCAACTGGTTTTGATTATAAAAGTTTAATAGTATCACAATTTAAGGTGTATACAAAACTCACTGAATGAAACACAAAAGACTTCAAAACGCTAATCTTTAAGGCTTCCACCTTCAGAAACTTGTTCTGACATGATGCTAAGAAGCGGCGATGGAACCGATTGCTTGTAGAGTTTCTCTTCGTTCAGTCCCCCAAACCAGCTGAAAATTCAAAAATTATTTGTTCTGCATTTACATGTGTGTATACACAGGTGTCTGTCAGTCTGCAGGTCTTGTTCACTGATATACAGATACGACGTTTTACCGCCCTCCTTTTCTGACTAGTACAAACAACTGAAAAGCTTGTAACAAGCCATTGCTCCTTTCCCACAATGTTTTTCATACTGACTTGTTTGCATCTTTGTACAGCGTTTTACACCGTTTTCAACATTTCGTTTATATCACGGTGGTCAGGTCACCTATCCATGCTTTACTGGAGTTTTTGTTACTAGTACTTCGCAAAATATTCTTTCTTAACCACTGACTACTTTCCCACATAACCATTGTCGAGAAACGACAAAAAACACCGATCAGCAATGAGAGAGGAATTAATCTTGTTCTATTGACTGTTATCAGTCCTCTGAGAGAAATTTGTTGAGTTTGGGATTTGAACCAGCGACCATATGGCTTTAAGTCCTCTACACTACCAATTGCGCCACCGGGCTTGGCTTCATGTTGTTGGAAAATAACGTTTTATCACATAACCTCCCTTGTTTTCAGTGTAATATACCCATTACGAATTTTCTTAGCTTTTACACGTTTCATATCACATTTGTGTGACGTCATTTTTTACGTCATTTTGTACGCATTTCATACAGGTAAATGGGTCTCATGGAAAACACCGCGGGTGCGTTTATGAATGTTTTTGCACCATCTGATCTATATTTTGTGAAATATCGTTATGTGATAAAAAGAATCTGACAGTCGTTGGCGTTTGAGATAAAATTTTATTAAACTTGTCAAGGAAAGTGAGATTAAGCTCGCCAAAGGCTCGCTTAATAACATTTCCCTAGACTCGTTTAATAAAATCTTATCTCAAAAGCCAACTTATGTCAAATCCTATACATCCTATTTTTAAGCAGTAAGCGCTTTGGAGTATTTGAAAACATTTTTAGTAAAGTCCAAAAATTGTCTGAGCAAATCTTCGATTGGGTGGCCTTCAACCTACCACTGTCTTCAATAATATTTCGATTGCAGTAAAAGTAAGCCTATACGTGTTTTCTGGATCATCTACCAATATGTTGGTTTTGAGGTAGGAATCTAGAATTCGTCAATTACGTGTAATCCACAAGTTTAGCAAACCAAGTGACATGCCTGTGGAATGAAGAAAACTTACCTGACGGAATCAAATAAGCCCAATTTCTGGTGTAGAATGTTGAAACGTCTGTCGTCATATTTTCTGTGAGAAAAGAGAAGAAACAAGATTGTGATTTAGCTATGTTTAACACATTCCCTGATATACCATTTTGAGACTGACCCAAATTCAAAGAAGCTGCAGACAACAACTGAAATGTGGCTATTAAGGGATTTTACGATACAGATTCCATAAAAAACATCGTGAAAAAAGGTGAAATTGCTCATTTGAGCAATTTCACCTTTTTCCACAACGTTTTCCTGAAGCTTTTTTCTTCACTGTGTTAAAATGAATATATATGGAGGAAAGGGTTAAGAAACGAAATGAACAGTTTCACATCGAGAAAACATTTGAAGAATATTTGGCCAAGGCCCGTATTCACCAACCATTCTTAAGAACGTTCTTGGTCTTAATCTTCAAGATTTTCTGACTGTGAAAGTAACAGGGCTTCTGATTGGCTAAACCAATTGGTTTAGCCAATCAGAAGCTCTGTTACCTTCACACTGTCAAATTTCTGAAGAATAAGCCTAAGAATGTTCTTAAGAACGGTAGGTGAATACGGGCCCAGGTCATCCCGTAGAACAGGGGTATAAAATTAGGATGCAGTCCTAAAGACTGATGGTAGGGGCGTTCTTTGTAGGCCTACAAAAGCAGGTAGGTAACATAAATGCCATCGCAAGGATCAAAGGCAGGATCAGACTTACCTAATGCACTTCATGATGAATTTCTTCCCTTCTTTTGAGATGGGTTCTGGTCTGAAGGGTGGTTCAAAGTGTTTGTCAAGTGCGTTGCGTCTTGTATCGGCCAAGTTTTTGCCTCTGTGTGGCGGGCTGTATACACACGACACGACAAAAATCGCAGAAATTTCACACACCATTTTAAAAAAGATCTGTTTCTAAATTTAAAGATCAAGAGTGAAGTTTTGCTACGCGCTACGTCTTTGATAGATTGCTAAGCTAATGTAATTTTATGTACAAAAAGAACAACTTTGAATTATAAAAAGATATACATGTAAGTACTTAGTAAAAAAAAAGTGATAAAGTAGGCCTAACATCTTTATCTGCCTCTGCGAACAGTGCAGATCTACAACAAGACCCTACAAGATATGTAGTCTAACTTTGAGTTTATCGACTAATTGTCATCTTGTAGGAACTTTTGAACAAAAACTGTCATTGAAACAGCAATGTTTTAACTCTTTACCAAACAACAGAGTTTAAGACTGGTCCAAACTGAAAACACTCGCAGTCAACAATATAAACATAACTCAGAAATTGAAATTTGTATCCACTAGGGTAGAAAATATTGAGGGAAAAGGAGAAAATGCTGGCTACCAGCATTTTCTTCTTTTCCTACAATGTTTTCAAAAGGGTTCTATGTCAGGGTCGTTAAAACCAGGGATTGTTTGGTAAAGGGTTAAAGGAATTTAAAAATTTAACGCGAACCGATTTGATTAATTTGGAACACCTAGACTTAAGGCTCGATAGCGTTACACACTGAAATTATGAGGACAGTCTGGGTACGACTGCAAAGAACGTCCAATCTGATCTGATAAGCCCTTGCGTAAGTTCCTCTATATAAAACGTATCAAAGCTCTATGTAGCAATATATTAGATATGTCTAGATTTAAAGCTGAAAGAAATTAAATTTGGTAAAACCTATAGGCCTACTCAGTATCATGAATCACCGATACATACAGAAATTTAAATAAAAGCATTATCTTCCACTAGCTGGCATTCTATAAATACTCATCTATCTAGTTTGGGCATCCTGGATACAGAACCGAACCACTTTTCCTACGCGAAAACCGTTACTTTGAATTTAAAAACGAAATAAAAGTTGTTGTCTGCGCATGTCATATTCTTCGAAGATTCGACCTGTCTTATATGACGCATCACTCTCCGCTATCGGGGAGACGGTAAAAATACGCGCTATAAAGTAGCAATGAAGAAAATGGCTTTTATCAATGCGTTTGAGGAAAATCAGGCCTGTGTTAGCTCCAGATTTCTGTAAACTGCTGATCAAAGCTGAGTGAATCGCACCAGGTAGCGTTTTATTGAGTATAAGTTTATTTTAGTTTGAAATTCAAAATAACGGTTGTCGCGTAGAAATGTGGTCCGGTCCTGTGTACCCAGGATGCCCAAATTGGATAGATGAGTATTTGTAGAATGCCATCTAGCGGGAGATAATGAAGCAGTACACACCGTCCATAAATCATGTGATAGGTAAGGACTCCGAGCGAGTAGATGTCTGTGGTTGCCGAGATACAGTCCTGGTAGATCTGCTCCGAGCTGGAATACTCTACGTCAATGCGGCCTCTCGGTCGGCTAGGCCTGTCGTGAATCACCTCTGCGGTTTCAAATCCAGTCTGTAATTTAGGAAAACAATAACGTTAGCATAATTAAGTCTTGCCTTGGCAAAAGGGGGTTTAATGAACAAGTATCTCCTTGATTGATTAGAGAGAAAATGGATCTAATGGCTCCAAAATCATGTGGTAACTTGTATAATATGATACATATTGGAGATACATTAAGCCATCTCTTGCAAGAGCCTGGCTATTGATTATACCAAACCAGAATTATCTTATTTATCAATCAAGAATAACTCTAATGGTACAAACTAGACTTGCTCTTGGATTTTAGCATACAGAAACTGCAATATTAAGAATTAGACTAAGAACGGAATACGGAATGGTAGACGAAGCGAACTAGAAGACTACTGTACATAGCGCAAAATCCAATGTAGTCATAAAGTGTCGTCTCAGATTAGCCTGCGCGGACTGCGCAGGCTAATCTGAGACGACACTTTATGCAAATGTCTGAATGTCCCTTTTCGTGTGTTGAAGGCCATATAAGTACACGTCCATACCAAACATGGATATCCCTTCTCATTCAAGATGACCTTCTTTGGACAGATGGAACCATGAGCGATGTTGTGTTCGTGGAGGAATCGTAAAGCCATCATCAAGTTGACGCATACGAACTTGGCGTGGGTCTCTTGAAATATACGTCTGTATGAATAAATAAAAATACAAGTAAACCATCATTATTTTTAACTTTTCTGCTACCACTAGTACTATTATTTAAGGAATGAAGAGAATTTTGTGTGATTAAGTATTTTTTTTTCATACCTCCATGAAAAAAATACTGTTCTCTTCATTTATAATTTAATAGTATCTATAGACAACATACACTCACGGAAATATTTCAAACCGCATTCATTTTCTTTAGTTTTAAATTTAACCTTGGAGTTTCTAAAGCCGCTGCCACTTATATTTGTATGGCATAAGAATACAATTGGGAAGCAGTTTTCAGATCCCCAATACTGAAAATTAACCAACAGAATGAAAGTAAATGAGCAAAGCAGCGTGTAGAACCCGCAAAAGTAACCCTTCGGCAAAAGTAGTTCCGGCACAAGGTGATTTTTTTTCGTGGAGTTATGAAAAAATCAGCCAATCAGAACTCACCAATGTTCATGAAAACATCTGATATTAAATGATATAATTATGAATGTAAAACACAAAGAACATGATTCGGTTGAAATGAAAGACTTTACTCACATTTTTTTTATGTTTGCTGCAATAACTGCATGGGTTTTCGTATAATTTGAAACAGAAGGGTTATATTCTTTATGGGCTCAGAGCTCTTTTATTCATCTGCTTAGGTCTGAATAACTCTTCATATACTAAAAGAATATACTTGGAAGTATCTCTATCTCAAGTTTCACAAAATTCTCTGTGCTAGAAATAACTCCTTTTCCCACGTGTTTACAAAAGAGCTCATCACGATGTCTTTAGACCACGACATTGAATAACAAAGGGTTTTTTTAGAAGGAAATGGTTATTTTCTTGCCACGAAATCTTAACCTCGAAGTATGAATGGTAGACCTACATATGTGCATTTTTCTCCAGCAAAGAGTCCATATAGACCACAGGCGGCTTGATCCTTTTTACTGCGTACGCTCGTGCTTTGATATAGCTAGACGTTAGGATTCTAAAAATAGATATATGTGCATGTATACATTAAATGAACCTTCTCTTGGAAGAGCGGACTAAATGCATCTGCAAAAAAAGTATCAACCAACGTCAGCCTGCACAGGGAGATGCACAGTCCTTCTCTCCTTCCTTGCCTGAGAATAATTATTATAAAATGGTCTGCAGCACGCGAAAAGGGGCATTCGACCATTTGCATAAAGTGTCGTCTCAGATCAGCCTGCGCAGTACGTACAGGCTAATCCGAGACGGCACTTTATGACTACATTAGATTTTTTCCCTACAGAAGACCTGCATAAAACAGCAAGTTACATACAAACGAAAAGTCGTTTCGGATTAGTCTGCGCGGACTTCGTAGACTGATCTAAGACGACACTTTACGCTAATGTCTGAATGCCCCTTTTCGCGTGTTGCAAGGCAATAACTACTCGACCAGCTCAAGGTGACTTTTTTACCCTTGCATCAGACCATTTTTCCCGTTTAGATCATGTATACAATTTCCTCAAAGATGACAAACTTTAAACAGAAAAGGCTGCATTGAAAATATAGTATCGGAAAGAAATTTGACGTCAACAAACTTTTGGCAAAAACAAACAGTTAGAAAAAGATTAAAGAGCCGATAGAAATTTCGAAACACTGTTTTTTATGGCGAAGAAAAAATCATGGACTGACAAAGATCTCGTACAAAACGATTTTGAGAAGCGAATAAAGGAGTAATTTTTACAATACCCCTGACTTATTGTCACCACTGGTCTCTCGTATCTGTTGAATTTCTTCAAATCTATATTCTGAAATATAAGAAGCAATTATTGAATCAAGTTTAAAACAGCGACGGTTTGTAAAAAAGAAGTTCAATGCAAAACGAAATGTAATAATTGTCCTGCAACACGGTAAAAGGGGCATCCTGATATTTTCGATTTTGTTCTTCAGCAGACTTCCGTGAAACAGAAAATTACATAAAAACGAAGAAAAGTGTCGTTTCGGATTAGCCTGCGCGGAGAGCGCAGGCTGATCCGAGACGATGCTTTAGGCAAATGTCCGAATGTCCCTTTTCGCGTATTGCAAGCCATATGGTTTTATACAGTTTCAGGTACATATTTTATGTATAACTTTCGTTTCAGCTTCAAGTTCATTCACGTCAGATCTATCGCTTCAGGATTGCGTAATGGGAGAGATAAGAACCCGTACGTTTGTCTGATAAGAATTTTATATTTGATACATCACCTTGTGGTGCTGAACTCCAGTCGGAATAATACTGCCAACGTCTTTCCATTTGAACACTGGGCTCGTAGCGGTAGATGAAAGACTTCCGATGGGAAACAGGAAATAATTCTTGCCCGATCTGCCACTTGAAGCACCAAGAGTATCTCTGAAGCTGGACGACGACCCCTGGCTATCCTGACTCGCCGATCTCTGATGTATGCTGACTTTAATCGGGGAATCACTCTCACCGTCCTCATCAACTCCGGGGTGGTTGTTATTCCGAGAAAACATGTCGTAAATTCGTGCGTTCATTCCGAACACGAACTCTTCCTCGGGATTTATGACATCATCTTTGTCGTACTCACAAGCAGTGGAACTATTCTCCAAGTTATCTATCTTTATCTCTCTGCTGCTTCTTAGCTTTAGAGTTTGGTGGTGTCTAATTCCCTTCGCGGCTAGTTGGTTTGCTCTTAAACTCTCATACACAATAGAGACTAGCAAACGTTTACTTATATCTTTCAAAGCTTGGGGCTGCCTCTGCTTCCCTGTCTCCATTCCGTATGTTGACTCTAAAAAGAATGAAAAAAAAAAAGGTGTGTCAATGATATTTATTTATTCTTTTTTAAATTCTGAAATGTTGAAAACGATAACAAAAGTCCCAACGATAACAAAGGAATCCATATGAATATATAGAAGATATCTGATTTTTTTCGGTAAAAGATCGAAATTTATTTCATGGAGTGGACACCATCGATAATATTTTCAAGAGTGGCACAGACACTCGTGAAACTATTACCGATGGTGTTCACGAGATGAAATAAATTTCGATCTTTCACCGAAAAAAATCTATTTATTTCATGCTTTTAACCCTTTCTGGGAGGAACTTTATCAAAATCCAGCACATTTTTTTTCGGTTATTCCCCGTGGCGTACCTCTCCCGCATAGCAACGCATTACAATATTACGTCAAGCGTGAGAAATGTAAGGTAAATGATGTCATATTTCCATCTGGTTGTGAGGCACGCGCAATTAACCTAGGCAACAAGAACATGAAAATCGGTATTTTCACTGGTGGTGCCAGTGTAAGATCAGTGTAATATTTTCACTGCTACATTGTATTTCTCGATATCCTACGGGAAAGCATGAACTTACATGTACGTTAATGTAAGCCTAAGATGTACACCTAAGGGATAAACTAAAACATTATTTCGAGTACAGTTAGCGATTAAGACAAATTTAAAACTCGAAACTACTTATAGATCTGCTTTATTTACATTTTGTAGACATTGGAATTTTGTCCGAGACAAAACTGTGACCACATACCAACTGTTGCTATGTCATACACCTATCACATTGTAATAATAAATACTTATTGACAAAGCCCACATTATCGACTGCAAGTAATACGGACTCAAACTTCGAACGATGCATACTCTAGTGCTGTGCATAAAGAATGCTTGTTAAGAGTTCAGGGCCCGTATTCTCCAACCATTCTTGAGAATATTCTTAGTCTTATTCTCCAAGATTTTCTAAATTTTGTAAGTAACATAACTTCTGATTGGCTAAACTGAATGGTTTAGCCAATCAGAAGTTGTGTTACTTACAAATATAGAAAATTCTGAAGAATAAGACAAAGAACGTTCTTAAGAATGGTTGGTGAATACGGGCCCAGGTGCTGGTTGTGTTAAACCTTTTACACAATATATGTAGGTCTATTTCACGGTCCAATGGTTGCCTCTTCATATTAGAAGAATCTCGAATGATTGCAAGACTGTCGTGGGCCATCTGGGCCCTTCGGCCATGGTGGAACCACTTTTTAAGCCGAATATGCAATTCGCCGTACCTCTATTTAATACTTTTTCCTCATTTGGAAATTACCTTAAAATTAATTGGGGTTCAAAAGTTTTCAATTAAAACATTTATTTACAGCTTTAGCCAATTAAAATGAGCATCGCCCTGGTAAAAGGGGATTTAATGTATCTCCATACCCCACTTTATCAAGCAAGACATCACATAACTATGGATCCATGGTATCGTTTTTGTTTAACAACCAAATGAATCAATGGGTGCTATATTAGTTGTGCAGTCAGGTGGCAGGGGACTTTGAAACTTGTTCACAGCTGTGGTTCCTTCAGTTCCGGGCGACATGATTCACCAGAGCCGTGAACAATATCAGTTGTACGGTCAGGTGGCAGGGGACTTGGAAACTTATTCACTGCTGTGGTTCCTTCAGTTCGTGGCGACATGATTCACCAGAGCAGTGAACAATATCAGTTGTACGATCAGGTGGCAGAAGACTTGGAAACTTGTTCACGGCAGTGGTTCCTTCAGCTCGGGTCGACATGATTCACTTCAGCCGTGAACAATATTAGTTGTACGGTCAGGTGGCAGGGGACTTGGAAACTTGTTCAAGGCTGTGGTGAATCATATCACCCCGAGCCGAAGGCAAGGTGGCGATATGATTTGACACAGCCATGAACAAGCTTCGAAGTCCCCTGCCACCTGACCGTACAACGAATTTATTATACTGCAAAGTTTTGCCCTTTCAAAGCGCGTTATGCGAAATTTTCCCGTTTTATAATCTCACGAATCGAATATGCTGACGAAATAGTAGTTCCCTTCTCAGTGCCCCAATTCAACGTCAGTCGAAGCTGCTGACGTCACTAAAACGTGCAGTTTGGTGCATAAAAGTGCAGTCTGGTGATCGATCGACGCCTCCATTTTGGATGTTGTGTTGCACGTGTGGTGATGTTTACGGGGCACTCAAAAGGGAAACTGGCTTTACGTGTTTTTTGCCATGGAACGTATTATGATCCTGGCATGTTAACCAATCAGATCACGAGAAATTTCTTTGCAGTATGATAATTATATTTGTACGTGCAGAGAATTTAGAAAAAAAAAAAAAATGATATAGATCAGCGTGCGCAGTCCGATACTTTTTGCAGATTAAACCCCCTTTCAGACAGAAAACATGGCTAATGAAAACAAGCCATGGTCTGGCAAAAAGGGGGATTTATGTATGTACGTTATGCATTTTACCAGGAAAGCCATCACATAACCACGAATTTTTAAAGTAAAACTCATTTTGTCTAGACCGCCCGGGTAGCTCAGTACTCATATCCTGGTGGTTGTGAGTTCGATACCCGGTTGAGGCAAAACTTTCTTTCTGGCGTATTTTCGCCTCTCACCTCTGCTGAAGCAAGCGAGAAAAGTAGTCGGTGGCTTTGGAAAGAAAGTAGTGTTAGTACTGGTGTAAAAAAACCAGGAAACACACGTCAATCGCTAGCGGACAAATCTGTTGTGACGTGTGCAAAAATATCTACTCGCAACCTTTTTCGCGGGAAAAACCGACATCCGGGACCCATCTGCGAAGTATTCACTCTCTTGAGAGCAGGCGAACCGTACGGACGTTGCCAGACGACTTCTATCCTGAAGACAACGCCTAGACAGAATAAAACACACGGTTACAGACAGATACCACAATAAGGACAGGTAATACTCCCCATTCCCTTTTTTGTTGCATATTTGGCCACTCACTTTATTTGGCGACGAGGATTAACTTTCATTAGTTTTCGTGCAGTTGAATGTAAATTTGTTTTTGTCTTCAGTTTTCACGACCTCTACGAATTTTTGTTTTGTTTCAATTTAGTCAGAATTTTAATTTTTTGTAATTTAAAGGGGAGAATTGTGGTTTAGGTCCTTGAAATTAATTTTGATATTCTTTTCAAGCCAGTATTTTGGTAATTATTTTAATTTCCAAAAAACCTTCACTTTTTACAAGGTGAAGTTGATTTTCAGCTTTCACATAACTTTCAATTATCTGTAAGGTACTGGTTGTAGGTATCCAGGTTTAAGTGGGTTAGGTTTTTTAGTATTTTTCAATACTTCACCCACAAATTTACAGCTTAGCCAGAGATTGGAAGATTTTGTTTTGGACCTTGTAAACAGGATTTGTGACAAAAGTAAGTGCATTATTTTTTCCTTTTGAAATTTTCGGATAAAAATGTTCAAAGTAAACATCAATACAGCCCCAGCTGAGTCTTTACGTTTGGTCAGCGGCATTGGTGAGAAAAAAGCAAATGCTATCATTAAGCACAGACAAATTTATGGGAAAGTGACTAAAGAAGCTTTTGCCTTAATGTTTTTGGGAGAAATTCCTGATGATGCTTGGGAGCTGTTGGACTTCACTGAACCTTCTAGGTCAGATGTTCAATCTTTTGAGGGGGGGGGAGAGGTCAAGGTCATCCTTCTTTGACTCATCTGAAGCAGAAGCAGCCCAACTTAAAGCTGAAATTGAGGAGACTCAAGAGTCTTTGCGGCGTTTGTTAGCCTCCTCAATTCCCCGCCCAAAAGTACCCCGTTTCCCAAGTCTGGAACAATTGATTGAGCAATTGCCAACACTTCCAAAGGAAAAGGTTGAGTTTGAAGATGCTGATACACATTTGTCATCTACGCCAACTAAACCCAAAACAAATAAAGATTCTTTGCACACTTCCCATAAATATAATTCAGATCTTTCCACTCTCCAGGAACTTCAGGAAAAAACAGATAAACAAATTAGCGAATTGCAACATTTAATTCAAAAACAACAAAGCATACAAAAGTCATTGCAAGAATCAATAATGCACTCACAAAGAAAGGTAAGGTCTTCTAGACCAATAGAACAGAAAACGCAGCTGTCTTCTAGACAGAGCGGCGAATATAGAGCTAGGTCTTCTAGACCTACAGGACAAAATGACTCAATGGATGAGTCAGCGATGGCTTTAGGGATAAAACCGTCAGTACAACAGCCGTCAAAAATGAGCATGAATGGACTACAGTCTTCTAGACTGGACGCCCATCAAGATCACAGGGATGGACTACAGTCTTCTAGACTGGACGCCCATCAAGATCACAGAGAGGGACTACAGTCTTTTAGACTGGACTCCCATCAGACAGGAGTAGATGGCATACAGTCTTCTAGACTGAATGCTATTCAGAGTAGGTCTGATTTTCGGTCTTCTAGACTGGAAACCCAGCCAAGTATTAAAACAGATAGTCAACTGTTTACTAAAGGTCAGTCTTTTAGATTGGACGATGATTATGGGGTGGTTGATGATCTTTCGTCTTATAGACAAGACACTGGTACCCATATTCAAGTAAGTAATACCAGACCAAAGGTAATTCAAAACAATGCCAATGACTTCACTGAAAAGAAAATGATACCTACATCTTTGGACCAGGTAACTGAATTTCATCCTGATAGTCCAAATATTTGCTCTCGATTCAGGTCACGTCTCCCTAAGTCAGTATCAATAAACAAGAGAGGAGATCCACTTAGAACTCCCAGGAATTTAAAATTCGATGGAAAGACTAGTTGGTTTTCCTTCAAAAAATTATTTGATAGTTACAGGTCTGTTTACAATTGGTGTGACCAGGAATGTAGGGACTACCTGACTTGGAGTCTTGAGGGCAAAGCACTTGATTACTTCACCATTGCTACTAGAATGGGGGAAGATTACAGTTTCGATGAAATTCTGAAAAAGTTAGAAAGTAGGTTTGGATCTTGCGATCTGACCGAAACGACTAGGGTACATTTTCAAAATGCTTCTCAAAAGAATGAGGAATCTTTAGAAGACTGGGCAGATCGAGTTATGTCACTGGCAACATCAGCTTTCAAAGATCTGCCTGAAGTTTATAGAGTTCAAGAAGCAATTTCTAAATTTTGCCAAGGATGTCTGGATAAGGAAGCAGCCAAACATGCATGCTTCGAACATCCCAAAAGTATTCAAGAAGCTTTAAATGCCGTAAAACACCATCAATACATCTCACAGGCAGTTGATGGACAGAAAACAAAACATCGCAGACGCGATGATTTTTCTGTCAATGAAATCACAAAAGAAGATGTGAAAAAGATAGTTAATGAAGCTTTAACAGCAAACAAGTCAGAAAATAAAAATAATACAGACCAAAATAAAGCAAAATCTGACGAAGAATGCTTCTTTTGCAAAAATAAAGGACATTTCAAAAGAAATTGTAGAAAATACAAAGCATGGCTAAAAAGAAAGGAGAAAAAACAAAAAGATACAAAAGAAAATAAAGATTTAAACTAATAAGGACTGAGGCCGGGGACCACGTCCCTCAGTCCTGTGTCAAAGAAATAACAAGTGGTCAAAATAAAGTTGCCTTTAAAGAAAAAACGGTACATTCAGAGAAAAAGGCTTCTAGTCTTGAGAATGTACAGTACAAAGTTGAGGCTTCTAGTCTCAATAAAAGCAACCAAGAATTTAGCTTAACAGACATGCACAAAAATGAAAACATCTTGAAAGTGCATAGGGTTTGTGCCGGTTCCTCCTTCATTCATTTGAAAGTCGGGGGGAAAGTTGTTAAAGCCAGAATTGATTCAGGCGCAGAAATTTCAATTCTTTCAACTGCCATCTACAATGAATTAAAAGAAAAACCACAAAAAGTTAAAGATGTGGTCATGCAAATGGCTGATAAGGAAAATGTTTTGAATGGCTTCATCACAAAGCCTATACAATTGGGAATTGGTAATCAAAATTTCAAGGAAAGACTCTATGTGGCACCCATAGCCGATGAGATGTTGCTGGGGCACGATATCATGCATCATCTTGGTGTACTCCATGATATGTGCTCAGACACGCTCATAGTCAATGGGGAAAAAATACCAATTACCACTTATTTAAAGGATGGCAAACCCTTAGTTGCTAGAATTTCTTTGACCAGGAAAGTTGTGGTGCCTCCAAATTCTGTTGTAAAAGTTCTAGGAAAATTGACAGATCCAATTGGGGATTATTGTTTGGAACCAGAAAACATTGTTTATGAGAAAGGAATTCTAATGCCTAGAACTATTAGACTATCAGGGGGTAAACCAGTCTTATGTTTTGTAAACCCCACTGACAATTTTAAATCATTTAGAAAAAATGACATAATAGCCAGTGCTTATGAAGTTGAAAATGTTTTTGAAAATCTTGGCAACAAAGATTTGGCTTTTAGTCAAATGAGTTGTGAGGGGTCTATTTAAGTGATGGCTTCTAGCTGCAATGATTCAGATCAGACAACAAATTTGCCAAAACATTTGCAAAGCGTATTTGAAGCATCAAAATCACACTTAAATTCTAGTCAGGCGGGACATTTTGCACGGATCCTAAGGGATTACTCTGATGTCTTTGCTGAAAATGATTTTGATTTAGGCAATTTTACGGCAATAGAACATGCTATAAACACTGGAGATGCGAAGCCAATTAAGCAAAAATTGCGCAGAACACCAGCATGCTTCGTCAATGAAGAGGAAGCTCACCTCAAAAAGATGATAGATGCTGGTGTCATTCAAGAATCACGTTCAGAATGGGCTTCGTCTCCCGTTCTCATAAGAAAAAGAGACGGATCAGTTCGCTGGTGTATTGATTATAGAGCCTTGAATGAGGTTACTGTAAAAGATACATTTCCATTACCTTTGGTCGAAGTTTGTTTAGATACGTTGGCTGGGAATGTCTGGTTTTCTAAACTAGATGCAAATTCCGCATACTGGCAAGTTCGTGTCAAGCCAGAAGACCGTAAAAAGACAGCATTTTTAACAAAATTTGGGTTGTTTGAGCATATTAGAATGGGTTTTGGTCTAACAAATGCTCCAGCAACATTTTCAAGGGTAGTGAATTTCATTCTAAAAGGTCTGACATGGAAAGTTGTTCTGGCATTTTTGGATGATATCTTGGTCATGGGGAAAACATTTGAAGATCACATAAGAAATTTGTTTGATGTCTTGCAAAGGTTCAGAGTACATGGCATGAAATTAAAGCCAAGGAAATGTGTATTCTTTCAACCAGAAGTGGAATTTCTGGGGAGAAATGTCAATGGTAATTCCCTCTCAATGACACAGAAAGACACAGAAACGGTCAGAAATTGGCCTGAGCCAATTTCTGCAAAAGATGTAGAAAGGTTCCTTGGCCTGGCAAATTATCACAGATTATTTGTCAAGGATTTTGCAGAGTTAGCCCAACCCTTGTACAAACTGACAGGGGGTTGTCCTTTTGTTTGGGGAGAAAGGGAGAAAAAGTCCTTTGAATCTTTAAAAGCAGCATTGACAAGCCCACCAGTGTTAGCAATGCCTAACACAACAGACCAATTTATCTTGGATGTAGATGCATCCAATGTCGCCATAGGTGCTGAACTTATTCAAGTTCAAAATGGTGCAGAGAGAGTCATTGCTTATAGCAGTTTCTCTCTAACACCAGAGCAAAAGAACTACTGCACTACCAGAAAGGAGCTTCTCGCTATAGTTAGATTTACAAGACAGTTTCGATACTACCTTTTAGGTAATATCTTTACTGTACGTACAGACCACTCCAGTCTTACTTGGTTGTTGCGGTTCAAAGAACCGCAAGGCCAGCTAGCTAGATGAATTGAGGAACTATCTCAATAACATATGGTAGTAAAACACCGTGCGGGAATCAGACATGGAAATGCGGATGCACTCTCAAGGATCCCTGATCCTTTAAGTCTGTGTTCTGATTATGTAGCTGGCATTAAGCCTGAAGATCTGCCATGTGGAGGTTGCCACTACTGCTCAAGGGCACATCGACAATGGGCAAGATTTTGCGAAGACATCGATGAGGCAGTAGGTTTATCAAAGCGCGTAAGGGAGGCAACTCCTCAGGGGGTGCACCATGAAGAGGCAGATGCCCAAAAAGTTAAACCAAGTTCAGTGGGAATTAATAAAATCACTAAAGAGGCCCCAAGGGTAGAGCAAGGGGGTCAGAAAGGTCTTTTAGATCTCATGGTCTCGGGCAATATCCAAGGTTTGGGGGGGTCAAAGGCCCATTTTGACATTGTGGCATCCCGGGAAGACTTTGGTCATCACATTTCATGTTGCAATGTACAAACAAGCGCTTCTAGTGCTCGTAATGGGGTTGACGAACCACATACCTGGGGTTACTCGAATAACGATATAAGAGAAGCACAACAAAGCGACAAGAAACTAGGCATGCTTTTAGCGTGGCTAGAACACAACAAGCAACCAAGTGAGAAGGATCTCTTCTTAGCTAGCGTCGAAGAGAAGAATCACTGGTTAAATAAGGAGATGTATCATCTCAGAAATGGAATATTGTTTAAGTATGATGAAAAGGAGAAGGCAGGCGGGGATTCGCTTTTAGTGATTCCTGAAAGCCTCAAAGAATCTGCTATGTCCCTCCATCATGATATTCCATCATCCGGTCATCAGGGAGTAGCAAGGACTAAACAAAAACTTAAAGAAAAGTTCTACTGGTTTCATATGACTCAGGACATTGAAAATTATGTTCTCACATGTAATGTGTGTAACAAAAACAAGAAAAACAAACAATATGGCAAAGTTCCCCTTACAGAATTTCAGGCCGGTGCACCTATGGAAAGGGTTCATATTGATTTTATAGGCCCATTACCAAAAACAAAAAATGGCAATGAACATTGTTTAATGATGGTGGACCAATTTACAAAGTGGGTGGAATGTATCCCATTACCATCTCAGCGGGCTGAAGAAACTGCAAAGGCTGCAGTAGATAACTTCTTTTCGGGAATGGGGTTCCCTTTCCAGATTCTATCTGATCAGGGAAGAAATTTTGATGGTAAGTTGTTTGAGTCCCTTTGTAAGAGCTTACAGATCCACAAGGCAAGGACTACTCCGTATCGGCCTTCGGCCAACGGTCAGGTTGAGAGATTCAACCGAACCTTGTTGGATGCTGTCAGGTGTTTCTTGGGGAGAAAACAAGGTAAGTGGGATCAATACATCCAACAAATAGCAATGGCTATGAGGGCATCAGTGAATAGAAGTACTGGGTTCACTCCTAACAAATTAATGTTGGGGAGAGAAGTTAATACCCCAGCACAATTAATGTTTGCAAATCAAAAAATCCAATCAAAAGACTATTGTGAGTATGTAGCAGACATTGAAAGAAATTTACAAATCGCTCACGATACAGCAAGAGCAAACCTGAAATGTTCCTCAAAGCGAATGAAAAGAAATTATGATCTCAAGATCTTATTAAGACCTTATGCCGAGGGTGACATTGTGTATCTTTTAGATACCGCTGTCATTAAGGGTAAGTGCAGAAAATTATGTTCACCATGGAAGGGCCCGGCAATTATCATAAAGAAACTGTCACCTTACATTTATAGAGTGAAATTAAATAAGTCTATATTTGTCGTAAACCATGATAGAATGATGCCTTGCAGGGATCGTAACTTACCTGCTTGGATCAAAAAATACAAGGAGTCAGCAGACGACCAAATAATGCCCCCTGATGATGATGATACTCTTTATTGTATTTGTCGTGAGCCTTGGAAAGGCAGGTTCATGATACAGTGTGACTTTTGCAATGAATGGTATCATGGGTCATGTGTAAATATAAGCATTTCCGACTCCTTGCAAATTGACAAATATAAGTGTGAACACTGTAAGAAAAATGAAACCAGGGTAGAGTATTAAGAATGTTTATACTCCATTTCAGATTTCAAGATGTCAGACTTATCAGAGGTGAATAAACTCTTGAGCGGTGACTTCACCGTAGAAGGCCTGCCCAGGCGGGAGGGGGATCAGACTTCTAGTTTGGTATCCTTCTTCGTGGATGACATCACGGATGTGCAGGCAGAACAGCTGCTCTACTCTCCGGAACCGCAAGACAGAAATGAGGCATATGAGCCTACAGAGAGTGCGCATGGGCAACCCAGCACACCGTGTCCGGATGTTAGAGTAGAGGCAGAAGGGACTTCTAGTCCCAGAAGATCGCAAAGGCTGGCGGCGGCTTCTAGTCCTGCTAGTGCGGAGGGTAAAAAGACCAAAGATACCCCGACGAAAACTACCAAAGAAAAGATCTCTAAGCCAGGAAAAGGTAACTGACAGCGCACAGTTACGTCAGCTGGACCTGCAGGTATTCAAGTCCATGTAAGGAATGTTGGCTGTTATACAGAGAAGAAAAGACCATTGAAAGACCCTTCTCCTCAAATAAGGAAAAAGCAATGGACAGAAAAAACAGTACAACAAGCCCGAGAAGAAAGAAGCAAAATCATGAAAAAGGCTACAAAAGTGCGAGCATGCAGTGTTCCAGGATGTGCTTCCTCGGAAACCCGTTTTATGAAACCGCACGCCTTTAGGGAGCACATTCCTGGGATATTCCATGAGGGGCTTCCTTACGATGATAAGCAAGTGAAAACATGCAGGGTTAAAGCCTTGGAGCGAGCTGCAAGATGGTTACTTGGGAAACCAGCCACTTTGGAGGACCTACTATCTGAGCACTGTGAGGTTTCAGAGGTACAACGGAATGCCATGATTGGTATGTGCAGGCATCTGAAAGCCAAGCAACCAGAGGTCTTCGATTTGGCTGGAGCCAACTCTCCAGGTGTTCTGGTCCACTGGAAGGTGCTTCTTTTGATAGTGGCTGTCTTGAACCAGGAAGAGAGAGAGAGTACTGGAAGACAAATTTTGGAGAGTCAACTGATGAGTGCAACGTAGGTCAAACTTCTCGATATCCTGCTGCTATAGACTCTCATTTTCACCTTGACCGTACTCTAAACAAATTAGGCATCTCTGGTAAAGGTTCTTTGCAGGATATCCTACAGGCTATTCCAGTGGACCCGGACGAGCAGATTACCCTTGTTGGAACCGTAGCAGTCTACTGTGATCCCAATACCTTTCCAACGCCTCAATCTCTTCTAGAGATTAAGCCAGAAATGAAGGTTGCGGTGGGCCTTCATCCAAGACATGCTTCTTTCCCAGTTCGCAAGATGGATGAAGCCATCAGGTGTTTTGCATCTTTAATCCAGCATCCACGTGTTTGTGCTCTGGGGGAAGTAGGATTGGATAGAACAGAACCGGTGAGGGATTGGTCTAGCCAGCTGATACTACTGGAAAAAGTTCTGCCATTGCTACAGGATAGACACGTTCTTGTATTGCACTGTAGGGGGGCGGATGGAGATTTTGCAACAGAAGCCTTCCTGCAATTACTACTTTTTGTACGTAAACATGTCAAACCTGCTCATCGTATCCACTTACATTGTTTTACGGGAAACTGTTATGTTGTTGAGAGATGGTTACAAGCTTTCCCCAACACCTTTTCGGCTTCACAAACAAGATTAAGTCTTTTAGACCAGATCAAATTGATGCGCTTAAGATGCTAAGAGAGGACCATTTACTGTTAGAGTCCGACGCACCATATTTCACTGTTGGAAGACATCGTGTATCTTCACCGGGACAATTGTACACTGTGGCAAGACATATGGCTCGTCACCGAAGTCTTTCTGTAACCAAGGTGCTTCAGATTACAACAAAAAATGCACGCAACCTGTATTGGAATGAGTAATGGCAGAACCATGGAGTACTGGCCTCAAGCCATGCTCCACTGCAAAAATCAAATACTGTCGGGTTACCTAAAAATGTTTACAAAGCTTTTACAAAACTAACTTATTTGTAAAGACTACCAAAAGTCACTGAGACTAACTTTTGTTTATGAACAGACAATCATAATTTAGTGTAACGCAAGGCTTTTAGCTTTGCATAGACTTCAATTACTCAGTGAACACTCAGAAACATTTTTAGACATTAATCACGTTAGTGGACACTTTTAAAAGCAGAGCTCTTAGTTCTGTATAAAGACTTTTGACAAGGCTTATAGTTTTGTCACAGCAACTTAAATCTAGGCTTAGAGATCAAACGCAAGGCTTTTAGTCTTGTAAGAATTATGTAATAATGGGCTTTTAGTCCATATAACCAATGACATTGAGTGAATATTCCGATGACAGTCCCATGGAAATCCCGTATGTATACATTTAGTGAGGATACCACTATAACCATTTTAAGAAAGTCGGGGGGAGTGTTGTGACGTGTGCAAAAATATCTACTCGCAACCTTTTTCGCGGGAAAAACCGACATCCGGGACCCATCTGCGAAGTATTCACTCTCTTGAGAGCAGGCGAACCGTACGGACGTTGCCAGACGACTTCTATCCTGAAGACAACGCCTAGACAGAATAAAACACACGGTTACAGACAGATACCACAATAAGGACAGGTAATACTCCCCATTCCCTTTTTTGTTGCATATTTGGCCACTCACTTTAAATCTTCAAAACTAAAGGCAACGTTGAATCGTTAAACCAACAAAGACGTGATAAATAGAGAATAGATAGTTGTTGTCTTGGATTGAGAATCTAATCAGGCAATGTGTAGTGTGTATCTATAGGCTAGTAGTTCTACGATTTTTATCCATTGAGCCGGGTGAACTGAGTTTGATTAAGTTTCATAATTCGAAGCACAGGTGCCTGACGTGTCTGGTATCATACCATCCCTCTATATAGATATAATAAAGACAAGGTTTGCAACGAGAAGTTTCTCCGACCTGACACCGTCCTCAAATAATGATCGACTGAGAAGTCAAATGAAGTATAAGATCGAATGACCTGACTCTGTCAGCGCTTAAATGATTATTCTTCCTTATTTATTATATCTATATTGGGGTATGGTATGATACCAGACACGTCAGGCACCTGTGATTCGAAGCACCAACCATCTATTCTATTTATCCTCTTCCTCAGTTTTGATCCCTATCACACTAATTTGAATATTTAGATTGAGAAACACTAATGATAACATCTTTCTAACAGTGAACAAACGTGAAGAACTGTTTATTTTAAACGTCCTATACTGCATATACGCAGCTGTACGATACTGATGATGAATGACGTCATGAACGTGACGTTTACCCGCGGAAAAAAGTTGTGTCGGATGCAGACAAGATATTTTTGTTTTTAGTGTTTAAATATGCTAGAAAACAAAAAAATTCGAGCAATTGATCCCTGAATGTAATAAAGAGGTTATTACACGGCTGATGAGAGCCGGAGAGTGATATCGGCCCTCCACCTCGAAATCTGCCCTCAGGCTAAAGCCCTCGGGGCAGATATCAAGGTGCCAGGCTGATATAACTCTCCGGCCCTCATCAGCCGTGTAATAACCTCTAATTATTACATAAGTTTAGTTTAAACATATTTTATTCATCAGTATTAGATACAAATTTAACAAAACAAGAGGACCGCCACGATATGACCATAGCTGTTAAAGCCCAATACAACCAACCAATCATCATTTTGTCTAACATCCAATAAAATCGTGACGTAGATTGTCCTTGGACATACAGAACATTGACAAACAGCGAAAAGTTTCGGCGCAGGCTGACCTGAGTCGATACTTTTCGTAGATGCATTAAACCCCCTTTTGGCAGAGCATGATTTGTATATATAGGATCTGGCATGAGTTGGCTTTTGAGATAATATTTTATTAAAGGAGTCTAGGGACAAGCGAGCCTTGTCTCAAACGCCCACGAATGTCAGATATTTTTTATCACATAACGATATTTCACAAAATATGGACCAGATGATGCAAAAACATTCATCAATGCACCCGTGGTATTTTACATCAGACCCATTCACTTACAAGTATGAAATGCGTAAAAAATGACGTCTCACAAATGTGATATCAAACGTGTGTAAGATAAGAAAATTCGTCATTGGGTATATATATCACTGAAAACAAGGGAGGTTATGTGATAAACATATGTTCACCTGTCCTTTGCCCATGTGCCATCTCACGACAAATCAATGAGGAGTCTCCTATACAAGCCATGAAAGGTATCCGTCTGGGACTGGTGAGCTGCAAAACATCATCTGATTCTTCATCTATTCCTTCTTCTAAAGAATTTGACGAATAATTTTTAACATCTGTAACCCGCTTGTTGACGTGATCCCTAGTCACATCACAATATGATAGAATGGTCTTCATAAGTTCTTCATCGTGTTTCTCCAGCCTTTCTTTCAGCGAATCGAGGGATGTCTTGATACTGTTGTAGAGCGCTTCTACATTATCAGAGATTTCCTTGCGATCCATTGTTGATAAGGTTCCATCTGTCTCTCCTTCTTTACACGTTATGTCACTGTAAGTTTTATCTCGTGCACTGTCGATCTACAAAAAGTGACATAACATGGCTTGCAACACGCGCAAAGGGACAGTCGGACATTTGCGTAACGTGTCACCTCGGATCTGCCTGCGCAGTCAGCTGCAGCCTGGTCCAAGCATTCGGCATACCTCGGCTGATGGGAGCCAACATAGTTAGATGTAGGTACGGAATCGGCCGAGTTGTGACGAGTGTGGTCCAAGACGCCATTTTACGACTACATTAGATTTTGTACTACAGTAGACTTGCGCAAAAAAGAAATTTACATAAAAATGGAATGTGTCGTTTCGGATTAGCCTGCACGGACTGTGCAGGCTGATCCGTAACGACAGTTGACGCAAATGTCCCTGTGTTGCAGGCCTTATATCACAAAGAAACTGAATGCACCAGTAGATGCTATAAATGAGAAATCTACATTGTCGCTCACTTCATTTGATTTATATACGTACTTGTAACCCTGAAGGTTTTTTCTGTTTGTTTGAATGTTGGTTGACGTTGCTTTTAAGCATTAATTTAATAACAATTATCCTACAGCTATAGAATGGTAAGAGCACATAACAACCCTTTTTCGGCGTTTCTTTAATTAATGTTTCGGGCAAAAGTCTTCTCTTAGCGGCTATTGGCTTCTTCCCTAAGTATACCTAACCATCGAAAGTAAATAATCATGAAGAATATACGTATGTGCTAGAATGTGTGATCATTTCAAGTCGTTTTGGATCTATGCTCGAGCATATCATTCTGCTCTTCGTACCCGCTCCTCTATGGAATTTGGAAAGCGCAGGTTTATAAATAATATATAAAATAAATAATAAAACATACACAGCACAGGCTTGTTATGGCAGGAATTGTTCTACGGCAGAAACAGACTAGTGCATATTCATGTACAATAAACAAGAAATACTAAATAGAGTGCAACACGCGAAAAGGTGCATTCGGACATTTGCGTAAAGTGTCGTCCCGGATTAGCCTGCGCAGTCCGCGCAGGCTAATCCGAGACGGCACTTTACGATTACATTAGATTTTGTGCTACAGTAGACTTGCGTAAAACAGAAAATCACATAAAATCAGAAAGTGTCGTTTCAGATTAGCCTGTGCGGACTGCACACGCTGATCAAAGACGACACTTTACGCAAATGTCCGAATGACCTTTTTCGCGTGTTGCACTCCAAATAGAGTTTTCTCTTTTAACACCAGTCATAAGCTGAATAGAAGAGCCCATTCTTAGATCAAGGAATTCCATGGATATAATTTTAAGTATAGTTCCGGTTAAAGGTTCCTGACATATCTGGTATCATACAACACCTCCTTATAGATATAATTACGTATTTATTACATCTATATAGAGGGGTTGTATGAGACAAGACATGTCGGGCACCTGTGCTAGTGGTAGGTTTGGAAGACCCCCTCCTTTTTAACCAGTTGAACTTTGAAAAACAAGAGAGCCAAGATGGCCCTGGATCGCTCACCTGGATTTTTCAGAGGGTCATAACTTTTTTTTTTTTTTTTTTCCGAGGTGTTGAAACACTGGACACAAAATCCTTATTTTGCCAAGCAATTTTCAAAAGGTCACCTGTAAAAGTCCTTTCAAAATCGGACCAGCGGTTTCAAAAAAGAAGAATTTTTAAGAGTTTCCCGATTTCCGTATAGTGCAAGTAGCCTCCATTCATCAGAGCCATGTTTCTTGACCTATCAAACTTCGCGAACAATTTTTGAAAAGGGCCATTAGGGAACATTTCTGTGATATTATTTTAAAATTTGACCAGCCGTTTCGGAGAAAAAGAATTTTCAAGAATTTCTTCATGTCCGTGTAGTGCAAGTAGCCCCCATTCACCAGAGCCATGTTTTTCGATGGAACAAAATTTGCGAACAATTTTTGTAAAGGGTCACCCAAGGAACATTGCTGTGAAATTATTTTAAAATCTGACTGCAGGTTTCAGAGAAGAAGAATTTTCAAGAATTTATTCATTTGCATATAGTGCAAGTAGCCAGCCATGTTTCTAGACGAATCAAAATTTCATGAACAATTTTTAAAAAGGGTCACCATACGAACATCACTGTGAAATTATTTTAAAATCTGACCAGCCGTTCGAGAGAAGAAGATTTTTTAAGAATTACTTCATTTCCATATTAATATAGTGCAAGTATAGCCCCCATTCACCAGAGCCATGTTTCTTGACGAATCAAAATTTCGCGAGCATTGTTTGAAAAGGGTCACCAAAGGAACATGTCTGTGAAATTATTTCAAGATCCGGCCAGCGGTTTCAGAAAAGAATTTTTTTAAAGAATTTCTTTAAAAAAATCCATTTGGTTGCCATGGCAACCAGAGTTTTTGGTGGAATCAAATTCTATGATCAAATTTTAAAGAGGATGTCCAAAGGAACAAACCAGCCAAGTTTGGTCCAAATTGGCATCGTGGTTTCTAAGGAGGAGTTGATGTTTAAAGAATTGTTGACGACGCACGACAGACGACGGGACACCAGGTGATCCTAAAAGCTCCCCTTGAGCACGTTTTGCTCATGTGAGCTAAATAAGTAGAAATATGCTTTTTAAAAAAAAAACATCTATGGAAAGTTTGGTTATTTCCTAGCTTCTATCGTGAACTTATAGTGAAAAGAAAATGAGATAAAATATTTTTTGTAGGGCTTTGGCATAGACTTGAACCTGCGCAAGCCGTAAGGGTGATAGAAAATGGTGTCTTTAAGAAAATACCAAAATAAAGTATATTTTTTCAAAACCTGTTGTTTTGAATAAAGCAAAATTTGACCAGATTCCGGTTCTTTTCCTAGTAGACAATTCATGCAAGTATTGAAAGAAATGGGACTAATAACCATTATAATGTGAACTTACACGAGTAAACAAGACCGAGTGGCTGCTTTTCCGGGTAGGATACACATTTGCGGACACACTTCCGCCATTTCGCTTTTGTTTCCATGAAGTCTGCGCATTAGATATTTTGTTACCGATTCAATCTAACTGTCCGCTAAAGTTAGAAATTTTGAATGACCTGTGCACCCTTGAATGCAAACAATGAAGGCCAGAGAAAAACGGAAACCATGCCATGACAAATGACCTTCTACTTTGGCCAGTAAAGCCAAAAACAGAAGTAGTCTTCCTTAATCATCTTTGCAATGATTTCCTCGTCTTTTACATCTTAGTAGATCTATTTCAATTTCTGCATATCTAAAACACTAGTATTTCAGATATTTAGAAATAGAGAAGCTAAGATATAAAAGTAAAAGACCAGGAAACCGAGCGCCTATGCAATAGATCTGTTTTATAATGATCATTTCAAGTTCACGAATTTGAATAAAAATGCACTAGAATATAGATTCAATACCAACCTGGGATTTGTCCTCAGAATTGCATGAAAGAATTTTCAATATTCTTTGTATTCGTTTACCCATTTTTACGATTTTTAGTGTTTTCCCCCTACTCCCAAAAAAACTTGTAAATCGCTGCAATGGCGACCAACGTTGCTCGGCAACAATTGACAATAACAGGTCACGTGGTTGACTCGTTATGACTACAGATGACGTCAGTCAGAGAAGCCCGACGCATAACGTAGGGAAGCGCGCGTCTTTTGAATGTTGCTTAGAGCCACGCAAGCGCCAAACAAAAAAATGCACCAAACTGCGCTCTCTCGAGCTCTCCAAATAGAAATCTGTTGTTGATCTTTGACAATTATCTGTTTATTATTTCCGTTATTATTTCCTAGCAGAAAAGGACCTTCGTAGAGGAAGTGAAATAAGTTGAACAGACAAATCTTGAACAGGCTTGGACAAAAAACAGTTTTATTGCACATGTGTATTGAGTCATCTGTAACAATTCGAGGTCCGTCTTTTTCCCTTGATTAACCTTTTACAACACATCCCATCTCTTAAAACGATCTCGAGAAAACACTGTTGGTTACCTGCATTTTCTCCTTTTCCCACAATATTTTTCTGATCCTTCTTAAAACAAATTTCACCTTCTCCGTCATATCTATTTTGTCACCTGTAAATTGTATCAATTTGAACCAATGTGAAATTTTGTCGTTTAGTAAAGAGCTGAATGACAAATTCAACTCTTCACAAAAGGACAAAATTTATAGACCTGTCCAAATTGAAAGTATTCGCAGAAGTCACAAGAAATGTACCAGAAAATGTAGGATTTGTCTTAAGAATAGTAAAAAATACATTGTGGGGAAAGGAGAAAATATTGCTTTAACCCATTACCACACAATCCCTACTTTCCATGACCCTGAGAAGGAAGTTTTTAGAAAACATTGTGGGAAAAGGAGAAAATGCTGGTAACCAGCATTTTCTTCTTTTCCCACAATGTTTTCTACTCATCACAAATCAAATTAAAGATTTTCAGTCACTTTTATCTTGTCGTCTGCAAATGCTTTCCATTTGAACAAGCCTAAAATATTGTCGTTTGGTAATGAGTTAAATGTTTCATCCTCTTCTCAAAATGTTTTTGAAAGTTATATTTAATCAGCCGCTTAAAACTTAGAATTATGTGGTAAGGGGTTAAGCCATTACCAAACGACAATACCTTAGACTGGTCCAAATTCAAAGCATTTGCAGACGACAAAATAAAAGTGACCGAAAATTTGAAATTTGTTTTATGAAGGGTGGAAAACATTGTGGGACAAGAGCCGTCAGAGACGGGTTATGCTCCCCGAACAAGTGCTTGTCGTAAAATATATGAAACTGATATAAATTTACATCTTTTATCCTAAAAGGACCTGTTCATGCTCCCCAAAAATTGAATTGAAAAGGCAATTACTATCTTAGAGATGGCCAACACAAACTTGTAGAGGACAATAAGCCCAGTAAGCCTCCTTTAAGCCCTCTTTTCCCATAAGTCAATATTGCATCATTGAAATAAATACAAGTGGTGTGTGATTTATGGCATTTTTTAATAATAAATCAAAGTTCGAAATTTCATAAAATTTTGAGC
The DNA here is from genome assembly GCA_943736015.1 of Tridacna crocea. Classification (NCBI taxonomy): domain Eukaryota; kingdom Metazoa; phylum Mollusca; class Bivalvia; order Cardiida; family Cardiidae; genus Tridacna; species Tridacna crocea. Next base: position 32,505,981 of record OX031059.1, read on the forward strand.
AGTCATGTAGTAAATATTACATAAAACGATTTTTTACATGAAGCCCCCTTTTTCCGTGACACAGCCTGAAATTGAGAAACTGGAAGAGAGGTACCTGGGCAACGTTCCAACAAGTTCAGATTTGAAATTTCACAAAATTTTGAGCACAGATGTAGAAGATACAAGTGAAAAACAATTTTTCCCATGAAGTCCCCTTTTTCCGTGATGCAGCCTCAAATTGAGAAACCAGGAAAGAGGTATTTGCTTATTAATAATTGATAGATTGAAAATAACAAGCGCACATTTTGAAACTTGAAAAACAAGATTTAACCATGAAGTTTTACGAAATTTTGACAAAAACTAATAAGATATTAGTAAAAATTGCAATTTTGCATTAAGGCTCCTTTTTCCTTGGCATTTTACAAGAAACCCCCTTTTTCCATGACAGAGGGTCAAATTGAAAAACACATAGATAAAGAAACAAGAGCACATGGTGAAACTTTGAAAAAACAATATAACCATGAAGTTTAATGAAATTTTGACCAAGACTGAATGAAACATTAGTAAAGCTTGGAATTTCGCAAGAAACCCCCTTTTTCCGTGACAGAACGTCAACTTAAAAAACGCCTAGATTAAAAATAGCAAGGGCTTATGCTGAATCTTTCCATAAAGAATATAACCATGAAGTTTCATGAAATTTTGACAAAAAAACTGAATGAGATATTACTAAAAAATGCAATTTTGCATTAAGCCCCTTTTTTTCATGACACGGGAAAAACCGGGAAAGAGACGTCGGCGCATTACCCTAAGGAGTTCATATATGAAGTTTTATCCAATTTGGTCCAGGGGTTGTGGAGAAATGGCTTCGGACGGATGGATGGACAGACAGACGGAAGGACAGACGGACTCACGGACGGACAGACGAAGCGGCGACTATATGCTCGCCTTCGGGGAGTATAAAAATGAGAAAATGCTGGTTACCAGCATTTTCTCCTTTTTCCACAATGTTTTCTAAAGGCTTCTTTCTCAGGGGCGTCAAAAGTAGGGATTGTGTGGTAATGGGTTAAATCTTAACCAGACTGATTGACTAGCAACTTTAGACGTGTTCTTATTGAGAACAATACAACAAATGAAATGCACTTCAACAGATGATATTTGTCTTTGATAGGATTGGTTATTCTTTACAGAATTTATATACAGGACTACCCATTTGATTGGCTGAGATTATACATGTATCAGTCAATCAGGGCCCGTATTCACCAACCATTCTTGAGAATATTCCAAGTCTAATCCTCCAAGGTTTTTTTTTTTGAATTTGTAAGTAACACAACTTCTGATTGGCTAAACCAAGCGGTTTAGCCAATCAGGAGTTGTGTTACTCACAAATGTAGAAAATTCTGGAGAATAAGACCAAGAACGTTCTTAAGAATGGTTGGTGAGTACAGGCACTGATGTCAGATGGCTAGTCTTTGAAATTCACAGTAAAGCTGAATTAACCCCTCCCCAAACAATCCCATCTTTAAAGGATAATAAAACAGAACACTTTTTAGAAAATGGAGGGAAAAGAAGAAAATAGTGATAACCAGCATTTTCTCCTTTTCCCACATTGTTTTCTACCATCCATAGGTATGTGCTTTCAATCTAGACAAGTCTACAGTTTTTTTTTTTTTTGTCTAGTAAAGAATTACTGTAGATGACTCTTTAATAAAAAAGTTTGTGAACACAGACTGTAAATCAAAATTCAAGGCAGTTTTTATTTTGAATATCACAAAAAAAACAGAAAACAGTCTGCACTGCTGGGCAGTCCTATCATGACCTACACTGTTCAACAAAGACCCTAAAAGTGAGCCTACATGTAGATGTGTTATTCTTTATCATTCGTGCTGCTCGCAAGTGTTTCCTGTATAGTTTTCTGTAGGTATGGTTTGGCCGTCTTCATACTTATGCTGTTTTCATCTTTACACAGAATATCGGTGCTTGTTTCATATTTGTTGTCGAGCTGTATGCTGTCAGTGCTGTAAATGAATGGGAAACTTTAAACTCAAACTTTAAACTTTAAACTCAACAATAAAGAATGTGTTATGAATGTGTTTTTGAGGACAAAAGAGTCACAGTTGATGTGATTTGTCCATGAAAGGGTAGAAAACACCGTGGGAAAGGTGAAAAAGCTAGATAGCAGCATTCACATTCCCCCCCCCCCCCCCCTTTCTCAAATTTTCTAAAACATCTCTTTGATACTTTCATATTTTGTCTCAACAAACTGAACATTTCACTTAAAAAGACACTTTCTTTCCCATCAAAATCATCAATGATCTAATTTTGTTAGAAAGAAAAAAGTTGGTATTCATAACCAGATAACAAAATTTCAGCATTGTCAAAATTAACCCAGCCGCAAATAAAGATATGATGTCAAAAATATGGATAAATGAGGATTCAAACATCTGATTGAGTTATTGTGGGAAAAAGGAGGATTTGCTCGTTACAAGCACAATGTTTTCAAAAGCTGTCTGTTGTTGACACATCAAAATGAGTATCTATGGAGTAAAGGGTTAAAATGAAAGGGCCACTAACCCTACCATACAACGGACACAGCATGATCACAAAAGCTTATGAGCACTTCTTTCTCAGTGACAAATGAAGAATGTTGTTCGCAGGTTAAAATTCATGTTTGAAAGGGTAGAAAACATTGTTGGAAATGGGTAAGATGCTGGTTACCAGCATTTTCTCCTTTTCCAACATGGTTTTCAAAAGCATTTTTCTTCAAAGTGATTAAAATTTAGTGCTGTTTGCTAATAGGTTTTGGCAATAGACTGAAGATTGAAATTATACCTGGCAAGCGATGGCATCAGTGAGAAAAGACTGTCAGCATACTTATGGAGAACTTCAGACTGAAAGAAGACAAAAATCCATTAAAATAAATGACTTCACTTATCTAGGCAAACGCTGTTTATCTATGATTGTACCAAGCTTAGTTGACCAAGAACATGCTTTACATCCCGTTTACTCAGAGTGTTGCTCAATCATTTCTTCACATAAGAGTAATTACACAATGTTTCTTCTTTCTGCTTTCATTTAAAAAGACTTGGCTAATGAAAGGACACAATTCCTCATTACAGGGATAAAACTCATACACAATTTAATTAGCTAACCCAGTTACATGAAATTAGCCCATATGAAGGCATTAATTAGCTATCGCAGTTGCATGAAATTACCCAATATGAAGGTATTAAAGTGGAATGCCTGCAATAGGTGCAGTACATGTTTACAATTCTCCATCAAATAGTCATAGATTAATTGGTTTTAATCCTTTTTTTCCTGTTTCAAAATTGATCACTCAAACAAACAAAGCTGCAAAGATGTATTATTCTAATATAAGTTGATACAAGCCTTTGTTTAGCTGTATAGCAACTCTCTGCAAAAAGAGTAGTCCTTTACATAAGTTGTGAGTTCAAGAAGAAGCTTGGCATTAAACAATGTTGAGGGTACTCATTAGAATTGTCTCTTTGACACAATCCTAATGAGTACCCACAACATAGAGTTTGGTAAAGAATACCAGTAATTAATACTTTTTTATTTTAAAATCAAAATCACTTTCACTATCTGGAGCTCTACATATGGAAAAACAGACTAATATTAATACCTGGTTTAAAGCAGTAATAACTATCTGGTATATGAGCACATGATCTTTGGATTTATCTATACTTTTTTTATACAGTCCAATGGCTTCTGACCACTTCTTGTACTTCAGTAGCATTCGAACAGCTTTCATAAAACATCTCTCAGTCTCACTGTAGGTAACAGAACAGATCATTCTAAACTTTTAACCAAACAAATATTGTTAAAGGTGACCAAATTGAAAGCCTAATTTGCATAAGACAATATGACTGATGCATAAATAATGAGATCTGTCTTTGAAAGAGAAAACTTTGTTGGAAAAGGAGAACATTTTGGTAGCCAGCATTTCTCCTTTCTTCCCACAATGTTTTCAAAGGCCTTCTAAATTCTTCCTCAAATACATCAAAATAAGGAGTTGTGTGGTACAGAATTAACCCATTACCACATAATCCCTACTTTTGATGACCCTGAGAAAGAGGCCTTTAGAAAACACTGTTGGAAAAGGAGAAAATGCTGGTAACCAGCATTTTCTCCTTTTTCCACAATGTTTTCTACTCTTCACAAAACAGATTTCAAATTTTTTGTCACTTTTATTTTGTGGTCTGCAAATGCTTTCAATTTGGACAAACCTAGACTTTTGTCGTTTAGTAATGAGTTAAACAAAAAACTAAAGTATCCTGAAATTGTTATTCTGGTTACACTGTAATACAAAGCACAGTAAACTTGTGGGCAGAATAAAATACAAAGATATTCAGAAAAACATAATCTTCAGAATTAGGAGCTGTATATTCATTAACCATTCTAAACTTTGTTCAAAGTCTTCACTTTAAGACTAGCAATCAAATTAACTGAGGCAGATTAATGGAATGGCTCTTATTACATAACTCCGCTTGTTTTCCATGTAATACAGCCATTACGAATTTTCTTATCTCACGCACATGTGAGATAAGAAAATAGCGCTGTATTTGGTCAACACTCTGTAATCATATGCTTCATTTCTAAAAAATTGCTGACCAAGAATCCTGATGGACATTAAAGGTCAAAACTCTTTATCATGATAAAGCTGTTGATTTAATCACTTATTAGATTCAAAACAAAATTAGAATAAATGTATGCAAGTTCAGAACTACTTTCTGTTTGTAATATACCTGTCAAAGTAAGCGCACAGGCTTCATGTAAATTTCATGACATATTATACATAATTCTTTTAATACAGTAATGTGATAAAAAAAATCTCACACTCGTTGGTTTTTGAGGTAAACATTTATTAAACAGGTCCACAAAAAATGTTATCAAGCTTGCCAATGGCTCGCTTAATAACATTTTTTGTAGACTCGTTTCATAAAATTTTATCTCAAAATTCAACTCATGTCAGATTCTATATATCTTTGGAATCAAAATTACACATTTGACCCTTATGCGCTACTGAACGACCTTTAGGGAACAGGGTAATTCAAGATCACTGCACAGAGCATGCAGTCTGATCTGTGATTTACAGTCTTAAAAGGACATATTCTTTCAAAAAAAAGAAAAGTTTAACTCTTTATCCCATAATGCATTTCTATGTTATCTCAAATTGACCCTAAATAACAGCAAGGATAAAGCCATTTCTTATGTGTATATGACACCTTTCGATAGCATAGAAAACATTGTGACAAAAAGAGAAATTGCTCGTCATGAGCAATTTCACCTTTTGCCACATTTTTTTCCAAAGGATCCTACAAGCAATGTGAAGAATTAATCTAGAAAGTAAAGGGTTAAAGTAGAATTACTGGAGTTTTTACTATTGCCTTGAAAGTTTCATTTCAGTTATTGAGGAGGACTAGGGTTAAGATTGGTCAATACAGCCCTTGATGACTGACGAAGGTAGGAACACAGCTGTCGGAAATACGCTCACCTTGTCAGTAAAATATGAACATAGACATGCATCGCTGTATCAACATCATCCGAGAGTTCTGGCTCTGGTATACACTTTAATGCTCGCTCGTAGATCAGTAACTAGTAAAATGATAATGTACAAATGATGCTTTAAATCATCTTAGGGATCTTGTTTAGATTGTATGACTCATATTTTGTGGCTTTCAGTATGTTGATATTGAAAGCTCTCTTGTTTTCTGCAGCCAAAATTGTTTCTTTTTGACCCTTAACCATGCATTCTTGAATTGTGATGACACTGCATTGAAAGACTTTTGAAAAAATTATGGGAAATAGGAGAAAGCACATGTGACCAGCAACTTCCTACAATTTTTCTCTTACTATTCAAAAAACAAAAAGCATCTCCTGTGATACATTTACTCTTGTTGTCTGCAAATTCCTTCAAATTAGTCAATTGGTACAAAGTTAAACTTGACAGGCCATTTCAAGATAGATCTAGCTAACTAAAACTATAAAAAAAGTACATATTTGAATGGAAGTTTTTTGAAAGCCATCTACTTCAGGAAGCAGAAGTTTCAATGTCATGTAAAGACTTGAATTTCAATATCAGTGCTAACAGAGTTGGTCTTTGTCTTAAAGATTTTCAATATACATAAAAATAATATTTCTTGCATAAACATTTCTACAACAAAATCAATTTGCATACAAATTCAGAAGAAAAAACATTATTTCAACCCTTAGTGGAAACCTTCTTGACTGATCTAAATTGAAACTGCTTGCAGACTACACTTTAAATGCAACTCATGTGATGGAATTTGTTTTTGATATGAAGAAAACATTGTGGGAAAAGAAAATATCTATTAACAAGGAAATTTGTTCATTTTTTACAATGTTTTCCAAAGGCCTTTTCCTCAAGGCTGTTAAAACATGGGCTTGTGTGGTAAAGGCTAAAGTTACTTACACTTTGTCTCCGTCGAATAAAGGCCGACATTCCTAATTTCTTGTCCCAAACTTTCTGACTTCTCTTCAAGAACTGGGTCTTTAAAAATATACAAAAGTGAATTTATTTCAATACATTTTGATGAAAACTGTCTCCCTACACTCAAAACAGTAGTAAATAAACTCCAAACAACAAAATGTTATTCTTGCCCAAATTGTATGCATTTGCAAATGAGAAATGTTGCTGTTATAATTGGATGGCATTTAAACAAAAGGAAATGTTGTGGGCATTTTCTCCTTTCCCATAATGTTTTCAAAAGGCTCCTGCATCAATGTTATTAAATTTCAGGTTGTGGTGGTAAACAGATGAAAGTTGAAATCTAAGTTTCCTACTGCTTCTTAACCCTTTACCCCATAAGGCATTTCTATAGTATCTCTAATTGACCCTAAATAACAGCAAGGATGAAGCCGTTTCTTACGTGTATATGACACCTTTTGAAAGTGTAGAAAACATTGTGGCAAAAGGTGAAATTGCTCGTCACGAGCAATTTCACCTTTTGCCACAATGTTTTCCAAAGGCTCCTACAAGCAATGCGTAGAAATGAGTATCTATGGAGTAAAGGGTTAAGAACAACCATACAGTAAATACTAAATCAGCTACTGAGCATTTTGGTATTTTTTAAGCACATACCCTACTATTATATTGAGATAATAAGCCAAGAAAATGTTACAGGTGGCCCTTCAGATTCTGGGGCGAAAATTTTACAAAACTGCAAAAGAATCATCCTTAAACTCCCAAAGCCTTGTAATCTTCTTTCATAAAACCCCAGTAGTCGAAAACCATCAGACAACAGGAGAAACTGGACATTCACTACAGGCCTAGGTCGACGCCAACGGGAAACGCAACCTATTTTTACATGAGCAACTCCATCATTTATACACAGGAAATACACATATGAAGCTTCAAACATAGCATCCGAAGAAGACATTATGATGGAAAATAATAACATGTTTTGTTATGTTGTGGAATTTAAGCTTCATTAGTCACATGCCAGTCACTTAACATTCCAACAATGCTTTTTTAAAATTTTTGGCGCAAAATCTAAAAATAGTTTAAGAGGCTACGTTGCCTTTTAAGGGAATACGATCGAAAAAATTCTTTTTGTAATTTTATGATTCTTAATTACTGATGATTTGTATTGCTTTTTTATAAAAATTTCAGTGATATATATATATTTTTAAATTTGGTGTGATGTGAAAAATCTAAATATCCACCTTTAATAAAGAATATCTTTATATTCCACTTGAAGAGTAGAAATCATTAAAGGATAAGACAAAATGGTGGTTACCAGCATTTTCTTCTAAAAACAACGTTTTCAAAATCCTTCTTTTTCAGTGTCGTTAAAACATGGAGATGTTTGGTAAACAGTTACATGCACTGTAAATGATATTTTTGCTGATCTACCCTTTGAGCCCATAGTCTCTATAATCAACCAATCTAATTTGAAACAACAGCCTAAATATTGCAATTTCATGGCTGTTAGGCCAGAACATTCTTCAAAATAGAGAAAATGGTAGATCTGTTATCTGCCTACACTTTTAGCTCAGTCTGATTGAAATCTTTCCTTGCTACAAAAGAAACCCATAAAATTAGCACCTTAACTCTTTACCAAACGACAAAATTTTGGGCCTGTCCAAATTGAAAGCCTTTGCAGACGTCAAAATAAATGTGAATCCAAAATTGAAATTTGATTTGGAAAGGGTAGAAAATATTGTGGAAAAAGGAGAAAATGCTGGTTACCAGCATTTTCTCCTTTTCCCTCAACGTTTTCAAGTCTTTTTTTTTCCCAGGGTCGTTAAAAGTTGGGATTGTGTGGTAAAGAGTTAACAAAAAATGCAGTAAAGGCATTTCAAAGATAAGTCAAGCTGTTCAATTCTTTGACCAGCTCACACAGCTTGGTATGAGGCTATGTGTTCGATTCCCACGGCTGGCCATCTAAAATTACTTATGGTCTTTTGGATAAGATGTTTAACCCAGGTCTGGTGTGACAGTGTTATACGCGGAGCATGTTAAAGAACCAGTAACGAACAAAGTGGAGTTAGTATCCTTGGTTTGCGAAGATGGTCGAAACTTAGCATGGATTTTGTCCTGTCTCTGCACTATCCCTCATAACAATACTTACAGACTTCAGCGGGTTTTGCCCACATGGGAAACAAGGGTTAATGATAATAAATGCAAATAGAATCAATCAATCTTTGCCACACACACACACAAAAGTGCAGACTTGTAATAACTTAAAGCATATTAAGACGACAAATTAAATATGGCTAAAATTTGTAGCTTTAACCATGCAAATTAGAAAACACCATTTTCTTCTTTTTAACAAATGTTTCCTCAATCAGGGTTGTTCAAAGGGTTAATATTACACAAAGACATTAATACTTAAACTTTTTCTTCTGAAAAAATACTTTCAAAGGTTTACTGCTGCAATAAAACTGCTCCTTTGCCAAGTGTGTTTTGAAAAGTTGCCTTTTTCAGGCATGTCAAGAAAGCTATACTGTGTGGCAATGATTCAGTAAAACTCACACCAAACTAGAGCTATGCAATTGCACCACTTACCAATAGATCAGGCTTGTGTTTATACAACAGGTGAGTGATCAGTTCAAATAGAGGCACTGGTATATCACAACTACCTACAAGATTTGAAGTCTCAGTAGCCAGTATACATTGCCATTTGTGTGTCTGAGAGGTGCTTAGTTCACCTACAAAGTAAGACATAAGCCATGCTTTGTGAAAAGGTACTTTAACCCTTTACTCCATAGATACTCATTTCTACGCATTGCTTGTAGGAGCCTTTGGAAAACATTGTGGCAAAAGGTGAAATTGCTCGTGACAAGCAATTTCACCTCTTGCCACAATGTTTTCTACACTATCATATACACATAAGAAATGGCTTCATCCTTGCTGTTATTTAGGGTCAATTAGAGATACCATAGCAATGCCTTATGGAGTAAAGGGTTAACATGCTTGGGTGGTACAGTACTGAATTCTATTGGATTAGTACACTGCAATGCCAGTCTATATTTTGGACCAGGTGACAGCCAAGTCCAAAATATAGACTGGTTCTGCAGTATACGTTAAAGTGCAAGTGTGAAAAAAAGTAAATCCAGGCAGATATTTTCAGAAATCAAGAGCCATCAGGGACAGGTTATGCTCCCCAAACAAGTGCTTGTCATAAAATGTATGAAATTGGAAAAAATAACCCATAGGCAAATGTTACGATGATAATAATTGACGATATATCTACAGGGAGAAAAATACGTGAACACAAGCTGAAATTGAGCTCAACAAATGAATAGACAGACTGACAGCGAAATTCTTTTGAGGAGGATAGTAACTGATATGTGAAATTTTGACCAGCAAGATAATGGAGAAAAACTGACTGTAACTCTACTATGAAGCCCCTTTTCCCCCTAAAACGTCTTGAAACATGGAAAAATAACATTTTTCTATTACTTAATATGATCTATCTGTATATGAATTTTGACATTAACAGCTGTAATACTTTTGGAGTAGTAGCTATCACAAACTTGTAGAGGACACTATACCCTCCCCTTAAGCCCCTTTTCCCTTAAGACAATATTGCATAATTAGAATAAATACAAAGGGTTTGTGGTTTGAGGCATTTTTCAATAATAATTCAAATTCAAAATTTCATAAAAATTTTTAGCAGTAATGAAGGAGATATTACATAACTCAAATTTTTACATGAAGCCCCCTTTTTCCGTCATGCAGCTTGAAAATGAGAAACCAGAGAAGAGGTATCTGGGCAATGTTCCAACGAGTTCAAATTTGAAATTTCAAGAACTTTTGAGCACTAATGTAGGAGATATCTTCCGTGACGCAGCCTGAAATTGAAAAACCTGGGAAGAGGTAACTGGGCAACATTCCAACAACTTAAGATTTGAAATTTCACAAAGTTTTGAGGACTGATGTAGGAGATATTGGTGAAAAGCAATTTTTTACATGAAGCCCCTTTTCCGTGATGCAGCATCAAATTAAGACATTTCATAAAATTTGGTCCAGGGGTTATGGAGAAATGGCTTCGGACGGGCAGATGAACGGATACACGGGCGTACGCACAGCGTGGCAACTATATGCTCCCCCCAAATGTTTCGGACAGCATAAAAAGATGTGTATCCTCGAATGTTTACACATTGCATCAGTTCTAAAATTGAAAAAAAGTTTCTAGAAGTAACATGCCTCCTCTAGCCCTTATGTTTCACTCACCATCTCCAAGATCAAATCTTTCTAAGAGGGATGCTAACACCTCCTTTGGATACCACTGAGACAATAAGACTAACTGTGATTGACGACTAGAGTTTGAAACTTTGGTCTTTGGGTCCATTAGGCGATCAACCTCATTTTCTACTGAGCTTCTGTCCATATCTGAGATCATCTATGGGAAAAAGAAAGAAAGTTAAAAAAGATTAAAAAATATGCATAAAATTTTATTTCATTGAAAGCTTTATGAAGAAATGAGGGAAAAAATCAGTTGATTGCTACATGTAGTTGCTTTAGTAACCATGTTCAATGTAACCCCTCTTTATTCAACAAGCTGTCAACTTATTTTCTTTTAACTTTTTACCAAACAACAAAATTTTGGACTTGTTCAAATTGAAAGTATTTGCAGATGACAAAATAAATGTGAATCAAAAAATTAAATTTGATTTGGAAAAAAATTTAAATTTGATTTGGAAAGGGTAGAAACCATTGTGGGAAACAGAGAAAATGCTGGTTACCAGCATTTTCTCCTTTTCCCACAATGTTTTCCAAAGGGTTTCTTTCTCAGGGTTGTTAAAATTTGGGATCATGTGGTAAAGAGTTGAAGATGATATCCCGTAATATATTGTTGCATTCGCTCTTTTTTTTTAAAAATAATACTTTTATTGCAGAAATAACCAGTGACCATAAAAGCAAGATCTTTTACATCCATGCAGTACACTTATCTTCTTTTGAAATCATTCAGAGCAAAAGGAAAAATAATTTACCAAAACAGTGTTTATCCAGGACAGTGTTATGTGGGGGTTATATATGGGAGTCATTTGACCCCTTTCAAATAAACAACAGTGGCAAACAATTTCAACGCTGAAACAGGGGGCAGAGTTTCAAAGGAATATCTAGCTCAAGTAATTGCTGATTAAGATTTTCACATCTTTTAGCAACAATCTGAGATAATTACATTTTTTCCAGCATATGTTACTTACTTGGACCATATACCACTATTCAAGTAAGAAGTCCATATTCTCACCTCTCTGTATACATAGCATATACAAATTAGTTCAACAAGTACAAAGTGTTACAATAGCTGGATGAATTTTAGAACTGAGACTGAAGCAACAATGTCCAAAATGTCTGAAGCCTAAGGATCTTGCCCACATCAGAATTCAAAGTAGGTGACGAGGCCATGTAATTTGTTGGTACTTTAACCCTTTAACACACAATCCCGACTTCAATCATCCCTGTGAAGGACGAAAACACTGGTAACCAGTACTTTCTCCTTTTCCCAAACAAATTTCAAATTTTAAGTCATTCTTATTTTGTTGTCTGCAAATGCTTTCAATTTGGACCAGTCTAAAATTTTGGTAAAGGGTTAATCTGATACACCATTTTGCACTCATAGTGAAAAAAATGTTATGAAACTCACATTTGGATGCTCACATCTATCCTTTAACATATTCTCAAGCTTCCAGTATTCATGAAGGAAAGGATCTAAAACATAAAAATGAGTGTTAAACAGAAACATCTTACGATCGTCTGATTCATCTGTCCGTTGCTATTCTGTTCCTTTTAATAAAAGGAAGACATTCTCCGACAGGAATTTCATTACAATCGGTCGTAAGTTATGGAATGAATTACCAGTTAAATTGAGGCAATCTGAACCTGTAGACATTTTCAAGCGTAAATTGAAGTCATTCTCCTTTAATGACTATTCAAAACTGTTTTAACAATGCTACCAGGAAATTTAGATCCTGACATATGTTTTTGTATATATTGCTATGTCCTTCATTTAGTGTTTCTCCATTGTAAAATGCCATTGAGTATGTATTCTATATGTAGAAATAGGCGCTTAATCAAAATTTTTAGTTTCAAGTTTCAAGTTTCAAGAAACAGATTTGAGTAATGAAACTAAGATACTTAGAGAGTTACTGACAGAATGTTGCCAAGGAATGATACTTGCGAAAAGAAAAGGTCTAAAACATACATGTAAAAATATATCACATTACTCAAGATGTCTCTCACACATTAAATCTTTAATAATATCATTTATCTCTTGCACTACTGAGATGAACAAACATGGGAAAAGTATGCATTTCGATGATTTAGGTTTTATGAAAAAAAAAAATGGACGGCTGAAAATTGAAATGGAGATAGATTAAACTTTAAAAAACTAGAGCGAATGTGAATGTGACTTAATACCCCCATCAGCACTTTGACCAAAAAAAATCGTAAAGTTGAAGGGGAGATAACTCCTGAACCAGGGAGAGTTGACACTAGAAAATTGCATCTTGCAAAATCTTCAATATATGATCAGTATATGTGCAAAGTTTCAATACAACTGAAGGAAAACTGAAGGAGCAGTTCACAACACAAAATTACTAGTGCTTTGTACACATACAGACACACGGATGCACAAACACACTGATGGACGGACACACCGACAGACAGGCTGATTCCAGTATACCCCCAAAAACATTTGTTTTGTGGGGGTATTAAAAATAGCTGAAAATATAACTGTAACTGACCAACAATCTCTCCCAGTTTAGTTGTTGGAGTGGAACCTGACGAGCTCTGCCACTTAGTTCTAAGTTTCTCCATTGCTTGTACACTGTGGGTATCACAGGAAGTTTTCTGAATCTACAATAAACCAAGGCCAAACTTTGTGAACAGAGGGTTTAACCGTTTACCCCATAAGGCATTTCTATGGTATCTCTAATTGACCCTAAATAACAGCAAGGATGAAGCCATTTTTTATGTGTATATGACACCTTTTGATAGCACAGAAAACATTGTGACAAAAGGTGAAATTGCTTGTCACAAGCAATTTCACCTTTTGCCACTGTGTTTTCCAAAGGCTCCTACAAGCAATGCATGGAAATAAGTATCTATGGAGTAAAGGGTTAATGCATTTTCATAAAATATAGACTCACAATCTCTGTGGAATAACATGACTTACACCTTTTGCTACTCATAAATTTTCTGCATGTCTAAAGACCATTCTACCAAGAGATCAGTAACATTTTCTAGATCCATAATTATGTGATAACTTGCTTGGTATAATTCATCACAGTGATGCTAGAAACGCCCTTTTCAAAGAGCCCTACTTGTGTTTTTTTTTTTTTTTTTTCCAACTGGTAAGCATAGGATTTTTACAAAACATGCAATCTTAGTTCATCAAATTGGCATTGATATTAGACAACAAAATTTTGGCAGCACTGAAAATATTCACAGACAACACATTAAAATAAATGTTGCTCTATTTGTATGATTTGTTTTTGAAAGGTATGACATATTGTTGGATGTGAAGAAAACAGAGGTCGCTACTTTTTTTTAAAACTCATTACCAAAAAAAACCCACAATATTTTAGGCTTGTCTAATTTGAAAGCATTTGCATAAGACAAAATAAAAGTCACTGAAAAAAATTTGAATTTGTTTTGTGAAGAGTAGAAAACATTGTGTGAAAAGGAGAAAATGTTGGTTACCAGCATTTTCTCCTTTTCCAACAAAGTTTTCTAAACGCTTCTTTCTCAGGGTCGTCAAACGTAGGAATTGTATGGTTATGAGATAACAGTTGTTTTTCTCCGGATCATGAAAAATGGCTCTAAATGGTACAGAAACTATACTGTAAATTCTTTGACAGCATAACATATCAAACAAAAAATATAGAAATTTTATTTGAAAATCAAAGAAATTTCTGTCAAAATTATCACTAAGCCTTAAAAGGTACACATCTAAATTGATAAGAAAAATATATTTCAAATTATAGAGAGTCCGCTACCTCTGGGAATGATTCATTTCAGAGCTCTTAGTCACAATGAAGCTTTTATTGTAACTGACAAGTTTTTCTTTTGATACAATATATTCACTTGCATTCACATGTTAATCCTTTACCACACATTCCTAACTTGTTATGACCTTGAGAAGAAAAGACTAGTTTGGGAAAAAGGGGAAAATGCTAGAAACCAGCCTCTCTCCTTTACCACACACTCCCGAGCTTTGGACCAGTCTGTAATTTTGTCGTTTGGTAAGCCAAAGAGTTAAGCCCCATATTTTCCAATCTTTGCCAAAGAAAATTCAGTATTTCTGCCACATTGATTTTGTTGTATGCTATCAATTTAGTCAAGCCTAGATTTGTCTTGTTTGGCAAAGAGTTATAATAAATTATGTTGATTATCAATATTTCACAGGAAAGTTATTTCACAGGAATGTTTTCCAAAGTGATTGGCTGCAAAATTCATTCTGCAAGTAACAGAAGAAGTCTGAACTCTCTTTCGGTCAACAGAATCAAACCTATACATATTAATTCATTACCAAATGACAATATTTTAGACTGGTCCAAATTGAAAGCATTTGCAGACGACGAAATAAAAGTGACTGAAAATTTGAAATTTGTTTTGTGAAGGGTAGAAAACATTGTGGTTACCAGCATTTTCTCCTTTTCCCACAATGTTTTCTGAAGACTTCTTTCTCAGGGGCATCAAAAGTAGGGACTGTGTGGGAATGGGTTAATATAACTTACAAACAATTGGGTAAAATAGATAGTGTTGCATTTGAAAGTGTGGAAAACAATGTTTGGAAAAAAGAGAAATACTGATGACCTTTTCCAACAATTTTTTCAAAAGCATTCTTACTCCAATTTATAAAGACATTGGGTTAATCATTTGTTATAGAGTTAAAAAAGATGTAGGTTTACCCTCTCAAGATAAGACAGCTGAATAGCTTGACTTTGGTACTGGCCAGTTTTCACTAAGCTTTGATCATCCATATACCTTTGAACTCTCTCTTTCTAAGGCAAAAAAATACACATCATGTTTAACCATTTACTGCACAATGCCAACTTTAACAACTTTGGGAAAGAAGCTTTTAGAAAACATTGTGGAAAAAGGAGAAAATGCAGATAACCCAGCAATTTCTCCTTTTCTCACAATGTTTTCTGCCCTATCAAAGAAAAATTGCATCATTTGAGCCACACTGAAATTGTCGTCTGCAAATTCCCTCAATTCAATGAAGGCTAAAACTTTGTCGTCTGGTACAGGGTTAATCTTGATTCCCTCTCTATTAAAGGCTATCATTTGTGCCAGTATTAAATTTTCATCTGCAATTGCTTCCAACTTGGACAAGTCTACATATTTTGCATGTGGTAAAGAGTCTTCTGGCACTTTAATGGTTAATGGGGACTATTCATAATTCCATCATCAAACAAAACAGCTGAAATATTTCATCAATGACTTTTGTAGGGCAAGAGCCAGTATATCATCACTATATAAAGAGAAGAAGCAAGACAAAAATTGTTTAACTCTTTACCACACAGTCCCGACTTTTAACGACACTTAGAGTAAAGTTTTTTGAAAACATTGTGGGAAAAGGAGAAAATGCTGGTAACAAGCATTTTCTCCTTTTCCCACAATGTTTCCTACCCTTCACAAAACAAAATTTTAATTTCAAATTTTCAGTCACTTTTATTTTGTCGTCTGCAAACGCTTTCGATTTGGACCATTCTAAAATTTTGTCATTTGGTAAAGAGTTAATGGTATTTACCTGCTGCGATTTGTAGCCTCTTGAGGTGTTCTTAGCTTACACACCAGAATTTCAAAAAGGCTTGTCGTAATATCAAGTATCAATAATGCTCCTTGATTATATCAAATCATAATCAAACTAGAGCTGTCACTGAATGGGACTTAATACCCCCACCAGTGCTTTGACAGAAACGGGCATATTTGTACAAGACCGACACTCGGAGAAACAGACGGATAGGACAAATGTACGGACAGACAGGCTAATTCCAGTTTACCCCCAAAAACACTCATTTTGCGAGGGTAGAGTAAACACTAGGACACCATCTATATCTGACCGCATTTATATAGATTGAGTTTCTAAATGCAAAGCATCAATCCTGTTATTCAAATGCCAGATTTGCATGTACTTACAGAATGTAATTCCGAAGTTTCTGTATGCTTTCGGAGAAAAATATCTTTTTGTAAGATTTATTAGTGTTTTGCAAAATATGTTAGAGCTCATATTTTACCTAATTTTTATGCCACTTTGCACTTGTGTAAGCCACTTGTTTTCATCAAGTGATTAAATTCAACACAATTGAAATTTTGATAAAAGAGTTCAATTCAAAACTGGGTTCAACAGATAATCTTTCCATAATTCCATTTATAACCATATTTTGACTTGTGTAAGGGCAGCTGGCCCTAAATAAACATTGCTCTATATAGACCTGGTTGAGAAATGTACACCAGGAATGCACAAACAGGTGCTATTAAGCCTTTACTTTTGTGAATGCCCTGGGAAAAACAGCTTCTGACAACATTGTGAAAAAGGAGAAACAGCATTTTCTCCTTTTCAACAATGTTCTCTAACCTTTCTTGGACAAATTCTTACAGCATTTGAGTCATGTTTGTCATAAGTAAATGCATAAGGCCTCAATATCTGTCAATCAAAAATAAGCCACGTTAACTCTAACGTGTTGAGAAAGCAAAGAAAACCTGCAGTTCACCTGTATAAGGTACAAGCTGTTTACTGTGTAAATGCCAGACTGTTGATTTCCAAACATACCTTCACAGGTATTTTCTATATCTACATGATCCTCGCATGTCAATGTACACATGTGTGCACCAGTTTTCACACTATAAACTCTGAAACACATTTTGATCTCTTATGAAGCTCTCCCAGTTTTTGCAAACATTGTAAGAAAAGTAGACCTAAAATTATTGAAGGCAATCCCAATCAACTGAGCCACATTTTACTTTTTGTTTGAAAGTGCTTTGAATCGTACAAGTCTAACACTTTGTCTTCTTACATGTAGAAAGGTTAATACATTACACAGAAATGTTCAGCACTTTCAGGAAGAGGGTGTTGTGGTATGTGTGGCAGAATGTCATAGAGCAGGAATAACTGTATATCCAAGATCAGATAGCATATTCCTAGCAGTCTTTGAAATGGAAGAAAGCATTGTGGGAAAAGAAGAAATGGTTACCAGTATTTTTTCTGTTTCAAAAGCCCTTTTTCTTAGGATCGTTATAAGTAAAAATTGTGTTGTACGGGTTAAGCATCCTAACTTATGCTGATTAACCCTTTACCAAACGACAAAATTTTAGACTGGTCCAAATTGAAAGCATTTACAGATGACAAAATAAGCCTAATTCAAAAATTGAAAATTGTTTCCAGCAGGATAGAAAACATTGTGGGAAAAGGAGAAAATGCTGGTTACCAGCATTTTCTTCTTTTCCCACAATGTTCTCAAAAGGCTTCTATCTAAGGGTTTGTAAAAACCAGGGATTGTTTGGTAAAGGGTTAAGACTCAGAGTTTTTGCTGGAAACAGCTTCATGTAGAAAGAAATTCAATCAGCTGCAGATATTTATCTTCTCTAACAAGATCTTATGTTAGCAGGTGAGAGGCTAAAAGGTTGGTAAGTTTACTCTTCCACCCAGGAAGATCAACTTACAGATTATTCAACTAGTGAAAAAGTCAAACATCTATTGTTATACAGGGATATCTATTCATGAGCAACTTATTCATTCATCACATTGATTGAATGACTTGTCAGAGGAAAATACGATTAAACAATATTAAAGAGAAAAAAAAAGAGCACCAAATGTGTAAACACAGTTTTCAACACTCAACTTCATTTGCTTAATTTTTACTGCAAATTCTATGGATGGCATAACTATGTCTAAGTACTTTGAAAGTTACCTGCTCTTATCAAGATTTCACTTTTGATAATTGACAACTAGTCCAAGTTTGAAATAAATATCTTCCATAACAACAGATATCATAAAATGTCAAAGTTTGTGCACAGCACAGCCGACAATGACAAAGATACTGCAATGACAGCACTTCCAAAAACAAAATACTTTATCTTACAAATCTTGAGAAACAATGTATATCTTGATGTGTAAACAAGGAACAAATTTTTTACCCGATATCTGATTTAAACACTAGACCAACACATTGTCGCAGTGGAACCATGCCTTTCAAGTCTTCAGTCTGACAATCATTTAGGTCTAATTTCAAAGGCTCTTTGTCACTCTCTGGAATAAATAATCTTAGAGGTACTGGCAAGTGTAATTCTAAAACATTTCTTCATTGTATGGTGTTATTGTACTCATTCCCCATTTAAAATGTCTAAATGAGACAACACTAAAGTTTTCACAGTAAAGAATTTAGGAAAAAGAGTTGAAAAGATACTAGTCCTTGACACCCTTTCACCTCAAAAGAATTTTTTGTTTTTGTATAACATTTTGATAATATCATCCAGCTTACATTATCTGATACTTCATCTTCCTTGGTTTTCTTATGACCCTCAAAGTGCCGACAAATTTTGGACTCTTCCAAACTGAAACAGTTTGAAGACGACAATTTTAGATTTTGAGAAAATGGCAGAAAGTTGTCAAAAAGGGTAGAAAATACTGTGGGAAAAGGAGAAATTGCTCGTTACGAGCAATTTCTCCTTTTCTCACAGTGTTTTCAAAAGACTTGAACTGCAGACACATAAAAAGCAGGACTTGTTTGGGAAAGGGTTAATGGCCAGTATTGATCAAGATCATATGGCACAAAATGTCAGGTCAGATCTTTGATCTACTTTCTCTATTTTGCTAAGACATTCTAGACAAGAACATTTCTGATACTGTAGTTATCTTAATCTTATTCCTAGCCTGTTTGGGTTTATTCCATGCTTTATGGGTCGACAACATGTGGCATGTCAAACCAGCAGATTAAAGCTTTGCTAAACATTTGAGACGAGAAGAATTTAATCAGAGAGACTACTATACACCTTGCAATAGAAAAAAATACTGAAATGCAACATGGCTAGTTAGGCCATTCTTATGGTATGAAACTATGACAGAAAATGCGCTGTAGAAGTAAAATTTTGTTTGCCATATGACCTTGATGTCCAGTGTTCAATCCTCGACTTGGGAGGTTATTTGTCAGAACTTTTACACTGATGCCCACTGTAAAAAAATCAACTTACTTTAAAGAATTTGTATCATTCAATACCAGACCCCTATCAAATAGCAAAATAAATCATCTATGCTATATGTATCAGAGATAAAGAGATAGAAAGACAAATAAAGACATACCATGACTTGGGGTTACCAAGGTAAGTGTACTATCACTATACAACTGTAGTAAAGTTTGACTTGTACCCAGGTAACAGGTCTGTATCACATGTGGTTGTCCCTTTATCTGGAAAAAAAAACCAGCAACATTATCTATATGAGCCATACCGCACAGTCTTAAATCTTTACCACAAAACAAAATTCTAGACTGGCCCAATTTGAAAGCATTTACAGAAAACAAAATAAAAGTGACTGAAA
The DNA here is from genome assembly GCA_943736015.1 of Tridacna crocea. NCBI lineage: Eukaryota > Metazoa > Mollusca > Bivalvia > Cardiida > Cardiidae > Tridacna > Tridacna crocea. The sequence goes on from OX031059.1 coordinate 32,525,996, forward strand.
ATTTGAAATATGCACTAGGAAGTGTAAAACACTTTAAAAGACCATTCTACCTAGAGATCAACAACATTTTCTAGATCCATAATTATGTGATATCACTCCTCGTTGACCCAGTTTTGATTCAAACTGCAATCGACTCTGGGTTATTTGGCAGGCGTTTCCTCGTTTTCATGGATTATTCATGAAGCATTTCACAAATATGCCGTCATTTCTATTTCTAGTAATTGATGAAATGAAATTGCCCTCCCTACAAGAGAGAATGAATATGTTATCGATCTTTCAATTGCCTACTAGAGTACTTTCCAACCAAATGAATATTCATAGGAAACGAAGATTTGCTAGTCAGTTTTCCCAGGGGTAATGCATGGAGAGTAACGTAATGCTTAAACCTGGGTTCCAAGGATGTTATTACATGGGATAGCAAGTTTAGTAGAAATGTAAATCAGAAATTTATTATCATATGAAACTGACAGGTTTAATCCTTTACCACACAATCCAGACTTTTAAAGACCCTAAAGAAAAGGGATTTTAAAAACATTTTGGGAAAAGGAGAAAATGCTGGTAACCAGCATTTTCTCCTTTTCCCACAATGTTTTCCACCTTATGAAAGACACATTTTGTGTTTCCAGTAACACTGCATTTGTCATTCTGCAATTGCTGTTCATTTGGGTAAGCCAAACAATTTTCTGTGTGGTAAAGAGTTAATTGTACACAGATATTATCATCTGTGACAAAATGTAAAATCTAACCCTGTATAACTGAGATACACCAGCAAGAATCAGCTGACCATATGTTATAGGAGTATGAATGTTTAAATCTGCCATCTTTTTCCTCTCTGTATGTGTGATTACTTCCACAGCTCCCGTAAGAGTACACAACACTACACACATGCTTGATAAACTGTTACTGCCGAAGAAAAAAAAAACACATTTCTATGTGTTGCATAAAAAAAAAAAGTCAAATGTCTAATGTTTTACCATACACATACATCATAATTCTTTACATGCTGAAATTGAAAGCATTTGCACATGACAGATCAAGCATAACTTGAATAATGAATTTGTCTCCGACAGGAATAAAAACTAATTAGAGTAATGGAGAAACTAAAGGTAACCATGATTTTTCTCAAAATGCTTTCAAAAAAGGAAAAAAAAAATTCAGGATTGTAAAAACAAGGGGATTGTGTGATAAAGGATTCATGAACACTCATTCTATGGTCACATAAAAAAAGGAAAACAAGGCAGAGTTTAAGGAAACCACCAAATACAGATGCCCACACTGACTGTACTTGGTTGCTGAAAACAAGGCAACAATTAATGAAAGAACCACATTTAGATGCCATTGCTTGGCTGTGAGTGCTTGTTTTGTGTGAAAACAAGGCAAAGATTAACAAGACTATGACATGGGCTTTTGTGACCTGCTTTTTATGTGTAAAATCCGAAATCAAAAAGGGACATGACAAAATCAAAATTATTTCAAAATTTCCAAATTTTCCTGCCCTTCTTATATAATGGGTGTCCTGTTTGGCTCCGTAAAGCAAATATCTTCAGTAGTCAGTTTTCCAACAAACAGACAGAAAACAGGGCTTTGACAGTCCATTAACTCTTTACCAAATCATGAAATGACAAAATTGAAATCATTAGCAGACGACAAAATAAATGTGGCACGAAGATTGAAAATTGTTTTGGGAAGGGTTGAAAACATTGTGGGTAAATTAGTAAATGCTTCTTTCGCAGTGTTGTTAAAACACAGGATTGTGTGGTAAAGAGTTAATGTTTTCCTCAAAAACGGCCCCAGAAAAATGTAAAGTTGTTGCAAACAATGCTTACCTACATAATTTTCAGCATATAAAAAGAAACTTATTACCAATCTATAGCCATAATATATTCATGTATATATAAATGCTTTCAGTTTGGACAAGTCTTAATATTTTGTACTAAGACTTTTAAAATCACATCTTTTTACCTTGGTAGATATGCAATCCCATGTCCCATAGGGTAAACTTTTCCATCTACACAGTTCTTTATCAAAGTTGTTATACTCCCTAGCTTTATGCTGCCTCTTACATTTTCATCTGAAAGTACAACACTACAAAAATAAAATATAAGAGCTGAGAAAGATGCTCTGTAATGTCTGAGCTGAAGTTATTGAGCTGAGACAGTTTGAACTGAGTTTGAGCTTCATATGGAGAAATGTAGAGAAGCATTTGACAAAATGTTATGATATATACTACAGTATCGCCCATCCTGCCATAATTTAATGCAGAACATATTCATTTACTGGGCTGAAAAGTAGTTAACCCTTTGCCAAACAAAGATAATGGCTTCAGAAAACTATGTGGAAAAGAAACAAATGCTACTGATCAGCATTCTCAATATTTTCTTCAATGTTTTCTGGCCTTTCTAGGGTAAACACAATCACCTACACTCCATTTACTTTGTAGGCTGCAGATGCTTACAAAATGCATATGGACAAGTGAAAAAAAAAGTCTAAGAAGGACTCAACAAATTGAATGTAGTCCCTCATCTATTACTTTTAATTTGTGGGTAAGCTGTTAAAGTATTTGTTACATCCAACTGTTATATTTGCCTAAATGCATCACTGTAAAAAAGGACAATTTCCAAAAAGTTAACCTCTTACAACACAATAAAATTTTAAACTTCTAGGACAAATTGAGAAAAGATTGTGCAAGAAATGTAATAGCAAATTTTCCATATAGCTAGGATGCTATTGAACTTTTGTCAAATGACAATTTCTAGACTATTCTGAATTCAAAGCTGATGAATTTAACAAAATCAAAATTGGTCAAACTGAAATGATGCACCCGTGCAAGGTAGGAAACAATGTTTTCCAATGGCCACTTTGTCAGAGTTATGAAAAGGCGGAAGCGTTTTGTACATGGTTAACTATTTTCCAAACAATGAGGTTAATACAGTAGTCTAACTAACAAAACAGCATTAATTTTTTCTAACAGCAAGTAAAATATTGCCCAATAGATGGGGGTTGACTTTAATAGCATAGAAAGACCTTTGTAGAAAAAGGAGAAAATGCTGGTTGCATGTATTTTCTTCTTTTCTTATGTTTTCAAAAGCTTTCTTCCTCTAAGTCTTTCAAACTGAGGATTGTTTGATAAAGTGCCATATTTCCCCACAGGTCTTTTTGAAAGATAGAACTGATGGATAGAACCATGTTACCTTCTTTTATAGGTCTTTTATACAGAGTATAACAATCAACGTCTTCTTTCTGAACAGCTTCACACCAGTACAATGAATTCTGGGCCACATTAAGACAAACTGACGTCACTGTAGCGCCAATATTCTTACAGATGTATACCTCAGTCTGCTTTCGCCACTTGTAATCTGATCCAAATGTCCACTGTTGAACCTCTCCATTACTTTGAACCTGCAAATCCACATTAACTCTTTACCAAACGTCAAAATTGGTCCAAATTCAAAGCATTTGCAGACCACAAAATAAACATGGCTCAAAAATTGAAATTGTTCTGTGAAGGGTAGAAAACATTGTGGGAAAAGGAGAAAATGCTGGTAACCAGCATTTTCTCCTTTTCCCACAATGTTTTCTAAAGGCTTCTTTCTCTGGGTCGTTAAAAGTAGGGATTGTGTAGTAGTAAAGAGTTAAAAAATGTAAAAATTTGGATTCAACCATAATGATAGCAGTTTTAGACAGAAGATAAAATATGGCTGAAATGATGTTAATTGTTTGTGAAACAGTAGAAAATAATGTGGGAAAGAGGAAAAGAATGCTGGCTAGAAACCATGTTTTCTGAAGTCTTCTTCTTCAGAGTCATTTACCCTTTACCAGGGAGCCTAATGTATTTACAAATAATACTAACCCATGTCACTGAACAGTTGGTGTAGGCTAACACGGCCAAATCTTTTTTCTATTTTGGACAGATTTTCTGCATGTCAAAAGACTAATCTATTTCATGCGTCTGTCTGTTACTAAACATAGTAACTTTTAAGTATCACAGATATACATTATTAGTTGTACGGTCAGGTGGCAGGGGACTTGGAAACTTGTTCATGGCTGTAGTGAATCATGTTGCCCCGAGCCGAAGGTGGCGCCATGATTCACCACAGCCGTGAACAAGTTTCCAAGTCCCCTGCCACCTGACCATACAACAAATTTATTATACTGCAAAGTTTTACCCTTTCAAAGCGTGTTAAGCAAAATTGTCCTCTTTTATAATTTCACGAATCAAGTATGCTGCCGAAATAGCAATTCTGAGTGGCCCAATTCTAGAAAAGTGATGTCACTGGAAACTAATGTCACTAAAACTTGCAGTTTGGTGCATAAATGTGCAGTCTGGTTATCGATCGCCGCCTCCATTTTTGATGTTATGTTGCACATGTAGTGATGTTTATTGGGCACTCAAAAGGGAAACTGGTTTTACGTGGTTTTTGCCAGGGAATATGATATATATGTCCCCGGCATATTAACCAATCAGATCACGAGAAATTTCTTTGCAGTATAATAACAATTCTCCTTTTCCTACAGCATGGCCTATGCATTTGTGAGCAAAGTTAATCATAATTAGATAGCAAATAATGAGAAGTTTGATTTTGTGGATCTTCCCTGTGCTCAGAGCTTCAGATAAGTGGGAGTGATGGTATTCTAAAGTCATTATCTCTCTTTGAAACCCTATGTCGTGGGTACTCATTAGAATCGTCTCAATGAGATGATTCTAATGGGTACTCACACCACAGGGTTTAGTGGAGAATAACTGATATTTACAATTTTGAAATCAAAATCACTCCCTCTATCTGGAGCTCTGACTGTGCTAAACACAGGGGCTCCTGTGGTGCTAAACTCTGTATTATGGCTGTAAAAATGACCCTGTGTGGCTTACCAGTGAAGTTTGGAGTTTACCTCACTGGAAGATGGCAATTGTCTGTGACAGTTGAAAAACCATACAAGAAGACAAGAAAATGGCAATTACCAGAATTTTCTCCAATTATTGATAGTTTTGGAGACAGGGTGAATAAAGAAGAGTTAAAAGCTATAAGTAGTGGACCTGTAGACAGACACAGCTATTAGTAGTGGACCTGTGGACAGACATTACGTCTCTGTAGATTCGTATGATGACCTAAAGAGCCTTTCAGCCTGGGTTGTAAAATCTGCAAATTGTGTAGTAAAGAGTTAACCCTTTACCTGATATGCCAATTTGAGACTCTTCCATTTCAGCAGCAAATAAAGATAGGATGTCAAAAATATGGACAAATGAGGATACAAATATCTGATTGAGTGGAAAACAGTGTGGGAAAAGGAGAAATTGCTCGTTACGAGCAATTTCTACTTTTCCCACAATGTTTTCAAAAGCTGTCTCTTGTTGATGCGTCAAAATGAGTATCTATGGAGTAAAGGGTTAACTAATACCAGTAACTGCCATCAGGCACACAACTTACAGTAACTAAGGTCCAGAACATTATCATAATAAATGACAATTTTAATGACTTACAATTAATACTCCTTTCAGCGGCCATGTTAGTATTGTTAAGATGGGGTACTTAAATTCCAAATCTAGAATCCCGTCTGTTTCTACCTCCTACAAAGAGAGTTCAAAACTCCTTACTGGTTTATGACTATGGTGTTTAACGCCATTTTCTACATTATTTCAGTTATATCCCAGCAGCCAGTACACCTATCCATGTATTCATGGAATTTCTGCTACCAGTAATTTCCACAATTTCCTTTCCAAGCCACTAGCTGCTTTCCCACATGATCATCGTCAAAACAATGATCAGTGGTAGGACAGGAAAGAATCCTGCCACAAAGACTATCATCAATCCTCAGAAAGCGAATGGCCAAATAAGGGGTCATAGCCAGGGATCGAACCCTGGACCCCGTGTTCTCAAGTGCTGCACCCTACTGACTGAGCTACCAGGGCTGGGCTGTTCAAATTGAAATCATCTGCAGAAAACAAATAAAATTATGAGATTTGTTTGTGAAAGGACAGAAAAATTTGTTGGATCAGGAAAAAAATTGCTGCTAACCAGCATTTTTTCTTTTTCCTTCAATGTTTTCAAAATCCTTCTCTGTCAGAATCTTAAAAAGGTTGGATCTCTTCTTTTTAAAATCCTGGAGAAGATGGCTTTTGAAAACATTGTTGGAAAAGGAGAAATGCTGGTAACAAGTAATTTTTCTCCATGGGCTACAATGGTTACTACCACATCAAAGACAAATCTCACAAAAAAAGCCACATTTATTTCTTTACCAGACAATAAAATTTTAACCCTCTCTATATTGAAAGTATTGGCAGACTACAATTTCAGTGTGGCTCAAATGGTGCAATTTGTTTTTGGACAAGGGAGAAAACATTGTGGGAAAAGGAGAAAATAATGAAAAAAAAAACATTTTCTTCTTTTCCCACAATGTTTTCAAAAGGCTTCTTTCCCACAGGCGCTAAAAGTCAGAATTGTGTGGTAAAGAGCTACTCTACCTTTTGCAAATGCTTTCAAATTTGACTAGTCTTAGATTTTGTCTATTGGTAAGGAGCTAACAATCTCTGTTAACTCTTTACCAAATGACAAATTTATACTCTGGTCCAAATTGAAAGCATTTGCAGATGACAAAGAAAATGTGACTGTAAAAATTGAAATTGGATTTGGGAAGGTTAGAAAACAGTGTGGGAAAAGGAGATAATACTGGTTACCAGCATTTTTTCCTTTTCCAACAATGGTTTCAAAAGGCTTCTACCTCAGGGTCGTAAAAAGTCATCCTTGTGTGGTAGAGGGTTAAAGATAAAGCCATAAAGTATATAGTATTGTATTCAGTAAAAAACTGTGGTACATTCTGGTATTATTTTCCTTGTTGTGCCCAGCCCTATCATGAAGGGTAGAAAACTTTGCAGAAAAGGAGAAAATACTGATCACCAGCATTTTCATCTCTTAAAGTTTTCAAAAGTCTAGTTTCAACATCTTATAAAATGTAATTCTTTTGTAAAGGCTTTATGTGTTGGAACATTTACAAACAATTGATCATAAGACAAGTTGTTAATAACTAATTAATTTTTCTTATTCCTTGTCAAATAAAATGTCCTTACCTGTATCAAATCCACAGGTTTTGAATCAAATGTTACAAGCCTTTTTCCATCATTTAAGCTCACAAATAGATGACCAGAACTCAGCCATACTTTTTGTATAGCACCAAAACCTCTGTACAGTATAACATCTTCAAGCAACTGAAATAAGAAAAATGGCTCTGACCATCTTTACCCATCTCTTGACCTTCTTTTACTCATTAGCAAAAAGAATTTTAGTCTTGTCAAGATTGACAGAATTTAGATGAGATGTGACAAACTGAATATGGCTCAAATATTAAGATCTGTTTCTGTACGGACTGAAAACATTGCGGGAAAGAGATTATGTCCATGAACATTTGTTGTAACCTTTGCTGTAACACCTTCTTTTGACTCTTTACCACAGATTCACAAATTTTGACAATCTAGAAAAAAACATCAGAACACAGTCATTGTTTAAATCTGGTAATCAGCATTTTATTAGTTGTAATTGAAAATTTGGGTACATAGAGCCATTCTAAAAGATGCAGGTAAAATCGTATTAGTTCCAGATACTTTTAATGAGGGCTGATGTGAAGGGGTATGTGAAGAATAGTAACAAAAGTAGCATCAGAGCAGACACCTTCAGACTGAAGGTAGGACAAACCCGAATTTACCTTGTATTACAAAGAGCTTAATTTTTTTCTAAACTTTTTTAACTCGTACAGAATACATACTGTATAGGGAGAACGCTGGATGGGTATGCCCTTTTCTCAAAGATTCGTGAAGCTTACAGGTACTTTCATTCTTTCATAGATACAAACAATGCAGGGGTATGAACTGGTTTTGGGACGAACGTTTTGCGGGGGGGGGGGGGGAAATCCGGACGCATTTTCAGATCTGGCATTGTGATACTTTGCATTTTCTTTTTATTTCATAAGTTTCACTACTTACCTTTCGGTTGCTTAGCGGCAAACAGTTGTAAACTGAATTTAAACAGAATTTCAAGTTCATCGGAACTTTGGTTATGATGCATACGAAACAGAAACTACGCCTAGCAGACCATGACCTTTCTGACCCGAGGTGCGTTCAACGTAGGGAGCACTTCGAGCGCTCTCAAGCGCTTTCGTTCTGAATGCGGGTGCCCGCTGCGGCGCTCGATAGCGCTCGCATGCACACTTGATAGGAGTTTCCCGTGTATGTATTTCCAAGATGGCATCCAATAGCAGAAGTGTTAACCAAATGAGAGAGTCTAATGAGAATCTAGACGATGAGGCGACTGGACAAAATAACACCATGCACGTCCCTTTAGACGTTTACTAAAGATGTTCTGAAGACAAGTTTAATATTTTATTCGATTTTTTTTTTATGAACACGCAGAATTAACGGATCTGTGATCGGAACAAAGAGGGTCAGCATACCGCTATTTTCTTTGTGGTTTTTTATCATTAGATAGTTTACTGAATTTTACAGATAACATTAAGGTAAGACCTGTGTAATGCACTTCCGGTGAACATTTGGCAAAAATTCTAAGTGGTTGTTAAATAAGGATAAATAAGGATTTATGCAGAAATAATATTTTTGCACATTTCTAACGGATCAGAAATTCCGTTTATGTCTATCTTGAAACTATTTTTTGATACTTTTGTTTGTTTTTTAAAAAGGGAGGTAATTATTATCTCTTTTTTAATTGAGAATATAGCGGTTTTAGATTTATAAATGATAATTCAAAGAAGGAAAAAATGGAAAAAATGAAAAGGTGAAAGTAGTTCAATCATACTCAATTTTAATTATAGCTAATTTTTTAGGATGATATTTTAGTGGAAATAGCTGTTTTGCATTACACAGGTCTTACCTTAATGGCCAGTCTTATGTCCCAGAAAGATCTTTTTAGACGCCATTTTGATAAATAAGAGAGCGCTCGCTTGCGTTCACTTAACGAGGTGCATTCTCGCCAGGCGCTCTGTGAAGCGCCCGCGATGTTGAACATGCCTCCGGTGTTAGGGTAAATTAACTTATAGCATAAAATTTCGTCCCAACAACTTGAAGAATTTCAGACGCTTTACAAAGGAATAACTTTTCTAGAAATATGTCCATAAGCGTAGTCAGGAAAAAAAAAAACATATATTCACACAGCGACGTGCGAAATGCCGATGAGGGAAGGAGCGGGCGCAGGGACCGCCGTTCCGCTTGTGGTCGGACCCCCCCCCCCCCGCACTAGCGGAACGGGGTCCGACGGGGCCTCTCCCGGAAAAGTGTTTAGAACTTAGTCTTAGATCTTTACTGTAGATTGAAGCCTATAGGTTGTGAGTTATAGCATGTTTTTGATAGTATTTTTCTTTGCCCATTTCACCAGGCGGCGTTTACGGTTATCTACGCGGTTGAAAGGGCCGCTATGCAAACCTGTTCTTCGGAAGGGCTAGGCCTAATATAAGGATACTTACGACCAGACTATGGCGGTCCGTATTCACCAACCATTCTTGAGAATATCGCTGCTGATCTTAATCTCCAAGACTCTCTAAATTTGAAAGTAACACAACTTCTGATTGGCTAAACCGAATGGTTTAGCCAATCAGAAGTTGTGTTACTTACAAATGTAGAAAATTCTGGGGAATAAGACAAAGAACGTAATTCTTAAGAATGGTTGGTGAATACGGGCCCAGGTAGCGATCCAGTAACAATTCGATCAATATGAACAATGAGGTCTACTTTGCTTAATCCATTAAAGACACAATTTTGTACTGTGCCAAATTGAAGGCATTTGTTGATGACAAAAATAGAAAGGGCACAAACGATGACATCCGTTTATGAGAGGATAGAAAACTTTGGGGAAAAAGGAAAAAAATGCTGGTAACCACAGTCTGTCTTCAATTCATTAAAACTCGGAATTTTGTGGTAAAGGCTTGAAAAAAAAGTGGAATACGAGAAGACAATAGGGAACAATCGAGGAAGAAAGTCCTAGTCCTATATAATGATGGACAATTTATTTTCATTCAAAGTCCCACATGGGACTTCAACAAACTTTTAACTTTTACAAACGACAACATTTTAAACCGGCCCAAATTGAAATCACTTGCACACGACTAAAGAAATGTAACTCATAAACTGAAATTTGTTTCCAGCGGGATAGAAAACATTGTTGGAAAAGGAGAAAACGCTGGTCACCTCAATCCTTTTCCCACAATGTTTTAAAAAGGCTTCTATCTCAGGTTCGTAAGTTTACACCAGGGATTGTTTGATAAAGGATTTACTACCATTCATATCTTACACGATCCGACCACGCAACGTATCAATCATTTCCCTTACATACGGGCCATGACTGTAATTATATGAAAACAAGATATATCTAGGTAGAAAAGGGTTTTAGACTTAGCCGAGCGAAACGATGCAAATCATCGTTAACCCATGCCAATACCGTGCTCCTTTACCTACAGTCTTTGATGAAATTGTTTGCCGATAAAGAAGGGATTCCTTGTCAAACGCGATTATCATATTGCTCTATTTTCCTCCATGTTGTCTATATCAGTCACAAACAATTATGTGAAGTCTCTTCAAATATTTCTCATGTACGGTGTATATTCTTGTATATAAAAGGTTGATTTACCTGCAAAATATATATTTAGTTCACCTGAAAATGAGTTAACCTTGAAAAGACTTTAGCCCATTACTCCATAGATACTCATTTACTCGTTACGCATTGCTTGTAGGAGCCTTTGGAAAACATTGTGGCAAAAGGTGAAATTGGTCGTGACAATGTTTTCTCACTATCAAAAGCTGTCATATACAAATAAGAAATGACTTCATCCTTGCAGTTATTTAGGGTCAATTAGAGATACCATAGAAATGCCTTATGGTGTAAAGGGTTAAAACATGCAATGAAAATGTTCTGTAAGGAAAGAAAATTCGAAATGTTATTGTTTTCAAGGGCTGTATTAGACAGACCACCCTGACATACCAAATAGTGTAAACCGGGATAAAGCTGTGGGCTATTTGCAGTCTGATCTTGATCTGCACTGTTCGAAATATCACCACTATAATGATCAGTTTTGACAGCAGATAAATACTTCTCGTGCACCCAAATAATTATTATGATTTCACAGTTCTTTGTTCCTTATCGGAAAATGTACATCCAAGATCAGACTGCATGTTCTGTGGGCAAAATCCCAAAGAGACACGTTTTTGCGAAGAAGTAAACGTTAACAAACAATTTATCCCAATTTAAATCCCCTCGGTATGTTTATTTTTCAGTTAAGCGTGAACAGATGGCGTACAGATATTTTACACAAAGATTGGTCTTTTATGAAGAGTGAAGATCCGGCTGCATAGACTGTGCAGTCTAATCTTTGACCTAAATTGTCCAGTATTTCGGGGGTCAATCGAACTAAAACTGTCATGAAATCGTTATAACTTGAGCGCTTTTTTTTTCTTTTATCTTATTTGTGTAGCGATCCAGGGGTTAACCTTTTGACCGCATAAGTGTGAATATGTGTGCTAATACGAACAGTGTAGATTGAGATCAGAGTGTACAGAAAGTGCTGTTCTGATCTCAGATCAACACTGTCTGATACGGTAAAATATTTCAGGTGAAAGCAGCTGAAATTTTGTTAATTCTCTTCATTGGTTAGGATTTTCAATTCCATCGTTTTACAAGCGTAAGGGTTATATCGTCGGTTTACTTTCAAAACCTCGTAACTACAGCTTGAGACAAGCTGTAGTTACGAGGTTTTGGAAGTAAACCGACGATATGTGTATGCTGACGAAGCGATATTTCACTACTTTAATTGATACAGCATATCAACTTGCCCAGAAGACAAGCTTTATTTTGCTTGATAATGACATAAAATGCATGTTCGGATATTGCTAAAGGATATTAATACGAGGACTGAATGGTAATAGTACACTTGCATAAAAAACCTGTTTACAACCTTGGTTTGTATACTGCTGAAGTAATCTTCAGGGCGTGATACATCATGGCTAATGACGGTAAGTAGGGTTTTATATTTCTCGCTTTTATGTAAGAAATCTTGTCGCCGTGAAAACGTTTGAAGAAGGTAACCATTGTTCAAATGTATTACAAGAGGAAGTTTTCAAGACAATGCTGTTTTGGTTTTGGTTTTCATAAAGTTTAAGTAATGGTAATGTCTAGAAATCCAATGAGCCTGTCCTCGGGAATAGAAATTTCAGATGCCTGCAGTCAGGAGAACTGAATTGATACAAACCTTCTACTTCTTGCTCTTGTTCTTCTAGTTCTTCTTGTTCTTCTTCTTGTTGTTCTTCTAGTTCTTCTTGTTTTTCTTCTTGCTATCCTTGTTGTTCTTTTTCTTGTTCTTGTTGTTGTTCTTCTTTTTGTTCTTGTTGTTGTTGTTGTTCTTCTTCTTCTTGTTCTTCTTCTCGTTCCTCTTGTTTTTCTTCTTCTTTTTCTTCTTCTCGTTCTTCTTCTTGTTTTTGTCCTCGTTCTTCTTCTTGTTCTTGTTGATGTTGTTAATATTGTTGTTTTTCTTCTTGTTCTTGTTGTTTTTCTTGTTGTTGTTCTTCTTCTTGTTCTTGTTGTTGTTCCTCTTGTTCTTCTTCTCGTTCTTCTTTTTGTTCATTTTCTTGTTCTTCTACTTCTTCTCGTTCTTCTTCTTGTTCTTGTTGTTGTTCTTCTAGTTCCTCTTGTTTTTCGTCTTGTTTTTTCTTCTCATTCTTCTTGTTCTTCTGCTTGTTCTTGTTGTTGTTCTTGTTCTTGTTCTTTTTCTTCTTCTTGCTCTTCTTCTTGTTCTTGTTGTTGTTTCAGTTCCTCTTGTTTTTCGTCTTGTTTTTCTTCTCGTTCTTCTCGTTCTTCTTCTTGTTCTTCTTCTTGGTCTTATTCTTGTTGTTGTTCTTCTTGTTCTTCTTCTTTTTCTTCTTCTTGTTCTTCTTTTTGTTCTCTTCTTCTTCCTCCACCTCTTCTTCTTCTTCATCTTCTTCCTCTTCTTATACTTTATAATAATGAAGATGATGATCATGATCATCATCTTCACTATCGGCATCATTTTCCGTATCATCATCATCATCATCATTATCATCATCATGATGTCAGAATTGCATTTGGATAACACTCATAGATCTAGTCTTGCTTCATGCTAATTTTCGATATTTCAGTACACAAAACACATAGACAGCTAAGTCTGTACTTGAATATTGCACATCAAAGGACAACAAAACATGCATCCAACCAAGTAGGCCTATTAAATTACAACATATAATGTTGATTCGTTTCACCCTTTTCAGTCCTATCCATAGGCAAAAATAGTGACTTTTGCGGAAGGTATAGATCAAGATCAAACTGCACAGAACGTGCAGTCTGATCTTGGATAAGTCGTCAGTAGAGGTCTTGTGTATATCCCATACCGAGCTAAAAGAGTGAGAGCTTTGCCAGAAATACGCTGTCCGGTACCTCATTTCTGATAATATAATATGACTTATTTTGTTCTCGATTTATACTGCTTCTTCAGAGTTGGTCGACAGTTTACTAAGTATTTCCTCCATATTCATACAATTTCCAGAGAGGCGTATGTTAGATTGGTGTCTGTTTCTACGCAAACTTATATTTTTAGATACACAGAACTGAAGCAACTTGGAGGAAAAAATGTAGATTTATAAGAAAAGCATTGACATACATCCCAGAAAACATCATGACATCTAGATAACCGTATATTTGGTGGACTGGGGCGGAAACACCTTTCATATATCGCATTGTTGATAGAATGGATAAATAGAGCTATTGAATTATATACAAATACAAATACCAAATACATATTTGAGAGGAAAAAAATGAATTTTTAAATGCCTTGGGCGTTTGTTTATAATCGTGAACCTTTTGTAAATTTATTTTTGATTAACGATTAATCCGTATACACAAGACCTCTCTCTCTCTCTTTCCTTCTCTCTCTCTCTCTCTCTCTCTCTCCAGTCTGTAACCAATCGATCCATACATTCACATCATTTCACTCATCCATCCATCCAATCCAGCTAATATTTAGAAATAGTGTACAAATCGTCACACTACCGATGTGTATATTTGAACATAGTTTTTCCAGATCATTAATTACACGAATAAAGACGCATAAATAGTTATGAATATGAACGTAAATAGGCCTACATACCAATAGGGAAAATAATAAAGCTCTTTAGGGTGAGAAATCGTTTACAGGAGAACCTTTAGTCAGTCCCAGTAGCTCTGGAGGTAGAGCATTAGACTTTTGTACATTTGGGTTCGATCCCCACGGCTGGACATCTAGCATTTATAGAGTCTCTCGGAAAAAAACGTTAAACCTAGCTCAAGTATGAAGGTCTTTTGCACCGAGCACATCTAAATAGAACCAGGCGTAAGTTTAGACGTTTATTGTTTGTATCATGCACTAGTTCACCCGTAGCCTTTTAGGGAAGTCGCTCGTATGGCATCCGGTGGCGACGAGGAATAAACGAAATATAGCACCATGCACTATGCAGAAATTCTAAAGCTCTGTACATAGGGTGACCAATCGTTCTCGTTGGAAGAAATGCTTGGCCATGGTGTAGTTGCATCCTCGGATACCCCGGGTTCTCCGTATTTGCTACGCTACATCGATACCCCGGGTTCTCCGTATTTGCTACGCAACATCGATACCCCGGGTTCTCCGTATTTGCTACGCTACATCGACGATGTAGCGTAGCAAATACGGAGAACCCGGGGTATCCGAGGATGGTGTAGTTGGATTAGGTATGATCTTTAACCCTCTCAGCGCTACAGGCGAAACTATGGCTTTTGCAGACAGTGCATATCAAGATCAGGCTGCATTGATACTTACAGTCTGCAGTCAGATCCATTCCGTCCGCTTGTCTGTGTAACCAGGTGAGAAAATTTATGCAGCCAGACCGGGACCCGAACCCGGGATCCCTCGCATACAGGGCTATTGCTCTACCGACCGAGCTACCGGGCCGCCTACACAAATCACTCACCGATGAGTTCTTAAACCGTTACATTTAGGTAAGCTGACAAGATGAAATTTATGGCTTTAGCGTAGGACATAGATTAAGATCAGACTTCACAGAACATTTAGTCTGATCTTGGATCTACGTGTAAACTGTCTTATTGTTTAATCAAGCCTCTGAAATAATCACTCTTTTCTTGTTTTAATTTTATTGTATTTCAAGTCGCAAGAAAGGGGCCTAGTTTACATGAACTATACTGTGTGAAAAGGGGTTTTAATGAATATGCAAAAGAGCCGAAACCATTTGCTGTTGGTATTTTCTTTTTTTTTTGCACCATGTCCAAGAACGAGTTTATCTCAGAAATTCGTCGTTTTTAACCCTTTACCTGATATGCCAATCATATTTTAGCAAATCAGCTATTTGTATCCTCATTTATCCATATTTTTGACATCATATCTTTATTTGCTGATGAAATGGAAGAGCCTCAAATTGGCATATCAGGTAAAGGGTTAAACACTTATCACCCTTTTATCCTGAACTCTTTGCCAAGCCACAAAATTTTGGACTAGTCCAACTTCAAAGCATTTGCAGAGGACAATATTATAATTATGGTCACAACGGTGGAATTTGTTTTTGATGGGAGGGGGGATGGGAAGGAAGACGTTATTGTAGGAAAAGGCCAAATGCTGGTGTTAATGGAGGCATTGTTTCTCTTTGCACGTCCCCTGCAGTCCAGCCTCGATTTGGTCTATACCCGCAGTGCCCACAAAAGACAGTCTGATCTCGATCTACGTTGTCTCAACAAACAATCCCGGCATTATGGATCATTATCCCATTACCACACAATCCCTACTTTTGACGCTCCTGAGAAAGAAGCCTTTAGAAATCATTGTGGGAAAAGGAGAAAATGCTGGTTACCAGCATTTTCTCCTTTTCCCACAATGTTTTCTACTCTTCGCAAAATTTCAAATTTACAGTCACTTTTATTTTGTCGTCTGCAAATGCTTTCAATTTGGACTAGTCCAAAATTTTGTCGTTTGGAAAAGAGTTAATCAGTACCAAACGACAAAAAAGTGGACTCTACCGAATTCGAGACGATAAACCAAATTTTGCCAATAATCATATCCGGCATTGATAGGGTAAAAAACACTTTTCCAACAGGAGAAAATGCCAGTTACCAGCATTTGCTTCCTTTTTTTCCCCATTGTTTGAAAAAACCTTCTATAAAGTCATTAACCCATTACCACACAATCCCTACTTTTGACGGCCCTGAGAAAGAAGCCTTTAGAAAACATTGTAGGAAAAGGAGAAAATGCTGGTAACCAGCGTTTTCTCCTTGTCCTACAATGTTTTTTTACCCTACACAAAACAAATTTCAAATCTTCAGTAACTTTTATTTTGTCGTCTGCAAATGCTTTCAATTTGGACATACCTAAAATATTGTTGTTTGGTAATGAGTTAAAACGCGGGATTATTCGGTAAAGGGTTAAGAACCTCTTCTGAGTGTATATTATTGGATGAATAAATGAACAAGTATTTTAAATCTTTAGTTCGATTTATCTCCCAACGGGTGCATCGTAAAAAACACTGAAGTAAAGAGAGAAATTGATCCCGTAAATTAGTTTCTCTATGAATGTGGTATATTCTAAATACACCACATTGAGACTGAAAGAATAAGTTTAAAAAATGTATGTGGGAATATGTAAAATAAAGTTTCTGTGTTTTAAACAAAATGTTATTGAATAGGTAATAACTGCAGGACGCCAGAAATGAAAATCCAGGTAAAAAGGTTTGAGCTTTACGGTTTGTTGCCTTGACAGACACACATACAGGATGTCCAGTATGATTTACCTGTATCCCACACACCAATAGATTTCATTTAACTTTCTTGACATCTAAGACCTAAGTTATCGGTCATGGTCAAAATAATCGAAGAAAAAAAGCGAAGAGAGTGGCCCAAAAATAACAACGTATGGTAGATCTATTAGATTATATAAGTTGATTTGGTCTATGCTTTCCACAATCCATCGCCACGTTTGTCAAGATAAGGGTATACAAGTAAAATGTTAGTTTATGTTTTCCCTTAAATAGTCATTCTAAAAATGCCCAAAACTCAGTTTGATGACACTCACTTAGGAAACCCAGGGTTTGTGTTCACATTCTTAGTCTAATGACAGTTGAGAGAGCACAGGCCTTTGGAGCTCTATTGGTCTATCAAATTGTCCTTGGTCGATTATCGACCACTAAATGCACATTGGTACATCGCCTGTATAACAGGTAGTAACGTTAATATATTCAAATTCTTATTGACACTGCTTCTACAAATAGTACATTTGCGACTCCCTCTATAACGTATATAGTAAGAAGTCTTACTGAGATACAGAGGAAATCCTCAATGTGCTGTTTGTAGTAATGATGTCCGATAATAAACATTTTATTATAGATAATATATTTTTGCCCATAGAGAAAGTGACACTACTTCTAATATGTTAAACCATTTGGTTCAGCCAATCAGATGCTGTTTTAATTTTGACAGGAAACCCTCGACTTATTCATTTATCAGTTACTTTCTTAAAATCATTTTATTTTGGAAAAAAATGAAATTACGGGTTACTAGTTATTTCCCCCTTTCCTTAATATTTTTTGTCTGTCAAATACATATTTCCTGATTTGCAAATGTATTAACCATAGACATGTCAAACATTTTATCATCTTGTACAAAATGAGGATTATTATTGATAAAACCCCATCTTATTTTCAGTCGAGCGACACTGGCCCTGGATTGTGCTGGCTGCAGCCGTAGTGGCAAATGTACTGTCAGGCGGTGTGATCAGAAGCTATGGCGTCATATATATGGACTTTAGGGACAGGCTCGAAACCTCCAGCAAGGAGACTGTAGCAGTCGGGGCGGTGGCTTTAGGAATTTCGGGACTTATTGGTAACTTTTTATTCTTTATAATACATCACATGCAGAGATGGATGAAATTCCCTTTTGCCAGGGCATGGCTCATTGAGAAAATATAATTCTGTAAGATTATAAAGAAAACATATAGAAAACAACAACAACATAAAATGTTTGCCTGATGGCTCATTATGTACTGCCATCGTGCCGTTCAACTTTATCATTTTCCATGAGTCACAAATTCCACCATCGGATAAAAAAAAACACCACCTGAGGAAGAGGTAAGACTATAACAAAAGGACTGGTGTTATAAATGATGTACTTCTCTCGGTATCTAATCTTATGAATGCGTAACTCTGTATCAGATGGCAACTTTTCGGTATTGTCCAGGTTGGAAGCATTTAGAGGCGACAATGCAGTTATGGCTCAAATGATGGAATATGTTTAACCCTTTACTCCATAGATACTCATTTCTACGCATTGCTTGTAGGAGCCTTTGGAAAACATTGTGACAAAAGGTGAAATTGCTCGTGACGAGCAATTTCACCTTTTGTCACAATTTTTTCAATGCTTTCAAAAGGTGTCATATACACATAGGAAACGGCTTCATCCTTGATATTATTTAGGGTCAATTAGAGATACCATAGAAATGACTTGTGGGGTAAAGGGTTAAGAAAGAGTACACATCATACTATAAAAGATACATGTTTCCAAAGTTTTTCCATTTTACCAAAAAACTTTCAAGAGAATTGTTCCTCATAGCCATCAAAATATGGTATTGTTTGGTAAAAAGTTAAATCCAGAAATATCGTGTTTGTTTCTTGCAGCACCACTTGCACAGGGCTTATCACGCAAACTGAATTGTTTACTTGTGACCTTGTTTGGCACCGTCGGCATGTGTGCTGGATTCATCATAAGTGCTTTCCTCCATAAAGTCTACTGGCATATTGTCACGTTAGGCCTTGTAGTTGGTAGGTATCCAAACATTTGGTTTTTATTACCTTTGCTGTTTCCGAAGAAAACATCGAAGTAGTGTTATAACCCTGACGTTGTCCGTTTCGTCGTCGTCACCTGGCTAAAAGTTAACAATTTTCTCATATTTCTGTCATTATTCAGAAGGTATCTTCGGAAAAAAAAAATAGATAAACATGCTATTTAGATATTTTAATTTGTTAAAATGACTATGCTTTTGTCAGTTTATAATATACTGAAACTGTCAAAGTTGGTCTGTTGGAACTCTCGATAATGAGATTCAGTTTGAGTCTTTTGAACTAAAATACATGTACATCTCATATTCACAAGAAAGGACTGTGTAGTTAGTTTAAACATATTTATTTTACATCGATGAGAAACAAGCCCATACAACTTATACTATCTCTCTCGATTTTCGAATCGAGAATCGACTGTGTATTTAATGAGAAGATATGCGAGTGTCTATGAGAGTTGAAGAAAAAATGTAAAAGGATCAATCCTCGAACATGTGGTAAATGAGATACGTAAAACACAATCTAACAAGTAAGTGTTCACCACCGAAACATTTATTTGAACTGCTGCCCCAGTTTATGTAAAGCACTCTGGACTAAGTAATAAACGATTTTAGGTAAGTTTTACGGAGAATTTACTGATTCAACAAGTTGGATAGATTTCATACAACAAGCAGCATAGTTATATCATGCGGTGGATTTTGAGGTGAAGTGCTGGATTGGTTGCTAGATGTTACTACAATCGGGATGGAGAGCACTATTGGCTCTGAAAGTGTATATCTGGTTTTAAAGTTATCATATTAATGACAGACGACACAAATGGTAATTTCAACTCCTACTTTTAGTCTATACAAAACTATACATGTACTTATTGATTCAATGAATTCCATTTGAAAAAGTCGTACGTTTTTTTTTGTCATAAAATACAATGCTTTGTCTGCCCCACATATGAACATGTGTATGCAATCTTGATTTAAATATCGTATGTATTTTTTCCTAGGGTGTGGCAGTGGACTGGTCCAGGTGGCTGCAATACTTGCTGTGGTTGATGTGTTTACAGACAAACCGGTGTTAGCCACGGCGTTATTGTCTATAAGTTTTCCTCTTGGTACATTCCTATTTGGGTTCATCACTAGAGGTTTACTAGATAGGTTCTCTTATTTTGGAACATTCCTGATTTTAGCTGCGATTGTTGCCAACTGCATTGTATGTGGATTATTGTTCAGACCTTACAGAAAGAAACCAACTTTAGATGATCATCAGTCGAGCACATATAAACGGATGGAGAACCCTGTGGATGATTTGGAAAAGAGTAGTGAGACAAGAGCAATATCTGATAATGAGGGTGTTAGAGAAACTCGAGAGGTTGATTCCGATGTTGAAGACGAGAAATCAAGGATACATAAAAAAGGGATGAAGCAGTATAAAAGTGTTGTAGGTCCCACTGAGGAAATTGTTGTCAGTGCTACGACTGATGTGATACGCTTTTCGGATTATGTTGTCGATGACGAGGAATACATCAGCTCAGGGGATGAAGAAATAACAAAACCAGGAGATATCAAAGTTGTCGAAGAACCTAGGGTAGAAGAAACGCCTCCAGCTGAAACACAGGCGCGCGTGGAACCAACATCAGTGCATGAAACTAAGGATGTACCACCGCCAACGTTTTTACAGAGCATCTCAGATCCAAAAGCATTATGCAGTTGGAAATACATTATTCTTATTTTAGCTATCATACTTTATTCAATGGGATTTGGAATACCTCTAATGTATTACCCAGATTTATCAAGAGAGCACGGTAAGAAATATTTTTGTATTGGTTTAATATAGAAATATCCAAATTTCTAGCATATACTTATATTCTCTAGTTATTCGATGCACATCCTTGTTGTACGAAAAAAAATATCATAGTACTTACTGGCTTACTAAGTAAATCAAATACACTTAATGCTATTAGACTTTTATCAAATAAATTCAATAATATAATAAACTTTACAGTGTAAGGTACTTTACTGACTTAAACGTCAGCAATGCTTTGTACTCATTAGCTAGCAAAAAGTTGATAGAAAGTATCTATCGTCGGTTTACTTAAAAAACCTCTTGATAATAGCTTACTTCAAGTAGTTACTAGGTTTTCGAAGTAAACTGACGATATACCAATAATTGAGAGTCGTGACATTTTCTTGAATCCCACTTAAAGAGGCCCTTATAACCATTTCAGCCAGTTTTAACTCACTTTGTCTTTATTTTATCAAAACATGGGCACTCTTAATACCTTTGAACCAAATATTGCGCCTGACGGTTGCTAGGTTGCTTAGATTACGGTCATTAGAAAATGCATTTCGCTGAGTTGCGGTCTTCCATGTAAACAGACTCATCGTTTCCGGTTTTTGAATCGAAGATTTTCGATATATTCGTTAGGCACTCGGGTAGATTCGTATGATGATCATGCATTCTGTCAGGTGACTATATTTGACCTTCGCCTTGCTTATAATGAGGAAAACAAAGGAAAATGTGGGCTTCTCTATTGCAGCCTCGATTTTCAGACGGAGGTCGCGGCCAATATGCAAGTTACATCGTATACGACTCTTGGCGGAAACCAACGATAAATTTCCGTGACGCACCGCCACCGTTTACAGCTTCGATCGTCACTCAGTTTTATTCTGATTAATGTTCGGCTTCTAACAAAAATCTCCGTGTTTCTTTTTTTTTTCAGTTACAGCATAATGTCAGTACTTTATCCTCGTTTACACAAAGGACTGATGTCTGTGCCTTTTTATTGTTTTTTTAACAGCGTTTTTGCTGTAGACGGGCATCTTTAAATGGATGTAGAAAGTGAAGGTTTAAGATGGAAGTTTAGGAATAATTCTTTGTTTAAATATAAACTTGCATGTCAAAGCCTGGTGACGTTTTATAATTTTTATCTAGTATCTGCTGATAGTATTGACTTGAGTGATAGAAAGTTGTAGAAATATGCCTCAGTACATAAATAGACTCTTATACTGTATGCTAAATATTTCAAAACATTTCTTCCCAGATATAACAGACCTACGTGCAGTGTGGACGTTGACAGTTGTCGGTGTATTATCATCTTTCACAATCGTTGTCTCTGAGTTCTCCCTGCAGTATATAATCTCCAACTATCCTAGAACTATTTTAGTGCTGATCGCCGGAAGTACTGCAATTGGCGGAATCATTATTGCGCTTGCACACTATTATTCAACATTTGAAACCCTCTTGATGAGTGCTATCATGTTTGGGATATTTTCTGGTAAATATCAGTCTATGTTTTTTCTGTTTCTGTCGTCCTGGTCATGTTCTACAGGATAAGTACATGTATGCCTGATTTAGCCCCTTTACTGAGAACTATATTAGTTGTATGGTCAAGTGGCAGGGGACTTGGAAACTTTTTCACGGCTATAGTTAATCATGTCGCCCCGAGCCGAAGGCGAAGTGGCGGCATGATTCACCACAGCCGTGAACAATATTAGTGCCACCTGACCGTACCACGAATTTATTATACTGCAAAGCTTTACCCTTTCAAAGTGCATTAAGCGAAATTTTCCTGTTTTATAATCTCACGAATCGAGTATACTGACGAAATAGAAATTCCCTTCTGAATGGCCCAATTTAATGAAAACTGACGTAACTGAAATGTGCAGTTTGGTGCATAAACGTGCAGTCTGGTGATCATTCGACGCCACAATTTTGGATTTTGTGTTGCACGTGTAGTGATGTTTACGGGGCACTCAAAAGGGAAACTGGCTCTTCGTGGTTTTTGCCAGGGAACATGATATATATGTTTCCGGCATGTTAACCAATCAGATCACAAGAAATTTCTTTGCCTTCGGCTCGGGGCGACATGATTAAACACAGCCGTGAACAAGTTTCCAGGTCTCCTGCCACCTGAACGTACAACTAATATTGAATAGCCAAATGAGCCAGATGTCTAACCTCCACATAATAAATATAGTGGCAACTGAAAGTATCACGACTGAAATTCAGAAAGATCTTTATCTTAATGTAGGCTTGACTAAAGAAGCGGAGGATAGTAGTACAGATCTGTTTTAATTAAACCTTTGCTCCATAGATACGTATCAACAACAGACAGCTTTTGAAACATTGTGGGAAAAGGAGAAATTGCTCGTAACGAGCAATTTCTCCTTTTTCCACAATGTTTTCCATTCAATCAGATATTTGTATCCACATTTGTCCATATTTTTGACACCATATCTTAATTTGCTTCTGAAATGGAAGAGCCTCAAATTGGCATATCAGATAAAGGGTTAATGACGTGTATTATCGTGATTTTTTTTTAAATCACGAACAGATTTATTTTTAAAACTTTGCAATAAAACTCATCATGTCTCTAGGACATTACAGTGAAAAAATGTGGGTCACTGTGGTCGCTTCTGAGAAATTTGCCTTTGAAAAGATATATACAGTTCCAAAATTCAGCCGATACTGGATTTAAGGCGGCTTTGTTTAGTAATCAGTAAATTACAGGAAAATATACATCATTTTATTGCAAATTCATAATATTTTTGCAGAAAGAGTGTATACAAACCTGGTTTTGACCATATATTTATTCCTACGGCAACCACGGTTTAAACGGTATTGAATTTTTTTCAAAATAGTCTTAGGAAGACCATATCAGGATGGTTTAAACCTTAGTATTACCATCCTAACTCTTCCAATGCAACATGGGATAAAAATTCTTATTACTTTTTGAATAAGGATTTATACTGATGTAATATTTTTGCACGTTTCTAAACGACCAGAAATGAATTCGTTGTCTACCTTGAAATTATATGATGATATATTTGGTAGTCTTCTGAAAAAGGAGGTAATTATTATCTCCTTTTGTAATGAGAATAGAGTGGCTTTAGATTTATAAATGATATTTTTAAGGAGGAAAAAATGGAAAAGGTGGCTCTGTCAAAGCGTTACAATAATTCTCTTTTCAACCACAGCCAATAATGATATTGTGGAAATAACTGTTTTTCATTAGAATGGTACTACCTTAAGTTAGCTCATGGACGCACGGCACATGGTCATAACATAAGTTCTCGTTTGGCCAGTGGATCTAATAATACAGTCGACGAAAAAAGTACTGTCAAAGTAATGAATCTCCTCTCTAGAAACACTGGTACCTGGCTATTTGTACACCCTGACGCTTTATGTCTGCCCATAATTATGCCCATATATCTGCCAATCAACTTGTCCAGCTGTTGAGATTATGTAATTCATTTGGGGTTAAACTAACATATCTTTACAATACTTTTTCAGCACCCTGTCGGTCTTTGGGAACCTGTCATCATGTGCTTAGAGAGACCACAGTCACTGAAGATCTTTTACCATTTTTTATTTGGGGAAATCTGTTTTCAGGTGTTGGGTTCCTTATAGGGTTGCCGATTTCAGGTAACTACAATAAATACTCATATTAAATTTCATGTGTCTATTTTTAGAAATTCTATAGGTTAAAGAAATGAGGTAATTAAATCTGGGGGAATTATTTCCCCGTCACAGTGAATAATTTCCTCCTGTCGAAAATCTGGTTTATTGACTTGAGATCACTAGTTTTAAAAGTGGCATTCGTTGACAAAATAATCAGATGAAATATAATATATAATTTATTTCATCAGCTTGTGGTTAATATGGGAAAATATTTGCCTCAAAACGGAAAGGTCCGCGAAAATAACTCATGTCTTACGGCTCTTGTTATTTGCTCATACCTGTCCCTTTTTCGGCAAATATTACCCCATATTAACCACAAGCTAATGAAATAAACTCTACATATCGTTTTGCATATCTAATTGTCGTAGTCAATTGTTCGAACTTACATTTAAAATATATCTCTTACTCTTATTTAAGATAAGAAATCAATGCTGCTTAATCCGTTACCGACAATCCTGAGTTTTAACAACTTTGAGGGATAAGGGAAGAGGAAAATCGGCATTTTCGTCTTTCCCGTCCCTCCCATAATTTCTTTCATTTCGTGGACAAAACTGCCCTATAAAGCCAATGTGAATTCCTTTTCTTCTGATTCTTTCAGTTTTCTCTAGTACGCAATTTTGCAGTGTAGTAAATCTTGAAAGCGTTCGTTTCCACATATCAGATATTGCGTTGCCCTAAACTTTTGAAATTCTTAAGAATGGTAGCCTAAGAATGTCTGATGAGTACGAATAAAGTTTATTGATGTCGTGTTAATAAGCAGTTATCTGAAGTTTATATCTTGCATATGGTCAGATAATTGGGCTGCAACGCGCAAAATAGGCATCGGACATGAGTAATTAGCGTAGAGTGTCGTCTGGGATCAGCCTGTGCAGTCCGCTCAGGCTAATCCGAGACGGCACTCTACGGCTACATTGGATTTTGTCCAACAGTATCAAAACCAAAACGAAAAATCACGATACCTCAGATCTCAGGCCCGTAACTCGGGAAATACGAAATCCCTTGATTAACATTATAATATTACATTGGTATCAGTAACATAATTTCATCGAAGCTCTCTAGATATCCGAAGAATTTTGAAGATTTATTACATTTTGGGCGAATCCTAAATGGTGTGAAATGCACACAATTGCTACGAAAGAAATTGTCTCGGAGCAATCCGATTTAAATTTCTCAAGAAATATTGTGGTGTTTCGTTTCAACCCACCAACAAGGTCGTATTAATACAGGCTGGTTTGGTAAAGAATTAAGAGATTTTGAAAGCCTAAGAAAAAGCAACCAAACAATCTTGCTTCTTTTCAGGTGTACTTCGAGATCTGGCCCACGATTACAGTTGGTCGTTTGGATTTGCTGGAATCTGTTTGGTGCTCAGTGCGATCCTTTCCTCCGTCACAGCGTGCCATCGGCGTGCGCATGTGCGACTTGTTGATTAGAGACGCCGTATATCTTCTATTGTTGATAACGCGAGAATATTACATGTATTGCAGTTCAATATACTAATACCTCATTTTATAGAACTTTATACACGTGGCTTATGAGCTATTTTGACATAATTATACCGCCATGTAGAGCTGTTTCTCTCGTAATAAAAGCTTACAGGATGAAGACTTTGTTCTACTTCAAAATGAATCAATGACGATGTCTCAGTTGTCGATGTCTCAAAGATTCCAATTCGTTATGTGTACAGTTGAAGGGACGTTTTGATCATAGAGTAGAAGTACATAGCGGGTGATGTAGATCCAAGATTAGGCTGCAAGTTTTGTGCAGTCTGATCTTAATCTATGGTGTCCGGATATTCTTACCTATGGCAGCAAAGAGAAAAAACATTTTGGCAATAGTGTGCTTTTGTGAAAGGTAATTCAATTCGTAAATAATTTTGTCACTTCGAGTTGTCAGCTTCACCCTTTACCACACAATCCCTACTTTTGACGACCCTGAGAAAGAGGCCTTTAGAAAACATTGTGGGAAAAGAAGAAAATGCTGGTAACCAACATTTTCTCCTTTTCCCAATATGTTTTCTACCCTTCAAAATACTAAGTTCAAATTTTCAGTCACTTTTACTTTCCCGTCTACAAATGCTTTCAATTTGGGCCAGTCCAAAATTTTGTCGTCTGGTAATGAGTTATTTGATATGGCCTGCAACACGCGAAAAAGGGCATTCGGACATTTTTGTAAAGTGTCATGTCGGATCAGCCTGTGAATTCAGCGAAAGCTCATCCGAAACGACACTTTCATTTTTGTGGTATTTGTCGAAGATAATACCACTATGAACTCAAGATTGAATTTTGATAACCATGTATCTTATTTTCTGCAAAGTCGAAGGAAATAAACCCAGTTAAACTCATTTTTTCTCAGGCAAATGAGTTTTTTGGTGGCACTCAGATATGTAATTTGAAATGGCATATTAAAATACATCGGGCTAAGCCATCGATTGTTGAGATACTTATTTTTGATTGAAAATAGCTTGTCTCGCTCATAGCCTTGTTTTGGCGCAATGATGCAAATTTGCCTACTGACCCTGAGCTTTTTCGTTCCAAAACCAATTCGTTCCATGGCTTGTTCGTCCTATGCTTGCGCTACTCCATTTGATTGCTCATGAATATTTATAGATCGAAGTAATTGATTGTAATATGGGAAATCAAATGTAAAAGGCTAAAGATATTTCAAAATTATAGTTATAAGGTACATGAGTACTCTCCCTTCAACCGATAAGGTATTCATTTGCTTATTGGGTTGACTTTTAAGCCAATATTTGACTAATATGTCTCTTTTTCTTTCAAACTATAATTCCACACAATGGGTTTCCTTGACAAATACCACTTCAGCGTTCTCAACGCTTTGATTTTATGTAATTTTCTGCTTTGTTCAAGTCTACTGTAGGACAATAATAATTAGTTGTACGGTCAGGTGGCAGGGGACTAGGAAACTTCTTCACGGCTGTGGTGAATCATGTCGCCCCAAGCCGAAGGCTCGCTCAACTGCCGAAAAGTATGAAAGAATAAGTAGCATTTTCGTTTATCTGATTATTTTACTCACAGTAAATACTTTGCATATTATAGCATAGACATTTTATCTGAAATAACAAAGGAGGTGTGTGAAAAAAAAAAAGAAAAACCTCAGGATTAACTCATTGAAAGGGTTAACATATTAAACGTTCATTCTTTAAATTCTAGAGCATATAGACTAATTGGTGAAAAATTTTGACAGTGAAAGTGATTTTTTCTTCTTCACTCATTAGCCTAGTAGATCTACTACTATTTCTTTTGTTGAACTACTTTTCTGATAAAATCGGAACGCTCTGTATTGTTTCCTACCTTAAATCACATTCATTGTTCTTAATTCCGAAGCATTTCACCGAGTATGCTTCTACGTCGTCGGAACGGAGTTTTCAATCCTATTGAGCCCGAAGCCGGATTCCCGCCACCGCCACCAAATTTAAATGTGAACGATTTTCCTCCACCGATTCCTAAAGATCCGCCAAGCGACCCACCAAAACCCTTCCTGTCTTGCCAAAATCCGGCTCCAGAGAATGAATTACTGGTTCCAGGCAGCTTCAAATTTCCAGTTAGCGAAAATCCGTCTACGCCATTGTTTCAGGTTAGACCTTTCCCACTCCAGCTCCAAGGGTTCTTTCCACCTGTGAAAGGTCCCAAATTTAGGTTGATACTCGGTTTTTGTGTAAGGCCAGGTTGGAAAGTGTTGGTATATATGATCTCGCAGGAAACCAGCAGTAAAGTTAAAGTGTAAAATGGTTGCATCTTATCTTGTAAAGAAACATGTCATTGAATAAAATGCAAATCTGTCAGGGTTTTAACTCCTCATCACGCTACAACATTTAAAACTAGTCTATTTTGAAATCATACGCAGGTGACAAAGTTAAATGTATAGCTCTAATAATTGATTTTTTTCTTTAAAAGTGTAGAATATGTGGGAAAAGGACAATCAGTTGGTTAGCAGCGCTTTCACCTTTTCCCGCGTTTTCTAAACCTTTCTTGCCCAAAGTCGTTAAAAAATCTAATTGGGACTAATTGGTTTAAAGATAAATTTCATATCGTTGGTTTACTTAAAAAACCCCGTAACGACAGCTTGTTTCAACCTGTAGTTACGAGGTTTTTTGAAGTAAACCGACGATATGGCCATCTTTAAAAAGAAAGTTACATAGAGGATATTTATTTTTTCAGTGAAAGATCGAAAATTATTTTATCTCGTGAACACCAACGGTAATATTTTCACTCGTGGCTCCACCACTCCTGAAAATATTACCGATGGTGTCCACTCGATGAAATAAATTTCGATCTTTCACCGAAAAAAACCCCCAAATATTCTATTTATTTCATGCTTTTAACCCTTTTTTTTGGAGGAGCTTCATCAAAATCCAGTACAGTTCTTTTCCGTTATTCCCCGTGGCGTACCCCTCCCCCATAGCAACGCATTACAATAAATCAAGCGGGAGAAATGTAAGGTAAATGACATCATATTTCCATCTGGTTATGGGGCACCCGCAGTTAACTTAGGCAACAAGAACATGAAAATCAGTATTTTCACTGGTCGCACCAGTGTAAGATCGAAAGATATTTTCACTGCTATTTCTCGATACCCTACCGGAAAGCATGAAATAAAGAGCGATACTTCTCCTGTAGCAGCATATATTAATAATATGAAGAACTAGTGGACGGAGCTAATAACTCTAATCCTGATATATAAATGAAACTTTCAAGGCAAACGTTTAAATCTGAATGATGCTACTTCAAATTTATTTGTGGAAGAAATTATCTCCTCATCGTAAAAGGACAGATCCCATAATCTACATTTCATTTGTCGTCTGCAAATGTTTTTCAAGTCTAAAACTTTGTCATCTGGTAGAATCACTCTGAATCATTCGAGATTTAGATGTTAAACCTTAACATACATGTATTCTAGATCTATGTGAAATGGAATTTTTAAGCCGATAGTAAAGTCACTTATGTCATGCTTTCCGGTAGGATATCGAGAAATAGCAATGACAATATTTTTCGATCTTACACTGGTACCACCAGTGAAAATACCGATTTTCATCTACACGTGTTGCCTATGTTAATTGCGCGTGCCTCACAACCAGATGAAAGTATGACGTCATTTACCTTACATTTCTCGCGCTTTACGTAATATTGTAATGCGTTGCTATGCGGGAGGGGTACGCCACGGGGAATAACGGAAAAGAACTGTACTGGATTTTGATAAAGCTCCTCCAAAAAAAAGGGTTAAAAGCATGAAATAAATGAAATGTTTTTTTTCGATGAATGATCGAAGTTTATTTCATCTCGTGAACAACATCGGTAATATTTTCACTTGTGGCTGCGCAACTCGTGAAAATACATGTATAGGTAGATTTATACCTATTACCGATGGTGTCTACTCGATGAAATAAATTTCGATCTTTCACCGAAGAAAAAGAAACAACTATCCTCTATATATTTTGCTATTCCAAATGATTTTTTGGGGGGAAAATAGATCTATTTCTATTTTGGATAGCGTAGGTCCAAGATCAGACTGCATGTTTTGTCTTCAAAAGGTCAACTGGTAAGTCACTCTTATTAGCCTATGGGTTTGAAAATAAGCGAGAAATTTAAGCGTTTGAAACCAATATACATGTACTTTCTGTAGTCTACAGGCTGACTTTTCATTTTTTTTTTTCAATATGGCTTGCATCATGCAAAAAGAGGCATCCTGACATAAATTTGTGTAAAGTCACGGTCGTCTAGGATCAGCCTATGCAGTCCGAGTAAACTAGTCCAAACTGACACATTCCGTTTTATGAAATTTTTACTGTAGATCTAGCACAAAATCTATTATTATACTGCAAAGAATTTTTTGGATGATAGACTATGCCCCGAACATATATATCATGTACACTGGCAAAACACACGTAAAAGCATTTTCCTTTTTGGAGCCCCATAAACAAGTCTATGTACACTCTCATCACAACATCCAAAATGGCGGTGTCGATCGGTAGATACGAGCCGCCCACAAAACAAACGTACTCAGAAGACTGCACCATGTTACTAGTAGATCTACTCGCTCTTGGAATAGACTTTTTTAGTTAGATCATCAAAATTATGCACCAAACTTTACGTTTTACTAAGATTGAGTGAGTCAACGTCAGTTCCCAGTGACGTCATTTTCATTGAATTGAGCCACTAAGAAGGGAAATCATAGTTCGTGACCAGCGTTCTGAAATATTAAAAAAATTGCAGTATAATAGATTCGTTGAACTGTCAGGTGGCAGGGAACTTGGAAACTTGTTCGGCTCGGGGCGACATGAATCATCACAGTCGTGAACCAATTAATCTCCGAGCAGAGGTGTCGTTCGTTACTCTCACATACATCTCTGCAATGGGCTAAATGACAAGAATCTTGTCAATTCGAGGAAAAGATGTTTTGTTACTGTTTAACTGTTTCATGTGTAAAATTATAAGGTAGACAAAGGAAATATGATTCTGGATACATTATAGGTGCGTTCAAACTGATGAATTTACCTATATAAAATGGAACTATTTTTTTCGAGCCTCTTTACTGATAAGAATCTTACGCAAAGTTTAACAAAAATTGCTGCGCCCATGAATGATGACAACAGTTTTGACACATCGATAAATCTTAGGTTATAAGATTAAAAAACAAGTTATGGTCCTTTAAAAAATATTTAAGCTTTTCGGAACATCTGTCTTTTTCACATTCCCTACCACTTAGTCTGATTGGCCGTATGCTGTGTGAACAGCACACAACGTAATTGGAGAGGTCATCAGACCTCTCCAACAGTGTTGAGTTTAAAAGGCAAACTGCCTCAGAAATTGCTGTCTAAATCCAATCTTTGTAGGGGAATTGTTCCGATACACAGTCTGTTTCGTCATGATTTTATAAAGAAATCGAAGTCTAAAAACTGAAATAGGAAATAGACGTGGTCTGTTTCTATATCACGAATTTCAACAAAATTGTAAGGATTTAATTGCATATTCCCTTTCCAACAATTTTAATTTTGTATTACAATCTTAAATCTTAACAAAAAGAAGAAAAAGAAAAAAGAATTTCGTTAAAAATAGAAACGAACACAGCGGAAAAAATCACGTGCCCTTAAAACGCGGGAAGAAGGTCGTGTGACTTACATAAATTACAAGGACGGATGAATACGGAATCCTGTTTTTGCCATCCACTTTGATGAATGTGTATATACAACTAAAGATTTCAACTACCCGTTTATTGTCTTGCTTGTTTCTTTACACGTACCTAGATTATATTTAACCTAAAAGCATAAAAAGTATTAGAAAAAAATGATGTCGACCTCTCCTGGCTTCTTTTTTAAAGAAGCCACTTGTCGATATTGATCTTTCTTTCACCGGCGTTTGTGTCGCCATTTTGAGTTCTGGTCATGTGACGAAAGTATCACGTAATACGGGCTACTTTCTGAGCCCACTACAGAGGTGAATGTGAATGATCCGGTCGTGAACAAGAGACCTTTGGAACCCACTGTGTACCACTGTGTTAAAAAACGATTTTTTGTGCCTTTAGTTCAAGGTCAGGACTAGACTAGATTGATGCAAGTACTGCAAATTCCTTCACGTGATTTTTCTTTTCTTTGTATTATTGAAACAACGATGGTCGAAAGAGAATGTGCAACAATAAGAAAATAATGTTGATTTTTACCCCAAATATTTATCTATACCGATAAATATACAGTGATTATGCAATTCACTCTAGATCTATATTTGAAAAGATATCGATAGTCACGTGGGGGGGGGAGGGGGAGGGGGAATGGGTTTGCGTGAAAGGAATGATACCACAATTGCCAAACAAGGAATGAAATTGAAGATGATAATTTTCCAGATTATACATGATTTTGATGATAATTTTCACCAGGTTAGAAATGATATCGAGTTTAATACAATTATCAAGTTAGAAGTGATACCGGTATTGAAAATGATAATTTTCCAGGTTACTCGTAGATCTATAAATAATTTTGGTTTTATTTTTTTTATATTTAAGGAAAAGTAATGGTGATAATGCCTTTTTTACAGACAAGCAATGATATCGATTAGAATAATGATTACCAGATTCAGATTAATTTTTGAAAATGATCAATTTCCAGGTCATGGATGATACCGGCATCAATGATTTTTAGCAGGTTAGAAAGTATGTCGATAATGATTACTGTGAGAGCAAAAATGACCTATCGATTACTAAGATTAGGGTCCGTATTCACCATCCATTCTTTCCGACATCCCTTTTCTCATTCTCCAAGGTTTTCTGAATATGAGAGTAGCACAACTTTAATTGGCCCAATGATTTGGTTAGGATGTGTCACTTTCAAATTTAGGAAAGTTATGGTGAATGAGACCAAGAACATTCTTAAGAATGGTTGGTGAATACGGACCCAGCTAGGTCTAAACTGTTATTGAGTCAATTTGACGATCATAAATTTTCCTGTCACATGTTTGCAACGATTTTCAAAAGGAATCAGTATTTTTATATATGATATAATATTACTAACTTTGAGATAAAATCATAAAAAAAAGATAAATATTACGTGTTTTGTAGAGATATCCAAAATGAATCAATCAACTGACAAAGTACAACAACTGAGTCTCGTATTTTTAACAAAACTGTTCAATGTTTGCGCGCTAATACCTTTTTGTAGGGACTATTACTTAACTCTGAAAATTAATTAACCTTTTCAATGGATAATTACAGTATAACAAAAATAGAGTTTGCTTATGTCAATGGCATTTAATAACGGATGTATGCATAAGATTTCGAAAATTGGTTGAAGTTATGACAGGGATTTAATATTGTGTTGTATTATCGTCATAACTTCAACCAATTTTCGCAATCTATGAAGAAATATTTTTTTCTAACAAAACGCTTCACTTTCAGAACACTGTAGCGTATCCGATAAATAAAATCAGCTGTCTATCCTATTTTTAAACAAAGCTATTGTTAGATAAATACGCTTACATGCTAATGCCATTTTGGCTTATTAGTAAATTCAAAACCCCTGATGAAGGCAGTATGCCGAAAGCGCTCGGGTAAAATTATTATTTCAATTGTTAAAGCAACTGTTGAAGCACATTATATTTCTCATATATACATGTATATATGTATATGATGGTACTCACTTAAAAGGCTACGTAGCCTCTTAAGCTATTTTTATAATAACAAAAAAGCATTGCGGGTATGTTAAGTGACTGGCACGTGACTAATGACGCTGAAATTTCATAACATAACAAACATGTAATTATTTTCCATATATAATGTCTCCTTCGGACGATATGTTTTCAAGAAACTTCGTCTGTATATTTCTGGTGTGTAAAAGAGCGAGTTGCTCATGTAAAAATAGACCGTGTTTTCCGTATGTGTCGACCTGGGCTGTAGTAAATCTCTTAATTTCTCCTGTTGTCGGATGGTTTCGACTACTGGCAATTTATGAATGAAAATTATGAGGCTTTGGGAGTATAAAGATGATCTACTCGTATTCTTGTAAATTTTCGTCTCAAAATCTGAAGGGCCAGTGCACCTTTAACAACACTTTGCACAACACTCTTTCCATGCCGCCAATGTTTCCTTTACCATCGTGGCAGAGAGAAACTCATCTTGTTGCAATGGCTTTCATCAGCCTTTGCAAGAAATAGTAGACAGAATTCGAACTCATCACAGATTTTCTACACGTCAAAGGACTGCTCTATCCCGTGATCCATTTGGTTGTTTGACATAATGGATTCGAGCCTGTTCGTCCGGGCTCATTCTTCCGGGCTTGTTCGTCCAACCTGATTTCTAGTTGATACGGGCTTGTTCGTTCCAACTCATGTATCTGCCAAACAAAGGTGATCATATTAGATTCTTCACTGATTTTTGTATAGAAAAGGTGTAAACTGGGCTTTATCAGCTTCAATCGATTCTACACAATTGAAGATTACATAACTGTTCAAAAAAGATCCTCATCAAGTTCATTGAAGAAACCAAAGTAAAAGAAAAAATATCATTGACGTCATTCCAATCATTACGTTTAGAGAAAAAAAAATATATAAGTGGAATAAAAATGCCAATGAAGTCATCCCCATCATTGCATTTAGAAAAGAAATTAAACAAAACATATATCTAGATACATGTATATTTATACGGATTTTCAGTTTATATTGTGTTGTAAGGCTGCTTACCTGGGCAAGGGACGTTGCAGAGATATTGTGTGTTCAAGTCTTGAATCATTAATAAAGTTTCTGTTCTGTTTGAGATACGACTTCAAGAGAGAAAACAAAGTATAAATAAGTTCTATTCAAAGTACTTTTATGCATAAAGTAACAATTCATTTCAGAGGGGATATAGCGGTTTTGTTCCAAGAAGATCGAAAAGGTAGTGAGGGACGAACAATCCCGGACGATCAAGCCCTAGCGAATAAGCCTAGGGACGAACAAGCCCAGCGACGAACTTGATTTGGGACGAACAAGCCCCGATAATCGCTGAAATAATCCGAATGACACGTGTTATTTCCTTTTCCTGTCGCCATCTGAGAAGGTAGGTTGGATGAAAACTATTGAGGAGAACAAATTAGTGTAGTCACGGCAGCTTTGTGTTTTTAAAGTAATATCGTGTTTTATTTTTATTTTCAGTTATCTTACTCCATTTTCAAGCATGCAGAACGACACTGGTGAATTTGTGGACATGTACGTCCCCAGAAAATGGTGAGTTACCGTTGACCTACCTTCAGTCTGAAGGTGTATGCTCCGATGCTATTTTTGTTACTGTTCTTCGCATACCCCTTCAGGCCAACCTTCATTTTGAAGTATCTGCAAAAAATGCGATTTTACCTGCATCTTTTCGAACGGCTCTATGCGACAAAATTTCCAATGACAGCTAATAAGATGGGCATGGATCGTTTATCTAACGACGTTAGATAAATGATTAATCTTTACAAAAAAAAACTGGTGTTAGTTAATGTCCAACTCTTACCTTTGTGCAAATCTGTACTTTTCAACGTAAATAACCGTTGACCTACTTCACCAGAAGTCAAAACATGGTATCTTATCAATGTGCATGTCTCGGGAGAAATTGCAGTATCTCTGACATGCTACAGGACGGTTTAGTTGCAAATTTTGCTGTAAACAAACACACCTTGATGGAACTTGACGGTATTGGGTTAGGGAACCAGACTGTGCAAAATTCAAATTCCGTTGAGAGCGCATGGGTGGCTAACGAAGTTGCCATGTTAGTTGTTTACAATTTACGTTGGGGAAAAAAAGTAAATTCCCATTGATTTAATTGGTATTTTGCAGCATATTTTGTGTGCTCTTACAGATTAATCATTTATCTAGTGATCCATGCATTTTATTAGCTGTCATTGGAAATTTTGGTGTATAGAGCCATTCGAAAAGATGTGGGTAAAATCACATTAATTCCAGAAGTGTTTAAAGAGGGCTGATATGAAGGCCTGCGGAGACCAGAAACAAAAATGGCATCGGAGCAGACCTTCAGACTGAAGGTACCATTGACCAACCTGTTTTTAATGGCCTAGTGGGTACTTCGATCTCGATATGATATTGGGGTTTTCGGCAAATACCAGCAAATTCCCACCACTTTACAGTTCCATGAGTGAAAACTTACATCACAGGAATTTGACATTCTATAACCAAAATAAATGATTAAATATAAAAAAATAATCTCTTCTATATAACATAAATATAAGGAATGCAATGTCTCCATTGCCGGCGCCAATACAAGACTGCCTTTCCCACCTAAAATCACCCACGAAACAAACATTGATCATAATTTCTTTTAGCCTAGTGATAGACAACACAAAAATGTATGTGCGACATTTGGAGATATCTGATACTCGCCCTTGGCTTGACTACAAAAAAAGCAATGTCTTTTCTTTACTAACAGTTGTTCTCCCCATTCTTTTGACAAGTGAGAACTAAAACATATTTCTACTAGATGAACACAACTGATTGTCAGTTGCTAATGCAGTCTGGCAGCTACAGTCGTTCACACTTGTAAAGTCACTCAAAAATCTTGGACGTTGACATGGGTTAGTACATCCAACTTTCACGATATAAAATACACTTAAGATCCAATGAAACACAGTATTAGTGGCAAAAACCCATTAAACATGTTTCAAGATGTCACTGACCTGTAGTCTTTGTGTTCAACTGCAACAAAGTCAAATCGCCTCAGAAATCATGGATAAGATGCAAATTTCAAACAGCTGCTGACCTCTTGTGTTATGTGACATTGTTTGGAACAAGAATTTTCATTGGTACTGACAGTCGTGCATTCAACAGATGAAACTTCGTAGAGCTGCTCACACCTTTTATCATGTGACACAGTTTGGAACGAAAAATTTCATTGGTTTATATGCCCTACCAACAGTATCGAATGTATGACCTCTTGTCAATGGCGAAGATTTTTGAGCGAGTTTACAAGTTTAAAGGACTGTAGCAGCCAGATCGCATCTATAGCCACTGACAAACATTTGTGTTTTTCTGGTAGATAAATGATTTAGCTATCAGTCGTCCAAAGAAGAAGCTGAATAACTGATGCAGGGGTAGAAAAGTTATTTTTGTTTTTCTTGTAACCAGGGGTGAGTAACGGACTGCATACAATTGATATTATGTCATCATAGAGTGAGACTGCTAATTCTGAACCATTTTTCTTTTTTTGATGTAGTAAACTCTTCCTGTATTGATCATAGGGGTCCGTAGTTTGACTCCTGTCACCCATTGACTTTACAGTATATAATTGAAGGATTTGTTGCTCAAGAAGGCACATGGCATCTTTGTATTTTAGCGTATTCAGCTTGGAAATTATTATCCAAGTAATTTTTTTTTTCGATGAAAGTGACCAAAAATAAGTTTTTTATGAAGGCAAGTAATTTCTAGCTCTTTCTTAATTTTATCAAGTTCTTTCCTTATTCTTTGCACAGAATACAGACACTCAAGGCTACAAGAAAATCATGTCGTTTTCTCACACAATTTTAGTAGCTAAGAAATACCGAGCTTTAAGTTATCAAACAAACCAAATTATTCCTTAATTTTTTCTTTTCTGATATTTTGGGTCTGTATTCACGAAGCATACACAAAAACATTTTCTGGCTTATTCTTCAATATTTTCTAGCTGTACAAAAAGATCTTCACAATAGTTTCAATACTTTGGAAAAGGTGGGGTTAGAATTGGAATGCATCTTAACACAAGCACTGTTTTACTGCCACACAAACTTATCAAGTAATTTTGAAAAAGGTGTTTCTCCTTTTTTTTTTTTTACGAGAAATGATAATTTTTCCAAGATAGTCACTAATGTATTGCTGCGTATACATAGAGTTACCTACAATGCCAACGTTGTTGTCGGGATTTCTGTAAACAGCAACACTATGGACAAAATTTAATAGAATTAAAGCCCATTAGTACTCCAAATATAATTGTTTTTCAGGATTGATGATGGTCATTGTGACAAAATATGCTCTTCCTTTGCCATTGATTATTGTTTGGTATATTCATTTGAGATGGCAGCCAGTGGCTTAGGAAGAAATAATGTTTGAAGGACTGATAATTCAAGAATTTCAAGGAAAGCATAGATCTATATAGATGTACAGACTGCTGCCAAGCGTGTCTGTACGCATAATATGCACATGTGTAATAAATTACACAACCAAAGACATAAATCACAATATCATATCTACATGTTTTATTTTTTTCTTAAGATCGGCGTGCCTTCAAACTAAATAGAAGGGATAGACTTGTGCACAGATGACTAGGGAATTTCTCCATGCCTTACAATAAATGCCATCTCCTCCCACGCTTTGTGCTAAACGGCACTTCATTACTATTAGTATATTTAAATATTTCAATCTTGGCTACGCCTATGGCTGCAATTGGGGCTCAAAATTAACACTCACAAAATGCAAGAGGAAAACTGAGTTTGTGAGAAGATTTTACGACTGCTAGCATTTTTTTGCGAGTACAAGTAAAAAATTTGTTTGCAGGGTCCAAAAAATCCACTTTTATTTACATGAGTAAGAAAGGGATGAGGACAAGTGAAATATCTGCCATACTCTTCCAGTAGGACGAGTGGTGAATAGGACATAGTAAAAGAAGTTTTTCACATGAATATTTAACTTATACAAGACAAAGCGGCTATTCTGTTATTGAATAAGCAAATTAAGGGTATTCAGGCAATCAAATTCTGAAACAAAACATAGAACATGGTGGTTCCCACCCCCAATTAAAGACTGGTTTCAAGTCGGCCTAATGATATAACCCTTTCATTGCAGACAAAAATCTCAGAATATGCTTTGGGTGGACCTAATTCAATATGAGCGACTTTGCTAATTATAGAAACAAGCGATAGTAAGATTTACGCAAATACTTTCCTGATACCACTTCGAAAAACTGTGTTGTTTTGGCCTTATTCATATTTGTAACTTAGCCGGATAACTGATACCGGATTTTAAGACGTGGTATTTATGGTTTGTTGTAACGTAACTGTTTTGTCTGGAAAAAAAAAAAAAAACAAGACGTAACGTAACTGTTTTGTCTGAGAAAAAAAAACAGACCATCAAGAGTTCAATTTTGAAAGGGCTTTTCTTGTCGGACGAGTGTAGATTGAAGCAAGGCAAGTGTTTTTTCAAAGTCACTTGTCCAACAGGACGAGTTTCTTTTTTGGAAATCTTTGCTGGTTTGATGTAAATAACATCAAGAGAACCTTGCTCAGTTAATGGCATTACAGAATATTGAATACATCATCGTCCCACTGGGCACCAACAAATCTTTCTATCTTTTTGACATTCATTTTAATGAATATTAAAAATTTAGCCAAATCTGCTAGTGAGCATCAATTTTTGCTCGTGAAAATTGTGTTCACTAGCGAAAATTTGCTAGTGGCAAAAAAAGTTAATTTTGAGCCCTGGCAATATGACAAATGACTTTGAAGATGGTTTTAAACATGATACAATGTATAAAGAAATTCTCCCAAGCTGATATTGGAAAGGGGCACCTGAAAGGTAGCACTGATGATTTTTCTCATTTTATACTTCACAGTTCAGCAAGTAACAGAATAATTGCTGCTAAGGACCATGCATCTATTCAGATCAACTTTGTGGATGTAAGATTTTTTTTTTGCTTACCCTTTGTAGAATTATCTTTTATTTATAGAACTTGGCTCATGTTTGTTTAACACTTTACCAAACAACAAAAATTTAGAATTGTTTACATTGAAAGCATTTGGCAAATAACAAAATAAACTCAACTCAAAAATTAAAAATTGTATCCAGCAGGGTAGAAAACATTGTGGAAAAAGGAGAAAATGCTGGTTACCAGCATTTTCTCCTTTTTCCACACTGCTTTCAAAAGACTTCTTTCTCAGGGTTGTAAAAAGCAGGTATTGTTTGGGAAAGGGTTAAATCTCTACCAAACTTTAGATTAGCCCAAATAAGAGCATAATATGGGAACAATTACTGTAACCCTTTACCAAACAATCCCTGGTATTTATGACCCTGAGATAGAAGCCTTTTGAAAATATTGTGGGAAAAGGAGAAAATGCTGGTAACCAGCATTTTCTCCTTTTTCCAAAATGTTTTCTACCCTGCTGGAAACAAATTTCAATTTTTGAGTTCCGTTTATTTTGTCATCTACAAGTGCTTTAAATTTGGACCAGTGTAGAATTGTGTTGTTTGGTAAATGGTTAATGTAGGTGGAATGATGGGATTTATACCTGAAAAATTTGAAATTATTGTTAGAAAAAGGTGAAAAGCGCTGGTGACTGGCATATCCTCTTTCTCCGCAACGTTTTCAAATCCTTCTTCAAGGTTGTTTTAAACTTGTGATAGTTTGGCAATCTTTAGAGGCTCAGTCTGGAACATTTTGAGCAAATGGATAAAACCACACTGTGGCATGAATGTAAAGACTTAACACTCAATGGACCGCCTCGTTTATGAAGAGAATCTGCTATACTTAATATTGATTGTTTTTAAGACCAGAAAATGTCACAAAGGTGTGGATGATGTAGATCCAAGATCAGAATGAAGGTTCTGTGCAGTCTGGTCTTCATCTTCATTGTCCACACAATCAACTCAATCTGTACTTTATAGGTTTAGGATACATTGCAGACATTAGTAAAGGGAAAGAAGAGGTTCACCCTATACCACACAATAAAATATTTTAACCATCCCAAGAAAGAGTACAGTTTGGAAACATTCAAATCATTTGTGGGGTAGAAACTAGAAACTGGATGTATCTCGAAACATGACTTCTGTCTTTGATAGAGTAAAAAACAGTGTGAAAAGAGGAAAAAGTGTTATTTCATTACTATCAGTTATTCATTTCCTAGAATGTTCTTAACTCCTTACCACACAGTCCTGATCATGAGAAAGAAGCCTACAGAAAATATTGTGGGAAAGGGAGGAAATGCTGGTAACCAGCATTTTTCTCCTGTCCCAACAATATTTTCTACCTTCCCTAAACCAAGTTTCAATTTTTGAGCCTCTTTAATTTTGTCATCTGCAAATGCTTTTAATTTGGACAAGTTCAAAATATTTTTGTAAGGTAAAGAGCTTTAAAAGTAATTTTGTCATGTTTAAACTTGCAATTGTGTAGTAAAGGGTTAATGGCTGAAAGTACAATTCACTAAACTTTGGAAAATTGGGCAGAGTCTTACCCCATGAGTTTGATCATGTAAGAAGGCTACCCAAATCCAAATAGGACAGAAAACATGGTGGGAAATTGAGAAAAGGCTTGTAACAAGCTGTTCCCACAATGTTTTTCAACAGTCTTATCCTTTAGGGTTGTTGTGTAGTAAACAGTTAACCTATTACTTCATAGATACTCAATTCTATGCATTGCTTGTAGGAGCCTTTTGAAAACATTTTGGCAAAAGGTGAAATTGCTTGTGACTAGCAATTTTACCTTTTGTCACAATATTTTTTGCTCTATCAAAAGGTGTCATTTACCCCATAAGGCATCTCTATGGCATCTCTAATTGACCCTAAATAACAGCAAGGATGATTCTGTTTCTTATGTGTAAAGGGTTAACTTGATGGATGAGAGTACCAATGGGTATAACTATAGGTTGATCCTTTGGTGAACAAGTTAAACTTTTCATTCCCCTATCATTGTCTATCTATTGGAAACCTTGTTGGAAATTAAGCAAACAGTTTGTAATAAACAGTTGTGACTAATTCTACTCTGTTTTTAGTGTCTTCTAAACAGTTTATTTAACTTTTATCATAAATTTTCAGCCTAAAATAGCTTGTTAAATGATGGAATTTACAACTGTTCCCTTAAGATTCCTCTGTTATATGGACCTGGATGAGGAGACATATGAAAGGATTGTGGTAAAGGAGAGTATTATCAGTGTCATTTCAATAACTTTTGTTGTTGTTGGAGCCATACTGAAGTCTGCAGAGGTTTTCACTGTGGAAGGTTCAAGAAATTTGTCATTTGGCTAGGATCAATTGGAAATGACTAGAAATAGGAAGATACTGACTGTAAGACTTCATGGTGTGTCATTGTCTTCTAGGTGGATGAGACCACTGGTAGAATGACAGGTGGTTACAAGACATATGCCATTTGTGGAGCTATCCGTAGAATGGTGAGTCCTGTGAACTTATCGCAGCTTTGATTTTCCAGGAAGAGGCATTTTGGAGATGCCTTTTAATATCATTGTAATGCCATTTTAGTAATTTGTTATGCAATGCTGTTGGCCCACTGGTCTCATTACAGAAGAGAGTTTAATCCATTTTCTTCTGCCAAGTTCCATCCTACCTGAGTGACCCTTAAA
This sequence comes from Tridacna crocea, assembly GCA_943736015.1. Taxonomy (NCBI): domain Eukaryota; kingdom Metazoa; phylum Mollusca; class Bivalvia; order Cardiida; family Cardiidae; genus Tridacna; species Tridacna crocea. Next base: position 32,568,076 of record OX031059.1, read on the forward strand.
AAACAACAAAATTGTAGACTTGTCTAAATTAAAAGCACTTGCAGATGACAAACATACTTCAAGATTTGAAATTTGTTGCCAGCGTGATAGAAAAGGTGGGATAAGCATTGGCAGATGACAAAATAAAAATGATTGAAAATTTTAAATTTGTTGTGTGAAGGGTAGAAAACATGTGGGAAAAGGAGAAAATGCTGGTTACCAGCATTTTCTCCTTTTCCCACAGTGTTTTTAAAAGGCTTCTTTCTCAGGGTCTTTAAAGCCCCTGATTGTTTGGTGAAGGTGTAAGAGGCAGTGGATCCTGTTGTGTCTTGTGTGCTATGTCAACTTTCATCTTAACCCTTTACCTGATATGCCAATTTGAGGCTCTTCCATTTCAGCAGCAAATAAAGATATGATGTCAAAAATATGGACAAATGAGGATACAAATATCTAATTGAGTGGAGAAAATTGTGGGAAAAGGAGAATTTACGAGCAATTTCTTCTTTTCCTACAATGTTTTCAAAAGCTGTCTGTTGTTGATGCGTCAAAATGAGTATCTATGGAGTAAAGGGTTAAGCGTGTTTACATGGGGTCACAGTCTAGTCAAGTGCTCTTGAAATTTAGGTTCAACCTTAGTCTTTTTTGGGAAAGAAATCCATCAGTTTTGCCATATTTAGATTTTCTGTAGCAAATGCTTTGAGTGTGGACAATCTCAAAACTTCAATATCTGTGAACGAGTTTAACCCATTACCACACAGTCCCTACTTTTGATGACCCTGAGAAAAAAGCCTTTAGAAAACATAATGGGAAAAGGAGAAAATGCTGGTAACCAGCATTTTCTCCTTTTCCCACTATGTTTTCTACCCATCACAAAAATTTAAAATTTTCAGTCACTTTTATTTTGTCGTCTGCAAATGCTTTCGGTTTGGACAAGCCTAAAATAATCTTGTTTGGTAATGAGTTAAACATGTTGCATGAGATTTAGATAGTTCTAATTGTACTTGGCAGGGTGAATCTGATGACTGTATAAACAGGCTTTGTAAAAAAGATGGTGTCATACCCAAGTAAGTATTATCTGTATTTGGATTTTTCATTTATGAAAGAAGTGCTTGTCAAAATGATACTGGTCAGTTACTGTACAAATGTTTTGGCTTTGAATGCCCTAGCACAGAAGAACATAGAGCTATGGGAAATAATGTGCGTAATCGAGCAATTAGTATAGAATAGATGTACAAGAAACTTTTTCTTGTTATCACTATGTTTCAACAGCTGTCAAGTTCAGGGGAGGGCAGTTGAAAAGTAAAGCTACTTGTATGAAGAAGTGAAGTGTCTGGTTTCTTTTATTTACACAGCCCACAACCTTTCAGAGCTTATTCTTTGCTGTGGATTAATTCTTTCAGTAATTGCTGTTTCTACCATAATGTCTGTGTATCATTGAAAAATACGTTTTCTTTAGCTTTCAGTATGTAGTGTCCATCCGTTATAATTCCCTGTTAAGAACTTCAGATATTTTGGCTGCTGAGGATTTGATATGAATACTTTCTGTTAAAAAGACATAAATATTGCGTGAATTTCAAAAATATGTCTGCCCTAATGTGTAGCAGGTAATTAATTTTGGATCCAATGGCAGACTGCTTGTTCAGTGCAATATAATCATGATCTACCCCAAAACAGCAACTAAACCTGTCAATAAAGAAACTGTTAACCACATGTGGACAATATGGCTTTTGAAAATACAGGAATAGAGGAAATATGTAGGAAAAGGAACAACCTATTGTTTCATAATCACTGCTTTTCCTGCGGCACTTTCATAACAAAAATTACATAAAAATTGCTTTTGTAGTTTATAGATCTCACATTTTACTAGCAATACCTTCCTGTATCTTTAAACTTTTTAAATATCATACAACTTCTGTCTATCGACCTTGTTGATGAAAGCTGCCCAAAACTTAGTTGGAAAAGTAGAAAATACTTGTAAAAAATTATTATTTGTTTTCCCACAATTCTGTTTTCAACCCTCTTAAAGACAAATACTGCTTTTTGAGCCACCTTTAATTTTTGGAAGGCGAGAATTTCATTCTCACCTTCATATGTCAACGCTCGGCAGCTTGCTGAAAATGCCTCTGAACAGCATTATCAAAACCCCTTTCAAATAGTTCGATACTTCTCGAGTACATTAGAATAAAACAATGTCGAGACCATTGTAAATTTAATCAGAACAACAAGAAGAAACTTCAAGTTTCGAGAAAGAATGAAATCGAATTCGTAAAAAGCATCGTTTTTGACAAATGCAAAACACTTTGGATCAGTTCATTGATATAATCACGTTGCTACAGCAACAAATAAACCATAGGTATTATAAGCCAATCGAAAGCTACTAACATGACGTCATTCGGACCTACTTCCACTTCACAACGCATAAACAACTAACCAGTGGGATCGTACATGTAAATTTACTATCCCAGAACTAACCAATCGGATAGCTTCTTTGAATGACGTACCGCTGATAGACCCGTTTCCTCTGTTGGCAACCTTATTCTGTCTTTGTGAGAAGTAAAATTTCAATGAAATAAATTCCTTTGAATCATCAAGTGTTTAAACAAAATTTTCTGTTTCAAAGAAATATTTTTTCTTTTATCAAAGTTGTGCTTGACTTTATGATTAATGACTAGATTATTGTTATGCATCGGCGTGGCCGAGTTTTGATTCCGGAGACCCGTGAAAAGAAAAAGGTAAAACAGTTGAAATCACAATAGATGTGTCATTTCGAAGTAGTTCTGGTCAGTACGATGTACCGATGTATAGCCTGGGTTACAGGCTGATTCAATTATTCATAAATATTTAACCCTTTACCGCTCACTTGAATCGACTCTGAAAACCAAGCTTTTAAAAACATCGAGAGGAGAGGTGAAATTACAATCGGAAACCGGCATTTTTTTTTTTTTTTTCATTTTACCACAATGTTTCTACCCTATCAAGAACAAATTTCGTTGCTAATTTGGGCCACCCTGAATTTGTCATCTGTATGAATCAGTGCTTTCAATTTCAACTTAGTCTGAAATTTCTTCGTCAGGTAAAGAATAAACGCTTATCACAATGAATTATCATAATCACTTACCCCCGTCATTATTAGAACTGAAATCTTTACCTTATATATTCCCATTTATTTTCCTTGAAAGAATTTTCTTCAACTATACACTTTTTTTCCAAAACTGAATAACACAATGATAAAATTATCTTGACACGGAGAATCCCCGTACTGTCCTAGAGTGCATCGGACGTGTTCATGATTTTCTAAGAACACGGACTAAGGGCCTGTATCTTGTGTAACTGTACACGATATATTTTTGTCGAACAAAGGAATAGGGTGTATCTCAATATTGACGGGTAGGCAATCAGTTTGCTTTCATGTTTGCCGACAAGCTGAACGTACATTCCGGTTACGCAAGATTAATGAAAGACAAGCGTTAATGTCAATGAACCCTAAAATCACTTATTACGCCTGTCTCTTTTGAAGACAAGGCAGACGATTCTATAGTCTGCACAGAATATGCAATCTTATGTCAGATTAGCTATATTGTAATAACCCGGCCAAAACAGCCCTGGTCGGAGATGCAATAATTAAGCATTTTTCCCCGAGATGTAAAATGCCATTTACGTCAATCCAGCACTCTAGTATAAGGGTTAACAGAGCCATAGATTACAAGAATCGTATAAACTAAGAACACCTTCCGACGTTCCTTATAGGACCTAAGAAGTCAACCGTCAAATGATGGTGGTTGGTTATCCATGATAGGATGGTAAACATTGCGCAAAACGGAGAAAATGTTCCTTGCCAGTATTTTCTCATGTTCCTGCATGCTTTCAAAATACCCTTCCCTTTCTAAAAAGCCCCATTCTTTCAGGTCATTAAAACCCAGCACATGTATTGTAATCTAAATGTTAAATCTCCGTTTTGAACATTGAAAGTCGTTTGTTTTGAAAGTCTTTTTCAGCCTTGATAAAGTATATTTTAGATAAAATGGTAAACAAATAAAAAAAAAAAAGCCTTTTAACTGAATGACACAGGAATTTTGACAACCTCAAGGGAAAAAAAGTTTCAAAATACTTTTGGAAAAGGAAAAAACGCTAGTCACCAGTATTTTCTCTTTTTACCACTATGTTTTGTACTTTTCCCAGCCAAACGGTACATTTTCAGCTGCTCTTAACTTATCATCTGCTAATTGCTTTAATGTAGACGGCCCTAATTTTTTGATATTTTCTGAAGGGTTTTGTAAAGAGTTACTTAGATGGAAAACATTGTAGGAAAGTCAAACAAAAGGTTGATTATCATTATTTGCTACTTTTCCTACAATGCTTTGAAAAGCCTCTTCTTCAACATTGTTGAAAGTCAGTATTGTGATCTAAAAGGCTGAATGTTAGTTTCTATACTCTAAAATGTACCTTTCTAAAAACTCTTTGCTCTCTCAATAAAATTATCCATGGAATAAAATGGTAAAGACTTTCAAGAAATTAATCATCTCATAACAGAGTTACAGTTTTAGATCTATCAAAATTGATTGCATTTTCAAGCAAAAACTATTCTTTAATCCTTTACCATATCCTATCAAGTACAGTTTTAACAACCCTGAGAAAGAGGCGATTTAAAAACTTAATTTTGAAAAGGAGAAACTTTCTTGACTCTTTACACGAAGAAAAAAAATCAGACTTTCCAAAATTGAATGCATTTTCAGGTAGCAACTTTTTGATCTGGCACCATTGATGGAATCTGTATGAAATAGGATGGAAGACATTTTAGGAAAAGGGAAAAAATGTCAATTAGCACCGTATTCTCCTTTTCAGACCAAAAGTTCTGAAGCCTTCTTCCTAGACCTTTTAAACTCATTATTGGGGTAATAGAGGGTTAGATCCAAGTTTCTATACAACGTAAAAACATATACGGGTAACAGCAAATTAAAACTCTATGCTATCACATAAAACTTTTCCTTCAAATGAAATGGAAAGGAGTTTCAGAAAAGTCCATTCGTTTTAATTTTTTTTTCAACATATTTTCACAAGCCTTCTTCAAGTTTGTTAAAACTCAGGATGGTAAACTGGTCTTCATTGCACGGGAACATTGCACAACTCTAAAGACTTTGCTGTATATATCAGGAGAGGCGATTAAAGTACAGGAAAATGTATTTCAATATGTTATGCCTATATTCTAAACTCGCCTTCTAACAGTACTTTGATTTTGCTTGCAAGTGCTTTAGATTAATTCGTTACCAAAGGACAAAATTTTAGGTTTGTCCAAATCGAAAGCATTTGCAGACGACGAAATAAAAGTTGCTGAAAAGTTGAAATTTGTTTTGTGACGGGTAGAAAACATTGTGGGAAAAGGAGAAAATGCTGGTTACCTTTTTCCACAATGTTTTCTAAAGGCTTCTTTCTCAGAATTGTCAAAAGTAGGGATTGTGTGGTAATGGGTTAAGACTAGTCAAAGTTTTGCTATTTGGTATAGAGTTAAAAGTTTCACTTTAAATACCTTTGACACCTTTGTTGTTTTAGTGTTTAAGTTCTATGGAATTTAACTCTAAATTTTCTTTCGTTTCAGGAACTTCTGATGAACTTTTGTCGATTGTCTTGTACATTAGAAAAATAAACCATTAAGAAAATTCAGAACAATTTCACTTTAGCTCACCTGTCTGTTAGCACGAAGTACTAAAAGTCAGCTTTTGTGGTCTTGCTGTGTACGACGTCCGTGGTGTGTTCTGCGTTGTCGACTTTCACCTTTCGTACACTGAGAGGCCACATTTTCAATACATTACTCATGTAACTTGGTCCAGATAAATGAGTTATGTCAGGTCATTTGAAGGCTGGGTCACTAGGTCAAATATTGGAAAAAAAAAACCTTGTGTACACAGTCACTCCAGAGACCACGTTATCAGCTTGATGCTCATGAAACTCAATTGGAGTGTTTGTCTTAACAGTTTCTTGAAAGAGTTCAAAAATGGAGCGCGTTAGTCCAAATACTAGGTCACCAGGTCAAATCTCTGGAAAACCTTTGGTCTTTGGTACTTTATAGTGGCCACTTTTTAGCTCAGCACAACGTGCTCAGGGGGAGCTATTGTGACCGGTCATCGTCCGGCGTCCCTCCGTCCGTCCATCTGTCCGTCCGTCCGTTAACAATTTCTTTAAAAATCTTCTCCTCCAGAAGGCCAATCTTGATAAAACTTGGCAGGAATGTTCCTTGGGTGAAGCTCTACAAAAATTGTTAAAAGAATTTAATTCCAACAAAAACTGGTTGCCATGGCAACAAAATGGCTGAAAATGGAAAAAATCTTAAAAAATCTTCTTGTGACAAACCATAAGGCCGGGAGCATTCATGTTTTGTATGAAGCATCATTGGGTGAGCCTTTACCAAAATTGTTAAAATTATTCCCCTGGGGTCATATTTGGGCTTTGCCCGGGCGCACCCTATTTTACATAGAAACAAAGAAGAAAAGCTTTAAAAAATCTTCTTCTGACAAACCATAATGGCTAGAGCATTCATATTTGGTTTGTAGCATTATCTGATGATCCTCTACCAAAATTTTTAAAATTATTCCTCTGCTGTCATATTTGGGCTCTGCCCGGGCACACCCTATTTTAAAATCTTTAAAAATCTTCTTGTGACAAAACATAAGGTTGGGAGCATTCATATTTTGTTTGAAACATCATTGGGTGACCCCTTACCAAAATTGTTAACGTCATTCCCATGGGGTGATATTTGGGTTTTGCCCGGGCGCACTCTATTTTACATAGAAATTTAGAAGGAAATCTTTAAAACTTCTTCTGGTGAGAAATCATAATGGCTAGAACATTCCTATTTAGTGTGTTGCATTAACTGATGATCTTCTACCAAAATTGTTGAAATTATCCTTCTGCGGTCATATTTGGGCTCTGCCCAGGTGCACCCTTTTTTACAATCTTTAAAAAGCTTCTTGTGACAAACCATAAGGCAAAGGAAGCATTATTGGGTGACCCCTTACCAAAATTGTTAAAACTATTCCCCTTGGGTCATATTTGGGCTTTGCCCTGGCACACCCTATTTTACAAAGAATCAAAGAAGGAAACCTTTAATAAATCTTTTTCTGACAAACCGTAATGGCTAGAGCATTCGTATTTGCTATGTAGCAAAATCTGATAATCTTCTACCAAAATTGCTAGAATTATCCCTCTGCGGTCATATTTGGGCTCTGCCTGGGCGGACCTTATTTTACATAGAAACAAAGAAGGAAATCTTTTAAAAATCTACTGGTGACAAACCATAAAGGCTAGAGCATTCATATTTTGCCAGTAGCATCATCTAGTAACCCTTTATAAAAATAATTAAAATTATCCCCTTGGGGTCATATTTTGGCTCTGTGCCCAGGTGCACACTATTTCACATGGAATCATAGAAGGAAATTTTTAAAATCAATTCCATCTAAAAAGGAGAAATTGATTGTAACAAGCAATTTCTCCTTTCTCACAATCTTTTCTACCATATAGATCACTTATTTTTCACTTATTTTTCATTTTAGATACATTTTAAAATGTCGTCTGCAATTTGTTTCAATTTGGAACGGTCTAAAATTTTGTTGTCTGGTAATGGCTAAACTACAAGTCAAAAAGGGAACAAGACACTGTGAAGAGAAAAATTGATGATAAGCAACAGCTTTTAGCTCCACTGGCCAAAGACAAGGAAGAAAATCTGTAAACATATTTTTGTGACAAACCCCAGGGTATGCCTTATTTGAAAAGAATTAATAGCCTGCACTTGATAAACCATATAAGTTACAAATATACTCAGGTGAGCGATATAGCACCATCATGGTCCTCTTGTTATTCTAATACTGTTGGAATTGGGTCAGAAAAATGTTCGGCCCTGAAGCGACTGCCCTGTGTGATGTACAGATTTCGGTATTCATCGGAATCAGATGTGTGAAACTTACGGAGAGCCCGATATTTGTCTCTTTTTAATGAACTACATTCCCCATCCCACCACTCAGGCTGGGAATTGTGAGTTCGTACGTTAGTGTTTGTTGGCATGCACGCAACCGTTACTTGATAAAGCTGTATGAAAGAAGAGAGTGTTTCCATGTAATAATGCGAGCACTGAGATTCCAAATAACGACTGAAAGTCTTAAAGCAGAAAATATTGATAGAAAGTTATCCTTTAACTCATGTTTCTACTTCGTTTTGATCCATGTAGTCACAGTATCATTTACATGTGCAAGATCCGTGACCGTATCATTTGATAGGTTTACTGGAAAACATTCGGAAAGAGTGTAGCAGACAGGAAAGTAGTCAGACAAGTCGGTTCCCAGATACTAGTAAGTCAGTCTATATCCTCGACACTGAAGTAGGATAAATGACTAAAAAGATCTGTAGATGCTGTAATATAATCAATTACACCTTGACCGTCTTTAGAAAAATAAGTGAAATTCCCTTCATGGTCATTGAACAACCTACCATTCATAATGTGCATGTCAAAGGAAGAACACATTTCTAACAATGAATGTCCAAAATTGTTTCTTTTTAGCTCACCTTTGCACAAAGTGCTAAAAGCGAGCTATTGTGATCGCACTATGTCCGGCGTCCGTCAACAATTTCTTTAAACATCTTCTCCTAAACTACTGGGCCAATCTTCATGAAACTTGGCAGGAATGTTCCTTGGGTGAAGCTCTACCAAAACTGTTCAAAGAATTTAATTCCACTCATAACTCTGGTTGCCATGGCAACAAAAAGAAAAAGAAAAAAAAAAAACAAAAAAACGAAATCTTTGAAAATCTTCTCTGAAACTAGAAGGCGTAGAGCTTTGATATTTGGTATGTAGCATCTCCTTATGGACCTCTACCAAGTTTGTTCAAATTATGCCCATAGGGTCAAAACTGGCCCCACCCCCGGGGTCACAAGTTTGAGCACAGGAACAAAGAAGGAAAACTTTAAAAATCTTCTCTGAAACTTGAAGGCTTAGAGCTTTTATATTTAGTATGTGGCATCTCCTAGTGGACCTCTATCAAGTTTGTTCAAAATATGCCCCTGGGTTCAAAACTGGCCCCGCCCCGGAGGTCACTAGTTTGAGCATAGGAACAAAGAAGGAAAACTTTAAAACTGTCCTCTGAAACTAGATGGCGTAGAGCTTTGATATTTAGTATGTGGCATGTCCTAGTGGACCTCTACCAAGTTTGTTTAAATCATGCGTCAAAACTGGCCCCGCCCCGGGGGTCACAAGTTCGAACATAGGAATAAAGAAAGAAAATTTTAAAATTCTTCTCTAAAACTAGAAGGCATACAGCTTTTATATTTGGCATGTAGTAATTCCTAGTGGACCTCTACCAAGTTTGTTCATATTATATCCTTTGATTCAAAACTGGCCCTGCCCTGGGGGTCACTGGTTCGAACATAGCAACAAAGATGGAAAACTTAAGAAATCTTCTTCTCTGAAACTTGTAGGTGAAGAGCTTTGATATTTAGTATGCAGAATCTTCTAGTGGACCTCTACCAAGTTTGGTCATATGATGTCCCTGGCGTCAAAACTGGCCATGCCACGGAGGTCACAGGTTGGAACATAGGAACAAAGAAGGAAATTTTTTAATTTCTTTTTCTCTTAAACGGGAAGGTGTAGAGCTTTGATATTTAGTATGTAGAATCTTTTGAGTGGACCTCTACCAAGTTTGTTCCAAGGATGCTGCTTTGGTTAAAACTGACCCGTTGAAATTCTTCTTTGAAACTGGAAGGTGTAGAGCTTTGATATTTGATTGTCTTATGTCTGGCGACTGTCGCCCGTCAACAATTTCTTTCAAAATCTTCTTCTCCTTACCCACTGGGCCAATCTTGATGAAACTTGGCAGGGATGTTCCTTGGGTGAAGCTTTACCAAAGTTGTTCAAAGAATTGAATTTCACTCATAAGCTACAGTCTAAGGTGAGCGTTCCAGGGCCAATGACTCTTTTGTTTTGATCGTCTACTGAGACAGACGGAACCCGTAAGATAATCTAAAGACTTATCGCCAAAAACATAGGAGATGATATCGTTTGGAATATAATCAAGACAATTTGCAGTGCATGCATTTCAATCTCCCGCCAAAAGTACAGAAGCATTAGGATACTCAGATATTACATTGTCAACGGTACATTGTAATAAATCAATACCATTTGTATCATTGGAAGTGTAGATTGTAGAGTTTTCGGAAGCGACATAGGCGAATGTTACAGCAATTTATCACATAACTCTCCTTGTTTTCAATGTGATACAGCAATTACGAATTTTCTTGTCGCGCACATGTGTGAGATAAGAAAATAGTGCTGTATTTGGTCAACAATCTGTAATTATACGCTTCATTTCTAAAACATTGCTGACCAGGTTTCTGAAGGAAACTAGCGGTCGAAGTTCTTGTCATGATAGAGTTGTTAATTTAATCACTGTTAGACTTAAGGATGTTTTCGGTAGTAATTTCTGCACATTACTTTGGCGATTTCAAGGGAGACAATAACAGACAGTAACTCTTCTCAATGACGGTACTTGAATATCGTTCGGACATTATCTTGAATTTCGGTTACGGTATGTTTCGAAGCGAAGAATGAGTCTACAATTTCGACTTAACGGACATTTTGCAAAACAGATCTAAAGGGGAAAAGATCAGAAGAATACAGGAAAGTTTTCGGCGGTATCGACTTTCTCAGAGACTAGAGTCTACTGAAAATGACAGTGCCGATCGGTCTGATCGCCTAAACGGTTACTATGGAAACGGCCATTTAAAAAAAAATCTAACATGACAACATATCTTTTTCTTTTCATTTTTGTACTTACCCTTAAATTTTACTGTATATATAAAAAATTTAGAACATTCTATAAAAGGAATTTTTCAAAATTTTGAATTAATTGAAGACTACACGTTGAATTTGCTTATATTTTGGCGAGTCAACAAATAGGAAAAATAATTTTTAAAAAGAAAATGAATTCAGATTATTATTTCATTCAAGAAATAATATATTAGATATGGAAAATGATATTTGCACTGTATAATAAACTTTCTATCACTGTATTACTGTCTTTTATGGAGATAGTCATTTTAGGTGTTTTGATACAAACGGTTACCGTAGAAGCAGCCATTTTGCAGAAAATCTAACTCGGCAACATACCTTTTTCTTTTTGAGTTTGCCATTGAATTTTACTCAACATATATATAAGAATTAGAAAATTCTATGAAAGGATTACATTTTCACAAAATCGTAGAAAACGTCTTTAAACAAAAATCAATATTATGCAAGTTTCTTCGGAACTATTTTCGTTCGTAATGTACCTGTCAAAATAAGTGCATAGACTTCATGTAAATTTCACTACTCATGACACATGTATGCCTGTGGTTTAACACATTTTGGACTATAATTCTTGTTAATCAGTAATGTGATAAAAAGAATCTGACACTCGTTGGTTTTTGTAGTAAGAATTTATTAAACTCTTCCAAAAAAAAAAAGATTTATTAAGCTCGCCAAAGGCTCGCTTAATAACATTTTTGTAGACTCGTTTAATAAATTTTTATCTCAAAAACCAACTCATGTCAGATCCTATATTTCTTTAATACATGTTTCGAGATTTTGCAGATGTAAAATCACAGCTTCATTTACATTACAGACAATTCTTTATATCTTTTAATTCTCACAAACATTGTCAGGGATAAATACTGAAACGCCATTTTATCCCATACGAGCACTTGAGCTGTTGTCTTTTGCCTAAAATAATGAAACAGTTTGTAACCGGGCAAAACGTTTGTAAAATCGCTGTCATTTGTTTCCCATGTTTCTACAAGACCAATAATATAACATTTTTAACAAAAATCCAAAAAAAAATGGGTGTCAAATTCATATTTTAGCAGAGTTGCATTGCAATATTCCAACAACATACTGAAATGTTGTTAATACTCGGATTTTATATCAGTTGACAAATTATGATTGTTGTCTCCCTTGGATGATAATTCACACGACAAACCTCGGCCTGATACCTATCTAATTAAAAAAAGTACAAGTTCTTTCTTTACTTCATCGAAAAAAATAACCTTCACCATTTATTACTAGTTTGTCTTACTGTAAGTAGGCCCTTTCCCCATCCCCCCCAACCCCAACACCCCCCCCCCCCCCCCTTTAATGCTTCACGTCAGAAACAACTTCGAACAAGCAACTTTCGGATCTGTACCATTATCATAGAAATTTTGTATTGGATTCATCTAGCGTTTAAGCTGAGAGTGAAGATGAAGATAAGATTGTACAGGCACGCGAGGTCCAGTACGTTTAGATTTTTGTTTTCGTATTAAAGAGTATTGAAATTGCTATCTATAAATTGTATCTTTTTCTTGAAGATTTGTTTCCGATATTTAGTAATGTAACCTATCAACAAAATTTTGTACGGATCAAGTTTATAACATTTGCAAAAGGTACATGTGACTCAAATGATTGAATTTCTCTGTATGATGTAGAAAACATTTTGGCAGTGGTCAAAATGCTGGCTACCAGCATTTCCTGCAATCCCAGAAATGTTTTCAGTAGCTGGCTTTCTCAGGTGATTTTGTATTAACGGCTGATTAAAGGTGAATAAAACTGTGAAAAGGGGGCTTGATGCTCTTGCGATAAGTATCGAACTAGGTCAGCTAACACAGTCCGCGCAGACTGACTTGGGCCGATAATTTTCGCAATAGGTCAATTTTCTTTATGTCAAAGGACCATTGTACATACTGATTCAGTATACGTGATTATAGATCATTATACAAAACAGATTTTAGGGGTGCATAATACTGTGTTTGCATGGTACAATGCATCACGTGATTGCGCTAAGCCACTTAGCCAGAGCATGGCTGATTTTTAAGTGGAGTTTGATGTCTCTTGTTGGCAATACCAGCCGATATAGCCCAGTAGGTAGAACGTAGGACTCGTGAACACAATGTTTCGGGTCACTATAGGTTGTGGGTTCGAAACCCTGGCTGGCCAACTAAAAATTACTAATAGTCTTTCGGATGAGACATTAAACCGAGGTCCCGTGTGACGGTGCTATGTACGCCGAGCACGTTAAAAAACCAGGCGAAGCTCTCAGTAGTTTCGACCCTGTATCCATGCACTAACCCCCGTAACAACTAACCGTCTTTTGGGGGCGTCGCTCAGATGGGCAACCGGTAGCGATAAATAAACGGAAATAACCAATCCTGTTGGCAAGTGCTGACTTGAATGCACCATTGATAACACTGAACTATGAGAGACCACCAGATAACCCATCTTCGCGAGCCAAGGTTACGATCACTACGTGGATCTTACCTTGGCTGATTTAGCCCGATTTCGAGATTCTTGCGATGCGCCCTCTATTGGATGCTGGTTATTAATCCCCTTTACATAATATTTTTAAAAGCAAATGAAATATCGTTTAACAAACCGCTTACGAATACACATGAAGCCATAAGCAGACATCCACATGGGTTTTCATGTTTACCTTCTATTCGAAAGGTAGCGACCTTGTTCTATTTTTTCAAAGATGAAATGCTACGAGCGATTTCATTCGTTGCAGTTAGAGCTGGCTGCATCCAATGAAAAAGCCTATCGGGGGAATGTAAAAATCAAAATAAAAAGAGAAAATGAAATAATCAAACTGTATACGTGAGAGTGTTTTTCGTTGTATTTGATACCTAAGGCTTTATTTAAAATTTGATCTTTTATCTTGCTTACTAGTATTTACATTCTGGGCTGTGGGATATCAATTAAACAAGCTTACAGGAAACTAGATCAGGTAGCTGTCCCCAAAGGCAATGTTACTTTTTGACTAATCGCTTCTGGCTACAAAGACGATCAGGAAAAAAAAGTTTCGCACAGATTTTGTGTACAAATATGAACTTTCATAATTTCACAAATAGAGCACAAAACTAGGATGTGAACACATCCGTTGCTTAGGTATTCCAAACCCTTCGTTTGAAATAGAAATGTTTTCTATTGAAACGCTGAACATTAAGAAAGCAGCTCATTTCATCTATTTCCCGAGTCGTTTACGCCCCCCTCTCCACCTCCCCCCGCCATATGACAAAAAACGAAATTGTCGCCACATACGATAAATTTTCTTAGATTTTCCCCACGATTTCCAAGTTATAAAAGTTCTACAAGTTCATTAGGTAGTCTATTTAATTGAATATTAGTTGTTTTCATGAACTTTGGCGAGTTCTGATTGGCTGATTTTTTTTTCATCGCTCCATGAATTTTTTTTCTCAGCAGTGCTGGGAGCACTTTTATAGTGAAAGTAACGTAAACAAACATGAATACGAGATTTCATTTGGTCTTCTTTCTAATCTAAATCGAGTCCGAAGTTCAACTTGCTTGTTGAATTTATTTTCTCTAAATCTATTGATAAAAATATCAAACAGCAAATTCAACGAGAGAGTTGAAACTCATTGTCACTTTGCTGGATTCTAACAATTTTATTTTCAGCTTCACCCCTCATGTGCATCGTAAGTCACTGTGACGTAACAGGTATTATTGCATAAAACGTGCCTTTTCGGACCGTTATAAGCATGTATTAACGGGTATTATTGCATAAAACGTGCCTTTTCGGGCCGTTATAAGCATGTATTAACGGGTATTATTGCATAAAACGTGCCTTTTCGGGCCGTTTTAAGCATGTATTAACGGGTAAAAATCGGGCGGTTAACGGGAGAAAACGTGTATTAATCAGTAAATTCACGCGCCGTTAACGCCCGGGTTTGTACTATCAATATCCTCGATTCGGGCCTACCTTGTAAACAACGTTTATCCTTGTCAGATTTTCCCTAGACTCCGACCATCAAACTGTAGGAATTCGTACCATATTCGATCCTTTTCATGGCATGTCTTTGATGATATTAGTACACCACAAACAAACCTTTGCACAGAATCTCAGTTTAATCGAGATCTGAACAAAAATTCACCCGTGAAATGTACTCTAAAGCAGCTACATCCCACCCACTTTCTAACGTGATCGGTCCGCCTGGCTTGATGTATATCGAACCCTCTGTCGCCTTCAGATACAGAAATTTATATCCACGCATTCATCCTAGTTGTAATCGTCCAAATGTGTGCAAGTTTATTCCACATAAGTCTAATGTGTATTAAAAATCAATAAAAGTGTATTTACAGCGAGAGAATCAAAACTGGCATACAGGACTAACGGCCCTTTCCTAATCGTAACAAAAACTTCTTCGCCGACTTCCGGTTTTGACCCATTTGCGTACAGTACATTTGAAATTCGCTTATTTGCATTTCTATGGAAATAGTTTCGCTATCTGTGCAAATTATTGTTATACTACCTTTACTTTATGCAATAATAGCGTTAATTCACGTTTTTTTCGGTCGTTTACATTCGCAGAGGCCCTCAAAATACTTAAATACCCTCGTGCTTCGCACTCGGGCGTTAAAGCATTTTTCGGGCCTCTGCGAATGTTAACGACCTCAAAAACGTGAATTAACCCTATAAAAATAGGGCGGATAACGGGAGAAAACGTGTATTAATCAGTAAATTCACGCGCCGTTAACGCCCGGGTTTGTACTATTAATATCCTCGATTCGGGCCTACCTTGTAAACAACGTTTGTCCTTGTCAGATTTTTCCCAGACTCCGACCATCAAACTGTAGGAATTCGTACCATATTCGATCCTTTTCATGGCATGTCTTTGATGATATTAGTACACCACAAACAAACCTTTGCACAGAATCTCAGTCTAATCGAGATCTGAACAAAAATTCACCCGTGAAATGTACTCTAAACCAGCTACATCCCACCCACTTTTTAACGTGATCGGTCCGCCTCGCTTGATGTATATCGAACCCTCTGTAGCATTCAGTTACAGAAATTTATATCCACGCATTCATCCTAGTTGTAATCGTCCAAATGTGTGCAAGTTTACTCCACATAAGTCCAGTGTGTATTAAAAATCAATAAAAGTGTATTTACAGCGAGAGAATCAAAACTGGCATACAGGACTAACGGCCCTTTCCTAATCGTAACAAAAACTTCTTCGCCGACTTCCGGTTTTGACCCATTTGCCTACAGTACATTTGAAATTCGCTTATTTGCATTTCTATGGAAATATTTTTGCTATCTGTGCAAATTATTGCTAGAATACCTTTACTTTATGCAATAATAGCGTTAATTCACGTTTTTTTCGGTCGTTAACATTCGCAGAGGCCCTCAAAATACTTAAACACCCTCGTGCTTCGCACTCGGGCGTTAAAGCATTTTTCGGGCCTCTGCGAATGTTAACGACCTCAAAAACGTGAATTAACCCTATAAAAATCGGGCGGTTAACAGGAGAAAACGTGTATTAATCAGTAAATTCACGCGCCGTTAACGCCCGGGTTTGTACTATCAATATCCTCGATTCGGGCCTACCTTGTAAACAACGTTTGTCCTTGTCAGATTTTCCCTAGACTCCGACCATCAAACTGTAGAAATTCGTACCATATTCGATCCTGTCCATGGCATGTCTTTGATGATATTAGTACACCACAAACAAACCTTTGCACAGAATCTCAGTTTAATCGAGATCTGAACAAAAATTCACCCGTGAAATGTACTCTATACCAGCTACATCCCACCCACTTTTTAACGTGATCGGTCCGCCTCGCTTGATGTATATCGAATCCTCTGTCGCCTTCAGTTACAGAAATTTATATCCACGCATTCATCCTAGTTGTAATAGTCCAAATGTGTGCAAGTTTATTCCACATAATTATAAGTCTAGTGTGTATTAAAACTCAATAAAAGTTTATTTACAGCGAGAGAATCAAAACTGGCATACAGGACTAACGGCCCTTTCCTAATCGTAACAAAAACTTCTTCGCCGACTTCCGGTTTTGACCCATTTGCGTACAGTACATTTGAAATTCGCTTATTTGCATTTCTATGGAAATAGTTTTGCTATCTGTGCAAATTATTGTTAGAATACCTTTACTTTATGCAATAATAGCGTTAATTCACTTTTTTTTTCGGTCGTTAACATTCGCAGAGGCCCTCAAAATACTTAAACACTCTCGTGCTTCGCACTCGGGCGTAAAAGCATTTTTCGGGCCTCTGCGAATGTTAACGACCTCAAAAACGTGAATTAACCCTATAGTAATATCGGACTCTTGTTAATAAGTCAATGTGCGTGTTTGGTAAGACTGTTTTTTTTTTTGTAATCGTTCCTTCAAATGATCTGAAAAAGTCTTTAGACCTCCAAAGCGTACAATGCCCAGGAACTTTGTTTTTTGTCAAAGCTTTTGATAACTACTTATAATAATGGAATAGACTTCGACCAACTACTTAAACCCAATCACTTTTTGATATTTGGTCAAAGTGTTTGTGCAAACAGACATCTGCTTCCTGTCTAAAACATCAGAATATTAAATGTATTCATCTAATGTCTTTGATAAATACATAAGTTACGAAAATGCGCAGGTCCGATATCACTTCCTGTGACGTAGGTTGTTACCCTTTTAGTTCTAGCGTATTGAACTTTTAATAAAAAAGCTACAGAACCTGCAAATGTTCAATACTATAGTGACGTCACGAACTTACGTCATTGTTACGTCATGAACGAGCAGTTTTATCGCTCGTTATGAATGAGATTGACATTATATATTATACGCAATATTAGATTTTCAATTAAAAAAGCAGTTATGTAATTTTCAAGTGCATTTATATATTTGTGTAATAGTTAAACGCTAAGAAGTCAAAATTAAACGATTTAAACAGCCCAAAGGAGGGAGCGTAGCGACCTTCTGTGGCTGTTTAAATCGTTTAATTTTGAACTTCAAAGCGTTTAACTGACTTAGTCTTTTTCCGCCCACATTACATCATTGCCAAAATAATGTTCCATATAAGGAATCCAAAGAAACGCCCTTTCACCCATATATGGAGTTGGCTGATTCGCTAAAGAAACGTCATCATTGCATCATAGCTAAATATGACGTAATTTCTACGTGAATTAACGGGGCTAAATCTTGTACACGACCACGTGGTATTTAACCCTTTACCAAACAATCAATTGGGAAGGAAGTTTATTTTTGGAAAAGGAGAAAATTCTGGTTTTTGGCATTTTCTACTTTTCCTACAATATTTTCTACACTGTCAAAAAACTCAACTTCATTTGTTCCACTTTCAAAATTTGATATCTGCCAATGCTTTCAATTTAGAATGATCTAAAATTTGTCATATGGAAAAGGGTTAAAGAACCGTCATTATCAGATTCATTTCCAGTTCACGCTTGACTATCGCCAGTGTCATCCTCGGATACCCCGGGGTCTCCCTATTTGCTACGCTACATCGACACCCTGGGACAATTAATTGAATTTCCCTCGCTTTACCGCTGGCCGAATGCTGGCTTTTCATGGGTTCCATCATTGGTGGACTGTACGGTATGACGTTTCGTATCGATTTTCGGCGGCTGATTCAAAGTTTTATTAGTCAATTGTCCCAGGGGTCGATGTAGCGTAGCAAATAGGGAGACCCCGGGGAATCCGAGGATGCTCCAGTGTTAAATATGGCAGAATTTGACCAAGATTTTGAGGAAGTAACGAAGTCCTACACTAAGCCTATGAAAATTTCTACAGATTTACTACAGCATTAGTTTTTCTTAACATTTCAACATATCGTCGATTTACTTCTTAAACCCTGTAACAACAGCTTGTTTCAAGCTTCAGGTGGTATGTTTCAGAGGACAACCGACCATATAGATCTAAATTGATCGGCTTTTATTACATAAATTGTACCTGTGTTTTACCTTTTTTTCAACGGCGTAACTTGTAGAATCTAGATCTACTTGGCATGTGCTAGACCTAATTTAACCCTTTCCCAAACGACAAATTTCAGACTCTTCCAAACTGAAAGAGCTTGCAGACGACAATTTTCACTTTCATAACAATGGCAGAATACTGTCCGAACGGACAGAAAACACTGTGGGAAAAGGAGAAATTGCTCGTAACAAGCAATTTCTCCTTTTCCCACAATGTTTTCAAAAGACTTGTACTGCAGACACGTAAAAACAAAGGCTTGTTTGGGAGAGGGTTAAGTAATTGTTGAATATTAATGAGGGGGTAGGGTTTAGGTACGCATGCGCAGTAAATCCAGATAAACTCCAGATAAACTGCGACGTTTAAATGGATAAATGATCAAAATAAACCTGCGTTGGGTAGTTTATGGAAGATAGACGGTCAAAAATTTTCAAATATGAGCGTTCTGATTGGATAGAAAAGTAGGAGAAACACTAATGTTTGTTATATTGAATTATAAGGAATGAAGATATTTTTGTTGTTGTTGTTGTTTTCATGCAGGTATGAAGAAAAAAAAAAAAAAAAAAAAAAATCAGACTTCTGTATGTTTTTTTCATGGAGTTATGTTTCATACAGTGTGGTTAGTTTTTTTTTCATAACTCAATCATCTCTTCATTCCTTAAACGAAACGTTTAATAATTTGTCTTTGGTCATGTTTGCTGGTAAAGATAATTGTATTTAGCTGCAATAAAAATTTAACCGACAAAAAAAGAAAGTCAGTTATGCACTCGGCATAGAATCTATCTCGGGTGATGGGAGCTATCATATCCCTCGGCTGTAACTGGTGGAATGATAGGCGTCAGATCGATGCATTCATCGCCGGAAAGACGTCGGTTTACCATTCTAAAAATTGTATGGCTCCTCCTTTAAATCGTTGGTCTCTCTTTTTAATCACAGTCTTATTTTTTTCAAAATCAATGAGGAATTTGTTCCGTCGCCACACCACGTTTTCGCGGCATTTTCAATTTTCGCTTTTGATGACGTCACCGTCCATTGTAGTGACTTATTCGAGGAACAAGTAACGTTATTCTTTTAATTTTCATGTTTTTGATACGAATTATGTATTGAAAAGTTTGTAAATCTTGATGTCTGACGCTTATTTTTTTTAATGGCGGCCGTTCACATTTTGATTTTTAGAGAAATGGCGGGTTTTAAATTAGTTCCGTACTTAGCAACGCACGTGAAAAAAGCTCGAAACTCTGTTTATGAAAGTGTGCAATATGGAAAAATATCAAAGTATATAATAAAATCATTTTTTAACGTGGTTTATCAATTCCGATTGAAGTTTTCACCGACAAATAGACAGGTGTGAATAACTTCATCAAGGTTGTTTATGTCGTTGCTAAACAACTGTCAGTGGCGAGCTATATATACATGTAGAATCACATGATTCTCATTTCAAAATGGAAGTCTCCTTGATACGGACGAGGTTAGATGTAGGTACGGAATCGGCTGAGTTGCGACAAGTGTTCAGTTATGGTGCTCTGACGTTGCTACTGGAAAATTTACGATGCCATTGTGCGTTGTTTAATAAATGTTCAAATTAGAAAAAAATACAGTAGTGCCTCATTATTGAGATTAACTGTTAATTGGCGTTGTTAAAAGAAAGAAAGAAAAACGGGAAAAAAAAGGTAAAGCACATTTATGTTCCTGAATGAATTATGCCTAAATCCGACAAAAAATATTTGCTTCAATGTACAATACAGATACAGATATTTTTTTTTTATTTAGAATTGTACATGTACATCGTCTACTTCACATAGAGTTACAAAACATAGTAAATCACGTGAATTAAAGTAAGAGAAAAAGGGTTATTTGAAATAAATTCAAACATACAGACATGGAAACAATAGGTGACGACAAGCGGGGCAAGTCTGGTAAATCGGGAAAGTTGTCACATTTTTACTTGTGTTAAAGAGATGATAAATTGTATTCCACTGGCATGGGATCCTGAAGATAAGCAAGATTCAGACACGTAGAATCATCCAGACTCGCCCTCACCAGTAAAGATCTTGGTGAACAACTCG
Organism: Tridacna crocea; assembly: GCA_943736015.1. Lineage (NCBI taxonomy): Eukaryota > Metazoa > Mollusca > Bivalvia > Cardiida > Cardiidae > Tridacna > Tridacna crocea. The sequence continues at coordinate 32,588,899 of OX031059.1, forward strand.
GCAAAGAATTTTATGTTCAACATCTTCTTCGATGTCAAAGGCGTGATTTTGAGCCATGCAGTACTGGCGGTATACAGAAAGGCACAGTACAGCATCACTCAAAGGTAAAAGTTTTTGATATAATTGACATTTAAAATGTATCTATATTTTTGTTAAAAACATCTTGTTCGATAAACCTTATCACAATTTCAGGTTATCAAGCATGTATAAGGGAGTAGCTAGCCCCCAAAAAGGTACCAGTATTTTCTACTTTTCCGAGAATGTTTTTCTTTATTATGTCGAAGATGAACTTTCTAATTTCTGTAACATTTAGTATGGTGTCTGCAAATATTTTCACTTTCAACTAGTCTAAAATTTTGTAGCGTTATTTTCGAGAAGGGCATTAAAGATCTTATCCCAAGAAAATTATTGAAATTCAGAAGCCTCTGGTGACGTTCCCTTTTAGCTCATCTGAGCACAACGTGCTCAAGGGGAGTTTTTAGGATCACCCGTCGTCCGTCGTCAACAATTCTTTAAACACCAACTCCTCCTAAACCGCTGGGCCAATTTGGACCAAAGTTGGCTGGAATGTTCCTTGGGAGGTCCTCTTTAAAAAGCGTTCACAGAATTAGATTCCGTCAACAGCTCTGGTTGCCATGGTAACCAAATGGAATTTTCTGGGGAATTCTTTAAAAATCTTCTCCTCTAAAACCGCTGATCAGATTTTAAAATAATCTCACAGAGATGTTCTTTGGATGACCTTTTTAAAAAATGGTCATGAAATTTTGATCCGTCAAGAAATGTGGCTCTGATGAATGGGGGCTACTTGCACTATACAGAAATGAAGGAATTCTTTAAAATTCTTCTTCTCTAAAACCACTGATCAGAATTTGAAATAATTTAACAGAGATGTTCCTTGGATGACCCTTTTCAAAACTTGTTCGTTAAATTTTGATACATCGAGAACCATGGCTCTGGTGAATGGGGGCTCCTTGCACTATATAGAAATGAAGATATTCTTAAAAACTCTTTTTCTCTGAAACCGCTGGTCAGATTTTGAAATAATTTCACAGAAATGTTCCTTGGATGACCCTTTTCAAAAGCCGTTTGCAAAATTTTGATCCGTCAAGAATCATGGCTCTGGTGAATGGGGGCTATTGCACTATTCAGAAATGAAGAAATTCTTAAAAATTCTTCTTTTCCGAAACCGCTGGTTAGAATTTGAAATAATTTCACAGAGATTTCCTTGGATGACCCTTTTCAAAAAATTGTTCGTGAAATTTTGATCTGTCAAGAAATGTGGCTCTGGTGAATGGTGGCTACTTGCACTATAGGGAAATGAAGAAATTCTTAAAAGTTCTTCTTTTCTGAAACCGCTGGTTAGAATATGAAATAATTTCTCAGGGATGTTCTTTGGGTGACCCTTTTGAAAAAGTGTTCGCGAAATATGATAGGTGAAGAAACATGGCTCTTGTGAATGGGGGCTACTTGCACTGTACAGCAATTAAGAAACTCTTGAAAAAATTCTTTTGTGAAATTGCTGGTCAGATTTTGAAAGGACTTTTACAGGTGACCTTTTGAAAATTACTTGGCAAAATACTAGTGATGATTTTGTTTCCAGTGTTTCAAATCCTCAAAAGAAAATGGCTATGGTCCTCTCAAAAAATCAGGTAAGCGATCCAGGGCCATCTTGGCCCTCTTGTTTAGCTCACCTGAGCACAACGTGCTCAAGGGGAGCTTTTAGGATCACTGGGTGTCCGATGTCCGTCGTGCGTCGTCAATAATTCTTTAAAATCAACTCCTCCTAAACCGCTGGGCCAATTTTGGACCAAACTTGGCTGAAATGTTCCTTGGGAGGTCCTATTTTAAAAAATTATTCACAGAAATTATTCACAGAGTTTGATTCCGTCAAAAACTCTGGTTGCCAAGGCAACCAAATGGTCAGATTTTAAAATGATTTCACAGAGATGTTCCTTGGATGACCTCTTTCAAAAACTGCCTGTGAAATTTTGATCCGTCGAGAAACATGGCTCTGGTGAATGGGGGCTTCTTGCACAATACAGAAATAAAGGAATTCTTAAAAATTCTTCTCTGAAACGGCTTGTCAGATTTTGAAATAATTTCAAAGAGATGTTCCTTGGATGACCCTTTTCAAAACTTGTTCGCGAATTTTTGATCCGTCAAGAATCATGGCTCTGGTGAATGGGGGCTACTTGCACCATACAGAAATGAAGAAATTCTCTGTGAAATTATTTCAAATTCTGACCAGCAGTTTCAGAGAAGAAAAATTCTTCTTCTCTGAAACCGCTGGTCAGAATTTGAAATAATTTCACAGAGATGTTCCTTGGATGACCCTTTTCAAAAACCATTCGAGAAATTTTGATCCGTCAAGAACCATGGCTCTGTTGAATGGGGGCTACTTGCACTATAGGGAAATGAAGAAATTATTAAAAACTTTTTTCTCTTAGACCGCTGGTCAGATTTTGAAATAATTTACAAAAGTGTTCCTTTGGTAACCCTTTTTAAAAGGTTATCATGACATTTTGATTCGTCAATAAACATGGCTCTGGTGAATGGGGGCCTCTTGCACTATATGGCCATGAAGGATTTTTAAAAAAAATTATTCTCTGAAACGGCTGATCAGATTCTAAAATAATTTCACAGAAATGTTCCTCAGTTGACCCTTTTCAAAAATTGCTCGAAATATTTTGATCCATCAAGAAACATGGCTCTGAAGGCTGTGGGCTATTTACACTATACAGATATGAAGAAATTCTTAAAAATTCTTCTTCCCTGAAATGGCTGTTTAGATTTTGAAAAAAATGGCTATGGTCCTCTAAAAAATTCAGGTGAGCGATCCAGGGCCATCTTTGCCCTCTTTTTTTTTCTGTTGAAAAGTGTGCGCAACTTTGCATAGACGCAGCTACGCCCTGAACGTGATCTGGTGCGAGCTGTAAAGAAGAAGAGGCAACAACTTGATGACAAATGACAAGGTACTATCCAGATCCTCTGTAGTCACCAAGAAAACACTAAGAGGGTGAGGAACTGAAATTGTGAAGCATCCTGCATATTCTCTAGACCTAGCATTGTGCAATTTCTGGCTTTTTCCGAGAAATGCCCCGCTTGACATCACCTTACACTGACAAAGTGACTGTAGATTACACAGTAGTGCAAACATTTCACTTTTTATCTGTCGAATAATAAAAGTATGATTTATTAAAGTATCTATGGTAAAAAAATCAAGATAAGCTCATTAATAAAAAAGTTCTGAAACTTTACCGGATACTTATCGAACACACCTCGCGCATATCTTCTATATTTTTTTTAGGCCATGTTGTACGTTCATACTTTATGAAGTCTGGTAAAAGTTATTGTCAAGATAATTTTTCAATACTTTTTGGTGTATTGTTGTAACAATAAACCGCATTCAGAAAGATCTATTGGGATTTTATGAGCCACATTTCGCCGCCAGTCTTAGATTTGATAATATCTCTGTAAAATATGTCACATAGTCAAACATACGAAAAAAGCATGTGCACACAAACGGCGCGCTCTAAACATCCTTCCCGAATCCCAAAGCCATATCCATCAACCATTGGTAAGAACATTCTTGGTCTAAATCTGAAAAAAAAGTTTCTAAATATGAAAGTTACCATTTGGTTTAGCCAATCAGAAAGTGAAAATCACAACAGTAAAATAGTTCGCGCGCGAAGTTTGACTGGAATCGCTAAAGAGAGCAGCATTGGTTTTTCTGGAGTATATTATATCAGCATCAGTTATAGGTTTGTCCCATGTACAGCAACTGGTCCTATTTTTCGGGATCGTTACAAAGAACCATCCTTTGTCATCTTCACAATTACCTGACATGACACCCATCAAAAACCGGCGCCTGACCATACACGATGTTCTTTGGTAAGTTTGTCCGGCTAAAGAAAAACGATTTGCAGTGACGTTAGTTATATCTTTCCAACTTGAAGCTAAAATTCTTTCCTGGGAGAACCAGTTTGTTTTGGTAGACCCTGCCCCGTTGAATAAGACATACTGGACTTCAATGTGAAAACGGTTGTATACAGAAAATAGAACACGTGATACATTCAAGGATTCCCATTGGTTAATGTCATTGTCACGGTAATGAAGAAGATTACATGGCATTTGATTCGTTGCATCTTTTAGACATGAGCTGTCATTGTGTGATCTGGAACCTATTCTCCATGCATAAAATACCGCTTTTACATTTTCTTTCCCCCGGAAAACTTCTTTCCCGCATTTTCTTTCGCCTATTTCGCTCCATACTCCATTCGGTTGACATTTGGTCACCACAGTTGGAAAGTCGTATGTTTTTATCACTCGCCAAACTGGTTTGCAATTTACTAACACTTTTGATCCCACAGAATTCATGTTTCCTGTGAACGTCATTGTGCGAGCAAAAAGCAACTTCTCACATTCTTCGACAGAATATGTATATGAACCAGCCTTGTTTTTTGAGCACTTTTCAGTCAAAGAACAACTGCAGTCATGACTTTCCTTCTGTAACGATAGAAAATATAAAAGGTATATAATGTTACTCGCTCCGTTTAAGTCTTTCCTAAACAACAAACTTTGGACTAGACCAAATTGAAAGCATTTGCAGACGACAATTCAACTCTTGCTGAAAAGATTATTTCTGTCTATGATATGGTAGAAAACATTGTGGGAAAAGGAGAAAAGGCTGGTTACCAGCATTTCTCCTTTTCCCACAATGTTTTCAAAGGCTACTATCCCAGACCCGTAAAAACCAGGGATTGTTTGGGAAAGGGTTAAGTAAAAAAAAAAAAAACACACACACACACAGACTTTATAATGAGTAGAAATCGAACAAAAATTGTAGTATAGTGCCTTTATTAATTCACGAATGAGAATTCAAAACTGTGCCAAAATTAATTCTTTACTCCACTCCTGGCGAAGATAGCGTTAAAAAATTGTGAGAAAAAGACAAACTGCTAGTCACAACTCTTACTCAGTTACAGGCATGCCGCAATGCTTTCTACAGTATAAGAAAACTACAGCTCATTTGTCCCAATTTCGAATTTGTTCACTTTAGGACCTTTCACGTAGGAAGCGTCGATTTAGTGTTTGAGATAAAGGTTACAGTTTTGTTCTTACTCAATTTTCACATCTTAAATCGAACTCTTGTGAGGATGCCATCGTCACAGGTATGGCTGTCCTAGCATCAAAATACTTTAGCTATGACAGAAAAACGAATTGCACGTACAGTGGAACTACTTCTGCCAGTATGTATTCACATGTACTTAATATATTCATTTATAACCATTAACCAGACTTTGGAGGAACTTTTCGTGGTAAAAACACCCGAGTCCTAGCCTAGTGCTAGTAAAACAAAGGGCATGTATGAACATGCAAGGTGTCACCGTGCTATAACAAAAATGATGTTGAAAGCGGCGTACAACACTATGTTATCATGTATTCAACCTACATCAAGATAACTGAACCGAACAATACAATGTTTTAAAGATCCCAAGGAAAGGTGCTTTTGAAAACATTGTTGGGAAAGGATAAGGGGTCGGTATAACCGAAACCAGCATTTTCTCAGTTTTTCCACAATGTTTTCTATCCTTTCAAAGACAACCCTCATTATTTGAAGCACATTTATCAGCTATGCTTTCAGTTCGAAACAATCTACAGTTTTGTAGTCTTGTAAAGAATTAACCTCCACTCATGTCGATTATCCGTACTTTACAATCGTGTTTTCGAAGTTGCTGCAAAATTATTTCATATTTCAAACTTAAAGGAATGATTCAGGCGCTGTTAAAAAATCTGCAAATCGTATCAATGGACTGGATCGAAAATTTTTGCAAATGGTATAGTGTTCTGCCTGTAAAAACCCCATCGTATACCATAATTGGAGTGCAACACACGAAAAGGGTCATTCGGACATTTGCGTAAAGTGTCGTCTCTGATCAGCGTATGCAGTCCACACAGGCTAATCCGAAACGACACTTTCCGATTTTATGTGATTTTCTGTTTTACGCAAGTCTACTGTAGCACAAAATCTAATGTAGTCGTAAAGTGCCGTCTCGGATTAGCCTGCGCGGAATGCGCAGGCTAATCCGAGACGACACTTTACGCAAATGTCCGAATGCACCTTTTCGCGTGTTGCACTCCAATTATTATTGTTCAATAAGTTTGTCGACAATATAGAGCCATATTGTAGGACGATACCTCTTTGTGAGGATGCCTCCCATGTTTGCAGAAATCCTGTAAGGTCGATCTTCATTGTAAGGTACCTTTACATCCTTCCTTTTCCATTCGCCTAAGCTTTGACTTACTGTTCTACGCAAATACATGTAACTCTTACCTTGCTAAATAAATAAAATGAGAGTTTAAATTCGATAGTAAAAAACCCAAGTGGTGCTATTTCAAACTTATTTTAAGGAAATACTATTGGACAGTGTAGATCCAATATCACACTGCACGTTTGTGCATATTCGTGCTCAGCGGCCTAAGGGTTAGTTTAGTTTAAACATATTTTATTCAATATAATATTTACATACATGATACTGTTCTGGTAAGTAAAGTTACGTGAAAAGGATTGGAACGAAAGCTACTAGCTTATAAAGTTCCTCTCCTGTGAGTCACGTTAATATCAGATGTTTAACAATATAAGAAATTGCAACAAAATGGTCAACTCTGTATGTGTGGGTGTGTTTGTGTGCGTGTGTGTGTGAGAGAGAGAGAGAGAGAGAGGAAGAGAGAGAAGAGAGGGAGGCGTGGAGTGCCATCAGCAAATACTAATATTCAGATAATACAATTTTTTTAAAAAGAAAACGTGATTCAACTTCTAAAACGGTCAGTGTCAACAATGTATGAGTGAACCGCTGAAAATATTTTTTCGTTATCTGCAAGACTGAGGGTCTCATCTCCAAAAAGAAGTGTGTGCAGGCTTACTGAGGAAATTTCTGATACGCTTTGAAATAAAGTGTCTCTAAAATCACGATAGTATCTGCAATCAAAGAAATAATGCTGATTTGATTCGATTTCGCCACAAGCACAAAGAGGAGAATCGATTATGTTTCTGAAATAAAGGTGTTGATGAAGTGAACTACATTTAGTTCGGAGCCTAGTATGAATAACTTGAATCCTCCTCTCACCAAAGAAATATTGCTTATTCGGAATTATTTTCTCTCTATTGATGTAACGTTTAAATGCTGAAAGGGAGTCCAGATTTCTAATATCAACGGGTAGAACATTCCAATCAGTAATAGCCGAGGGTAGAAAGGAGTTAAGATACAGAATAGTCCTGCAAGCTATATTTTGTAGATTGTGAGGATCTCTTAGGCTTTAGGATGAAGTACTTCCTATTGTATAAGGGACTAAAGAATTTAAATAAGAAGGGGACAGTCCATTTACCATTTTAAAAAACAATATAAGTTTGTGCTTATATCTTCTTTCGCTAAGTGTTTCCCAACCTGACTCCTTATTAAGCTCCGTTAAAGACACAAGTTTACTGCATCCAGTAACAATTCGTGCAGCCTCGTTTTGTACTTTTTCAATTTGATCTTTCTGGTATTGCGATAGATTCATCCAAATAACATCTGCATATTCAAGAATTGGACGAACAAAAGAAAAATATATTGTCTGTAAGGATTTTCGATCTAGTTGTATCTTTAGACGTCGCATAATTCCAATTCTCTTCCATGCCTTGGTTAAAGACTGATTTACATGGTAATCCCAGGAACCATCATTAGAAATGAAAATACCGAGATGCTTATGAACCTGAACAGATGGAATTCCAACACCAGACATAAAAAGCTCAGGGTGAACAGGTTTGTTACGTTTGCGAGATATTATTAGAGATTCTGATTTTGAGGGATTAAATTTTACAAGCCACTTATTTGCCCAATCTGTAATTCTGTTGATGTCTATTTGTAAAATAGCACCGGTTGTATCAGGATCACCTACAACCATGGATAAACTGGTGTCATCTGCAAATAGGTTTATGTTGGACTCAATATCATTTACTATGTCATTAATGTAGACTAGAAATAGAAGAGGGCCGAGAATAGATCCTTGAGGGACGCCCGCATTAATAGAACTTAAGTCTGAGACAGCACCAGGTAGAACAACCCTCTGATACCTATTTGAGAGGAAGTCTGAAAACCACGAGAGAAGTTTGCCACCTATTCCAGCTTTGTGTAACTTATATAGAAGACCTTTGTGCCATACTTTGTCAAAGGCTTTACTAATATCAAAAAATATAACTCTTAATTTCTAGTCCTTCTTCCAAAGCTTTGCAAATTTTATCGTATAGAAATACAACTTGGTTGACGGTCGAGTCTCCGGGTAGAAAGCCTGATTGAGAAGGTGTAAAGTAATTACTATCGTTTAGGTGATTAAAGACATGTTTGAATATTATTCTTTCAAATACCTTTTCCATGGTATTTAATAGAGACACTGGTCGGTAATTAGATGTAATAGCAGAGTCACCACTTTTAAAGATGGGACACACATTGGAAATTTTCCAAGAAGAGGGAAATATACTTGTGTTCAAAGACTGGTTATAAATTTGACTCAGAGGATTGGATATTTGAAGTGCTACTTCCCTTAAAATATGATTATTGATACCATCTGGACCAGATGCCTTACCTAGACGGAGCGTCCTTAAAACATCCAACACTTCAGCGGGGGTAATTGTTATTGAATCTAAAGAGTTATCATTAATTTCATTTTTATCATCCGGGACACTGTTAGCTGAGTCGTCAATAGTTGATTGTTTGGTAAAATATGAATTTAAAACGTTAGCCTTTTCGTGTTCATCAACAACGATTGTATCCTTAGTTTCGTCCATCAATGGAGGTATAGAGGAAGACGACGATGGGGCTATAAACGATTTCAAGACTTTCCACCAATCTCTCGCCGTAATGTTAATAGATCGTAATTTCAGTGCTATATCATCCAGGTGGTCTTGCTTTCTTTGTCGAATGAGAGCAATCAATTAATTTCTTAAAGCTTTAAATTTGGACCAGTGATGTGGATTGTTTGTACGTTTGGCTTTATGATATGCTCTTTTCCGTTGCCTAATTTTTCTTTTTATTGAACTATTAATCCATGGAGGTTCATGCGGATTAATAACTAAATTACTTTATTTGGAATGCAGAGCTTTGCTTCTTTAGTTAATATACCAGTAATATTTTGTGTAAAAGTATCGATGTCATTATCTTGCAGTTGATCCCAATTAACATTTTCAAGAGTATCTCTTAATTTGTTATAGTCACCTTGTTCATATTTCCATATGGTACGTTTGAAAGTTTTATATTTAGGTTTTAAGAAATTAAAAACAGCAAATATTGGACAGTGATACCTTATATTAAGATCAAGACATGGTTCACCTACACCAGTAGTTAGAATGGAATCTTTGTTTGTTACAAAAATAAGGTCAATTATAGTTGCAGAATTTTCGGTAAAATGGGTAGGTTCCTCAATACATTGTCATACCAAACTGCTTACAAATTGATTCTACCTAAGGGTTATCAATGGTAGAGAAGAAGCAGTCCGAAAACATAGTGAAAATACATGATAGTGGTGGTACACAGTGTTTTCCCGCTTACCCGCCATGGTTTTTAACCTCTCAGAGAGAAATCGTACTATGTGAGCCATATTGAGTTATGTCGTCTGCAACTGATTTCAGTTTTGACTGATATGAAATTTGTTGTACACGTATTCTGTTTTCTCTTCTCTCCGTTCACCTAAGCGGAAATAAGGTCACCAAATGAATGATTTCAGAACTTTAAAGACTAAAAATTTTCATAAAATAATTAACTATAAATTCTGAATAAAACTTTTAACTTCCAATACACGTATTTACAAAGAATTGTTTGGAAAGGTTCGGCCCGAGGACGTTAAAACCTACCTCGACAATCTGGGTAGTAGAAGCTTTCTGATTCGTCCGTTCATTTGTTTGGTTATTATGCCGGTCGGTAAGGGCTGGTGAATATTCCACACTCCGGTTCAGACGGACTAGCATATTCATATAGGATGGGTAATGAACCGATGTGAACCACTCGAGTCGACAATTATTAGTTTTTTTTTGTAGGAAACGTGAACAAATATAAAAGTAGAAATGTAAAATAGTCTACAACAACAGAAGTATGGGCATCAAAGAGAAAATTACAAATGATCACCACCGACAACAACAACTCGTATAAAATTAAATCGACAATTGACTCCAAAACTTCATAAATAAAGGGTTGTTAGACGATGTCTAAACAGTGGGTTCCTTGCAGTGTTTACATAAAAACTGGCTTTGTCGCCGGACGACTCTGACGTCTGTACAAAACTGAAGATGGACCCAATGGTCGCACCTGTCGCACTTGGCCCAGTTGATGACTTTTTTGCTCGTAATATCGTTAAAATTTGGGGGAATAAACATGCCACACACACAACATGGAATATCACTGTCATCGTTAGTATCCGGAATATCGAGACTTTGGGCTGGTGAAAGCTGTTGATAACTATTGAATATTCCATTACTGACTCCGCTGGTAGAGGGTCTAACACTTGATGACTTCGTCTGCTTTGGTTTTTGAAGCTGCACATCGTATCGGGTCAGTTCCCCCAAGTATTCGTCTTCTGTTATTGCTCTTCCACTCGGCTTTGGCTTTGCGTTGGCTTTCTTTCCCTTGCAACATCTGCATTAGGGGCTATCAGAAGCAGAATCCCGTGACTGTTCCATCTTATTTTTTTAGAAATTCCCCCACGGCTTCTTTCCCGGACTTGACGGCTGCTATCTTTCTAAAAGCCTCACATGGAAACATGGTTTCTTTTGATTTTATGTTCCTATTGAAGAGATATATGCCCGTTTTCCTAAACGCTGCCTGTATGTTGGGTGGGCTCATAGCTCTCAGGTAAGACTTACATGCGAACGTAGCCATCTGATATCTTGTAATTACCTGGCCTATGTTTCTCTGCATGAAGTTGGCACATTCTTGGTAGAAGTATTTCTTAAAGGGACCAAAAACCGCTATATCATGCAGGACATGTAACGTGTCTCTCCATGGCCCATTCTATTAACATAGATGATGTACGAAAGGCATGTCCATCAAAAAGAAGGAGGACTGGATCTTCCCTGGTACCCCAACCAACGATATATGGAAGAAAGTGGTTGGACAGATAATCTTTAAATATTGTAGCATTTGCCCATCCAGAGTCTGACATCACTGCCTGTGTCCCTGTCGTAGCTCCTTTAAGCAGCTCTTCTTTCTATCGCTTTCCCTTGAATACAAAGAATGGAGGCAACGAATTTCCAAGGGCGTTAGCGCATCCTATCAGCGTAACGGTCGAGGACCTTGGTGAAGTAACTGACTGTGGTTTACTACCAGGATTTGCAATGACATTCGGTGGGCGATGATCAGGTTAAAGACCAGTCTCGTCCACATTGTAGATGAGGTGTGGCTTCTCATGCAGATCGTATTTTTCCATAATCCCTTCCAGATTACGGAAGTAATTATCAACAGCCTCTGGCGTTGCAGACTTAGCTCTGGCCGTATCGAGTTTTCTCGGTGAAAAAGAGGCTCCTGAGGCTAGTCGGTGATTCCACCTCCTTACGAAAGAATACAACCAGTTGTTACTCGGTAGCTTCCTCTCGCTCCTCCGCCTTAGGTCATACATTAGTTCTCCTGCTAAATGCTAGAACTGGCGGTTTGAAAACCCATATTCCAGCTGTGCCATAACCTCTTCTGCATGGAGAGAGTGACCGGTCCTGATGAATGGCGGCTTATTCTGACCGGAGACAAAGACCGATGGTTTTTTGGCCTGCTGCCTTAAATTACGGATATCGCCAGAACTCGTACATCTAGATGCTATGACTTGGTTTATTATGTCAAACAAACTTGACTCTTATAAATGTCGTTGTATTATTGAAAGAAATTGAAATAATTTACTTCATATAATGTCTATGTCATTGACAAACCCTACATTTACTCATTAATTAGTGCCCCACTCACAAACTTAAAATGCATTTTCTTGAAAAATAAGGCTGGTGACCTACTTGTTTTAAGCCTGATTCGTTTAGTTTAGTACCTGAATTTTATTTATAGAAAAAAGGAAGAAAAAACTGAATGTTAGAATATTTAAAATAAATCAGACTTAAAAGATGCCCTTTGTTTGTTTGTTTTTTTTCCCAAAATAAGTGTTTTAGACTTAAGTTAATGTTTTTTTTTCTTTAAATATTGATACGCAGTCTACTCTAAATTATTTTTTTCATTAAATTTGATCTTTAACCAATACAATAAGATAAAATTTGCTTATAATTGTTGTCATTTAAAAAATTAGCCTACGTAGACTTAGTTTTCAAAGGTGAAATTTCATCCAGAACTGTCGCAATGCAGTGTGTATTAAAAGAAATACTCTTAGAATTTTCCCAAAGCCGGTAACCCCCTCTTTTTATCTCATATTTTTGTAAATTAGATAATAAACTATCACCAAACAAAGTTTCATGAAATTCTGAAAGTTATGAAAAAATTGTTAAACTGTAGCGATCGTCTTTAATATCTAAAAGAAATATGACAATGACCATATTTACATGTACCTAGTTTTAGATCGCAGAGAAAACCTCCATAAAGCTTAAATTTACTGCGAAGTTATATTTTGCACGAAATACATCGAAATTTATATGCTATCGTAAAATAGAGCCTCTTCAGCAACAACACAGGATGGCTATCGCGACATACATGTATCTCAACTTAAAATATGATTCATAGCGGAATAATTTGATAACAGTTGTTTTAATGAACATTGGCGAGTTCTGGTTGGCTGAAAAAAAAATTCATAGCTCCATGAAAAAAAATTCACCTTGTGCCGGAACTACTTTTGCTGAAAGTTACTTATGCAGGTCCTACACGCTGCTTTGCTCATTTACTTTTGTTCAGTTGGTTAATTTTCCGTATTGGGGATCTGAAAACTGCTTCCCTATAGTATTCTTGCACCATAAAAATATGAGTGGAAGGGGCTTAAGAAGCTCCAACACTAGACTTAAAACTAAAGAAAATGAATGCAGTTTGACTTATTTCGAGGGTGTTTGTTGTCTGTAATATTAAATGATAACGAATGAAGAGGATTTTATATTTTTCATAGAGGTATGAAAAAGAAAAACCTAATCACACTTTTGTATGAAAACCGCCATGAAAAAAATAAAATTCTCTTCTTTCCTTAAATGAAGCTGTGGGCTATAGCTGGCAAATTATCTTTAAAGACGAAAGACAAAAATAATGAAAACCTCTTTTTAATGGTATATGTATTTCATTTATGGGTACGTAGCCTCTTAACGCAATTTCAGATTTTGCAGAAGAGTTTCGAAAAGACGTGAGAGAACCAGAGCATGGCTCATATACAAGACAAAAGTGTTACCTGTTCAATTTTTTTTCTCTCGACGTAAACAGATCCACGTTCCTGTATCAAATCAGTGGCGTCATTTGCGGCACCTCGGTTCAACTGGCACAATAATGACTTTCGCATGAAATTCACTGACTTACATAAAGCTCTCGATATACATTCGTCCATGCAGGCTTGAAAATTCACACCAACTATCATGGTAAGACTATCGCCGTAAAAAGTTTTTGAATAAGCCAATCCAGTCCATTCGCAAGAGATGTGCGACATTAACAGTGAAAGTACACACAGTGTAAGTACGTGAATGTTGAATTTCATTTTGATCTTCACAGTTATTTTGCAACTCTCTATTCACGTTCGTCAAGACATGCATGATGGCTATAATAAAAGAAATACATGTACATATTGTTATGCTACTTATAATAGCAACTTTATTTAACCCTTTACCAAACGACAACATTTTAGACTGGTCCAAATTGAAAGCGCTTGCAGACAACAAAATAAACGTAACTCAAAAATCGAAATTTGTTTCGATCAGGATAGAAAACATTGTGGGAGAAGGAGAAAATGCTGATGATAAGCATTTTCTCCTTTCCCCGCAATGTTTTCAAAAAGTTTCTATCTCAGGGAAGTAAAAAACAGGGTTTGTTTGGTAAAGGGTTAACTAGGCTTACATCTAAAACATAATCGTAGTATGCAAACCCGTAAACTTCCGTGACTAGATCAACATAACTTTTAAAAAATGAAAGAAAAATAAAATTCAGATTATTTGCCGTGATTATCACCTTTTGCAGACGTTTTGTTCTCTTATTGCTACGTCCAAGGTTTGAAAACATTGTGAAAAGAAGAAATTGTTCGTAACAAGCAACCTCTCCTGGTGTCTCTGTACTTTTCAATTCCTGAATAACCATAAAAGTAATCTCAATTTTGTGACCGCTGTTTGTCTGCACTGTTTCAGCGAAGCGGACATTGTCGATCGATGATCAGACAGCACGTTATTTTTGTTTTTTGCTGTCTGATCTTGATCTACGCTGGCTGTAAACAAAACTATACTAACGAATAGTGCTGTCAGGGTTAATGTCGATTCCCTACATTTTGCTCATTATTTTGGAAGTCGTCTGTTGTATATCTATTTCCGAAAGTAAGTCTATTTGAACACACCCGTCGAGGTGGCGGGAAGCAAGTTGCAGGTTATCTGTTTCGCCGTTATGCTGTAATCTGTTCATGAGCCACGCTCTTAATGCATATACGTGATGCGATATACTAAGCAAGCACTAAATTACTAATGAATCAGTTTCGCTAACAGTCGACGTGGATCAGTGGAAATCGATATTTGACGAATCAGATCATCGCATTTATTCTACCCGATGTGCAGTCTTGTGGTCAGCAATTTAGGCTTCCTTGCGACATTTGCAAGGATTTCTGATCAGTGCTATATATTACACAATGCATTACTATTAACGCAACGCCCCGTCCCCCTTTCCCCCCTCTTTTAAAAAATTTTGAAAGAAACAAAATATTTGAAAGTGGACAATAAAGGTAAAATTAAACCTAATACACTAATAAGACTTGGCCATACAGAAATTGGTCGATAACGAAACGGTTTGGCTAAGGTCAGCATGACCTAGATCGACACATTTTGCAGATGCGTTAAGCCCCTATTCCACATATGGCTCTTTTTTCGTATTATATTTATTTTTTAACAGATTTTAGACTGGTTCTAATTGAAAGCGTAAGCAGACGACAAATTACGTAGTAAATGCAGAAAGAAAATTTGTCTTTGTAAGTAAACAAAATAATGTATATTATTATCAGCATTTTCTCCTTTTCCTCACAATAATTTGAAAAGTCTCTTTCCCTGTGGTCATTAAAAACTCTGCGTTGTGTGATAAAGGATTAAAACTGAAAGATAGTAAGAAACATACGTAGAATAAAAAAGTATGTAAATTTATAAATATATATATATATTTTTTTTTTTTAAATTTTGTGTGATGTGAAAAATCTAAATACCCACCTTAAAGGTATTTCGGGGAGTTTACATTAGATTTCTACTCTTTCTCTGCTGTACGGGTATAATAAGCCCATAAACAACCTGGGTATGTTATGTGCCGTAACAAGTATGAGGTCTCTCCCTCTCTGGAGAACGTATCTCTGCTTGCTGGCAAGTGATAATTGGTTTCTTCAAACATAATGACAATTATGTAATATTTACAAAAGAAAAATCGTTTCCCTTGAACCCTTAGTTACAAAAATAATATTTTCTTGTTTAAACGGCCATGAGAAAGGAGACGTTCGAAAAACACCGGGGAAAAAGGAGAAAGTGCAGGTCGATGTTTTCTAACCTTCTATAGACAATTTAGACCATTTAGGCCTAATTCGCATTAAAATTGTTGCCTACCAATGCTTTCAATTTTTACAACAATTGATTTGTGGATTTTGTCGTTTGGTAAAGTGCTACCTGCAACGTAAGCGCAGATAGAATCTGTCATTTTACAGACAGTTTGTCTATCTCTTTACCAAACAACATATTTATAGGCTGGTCCAAATTCAAAGCATCTGCAGACGACCATATAAATCTGATTGGAATTTGATTCGGGAATGGTAACAAAACATTGTGGGAAAAAGAGAAAATGCTGGTTACCAGTATTTTCTCCTTTTCCCTCAATGTTTTCAAAATGCTTCTACCTTAGTGTCGTCAAAAGTCGTCACTGATCGTAAAGAATTATTTCAGGTTTGTTTTTTCGAGCATTTTTTGTTTTTGGCCAGCGGAGGATTTGGCCAGCTAAATCTCATGTTTACAGACGGACGAACGGACAGACAGACAGACAGACAGACAGACAGACAACAGAAATATTTTGAAAAGATTGTCATTGAAGGAGATATTGCAGGGGGTTGGGAATTTCTCATTAGCTGTCACAGTCTGTTTGGAGGTATGTGTCAGCAAGTTAATGCAAGTAGAATATTTATATTTTTTGCATCTAAATTAGGGTTTGAAATCATTTGCTTCAATCTCTTTTGCAGGAGGAACCTCGTTGATCGTTAGTACCCCTTTACCAAACGATGAAATTATAGATACATGTATGTTCAATTAGAAAGGATTTGCAGACGGCAAATTTAAATATGTCTCGATGTAAGAATTTCTCTATTTAAGGAGAAAAAAACCTTGAAGCGGGATAATTCTGCTTCGGGCATTTTTCCTTTTCCCATAAGATTTTCAAAAGCTTTCTTCGTTCAGGTCATTAGAACATGGAATTGTGTGGCACAGGATTTATTATAGAGAGGAAACACGACAAACTGGTGGTTTTGTAGTCTTTGAATTGTCATTGAAATGGTATAGCTAGTCAGAAGTGGTATTACTTTCAAATTTAGAAAAAAAATGGAGAATAAGACATGTATGATGGCTATAATAAACAAAAATTGTATATTCGTTATAAATATATAGAACGTTCTGAAAAATGTTTGGTAAATAAGAATAAATTTTTGTATAGCACTGACGCAAAAAAAGTAGAAAAATAGGAAAACAATTATATTAGAAAACAAGAGAGGTAAACTGGCGTCAGATACACCCGTCCCAACGCCATTTGACGAGGAGGTATAATAACCCGAAAGGACAGCTAATGCAAAATCAAAGGACTCATAGTCCTGAGAGTCGCCTGATGGGTAATGTGTAAGTAGTTTTCACCTTTATTAAATTTCCGAAGGTAATATATTACAAACGTTCAAGATACAAGATAATGTAACCAAAAGAAAGTATTATGCAAGCACAATTTCTGAGTTGTGGAACGCTCTAATCCTAAATTCACTCACATAAATATAAAAATCCACATGAAAAAAAAAAAAAAATGTGGTGAGAATCAAAATTTAAAGTTCAAAGACTTAATATTTGCTAGAATTGGCGCACCAGTCTATTTCATGATATTTATTTACCGCACCTAACTGAATTTTGGGCGTACACTGACGGTAGCTTCTTACTTGCGAGACTGTACGTCGGTCCAAGGTGCTAATGTATAATTATCAAACAATTCTCACTAAGTATTCTCAACAATTGGTCTAAGTGTCCAGTAGAAAAGACGCTTTTAGTTGAAAGTACTTTTAAGCATGTCCGCAAACTTCTGCAGTTCACGACCACTTACATCAGACTGGCAAATTACACTTTCAAGATTTCTCTGTGTAAAGCCCTCGTCACACCATACTCTAGATCTTAGAACGTCTTACCCCGTCATGATCTGAAAACGTGTTGCGGTCGGGGTAGGACTTGTAATTTTGGCCTGATAATATCTGAATCCACTGTCTCACTAAACCTTATCTAAGAAAGTCTTACCCCGATCAACAAAATCGTAAAACGGGTTGCGGTCGGGATACGATGTATAATTTCAGTCGGTAAACGCGCTTCCAATTGATGACCTACTGCATCGCGTCTATAATAGGATCAAAGTAAGGTAGATCCGTTTGTAGTACGCCCATCTCGTTTTAAGTTCGTTGTTACTCCGTCTAGTTACAGGACGGAATGGACGACAACAAATTTTGAGCAAACTCAAAGTTTCAGAGCACCTTTCACGTCCTAACCCGTCCATTAAGTCCGAACACAGGTTTCAGGAGGCAGGACCGTAGGAAGCAATTTGGAGGGGGGGGGGGGCAAAATTTTCAGAATCGGCTTGTCGTTCGGATTTGACATATACTGCGTTTTGTAATGCAGTTTAAAATAATCCACCTACTAACACTTGGGACCAAAATGGATGGAAATTCGTTCAACAATGTGGTGAATCATGAGATTTGGAGAAAAAGTAAAGCGAAAAATCACACTGAATTAAATGTACGACAAAATAAACGTGACTGAATATTTGATTTTTTTTATGGAGAGTAGAAAACATTGTGGGAAAAGGAGAATACGCCGGTTACCAGCATTTTCTCCTTTTCCCACAATGTTTTTTAAGGTTCATGTAAAGTGTTTATTTTGCTTAATTTCATACGTCAATAATTCTGTAATTATTAAAATTTGTCCAGGAAAACCATATATCAAATTAAAGCTCTAGATGAGTACAAGCTGTTTTACATAATTATACCTACTGGCCTTGCATAATAAAACTAAAACATTGCAGAAAAAGATGACATCGTTTAAAACCTACAAAATAATAATGACATAACAAAATTGCTTAAGTTTTGGAGAAAACATAGGCTATGGTACATACCAGGTACTGCTACTACCAAAAATCCTATAGTTTCTTTAAAAAGGCACATATTTAAGTCAGAAAGTTTGACATTTTTCCCTTATTGAATTGTCAACCATGTTTGACCTACTTTGTTTTAGTAACAGGTATGGTGTCTCCACAGGATCAAAATGTACAAGTGGTTGTGCATGATAAACTTTCATTAGTAATTTTAGATAATAAAACAAATAAAAATGACCTGTACAAGTGAAATGTCCATGTCTACGTCCAAACCCTTTCTCAAAAACAGCAGTTACAAAAGGTGTCACCAGTCTGGTAGATAGGATTAAGGTGTCACCAGTCTGGTAGATAGGATTTAGAATCAATTTTTGACATAAGCATTTTTTTCATTGTTCTTTTTGTGTGTGTGATGGGGTAGTGGGGTGCTGTTTTTGAGAAAGGGTTTGTAAGTGGACATGGAAATTTCACTTGTACAGGTCATTTTTATTCTAAAATTATTACTGGAATAAATTGACCTGAAATTGACCTTTATGCAAAGAGTAATTAAAACCTGAATATTTAAACCATCTGGTATAATCGGACTGTACGGAAACTGTTATCGGTAAATGTCGGGTTTGACCCTTACTGCGCCTTAGTCAAAATAAAACGGTTTTGCGGATGGCATAGATTAAGATCAGGCTGCATAGAAAGTGCATCATAGATCTAAGTCACCCACCATGTATTACCAATTTAAACCAACAATATAATGGTTATTTCAGGTATTTCAAGTATTCTTTGAAAACACTATAAATCTATTAGCAGCATAAAGAGTTTAGAAACATGCACATAGTTCCGCATGCAGACGACATTAGCCGGAGCCAAGTTAGAACAATAAATCAAGCGTGTAATATATGGTAATTGAGGTCATTTATTTCATGTCAATTTGTTCAGGTAATACATTGTACTAATGAAAGTTTATTACACACAACCACTTGTACATTTTGATCCTGTGGAGACACCATACCTGTTACTAAAACAAAGTAGGTCAAACATGGTTGACAATTCAATAAGGGAAAAATGTCAAACTTTCTGACTTAAATATGTGCCTTTTTAAAGAAACTATAGGATTTTTGGTAGTAGCAGTACCTGGTATGTACCATAGCCTATGTTTTCTCCAAAACTTAAGCAATTTTGTTATGTCATTATTATTTTGTAGGTTTTAAACGATGTCATCTTTTTCTGCAATGTTTTAGTTTTATTATGTAAGGCCAGTAGGTATAATTATGTAAAACAGCTTGTACTCATCCAGAGCTTTAATTTGATATATGGTTTTCCTGGACAAATTTTAATAATTACAGAATTATTGACGTATGAAATTAAGCAAATAAACACTTTACATGAACCTTAAAGGCTTCTTTCTCAGGGTCGTCAAAAGTAGGGGTTGTAAGGTAATGGGTTAAAACCGTCGTTCGTGACTTGGCTTCAAACACTGTCTTAGTCTTATTTAGCTTCAAACGTCTTCGAACTAGTTCCTTTGAAGCACTTCAAATCTGCATGAAGCAGGCGAGGAACGGTGTCATGCTGTCAACGGTGTCAGTCTGTGTTTCATATCGATCTGTTCAACTCTCCATGTCTAGGCAGGAACTCTAAGACAAAACTTCTCAGCTTCGAACTGTTCCATACAGATTATTTCTGACAGAATCGTTAGATACTTTAGTCTTAACAGATATCTATGTCATCATCACAAAGGCGCAATTTATGCGTTATCTTCCATAGAAAAAAAAACTGACGAATAATTACAAAACTATATTTCGACTCGCACACCGGAACATAAGACAGGAAGCAGTACAAGGCCGGAAGTATGCTTACGTCACTCCATTTATCAGTACGATAACAATGAGAGCCTGGTTGCTACGCAACCTGGCGACTCAAAAATAGACCTAAGCAAAGCTTTCATACATGGGAAAGCTTACGTATACATGTAAGTGAACTATGTAATCACTGTCCGAAACAGTTTTCCCTAACCCGAGGGTCCAATCATGGCCAAAATTTTGATAAGCACGAACATACAGTGTTTATCTTACGTACACAAATTTGATAGCTCTCACCTACCCAGCCTTGTACATTGACCCTTTCCAGGTTTAACTCTTACTTTAACCTGTTACATAGGTTTACCCTTTACCACACAATCCTGAGTTTTATCGACCCCCGAATAGAAAAAGCCTCTGAAAACATGTGTGGCCTGGTTTCCTCACACCAGTTCTGACGCAACGGTTGCAAAAGGAGAAAAAGCTGAATACCACCTTTTTCTCCTGTTAACTCTTTACTAAATGACAAATTTATTGACTAGTCCAAATTTAAAGCATTCACAACCAACAAAATAAATGTGACTGAAAAATCAAAATTTGGTTTGGTAAAGGTAGTAAATATTGTAGGAAACGAGAAAATGCTGCTTACCAGCATTTTTTCATTTTCCAACAATGTTATCAAAAGGTTTCTACCTCAGGGTTGTCAAAACTCGTTATTGTGCGATAAAGGGTTACAACTGTTTTCAGAGGGCATTTTTTTCTTAATGGATAATGAAAAGGATTTACATCTAAAATTCAAGTAGATCTACTAGAAAAACATTTTGGCAAAAGTAAAATTCTCGCCATGAGCCATAGATCCAGAAACCCTTTGCCACACACACCCCACACACACATCAACTGGTTCAAATTGACAGCATTTGTAGACGAGAAAACGAATGTGGCAACAATAATTGGTTTGTTTTAGACTCGGGACTGTGTGAGAAGATTTAACCAAGTTGTTTTTTTAAGAGAGCTGAATATGTTAACACCCCTTGGAGCAATAATACCATGTTTTCCCGCGTTTATAGCCCAATATAAAACCTTTGGGGAGGAGCTAAACGATGTTTTCGACATTCGGCTAAACTCGGTAAACACATTAGGTAGCCGTACGGAATCAGCCGTTTAGCGACGAACGAATCCATAGGTCTCTTCGGAGCTGTGATGTCAGCGAAGCGGTGCAATACCGGCTGAGCGCTTTTACTCACTGGCTCAAAACCTCCTTGGCGAAGTGACAACCCAGTTGGAACTACAGCGATATTCAGACTGCGAGTTTGGCTCAACTACAGTGATTCACAAACTGCAAGTTTTGCATTCTACTTCGTGAGTACTGTCTGATATTTGTTGTTATTAGATCTACGTTGTTATCCAAAAGGCATTCGATTCTATTCAGTCTAAACATTGTTCAAATTACATTGTGCAACACGAGATAACTTAGCACGTCGAGTTCGATTCTGTACCTGCAACCAACCGTTAACGCTCGATCTTAGTTCAACTCTTTATCAAACAATTCCTGGTTTTTTATTACTCAGAAGAAGAAGCCTTCCGAAAACATTGTGGGCAAAGGAGAAAATGCTGCATTTTCTTCATTTCTCACAATGCTTTCTTCTCTTTCAAAGTCAAGCTTCAAATTTGAGTCACCTTTATTTTGTCGTCTGCAAAATGCTTTCAATTTCGACAAATGTTAAACTTTTTCGTTTGGTAAATAATTAACTCTTTCCCAAACAATTCTTGGTTTTTACGATGCTTGGAAAGCAGGCTTTTAAACATATTGTAGGAAAAGGAGAAAATGCTTGTAATCACATTTTCTCCTTTTCCCACAATATTTTCTACCATTTCCTAGACCAAAATCGTCATTTGAATTACATTAATAATGCCAGCAAATACTTTAATTTGGTCTGGTCACAAATTGTCGTCTGGCAAATAGTTGATACTGTTGCATCTATCTAAGCTTACACGAGCATGTGTGTCAATCACATAACGTTAACCCTTTACCAAAAATCCCTGGATTTTACGACCCTGAGATAGAAGGCTAGAAGCCTTGTGAAAAGATTGTGGGAAAAGGAGAAAATGCTGGAAACGGATACATTTATTGTATTGTCCGCCAGTGCTTTCAATTTGGACTTGTGAAAAATTTTGTCATTTGTTAAAGGGTTAAATTAAGATGAGTGCCAATACCTCTAACACCAAATCTTGAGCTTTTACAAACCTAATACTGCAGACCTGAAAACATTGTTGAACAGGGAGAAAATGCTGATAACCAGCATTTTTCTCCTTTGACCAAAATTTGTCCTCTTCAAAAAACTTGCACCAGTTTCTGAATCAGATTTGTGTTTTTTATCTGCAAATACTTACACTATTGCCAAATCTATTTTTTTTTTTTGCATTAGATCGAGTTTTTATATGGATGTAGAACTTGTCTGGTAAAGATTTAATTTGGTATACTTGAGTTCTAAAGTTTGTGATAAAAATTGAATTTGCTGATTGGTATTTGGTATTGTTGCATTGTATCGTTTCCAAAAAGAAAATAGGGAATCGTTGATTTTTAGTTTTTTTTTTTCAACATTTCAGTACATAATTTTGTAATTGACATCCATTCATTTAAAAACCTAATGACTATGAATTACATGTATATAAATAAAAGGAAATGCTGCTTATACTTTGAAAACTTCACATACAGTACCTTTAGCTGTTAACCTTTTATCACATGATCCTGACTTGATGACCCCAAGAAGGAAAGCTTTGTAATACATAATTGGCTGGTTAACACCACTTTCTCTTTTTCTGACAATGTTTTCTACCTTTCTCAAAATAATTTCAATTTATGGGTCACTTTCATTTTGTCATCTGCAGAATGATGGTTTTAACTTTTACTAGTTTGACCTTTTGTTGTTTTGTAAAGGGTTAAGGAACTAGCCAGATGATGGAAATAATGTTTGTACATGTAAAATACAAAAAATTACTAACAATTGCAGATGAAAAAGGCATGAATTAAGCATTGTTGATAGCTTTGTTTACCTTTTCAAATGGAGAATATCAATACCAGGCTGCTGAAAAAACACATTTTAGATGCAATGCAGAATCTGTCGGTGATGTACGTGCATATATTGCAACTTCAATGCTGTTCTTGTCAGAATCTCTAGCAGAAGAACTAACATTGTTAACTCAAGATCAGATTGCATATTCTGTTCGGTCTGATCTAGATCTTTACCCTCGGAATTTAAGCTAGTAAATCCTTGTTCAACAGTACTCGGATTACTGAACGTTCTCTTTTTTTCTCTTTCCAGATACAGAGGAATTCAGTTATATGATAAGTACACTTTACATTCTAAAGAATTGAAAATTGCGCTTTTTTGCGACATTTGGTTTTAATGCTGATGTAAAGAATATGTATACAGAGGTTTACACAACCTGCAGGACAAAATTTTAGACCTGTCTGAATTGAAAACATTTGCAGATGACCGTTTCAATGTGGTCCATATGAAATTATTCTTCTTAGATAGGGTAGAAAACATTGTAGGAAAAGGAGAAAATGCTGGTGAGGTCTTTATCAAAGAGAATTGAATAATTATGACGACTATTGATGGCTCTTATGTGGATTATGTGTAGTGCAAGATACCAAGTAAATGTTTGTCATTGCTTTAGATTGAGCCTTTCTTTGACACTCACCCTTATCCCTGTAGAGTTGTTATCCACTGTGTAAGTGGTTCCTGAGCATAAAGTGGCGTTAGGAAGGCAATAAATGGGATCTGTCCAAAGTGGACCAGGGAAAACTTAGTGACAGGTCTTTGAAGTTGGCTATCCATTGCACAGTCACAAACCTGGAGAGCCCAAGGTCAATAAATGTGTTGGTCAAGGAATGACCATCCAACTGTTCCTGTAGAGTGTCAGTTCAGAGGATGTTCAATCTATTGTAATGACAAATATGTTTTATTCTTGATGCTCTGCATTTCATTTATGCAGTGAGTTTGCATTATTTTGAGACCTGTAGGTTTGTTACGATCAGGTGTTTTTATGCCATGGTATGGGTTGTTGTAAGTTTTTTTATTCAGTTGTCATATCTTTAACCCTTTTCCATAGAGTGATTGTCTCTATAGGCCTGAATAACTTTAAAGAGAAAACAATCACATGTTCCTGCTTTCTCATTTCCTGACAATAGCTGAAAAAAATGTGCACTGCCAGTGTTTCTATTATAGATGTGTCTTGAGATTTGACCATATTATGTAGAGTAACTGGCTAAAACTTTATAACGGATCTGTCCAAAATCCAATCATGTCATTGAAAAATGATGGATATGGATGTGTCTAAAATTTCTTGTACGGAACTACATGATGATCTCCAATGCTTTCCATAACTATGTTACTTCCCAAGTCTTCTTTTACTTGCAGAGTCTGCATGCATGGTGAAGGGAAGAGGTGAAGCAACATTCTTATTCCATACAGTAAAGTTTTATATCAAATAATCACAAAAACATGATCTTATAAACTACTGCATGGACTGAACTTGGTGTATTCAAATGCATCATGTATTTTTCATCCTAAATTGATTTACATACAGTGACAAAAATTATATGGTATAACCCCAGCATGCATTGAAGGACGTTTAATATTTTATCTGCATATGACCATTGCTGGGATTGAACAGTCTCATGTTTTTTATCAGTATGGCTTTTACATGGATTAATTCAAATATTATATTTTACATCAGCATAGAATCAGCCTGGATCAAACCCAAGATATATTCAATTACATCATGTGCCTTTAACCATTTATCCAACAATTATATGTACACGGTGACATTTACATGAGTGTGTCCATGGCATGGATTGAATCAAGTTTAATGTTGTTATATCATGAATACCTGATCATCTTAAGGTCTTTATCAAAGGGAATTGCAAAGTTATGACAACAAATTGAAGGCTGTTATGTGGATTATGTGTAGTGCTTTACACCAAGTATATGTTTGTCATTGCTTTAGATTGAGCCTTTCTTTGACACTCACCCCTTATCCCCGTAGAGTTGTTATCCACTGTGTAAGTGGTTCTTAAGCATAAAGTGGCGTCAGGAAGGCAGTGAATGGGATCTGTCCAAAGTGGACCAGGGAAAACTTAGTGACAGGTCTTTGAAGTTGGCTATCCATTGCACAGTCACAAACCTGGAGAGCCCAAGGTCAATAAATGTGTTGGTCAAGGAATGACCATCCAACTGTTCCTGTAGAGTGTCAGTTCAGAGGATGTTCAATCTATTGTAATGACAAATATGTTTTATTCTTGATGCTCTGCATTTCATTTATGCAGTGAGCTTGCATTATTTTGAGACCTGTAGGCTTGTTATGATCAGGTGTTTTTATGCCAAAGCATGGATTGATTCAAGTTTTGTATTCAGCTATCATATCTTTAAGGCTTTACCATAAAATGCTTTGTGTTTACAGGCCTGAAGAACTTTAAAGAGAAAGGAGAAAATAATGATTACATGCAACTGCTTTCCTCATTTCCTGATAATATTTGAGAAAAGATGTGGTCTGCTAATGTTTCTTTTAAGGATATGTCTAGAATTTGACCACATTATAAAGGATAACTGGCTAGAATTTTACTTTGGATCTGATCCATGTGAAAAAGAAGTGATGGCTATGGATGTGTCTAAATGTCCGGAAACTAAAGGATGCTTTTCAGTTCTTGCTATAACTATGATACTTCCCAAGTTTCTTTGTTCTTACAGAGTCTGCATGCATGGTGAAGGGAAGAGATGAAGCACTATTCTTATCCCAGAAAGTAAAGTTTTAGATCAAATTTTCACAACAATACATCTTATAAATCATGGCATAGCCCGAATCAAATATTCTGATCAGTTATATCGTATATTTGTTATCGATAATAGTATTTACGTACAGTAGCAAAATGTATAAAGTAAAACCACAGCATGGATTAAGGCAAGTTTAATGTTCTACAACCATTTAACAATGGCTTAAATTGAACCAAATTTGATGTGTTTCATAAGTATGACTGTTGCATGGATTAAACAAAATATAACAATTTACATCAGCATAACGTCGGCCTGGATCGAACCAAGTAATTTTCAGTTATATCATGTGCCTTAAACCCTATATCCTTCAATAGTATTTACTCAGTGATAGTCACATTAGCATGATCATGGCCAGGATTGAACCAAGTTTTATATAATGTTATAACTAATACTTCTCAAAATTCTCTGTTCTTACAGAGTCTTCCTGCATGGTGGAGGGAAGAGGTGAAGCACCATTTTTATTCCAGACAGTAAAGTTTTAGATCAAAATGTTCACAAAAATACATCTTATAAACCGCGGTATATAGCCAGAAGCAAGTAGTCTCTTCAATTAAATAGTACATTTTTTTTTTTATCCATAATCATATTTATATACAGTAGCAAAATGTATAAAGTAAAAAGAACAGCATGGATTGCAGCCAGTTAATGTTCTACAACCATTTAACAATATCTTGGATTGAACTAGTAGTTTACTGAGTTTCATTTGTATGACTGATGCATAGATTATAAACAGAGATAGTTACATCAGTATGATCATGGCCAGGATTGAACCAAGTTTTATATACTTTTATAGTATATTTATATACTTTTATAGTATGAAACTTACCAAATTTCTTTTGTTTTCTGTTCTTACAGAGTCTGCATGCATTGTGAAGGGAAGAGGTGAAGCACTATTCTCATTCCAGGCAGTAAAGTTTTAGATCAATATTTTCACAAAAATACATCTTATAAACCGTGGATAGCCCAAATCAAGAACTCTTCAATTATATCATATATTTTTTATCCATAATCATATTAACGTACAATAGCAAAATGTATAAAGTAAAATCACAGCATGGATTGAAGGAAGTTAATGTTAAACAACCATTTAACTATGGCTTGAATTGAACCAAGTTTAATGTGTTTCATAAGTATGACTGTTGCATGGATTAAAACAAAATGTAATAATTTACATCAGCATAATGCAGGCCTGGATCGAACCAAGTAATATCCAATTATATCATGTGTCTCAAACCCTTTATTCCACAATAGTATTTACACAATGGAAGGTACATCAGTATTATCATGGCCAGGATTGAACCGAGTTTTGTATACCGTATAGCTGTAATACTTCCCAAAATTCTTTGTTCTTACAGAGTCTGCATGCATGGTGGAGGGAAAGGGTGAAGCACCATTCTTATTCCAGACAGTAAAATTTTAGATCAAAATCACAAAAATACATCTTATAAACCGTGGAATAGCCAGAAGCAAGTAGTGTCTTCAATTATATCGTACATTTTTTTATCCATAATCATATTTATATACAGTAGCAAAATGTAGAAAGTGAAAGCACAGCATGGACTGAAGCAAGTTAATGTTCTACAACAATTGAAGAATAGCTTGGATTGAACTGTTAGTTTCATTAGTTTCATATGTATGACTGATGCATAGATTAAACAAAATATAACAATTTACATCAGCAAAACGTCGGCCTGGATCGAACAAGGTAATATTTAGTTATATCATGTGTCTTGAACCCTTTATCCAACAATCATATTTACACAGAGATAGTTACATCAGTATGATCATGGCCAGGATTGAACCAAGTTTTATATACTGATATAGCTATGATACTTCGAACCAAGTAATATTTAGTTATATCATGTGTCTTAAACCCTTTATCCAACAATCATATTTACACAGTGGTAGTTATATCACTATGATCATGGCCAGGATTGAACCAAGTTTTATATACTGTTATAGCTGTGATACTTCCCAAATTTCTTCGTTCTTACAGAGTCTGCATGCATGGTGGAGGGAAGAGTTCACGTGAAGCACCATTCTTATTCCAGACAGTAAATTTTTAGATCAAAATGTTCACAAAAATACATCTTATAAACCGTGGCATAGCCTGATTCAAGTAGTGTCTTCAAATATATCATATATTTTTTATCCATAATCATATCTATATAGAGTAGCAAATTGTATGAAGTAAAAGCACAGCATGGATTGAAGCTAGTTTTATGTTCTTCAACCATTTAACAATGGCTTGAATTCAACCAAGTTTAATGAGTTTAATATGTATGACTGATGAATAGATTAAACAAAATATAACAATTTAAGTCAGCATAACGTCGGCCTGGATCGAACCAAATTAATGTTCAGTTATATCATCTGTCTTAAATCCTTTATCCTACAATAATATTTACACAGTGGTAGTTACATCAGTATGATCATGGCCAGAATTGAACCAAGTTTTATATACTGTTATAGCTGTGATACTTCCCAAATTTCTTCGTTCTTACAGAGTCTGCATGCATGGTGGAGGGAAGAGGTGAAACACCATTTTTATTCCAGACAGAAAAGGTTTAGATCAAAATGTTCACAAAAATATATCTTATAAACCGTGGCATAGCCAGAATCAAGTAGTGTGTTCAATTATAGCGTACAGTTTTTTTTTTATCCATAATCATATTTATATACAGTAGCAAAATGTATGAAGTAAAACCACAGCATGGATTGAAGCAAGTTAATGTTCTACAACCATTTAACAATAGCTTGGATTGAACTATTTGTTTACTGAGTTTCATATGTATGACTTGCATAGATTAAACAAGATATCGCAATTTACATCAGCATAACGTAGGCCTGGATCGAACCAAGTAATATTTAGTTATATCATGTGTCTTAAACGCTTTATCCGACAATCATATTTAAACAGAGATAGTTACATCAGTATGATCATGGCCAGGATTGAACCAATTTATATACTTTTATATTATGATACTACCCAAATTTCTTTGTTTTCTGTTCTTACAGAGTCTGCATGCACTGTGAAGGGAAGAGGTGAAGCACCATTCTTATTCCAGACAGTAAAGATTTAGATCAAATTTTCACAAAAATACATCCTATAAACCGTGGCATAGCCCGAATCAAGTAGTCTGATCAATTATATCATATATTTTTTTATCCATAATCATATTTACATACAGTAGCAAAATGTATAAAGTAAAAGCACAGCATGGATTGAAGCTAGGTTTATGTTCTACAACCATTTAACAATGGCTTGGATTGAACCAAGTTTGATGTGTTTCATAACCCTTTCCCAAACGACAAACTTTTGGACTAGACCAAATTGAAAGCATTTGCAGACGACGATTTAACTCTGGCTGAAAAGATGATTTTTGTCTATGATAAGGTAGAAAACATTGTGGGAAAAGGAAAAAATGCTTGCTACCAGCATTTTCTCCTTTTCCCACGGTGTTTTCAAAAGGCTACTTTTCCAGACCCGTAAAAACCAGGTATTGTTTGGGAAAAGGTTAAGTATGACTGTTGCATGGATTAAACAAAATAAAACAATTTACATCAGCATAACGTCGGCCTGGATCGAACCAAGTAATATTCAGTAATATCATGAGTCTTAAACGCTTAATCCTCCAATAGTATTTACAAAGTAGAAGTTACATCAGTATGATCATGGCCAGGATTGAACCAAGTTTTATATACTGTTATAGTTGTGATACTTCCCAAATTTCTTTGTTCTTACAGACTCTGCATGCATGGTGGAGGGAAGAGGTGAAGCACCATTCTTATTCCAGACAGGAAAGTTTTACATCAAATTTTCACAAAATACATCTTGTAAACCGTGGCATAGCCTGAATCAAGTAGTGTCTTCAATTATATCTTTTTATCCATAATGATATTTACATACAGTAGCAAAATGTATAAAGTAAAAGCACAGCATGGATTGAAGCTAGGTTTATGTTCTACAACCATTTAACAATGGCTTGGATTGAACCAAGTTTAATGAGTTTCATAAGTATGACTATTGCATGGATTAAACAAAATATAACAATTTAAGTCAGCATAACGTCGGTCTGGATCGAACCAAGTAATATTCAGTTATATCACGTGTCTTAACCCATTACCACACAATCCCTACTTTTGACGCCCCTGAGAAAGAAGCCTTTTGAAAACACTGTGAGAAAAGGAGAAAATGCTGGTAACCAACATTTTCTCCTTTTCCCACAATGTTTTCTACCCTTCCCAGAACAAATTTCTATTTTTCAGTCCCCTTTTTTTGTCGTCTGCAAATGCTTTCAATTTGGACCAGTCTAAAATTTTCTCGTGTGGTAAAGAGTTAAACCCTTATCCGACCATCGTAATTACACAGTGGTACTTACATCAGTATGATTATGGCGAGGATTAAATCAAGTTTTATATACTGTTATATTATGAATAAGGCAACTTTAAGTCTTTATGAAAGAGAATTGCAAATTTACAGATACACATTGATGACTGTTATGTGGATTTGATACTCGTTTATATTACTTCTTTTGGCTTATATTTCAATTTTAAGTCATATCACAGTAACAGCTTACTAAGGTGTCCTTGGTTTCACCGGTACAAGGACTCTGGATTATAGACCCTAAAAGCTTATGGATGTGTCTAAAATCTTGTCATGTTATAAGAAATGAGGGCTATGGATGTGTCTGAAATTTGTTGTAGGGAACTAAGATGATGATTTCGAATGCTTGCTATAACTGTGATACTTCCCAAGTCTTCTTTGTTCTTGCAGAGTCTGCATGCACGGTGAAGAGAAGATGTGAACCACCATCCTAATCTGGATTTTATATTCAGTTATATTACCTCATAATCAGGGAGAAGCTTTATGTGGCTTGTATTTCAATATTTCATGTTATATCAGAGTAATAGCTGACTTATTCATGTGTCTTTGGTTTCACCAGTACTAGTACTCGGAAGAGTCTTGCCCAAAGATACACTACAAGTAAATAAAACAGGCCTCTAAATTATATACCCTAAAACTCACCACTGAGCTACCCAGGGAGAAATGAGAAGAGCAGCGCCTAACAGATGGATGGAAGACCAACATTGATGAACAGAACCCAGATAGATTGTTTCAGTATGAAATAAGAAGAGCAGCCCTAAACAAACGGATGCGAGGCCAACATTGATGAAAAGAGCCCAGATGATCCTGAGAGAACCAAGAAGCACAGCCTATAACACACAGATGGAAGACCAACATATGTGAACAGGCTAGATTATGTTCAAGAAGAATTGAGAAGAGTAGCCACTACAAGATAAATGGGAAGACAGATGTTGATGAACAGTACCTTGATGATGTTCTGGAGAGAAGCAAGACAAGTCACCACTGACAGATTGAGAATGTATGGCGATGGCTGATGTGTTTAAGAATATTCAATGGAGCGATAACGAGTAACTTTTTTATGAATATCTTTTCCAAACAAACCTTTATCTCACAACTTTATTAATTAAGGGTTCTGAAAATACTGTACACAGCAATTTTCCTTTTCCTACAGTGTGTTCTATCACTTCAGAGATAAATCCTATTAATTAACTTTTTACCAAACAAAATTCTAGAATTTTCCAAATTGAAAGCACATGCAGATGTCTAAATTGGACTTTAATCTTGAAATTTAATTTTTGATGGGTAGAAAACATTGTTGAGGGGGGGAAGGGGGGGGGGGGGGGGAGGAGAAAATGCTGGTTACCACTATTTTCTCCTTTTTCTTCCACAATGTTTACAAAAGTCTTCTTTTTGAGGGTCGTGATGACCCATGATTTTTTTGAGAAAGGGTTGAACATGTAATTGCTTGGTGAAAGTGTTAACCCTTTACTACAAAATTTGGAGTTCTAAAGATCCTGAGAGAGAAAACTTTTGAAAACATGGGAAAAGAAGAAAACAATCTACTTACCAGTTTTAACTGCTCATCTCACTAGGTTTTCTATCCTTTTTTATTCAAATTTTAACATTTAAGTCATTAATTTGTAGCGCGTAAATAGTTGTAGCTTAGAAGGGTAAAAAATTGTCATGTGGTTCAGAGTTATCCATAACGACACAGTCCCTACTTTTGACGACCCTGAGAAGAAAGCCTTTAGAAAACATTGTGGGAAAAAGGAGAAAATGCTGGTAAACAACATTTTCTCCTTTCCCCACAATGTTTTCTACCTTTCGCAAAACAAATTCCAGATTTTGAGTCCGATTTATTTTGTCATCTGCAAATTCTTTCAATTTGGGCAAACCTAAAATTTTGTTGTCTGGCAATGATTTAGTTTTAATTTTCATTCTTTTTTCAGCAGACAACCTGAAGATTTGGAGACAATATATCCCAAAGACAACTTAAGCCATGTTAAGAGACAATCCCAAACCATCTCTAGATGACCAGATTAATACAATATCTAAATGTCAAAGTGTAAGTGCTATTACTGTAATACTTCCCAAGTCTTCTTTGTTCTTGCAGAGTCTGCAGGGAACACCGTTCTAGAAATGTCCAAATTAAATTTTTACTACATAGATCGGGAGAAGGAGAAAATGCTGGTAATCAGCTACTTAACAGCAAAATATCAGAGTTGTCCAAATTTATAGTATTAGCAAACGACAGTTTAAACAGAACTCGGTGATTAGTTTTGTCTTTAAAAGTTTGGAAAATGCTGAAGGAAAAGGAGAAAGTGCCAAAAACCAGCTATTGTCTTCTTCATTTCGCCTGTTCCTGACCTAATGCTGAATATTTATGTGCATATAAATAGAACTCTTGACTATTATTCCGAAAATTATACATACACAGGAAGGTACAATGTACCTAGGTACACAGGAATGCAATTTAACCCTTGGCGTGCAAAGTGTGACTCAAGGTGCTTTTGCATTCAATGTAGACCAGAATCAGACTGCACTGAATGTGCAGCCTGATCTTGGATCAACACTATCAGATGAGGAGATAATTATATCCTGAAAAATAACTTTGCAACATTTACTTTTTTTTTTTTTAAGTTCTATGAACTGGAAATTTTTAGATATCTTATATAGTTGATTAAGGGATGATTGGCATATGCGGCACGAAATATTTCCATGACTATTCAGGACATATGACAAGTATGCTAAGGATAAAATTCAATATTAATGTATGTAAATGACTTTGACCTGGGTCAGGTTAAATGAAGTAGGTAATACCAAATGACAAAAAAATTGTGTAAGTTCAAAACAATTGCAGACAACAATTCTAACAAAACTCAGTAATTGGGTTTGTCTGTAGAAGTTTGGAAAACATCATGGTAAAAAAAGAAAATGCTGGTTACCAGCATTAATTTTTCTCCTTTTCTCTCAATGTTTTCTAAAGGTTTCTGCCTGAGACCAAGTTAAATCAGGGTTGTAAAGTAAAGTGTTAGGTATAATTGTGTTTTTCTTTCAGATTTGCCTACCGATAGTTCATGAGTACAAGCAGTCCGACATATCCAGCTGGATTACAGGATATCTAGAACCACACTTTTTTTATTTCTTTGGACTACAAAACACCTAGAATTGATTTCCTTGTATCACGGCAATTTAACAGTCTTTAACAAATTTTGATATGTCATTTTTGAATAGTTCTTTTTTATCTATTGTCTTTCTAAATGGTTTAAAAATTAATCTGTCGTTCAATTTTTGATATTCATATTTGTTTTCACTTTTTTTTTAAAACTTGCCATAAGTACGTTAATTTCTTTTGTTGCTTTGTATTGTAATAAATCATGTACATGATTATAGATGTTTAATTTTTTATATTTATTGTCATGCTGACTGGTTTCTGATTTTTGTGACCTATTTTACATTTTAGGCGCCTAGATATACCTCTACATTTTTTTTGTTGTTGCTCTAGATTGACTTGTTTCAATAATGTGATAGCATGCTATTTTGTTTACTCGGGCTACTTTTATCATCAGACTTTTTTTCTTTCTATTGTTAGAGTTATGGGTACCCATACTTTTTGAAGCTGATCGCTTTTTTTAAGAATACCATTGACATATGGATACATTTAGTATATCATACTTATGGTAGTTTGGTATGATTGCTTTTGTTTACATTTATGCTGTTCTGTATACGATGATTTTTATCTGTTTTTAGTGGTTTTATATTACATGAACTTCAGTTGTTGTTGTTTTTCAGTTAGAGACATTTCTTTTCCTTTAGTGATAATCGACAAGGTGAATATTAGATCTACCTATGAGTGGTTACATGTATTAATTCCATGTTTTACTTCCAACTATTTTTTGTTAATTTGCCCTGTTACTATTTATTTAGAAGCATATTTCTGTTGAGTTTGCATGTGTTTGCTAGATGGTCTTAGTGTATACATGTATTAAAATCATATACAAAGATTTACAAGTGGTGAAGGATGGCTGATGGGGAGGGGAGGCCAATTTCATCCAAATACAACTTGTTTATTCATTTATGGTTAAAGAAGTTTGGAAGCCTACATAAATGTCTTGTTGAGAATGACTTTGTAGTCTGTCAATTATTAGCAGTGAAATAAATCTGTTTTATTGAGTCAATGATTCGAATGACTGTTATTACCTCTGTTTACATAGAATTGTTATGACTTTATATTTTTTATCACAAGATCATTGGTACCAATATTGTTATTATTGAAATACAGTTGTTTAATTGATATGGATGGTTTACCTGACATAATGATGGTTGTTTAATAAACAGTTTTGTTTTTTTGTCCTAGCTTACTGTTTCTGTACTGCTGAAATTCATTTACATCTGAGTTTGAAGAAATTTTATATTACATACAGTTTTCAGTCCTTTTTTTTCAACTAGTTATGGACAATCTTATTCCTACAATGATCATCAACAAGATATTTGTTTGTCAAAGCTAAAGTAATTATTTAGATATTTCAATGACCACATAATTTCTGTTTGTGTGTCCTATCACATTTTATATAGAAATATGCATGAACTGATTATTTGTGCGTTTGCAGAATGGTCTTGGTGTACACTAAAATCAAATGCAGTGGTTTGAGGGTGGTGGTGGTTGGCTGAAGGGGAGGAAGGAGGCCAATTTTTGTGAATGAATTTTGACTACATGTTTTCAGATGTTATGAAACTTATAAAACTGTTTTGGTGAGAAAAGTATCGTGGTCAGGGATCCAAGTTGTAACCACTCTGTAATTTTTCAGCATTAAACCAAATATGGTTTGAAATTGTCATTGATTTACATAACCAGTTGTGGCATTTTTTTACATGTAACTTACATGTGTATGTATACTTTGGTTTTTAATACAAGATCATTGGTACCAATTTCATATTTAATCATCTATTAGTAAAGTTTGTTGACATGTTATTGCTGGTACATGTATTTCGATAAGTATCAGGTTTCTGATCATGTACTTAGATTATTGAATGTTGAAAATTGAGAATTTGGGTTTTCACTCTTCCAGATGAGGTAATTTTGGTATGCTGGAATTGAAAAAAAATGCAGACAACAAATTTATAGTAGCCACAATTGTGGTATTTTTATCTGAAAGCGAAGAAAACACTGTGTTTTCAAATGCCTTCATCCTCACAAGCATAAAAACCAGCAATGCTTATCTAGGAGAGGGTTAAAACAATTTTTACTTGGACAGTTTGTAATGGGCATTTGCTAACCCAAAATGGCCCTTACAGAGGTGGCCTCCTTGTGGCAAGGGCTGGGCATTTATTATCTTTTGCAGGTAATGATGGCAAACAACCTCTTGTTCTTTGTATTTGTAATAATGTGAATAAACATTTCTTATTTTTATTCTTTGTTTTATTTATATCCTGTAAGTTGAAGAGTTACAGACCAGACAAAATGCTTCCCAATGAATTCTCTGAGCACTGATATTTCCTACTTCAGCTAAACTATTTCTATCGAATTTCCCTGAAACTGCTATTTCCTTCTTTACCTGTACTAATTGTATCACTTTCAATGATAGAATCAAAATATTTAGACAGTATTGTTGTCTCTAAATACTTTCAATTCGGACTAAATAAATATCATTTAACTCTACTAAATGACATTTTAGACTTTAAGATATTTTGGCAATTGTAGAGAATAAATAGAACATGCCTCAAATGATGATTTTATCTCTGAAAGAACAGAAACATTATGGGCAGATGAGAAAATGGTGGCTAGCATTTTCTCTTTTTTCCACAATATTTTCACAAGGCTTCTCTCTCAAGGTTTTTAAAACTGGATTGTTTGGTAAAGGGTTAAAGCACACACAAAATTCTTGTTTTAAAGGCCCAGAGAAAAGATTAGTTTCGAGAAACATGGGGTGAAAAAGAACCAAAAATATTTAAGCCTTTACCAAATAATTTCTGGTTTTTATGACCCTGAAATAGAAGTCTTTTGAAAACATTCTGGGAAAGGAGAAAATGCTGGTTACCAGCATTTTCTCCTTTTCCCACAATTTTTTCTACCCTGCTGGCAATCAATTTTGATTTTTTTTTAGTTACCTTTT
The DNA here is from genome assembly GCA_943736015.1 of Tridacna crocea. Classification (NCBI taxonomy): domain Eukaryota; kingdom Metazoa; phylum Mollusca; class Bivalvia; order Cardiida; family Cardiidae; genus Tridacna; species Tridacna crocea. The sequence goes on from OX031059.1 coordinate 32,625,535, forward strand.
TGTTGTCTGCAAATGCTTTCAATTTCTACCAGTCAAAAATTGTCGTTTGGTAAAGGCTGAAAGAACACACACACAGAGCAGCTTTTCATCCTTTTGTCATAGAAAAAATTTCAAACTCTTAATTCAAAAACATTTGCAAACGATATATTCAAGTTCTCTGATGAGAAAGAAATATTGCATGGAAAAAAGAATGCTGTTTACGAGCAGTTTCTCCAATTACTACAATGTTTTCAAAAGGCTTCTTACTTCGGGTTGTTTAAACCTCATAAGACTAACTGTAAAAGGGTTAATTAGACTAAAGAGGGTACTTTTGAAAGAATTGTGGGAAGAGTAAAATAAACTGTTAATCAGCATTGCCTCCCTTGATATAGTGTTATTTATCCTTTCAAAGACAATTTCCAATCATTTGAGCCATTTTTATTTGTCGACTTCCAAAATTGAAGGTTGATGGAAATCACAGCAGAAATAAATGTAACAAAACTCGACTAAATGATTTGGAAATGAAGTACTCTACCGATTTTATGAAAAAGGGAGATAATTTCATTGAATTATTGGAATGCTCCTTTAACCCTATACTCCATAGATACTCATTTCGACGCACTGCTTGTAGGGGCCTTTGGAAAACATTGGAAAACATTGTGACAAAAGGTGAAATTTGCTATCAAAAGGTGTCATACACATAAGAAACAGCTTCATCCTTGCTGATATTTAGGGCCAGAGATACCATAGGAATGCCTGATGGAGTAAAGGGATAAATTTATTTCAAATCATATTATGCTGACAGTTTGCTGATGGTATATCTCCAAGGTTTCACCAGTACTAGGCTAGAGCACTGAATTGCCTTGCATAAGGACAATCTCACTAAAACCCTAGTGATTCCAATGAGTCTCAAACCTGGGGCTTTCAGATTGCGAAACCTACACCGAGCCATGCAGGACCCCCAGGGGATACTTCAGGTTGTTCACTGTTTTACCACACAATTCCCACTTTTAACAATCCTTAGAAAATGTCCTAGCAATTGTTTCATTTCGTTCTATGAAAAAAACATTTTAGCCACATTTGTGCTGTTGCTTACAAAAGCTTGGGAAATTAATGACGCAAGTCAAGAGTTTCTTTTGGTAAAGAAATTATAAGGCAAGTCTAAAATTGTGTGTGTGTGTGTGGGTGTGGGTGTGTGTGTGCGTGTGTGTTTTATAGAGATTTAACTCTTTACAAAATGACAAAATCTTAAACTAGTCCAAATTTAAAGCATTACAGACTGTAATTTTAATGACTCGAGTGATGAAATTTGCCTTTATTTCCACAATGCCGGCAAAATAAGCACGAATTTTTATTTTAGAAAAATATATGAGTTTTCATCAAAATTATGTATATTAATTCTATAATTTTCCTTTTTAACTGACAAAGAAAAACACTTAAATCCAAATACAACGTGAATTTCTGAGCTGCATATAACATAACATAACATAACATAACATAACATAACTTTTTATTTTTCGACTTGAAGCATATAGCTCATTATCAAATTATACAAATAAATTCAATACAGGCGTGGAAGCAATATAAAGACATAAAGTTGTTGGGTTGATTCGTAAACAAAATAAATAGACAAATAAATTTTTACAATCTTTTCATGTTTCTCTACTATTTCAGATGATATAGTTGCACTTTCGATAAAAGTTAATTCAAATGGTAGATGATCATAGATGTGAGAGTATTTCATATTGTAGTAAAGCATATGGAAGCCTATAGAAAGGGAGTACTTACATAAGTAAAATGAACACATCCCCATTAAATTACTCGATGGGAAAATGTAAATTTAAAGTCAGTATCGGAACAAATAATACAATAATTTCATTGTGTCCGTGTACGGGCAGAGTGGATCGAGGATCAGACTGCAAGTTTTGCACGACCTGATCTCCAGTCCACTCTACAGTAACACGAAGCGGAAACAACATAGGTATTGTGTAAAATATAAAATTTCATGTGCAATTTACCACTACATTACTAGATCCGATATTACTGCAATTTTTACATAGCATTATTTTTGTAACCGTGCAGAATAGATCAAAGACCAGGCTGCAAATTTTATGTCGCCTAGTCTCCGATCGATTCTGCACGAAAAGGGGACTACATAGATATATAGCAAATAAACTAAACAGGAAAAAATAAGAAAGGTAACAAAGACAATAGAAAGACGATGTCCGCTATTTGCAGGTATAGTTTCTAACACCTATCCTGCGAAATAAGTAAGATAAACTTTAGAGATACATGTATCTGTAATAATACAAATTTTTCTATTTTAAGGCTAATTTGTGGCGAGAAGTATCTCGATTTTTGGACATTGTAGAGAAGGGAGATCAGACTGCACATTCTGTGTCGTCTGATCTCATTTTGCTCCATCCATGAATCTCGATAAGTACCCTAAGGCTAAGTAACTGATAAATATTCATTTTTCTGATTAGAAATGCCTTGCGAAGAATCAATGATAAATTTGATAGTATTCTCTTATTGCTTGATTTCAGTAATTCGATAAACTTATACATACTTGGCTTATTAATGTAGAATCTAGGGATATATTTCAGTCGAAGGTCTTTGTAAATGGGACAAATCAAGGTAAAATGATATTCGTTTTCAATATCATTTAAAGAACATAAATCACAAATTCTATTTTTTCTCTCAGTTTTATTGTGTCTTCCTGTTTCTATTTTTAGTTCATGTGATGAAAGCCGAACTTTTGCAATTATATTTCGTTGGTATTTATTTTCAAGAACCGATATAAAACTAGAACTTTCGTAAATTGTTTTGAGATTCGCGTACAGCTGCATAGATGAGCTTTGTGAAATGCCGGTTCGCCAGTTACAAATGTAAATATCCTTGAGACGTGTTGCAAATAAGGGGAAAAATTTTCTGGAATGATTGATTCTGGGAATAGCCATATTTCGTTAAAACCTGTATTTTCTAATAATGTTTTGACTCGATTGGTCCAGTATTTAACAGTTGGGTTAATACGTATTACGGCAAATTGGTGGTCGAGTAAGGTAGATATTATACAGTTTCCCCTTTTCTCTTGAAACAATTTTAACCAATATTTTACAATACGGATATGCCTGTTAATAATTAAAGGAAAGCGACCCACTTCAGCTAAAAGAGCCTTAGAGTTTGTTGACTTTTTTACGTTAAGAATTTGTTTACAGAATTTTCTATGTACTCGTTCTACGTTCTCTGATTTGTTGAACCCCCAGACTTCGCAATTATAACTTAAGATGGAGGCTACGTAGCTGTCAAATAAATTGAACATTATATATGGTGGCACCTCATATCCTTTAGTTATATTGTGTAAAGAGCACATAGATCTAAGCGCCTTCCCTACAAGTGTATCTGTGGCTTGTTGAAAAGATCCACCGCTGCTGAATACTACACCCAAATAATTAAAATTTTGGACTATTTTGATTGTCTCCCCTGCGTAGATAAATGTACAATCCTGACTGTATCTACCACCTTTTCTGAATATCATAACTTTTGTTTTTTCAGTATTAACAGTTAAATTCCATCGTTTGCAATAATTTTCCAACTCTTTCAATAGATCTTGTAATCCTTCTTTAGTTTCCGACAGTAGCACTGCATCGTCGGCAAACATCAATAGGAAAATATTTATTTGGTCAAGAGTCAAGCCGTCAAGATTTAATTGAAAACTTTGCTGAATATCATAAAGGAACAGTGAAAACATTATAGGCGAAGTGGTCTCCCCTTGAAACAATCCAATATTGCTCTCGAAGAGCTGCGAAAGACTATTAATGTGCTTGACTTGCATTTTAACATTTTGATACATTGATTTTAAGACATTAAGCATTTTTCCGTCTATGCCAGACTTGAACAGTTTATACCAGAGTGAATTTCTATCTATACTATCAAATGCTTTTTTTAAGTCGATAAAACACGAATATAGTTTACTTTTGCTGTTAAATTGTTTTTCTATTAGAGCATTTAAAATAAATACTGCGTCGGTCGTACCAAAACTTTTCCCAAAGCCGAATTGTGCGTCAGTTAAAATATTGTTTTGTTCTGCCCAGTTTTTCAATCGATTGTTCAGAATTACTGTAAAAAACTTTGCGAAACAGCTTGTTCGCGTAATCCCTCTATAATTGTTTGGGTCGCACGTATCGCCCTTTTTATAGATGGGTATGATTAAACCTTTACACCAAGATTGAGGGAATTTACCGGTCTCTAAAATATAGTTAAATAGTAATAATAATGCGTTCCCGGTTATATTGATACTCTCTTTGAAATATTCGTATATAATATCATCGCTTGAACAGGATTTGTTTGTCCCCAGCTGCTGATATGCTTTTTTAATCTCATATAATGTTATTGGCTGATCTAGTTCTTCAAATTTTGGCGGGAGATTACCCTCAAATTCATTATCCAGATTTAACATTTTATTCGTATCATTGTCTGAAGACAATTTTTTAAAATGTTCCAAAAAATCTTCTATAGGTATATCAGAATTTTGTATTTTGGGTTTAGTTTTTTTAAACATGTTCAAGAACTCCCGCGGTTTTAGACGTCTCATGTCATTCATATTTCTAGCTAAGACTTTGTTGTAATGTAGTTTTTTATTTCTACAGCAATATTTGTAATCTTTACGTTTTGTGAGATAATTATGGCGAGCCGTGTCACTTGGGTCTCTATTTAAGTCTTTGAGAGCAATTTTGAAAGCTTGTCTTTTTAACCGACATTCCTTGTAGAACCAATATTTTTGGTGTCTGTCTGTGTCTTTGAAACGATTTGCAATTGAACTGCAGCGCACAGTCTTTGAAAAATATTTATTCCCAACCGAGCAGAAAAATTCGCCACAGAGATCGACAAGCTTATCCGAGTCGCTCACTTGTCCTATCTCATATTGCAGTGCACTTTCTAACCGGTCAATATTGTTTACTAAGTCCTGTAAAAACAGCTCTTTCTTATTAGCATCCCATTTTATGACTCTTTCTGTATAATAGCAGCTTTTATTTCTGATATTAGTGTTTATTTTCAAGGAAAATGTCAAGGGGGCATGGTTCGAAAATTGAGTAAATTCAAGAATTTCAAAGTCCGAAATATGCATAAAATTTTCCGCTGATATTAAGAGATAGTCAACATATACACCTTTTTCAAACGTAAATCTCAGAAACGAGCACGGATGCCCCCATCTCTATTTACTGTAATCTCTAATAAACATGATTAGCTTTGTATGTGCAAAGTTTTGAAAAAATCTGTCCGCTAGGAAAAGTCGTCACACATGTTCTTAAGGACATAGTTTATGTGAATAATACAATTTTTTTCGTAGATCTGTATTTTTTTTTTTACATTAGAACTCGGCTATATTAACCTAGGCAGCAAGCGCATTTTTTGGGGGGCGAGAATTGATCAATACAAAGAAAAATAGCACGCGGAACCTGAGGAATTCCTGCATCAACACATGTTATACTCTTTACACACGCCGACAATTGCGAAAAGTCTGCTTTTCGCAAAATGAAAAGTTTCATTTGAAAAATGTGAACCAGTCTAGCTCAACACGAAGTCAGAACAACACGAACTATGGAAATTACGGCGAAATTACATACAAACCAGTACAGGTAGATATATATCTTGCGTAGTTTGCAATTTTGTTAATCTTCCTCTTCCACGGGTGTGCAGCAGACGACGGTCGAACGGAAAAGTAGCCTGTGTCATTTAAATTAAAATCTTTAGGCCTACCTGACGAAAAAATATTGGAATCGTCCAAATTGAAAGTAGAGTCTATATTTATTAACTACGATTTAATCTTGCTCAAATGAGAATATTTGTTTTTGATATGGTAGAAAACATTGTGGAAAAAGGAGGTAGTCCTGGTAACCAGCATTTTATCCTCTTCCTTCAGTGTTTTTATTTTCTCCATTTCTTTTCCCACAATGTTTTTAGCATTCTCTTGTAGGGTTTTTAAATTTAGGATTGTGTGGTAAGGAATAAAAAACACTCTGGATACCTGCAACCTAATTTATGTTGGTTAGTTTACCAAAACATTGGCCTTTCTGGCAGAGTAGCTCAAAGCAGTAGATCTGGGTATCGGTAAAAAAAGAAATGTATCGTGATACTGTTGCGGTGCCAGACAGGCCGATACGATGCAGTATCACGATAATTTTGGTTGGTACAGCTTTGCTTTGTATTATTAAGTGAATATGATTTTTGTTGTAGACCGAGTGTACCCATTACCGAACACCTAAGCACGATAATTTGCAGTTAATAAATAAAACCACCTACTGAACTGGTGATGTGATTTGTACCATCTTTTGTGTATTAGTTTTGTGTCCAGCGTTCGTTGACTTACCTTGTTTATGCTCTGGATTTCACATTTTCACTCTGATACTCATAAATTTTGGTCAGAATATTGCCTCGATGATACCACAAACAACTTTGAAATGGGTCATGTCAGGTCTAAAACTAGGTCATTCGATCAAATGATAGAAAAATCTTGTGTGTGTTATAGAGGCCACATTTTCAATCTGATACTCGTGAAACTTGGTCAGAATATTACCTTGATGATACCTCAAACAACTTTGAAAATGGGTCATGTCAGGTCGCAAACTCAGTCGTTCGATCAAATAATACAAAAATCTTTGTTGCACTCTAGAGGCCACATTTTCTGTCCAATACTCCTGGAAGGTGGTCAGAATGTTTGTCTCAATAATATCACAGTCAAATTAAAAAAAATGGGTCATGTCCAATAAAAACCGAGGTGACTGGCTAAAATCTTGAAAAAGCCTTATGTACGCTCTAGAGGCCACGTTTGCAGTCCAATACTCTTTAATGTTGGTCAGAATGTTTTGATGATACCCCAGACAAGTTTGAAAATGGGCCATGTTGGGTCAAAAATTAGGTCACTGGTCAAATCTTTTAAAACCTTATGTACGCTCCAGAAGACATACTTTCAGTCAAATACGCTTGAAAGTTTGTCAGAATGTTTTTCTTGATAATGCCTGCTTGGTTGGCTCAGTGGTGAGCGTGTCGGACTCATGACTTTGTGGTTGTTAGTTCGATACCCGGTTGAAGCAAACTTTCTTTCCGGCATACTTTCGCCTCTCACCTCTGCTAAAGCATGTGGTAAAAGAAATCGGTGGCGTTGGAAAGAAAGTTGTTCTAGTACTGGTATGAGAAAGCAAGGAAACACATGTGCGTCACGAACCACCATGATATGACCTTAGCTGTTAAAGTGGCGTTAAACCCCAACACAACCAACCAAATTGTCTTGATGATATCACAGACAAGTTTGAAAACAGGTCATGTTGGAACAAAAACTAGGTCACAAGGTCAAATCTTAGAAAAAACTTGTGTTCACTACGAGGTCTCATTTTAAGTCCAGTACTCTTCAAAGTTGGTCCAAATGTTTGTCATGATGATAGATTTATTGTTTACCAAACAATCCCTGGTTTTCATGACTCTGTTACAGAAGCATTTTGAAAACATTGTGGGAAAAGGAGAAAGTGCTGGTAAGCAGCACTTTCTCCTTTCCCCACGTTTTCCACTTTTTCCCAGAACAAATTTTGATTTTTTGAGTTGCCTTAAATTTGACGACTGCGAATGCTTTCAATTTGAGCCAGTCTAAAATTTAGTTATTTGGTAAAGAGTTAAATGAGTTTGAAAATGGGTCATGTCAGGTCAAAAACCTGGTCACTTGGTCATACTTAGAAAGCCTTGTGTCACATTTTCAATCCAATGATCTTTTAAGTTAATCAGAATGCTTGTCTTGAATATATCCTTGATCCTAGAAGTTACATTTTCAGACCAGTATTCTATAATCTTGGTCAGAATATTTGTCTTGATGATATCTTGCATGATTTTGAAAATGAGTCACATGGAATCAAAAGCTAGATCACCAGCTTTAATCTATGAAACATTTTGTGTACGCTCTAGAGGCCATATTTTCAGTCCTATGATATTAAAATTTGATAAGAATGTTAGCCTAGATTATGTCTTGGATTAGTTTCAATATGGGTGATGTTGGATATAAAGCTAGGACCTTTGGTCAAATCTAGGAAAAAGCTTTTGTTTACCCTATAGGTCACATTTTCTCTCAAATAGTCATGATTGAAAGTTTGTCAGACTGTATGTCTGGATAATTTCTACAGGTAAAGTAGACCGCTGAAACAAATTCTAGAAAAAGCTTGTGTGCACTCTAGAGGCCATAATTATTTTAAGTCCAATACTAATGACTGTTTGTCATAATGTTTGTCTTAGTATTTCTGGACAGATTTGAAGTGGGTCATGTTTGATAAGAAGCCTGCAGAGCCATCATGGCCCTCTTGTTATAAATTGAGCTTTCCGAGTTTGGCACCCCTCCCCCATAGTAACACGGTATTTCGGTTCTCAAGCCCTCAAGCTAACCAGAAATGTGTCAGACTTTTTTGTATACATGACACCCAATGCTGCGTTTTCATTGGCTGATAAGACATTGGTAGACCTGTCAATCAAAATCGGCAGAAAGGTCAATTGTGGTGGAACGTTGGACATTACATAAACTACAAACACCCAAATGTTTGTTATTTTGTTTAACCCTTTCCCAAACGACAAATTTTAGCCGCTTCCTGAGAGCATTTATAGACTACAAATTCAAAATTGGTGTAAATTAGCTTTAGCTCTCCGATAGGATGGTAAACATTGTGGGAAAAGGAGAAAAATGCTTGTTACCACAATTTTTTCCTTTTCCAAAAATGATTTCAAAAGCGTTCTTTTCCAGGATCATGCAAACCAGGGATTGTTTGATAAAGGGTTAACCAAACAAGTTCATTCCAGCTGTAGTACAAAGATCTTACATATTACTTTGTGCCAAATAAAGAATAATGCTGATGCAGACTGCATATTCAGAATTATGCATGTTGCCGAAAGAATGGGTGCAACAGGAGAGACAAGGTTGTCATCATAGCTTCCTCTGTATGTAGTACGTTGCATCTTGTTAGTCTTAGTTTTTTGTCAGCAGCATAAACATAGCCCATGTGGCAGTGGCTCAGTTGGTAGTGCATCAGACTAATGATAAATGAGTTACAGGTTCGAATTCTGGTTGGTTAACTGTCCATTAATTCCGATAGCAACTTTACCCTTGACCACACAATGACGACAACCCTTGGAAACAAGCCTTTTGAAAACATTGTGGGAAAAGGAGAAAAAGCTGATAACCAGCATTTTCTCCTCTTCTCACAATGTTTTCTACCCTGTTGAGGCAAAATTGCACCATTAGAGCCACTTTGAAATTGTCGTCTGCAAATGTTTTCAATTTGGATAGGTCTAAAATTTTGTCGTGTGGTAAAGAGTTAATGCATTTGCTTAACCCTTTACCGCACAATCCCTACTTTTAATACCCCTGTGAAGGAAGCCTTTTCAAAACATTATTGGAAAACGGGAAAATGCCTTCCTAAAACAAATTCTAATTCTTTAGTCACATTCATTTTGTTGTCTGCAAATGCTTTCAATTTGGACAAGTTCAAAATTTTGTCGATTGGTAATGGGTTAATATATAAACAGTTGAAAAGTACAGTGTTCATAAATCACTTGGATATACTTAGTTTTGTTATGCTCATATATATGTAGTGTGTATACATGTAAATATGTATCCATTTCTTGTACCTGTATGTCTTTTTAAACTTATTAACCTTGTTACTTCAGCTGTACGTTGCCCTTATCTCACTAGCTACATGTACATTATGCACATGCTAAGGTGCTGGTATAGTAACACAGTGCTGGTATAGATGGTTTACTCGTACATAATTGTATTGGGATGGGGGAAGTATCAGATTAATACATGGATACTATCATGTTAATTATATACTATGTCAAAAATGGCAGGTTTCTATATAAAATGTTAGCTGGAAAGTTGTCTTTCTGCTGTTAAACATAGGTTGGTTGCTGTACTGAAGTGGCTTGTAACACATGCTTGACTGTGCATGTAGAATATGTACAAAATTTTGCCATTACATTTGTGTTTATGTACTATCAATTTTCTGAACTTGGTGACTAAAATGTATATGATATTTGTAAAGACTTGCGTCATGGAATTTGAGTCGACATGTTTGATAAATATGATAATACATAAACACCCATATTAGATTTTCTATTTAATGTCTGTTCAGTAACTGTTTTTACTTGTTCAGAAAGTACCCATAAAGAACACTAGAAAATTCAAACAATGAAATCCATTTACTTTTCAAATTCCATGCCTGATAAAAGAAAATTAAAGCATTTTTTCCCAAAGATAAAATCTTGTACAAAAAAATGGAATGCACTATATAAAGTTAACTTCTAGTCTAAGTTTTATGAACAATTGTTCCACAGTGATCTGGTACTTTACGGAAAATAGTAAAAATAAATGCTGATCAATATTGAAATATTGAGACACAATTCTGTTTAAATCAAAATTTCATTTATTGATTCATTGTAAACAGTAAAAGCAACTGGAAGGCGCACGGATTACTGCCTCAGGTCCGATTTTGGCATCTGAAAATAGAAAAAGTAGACAAATGAAAATGTTAGATGGATTAAATGTAGTCTGAAGAACTACCATAACACATGTTAACATGTACAGTATTCTTTACACATCCTGAAATAGTTGCAAACTATTTTTTATCAACTGCCGAAGGGATATAGTTTTAGCGTTGTCCGTCTGTCTATCCTTCCGTCCGTCAATGTATCTCCAACTTACAGACATACTTTCATGAAACTTCATATTTTTATTTGTTGATCAATGCCAATGACTCCATCATACATTCATCTGTTTATCCATCAGTCTGTTCATAAACTTTTTAGATCTTAAACACAATGTATCCATTGAGGTACCCTGGCAGGTGCTACAAATTCCAACACTTTACTCTCTAGCTAGCTGCTTGAAATGGTAGCAATGTGGCGGCATATATTGTGAGAGAGATATCTTTTTAAAGTCCATAACAAAAAATGATGAAAATTCATACATGTTTTCCATTTGATAGTCAGTTGATACATTTTTCTTTTTATATAATGATGTGTCATAGAAAAAGGGGGTTTTATGACTATTTTCTTTGTTTTCTTTTCATGAAATGCCAAGTTCTGGAAAAAGGATACTTAATGTATAATCCTGTTATGCACCTCTTACATATATTTTTTCATGTAATGAAATGCTATGCCATGGAAAAAGGGAGATTAGTGTATGATATTATCATGGACCAATTACAAAAGGCCTCATCTACACGCAAAACACAATACCTCCAATATATTTGTATCAAAAAAGTTCTTTTCAGTGGGGGACATCATTTCAATGAAATTACTTTTTTATTATAGCATTTCAAAATATCTAAGAACATTTCAGTAATTTAATTTCATAAATGCTAAAAATTAATTTATACATATAAGTGGTTTAGCTCTTAAAGAAGTTGGAAGGAAAAACTAAAATGCCAGTAGCTTAGGAAATATATATGTTGAGACAGTTACCTTTGAAATTGATACAACAGCTATGTACCTCTTACACATGATTATTTCATGTGGTTGAAGTGTGCCTCGTATATATCTTTATTCGCCAGTGTGCATTATGTTTATTTATAGCCCGTAACCCTTTCTTCTTACAACTAGAGTATCGACTCCAAGGCCAATTATCCACCTGAAATCATTTGCCTAGTGTAAATGAAATGTCATAGATCTAATCTGTTAGAGTGACGAGAGGCTTTATTTTGAAAATATAAAGTATAAGAAACAGAAAAGAGAGGGTGAGAGAGAGAGGGTGTTATTTAAGATGAACAACGTAAACTATATGAAAGAAAGAGGGGAAATAAGGCAGCTGTTTCACACTGAAATCAGTGCCACTACTAGCTCAGTTGGTAACATACAAGGATTGAAACAGGATATTACAAGCAACCAGTGTCTTACCCTGAATTGATAGCAGGATTCATTTCTCTCTTACTGCCTATCCCTTGTTTCCACATATGACATTGAAGTCAGTCACTGGTGAAGTATTGTGCAGAACACTAGTAAAAGAAAGTCCAGAGAACCACGGATAAATACAGTGGCTCACATATTATATTTGAATCATGTTTTACCCCAACTATACAAACCAGTGTCTTAACTCTTTACCAAACAAGAGAATTTTAGACTGGCCCAAATCAAAAGCACTTGCAGATGACAAAACAAAATTTCGTCATAAAATTGTAATTTGTTTTCAGCAGGGTAGAAATCATTGTGGGAAAAGGAGAAATGCTGGTTACCAGCATTTTCTCCTTTTCCCACAATTTTTTCAAAAGGCTTCTATCTCAGAGTCGTAAAAACCATATATTGCTTTGGAAAGGACTAAATGCGAAAACAAATTTCCCAAAGCAAATATCAATAAGCAAAGATTCACAAATCTTTCGACGCACATATTTATCCACATATACAGTATAAGAAAAAGTAAAGGGTAGATAAAAAAAAAACTGTTCATTACTTTTACAAATGGCTGTCTTTGCTGATTTTCAATTTCATTGCCGTCTCTCCACACCTTCATGAGTAGTGCATCTTTCAAGTTTACCGCAAGTCTGTTCACACACAATCCTACATTGTTCATCAAATCTGTAGTTATTATTCATCAGATCTGTAGCTAGAAAGAAAAATAATTCCCCCCCCCTGCACTCTCACAAGTGTTTCCTTCCACACACAAATGCAAATAAAGGGAAAACATTTATAGCCTTGCCACTTGAGCATAAAAGACAACTTGTCAGAATTTACTGGGTTTCTGTATGAGGAGGTTGCATAGCAATCCTGACTGACTTCATGCATGGGTGCACATCCATGCGGTAGACTTGTAGTACAACTTAAGTCTACATTGTTGGAAACTTAAAAGAAAGAGTGTAAGGCCTTATATCCCTTTCTTAACTGATAAACCCCTTGAAATGAGTAATTTTTTAGACCAGGCTCTGTGGTCAACCAGAGAGTCATCCAAGTACAAACTTAACCACCTTTGGCAGCAATTATGAGTTCTAGCTGCAACATATAGCCATGCTAAATTTTTTGCATAGATATCATCCCTACTTTTCAGAAAAGAATGTGCTTCAAAAGCATTGGATATGTTGAGCTTGGCCACATGAAGTTTACATACACATATGGACTTCACAGAGTTTTCCAAACCCTTCTTCATCTCTAAGCAACTGTTCACCAAACCCAAGAGACTGCAATCATTTTAAAACTGAAGAACTGAGAATGTTAAGGATGTCTGGGTCTTGGCTGTAATGAATTTGACATACACAAAGTACACTCATTTCTATGCATTGCTTGTAGGAGCCTTTGGAAAACATTGTGGCAAAAGGTGAAATTGCTCATCACGTCCATACTATCAAAAGGTGTCATATACATATAAGAAAAAGCTTCATCCTTTGTGGTTATTTAGGGTCAAATATTGATACCATTTAAATGCCTTATAGGCTAAAGGGTTAACACAGTTTTCAGCCAAATGCTTCTTTATCTCTTAAACATGAATACGTTAGTCATTTTCCAACCAAAACTCAGTACTTATACGATAAGAGGATCAACAAAATTATCATATTCATGTACACACATTGTATACATAACACAGTTTTTTTTCCAAGCAATTATGCGTGTTCTAGCAAACTCTATTATGCGTGTTCTATGAAACTCTTATTCATCTCTTAGTATCTGTTCAATTAATCATCAAGACTGCAGTCATTTTCAGACTGAGAAACTCAAGAGTAATAGGATGTGTTTATGGGTCCTGACAATATGAATTTGAAACACACACATTTTGGACTAAATGCAGAATTCAACTGTTATTTCATCTCTCAGCATCTGTTGACTTATCCATAGTGACTGCAGTTATTTTCAGAGGAAAGCATTTGAAGACAAAAGAAAGTATGGAACACCCAAAGCCCGCATGGATGGTATATGAACCCCACTAAAAACAACTGACCAGGAAGAAGTTTTGAAGAGTCCACTCCATACTTCTTATGTGAAAAATGCCATTGCAAAAGAAGGTTATTGAAAGTTGAAAGCTTGTCTGCAAATCTGATTCTTCATTTAACTAATTTCTTTAACTTACAATTGTAAAGATCTCCCTACAGGAGCATGCATGATAGAGAAAAACATATAAAAATATTATTTGAAACATCTTCACCCATTATCAGGTAATCATTACCCTCTGGCCTCTTCTTTGGTAGTCTGTGTCTCCAGTGGTCTGTTTGTACTCTTCCTGGGAAGGTCATCACCTTGAATTAATAAAAGTCAAACGAATACACCAACTATATATTTCATTTGTCCATTTTTTAATACTTTCCCCCCCAATTTTTCCACCTAGTCCATGTTAATACAGATGACCGATTTTCACAGCAAATGTCATGTGATGCACTAAATAGTTTAAACAACCGTGCCATCAATATTTACGCCCAAATGAAAGCAACATTCAGAATGAAGTTTGAATATTTCTGTAGAAGGCTTCCTGTGAAGAAACAGAAGTTTCCTACTCCCTTGACATGTAACTCTTATAACTTACCTTGCACCTGTTTAGTCCATTTAATGGTCACTGCTGATTAACCCTTAACCCTATAAGGCATTTGTATAACAGCAAGGATGAAGCTGTTTGTTATGTGTATATGACACCTTTTGATAGCATAGAAAATATTGTGGCAAAAGGTGAAATTGCTCGTCATGAGCAATTTCATCTTTTGCCACAATGTTTCCAAAGGCTTCTACAAGCAATTGGTATCGATGGTGTAAAGGGTTAAGACCAAAGGAATTAGAATAGCAGTCTGACCACTGATTTAAACTGCAACTAAGTTGAGAAATTCTGGCCACAAGCAGCTTGAACACACAAATGTTTCAATAAGGCCCTTTTTACCCGACATGTATTCAAGTGTCCATTGTACTAATCCGGCACCTTTTTAGGCTTTTAGTGTCCCACCCTCAATGTTGACTATGGTTGAGTCAATTTTTGTGTAGGAAAAAAGCCAGTTGTAAGGCACAAAAGTTGTAAAGTACTGGTAAAAAAGAACAGTAAAATCATAAATAGGTGCTGCAGCTATCAACGCTTTACTGTTTGTTTTTAAATTAGGGTTAGGACAAATACCTTTTTTCCATAAGGAAACTGCACCTTTCCTGGGCACTGTGGTGGTCTTCTTGGTAGCCCAGTTCTTTCTTGTAGGTGGGTCATCTTGCCTACAAATAAGCTTCTTAGATCTGCTGGAATTGACGTTAGTAGAAATTCTGCCTGTGCTCAAACTGAGAGAAAAGAATAACTGAATTTCGACATCAAATAAAAAATATGTGAATTATCTCCTTTGTTGAACTCTTTTACAAATGACAAATTTATAGATAAGTCCAAATTAAAAACATTTACAGACGACAAAATAAATGTGACTGAAAAATCAAAATCTGAGTTGGGAGGGTTCGGGAAGAAAATCATTGTGGGAAATGTAGAAAATGCTTTTCCCACAATGTCTTCCAAAGGCCTCTTCCTCAGGGTCATGAAAACCAGGGAATATTTGGTAAAGGGTTTACCATTGATTGATAATTTTAGCTTTATTTATATGCAGTAAAGATAAAGCAAAATGGATTACTTGTAAAAAAGAAACATTAAAATGTACCTTTTCATGTGGGAAACTGCAAAGTGGTTTGGGGCCACTTGGTGTAAAGGATAATAGCTAAGTCCCTCACTTCTGTCTGTGGGTCAGCTAATGGAACAAAGATGTAAGGTAAATGTTTCATATACCTTTCTTACTTGACATAACTAGTAAGATGGCCTATACATTTAAACTCTGCTACCTAACAATCTTGTCCAATTTTAAAACACTTTCATATGACACGATAAGTCACTTGAAAAATGAAATTTGCTTTTGGAAGTGTAGAGAACAATGTAGACAAAGGAGAAAATGCAGGTGAACAGTATTTTCTCCCTGTCCCAGATTATTTCAAATGCCTTCCTTCCTGGGCTTCTTAAAATTCTAGAATTTGGGGGAAAATAATATGTGACAGAAACTTTCCAAAGAAACTTAGAGCCTTCTTCCATGAAAACATGAACCTGTTGAAGGTGGAGAAAGTCTCATTTTTCTACAACTAACTTCTGAATACCTATCACTGTTGGCTCTTTATTTTTGCCTAGAGATCAGAGGTCACAAAATTGCAGTCTGAACTGTGATATTTGCTGTATGTTGGGAAACCCTGGTTTTCCACAACTCTGTACTTGTAGCACCAATGTCCTTTTTTACCAAAATTTAATACGTGTGCTTTGTTGTTTCTGTCACTTATTGGATTGATGATGATATTCGGAATTCTAAGCAAGATTAAAGTAGACTGTTAGATTTAAGAAAACTCAAACCATAGCACTGTGAGGGACATGGTGAAAAACCTGTAACTACACAGGCAGGTATCTCCGCTAAGAATGCAAATGGCTAGTTGCAGAATAAATCTGACCTGCTCAATCTACAGAATGGGTATCAAGAGCAGAATGTAGAACAGCATAATTCCAGATACTCCAAGCATAGATAGATAGATGTAGCAGCTACAAAACTTAAATACTGTTGAAAATGTGGTAAAGTATGTACCTTTTCCATTTGCAAACTTCGTTGTTTTGGGGCATCTTAGTGCTTGTCTTGGTAGCCCGGCTTTATCGGTGTGTTGGTCATCTAATCTGAAAAATAGCATGCGTAATGTTGCCAAAGTCAAGTTGTTATTAAACGATAAAATTTTAGACTTGTCCAGATTAAAAGCATTTGGAGACAACAAATTAAACCTGACTCAAAAATATAAACTTGACTCTAGTAGAGCAGAAAAGATTGTGAGAAAATGAGAAAATGCTGGTTACTAGCGTTTTATCTTTTTCCCACTATGTTTTCAGAAGGCTTCCTCCTCTGGGTCGTAAAAATTCAGAATTTTGTAAAGGGTTAATATTCTGAAATATCTGTCACTTTTCAAATTGTATAGAACAGCTTTTCTGTCTTTGTGGGAAAGATTGTGTGAGTTATCTCTTATTTCCAAGCACCTTATAGCTTTTTGTATCTATGTGTATTCAGTGCAGTAATAGCAAAACGTATTAGTTTTCAAATTGTATCATAAGGAGTAAAGGAATCCACTTGCAACTAATTTCTTACCAATAATTGATAACGGGATTCATTTCTCTCTTACTGCCTATCTTTGTTTCCGCAATGGCCATATGATATTGAAGTCAGAGACTGGTGAATAATACTGTGCAGAGTACTAGTAAAAGAAAGTCCAGAGACAGATGAATAGGTACAGTGGCTCACATAATTACATTTGAAATCATGTTGAAAACAATGGTAAAATAAACATGAATATCATGGCAACAGTAATAAGCATTATTAGAGGAATAAAATTAGTTGAAAATAATGAAAAGTAACACTCTAGAAAAGAGGTTGGCAGAGCTGGAATTTAGGTTTGAGACCCCTGGATTAATATTTCGAACTGTGCTATTTGAAATTCAGTGATAAGAAGGATAAAAGATACTGTAAACAACTTGGACTTTAATTATACCTCCCGCAAAACATATGTTTTCGGGAGTATACTGGAATCAATCTGTCTGGACGTCCATCTGTGTGTCCGTCTGTGTAGGAAATAGAAGTAATTTTGTGTCACAAACTCCTACAGTTTAGCTGCTATAGTATTGAAAGTTTCTTGATTTGTTGATCGTATACTGAAGTTGTACAAGATGCAGTTTTCAATCATCTACTCCATATAATTCAAGTGTAATCTTACCTTTAACTTAGAAAAGTTTTTATTAATTTACTGTTTCTGTCAAAGCCGTGGTGGTGATTGGGGGTGGGGGAAATCATGTTACATCAGTGAAGGTACGTTTTCTATTGTAACTTAGCTACAGTATAGAACCTTTACAAGAGATAGATATTATGTAAGTGGAAATTTTTGTGACATGGACATTTTTGTGATTTCTTGAATTTTAAACTTTGCCAAACTTTTCTTTTAGGGTATTTTAACCCAAGTATACCCCGCCCCCACCCCCCACCCCCCGAAAAGAAAAATCAGCGTCTCAAATGTGAAAACAACTTTCCCAAAGGAAATATCCATAAGCAAAGATTCGCAAATCTTTTGACGCACATATGTATCCATATATACAGTATATGAAAAAGTAAAGGGTTGATAAATTGTTCATTACCTTCGCCAGTGGCAGTCTTTGTTGATTTTCAATTTTTTTAGCTGTCTCTCCACAACTTCATGAGAAGTGCATTTGTCAAGTATAACGCAAGTTTGTTCACACATAATCGTACATTGTTCATCAAGCCTGTAGTTATTGTTCATCAAATCTGTAGGTAGAAAGAAAAAGAATTTCCCCCCTACTCCCCCAAGTGTCCCCTTCCACACACAAATGCAAATAAAGGGAAAATATTCAGAGCTTTGCCAGCTTAAAAGACATCTCATTAGACTTCACTGGTTTTCTTTATGAGGAGTTTGCATAACAATCCTGACTGACTTCATTCATGGATGTATATCCATGCGGTAGACTTGTAGCACAACATAAGTCTACATTGTTGGAAACTTAAGGAGCATTTATAAGAAGGTCTTACATCCCTTTCTTTACTGATAAACCCTTGAAATGAGCAGTTTTACAAACATAATTATGGGCTCAACAGGGTTTTCCAAACCCTTCTTTATCTCTAAGCAACTGTTAATCAAACCCAAGAGACTGCAATCATTTTAAAACTGAAGGACTGAGGGCATTAAGCATGTCTTGGGTCTTGGCTATAATGCATTTGACATACACATAGTATGGACTTACCATAGTTTTCAGCAAAATCCTTCTTTTTCTCTCAGCAACTGTTGACTTAAACATGACTTAAACACCGAGAAACTCAAGAAAACTCAAGATTCATATGATATGTGGGTCCTGACAATATGAATTTGAAACACACACATCGTGGACTAGATGCAATATCCAACTGATATTTCATCTCTCAGCATAATTATGTTGACTTATCCGTAGTGACTGCAGTTATTTTCGGAGGAAAGCATTTGAAGACACAAGAAAGTATGGAACACCCAAAGCCAGCAAGGATGGTAGATGAACCCCACTAAAAACAACTGACCAGGAAGAAGTTTTGAAGAGTCCACTCCATACTTCTTGTGTAAACAATGCCAATGCAAAAGAAGGTTATTTAAAAAACTGAAAGTCTGTCTACAATATATGATTCTTCATTCAACTAATTTCTTAATCCTACAAGTGTAAACATCTACCTACAGGAGCATGCATGATGGAAAAAAACAATAAAAATTATTTGAAACATCTTCACCCATTATCAGATAACCATTACCCTCTGGCCTCTTCTTTGGTGGTCTGTGTCTCCAGTGGTCTGTTTGTCCTCTTCAACGGAAGGTCATCACCTAATAGATTAAAACAAGATTTCTTTTTTTTTGTCAATGAATACAATATATATATATATATATACTAATGACATACACCAACTATTTTGATGTCTAGTTCTAAGAATGTAATAGTTTACCTCGATATATTAAAAAAACAAAATATTCATTAGTCAAAGGATTACATCAAGTATATACTTCATGTGTCCATTATTGAATACCTTTTCCCCAATTTTTCCGCCTGTTGATCCATGTTAATACATAAATGGCTTACCGATTTTCGCAATATCATGAGATGCTCTAAATTGTGCAAACAAACATGTCTTTAGTATTTACACCTGAATGAAAGCAATAGGTATTATGAATGAAATTAAAACATTTCCATAGAAAGCCTCTTGTGGAGAAACAGAACTTTCCTCCTCCTTTGACATTTTTTCAAGTTTTGTAGAACAGCTTTTCTGTCTGAATGGGAAGGAATTTGTGAGTTATCTCTTTCCGACCACTTATATCTTTTTTGTAATTGTGTATTCAGCACAGTAATAGAAAAACAGATTTTTTTAAATTGTATAATGAAAAATACAATAGTTTGGGAGAAATTATTAACATATGTACCTATCCAATTAAGAAAAAGCATAGTGTTTGAGCCTCATTCTGCAGGTTTGCTTCTGTAACCAAATAAGAAGGCAAAATTTTTTGTTTCCATAATGTTGGAAAACTTGGAATGAGAAGAAATTTGCCTTTACAAATCTTTAGACACACATATATACCCACATATACATTATATGAAAAAGTAAAGGGTAGATGAAATAAACTTTTCATTATCTTCGCCAGTGACAGTCTTTGCTGACTTTCAATTTCTCAGCCGTCTCTCCACACCTTCATGAGTAGTGCATCTTTCAAGTATAATTAAAGTCTGTTCACACACAATCCTACATTGTTCATCAAATCTGTAGTTATTGTCCACCAAATCTGTTGGTAGAAAGAAAAAGAATCTCCTCCCCACCCAACCTCTCAAGTGTCCCCTTCCACACACCAATGCAAATAAAGGGAAAACATTTATAGCCTTGCCACTTGAGCATAGAAGACATCTAATCAGACTTTACTGGGTTTCTGTATGAAGAGGTTGCATAACAGTATGGACTTCGTGAATTGGTGCATATCCATGCGGTAGACTTGTAGCACAACATAAGTCTACATTTTTGGAAACTTAAAAGAAACGGCATAAGGCCATATATCCCTTTCTTAAATGATAAACCCTTGAAACAAGCAGTTTTACAGACCAGGCTCTGTTGTCAACCAGTGAGTCAACAGAGTACAAACTTCACCACCTTTGGCAAGCAATTATACTGCATGTGTGTTCTAGCAAGTTTTTATTCATCTCTAAAAATCTGTTCACTTAATCATCAAAAGTGCAGTCATTTTAAGACCGAGAAATGCAAGAGTAATATGATGTGTGGGTCCTGACAATATGAATTTAAAAACACATTGTGGACTAAATGCAGTATTCAACTGATATCGCTCAGCATCTGTTGACTTATCCATAGTGACTGCAGTTATTTTCGGAGGAAAGCATTTGAAAACACAAGAAAGTATGGAACACCCAAAGCCAGCAAGGATGGTAGATGAATCCCACTGAAAAAAACAACTGACCAGGAAGAAGTTTTGAAGAGTCCACTCCATACTTCTTGTGTAAACAATGCCAATGCAAAAGAAGGTTGTTTAAAAATTGAAAGCTTTTTCGCAAATCTGACTCTTCACTTAACTAATTTTTTAAACTTACAAGTGCAAACATCTCTTTACAGGAGTCTGCATGATGGAGAAAAACAATAAAACTTATCTGAAACATCTTCACCCATTATCAGGTAACCATTACCCTCTGGCCCCTTCTTTGATAGCCTGTGTCTGTAGTGATCTATTTGTCATCTTCCCCGGAAGGTCATCACCTACTTAAATTAAAAACAAGATTTCCTTTCTTTACTGTCAATGAATACAATATATATATACTAATGACATACACCAACTGTTTTGATGTCTAGTTCTAACAATGTAGTAGTGTTTCCTTAACCCACACAATCCCTACTTTTGACGCCCCTTAGAAAAAAGCCTTTAGAAAACATTATGGGAAAAGGAGAAAATGCTGGTAACCAGCATTTTCTCATTTTCCCACAATGTTTTCTGCCCTTCATAAAACAAATTTCAAATCTTCAGTTAATTTTATTCTGTCATGTGCAAAAGCTTTCGATTTGGACAAATCCAAACCTTTGTCGTTTGTTAATGAAATAATATATTCAAAAACAAAATATTCATTAGTCAAAGGAATACATCAACTATACAGATCTACTTCATTTGTCCATTTTTTAATAATTTTTCCCAAATTTTTCCGCCTGATCCATGTTAATACATAAATGGCTAATTGATTTTCACAATATCATGAGATGCTCTAAGTTGTTCAAACAACCATGCCTTTAATATTTACACCCAAATGAAAGCAACATTAAGAATGAAATTGAAAGATTTCCATAGAAGGCCTCGTGTGGAGAAACAGAAGTTTCCTCCTCCTTTGACATGGTTTCAAGTTTTGTAGAACAGCTTTTCTGTCTTAGTGGGTAGGAATTTGTGAGTGGGTAGGAATTTGCGAGTTATCTGTATTTCCAACCACTGATATCTTTTTGTAATTGTGTATTCAGCACAGTAATAGCAAAACAGATTAGTTTTCTTAATTGCTTAATGAGAAATACAAAAGTATGGGAGAAATTATCGCTATGTATACCTAACCAAATAAGAAAAAGCCCCGTGTTTGGGCGTCATTCTCTAGGCTAGCTTCTGTAACCAAATTAGAAGGCAAATTTTTTTGTTTCCATAATATTGGAAACTTCGATTGAGAAGAGATTTGCCTATATACAAATCTTTAGATACACATATATACCCACATACACATTATATATGAAAAAGTAAAGGGTAGATGAAATAAACTCTTTATTACCTTCGCCAGTGTCAGTCTTTGCTTATTTTCAATTTCTTAGCTGTGTCTCCACACCTTCATGAGTAGGGCATCTTTCATAGCAAAACAGATGAAATGATTTTTAAGTTGTATAATGAGAAATACAATAGTTTGGGAGTCTCTTCACACACAATCCTACATTGTTCATCAAATCTGTAGTTATTGTATATCAAATCTGCAGGTAGAAAGAAAAAGAATCTATCCCCCCCACTCCCCCAAGTGTCCCCTTCCACACTCAAATGCAATTAAAGGAAAACTATTCACAGCATTGCCATTTGAGCATAGAAGACAACTCATCAGATTTCACTGGGTTTCTGTTTGAGGAGGTTGCATAACACTCCTGACTTCATGCATGGGTGCATATCCATGTGGTAGACTTGTAGCACAACATAAGTCTACATTGTTGGAAACTTAAAGAGCATAAGGCCATATATCCCTTTCTTTCCTAATAAACCCTTGAAATGAGCAATTTTACAGACCAGACTCTGTGGTCAACCAGTGAGTTAACAAAGTACAAACTTAACCACCTTTGGTAAGCAAATATGTGTTCTGGCTGCAACATATAGCCATACTAAGTTTTTTGCATAGATTTCATCCCTACTTTTGAGAAAAGAATGTGCTTTAAAAGCATTGGATATGTTGAGCTTGGCAACATGTATTTTACATACACATATGGACCTAACAGACTTTTCCAAACCCTTCTTTGTATCTCTTAAGCAACTGTTCGTGAAACCGAAGCGACCGTAATCATTTTAGAATTGAAAAACTGAGGACTTTAAGGATGTGTGGGTCTTGGCTATAATGAATTTGACATGGAAAAAGTATGGACTTAACACATTTCTTAGCCGAATCCTTCATCTCTCAGTACCGTTTGACTTGAATATGAATACTTCAGTCATTTTCCAACCAAGAAACTCAAGCTTATAATAGGATGTGACGATTTTGACAACAAGATTTTCATATACACACATTGTAGACGTAACACTGTTTTTATCCAAAGTCTTATTCGTCTCAATATCTGTTCACTTAACAAGACTGCAGTCATTTTCAGACCGAGAAACGCAAGAGTAATATGATGAGTGGGCCCTGACAATATGAATTTGAAACACACACATTGCGGACTAAATGCAGTATTCAACTGATATCTAATCTCTCCGCATTTGTTGACTTATCCATAGTGACTGCAATTATTTTCGGAGGAAAGCATTTGAAAACACAAGAAAGTATGGAACACCCAAAGCCAGCAAGGATGGTAGATGAACCCCACTAAAAACAACTGACCAGGAAGAAGTTTTGAAGAGTCCACTCCATACTTCTTGGGTGAACAATGCCATTGCAAAAGAAGGTTATTAAAAAATTGAATGCTTGTCTGCAAAGCTGATTCATGTAACTAATTTCTTTAACTTACAATTGTAATCATCTCCCTACAGGAGCATGCATAATGGAGAAAAATATATAAAAATTAATTGAAACAGCTTCACCCATTATCATGTGACCGTTACCCCCTGGCCTCTTCTTTGGTAGTCTGTGTCTCTAGTGGTCTGTTTGTCCTCTTCCTCGGGAGGTCATCACCTACTTAAATTTAAAAAAAAATTCCTTTCTTTACTGTAAATGAATACAATATATACTAATCACATACACCGTTTTGATGTCAAGTTCTAAGAATGTAGTAGTTTTTCCACAATATATTCAAAAACAAAATGTTCATTAGTCAAAGGAATACAACAAGTATATACTTCATGTGTCCATTATTGAATACTTTTCCCCCAATTTTTTCCGCCTGTTGATCCATGTTAATACATAAATGGCTTATTGATTTTTACAAAATTATGAGATGCTCTAAATTGTGCAAACAACCATGCCTTTAATATTTATAACCAAATGAAAGCAACATTAAGAATGAAATTAAAAGACTTCAGTAGAAGGCCTCTTGTGGAGAAACAGGTTTCCTCCTCCTTTAACATGTTTTCAAGTTTTGTAGGACAGCTTTTCTGTCTGAGCAGGAAGGAATTTATGAGTTATCTCTATTTCACACCACTGATATCTTTTTATAATTGTGTATTCCGCTCACTAATAGTAAAACAGATTGGTTTTTTTTTTAAATTGTTTAAGAAATACAATAGTTTGGGAGAAATTATTAACATGTGTACCTATCCAATTAAGAAAGAGCACTGTGTTTGGGCGTCATTCTCTAGGCTACCTTCTCGAACCAAATTAGAAGCCAAAATTGTTTATTTCCATAATGTTGGAAACTTGGAATTGGGAGAAATTTGCCTTTACAAATCTTTGGACACACGTATATACCCACATATACATTATATGAAAAAAGGGTAGATGAAATAAACTTTTCATTATCTTTGCCAGTGGCAGTCTGCTGATTTTCATTTTCTTAGCCTTCTGTCCACATCTTCATGAGTAGAGCATCTTTCAAGTACAATTAAAGTCTGTTCACACATCCTACTTTGTTCATCAAATCTGTAGTAATTGTTCATGAAATCTGTAGGTAGAAAGAAAAAGAATCTCCCCCTCCCCCACTCCCCCATGTGTCCCCTTCCACACTCAAATGTAAATAAAGGGAAAAAACGTACAGTCTTGCCATTTGAACATAGAAGACATCAGACTTTACTGGGTTTCTGTATGAGGAGGTTGCATAACAATCCGGACTGACTTCATGAATTAGTGCATATCCATGCGGCAGACTTGTAGCACAACATGTCTACATTGTTGGAAACTTAAAAGAAAGAGTGTAATGCCCTATATCCTTTTCTTTACTGATAAACCCTTGAAACAAGCAGTTTTACAGACCAGGCTCTGTGATCAACCAGTGAGTCAACAAAGTACAAACGTCACCACCTTTGCCAAGTAATTACACTATATGTATGTTCTAGCAAATTTTTATTCATCTCTCAGTATCTTTTCACTTAATCATCAAGGCTGCAGTAATTTTCAGACTGAGAAACTAAAAGAGTAATATGATGTGTGGGTCCTGACAATATGAATTTGAAACACACACAATGTGGACTAGATGCAATATTCAGCTAATATTTTATCTCTCAGCATCTGTTGACTTATCCATAGTGACTGCAGTTATTTCCGGAGGTAAGCATTTGAAGACACAAGAAAGTATGGAACACCCAAGGCCAGCAAGGATGGTAGATGAACCCCACTAAAAACAACTGACCAGGAAGAAGTTTTGAAGAGTCCACTCTATACTTCTTGTGTAAACAATGCCAATGCAAAAGAAGGTTATTTAAAAAAATGAAAGCTTGTCTGCAAATCCGATTCTTCATTTGACTAATTTCTTAATCTTACAAGTGTAAACATCTCACTACATGAGCATGCATCGGTGCGCCATAAAACAACATTCATTCATTAGGAGCTTGCATGATGGAGAAAAACATAAAAAAGCATTTGAAACATCTTCACCCAATATTAGGCAACCATTACCCTCTGGCCTCTTCTTTGGTAGTCTGTGTCACCACAGGTCTGTTTGTCCTTTTCTTCCGAAGGTCATCACCTACTTAAAACAAGATTTCCTTTCTCTACTGTCAATTTACGGTCAATGAATACAATATATACTAATCACATAGACCAACTATTCTGATGTCTAGTTATAAGAATGTAGTAGTTTTCCCTTAATATATTAAAAAACAAAAATGTTCTTTAGTCAAAGGAATACATCAACTGTATAATGTCCATTACTGAATACTTTCCCCCCAATTTTTCCGCCTGATCCATGAGAATACATAAATGGCTTATTGATTTTCACAATATCATGAGATGCTCTAAATTGTGCAAACAACCATGCCTTTAATATTTACACCCAAATGAAAGCAACATTAAGAATGAAATTAAAAGACTTCAGTAGAAGGCCTCTTGTGGAGAAACAGAAGTTTCCTCCTCCTTTGACATGTTTTCCAGTTTTGTAGAACAGCTTGTCATAGTGGAACTTTAGGAATTTGTTATTCATCACCGAGGAAATGCCTTGATGAAAAACAAATGGACCTCTTGTGTATTATACACATTTATACAAGTATATCGTCTGCCAAAGGCCAGGGCCAAGTTTCATGAAACAAGTTGGCTTCTTTTTTTTTCCAGGAGAGGTCAGCATCAGTGTTTTCAAATAGTTTATTGGCTTTTAATTTCAAAACATTTTGGTACATGTAAACAAACAAGTAAAAAAGCCACCACGTTCTCAACCTCATAATTATGCTTCACATGATGGCCATTTTGAGGGGTCATTTGCATGGCAAATTGATTTAACAAATATTTTTCTTATATTCGCCATATAAAAATAAACCATGCCTATTTCCTGTTTCGGTTTTTTGATTTCGCTTTATTTACAAAACCAAGACGAAACAGACTGTTTATCAGTACAATTTCGCATGAAAAATGGATTTAAACAGCAAATTCTGTGGCAGTCTGCCTTTTAAACTCACCACTGTTGGAGAGGTCTGATAACTTAGGCCTCTAGGCTGCACACAATTTTTTTTCTAGGATTTGGCTCACTGACCTTCTTTTTTATGTCTGAGATTTTCAAAATACATTT
The DNA here is from genome assembly GCA_943736015.1 of Tridacna crocea. Taxonomy (NCBI): domain Eukaryota; kingdom Metazoa; phylum Mollusca; class Bivalvia; order Cardiida; family Cardiidae; genus Tridacna; species Tridacna crocea. The sequence continues at coordinate 32,652,426 of OX031059.1, forward strand.
CTGACCTAGATCTTGAGTATCGGGCTGAAAATGTGGCCTCTAGAGTGCACACAGGCTTTTTTCAGTTCTAGGCCAGGACCCTGAAATGCTTTGCCTATGGACAATCTTGCAAAAGTTCAGTGCTTTCATTCAGGCTAAGGGCCTCCAGGTTACTAGACCTACTGTACACTTTCTTGCTGATCCATGCTGGAACCAATTTTAATTATTTAGCAACTATACTTCAATATTAATGATGGGTATGAGGATAAACAAAAATGACTAAATAGTAAAGCAATAAAGATTTCTGCCACAGAAGATGTGATTTATTGTTATAATGTCAATAAAAAAGAATAGTGATTATTTGTTATATGTTAGTAAAAAAGAATGGGTTAAAAATAATTCTGCTGAACTTACTTGCCCACAACTCCCTTGTGCTACCAGTTTAAGACCCTGTTGTAATGGATATTTAGAATGTCAAGTTATCACAGCTCAGCTGATCACCATAAGTATGTGTGTTTTCCATGAATTGTGGTCACAGTCTAATCAAATTGCATAACAATGACTAATCAAGACCCAAAACATATAGAAACAGTTCACATCCAGTACTCACAATGAAAACACTGATACACTTCACCCTTTATCCAAATAAAATATTTAGACTAGATCCAACTTTTTTAAACATAATTGCAATTAAAAAATCGCAAACAATGAATGATTGATGCTTTACGCCACTTTCTACATTATTTCAGGCATCTCACAGACACACCTCTTTCATTCACTTTGCCCTTTATCGATCTAAGATGGTTTGACTATTTACAATTTTGTAAACATAACTATATTCAGATACCACAAAGACTGATAGGTTGATTTATTGATAGATTGATGGTGTTTTATGCTGCAACATAATTTCAGTCATATCACAAGCACTGCTTCTTGGTTCCAACAAGACTGGGCTAATTTTTGTGCTCATTAACCCTTTACCACATATTGTAACACCCTGGAAAAGAAGCCTTTTGAAAACATTGTGGAAAAAGGAAAAAATGCTGATAAACAGCGTTTTCTCCTTTTCCCACTATGTTTTCAGCCCTAACGAAGAGAAATTGCACCATTTGAGCCACATTGGAATTGTCGACTGCAAGAGCCTTCAGTTTGGACATAGCCACAATTTTGTCACCTGGTAAAGAGAAATGTCTATGTCAAAAATATCCCCACCAAAAACTAAGCACTTTTTGTGAGCATATTTTAAATGTTAATTTTATTAAAAAGATATATTCCTTATTGGGCTGTGTAGATGCGAGATTAACCTGTATATTCTGCAGGTTTGTCTTGAATATTTCAACAACTGACCAGGAGGTGCTGACAGAGATGAGACTAGAGGGATGTGCGGACTCATCTTTGTCAATAATTTACAGCAAATATTGTCACTACCTTGTAATTGTACCTGTGAAAATATATAACGGTAAGCCATCTATCTGAATGATCCTTTATGATTAACTTGGGCAAACTCATGGAACTTCAGGTGTTTTACCCTTATATGGTGAAGATCTGAGGTCCTTGTGTATTTACCAACCCCTGTTATTGACAGAATTGTTGTGATGCTGGGCAGTGCTACTGTCTACTTGCATTGTCAACGGCAACCCTTAATTTGTCTGCAGGTTAAAGGTGGTTATTTAGAATGTTTACATCTCACCAAATTAAAAAAATATATATATATCACTGCAATTCATATGAAAAAATAATACGAATCATCAATAATTAAGATTTATAAAATTACAAAAAAAAAATTGATGGTGTTACCTTAAAAGGCTACGTAGCCTCTTAAGGTATTTTTAGGTTTCGCACCAAAAATCAATAAAGCATTTTGGGATTGTCAAGTGACTAGCACGTGACTCAAAACGCTTAAATTCCATTACATAACAAACATGTAATAATTATTTTTCATAATGTCTTCTTCGGAAGCTATGTTTGAAACTTCATCTGTGTATTCCTGTATGTAAATGAGCGAATTGATCATCTAAAAATAGAACGTGTCTCCCAGTGTCTCCCATCGGTGTCAACATGGGCTGTAGTAAATCTCCAATTTCTTGTGTTCTCGGACAGTTTTCGACTACTGGGTTTTTATGAATGAAAATTAAAAGGCTTTGGGAGTATAAAGATTATTTTTTTGCATTTTTGTAAAATTTTTGTCCCAAAATCTGAAGGGCCACCTTTAACTAACATTTCTACAATCTAATTTTGCATGTCTCTTGATATGGATCAACGCAGCTCAAGTAACAGGAGCCGTGCGGGAAGGTGGGAATTTGCCAGATCCTACAGCACAGCCATATGAGAAAAAGATTATATACTCAGAAACACTGTGGAGTAGTACACTTTGCTAAACGTCCAAAATCAGTTAAGTTGCACCAATGACTTAATTTCCAGTCACAGTCAAATGAAAAGATAATTTAGGCTCTCCAGTCTACTTTTGTATGTTACACATAGTCCAAATGATATTGCCAAAAATATAAATGTACAAATCCAAGATCTGAACACTTTGAATTTGAATATTTGAAGCTGATTGTAGACATATACTAACAAAAAGCCATGTCACAAACAAAAGGTTATATTAACGGAAAATATCGCACCAACATAAACCACATAGTATGAATAAGGTACAGTTCATTTTATTCGTAAATGCAAAACAATGAGGCACAAAGTCGAAATGAAGCTTGCAATTTGTTAGTTCTTTTGATATTTTTGTCTGTTTACTGTCCCTTAAATCATAGTGAATTACGTTATACAAAGTAACACCACTGCAATAAAATGAAATACGAAAGGTAGAGCACAAAACATATTTTTTCTCTTTCTATAAGCATCATATTTAACAGCTAAAATAATGTTTCGGTTTTACCCATAAAAAAAAATAAACCGCACTTTATTCAAAGTAGAATTTTCAATTTTTCACATTTTCAGTGAATTACGTTACACATGTTTTCTAAGATACTAAACGTGAGAAAGGAAATTAAACACCAATATGGGTAGACCATGTCTGCCTTTCTGATATATCAAGATATCATTTATCTGTGTTAAGTAATAAGGATTCAAATTGCATTTTAGACGCTGGGGTGAATTACGTTACAGTGAATTACGATACACTGAATGTAGGATTATCTGAACGAAACACCAAACTGTTCAAATACACGAGTTAATTTCAGTGTAAAAACGGACCTCATAGTTACGTCATATGTTAACGTCATTTACAGGTGCCGTTTATCTTTTTTGACCTTGGTGGATGTAAATACTTTATTGCACAGTAAGGATTATTGGTTTATATCATTTAATTAGTGTGTACCGGTATCTCTGCTCATAACATGTGTGATGTTCGATTTTTAAGATTGACATTTGTATTCTTCTATCTTATCTGAATTAAAGAAATTAAAAGAGATATATTTGAATGTGATGTATTTATATGATAACGTAATTCACTAAAACTGTAACGTAATTCACATTCTTTCACTATGACCGTAGTGACCAAGAATACTTTGTATCGTCCATGGTTGATGCCAAAATAAATCCTTCAAGTGGCCCGGTAAGCCAGACACAGTCTGGATAACAGCCGACGCTATATTAATGGCTGTAAACGAACCAATTCGCATTGGAAAAACATATTCAAATTCCGACAGGAAAAAATTAACACCATTGAGCAGTTGTTTGGCCTATAAAAAGTAAACAATAATTGATGAGAGACAGTTTGTGTTACACTGAGTTTCTTTAATTCTTTACCACACAATCCCGACTTTTAACGACCCTGACAAAGAGGCTTTTTGAACACAGTCCGGGAAAAGGAGAAAATGCTGGTAACCAGCATTTTCTCCTTTTCCCACGCTGTTTTCTACTCTTCCCATAACCAAATTCATTTTGTAAGTCAGATTCATTTTGTCGTCTGCAAAGTCTTTCAAACTGGACTGGTCTTAAATTTTGTTGTTTGGTAAAAAGTTAACCCTTTTCCAAACAAGCCCTGGTTTTTACGTGTCTGCAGTACAAGTATTTTGAAAACATTGTTGGAAAAGGAGAAATTGCTCGTAACGAGCAATTTCTCCTTCTCCCGCAGTGTTTTCTACCCTTTTATAGACCATTCTGCCATTTTTATCAAATTTGAAATCATCCTATGCAAACGCTTTCAATTTGGAGGAGTCTAAAATTTGTTCTTTTGGAAACGGTTAAAAGTAATTTGATTAATTTTCCGAATAAATAAGTCACTGAAGTACAAGTGAATTACGTTATAGCTTTGACTTGAATTACATTACAACATTTTCATTATATAGTGAACAGTCTGTACTCATGTTTGGTTACAATTTGACTGGAACATTCTATAGCCTATTAGGAAATAGTAGACTTTTGCATTTTATTTGCTTTTTATTCCCTGCACATAGTACATTTAGTAGTGTTTGTAAAGTTGTATCTAAAACTGACGCAAATTGCTGCTGTTGAATATCAAAAGTGTTATTATTCATTTCTTACAGTTTTAAAGGTCCATTTATTTTCAGTTTGCTACAGTATTCTTACAGGATTTGATTTTTTTTAGTTTAATAAAAGGAGGTACATTTCTTAAATATGAGTTCATTTTAATTTTCTTCTATATGTGAATTACGTTGCAAGTTACCACTCCATAGTACAAGCCGACAACAGTAAAATAATTGCTTTCATCCATACCAAGTAAGCATTCATATAATGCAGGATAACATAGCTTCCTAATAAGCTATAAATGATCGTCAATTTCTTTCACACAGATCCACGACAATTACCTTATTTCTTAGAATTCGATGCGATTAAGATTTGCCACCAAAAATTTCATCACATGTTCAAATCAAAGAGATACTGCTTTCTCATTATGCAATATATGACCAAAATTTGACGCTTGTTCATTTAAAAGACACATATGCAGTGTTCAGATTTACACATGAAAGCAATATATCGTATCATGTTCATAGTAGATATTCATTTTATCAAGTCACGGTTTTGTAACGTAATTCACGGCTGTTTTTGACCCAATTCTATAGGGTCTGATTTTTGTGCTTAAAAAATCCAATGCAAACACTTTAAGTATCGAATCTGTATATCAAAAGGTTGAAAGCTTACAAAAAACGAGGTTGAATTAAATTTTGTGTTCCAAATATTATGGCCGAAATTACAGTGTAAATGGCGCAACTTAACTGATTTTGGACGTAAAGTGTATCCAGCCCCAAGCAGCTAAATGCAAGTCAAGACACACACCACTCCCAGACAACGTGGATCAGGAACAGACTGCAAAGAATGTGCAGTCTGATCTTGGATCCACACTGTCCAATTACGAATGTTTTATTTCCCAAAAATTTTACCTTCAAAAACAAAATTATGGGCTGTACTGTATACTTGAAACTGTCATTTCATTCTAAAGGCTAACGGAGAACACTCAACTCTTTACCAAATGATAAAACTTTGGACTAGTCCAAATTGAAAGCATAAACAGAAAACAAAACAAAAGTGACTCAAGAATTGAAATTTGATTTTGGAATAATAGAAAATGTTGTAGGAAAAGGAGAAAATGTTGGTTACCAGCATTTCGTGTGTCTGTCTGTGTATCCCTCCGTCTGTCTGTTTGTCCACATGTTACTCTTTTTCTTGTTTATGCGATGAAGCCCGCATTTTTTTTATCACATTTCCATGAAACTTGCACAGTTTTTTTTTTTTTTATATTATCAATAGGGTCAACTGTATCGATTTTCAGAAACACCCAACTATCAGCATTGGAAAAGTAGACATTTCAAGTTGAAAGTTTTCCTTTCTTTTTTATGCGATAAAGTCTGCATTTGTGGCCAGATTTCCACGAAACTTGCACTGTTTGTTTATCTCATCATTAGCTTAAACCCTGTTGATGTTGAGAAAAATCCAACAAACAGTATGCAAAAAGTAGCCATTTAACGTTAAACTTTTTTCTTGTTTATGTGATAAAGTCTGCATTTGTGGTCAGATTTTAGTGAGACTGCACAGTTTATCTCATCAATAGCTTCAACCCTATTGATGTTGAAAAAAAAAATCCAACAAACAGTATGGGAAGAGTAGTCATTTCAAGTTTAAAATTTTGATTTCTTGTTCATGTGATAGTCGGCATTTCCTGTTTTAATCTTTGTCTGTTTTTTTTTTTTGCATCATGGTTTCATAATGTTTGCTGTCATGAAAGCAAACATTTGCCAGTAGACCAATTTCAGGTCCTTTCTGGGCCTTTAGTTCCTTTTGCCATGATGTTTCAAAGGCCATGATCTCGGTATTGGAGGGAAGGGGATCGCTAAAACTCTGGATTCTGTTGTTAAGTTTTGATTTAAGTCTCTGAGGAAGAGGGTTTTGAAAACAAAGTGGAATCAAAGGACTAATAGTTCTGAGAGTCGCCTGCTGGATAATGTGTTAGAAGTTTTAACTCTTATCAAATTTTCAAAGGTGATACATTACAAACGTTCGAGATACCAGACGATTTAACCATAAGATAGTATTATGCATGCATAATTTCTGAGTAGTTGTGGAAGGCTCTAATCCTAAAATCACTCACATAAATATGAAAATTCACATGAAAAAAATAAAAATATATGGTGAGAATAAAAATTTATGCCAAGTAACATCTTTGAAAAGTTCAAAGAATTTATATTTACTAGAACTGACGTACCAGCCTGTTTTACTAGTCATATTTATTTACCACAGCTGATTTCGGGCGTACAGTGACGGTAGCTTCTTATTTGCGAGACTGTACGTCGGTCCATGGTGCCAATGGGTAATTATCAAACAATTCTCACTAAGTATTCTCAACAAATGGTCTAAGTGTCCAGTAGAAAAGACGCTTTTAGTTGAAAGTACTGTTAAGCTTGTCCACAAACTTGTTCAGTTCACGAGCACTTACATGTATCTCATGCAAACTGCACTTGATCCCTCGATGTAAAGCCCCCGTCACACCAAACTAGATCTTAGAACGTCTTAACCCGTCCTGATATGATCGGAAAATGTGTTGCAGTCGGGGTAGAACGTGTTGTTTTGGCCAGATAATGTCTGTCTCACCAAACTGTTCTAAGAAAGTCTTAATTACCCCGATCAACAAAGTCGTAAATGGGGTTGCGTTCGGGATAGGACGTGTAGTTTCAGTCGGGTAATATGCAAACGCATTCCCAATTGATGCCGCCTACTGCACCGCGTCTTTAACCTTTTTTCCACACAATGACGACTTTTAACACCCCTACAAGAGAAAACTTTTGAAAACTGTGGGAAAAGAAGAAAATGCCGGTAACCATGCAGCATTTTCTCCTTTTCCCGCAATGTTTTCCGCCCTGCCGGAAACAAATTTCAATTTTTGAGTTCAGTTTATTTTGTGATCTGCAAGTGCTTTCAATTTGGACCAGTCTAAAATTTTGTAATCTGGTGAAGGGTTAATAGGATCGAAGTACGACAAATCCGTTTGTAGTACGCCCATCTCGTGTAAGTTCGTTGTCACTCCATGTAATTGCAGGTCGGGATAAAAGGCAAGAAATTTTGAGCAAGCTCAAAGTTCTAGAGCACCCTTCCCGTCCTAACCCATCCATTAAGTCCGCAAACAGGTTTTATATAGGAGGTTGCTAATACGTCCACACCGTCTGAACACCGTTTAAAATTCGTCCGGCAAATATTTTCAGAGCGGAGTGAGAACGCGTTTGGTGTGACGGGGATATAGCGATTTTTTTATCACGTGCTATTGTGTACGAAATATTTGTTTCAAAGATTTGAATCTGTCAAGAGATATGTTGTTGTTGATGATGATGATGATGATGAGTGGGTTTGTTTTTCAGGTGCCAATGTCTTACCAGGGAATATGTACAGTTCTGGTGATATATAGAACTTTCCTCAGGCTATCTGGCCTCAAATGATTTGAAACTAAAATCACAAAAGCATCAAAATAATGTCTAAATAGATAATCCGTCGGACCACAAACTACAGACTTATACAGTCTATGAAGACAAAGTGCCCAACTCAGACTTCTGTCATTGGTTTAAACAGACGGATATGAACCTTGCTAAACTCTTTACCAAACGACAATATCTTAGGCTTGTCCAAATCGAAAGCATTTGCAGACATTTGCAAACGTGACTGAAAATTTGGAATTTGTTTTGTAGAGGGTAGAAAGCATTGTGGGAAAAAGAGAAAAAGCTGGTTACTTCAAATCTGCATGAAGCAGGCGAGGAACGGTGTCATGTGAACCGCTGTCGGTCTGTGTTTCAGACCGAGCTGTTCAACCCTCCTGCCTATGCTGGAATTGTAAGACAAAACTTCTCAGCTTCGAACTGGTTGGAACGTATCCGTTTGAGACTAGGTCTGCAATGGACGTGTTGAAACAACTCCCGAGTCAGCCTATCGGGCTTGGAATTAGTCTGAGCCTCTCTGAAGCTAGGCTGTTTGAAGCTGGTCTGTTCAAGAGCCTCCCCAAGCCAGCCTCTTGTGTTAGGAATGAGTCTGGATCTCTATTTTAAAGCTAGTCTATTCAAATGTATACGGACATCGTTTAATCCTTAGCATTATTGATAGGAAGATACTGAGCCAATGTCATATTTGTGTTGAGCTGCTCCATTCTGTTCCGCCTAGATCCCAAGCGTGAAAAGGGTGGTCCTCTGAAACAGGTTACGGAGACATTGCTGTCACAAAATTTCGTAGCAAGAGCGTAAGCGAATCTCAGAGTGTTGTACTATTAATAGTCAACTTTATATTATAAATCGACGAAAAAGGGCAAGAATTTTGTGTTTCTAAAAACGTTATGATTTCTTCACCAGATAAATGTAAAACGACTTTAAACGTAAAATTACAATGTACTTATTTCAAAATATAACAAAAGAAAACTGCATATACTTAAGACAACAAAAACACTGATTGAAAATTAAATCTATGATTTATTCAATTGAGAATACGTATTCCAAAAATAGTAATGACGCATCAAATGATCAAAGTACTCCCGGTACCCGCAATGCGGCACTGTCTAATCTTTACAGATTATTTCTGACAGAATCGTTAGATACTTTAGTCTTAATAGACATATTCATTGTCACAAAGGCGCAATTTATACCTTATCTTCCACAGAAAAATAACAAAAACTGACGAATAATTACAAAACTATATTTCGTCTCGCAAACCGGAACTTGGGTAGGAAGCAGTACAAGGCCGGAAGTATGCTTACGTCACCCCATTGATCAGTACGATAACAATGAGAGCCTGGTTACTCCGCAATCAGGCGACTCAAAAATGTTTACCAAGTCTCAAGTCAATTTGACTCCAAGTAACAAAGTTCTATTCTGGACAAGCATACCAAGTTAAACAGTTGTTCTGACTTGAGATGACAAAGTTTTGTTCTGGATAAGCACTAAATGCATTAAAAAGGACAATCAAACGGATATAAATCAAAACAGATCGACGTACAGTTCCAATTCTTACGCACTGCATTTCCAAATATTGCAACAAATAAGCATACCATGTTTCAAGTCTACTTAAGATGCCAAAGTTTTGTCCGGACAAGCAAGAAATGCTATAGATGAAAATGAAGATCAAAGGGGGAATATTAGTAATTAAAAATTCTTGCTAGGAAGAATTATGGCTCTTGTGGTGTACTGCACTCTATATTTTTTCAACAATCACGCATACCAAATTTGAAGATGTTGAGACGAAAGATGCCTAAGTCATATTTCAGATAAGCAGAAATTGCTGTAAAAATGACAATCAAAGGGAAATAACTCGAAGACAGCCAAGTTTCAAGTTAGTTGGACTGGAAATAAAGGTATACTACAGACATGCAAGAAATGCTTTAAAAATGAAGATCACAGGGAAATAACTCAAAATTCGTCCTAGGAAGAAATATAGTTCTTGTGCACTGCACTCTATAATTTTTCAGCAATTATGCATACCAAATTCGAAGATGTTCAAACGAGAGATGACAAAGTTATACTCTGGGACAACCAGAAAATGCTTTACAAATGACGATCAATGGGAAAACATGGGGGAAAAGAGGGATATATAGTGTATAAAAAAAGACAAAAAAAAAAAAAACGGTTTGCTACCCTTACGAGAATTGAATGACTTTTTACGCCACCATCAGCGTCATCAGTCATGTCACGAGTGGGAATATTTCACTTATTCATGCATGTTCTGAGTTACATCAGTACCAGTCAAGAGTTTTGAATTGTCTTTCTCAAGGACACTCCTGTGGTATTTCCAGCATTTCGAGGCAGGATCGAACCCGGGACTTTGAAGCTTCCAATTCTAATCCTTTATCACTGCACCAGGCAGATCTCGTCTTTTATGACCGGCAGGATTGAATCTGGGTCCTTTATACTTTAAATTCTACACTGTCATCACTATGCCATTCACAACTCTGTTTTCACGACTGGCAATTGGAACAATAAATGCAATTTATTGTCCACTAATAATCATTTAAAAGGACATAGATCTATGCATGATTTTATTATTACGTATACACATGTATACACATGACCCATGCCGTGTGAAAGGTGCATGCTGGCATGGGTTGATACTTTATGCAGCTGCATTAAGCCTCCTTTTCACAGATTATGTCTCATGTATCTGATATAGCAACGTGACAGAAGTTGGTGAAGTATAATATTATATGGAGTGCAACACGCGAAAAGGTGCATTCGGACATTTGCGTAAAGTGTCGTCCCGGATTAGCCTGCGCAGTCCGCGCAGGCTAATCCGGGGCGGCACTTTACGACTACATTAGATTTTGTGCTACAGTAGACTTGCGTAAAACAGAAAATCACATAAAATCGGAAAGTGTCGTTTCGGATTAGCCTGTGCAGACTGCACAAGCTGATCAGAGACGACACTTTACGCGAACGTCCGAATGACCCTTTTCGCGTGTTGCACTCCATATAGTGGGAATGCTATTTATTGAACACAGTCGAATCTCTCTCAGAGACTGTCTGGCTTTGTAGTATGCTGGTCTGTATCACACACGGTTATAAATGGGTCATTTTCTGTGAAAAGGGGGCTTAATGTATCTGCACACGGTATCAACCTGCACTGTCAACGTGAGCTGACTTGTGTTGAAAATGTTTTGTATTGAATTTTCTGCGGTTAAAAGGACCAGTTTACCTCATTCAGTCGGTTGTTTACACAAAAAGGATTTCATGGGTCAAGATTATGCGACAACTTGATTGATATTATACATCAAGGAGATGTATTTAATTCCCTTTTCCCAGGGTATAAATGGCTTAAATCTGTATCAGGGGACATTTACATAGCATAGGGTTTGTATTTTTAGCGACGTGCAGAACGTTCTCCTTGAAACATAGACTTCCTGGGTAGAGTCTTTGCAGCAGGAGATTATTTCGCAGCAGCCGTCAAGCTGTACAGCGACAGCTTCCCTACATCAAGATAATTGATTTTGCTTTTTGCTAAGACCCGTAAGTAGTTCGCTATATTGCGATTCAAGACTTTTAATTCTTTTGCTACCTACCAGTTCAAAAGCTTGGATATTTCCGCAGCTCTTAAGACACTTTCTCTGCGCTTGAACATTAACCCTGATAGTTATCGTGCTATTACCCTTACCTCATGTATATTGAAACTTTTTGAAAAGCTGTTATTGCGCCGTATGCAAGCAATAGCGTCGCTAAAGCCACACTGTTTGCAAGGGGGGTTTCAGCGTGGTATTGGCTGCTTAATGTCGTTCTTTTGCTTGAGAGAATGCATTCATTTCTCGAAAGAAAATAGCAGTAAACTTTATGTCTGTTTCCTGGATTGTAAACAAGCCTTTGACAGGGTATGGGTTAACGGCCTTTTTTACAAGTTAATCAATTATGGTCTTGACTTGAAAACATTGAAATGTTTACGCAACTTGTATACTGGACTCAATAGTTTAGTTCGGTATGGAAATTGTACATCTAATGACTCTTTTCCAGTCCTACAAGGCACCCGTCAAGGGGGGATAACAAGCCCATTCCTATATTTAGTGTACATAGATGGCCTTATCCGTCAGCTTGAGACGTCTGGATATGGTATTTGTATTGCAGGTGCTGATTGTAGTTCCCTGAGCGTAGCCGATGATATGGTCCTAGTATCCTTCTCTAAATATGGTCTGCAGAAGATGATGGATATGTGTTTTAATTATTCTGTAAAGTGGCGTTACATGTATAACCCATCCAAGTGTGCAGTTATAGTCTTTAATGAACCCAAACATTTTATCGCTAATCGTTTATGGCGATTGGGCGATAGCGTTGTAAATGAAGTAGTGGATTACACTCACTTGGGCATAATTTGTAATAAGTTCATGAAAAGTTCTGTCAACATTGATGATTCCTGTCACAAGCTGAAATCTACTCTTTTAGGTTTATTAAATGTTGGAGTGCATGAAAATGGTCTTCGTCCATTTACGTCCCTTAAACTGTACAAGTCTATTGTTCTACCAAAAGCACTCTATGACTGTGAACTGTGGTCAGAAATTAACAAAACGCAGTCAGCTCAGCTGGAAAGAGTACATAGATTCTGCGTCAAGTATATTCAGAATTTACCGGTGTATACTAAAACCAATGTTTGTCTCGGTCTAGCCGGTGTTTTACCTATCGAATCTGATATCGATTATAGAAACTTTTGTTTCTGGGCCAAATTTGTCGTGACCCGAGTTTACATGCATGTAAAAAGTTGTTTAATTATAGGCTCTTTTCTTTTTTTTATAAGTGGTAATTCCTTGAAGCTTGGGTTTATCCCAGATATTGTATGTATTCTACGCAAGTATTCGCTGGAAGATTACTTACAGTGTTACATGGCCACAGGCCTTTTTCCTACAAAAGTTCAATGGAAAAGAATTTCTCGTAATGTCATCAACGGACAAGCAAATACTACTTGGATAACCAGGGTTCAGACCGACAATCATCCATCAAGTTTCTTATACATAAAACAACAATTACTTCTCCATAGTGAACTATGGGAATTAAGTAGGTCTATCTCCTCTCGAGTGATAGCCAAACACTGCAACAATTGCGTTAAGATGACAGCTAAATTTTATAGCGACTCATTTACAAAATTTTGTCATTACTGCAAAAATTATTTTTCAATATCGTTATGTGAACACGTTTTATTACAATGTCCTTCTACAGAGAGTTTGAGGATTGAATTATTTCATCGTATCTCAATGGAGACAAATGAATGCACTTATCAGAGGTTTAGAGGCCTGAGTAATAACGGTGTTGTTGTAGCCTTATTCTCAGGTCTTCGAAACATATTGGAGGATAATGTTATTAACCATAGGCTCTTGCTAGTTATTATACCTATCCTTGGAAAATTTTGGAATTTTTTCTTTGTGTAATAGCTCCATGCTATATGCACCACGACGTTAATGTGTTATCCTATTATCAGCCCCATGCCCAACCAGCTGTGACATATCTGTTGTTTTTTGCCTCTGTTTCCTCGATACAATACTGTATATTATTAGTTATCTGCTGCTAACTCAAGCAATTTCTAGTCGATTTATTGAATGATTGTCCAGGTAATTCTTCTATAGATCTATCCGCTCATTCATTCAATCAATGGACTTTTTCTAGGGGTCTGCTTCATTATTTATTTCCTAAATATTGTGTTGCTTTCCAAAATATTATGTTGCCTATGTTTGCCTTGTGTTTCGCTTTCGTTGCAAGGTCCCCTTACTTGATTCATGCTTTCCTTTTACCTATTTTTGTCTCGTTTCTCTTCTTTATTTTGTACTTGAGTTTTAACATTGTACTCCCGCATTCTGACCAGGGAAAGGGCTTTTGCATTTTCGTCCTTTATTTGTAAGGGTCTTTTTTGGGTCGGAGTCTGGCTGTACATTGATTTTCTTTCCTTATGATATACCTACTATTTTTTTGTTTGATATTTCATTATTACTGTTTCCTTGTATTTTATTGTATAATGCTCGCCATTTTGGCGGAAAAACAATAAAATAATAATAATAGCCAGACTGATTTATTCATGGTGCCTCATAATCAAGGAAAGAAAGAGAACCTATGATTCTAACATGACAAACTCCTGATCAAAGGAAAACAAGTTCACAGTTACATTAAGTTATCAAAGCGAGTGAGGATTAATTCCCTTGAATAAGTCATGGCTATTCCAGTTACTGATAAAAAAATACAGCCCCGAAAGTAAATATTTCAATAAAACATGGGATATCAAATACAACGCAAAAAAACCCTGCACCGTTTAACTGTTTTATTTTCTCCCTTTACACGAAACAAAAGAATGAATATATCGTCATGCATTAGAGTCACAGTTCCTTCAAATGTTGAATATTACCCCGACCACTTTCCAATGCAACATCGGCCAATTTTGATGTAAATCTAAAAGGACAATTGATTTAAACATGCTTACAGGTAACCGGTTCAGATAGCTGTCCCGAAAGGCAATGTTACGTTTTTGCTGGTCGCCTCTGGCTACAAAGACGATTAAAAAACTGTTGAAAGCCCCGCATAGATTTTGTGTGCAAGTTGAACTATCATGAGTTCACAAAGATAGCACAAAAAATTGGATTTGAGCATACCCGTTGCTTAATCAAAAGCCTGGCGTTGTTTGAATGAATGAAAGAAAGAAAGAAAGACAGAAAGAAAGAAAGAAAGATCGAAAAAGTAAAACACACATATGTTCTTCTTACATTAATTATGCATAAAACCTGACAAAAAAGTAAATTGTTTGCTTTAATCTACAGTCACTATGGCAACAAAATGTGACTTCGAGCGGGGTAACTCTCTTAAATCGGGAAAGTTATCACATGCTTACTAACTAATTCAATTCTCTTGTATAAGCTTTTTTTAAACCAGTGTACCCATCAATCTATCTGAAAGCACTTGGGAAACAACAAGTTATCTCAAGTTTTGATAAAAAGATTTTTTGTTTTGGTTTTATAACACCTTTTTTTTCAACTTATAATGGATTTGCACTACATGTTTTGGCATTTGATTTGTAAGACTATTCCTTCCCAAGTTGGAATAGTTTTGTAATAATAAAATCTACTATTTTCACGAATGGAACATATACATTTATTGTTTGAAACATTTCATAAACCTGTATTTAATGTATCTTTATTTAATCACTTCAGTTTCAAAATAACCATATGGAATGGTAAAGAGCAAAATATGTTGTTACATAGTAGTTTTCTTATAATGTTATGTGGTTGATATTTTCCACTCACCCAGTAAGAATTTGAAATCATGATCACCTCCAATTATTGTTACCACACATGATAAACAGATGACACAAGGATAAATTCTTTCTGTTTTATAGTCCTACTTGATAAATTCTAGCTTCATAATTGCGAGCAGTAAAAGTTGTTGTGCCTGTAATGTCAAGTTGTCCTATGTAGTCTTCTTGGTGATGAAAAAAAGAAATACCTGGTGGACTCTTGTGATGACAATCTATACACATTGATACTAAATCATTATATTTCTTCTTAATAATAGGTAGCTGATTTTCAAAAGGCTATTTTAAAATACTTCTTTTTGATTTACAACAGACCGGGTCATAATGAGACACTGCATCAAGTTTATGTTTTAGATTGGGCAATCATATTTATACTGTTAAACAAGAAAACCTCAATCCCTATGATTTATATAGTGTGTTCTAAGCTCTTCCTATTATGACTTTTGCTTTTCTGTACCCACATTGAGAAAATTTGATGAAATGGCTTTATATCCTTTTTTCAGATGTCAGAAATCTAAAATATCCATCTTGACAATATGATTAAGGTCTCTAACTTACCCAGGTAAAAGCTGCTCAAACTGAGCTATTGTAATCACCAACAGTTAATTGTCTTTCAACAATTTCAAAGATCAGAAATTGAATCATATATTATATTCTCTTATTTGGATGAAATAAATTCTAGAAAGGTCTTGGCAGTGCCATGTGAATGTGGTCAACACTGCAGAAAGTTATCATGTAACTTAAGTAATCATCCAGATGCGGAGGTATAATCAGCATTAGTGGTAGTAAAAAATTGTTCAAATTATTGTTTTCAAAATTAAATTGACATTTTTTTTTAAAGTGGGGAAGGAGACAAATGATAGAGACACAAAGATCCTCTAGTCTTGAACCAGAAAGCCTAAACCTTTGATGTCTTGCATGTAGCATAAGCGTGCTGGTGCTTTACAAAATTCATATTCAGTCTTCGGGAGTTGACATGGCCCCGCCTTCTGGTTATATGTTATAAAAGGAGTTTAGAAATAACTCTTTCTTTTCTGAAATCATAAGAAACTTTTGAGCTGATATTTGAGTTGATATTTTGTATCAGTGGTACTTTCAGATGGTATTATTTGAATGTTATCTAAAGCCTGTCCATGTGGAGAGTCACACAGAACGATTCCTTTTTAGGAAAACTATGCCAATATTTTGCTGAAACCAATAGGCCTAGATACACCTTCATATTAGTTCAGTAAAATCATCTAGCAGTCCTTAATTAACACTGTTCAAATTAAGTCCAACAATGACCCTGTCCTGGATTCAGTAGTTTACTTGATAGTGTCTGGTATTTACAAACTTGGGTATCTTGGCCATAACCATTAGATACACAGCTTTGATACATGTTTGTAAAATGAAATCGTGGTCTCCATTAGTCCATTACCAATCAGATTCATAATTGTGTCCCCCTGATACAGAATGCTTTAGAAAACAATTGTCTACTTTTCCAAAAGAGTATTCTAATCTCTCAGACATATATCATCAAAAGAACCACATTTAATTTGTCTGCTGCAAATGCTTTTAATTAGA
This sequence comes from Tridacna crocea, assembly GCA_943736015.1. Lineage (NCBI taxonomy): Eukaryota > Metazoa > Mollusca > Bivalvia > Cardiida > Cardiidae > Tridacna > Tridacna crocea. The sequence goes on from OX031059.1 coordinate 32,669,169, forward strand.
AGAATGTCATTTGGTAATTAAAAAAGAAAACAATCAGTCATGAGACTAATGTTTTACATGGACTTATTTCTATTCATGGAATCATAAAGTTTTAGTTTTGATACATGTATGTATCATTTCTAAATGATCAACATTATTCATATTGTGTCGCATTAGGTAAAAAATGAGCACACCCCTTCCGGTAATCACATATTTGACTATTGTAATGGGTCCACCTTAACAGTTGACTGTGCTTAGGTAGTGCTTTTCAAAGCCATACATGCCATCAGTTTGGAGTTTGACACAAACAGATTCAACTATTGCCCGTGGATTTTGAAAACTCCTATATTTTCATATTAGTTTCCATTACTTCAACTAAGTGGCGAATTACCATCCAGGTCTTCTTGGTAAGGTCTAGCTGTCTGAATATTAATATTTCAAAATTAATATCTAAAAAATATTGCCAGTGCCAAAATTGTGCGAGTCAAAAGGCAATTACAGAAAAATATTTATCCATATCAAATACCTTTAACATTTTCTGAAATCAAATTTTGTTATAAGAGAGAATACTGGAAGCCAACACAGTGTTGAGGTTTGTTCCTCGTTGGCCTTAAACATGTCTTGCGCTTTCAGAGATTAAATTTCAGCAACATGATTATGCTAGTAAATAATATCTAAAATACATGTGTGGCATCAAATTTGACTATTTCAAGACAAAAATTTTTTTTTTTTTTTTTGCATCGTCACATTTTGAAGACTTGATTTATTGGTAAAATGGAAACTGTATATTAATATTTCTTTTATGATTTTCTTGAAAATAATTTGTTGTGTTTAAGCTTCAAGACAATAGTGATCATCGAATTAAACGTTTTAAAGATTTAAATATGCATTTCAAGTCGCATTAAATTTGAACTGAGATTTCAAAGGGATCAAACAATAAAATGAAATCAAATAATTATTATACATCATTAGACATACATGTTGCAGAATGAATGACTATTCACACAGTTAAATATGAAATTAAAGCATTATGTGAAAATGCAAAGACTAAGAGTTGTCTGCGCATGTTTAAAATTTTATCAGAGACATCTGTACTCACAAACTTATTCCTTTATAACCAAATAATGCTGTAGTCTACTAATTTTAATCTTTTCATTGCTTGTACTATATTTGACAAACTTAGACTTAGTAGTTTTCCCAGCTTTTAGGTAATGTTCAAGGGCCATATAAATGATTATAAATCCAAAAAAACTTGATAAGCAAAGGCAGCATACAGGTGACTACAACAGTCTTGGAAATAGGAGGTAACAGGATCATGGAAACCAAAACCAACAACTTGAATTCTTGTTCGAGACCTTAGTTTATGTTGATAGATACTTGTGTAACACTTGACACAGATTCTCTGTTTGATTAGCAGAATGAATATGAAGTTATACAGATCTAGTTGAAGATGTTTACTTCATGATGATTATAACATTAATCCTATAGTAATGCAATTTGATCACCGTGTTAAATGAGTTTGAAATAAATATTTCTCCATTTAAAATGTTAAATCTTTCTGTACACAGGCTTAGACAAGGGTCAGATAAATTGGCTACACAGCTGAAAAACAGCTTTAATGAAATCTGAAGCAAGATTTATGACTTTGAATATCAAAAGCTAAAAGTCAAGTTAGAATAGTCTTGCACTTCGAATTTGAACTTTTCGAGCTGAACTTAAGAGCGAAACTATGCTAATTTGAGTTAGAATAGATTTGCACTAAGAATATCCTAATTTGGAGAGATAGAATATCCAAATTTAAATATCTCCAAAAACCTTGGAGTATTACTGCAATTTTTAACATAATGTGTATCATACCATTTTATCCGAATCAATTTAAAAAAGCATATTTTTGACAAAAATTGAGTAAGAACAGTTTTATGTTGAGCCCTCGAACTTAGTTAATGCTTTTAATTGCCCCGCTTGACATCACCCCTTCGTTGACATAGTGACTGTAGATTACGCAGTAGTGCAAACAGTTTACCTTTTTTCTGTCGAATTATTATCGTGATTTATTAAAATATCTGTGGTAAAAAATTCTTGATAAGCTGATAAATAAAAAAAAAAAGTTATGAAACTTTTCCGGATACTTATCGAACACCCTTCGTACATATTATATAACTTCTGGAGACCGTGTTGTAAGTTCATACTTTATGAATTCTGGTCAGACTCATTTTCAATAAAATTTTGCAAGAATTTTTGGTGCAAAGTTTTAACAGTAAACTGCATCTTGAAAGATCTGTTAGGATTATAGGAGCCACATTTTCCGCCAAAAACGGATGAAAAATAATCAAAGTCTTAGATTTGATAATATCTCTGTAAAATATGTCACATAGTCAAACATACAAAAAAGCATGTGCACACAAACGGCGCGCTCTAAGCATCCTTCCCGAATCCCAAAGCCATAACCACCAACCATTGGTAAGAACATTCTTGGTCTAAATCTGAAAAAAAGTTTCTAAATATGAAAGTTACCATTTGTAGATTAACCAATCAGAAAGTGAAAATCACAACAGTAAAATGGTTTGCAAGCGAAGTTTGATTGAAATCGCTAAAGAGAGCATCAGTATTTTTTCTGGAGTATATTATATCAGCATCAGTTACAGGTTTGTCCCATGTACAGCAACTGGTCCTATTTTTCGGGAACGTTACAAAGAACCATCCTTTGTCATCTTCACAATTACCTGACATGACACCCATCAAAAACCGACGCCTTATCATACACGATGTTCTTTGGTAATTTTGTCCGGCTAAAGAAAAACGATTTGCAGTGACGTTAGTTACGTCATACCAGCTTAAAGCTAAAATTCTTTCCTGGGAGAACCAGTTTGTTTTGGTAGACCCTGCCCCGTTGAATAAGACATACTGGACTTCAATGTCGAAACGGTTGTATACAGAAAATAGAACACGTGATACATTCAAAGATTCCCATTGGTTTATGTCATTGTCACGGTAATGAAGAAGATTACATGGCATTTGATTCGTTGCATCTTTTGGACAAGAGCTGTCATTGTGTGATCTGGAACCTATTCTCCATGCATAAAATACCGCTTTTACATTTTCTTTCCCCCGGAAAACTTCTTTCCCGCATTTTCTTTCGCCTATTTCGCTCCATACTCCATTCGGTTGACATTTGGTCACCAAGGTTGGAAAGTCGTATGTTTTTATCACGCGCCAAACTGGTTTGCAATTTACTAACACTTTTGATCCCACAGAATTCATGTTTCCTGTGAACGTCATTGTGCGAGCAAGAAACAACCTCTCACATTCTTCGACAGAACAGGTATGTAAACCAGTCTTGTTTTTGGAGCGCTTTTCAGCCAAAGAACAATTGCAGTCATAACCTTCATTCTGTAACAATAGACAATATAAACGGTAATGCTACTCGCTCCGTTTAAATCAATCAACAAAAAAGAAAAGCTGACTTTGACACCAAGATCCCGAATATGTACAAACCTGAGGAATATTGGGTCCAAAAATTGTGGGAAAAAGACAAAATTCAAGTAACAACATTTTACTCATTTACAGACATTGCTTTCAACCGTATCAGAAAATTACAATTAATTTGTAGAACTTTCGAATTTGTCCAGTTCAGCGCCTGTCAGTAGGAAGCGTCTACAATTTATTGTTTGAGATAAAGGTGACAGTTTTGTTCCTACTAAATTTTCACATCTTAAATATATAAGAAGCTCTTGTGCGGATGTCATCGTCACAGGCATGGCTGTGTTAGAAACACTTTTAAAAATGGATTTTTTATTTCAAAAGTGGTTCTAATATGGCTGTCCTTGCATCAAAATACTTTTACTGCAACAGCAAAACGAATTGCACGCACAGTGGAACCTCTTCTGCCGTATGTATTCACACCTACATAAATTTATTTCAAGCCTTTTAACAGAGTTTAGAGGGAGTTTCCGTGGTTAAAATAGTTGAGTCCTAGTCTAGACTAGTACTGGTGAAACCCAGGACATGCATGAACATGCAAGGTGTCGCCGTGCTGTAACAAAAAATAATGTTGAAAGTGGCGTACAACACTATATAATCATGTAATCAACCTGCTTCAAGACAACTGAACCAAACAATACTATAATGTTATTAATCAAGTGATTTCGTATTGGCCCAGTTACAGGTCCGAGGTCAGCCGTATTGGCCCCGAAGGCCGAAGGCCAAGGACCAATACGGCTGACCTCGGACCTGTAACTGGGCAAATACGAAATCACTTGATTAATGACAATTTTATTAATTAACCCTTTACCAAACAATCTCTGGTTTTTACGACTCTGAAAAAGAAGCCTTCTGAAAACATTGTGAGAAGAGGAGAAAATGCTGGAAACCAGCATTTTCTCCTTTTTCCCACAATGTTTTCTACCCTGCTGGAAAGAAATATCAATTTTTGGGTTACATTTACTTTGCCGCCTCTTTGAACGTGATTGGCTAAAAAGTAAGCGCAGACGCTCACGCAACTGAACTTTTGACTAATCACGTTCAAGGATTACTGTATTGGTCGCGCGTCATCAATATTGATACGAGGTCAACTGTATTGATTGGAGGTCAAGTCGTATTAAGCCAGGGTCACGACCTGTGTACTATACGAAATCAGCAATGTGACTGGTATCGCGTGGACCGGTTTCCATGTATAACTTCTATATATCCAATAGTTAAAGGTGGCCCTTCAGAATTTGGGACGAACAATTTTACAAAAATACAAAAATATTGTCCTTATACTCCCAAAGCCTTATAATCGTCATTCATAAAACCCCAGTAGTCGAAAATATTCCGACAACACGAGAAATTGGAGATTTACTACGGCCAAGGTTGACATCGACGGGAAACACGATCTATTTTTACATGAACAACTCGCTCAGTTACATACTGGAAATACACAGACGAAGCTTCAAACATAGCGTCCGAAGAAGAGATTATGAAAAGTAATTACATGTTCGCTATGTAATGGAATTTAAGCATCATTAGTCACGTGCCAGTCACTTAACATTCCCACAATGCATATTTTTATTTTTGGCGGGAAATCTAAAAATAGCTTAAGAGGCTACGTAGCCATTTAAGGGAATACCACCAAAAAAAAAATTTTTTTGGTGATTTTATGATTCTTAATTATTGATGATTTGTATTGTTTTTTTTTATATAAATTTCAGTGATATATATATTTTTTGATTTGGTGTGATATGAAAATTCTAAGTACCCACCTTTAAATAGCCATATTGTGGGACGATACCTCCCTGCGAGGTAGACTGGTTACCGCTCCTGATACTACTACGTGTATAGGTAATACACGGTATACAACGGTGGCCAGTTCACCTGTGAGGATGCCTCCTCTCGGGTCACTGACATGTACATATTTACAGAAATCCTATAAGGTCGACCTTCATGGTAAAGAACCTTTATATCTTACCTTTCCCATTCGCTTAAGCTTTTCCTAAACCGTTCTGCACAATTAACCCTTATCCTGTTAAATAACGAAAATCATTTTTTCAACCCTTAAAGTGCTGAATTAAAACAAGAGATATTAATAAATAGGAAAAACATCTGAAATATTGCTTTACCAAGGTTATTTTTGCCTGAATATGAAACAAAATAGTGGACAGTGTAGATCCAAGATCAGACTGCACGTTCTGTGCAGTCTGATCTTGATCTACACTGTCCACAAAAACAAGTTAAGTCGGTTCCAGCGCGTTAAGGGTTAATTCATAGTGAACACCCTAGTAATTCTATTTCAAAGTTATTTTAGGGGAATACTATCTCGTTATTGAAACCGTGTGGATCCAATATCAGACTGCACCTTGATCTTGATCTACATTGTCCGCAGTTGAAGTCTACATATTTCGCGCATCCTAAGGGTTAACAATTCTACAGAAGAGGCTGTCCGAAGACACAGTGAAACAGGAGAAAATGCGGGTACACAGCATTTTACCCTTCACCCGCTCTGCTTTCTAACCTAGGCCATGGTTACCTAGTTTTTGGATCGCAGAGAAAACCTCATTTTTTTTCTTATTGTAATTCAATGCTTAAATTTACTGCAAAGTAAAAATTTTCCACGAAATGCAACTTATTGTAAATGCTATTGTAAAATAGAGCCTCCTCAGCAACGATGCAGCTCGGGTTTCACGAAATTCGGTAATACTGAAAATATAATATCTCAACTAAAAGAATAATTTATGACGGAATGAAGTTTGGCTATATAGCAGGCAGATCATTTGTAAAGAACAAAAACAAAAGTAACGAAGACCTTTTTAAATGGTATTTTTTATGGGCTACGTAGCCTCTTAACGTATTTTCGGATTTTGCAGCAGAGTTTCGCAAGGACTTGAGAGAAGCAGAGCATGATTCATATACAAGAAAAAAGGGTTACCTGTTTAAATATTTTTCTCTCGACGTAAACAGATCCATGTTCCTCTATCAAATCAGTGACGTCATTTGCGGCATCTCTGTTCAACTGGCATAATAATGACTTTCGCATATAATTCACTGACTTGCATAAAACTCTCAAACGGCATTCATCCTTGCAGACTTGGAAACTCACACCAGCTATCCTAGTAAGTCTCGTGCCGGAATAAGTTTTTGAATGAGCCAATCCAGCCCATTCGCCGGAGATTTTTGACATAAAGAGTGAAAGTACACACAATATCAGTACCTGAATGTTGAATGTCATTTTGGTCTTCACAGTTATTTTTCAGTTTTCTATTCTGTACATGTATGATGGCTGGAATGGAAATTTATCAAATTATTATTATAACTATGCAATATATTACGGCAACTTTATTTAACTAGGCTTACATCTAAAATATAATTGTAGTGTGCAACTACATGGCTGCACTTTTAAAGGTGGCCCTTCAGATTTTGGGATGATTTTTTTCTCAAAAATACAAAAAAAATCCTCCTTATACTCCCAAGGCCATTTAATTTTCATTCATAAAACCCCAGTAGTTAAAAACCATCCGACCATCCGACAACAAGAGAAATTAGAGATTTACTAAGGCCCAGGTCGACACCGACGGGAACCACAGTCTATTTTTAGATGGGCAACTTGCTCATTTACATACTGGAAATACATAAATGACTCTTCAAACATACCGTCCGAAGAAGAAATTATGGAAAATAATTACATGTTTGTTATGTTATGGAATTTAAGCGGCATTAGTCACGTGCCAGTTACTTTACACTCCCACAATGGTTTTTTTTTTTTATTTTTTGGGGCGGAATATAAAAATACCCTAAGAGGCTACGTAGCCTTTTAAGGGAATACCATCAAAATTTTTTTGGGGTAATCTTATGATTCTTAATTATTGATGATTTATATTGTTTTTCATATAAATTTCACTGATATATATATAATATATAAAACTTGATAAGCAAAGGCAGCATACAGGTGACTACAACAGTCTTGGAAATAGGAGGTAACAGGATCATGGAAACCAAAACCAACAACTTGAATTCTTGTTCGAGACCTTAGTTTATGTTGATAGATACTTGTGTAACACTTGACACAGATTCACTGTTTGATTAGCAGAATGAATATGAAGTTATACAGATCTAGTTGAAGATGTTTACTTCATGATGATTATAACATTAATCCTATAGTAATGCAATTTGATCACCGTGTTAAATGAGTTTGAAATAAATATTTCTCCATTTAAAATGTTAAATCTTTCTGTACACAGGCTTAGACAAGGGTCAGATAAATTGGCTACACAGCTGAAAAACAGTTTTAATGAAATCTGAAGCAAGATTTATGACTTTGAATATCAAAAGCTAAAAGTCAAGTTTGAATAGTCTTGCACTTCGAATTTGAACTTTTCGAGCTGAACTTAAGAGCGAAACTATGCTAATTTGAGTTAGAATAGATTTGCACTAAGAATATCCTAATTTGGAGAGATAGAATATCCAAATTTAAATATCTCCAAAAACCTTGGAGTATTACTGCAATTTTTAACATAATGTGTATCATACCATTTTATCCGAATCAATTTAAAAAAGCATATTTTTGACAAAAATTGAGTAAGAACAGTTTTATGTTGAGCCCTCGAACTTAGTTAATGCTTTTAATTGCCCCGCTTGACATCACCCCTTCGTTGACATAGTGACTGTAGATTACGCAGTAGTGCAAACAGTTTACCTTTTTTCTGTCGAATTATTATCGTGATTTATTAAAATATCTGTGGTAAAAAATTCTTGATAAGCTGATAAATAAAAAAAAAAGTTATGAAACTTTTCCGGATACTTATCGAACACCCTTCGTACATATTATATACCTTCTGGAGACCGTGTTGTAAGTTCATACTTTATGAATTCTGGTCAGACTCATTTTCAATAAAATTTTGCAAGAATTTTTGGTGCAAAGTTTTAACAGTAAACTGCATCTTGAAAGATCTGTTAGGATTATAGGAGCCACATTTTCCGCCAAAAACGGATGAAAAATAATCAAAGTCTTAGATTTGATAATATCTCTGTAAAATATGTCACATAGTCAAACATACAAAAAAGCATGTGCACACAAACGGCGCGTTCTAAGCATCCTTCCCGAATCCCAAAGCCATAACCACCAACCATTGGTAAGAACATTCTTGGTCTAAATCTGAAAAAAAAGTTTCTAAATATGAAAGTTACCATTTGTAGATTAGCCAATCAGAAAGTGAAAATCACAACAGTAAAATGGTTTGCAAGCGAAGTTTGATTGAAATCGCTAAAGAGAGCAGCAGTATTTTTTCTGGAGTATATTATATCAGCATCAGTTACAGGTTTGTCCCATGTACAGCAACTGGTCCTATTTTTCGGGAACGTTACAAAGAACCATCCTTTGTCATCTTCACAATTACCTGACATGACACCCATCAAAAACCGACGCCTTATCATACACGATGTTCTTTGGTAATTTTGTCCGGCTAAAGAAAAACGATTTGCAGTGACGTTAGTTACGTCATACCAGCTTGAAGCTAAAATTCTTTCCTGGGAGAACCAGTTTGTTTTGGTAGACCCTGCCCCGTTGAATAAGACATACTGGACTTCAATGTCGAAACGGTTGTATACAGAAAATAGAACACGTGATACATTCAAAGATTCCCATTGGTTAATGTCATTGTCACGGTAATGAAGAAGATTACATGGCATTTGATTCGTTGCATCTTTTGGACATGAGCTGTCATCGTAAGATTTAGAACCTGTTCTCCATGCAGAAAATACCGCTTTTACATTTTCTTTCCCCCGGAAAACTTCTTTCCCGCATTTTCTTTCGCCTATTTCGCTCCATACTCCATTCAGTTGACATTTGGTCACCAAGGTTGGAAAGTCGTATGTTTTTATCACGCGCCAAACTGGTTTGCAATTTACTAACACTTTTGATCCCACAGAATTTATGTTTCCTGTGAACGTCATTGTGCGAGCAAGAAACAACCTCTCACATTCTTCGACAGAACAGGTATGTAAACCAGTCTTGTTTTTGGAGCACTTTTCAGCCAAAGAACAATTGCAGTCATAACCTTCATTCTGTAACAATAGACAATATAAACGGTAATGCTACTCGCTCCGTTTAAATCAATCAACAAAAAAAAAAAGCTGACTTTGACACCAAGATCCCGAATATGTACAAACCTGAGGAACATTGGGTCCAAAAATTGTGGGAAAAAGACAAAATTCAAGTAACAACATTTTACTCATTTACAGACATTGCTTTCAACCGTATCAGAAAATTACAATTAATTTGTAGAACTTTCGAATTTGTCCAGTTCAGCGCCTGTCAGTAGGAAGCGTCTACAATTTATTGTTTGAGATAAAGGTGACAGTTTTGTTCCTACTAAATTTTCACATCTTAACCCTTTACTCCATAGATACTCATTTCTACACATTGCTTGTAGCAGCCTATGGAAAACATTGTGGCAAAAGGTGAAATTGCTCGTCACGAGCAATTTCACCTTTTGTCACAATGTTTTCTATGCTATCAAAAGGTGTCATATACATATAAGAAACATTTTCATCCTTGCTGTTATTAAGGATCAATTAGAGATACCATAGAAATGCCTTATGGGGTAAAGGGTTAAATATATAACAAGCTCTTGTGCGAATGTCATCGTCACAGGCATGGCTGTGTTAGAACCACTTTTAAAATTGGATTTTTTTATTTCAAAAGTGGTTCTAATATGGCTGTCCTTGCATCAAAATACTTTTACTGCAACAGAAAAACGAATTGCAAGCACAGTGGAATCTCTTCTGCCGTATGTATTCACACCTACATATATTTATTTCAAGCCTTTTAACAGAGTTTAGAGGGAGTTTCCGTGGTTAAAATAGTTGTGTCCTAGTCTAGTACTGGTGAAACCCAGGACATGTATGAACATGCAAGGTGTCGCCGTGCTGTAACAAAAAATAATGTTGAAAGTGGCGTACAACACTAATCATGTACATTCTATAATGTTATTAATCAAGTGATTTCGTATTGGCCGAGGTCAAACATGCATACTTTTACCAATATATTATCATCAAAGAGTGTGAATACTCTGCTTAATACAGCTAGGTTATTAAGAGATGCTTTCGAACTCCGTAATAGCAAACTATCATAATACGTGTGTCGGTTGAAATATCTTTTTATTTCCCGTAGTAACTACATGTATCGAACCCGATACTACTCTTTGACTATACTTAAATATTTGAGCGTAAGCATAAACTCCTATGCACTTTTAAATGTTACATGTACGTACATGTTACATTTCAATTGTCTACTATTAAATGAACAGGTGCTTTCACTTTCTCAGAAATTTTGTAGCGTTCAACGCTTTCACTTTTTGTTGTCACTATTTATTTTGTATGATATTTTCATATTTCATTCAGTCTTTATGTTTTTGCCATATTTTTCATAACATATTGTTATGGCCAAAAGCATGTTTTGTGCTGATTTGCCGAATAAATGAATGAATGAACGTATTGGCCCGAGGCCGAAGGCCGAGGGTCAATACAGCTGACCGAGGACCTGTAAGTGGGCCAATACGAAATCACTTGATTAATGACAATTTTATTAATTAACCCTTTACCAAACAATCTCTGGTTTTTACGACCCTGAAAAAGAAGCCTTCTGAAAACATTGTACGTCCAAAATCAGTTAAGTTGCGCCATTTACACTGTAATTTCGGCCATAATATTTGGAACACAAAATTTAATTCAACCTCGTTTTTTGTAAGCTTTCAACCTTTTGATATACAGATTCGATACTTAAAGTGTTTGCATTGGATTTTTTAAGCACAAAAATCAGACCCTATAGAATTGGGTCAAAAACAGCCGTGAATTACGTTACAAAACCGTGACTTGATAAAATGAATATCTACTATGAACATGATACGATATATTGCTTTCATGTGTAAATCTGAACACTGCATATGTGTCTTTTAAATGAACAAGCGTCAAATTTTGGTCATATATTGCATAATGAGAAAGCAGTATCTCTTTGATTTGAACATGTGATGAAATTTTTGGTGGCAAATCTTAATCGCATCGAATTCTAAGAAATAAGGTAATTGTCGTGGATCTGTGTGAAAGAAATTGACGATCATTTATAGCTTATTAGGAAGCTATGTTATCCTGCATTATATGAATGCTTACTTGGTATGGATGAAAGCAATTATTTTACTGTTGTCGGCTTGTACTATGGAGTGGTAACTTGCAACGTAATTCACATATAGAAGAAAATTAAAATGAACTCATATTTAAGAAATGTACCTCCTTTTATTAAACTAAAAAAAATCAAATCCTGTAAGAATACTGTAGCAAACTGAAAATAAATGGACCTTTAAAACTGTAAGAAATGAATAATAACACTTTTGATATTCAACAGCAGCAATTTGCGTCAGTTTTAGATACAACTTTACAAACACTACTAAATGTACTATGTGCAGGGAATAAAAAGCAAATAAAATGCAAAAGTCTACTATTTCCTAATAGGCTATAGAATGTTCCAGTCAAATTGTAACCAAACATGAGTACAGACTGTTCACTATATAATGAAAATGTTGTAATGTAATTCAAGTCAAAGCTATAACGTAATTCACTTGTACTTCAGTGACTTATTTATTCGGAAAATTAATCAAATTACTTTTAACCGTTTCCAAAAGAACAAATTTTAGACTCCTCCAAATTGAAAGCGTTTGCATAGGATGATTTCAAATTTGATAAAAATGGCAGAATGGTCTATAAAAGGGTAGAAAACACTGCGGGAGAAGGAGAAATTGCTCGTTACGAGCAATTTCTCCTTTTCCAACAATGTTTTCAAAATACTTGTACTGCAGACACGTAAAAACCAGGGCTTGTTTGGAAAAGGGTTAACTTTTTACCAAACAACAAAATTTAAGACCAGTCCAGTTTGAAAGACTTTGCAGACGACAAAATGAATCTGACTTACAAAATGAATTTGGTTATGGGAAGAGTAGAAAACAGCGTGGGAAAAGGAGAAAATGCTGGTTACCAGCATTTTCTCCTTTTCCCGGACTGTGTTCAAAAAGCCTCTTTGTCAGGGTCGTTAAAAGTCGGGATTGTGTGGTAAAGAATTAAAGAAACTCAGTGTAACACAAACTGTCTCTCATCAATTATTGTTTACTTTTTATAGGCCAAACAACTGCTCAATGGTGTTAATTTTTTCCTGTCGGAATTTGAATATGTTTTTCCAATGCGAATTGGTTCGTTTACAGCCATTAATATAGCGTCGGCTGTTATCCAGACTGTGTCTGGCTTACCGGGCCACTTGAAGGATTTATTTTGGCATCAACCATGGACGATACAAAGTATTCTTGGTCACTACGGTCATAGTGAAAGAATGTGAATTACGTTACAGTTTTAGTGAATTACGTTATCATATAAATACATCACATTCAAATATATCTCTTTTAATTTCTTTAATTCAGATAAGATAGAAGAATACAAATGTCAATCTTAAAAATCGAACATCACACATGTTATGAGCAGAGATACCGGTACACACTAATTAAATGATATAAACCAATAATCCTTACTGTGCAATAAAGTATTTACATCCACCAAGGTCAAAAAAGATAAACGGCACCTGTAAATGACGTTAACATATGACGTAACTATGAGGTCCGTTTTTACACTGAAATTAACTCGTGTATTTGAACAGTTTGGTGTTTCGTTCAGATAATCCTACATTCAGTGTATCGTAATTCACTGTAACGTAATTCACCCCAGCGTCTAAAATGCAATTTGAATCCTTATTACTTAACACAGATAAATGATATCTTGATATATCAGAAAGGCAGACATGGTCTACCCATATTGGTGTTTAATTTCCTTTCTCACGTTTAGTATCTTAGAAAACATGTGTAACGTAATTCACTGAAAATGTGAAAAATTGAAAATTCTACTTTGAATAAAGTGCGGTTTATTTTTTTTTATGGGTAAAACCGAAACATTATTTTAGCTGTTAAATATGATGCTTATAGAAAGAGAAAAAATATGTTTTGTGCTCTACCTTTCGTATTTCATTTTATTGCAGTGGTGTTACTTTGTATAACGTAATTCACTATGATTTAAGGGACAGTAAACAGACAAAAATATCAAAAGAACTAACAAATTGCAAGCTTTATTTCGACTTTGTGCCTCATTGTTTTGCATTTACGAATAAAATGAACTGTACCTTATTCATACTATGTGGTTTATGTTGGTGCGATATTTTCCGTTAATATAACCTTTTGTTTGTGACATGGCTTTTTGTTAGTATATGTCTACAATCAGCTTCAAATATTCAAATTCAAAGTGTTCAGATCTTGGATTTGTACATTTATATTTTTGGCAATATCATTTGGACTATGTGTAACATACAAAAGTAGACTGGAGAGCCTAAATTATCTTTTCATTTGACTGTGACTGGAAATTAAGTCATTGGTGCAACTTAACTGATTTTGGACGTGTAAGAAGAGGAGAAAATGCTGGTAACCAGCATTTTCTCCTTTTTCCCACCATGTTTTCTACCCTGCTGGAAACAAATTTCAATTTTTGGGTTACGTTTACCTTGCCGCCTCCTAGAACGTGATTTGCTAAAAGTAAGCGCAGACGCTCACGCGACTTAACTTTTGACCAATCACGTCCAAGGATTTCTGTATTGGTCGCGCGTCATCAATATTGATACGAGGTCAACTGTATTGATCGAAAGTCAAGTCGTATTAAGCCGGGGTCATGACCTGTATACTATACGAAGTCAAAAATGTGACTGGTATCCGTGGAAGGGTTTCCATGTATAACTTTTATATATCCAATAGTTAATTAATAATATAATGTTATTAATCAAGTGATTTCGTATTGGCCGAGTTACAGGTCCGAGGTCAGCCGTATTGGCCCCGGGGCCGAAGGCCGAGGACCAATACGGCTGACCTCGGACCTGTAACTGGGCCAATACGAAATCACTTGATAAATGACAATTTTATTAATTAACCCTTTACCAAACAATCTCTGGTTTTTACGACCCTGAAAAAGAAGCCTTCTGAAGACATTGTGAGAAGAGGAGAAAATGCTGGAAACCAGCATTTTCTCCTTTTTCCCCAATGTTTTCTACCCTGCTGGAAAGAAATATCAATTTTTGGGTTACGTTTACTTTGCCGCCTCTTTGAACGTAATTGGCTAAAAAGTAAGCGCAGACGCTCACGCAACTGAACTTTTAACTAATCACGTTAAAGGATTTCTGTATTGGTCGCGGGTCATCAATATTGATACGAGGTCAACTGTATTGATCGGAGGTCAAGTCGTATTAAGCCGGGGTCACGACCTGTGTACTATACGAAATCAGCAATGTGACTGGTATCGCGTGGACCGGTTTCATTGTATAACCTCTATATATCCAATAGTTAATTAGCCATATTGTGAGACGATACCTCCCTGCAAGGATGCCTCCTCTCGGGTCACTGACATGTACTTATTTACAGAAATCCTGTAAGGTCGACCTTCATGATAAGGAACCTTTATATGTTACCTTTCCCATTCGCCTAAGCTTTTCCTAAACCGTTCTGCACAATTAACCCTTATCCTGTTAAATAACGAAAATCATTTTTTAACCCTTAAAGTGCTGAATTAAAACAAGAGACATTAATAAATAAGAAAAACATCTGAAATATTGCTTTACCAAGGTTATTTTTGCCTGAATATGAAACAAAATAGTGGACAGTGTAGATCCAAGATCAGACTGCACGTTCTGTGCAGTCTGATCTTGATCTACACTGTCCACAAAAACAAGTTAAGTCGGTTCCAGCGCGTTAAGGGTTAATTCATAGTGAACACCCTAGTAATTCTATTTCAAAGTTATTTTAGGGGAATACTATCTCGTTATTGAAACCGTGTGGATCCAATATCAGACTGCACCTTGATCTTGATCTACATTGTCCGCAATTGAAGTCTACATATTCGCGCATCCTAAGGGTTAACAATTCTACAGAAGAGGCTGTCCGAAGACACAGTGAAACAGGAGAAAATGCTGGTACACAGCATTTTACCCTTCCTCCGCTCTGCTTTGTAACCTAGGCCATGGTTACCTAGTTTTTGGATCGCAGAGAAAACCTCATTTTTTTTTTTCTTATTGTAATTCAATGCTTAAATTTACTGCAAAGTAAAAATTTTCCACGAAATGCAACTTATTGTAAATGCTATTGTAAAATAGAGCCTCTTCGGCAACGATGCAGCTCGGATATCACGAAATTCGGTAATACTGAAAATATAATATCTCAGCTAAAAGAATAATTTATGACGGAATGAAGTTTGGCTATATAGCAGGCAGATCATCTGTAAAGAACAAAGACAAAAGTAACGAAGACCTTTTTAAGTGGTATTTTTTATGGGCTACGTAGCCTCTTAACGTATTTTCGGATTTTTCAGCAGAGTTTCGCAAGGACTTGAGAGAACGAAAGCATGGGTCATATACAAGAAAAAAGGGTTACCTGTTTAAATATTTTTCTCTCGACGTAAACAGATCCATGTTCCTCTATCAAATCAGTAACGTCATTTGCGGCATCTCTGTTCAACAGGCATAATAATGACTTTCGCATATAATTCACTTACTTACATAAAACTCTCAAACGGCATTCATCCTTGCAGACTTGGAAACTCACCCCAGCTATCCTAGTAAGTCTCGTGCCGGAATAAGTTTTTGAATGAGCCAATCCAGCCCATTCGCTGGAGATTTTCGACAAAAAGAGTGGAAGTACACACAATATCAGTACCTGAATGTTGAATGTCATTTTGGTCTTCACAGTTATTTTTCAGTTTTCTATTCTGTACATGTATGATGGCTGGAATGGAAATCAATCAAATTATTATTATAATTATGCAATATATTACGGCAACTTTATTTAACTAGGTTTACATCTAAAACATAATTGTAGTGTGCAACTATATGGCTGCATTTTTAAGTCCTGTGACTGTATAACTTTTGACATCTTCGCCAGCCAAGTTTACGATCACTACGTGGATCTTACCTTGGCTGATTGAGCCCGATTTCGAGATTCCTGCGATGCGGCCTCTATTAGATGCTGTTTATTACCCCCTTTACATCATATTTCTAAAAGCAAATGAAATATCGTTTTACAAACCGCTTACGAATACACATGAAGCGATAAGCAGACATCCACGTGAGTTTCCATGTTTTACCTTCTATTCAAAAGGTAGAGACATTGTTCTATTTTTATCAAAGATGAAATGCTCCAAGCGATTTCATTCGTTGCAGCTACAGCTGGCTGCATCCAATGAAAAAGCGTATCGGGTGAACGTAAAGATCAAGCTTGATCCGCCAAGGGTAGAGTCTCGTAGTGAATCGTCGGCCTTGGCTTGCGAAGATGAACTTTTGAAAACTGAAAGAAAAGTAATTTTTAAGTATTGGCAGAGAACATTATCACCTCTTGCAGACGTTTTGTTATCGTATTGTTACGTACAACTTGAAAATATTGTGACAAAAGAAGACGTTTCAGCGTAGCGGACAGTGTAGATCGATGATCAGACAGCTCGTTTTTTGCAGTCTGATCTTGATCTACACTGGCTATTAAGGCAACTATAGTAATGCATAAACATGATGCATTATACTAAGCAAGCATTAATTAACCCTTTCCCAAACAATCCCTGGTTTTTACGGGTCTGGAATAGTAGCCTTTTGAAAACATTGTGGGAAAAGGAGAAAATGCTGGTAACCAGCATTTTCTCCTTTTCCCACAATGTTTTCTACCCTATCATAGAAAGAAATCATCTTTTCAGCAAGAGTTGAATTGTCGTCTGCTCATGCTTTCGATTTGGTCTAGTTCAAAAGTTTGTCGTTTGGGAAAGGGTTAATTACTAATGGATCACTTTTTTTTAGCAGTCGACTTAATCATGATATTCACTGGCACTTGGCCATACAGAAAATTGACCGACAGCGAAAAGTTTTGGCCCAAATCAGCCTGACCTTGGTCGACACCTCTCGGATATGCATTGAGCCTCTACTTCGCAGTAACTTTTAATAGAATTTAGACTTGTTCAAATTGAAAACATATTACCACAAATTACGTAGTAAATGCACACACAAACGAAGTGTATCTTTGAAAGTAAATAAAATAATGTATATTGATTACCAGCATTTTCCTCCTTTTCCTCATAATATTTTGAAAAGTCCTTTTCCTTGTGGTCTTTAAAAATTCGGTATTGTGTGATAAAGGGATTTATTAATTGTAAAAGTTTCGACCCATTTCAACTATTCGGAGTGCAGCAGGCTGACATGAGTCGTTTGCAGATGCATTAAGCCCCCCTTTTCACACACATGGTTCATAATTATATACATGTATGTATTTTGAAAAAGAAAACTTTGGTTTGAAAAATAGTTTAATGCCAATATAACACTGTCTCTATATCTAATTTTTGTAACTTAAAGGTGGCCCTTCAGATTTTGGGACGAAAATTTTACAAAAAGCCCTAGTAGTCGAAAACCATCCGACAACAAGGGCAAGGAGAGATTTAACACGGCCCAGGTCGACACTGAAGAGAAACACGGTCTATTTTTACATCAGCAAGTCGGTCATTTACATACCAGAAATACTCAAACGAAGCTTCAAACATAGCGTCCGAAGAAGACATTATGGAAAATGATTGCACGTTTGTTATGTTATGGAATTTTAGAGTCATTAGTCACATGCCAGTCACTTAACATTCCCACAATGCTTTTTTGATTTTTGGCGGGAAATTTTAAAATCGCTTAAGAGGTTATGTAGCCTTTTAAGAGAATGCCACCATATTTTTTTTCTTAATTTTATCTTTCTTACTTATTGATGATTTTTATTGTTTTGTCCAATAAATTTCAGTGATATATATATTTCTTAATTTTGTGTGATGTGAAAAAACTAAATACCCACCTTTAAGGTATTTCCGGGAGTTTACATTCGATTTCTACTCTTTCTCTGCTGTACGAGTATAATAAGCCCATAAACAACCTGGGTATGTTATGTACCGTAACAAGTATGCGGTCTCTCCCTCTCTGGAGAACGTATCTCTGCTTGCTGGCAAGTGATAATTGGTTTCTTCAAACATAATGACAATTATGTAATATTTACAAAAGAAAAATGGTTTTTCTTGAACCCTTAGTTACAAAAATAATATTTTCTTGTTTAAACGACCACGAGAAAGGAGACGTTCGAAAAACACCGGGAAAAAGGAGAAAGTGCAAGTCGATGTTTTCTAACTTTCTACAGACAATTTAGACCATTTAGGCCTAATTCACATTAAAATTGTTGCCTACCAATGCTTACATTTTTTACAACAATTGGCAAATATGTGGATTTTGGCGCTAGGTAAAGTGCTACCTACTACGTAAGCGCAGATAGATTCTGTCATTGTACAGACATTTTGTCTATCTCTTTACCAAACAACATATTTATATGCTGGTTCAAATTCAAAGCATTTGCAGACGACCAAATAAATCTGATTGAAATTTGATTTGGGAATGGTAAGAAAACATTGTGGGTATTTTCTTCTTTTCCTTCAATGTTCTCAAAATGCATCTGCCTTAGATTGGTCAAAAGTCATCACTGATGGTAAAGAGTTATTTCAAGTTAGTTTTTCGAGCATGTTTTTTTTTTGATAGCGGGGGATTTGGCCAGCTAAATCTCATGTTTACAGACGGACGAACGGACAGATAGACAGACTGACAGACAGATTAATCTTGAAAAGGTTGTCATTGAAGGAGATAGGCTATTGCAGGGGATGGAGAATTGCTCATTCTGTCACAGTCTGTTTAGAGGTATGAGTCAGAAAGTTAATGCAAGTAGAATAATTATATTTTTCATTTAAATTAGGGTTTGTAGAATCATTTGCTTCAATCTCTTTTGCAGGAGGTATCTCGTTGTTCGTTACCCATTTACCAAACGGTGAAATTATAGACATGTTCAATTAGAAAGGATTTGCAGACGGCAAATTCAATTGTGTCTCTTTAACTCTTTACCCGATATGCCAATTTGAGGCTCTTCCATTTCAGCAGCAAATAAAGATATAATGTCAAAAATATGGATAAATGAGGATACGAATATCTGATTGAGTAGAAAACATTCTGGGAAAAGGAGAAATTGCTCATTACGAGCAATTTCACCTTTTCCCACAATGTTTTCAAAAGCTGTATGTTGTTGATACGTCGGAATGAGTATCTGTGGAGTAAACGGTTATGGAGAAAAAACCTTGCAAGGAAATAATTCTGCTTCGGGCATTTTTCCTTTTCCCATAAGATTTTCAAAAGCTTTCTTCGTTCAGATCATTAGAACATGGCAAGGGATTAAATATAGAGAGGAAAATTGACAAACTGGTGTTTTTTTTTAGTCTTTGAATTGTCATTGATATGGCATAGCTAGTCAGAAGTGGTATTACTTTAAAATTTAGAAAAAAATGGAGAGTAAAGCATGTATAATGGCTTTAATAAACAAAAATACATGTAGGCAAGTCAATAAAGCAATAGACCTAGAGGTAATTGCAACAAATTTTTAAGTTTACCCGTCGATAGTATTGAGTGATATGTGTTTACCCAATAAAATCCCCAAGTTTTGCTTTTGCAGTTTAAGAGAAATTAATGACCAAATTAAGCAATTTTGAACATTTTCGGAAATGGCCCGATTGTGCTACTGTACTAGTACAAATCGCTGATGTCACGCGCTTTTTAAAGTGACGTCACATAAATTGTAATGGTGGTATCAATACGATTTTTAAACAGAGAAGAACTGCTATAGGTAAGTTAAATTATTTGATACGTTTTCATAAAAATTGCAAGCACACATCAAGACAATAATTATTTAAGTAATACTCGCCGATAGGCCAACAATAAACTTTTGATGATGTCATGCTTTGGCGATTTTAGCTGATTAAATATGCAATGAGGTAGGCGTAAAGAAATTGCCAATGTTGACTTTATCAAAAGTTTATTGTTGGCCGATCGGCGAGTATTACTTAATTAATCATTGTCTTAATGTGTGCTTGCAATTTTTATGAAAACGTATTAAATAATTTAACTTACCTAAAGCAATTCTTAATCGTATACCACATTGTGTTTACGTCTCTGTTTAAAAATCGTATTGATACCACCATTACAATTTATGTGACGTCACTTTAAAAAGCGCGTGACATCAGCGATTTCTTCTAGTACGGTAGCATAATCGGGCCATTTCCGAAAATGTTCAAAATTGCTTACTTTGGTCATTAATTTCTCTTAAACTGCAAAAGCAAAACTTGGGGATTTTATTGGGTCAACACATATCACTCAATACTATCGACAGGTAAACTTAAAGATTCTGTTGCAATTACCTCTAGGTCTATTGCTTTTTGGACTGGCCTATATGTATTTTTGTTTATTATAGCCATTATACATGTTTTACTCTCCATTTTTTTCTGAATTTTAAAGTAATACCACTTCTGACTAGCTATGCCATATCAATGACAATTCAAAGACTAAAACAACCACCAGTTTGTCGATTTTCCTCTCTATATTAAATCCCTTGCCATGTTTTAATGACCTGAACGAAGAAAGCTTTTGAAAATCTTATGGGAAAAGGAAAATGGCCCGAAGCAGAATTATTTCCCTGCAAGTTTTTTTCTCCTTAAAGAGACACAATTGAATTTGCCGTCTGCAAATCCTTTCTAATTGAACATCTATAATTTCACCGTTTGGTAAATGGGTAACGAACAACAAGATACCTCCTGCAAAAGAGATTGAAGCAAATGATTCTACAAACCCTACTTTAGATGCATAATATAGATATTCTACTTGCATTAACTTTCTGAGACATACCTCTAAACAGACTGTGACAGAATTAGAAATTCCTCATCCTGTGCAATATCTTCTTCAATGACAATCTTTTCAAGATTGTTCTTTATCTGTCTGTCTGTCCATTTTCTCCTTTTCCACACAGTATTTTGAAAAGTCCTTTTCCTTGTGGTCTTTAAAAACTCGGGATAGTTTGATAAAGGCTTTCAACTGAGACACAGAAACATACGTAGAATAAAAAACATAATAATTCATTTTCTGACATCTTTTTTTAAAATTTCTTATTCTTTAGTAAGAGATAACTGTTTACGCAAGAACGTTTATCCATATTGGACAGGAAAGAATATGAGCAATAGTTTAACTCGTGTTTCTTATCCTAGTAGGCGCAATTATGGTTTTTGTCGAAAGTGTTTGGCCCAGGTTAGCCTGCGCGGACTGTGCAGTCTGACCTCTGACCTGGGTCAATACTTTTCACACGCGCATTAAGCCTTTTCCACCCAGCAAGGCTAATTTTTCATTTTACATCGATAAAGAAGCAAGTCCTTAAATGCTCTTTCGTTACACATATCTATCATAACTATACTATCACATCAGCTCTGCTCTGAGACAGGGGGCTAAGAGAGCATATCCGTGATCCACCATACCAATCGAGTTATCACATAATTATTGATACATAAAACCCATTTAGTCTAACGATTGACTGAATCTGGAGGAAAAGTAGTCCTTTGACATCCGAAAAAACTCACCATCGATGGTAAAAAGTTTCGACCCATGTCAACTATGCAAATTACCCAGGCCGACATGTTTGCAGATTCATTAAGTCCCCTTTTCACACACATAGTTTATAAATATATATGCATATATTCGTAAAAGATCTTCAATTTTCAACAATTTTCGCTTCGTTTTTAAGTACTTAACAAAGCCTTTGCAGGTAGTGTCCACGAATTTATTGATCAACCCTCGTATTTAAAAATAAATGCCACTATATAACACTGTATATAATGTTTCTAACTTGAACTATTTCCTGAAGTTTACATCCGACTTCTACCCTTTTCTCTGCTCTATAATAAGCCAATAGACTACGTGTGTAACTAATGTACCATAACAAGTATTCTGTCTCTCTGGAGAAAGTATCACTAACTGTTGGCAGGTTATAATTGGTTTTTTTTCTCAAACATAATGGCAATTATGTTCAAACATAATGGCAATTATGTAATATTTACAAAAGGAAAACCGTTTTCCTTATACCCTAAATTACAAAAATCATTCTCTTGTTTAAACAACCACGAGAAAGAAGACGTTTGAAAATCACCGACGGTGGGGGAGAAAGTGTTTTCTAACCTTTTATAGACAATGTCAACCATTTCTGTCTAAGTCACATTAAAATTGTTGCCTGCCAATGCTTACAATTGGCAAATGGAAGGACTTTCTCTTTTGATAAAGTGTTACGTAAGCGAAAATAGAATCTGTCATTTTGCAGAGAGTTAGATTATTTCAGGGTTGTTTTTCGAGCAGTTTTTTTTATTGTTGCCAGCGGAGGATAAGGCCAGCTAAATATGATGTATACACACGTACGAACGGACGGACGGTCAGACAGACACGTGTACACACAGACAACAGAATACTTTTGACAATATTGTCATTAAAGGATATATTGCCCGGGATGAAGAGTTTCTCATTGTGTCACAGTATGTCTAGAGGTATGCGACAGAAAGTTAATGCAAGCAGAATATCTCTATTTTGCATCCAAATTAGGATTTCTAGAATCATCTGCTACAATCTCTTTAGCAGGAAGAACTTCGTTTTTCGTTACCCCTTTACCACACGGTGAAATTTTAGATCTATCTTAAATTAGAAAGGATTCGCAGACGGCAAATTTAAATGTGTCTCGATGTTAGAATTTCTCTTTAAAAGGGGAAAAACTTGCAGGAAAATAATCCTGCTTCCGGCATTTTTTTTTCTTTTCCGATAAGTTTTTTTCAAAAGTTTTCTCCGTTCAGGTCATTAGATCATGGAATTATGTAGCAAGGGATTTAGTATACAGCCACGTGGAAAAAATGACAGATTGACGATATTCTAGTCTGCTAATTGTCATTGAATTTCAAAACATTCTCCAGAGCTTTTTTAAGAACATTCTTTATCTTATTCTGCAAGATTTACTAACTTTGAATGTTACACAACTTCTGATTGGGTAAACAAATAGTACAGCCAGTCAGAAGTCGTGTTACTTTCAAATTTTGAAAGTGTTGGAGAATAAGACTGATAATGTTCTTCAGAATGGTTGGTGAATAAAAATAAATTGTCGCATAGCACAAACGAAAAGAACGTAGAAACATGAGAAAAAATAATAATTATTAGAAAAACCTCGAGGGAAACAGGAAAATATGGGGGAAAGGGGGTATATGTAGTGTATACAAAAAGAAAAGATTGGCTTGCTAATCTTACGACAATTTTATGGATTTTTACGCCACTTTCAACGGCATCAGTCATGTCGCGAGTGCCGACATTTCACTTATTCATATACGTTCTGAGTTTCATCAGTGCCACTCAAGAGTTCTGAAGTGTCTTTCTTAAGTTCACTCCCGTGGTATTACCAGCCTTTTGAGAGAGGATCAAATCACGGGCCTTGTGGCTTCAAGTTCATAACCTTTATCACTGTGCCACATAGATCTCGCCTAAGACGAGCGGCAGGATTGTACCCGGCGCCCTCAAGGCTTCCAATTCTAAACCCTTTACTACTGTGCCAGGTAGATCTCGTTTTTACGACCGGCAGGATTGAATCCGTGGCCTAGATGGTATTAATTCTAAACTGTCATCACCTTGCCATACCTCTTTTTTACAACCAGTAACAGGCACAATAAATGCAATGTATTGTCCAGAGATAGTTATCTAAAATGACAAAGACTTGTACAAACTTTTATTACATTTACACATGACATTTGCTCCGTGAAAAAGGAGGTTGCAAAAACTATCGACTCATTTCAGCCTGTTCAAGCTGGCATGGGTCGAAACTTTTGACCAATTATAATTTTTCCAAATATGCAGTCCGATCTTGGATCTACACCTTCTGATAAGGATATGCTATTTTCCAAAGCATAATTTTGATATAAGAATAACAGGGTAGATCTATTTTGCAATCGAATTGAAAATATCACTATAGAATAAGGGTAATCATTGTAATATTTCTTTTCAAGTAACATCATGTGCTCTTCAGTTAAGCGATGTAAACCACTTTTCTTTATGAAATGTTTCTGTCATTTATGTTTGTAGATTTGCTATAAAACATGTTTGTTAATAATGCAATAAAGATATAGTAATAATAAGCCCATAGACTACGCGTGTAACTAATGTACCATAACAAGTACATGTATGTCGTCTCTCTGGAGATCGTATCGCTGCTTATTGGCAGGTCATAATTGGTTTCAAACATAATGTCAATTATGCAATATTTACAAACGGAAATACTTTTTTCTTATACCCTAAGTTTACAAAAACAATGTTCTCTTGTTTAAATGACCACGAAAAAGAAGAGTTTGACAAACACCGGCGGAAAAGGAGAAAGTGAAGGTCAATGTTTTCTAACCTTTTATGGACAATTCTAACCATTTAAGCCTAATTGATATTAAAATTGTTGCATGCCAATGCTTATAATTAGCAAACGTATGGGTTTTGTTGTTTGGTAAAGTGTTACATAATCGCAAATAGAATATGTCATTTTGCTGACATTTAGATTATTTCAGGGTTATTTTTCGAGCATTTTTTTTATTTTGGCCAGCGGAGGATTTGGCCAGCTAAATATCATGTTTATAAACGGACGAACGGACGGACAGACAGACACACAGACTGACAGAAACACAGACAGACAGCAGAATACTTTTGACAAGATTGTCATTAAAGAATATTTTGCTCGGGATGAGGAATTTCTCATTGTGTCACAATGTGTTTAGAGGTATGTGTCAGAAAAATAATGCAAGCAGAATATCTATATTTTGCATCTAAATAAGGGTTTGTGAATCGTTTGCTACAATCTCTTTTGCAGGAGGTATTTCGTTGTTCGTTACCCCTTTACCAAACGGTGAAATTATAGACATGTTCAATTAGGAAGGATTTGCAGACGGCAAATTTAAATTTGTCTCGATGGTAGAGTTTCTCTTTATAAAGGGAAAAAAACTTGCAGGAAAATAATCCTGCTTCCGGCATTTTTTTTCTTTTCTCATAAGTTTTTTTCAAAGGTTTTCTTTTTTCAGGTCATAGAACATGGAATTGTGTGGCAAGGGATTTAATATACAGCCACGTGGAAAAATTGGCAGATTGGCGATATTCTTGTCGTCTAATTGTCATTGAATTTCAAAACATTCGAGCTTTTTTCAAGAACATTCTTTATCTTATTCTGCAAGATTTTCTTACTTTGAATGTTAAACAACTTCTGATTGGATAAACAAATGGTACAGCCAGTGTTACTTTCAAACTTTGAAAATGTTGAAGACTGAGAACGTTCTTAAGAATGGTTGGTGAATAAAAATAAATCTATGGTATAGCTCAAACGAAAAGAACGTAGAAACATGAGAAAAAATAATAATTATTTGAAAAAGGAAAACATGGGGAAAAGGGAGTAAATATAGTGTAGGCAAAAATAAAAGATTGGTTTGCAACCCTTACGACAATTAAATGGCTTTTTACGCCACTGTCAACGTCATCAGTCATGTCGCGAGTACCGACATTTCACTTATTCCTGTATGTTCTGAGTTTCATCAGTACCACTCAAGAATTCTGAAGTGTATTTCCCAAGTTCACTCCCGTTGTATTACCAGCCTTTTGAGACAGGATCAAATTCCAGACCTTTTGGCTTCAAGTTCAAAACCTTTATCACTGTGCCACATAGATCTCGTCTAAGACAAGCGGCAGGATTAAGTCCGACGCGTTCAAGGCTTCCAATTCTAAACCCTTTACTACTGTGCCGGGTAGATCTCGTTTTTTACGACCGGCAGAATTGAATCCGTGGCCTAAATGGTTTTAATTCGAAACTGTCATCACCGTTCCATACCTCTTTTTTACAACCAGTGACAGGCACAATAAATGCAATGTATTGTCCACAAATAGTTATCTAAAATGACATAGAGACTTATACAAACTTTTATTACATATACACAAGACCTTTGCTCCTTGAAAAAGGATGTTGCAAAAACTATCGACTCATTTCAGCCTGTGCAGGCTGACATGGGTCGAAACTTTTGACCAATTATAAATTTTTCTGGGTGCCCAAGTACCATTCCACTGAATGATGTAGTCAGTTGTTAGTCAATACGGATCCGATGAATCTACATTTATCTCCCGCTAGATGGCATTCTACAAATACTCACCTAATTCGGCATCCTTGGTACAGAACCGAACCACTTTCCTACGCGACAACCGTTACTTTGAATTTCAAACTAAAATAAACATTTACTCAATGAAACGCTACCTGGTGCGATTCACTCAGCAATGATCAGCAATTTAAAGAAAAATGGAGCAAAAACAGGTCTGATTTTTCCTCAAACGTATTGTAAAAGCCATTTTCTCAATTGCTACTTTACAGTCTCCTCGATATCGGGGAGAGTGACGCATCATATAAGACTGGTTGACTCTTCGGAGAATACATGTATGACATGCGCAGACAACGGATGAACTTTGATTATGTAATGATTTGCTTGTCATAAATACTACATCATGTGGACGCATTAAACTATCTTTTTGCCAGAACATGGGTCATATCTATATATTTTATATTACATAATGTTGTTTGTACAAGTGGTCAAGAAACGTATGAAATATCATTGGTTAAAAAAAAAAATGTTTTTTTTTTTTACGATGAAAGACAAAGAAAACAAACGGTCATAAAAGTAAAGTGATGTTATGCATTTCCATTATTTATAGATGCTTTAATCCGTCACCAATCAAAAGGAGACATTAAAAGTAACGATCCCTTTTCGCCTGTCCACGTTCAATTTCTTCATTTGAAGGTACCGTCCCAAGCACCCTTACCTTTGGAAAATCACCGTGACAAAACTCTGTAGGCCATACATGCATTTTTTTCATTGAACTTTGACTACAAGGTATAAAATAGTTCCATGGGCAATAGTAAGAGTTTTATCAAAAATCATCAAATCAACACAATTAATAGAGTATATTTGTTGTTTTTTTTTTTTTCGGTGAAAGATAGAAATATATTTCATCGAGTGGACATCATCGGTAATATTTTCACGAATGGCGCAGCTTCCAGTGAAAATATTACCAATGGTGTTCACCAGTTGAAATAAATTTCGATCTTATACCGAAAAAAAAAGTATATTTATTTCATGCCTTTAACCCTTTCTGGGAGAAGCTTTATCAAAATCCAGTACAGTTCTTTTCCGTTATTCCCCGGGGCGTACCCCTCCCGCAAAGCAACAAATTACAATATTATGTTTACGTCAAGCGCAAGAAATGTAAGGTAATTGACGTTATATATTGTCATCTGGTTGTGAGGCACGTGCAATAAACCTAGGCAACAAGAACATGAAAATCGGTATTTTCACTGGTGATACCAATGTAAGATCGAAACATATTTTCACTGCTATTTCTCGATATCCTACCGGAAAGCATGAACTAGAATTATTTAACCCTTTCCCAAACAATCCCTGGTTTTTACGGGTCTGGAATAGTAGCCTTTTGAAAACATTTTGGGAAAAGGAGAAAATGCTGGTAACCAGCATTTTCTCCTTTTCCCACAATGTTTTCTACACTATCATAGACAGAAATCAACTTTTCAGCCAGAGTTGAATTGTCGTCTGCAAATGCTTTCAATTTAGTCTAGGCCAAAAGTTTGTCGTTTGGGAAAGGGTTAAAGGAGTTTATTGGTGTATTAGATAAAGCAAATCATCACATTATTACGGAGAAATAAAGCCCATTTTGTCTAACAATCGACTGATAAATACAATACCAGACAGACTGTGTCACATGTATTTCTTAGAATGTCCTTAAATAATTTTCCTGATAAAACCATGCCGCAGAAGTAACAGTTGTTGAACTAAAACTTTCTAGCTGGAACACTGTTTAATAAATACAGTCGAATCTTTCTCAGAAACCGTCTCGTCTACTGAAATTGAAAGAAACTGCAGACGACATATTTACAGTAGCTAGAAAGGTGATATTCTTATCTGTAAGGGAAGAAACACTGTAGAAAATGGAGAATATAGGCATTTTCTCCTTATTCCACAGTATTTTCAAACGCCTTCAATCTCAGGGCCGTATAGACCAGGGCTTATCTTGGAAAGGGTCTATAGAAGAGACAACATTTCGTTGTGCTAACGTAAGCAGTGATAATTTTAACTCTCAGGGAAGATTACCAACACATTACAATATGTACGATTGTTACGCTGTATGTTCTTACCTCCCTCTTCCAAAGCATACAATATTCTACTGCAGGACTGCTCCAGTAAATGAAGGACAATTTCCATTCAAGTATGATTGAAACATTTCTATTTCGAAGCCTTTTCAGAATGAATAATCTCGTCGTAGATGACAGTGTAGATTCAAGAACAAACCATGTCGCCTGATCTTGAACTGGATCTACGCTGTCCGTAGAGCGCAAAAGCAGCTGAAAGCTTTAAATAACAGAGCTGCAGATAGAGGGAGTGATTTTGATTTCGAAATGAAAAATATTAATTATTCTCCATTGAAGCCTTTGTTGTGGGTACTAATTAAAATCGTCTCATCGAGACGATTCTAATGAGTACCCAAAGCATAGAGTTTCAAAGAGAAATAATGGATTCAGAATACCACCACTCACTCTTCTCTGGAGCTCTTGTTGAATGACACAAATGAGACGTGCGAGCTTAGGCAAAAAATGACTTAACCCTTTACCAAACAATCCCTGGTTTTTACGACCCTGAGATAGAGGTATTTTGAAAACACTATGGGAAAAGGAGAAAATGCTGGTAACCATTTTTTCCCATAATGTTTTCTACCCAGCTGGAAACAAATTTCAGTTTTTGAGTTACATTTATCTTGTCGTCTGCAAATGCTTTCAGTCTGGACAAGTCTACAATTTTGTCGTTTGGTAAAGAGTTAAGGGCATCTCAATGATACATTTTACCAAGCAAGTCTCCACAAAATCATTGATCCATAAAACCCGTTTGTTTAGCATTGCCGAATCATGAGGTATAATGATCCTGAGACATGCATAAAATTCACATGTATGGCAAAACGTTTCGGCACAGGTCAGCCTTTTACGGATGCTCTTGTTGACCAGGGTCTGTATTCACCAACCGTTGATTCTTAAGAACGTTCTTAGTTTTGTTTCGCAGAATTTAGTCAGTGTGGAAGTAACAGAACTTCTGATTGGCTAAACCATTTGGTTTAGCCAATCAGAAGTTTTGTTAATTTCAGTTATAAAATCTTGAAGAATAAGGCAAAGAATGCTCCAAAGAATGGTTGGTGAATACGGGCCCAGGTTGATAGTTTTTGCATACCCCAAAATCCGGGTTTTTACGGAGCAAGGCTCAATTTATCAAGACATTTGACTGTAAGAAAATTATTAAAGGTGCCAATTCGATGTAATTTTCACTCTTTTCTGCACTATCCCGTGTTTAAATGATCCTTTCGCCCTTCATTTGCGCAACGAATTCTGTTTCACTAAACAAATATTCCATTTATTTCATGCTTTTCACCCTTTCTGGGAGGAGCTTTATCAAAATCCAGTACAGTTCTTTTCTGTTATTCCCCGTGGCGTACCCCTCCCACATACAGTAGCAACGCATTACAATATTACGTCAAGCACAAGAAATGTAAGGTATATGACGTCATATTTCCCATCTGGTTATGGGGCACGCGCAATTTACCTATAGGCAACAAGAACGTGAAAATCGGTATTTTCACTGGTGGTACCAGTGTAAGATCGAAAAATATTTTCACTGCTATTTCTCGATATCCTACCGGAAAGCATGAAGTAAACAGAGAATATTTGTCTTTTTCGGTGAAAGATCGAAATTTATTTTATCAAGTGCACACCATTGGTAATATTTTCACAAGTGGCGCCGCCACGAGTGAAAATATTATCGATGATGTTCACGAGATGAAATAAATTTCGACCTTTCACCGAAAAAAACAAATATTATATTTATTTCATGCTTTTAACCCTTTCTAGGAGGAGCTTTATAAAAAATCCAGTACATTTCTTTTCAGTTATTTCCCGTGGCGTACCCCTCCCGCATAGCAACGCATTACAATTTTACGTCAAGCGCGAGAAATGTAAAGTATATGACGTCATATTTGCCATCTGGTTGTTAGGCACCCGCAATTTACCTAGGCAACAAAAACGTGAAAATCGGTATTTTCGCTGGTTGTACCAGTGTAAGATCGAAAAATATTTTCACTGCTATTTCTCGATATCCTTTATGTCCTACCGGAAAGCATGAAATAAAACAAACTATTTAACTCTTTCACTCCCGTGATTTGGCCGAGAAAGCGTTTACAGACAACGTGGATGAAGATCAAACTGAAAAGAAAGTGCATTCTGATCTTGAATCTACAAACGACAATATTTTAGACTGGTCCAAATTGAAAGCATTTGCAGACGACAAAATAAAAGTGACTGAAAATTTGAAATTTGTTTTGAGAAGGGTAGAAAACTTTGTGGGAAAAGGAGAAAATGCTGGTTACCAGCATTTTCTCCTTTTCCCACAATGTTTTCGAAAGGCTTCTTTCTCAGGGGCGTCAAAAGTAGGGATTGTGTGGTAATAGGTTAAGTCAAACGATAACAAAAATGTTCAAGTAAACACTTTTCTTTTAGATCCCCAAAATAGTTACAAATCAATCGTTGTAAGAGAGTAGAAAAAATTTATTGGGAAATTCCCAGCAGATACCAGCAGTGAGAAATTCTGTTCCATGGGATCGCGAAGTAGATCTATACGTCATAATAAAGGGTGAGTCATTTTTACGTTGGTTTACTCTGTCAGTGCAGCAATAAAATACATATAGTGCAGTTATTTTGGTGTAGCGAATTTCATTCACGATCATGACGAATAGGATTACGGTAGCTGCTTTCATAGTCATAACAGGTTAATTGCTTTTATCATCACTGATTTTGCCAGCTAGATAGTTTTTTTTTCTCATCGAGGGGACGAAATGTCGACATCGCTATGTAACTTCACTAGCTAGTCTAGACTGTTTAACAGATGGAACAATTCATTACTAGACATTTTTGATTTTTTTTTTCTCTGGGTAGAAAATATTCTGGGGACAAAAAAAAAAATGCTGGTTAGCAGCATTTCTTCTTTTCCCACAATGTGTTTCAAACCTTCTTTCCTAGGGTCGTTCACAGTCATCTTCGCGAGCCAAGGTTAGGATCACTATGTGGATCTTAGTGGTAGTGAATCGTCAGTCTTGGCTTGCGAGGATGTTAATTGTAGGCATTTCTATGGTATCTCTTGACCCTTAATAACAGCAAGGCTGAAACCGTTTCTTATGTGTATATTACACCTTTTGATAGCATAGAAAACATTGTGACAAAAGGTGAAATTGCTCTTCACGAGCAATTTCACCTTTTGCCACAATGTTTTCCAAAGGTTCTTACAAGCAATGCGTAGAAATGAGTATCTATGGAGTAAAGGGTTAAACAAGTGAGAACACAATATTGCAGAGAAAGGAAAATGCTGGTAACGAGCACTTTCCTTTTCAGAACAACGTTTGTGAGCATAAATTATTTTGAAGCGCCGATACTTCTCCGGGAAATGGGGGGGGGGCACCAAACGACAAAATGACCAAATGAAAGACAGTTATAGTACGGTCACAAATCAGTAAATGCCGCCTGCCTGCGTGGTAACTGCCAGTTTTCACTCAAATTCGGCCGGCGGCAGCTCGATGGCAGCTGGGTGGCAGGCTCAATCGGCAGGCGGCAGGCGGCATTTTAGACGCCGCCAGACCTCCGCTGAAGTTTTAAGAAAAAGTTAAAATTCTGTCTGCCATCGGCCGATTTTTTCCAATTGTGCCTGTCGTCAGGGCGCCGGGCGGGCGCAATTCGTTGTCGCGCGGTGGCTGTCAAGCGGCAGACGGGCTGCAGCGCGATTTTTACTCGGTCGTCACGGGGTTCGACGGCCTTCAATCTTCGGCCGGCGATCGGTAGCGACTAACTGCCACTCTCCAGCCTCCGGCCTGCTACCTTTATACTACCGATCGGCCACCGTGCGATTTCAAAATATCTGCCGGCGGCAGGGCGGAGATTAAAAAGCAGATGGAAGGCGACTGGCGGTGTTGGTATATAGGTGGCAGGATGGCGATCTGCCGAGTGCAGACTCCTGGGCCCCTGAATATAAATCCGAGGCTATTCACAATAAAAAAAAATTGTCGTCATGGCGATTCTAACAGCACCATAGCGACTCAGAGACTTGCATATTGCTGGGTTGGGCTCTGGTCTCTTGCGCTTCCTTGCTGGGGCTTTGTCTTGCCCCTTGCCTGTAGGGGGCAACTTGTTGAAAGGAAAAAAATTCTTAAGAATTAGATCTATTTATCTTGTGGTTCATAATAGTAATGAACACTTTGTAGTGATACTAGAGCATTCTAGCTTTATATATCCCTTGTAAACCGGCCTGCCGCCGCCAGATTATCGGGCAGGCGCCTGGAGGTGGCAGTTCGAACGCCCGATCGCCGGGCGGTGTCAGGTGTAAATGGTCGGTAACCGCCAGGTCGCCGGGCGGTGGCAGGTAAAATCTGACAGCTGCCGGCCTGTCGCCTAACTGCCACCGGCCGACACCCTGACGACGTCCCACACCCTTCGAACTTAAAAAACTGCCTGCCGCCGCCCGGAACCCGCCAGGCGTCTTTTAACTGGCAGTTATTTATGACCACTCTCATCGATTTGTAAAACATCGGCTGGCGGCATGTAATTTTAAAAATCTATCGATGTCTAAAAATCGGCAGGCGGCAGTTTCACATTGTGACCATAGTGTAAACGGCCTGTTCAATAGGTATAAAATGTAGGTCTCGTGGTCTTTGATAAGATATTTTTTTGCAGAACATTTACATGTATATACATGAAAGACGGTCAAACTGTTAGTTTTTTATTTATATTGTATTTAATAGACGTTTTTTTTTTTCTCCTGAGAGATATAAAGGATCAGGTGAGCAATAAAGGATTGGTAATTACGTGTACATATTAAATGACATTCTATGTCGAGATTTTAACCCTTTCCCAAACAAGCCCTGGTTCTTACGTGTCTGCAGTACAGGTCTTTTGAAAACACTGTGGGAAAAGGAGAAATTGCTCGTAACGAGCAATTTCTCCTTTTCCCACAGTGTTTTCTACCCTTTAGGAGAACTTTCTACCATTTTAATCAAATTCAAAATTGTAGTCTGCAAACTCTTTCAGTTTGGAGGAGTCTAAAATTTTTTGTTTGGGAAAAGGTTAACACAGGTGGTGGTATTCAAAAACCTTTTGATAAATTCGATATATTATCTTTTTCTTCCTGTTTACCAGGCAATATAAGAGTTAGATTTGTTCGTACTAAAAGCCATACAAAAGATAAACACTCCACCTTACATTCCCATGGTTTAACAAACCATAAGGAGACGGTATTTGAAAACATTGTTGGAAAAGAATATAGTGCTGATACCCGGGATTTTATCCTTTTCTGACAATGTTTTCTACTATTTCCAAGACAGAAATCTCTAGAGCACCAGCCTAGTTGTCATCTGCATTTTTTTTTTTTATTTTTTTATTTGGACAGGCATGAAATTTTGTTTTTGCTTAAGAGTTAAATGTTGCTTAATCAGATTCGCCTTTGAGAGGGCTAAAAACGAGGGTAAATCAAAATACGTCCCGTTTTCCCACAATGTCTTTAAAGCCTCTTCTTCACCAGGGTCCCGCATCAGAATTAAAACTATAGCTTGTCTGGTGAAGGGTTGAAACTGTATTGTGCAATAAATTATTTTTGTTGTGAAATGTATATTTGCCCTTTAATCTTTTACCACCCAATCCCGACTTTTTAACACCCCTGTAGAGAGAATTCTTTTGAAAAAATTGAGGAAAAAGGAGAAAATGCTGGTAACCAGCATTTTTCTCCTTTTTCCACAATGTTTTTTTTTTTTCCCCGCCCAAAACAAATTTCAATTCTTTAGTCACATTTATTTTGTCGTCTGCAAAGGCTTACGTTTTGGACCAATCTAGAATTGTGTCGTTTGGTAAAGAGTTAAGTGCCATTTTACTGCTTTAGCTCATTTTTTACCCTTCAGATGAAGCCGAGCGCGGTAGCTCGGTCGGACATGAACTAGTATGAGGTCTGAAAAATGATATGTCAAAGGACTTAAAATAATCAAGCCGAACATTTCAATAAAATCTCAGAAGTTAAAATGAAAATATGCCCTTAGAGTTTACTCGAGTTCTTTTCGACACCAGAGTCCGCATTCACCAGCCATTCTTAGGAGCTTTCTCAGTCTTATATTTCAACAGTGTGAAAGCAACAGAACGTCTGATTGGTTAAACCATTTTAGCCAATCAGATATTCTGTTACGTTCACAGTCAGAAAATCTTGAAGAGTAAGACTAAGAATTTTCTTGAGAATGATTTGTGAATACGGACCCTGACCCCTTGACCTACTTTTCGACAGCAAATTGCCTATTTCAGTCTCGTGCTTGAGATATTATCAAGACAAACATTTTGATCTAGTTCCATTAACTTTGGGCTATAATTGTGGCATCTAGACTGCCAATTTCCAAGCAGATTTGTCGTTCTTTACTCTCACATACATCTCTGCGATGGGCTAAATGACAAGAATCTTGTCAAACCGAAGAAAAGATGTTTTGTTACTGTTTAACTGTTTCATGTGTAAAATTATAAGTAAGACAAAGGAAATATGATTCTGGATACATTATAGGTGCGTTCAAACTGATGAATTTACCTATATAAAATGGAACTATTTTTTTCGAGCTTCTTAACTGATCAGAATCTTACGCCAAGTTTAACAAAAATGGCTGCACCCATGAATGATGACAACTGTTTTGACACACCGATAAATCTTAGGTTATAAGATTAAAAAACAAGTTATGGTCCTTTAAAAGACATTCAAGCTTTTCAGAAAATCCGTCTTTTTCACATTTCCTACCACTTAGTCTGATTGGCCGTATGCTGTTTCAACAGCACATAAAGTAATCGATATTGGTCTTTCTTCCACTGGCGTTTGTATCGCCATTTTGAGTTCTGGTCATGTGACGAAAGTATCACGTAATGACGGACTACTTTCTGAGCCCACTACAGAGGTGAATGTGAATGATCCGGAGTGCAAGAGTGTGCTAGACTGCACGCAAGGTTGTAAGATTCGGAATTCTTTGGTAAAGGGTTGATTGATTATTTGGTTGTTTGGAGTTTAACGCCGTTTTCAACAAAACTTCCGTCATATCGTTGCGGCAAGTTCACCATCCATGCTTTCCTGGAATCTCTTTTACTAGTACTCCTCACAGTTTTCCTTTCCAAGCCACTGGCTGCTTTCTCACATAAACATCGTCGGAAAAAGAATCAGTGGTGTAAGAGGAATGAATCCTGTTACAATGACTATCATTTATTCTCGGAAAGAAATTGGCGGAGCCAGGGATCGAACCCGGTAAAGGGTTGAAGATGTCCCTCTGAGATGCACTGAATTGTATTTGTTTAATTTTCGAAATTTTATGCTGAGCTGGGTTAAGCATTCAATGAAAGTTTTCCTCGTAAGTATATGGAATTGTTTCAGATACGTGCCTTTTGCTGGTTTCAGTCGGTTTAAAGCAATGGAAATGGCGACAAACCCGATTAAAAAATATAACCGTAACCCCATTACCACACAATTCTGAGAAAGAAGCCTTTTGAAAACACTGTAGGAAAAGGAGAAAATGCTGGTAACCAGCATTTTCTCCTTTTCCCACAGTGTTTTCTAACCTTTCCAGAACAAATTTCAATTTTTCAGTCACCTTTATTTTGTCGTTTGCAAATGCTTTCAATTTGAAACAGTGTAAAATTTGTCGTGTGGAAAAGAGTTGATGCCAATGGGTTGAACTTATATAGGAGGTGTACTTTTTTCGGTTATGTTTTCGGTTATAATTGCAAAATTATTTCAACCCAATATACACAGGTACTTATATACCAAAAAAGAAGTGGTTTTTTTTTTGCTAATTTTACATTTAACTTGTTTCGTTTGGATTTCGATCGATTTTTAGTCTACAACTAGACCAGTTTTGATAACATTTTGAGAAAAAAGGATAAATTGCTTTCTTTATGTAGTAGTCAAAATGTTTTTGGTTTTTCTGTATATCAGCGTATAAACGAAAATGACTTGTGTTGATTTTTCACATCTTTTAATCTGTTTTCAATCTCCCGATTCACTATGACTCATATCTTTCAAGGGTGTGGGTGGGGGGGGGGGGGAGGGGGGGAAAGGGGAAGGGTGTTTTAAATGTGTATGTTGTGAGGTGGTGTTTAAAGATTGACTTATAAATGGCTGAACACGACACAAAACAGGCGCTGTCTGATACTGTAAAAATATTGAAAAGCATGCGAAACATCGACCCCTTCCATTTCTCTCCCCCCCCCCTCCCCAAACAACATTTAACTTTGAAGAAATGTCTAATGTACGGAATCCTGTTTCCGCCATCCACTTTTCGACCTACGAGGAAGTCGAAAAGTAGAAATTAGGCACACTAACTTCCACTTTTCTAGCAAAAAAGTTACCTCGAAAAGTCGAAAAGTTTAAGTTTTTGACTTGACAATTGTCATAAGATTTTCCACTTTTCGACCTCACGTTTGTCTAGAAAAGTAGAAATTAGGAAGCACTAACTTCCACTTTTCGCCTTAAAATGCTAGGTCGAAAAGTAGAAAAGTGGAAGTATTTCAGATGACAATTGTCAATAAAACTTCGACTTTTCGACCTAGAAAAGACAAAGTCGAAAAGTTGAAAAGTCGAAAAGTTGAAAAATCGAAAAGTTGAAAAGTAGAAATTAGCGTTAAAACTTCCACTTTTCTAGTTAGGACTGATTATCACGGGATGTTTGTTTATCAGCACCGAATAATGTTGGAGCCGGTGTAGGGGTAAAAATTCCTGTGTCACCGGTCCTTCGTATTTGGACCCGGTGAAAGTTAAACCTCAACCGAATAAGTATACATGTACACTGTTTAAGTCTGACGTCTATCTTTATCCATATACCGCCTATGGGCTGAGTTTATTGTTACACAAATCTAGTCAGGAACTGCGCATCAAGCGTGCGCCCAATTTGACATTTTCAAACCACGTTTAACCCTGTACGAGATGATAAAGAATAAAAGACTGTCCAAATTTAAAGAAACTGAAGACGACATTTCAAAGTGTGCATGGAAATCTAAGTGTAATATAGAGTAGACAACATTGTAAGAGAAATAGTTTGTAAAAAGTTATTTCTCCTTTTCTAACAATATTTTCCTAAATAATATTTTGCAAAGGTGTCAAAAACAGGAATCGTGTGGTAATGGGTTAAAATGTGTGACTTGTCAACATCTGGGTCGCTGGTTCGAACACTGGCTTGGCGTGGGCACCGGGATCTTTCATAATCTTTCCAAGGTTAATAAAAATGTCGATGTAGGCCTATCTATGATGCTGATCGGAGTCGATTATGGATTTATGTCCTCCGAACTCGATTACGGATCTCGATATTTTCCCCATTGTTACATTAACATCAATATGACCTCCCTGAATCTGCCGCGTTGGTATTTCGGTTGAGTAATGTCTAGTAGTGTCATTTCATGATATGCAACCCGTCACATGAAAAGGGACTATCTCGATCTGGTCAGACTGCAGGAATTGTGCCATGTTGAAACTTTTCGCCTATAGCAGGTTTTCTCAATCCCTTAAAAAATGGTTTAACGGATGATCTTTTGGCAATCTATCTGTGATTTTTTCAGATCGCACAGGTCGCAGCTTAGTTTTTTTAGACCTTGTGCGACTACAGAAGACCAAGGTGCGTTCAACCGCCGATTACTTGCGATCAGCGGCGATCAAGCCACATTTTGAGATCGCAACTCAATCTTCAGGGAATATTTTTCGGTGAAATGGGTCCTTTAAACTTTAAAGAGGAACTCGAAAAGTAGAAATTAGGCACACTAACTTCCACTTTTCTAGCAAAAAGGTTACCCCGAAAAGTCGAAAAGTTGAAAAGTCGAAAAGTTGAAAAATCGAAAAGTTGAAAAGTAGAAGTTAGCGTTAAAACTTCCACTTTTCTAGTTAGGACTGATTATCACGGGATGTTTGTTTATCAGCACCGAATAATGTTGGAGCCGGTGTAGGGGTAAAAATTCCTGTGTCACCGGTCCTTCGTATTTGGACCCATTTTTCGCCTTAAAATGCTAGGTCGAAAAGTAGAAAAGTGGAAGTATTTCAGATGACAATTGTCAATAAAACTTCCACTTTTCGACCTAGAAAAGACAAAGTCGAAAAGTTGAAAAGTCGAAAAGTCGAAAAGTGGAAGTTAGCCGATTAAAACTTCCACTTTTCTAGTTAGGACTAATTTTTCGCAGGATAAATTGGTCGCGTTATTATTTTAAATGTACACCGGACAAAGGAAGATGGCGGGAGCGAATGGTAGAGGTTATCATGTACACCGAATAAGTCTGATATCAGCCATAATACGGCAACTCCCTAATTTTCATTTTAAACCCGCCCTTATCATATTGCTACGTCCTTCAGGCTCTGACGGTGTACACATTATTAGAATGTATTGAAATCATGTGGCCTGCACCACGCGAAAAGGGGCACACGGACTTTTGCGTAAAGTGTCGCTTCGCATCAGCCCTCGCAGTTCGACACTTTCCGTTTTATGTAATTTTCAATTTAGCGCAAGTCTACTGTGGCACAAAATCTAATGTGGTCCTAAAGTGCCGTGTCGGATCAGCCTGTACGATCTGCGCGGGCTGATCCGAGACGACACATTATGGAAATGTCGGAATGCCCTTTTTCGCATATTGCAAGCCATATATATAGTTGATACTTTGGACACTGATTAGTCTTAAATGTTTAAAGGACCCATTTCACCGAAAAATATTCCCTGAAGATTGAGTTGCGATCTCAAAATGTGGCTTGATCGCCGCTGATCGCAAGTAATCGGCGGTTGAACGCACCTTGGTCTTCTGTAGTCGCACAAGGTCGAGGGAAAGTATCCCCCCCCAAAAAAAAAAGATCGAAACTAGGTTTTTGACATGTCAAAAAACTAAGCTGCGACCTGTGCGATCTGAAAAAATCGCAGATAGATTGCCGAAAGATTGTCCGTTAAACCATTTTTTAAGGGATCTTATCCAATTCAGATTTACTTTGAGAAAACCTGCTATAGGCGAAAAGTTTCAACATGGTTAGCCTGCACAATTCCTGCAGTGTGACCAGATCGAGATAGTCCCTTTTCATGTGACGGGTTGCATATCATGAAATGATACTACTAGACATTACTCAACTGAAATACCAACGCAGCAAATTCGGGGAGGTCATATTGATGTTAATGTAACAACGCGGAAAATATCGAGTTCCGAGGACAGAAATCCATAATCGAGTTTGGAGGACATAAATCCATAACCGACTCCGATCAGCATCATAGATAGGCCTACATCGACATTTTTATTAACCTTGCAAAGATTATGAAAGATCCCGGTGCCCACGCCAAGCCAGTGTTCGAATCAGCGACCCAGATGTTGACAAGTCACACATTTTAACCCATTACCACACGATTCCTGTTTTTGACACCTTTGCAAAATATTATTTAGGAAAACATTGTTAGAAAAGGAGAAATAACTTTTTACAAACTATTTCTCTCACAATGTTGTCTACTCTATATTACACTTAGATTTCAATGCACACTTTAAAATGTCGTCTTCAGTTTCTTTAAATTTGGACAGTCTTTTAATTGTTGTCATCTCGTAATGGGTTTAACGTGGTTTGAAAATGTCAAATTGGGCGCACGCTTGATGCGCAGTTCCTGACTAAATTTGTGTAACTATAAACTCAGCCCATAGGCGGTATCGGATAAATATAGACGTCAGACTTAAACAGTTTACATGTATACTTATTCGGTTGAGGTTTAACTTTCACTGGGTCCAAATACGAAGGACCGGTGACACAGGAATTTTTACCCCTACACCGGCTCCAACATTTTTCGGTACTGATACACAAACATCCCGTGATAATCAGTCCTAACTAGAAAAGTGGAAGTTTTAACGCTAAATTCTACTTTTCAACTTTTCGACTTTTCGACTTTTCAAATTTTCGACTTTTCAACTTTTCGACTTTGTATTTTCTAGGTCGAAAAGTGGAAGTTTTATTGACAATTGTCATGTGAAAAACTTCGACCTAGCATTTTAAGGCAAAAAGTGGAAGTTAGCGCTTCCTAATTTCTACTTTTCTAGACAACTGTGAGGTCGAAAAGTGGAAAGTTTTATGACAATTGTCAGGTCAAAAACTTCAACTTTTCGACTTTTCGAGGTAACTTTTATGCTAGAAAAGTAGAAGTTAGTGTGCCAAATTTCTACTTTTCGAGTTCCTCGTAGGTCGAAAAGTGGATGGCGGAAACAGGATTCCGTTGTTTTCTGTCTCAAGTTCCGGTTTGCGCATATGAAATATAGCTTTGTAATCATTCGTCGAACAAGTCCGTTTTTAAAAATGTGGTAGACTCTCCATTTACTCCTTTGTGATTATGAATATGCCTATAAAGGTTGAAGTATATAAAGATTCAGTCCGAAATAATCTGTAAAGAACAGACAGTTCCCATATTGTATATGTCTCTTTTTGCTAGTACAAGTACTTGGAGTACTTTGATGATTTTGTTCCGTCAGTACTATTTTTGGAATATATACCGGTATACTCATTTGAATAAATAATAGATTTTAATTTCAGTCGATGTTTATGTAATCTTCAATATATGCATTTTTCTTTCCTTATATTTTGAAATAACTAGTACATGTTCATTGTAATTTTACGTTTTTACGTACATTATCAGGTCAAGAAATCATAACGTTTTTAGAAACACAAACTTCTGGTCCTTTTTAGTCGTTTTATGATATATTGGTGGATATTAATAGTGCCACACTTCCGTATATGCTTACGCTCCTGCTACAACATTCTGTAACGTGTTTCAAAGGAGGACCCACCCTTTTCACGCTGGGATCTAGGTGGAAAAGAGTGGAGCAGCTCAAAATAAATACTACAACGGCTCAGTTTGCGTCTTCCTATCTATAATTATGAACAAGAAAACATTGATGCTGAACATCAATGGCGCCGCAAATCACTTATTTTTGCAACACGGCACAATGCATTTGGCCGCGTTAAACCGTTTATGAAAATCCGTTTAACTCATTATCAAGCGACAAAATTTCAGGACTGCCCAAATCGAAAGCATTTGCAGACGACAAAATAAAAGTGACTGAAAAATTGAAATTTGTCTTGTGAAGGGTAGAAAACTTTGTGGGGAAAGGAGAAAATGCTGGTTACCAGCATTTTCTCATTTTTCGAATGTTTTCTAAAGGCTACTTTCTCAGGGGCGTCAAGAGTAGGGATTTTGTGGTAATGGGTTACCAGCTCAGTAGGAATCACACTGTTGATCACGTGACTCATTTTGTCACGTTTAACATCCAGTATTTGCATATGTGGAGAAAATCGTCGCCCTTGTAAGATTTTGTCTACACAAACAAATATTTGTCGGCAATGAAAGTACCATACATTAGCGAAAGAAAAAGTCTGTTATCGGATTGTGCTAAATCTGACACTCTTATACATATATCTGGTATCATACATATATATAAATATAATAAAGACTTGAATGAAGTTCTTATTATATCTATATAGACTAGAGGGGTGGTATGATACCAGTCATGTCAGGCGCTCCAACGATTTACCGTGTTTTGGTAACAGACGAGGTCGGTAATATAGACCTATACAGTAAATCAATTGGATGTTTCGGTAACAAAGCAATTATGTAGTGTTTATGTATCGTGACGTTCTTTACACCCAACTCACGACTTTATTTTATTCAAACCTTCGTTTTTAAAACCTCCATTTGTAATTTCCACTATGTTTTATAAATGATTTTTTGTTATGAACCTCATACCATGCTGTATGTATTGGCCATGTGGAGTGCCTATCTATCAAGCGAAAAGAGTGGAAAGTGAAAAAAATAAAGGATATGAACCTATCTATGAAGGAATAAATTGTTGAAAAGTGCAAAAGTAAAAGGTCTGAACAAAACAAAGCCATACATTAGGTGTAAAGAACGTCGCAGAACAAAAACATAATATAATTGTTTTATTACCGAAACATCCAATCGATTTACTCTACAAGTCTATGTTACCGAACTCGTTTGTTACCGAAACATCAAGCTTCAAACAGCCCAGTTTCAATGAGGTTCAGACTCATTCCAAGCCCGAAAGGCTGACTTGGGGAGCTGCTTCAACATGTCCATTAAAAACCCAGCCTCAGGCAGACACGTTCCAAGCAGTTCGAAGCTGAGAAGTCTTGTTTTACACTTCCAGCCAAGACAGTGCCTCAGACCGACAGCGGTTCAGTACAACAACGTTCCTCGCCAGCTTCAGGCAGACTTGAAATGCTTCATGGACTTGTTCGAAGATGTTTGCTGCCAAGTAAGACTAAGACGGTGTTTGAAGCCAAGTCACGAACGACAGTTTTAAGCAAGGTTTATATCCGTCTGTTTAAACCAAAGACAGAAGTCTGAGTTTTGTACTTTGTTTTCATACACTGTATTATATAGCAGTTTGACGTCCGACACACAATCTATCGTGACAGTATTTTGATGTTTTTGTGATTTTAGTATCAAATTACATGTAATTGAGAGGAAAATTCTATTTATCGCCAGAACTATGCATATTCCCTTATAAGACATTGTCACCTGAGAAACAAACCCAATCATCATCATCATTATCATCATCATCGTCAAATCTCTGGACAGATTCAAATCTTTGAGACAGTCATTTCGTACAGAAGAGCACGTGATAACAAATCGCTTACACAGAGACATCGAATGTAATTTGCGTATCTGAGATAAGTGTGCGTGAACTGAACAAGATTGCGGACATGCTTAACAGTACTTTCAACTAAAATCGTCTTTTCTACTTGACGCTTAAAATATTTGTTGAGAATATTTAGTGAAAATTGTTTCGGATAATTACCCATAGCACCATGGACCTATGTACAGTCTCGCAAATCGGAATCTGCTGTCACTGTACGCCCAAAATCAGTTAGCTACGGTAAACAAATATCATAAAACAGGCTGGTACTTGAGTTCTACCAAATATGAAGTCTTTGAAATGTTTAAAGCTGTTGCTTGTCATAAATTCTTATTCTCACCACATATATATATCTTTTTCATGTGAATCTTAATATTTGTGTGATTGATTTTAGGATTAGAGTTCTCTACAACTCAGAAATTATGTTTGCATAATACTATCTTATAGTTAGGGCATCTTGTAATAGATTACCTTTGGAAATTTAATAAGGGTGAAAACTTCAAACACATTTCCCACCAGGCGACTCTCGGGACTATCAGTCCTTTGATTTTATGTATCGAAATTAGCATCAGAAAAATATCCACAGTAGTTTAAAGTGCTTAAAAAGCCTATTAACTTTACCAGTGATACTACTGTGCCCCCTGTATACACCGGAAGTATCTATTCCGGTATAACACCATACAGGAAATGATCGAGCTAATGAGTGAAAGTAGCTATGTATTTTGTCACAGAACTGCAATATAAAACGAACAGTATATGTCCTAAAACGTGGCAGAATAGGGGGCTAAATTCTGGTGATTGCTGTAAGGGTTAAGCAAACGGTAAATAGGAAGCAAGGGCTTCAAAATAAAACTGGTTAATACGCTAAATATTTTTTTCATTTGAACTCCATTTAGGATGTCGTTGGCAAATACTTTCCGTTTGGACAAGTCTATATTAGTCGTGACAAGTGTTTTCAAAAAGTATCGACTCAAGTCAGCCTGCGCAGTCCGCGCAGGCTGACATGAGTCGATACATTTTGCTAGAACTTTGTAAATTTTCAGCATGTCCTATGACCACTCTTGATTTACCTCTTGATTCACCCAGTTATTAGACAAAGTAGTTTTTATGGATCCATAATCATGTGGTTACTTGATTCGTATACAGTACCACGGAGAGGCATTTTACCTGCCTGTGTCAGAATGCTTCTCATGCGTTTTGTCTTCTTGAAGATCCTGAACAGAGGAAGTTTTTGGTGTATATATATATGACTTTGATTCCACAAGACGCAAAGAGGGCAGGGTTCAAAGAATTAATTTTACCACATCTCATTGAATA
Organism: Tridacna crocea; assembly: GCA_943736015.1. Classification (NCBI taxonomy): domain Eukaryota; kingdom Metazoa; phylum Mollusca; class Bivalvia; order Cardiida; family Cardiidae; genus Tridacna; species Tridacna crocea. The sequence continues at coordinate 32,713,760 of OX031059.1, forward strand.
CGTTTGCAGATGACAACATGAATATTGCTTGAGTAACGGAATTTTTCTGTGAAAGGGTAGAAAGCTTTGTGGGAAAAGGAGGAAATGCGAGTTACATAAATGGTTAATGGAAAATTACTCCCGAGTGACGCAGGGGAAAAACCCAATGAAAATTATCGGGAGCCTTTTTTTCACTGACGCTATTTAAACTCTTTAACCACATAAACCAGGGGTTTTCTGAGAAAGGTGTATTTTTGAGACCTCGTGGGAAAAAGAGAAAATTCTGTTCATCAGCATTTTCTCCTTTTCCAACCATGTTTTCTACACTCTCACAGATAATCACCATCGTTTCAATTAATGTTTTGAGTTTGGGACTTGTCAAATTTTTGTAGTGTGGTAAACCAATATCCCTTCACACCTTGTGGTAAATACACGACAATCTACTTGTTTTCGTTTTTTTAACTTTGTGGTGACATAAGCATTTATATCTAGTATATCAATCGACACACTTTACTTGATATATTCAACACTGAGCAAAAAATTTATTAAAGACCTTTAATGAACTTCATGACTTAAATAGTACTTGTCTGCAACACATATATATAAAACAATAGATCCCCCCATATAACGCACAATAACCTTTATATATCGTTTTAATCGAAGACAATCAAAAGAATATTGTAACAATCTGCATATCTATGTGGTCGGATCAGGTTTTCTGTGTGCGTAGAGAAGTTGGCCTGGTATCAGATCCTCGGTCGAATCCAGTACGCACCTCCAAAAGTAAAATTTCTCTGCTTTGGGAGACAACTTTTGTCTGAAATATGTGTCATGTGACGGACGCTGTATATCAAAGATCAGACTGCATTCCGTGCAGTCTGATCTTGTTTATAAACGCCGTACGTTTAATACCGCCGTCGTCAGTAAAAGTGTTCAGGGTTAACGTGTTCCCAGTATTCGGGGATTTCGAAAGGGTCTCATAAATAGGTTTCCCAAAATACATACAAACACTTACTAGTATTTTATGGGTAAAGTATTTAGTGGGAACCTTAGAATTCCTTAACCCTTTACCACACAAGCCCTACTTTTGACGACACTGAGTGAAAAGACTTTTGAAAAAAAATGTGGGAAAAGAAGAAAATGCTGGTAACCAGCATTTTCTCCTTTTCCTACATTTTTTTTTTCTTCTCTTTCAAACACAGATACCAACATCTGATCTCCATTCAAAATGTCTTCAGGATGAACGAGTCTAAAATATTCTCGTGTGGTAAAGAGTTAACACTAAAATCGAAAGAGGTATTTACACCTGAAGCATTCTCTATGAAAAGGGGGCTAAGCATCTCTACGAACATTGTCTACCGATATCAGCTTGTGCATTCAGCGCAGGCTAACCTGGCTCGAATTATTTTGCGACTGGTAAATTTTCTGTATGTGAAAAGACAATTCTACTTCATTCTACCTTGTAATTCAGCTGGTTTGAGCTAAAATATCACTCTCTTGCACTCTGGATCATTCACATTCATCTCTGTAGTGGGCTCAGAAAGTAGTCCGTCATTGCGTAATACTTTCGTCACATGACCAGAACTCAAAATGGCGACACAAACGCCAGTGAAAGAAAGACCAATATCGATTACTTTGTGTGCTGTTCAAACAGCATACGGCCAATCAGAGAAATGGTTGGAAATGTGAAAAAAGAGGGATTTTCTGAAAAGCTTAAATGTCTTTTAAAGGACCATAACTTGTTTTTAAATCTTATAAAGTAAGATCCATCGGTATGTCAAAACTGTTGTCATCATTCATGGGCACAACCATTTTTGTTAAAATTGGCGTAAGATGCTGATCAGTGAAGAAGCTCGAAAAAAAAAGTTCCATCGTATACAGGTAAATTCATCAGTTTGAATGCACATATAATGTATCCAGAATCATATTTCCTTTATCTACTTTATAATTTTACACATGAAACGGTTAAACATTAACAAAACATCTTTTCCTGGGTTTGACAAGATTCTTGTCATTAATTAGCCCATTGCAGAAATGTATGGTGAGAGTAACGAACGACAACTCTGCTCGAAGATTGGTAAAATAGGTGCATTTCATACGAAAAGTTTCTCATTAAAATGCATTGCAAAAATACACCCATTTTTGCAAAGCCTGACCTATCTGTATAAAGACTCAGACGGGGGAGTTATAGACGTTGCAAAGTGCGAAATATAACTTGTCGAAAGAGTAAAATGCAATTCCGATAATTCCCGGAGACCCAAAAAGGGGCGTGCCCAGAGATGGAGTCAAGATCAAGGAATAATTGTCTACAGCTTGGGCCGAGATTCCACATATGGTCTGCAACAAGCGAAGTCGGACATCTGGCCATTTTCGTTAAGTGTAGTCTCATATCAGCCTGCGCAGTCCGCGCATGCTGATCCGAGACGACGCTTTTGTTTTTATGTAATTTTCTCTTTTGCATAAGTCTACTGTAGCACAGAATCTGATGTAGCCGTAACGTGTCTGTTTTATGACATTTGTTTTCCGCAGCTAACTGATTTTGGGCGTACAGTGACAGCAGCTTCCGATTTGCATGATTGTACGGTCCATACTGTAGCTACCATATATTTTATCTTAAATAACATATATCTTACCCAATAAGTATTGTTCGGTTGCTGATGATTTTTATGCCTTGAGTTTGGCAACCGATCACAATGAAATAAGCCTCTGTAAACTCTATATGCTTTCAAATTTCTGTCATCACTTTCTATGAACAATATGTCACAGATAAGGTTCGAGATGTTTACTTACAGGTGAATTAAGTGAACGACTTATGCAAATCAGGGTCATATTTAATTATTCAAACACGACCTTTTACAACCCCGGATGCTGTAGATCTCGACAAGCTTCTATTGCTCGCCCAACTGATAGGGTGGTGAAAAAGAATGGGTTATTATTTGTTCGCTGTTTTTCTCAGATGAAGCTGAAACCCCAGATTTTTTCGTGGTATTTCCTGTTACGAGTATTAAATGGTTTTGAGCGATGAGTACGTTGAACCTAATCAGACTTAACCCTTTCCCAAGCAATCCCTGATTTTTACGGGTCTGGAATTGTAGCCTTTTGAAAACATTGTGGGAAACCAGCATTTTCTCCTTCTCCCACAATGTTTTCTACCTTATCATAGACAGAAAATCATCTTTTCAGCAAGAGTTGAACTGTCGTCTGCAAATGCTTTCAATTTGGTCTAGTCCAAAAGTTTGTCGTTTGGGAAAGGGTTAATTAACGCATTGGACTTTTCTTAACCGGATCAGTCTAAATAACTGGATTGGAATGGATCGAAATGAGTCAAACGCAATAACCAAGTTGGACCATTTTCTGCAATCTTGTATGGACCAAACCAGTTTAAACTTTACTAAGGCAGCCTGTTCTAAATTCGCTACTATGCCCGTGGTTTGAGTACAATAATTATGTTTGTGAAATGGGAATATGGATAGGGTAGATCTGCATGTATATAAAGCTTTCTTCTCAAAGGTAGTAAAACATAGGCGTCGCCAGGATTAAAATATTTATACGCACAGTGAGACACGAAGTGCGGATTAGTACGAAGCGGGAAGGAGAGGCATATATTGCAATGCATGGAGAAATTCCCTAGTCATCAGTACCCCAGTTTATCCTGTCTATTTAGCTTGGAAAGGCAGGCAAATCTAAAGAAAGAAACAAAACATATATTATGATACTGTGATTTATGGCTTTGGTCGTATAATTTTTTATACCAGAGGTCCAGTTAAGAGGGAGTGATACATGATAGTATTCTAATTCCGTTATTTCTCTTCCAAATCCTATGCTGTGGGTATTCATTAGAATCGTCTCGATGAGACGATTCTAATGAATACCCACAACATAGGGTTTAGTGGAGAATAATTAATATTTTTAACTCTGAAACGAAGATCACTCCCTCTATCTGGAGCTCTGTTATATGCATGCGCGTACTTAGCGTGGAGCGCACTACGCCCTTGGTAAAACATGCATTATCTTAGGCCTGTTTCACATCAGCCTAGCGATTTTTTCGTCGTACGATTTCCGCCGCAAACACAATCGCTACCTATTCGTACCCGTCGCACATACTACAAATTTGCAAAGCGATCTCCGTACGTTGTTCGTACGGTTGACTCACGAACTGTACGGTGTCCGCAGGTTGAACGTACGAAAAAAACAAAGCGACGTGTTCGCACGGCCGTCATGCGATTATCTCAAGGCTGCCGCACAAATTCTCAAGGCACCCGCAAGACTGCCGTAAGAATTTTCAAAGTTTCTTATGACGACCGCACGGCAAGCACGAATTTGCAAGACAGCTGCACGGTGTTCGTATGATCGCCATAAGGAGGAGTAATTATCTCCTCTTGTCCAGATTTACGAGTAGATAAATATAAACACGATGGTATGAAGCAGCATCCTCATTCCGCAGAAGGCCTTAGAAGAGTTAACTTCGGCTATCCAGGCACAGAAGTTGTGTATTGCAGCCATGAACAGGATACTCGCAGATGAAGAACGGGACGAAGCTATTTTATGTTGAAGGCATATTTGTCACTCTTGTACAAGCACATGCTTTCTTCATCCGAACCCTGGGTTGGTGGTACCTCGGTTTTATCGGGTTCAATGGGAGGTTCAGCAACCGTAGCCTTCCCCTTTCCCTTTTGAGATCTTTGTTTCTGAGGCATGGCCTGCTCTTCCTGAAATCTCGACAGCGACTGATGATGAACAAGACATAAAACTTTTTAAAACAGGTGGGATGACGCTGACTTTTCGCAAGGCATTTGGAGGGCAGCCGTGCGAATCAATACGTTGTTCGTACGTTCCACAGTAGTCTTCAGACAGACTTTCACCAAACGCAAGACGTTCGCAAGGCAGCCGCAAGATGTCCATGCGATCATCGTGCAATCTTTGCAAGACAAACGCATGTATAAAACCGTATGATTGATATGCAATGGTCTCAAGGTAACCGTACAGCTGCCGTGTGGCAACTGTACAGTTGCCGTGCGAAGTCAAAAATCGCAAAGAAATCGCAAAGAAAATGAGCCTGTTGAAAAACTAGCTTGCGACGTCTACGGCGTTGGGAATTCGTACGGCAGTCTTGCGGAGTCCGCACGAAGTCCTGCGATTTGTCAAAAAATGTTCCCGTACGGCTGTCGTAAGGCTGATGTGAAACAGGCTTTAGTTTAAACATATTTATCTTACATCGATTGAGAAACAAGTTATTACAGCTTATACTAATCTCTCTCCGATCTGTATTATCTTGTCATTCTTTACCACATGATAAAATTTGGGACTTGTCCATTCTAAAAGCGTTTGCAGACGACAAATAAAATGTCAATGAAATTCAGATTTTTTTTTTTTTGAAAGGGTAGAAAACATTGCGGGAAGAGGAGAAAATGCTAGGTACCAATCTGTTTACTTTTGTTTTTCCCCATAATGTTTTCATAAGTGTTCTTTCTCAGGGTCGTTGAAACTTGTGGTTGTGTTACAAAGGGTTAAGGGTTGAGAGTGCCTAATATGGTAGTAAAATCGATAGCCTGTAATATAACCAGACTGAAAAGCGGCCATGCATTGTTGACTTCATCCTCGTATGCAAGACGAGACGGCATTTTTAGATCTAAGTTAGCGTGGCAAGATATAGTTTGGATAATTGGAATACTAATTTTTTAAGAAAAAAAGAATGGCCTTTTTAAGTGACAGATTAAGTATCATCGTTGGATCATTCATTTTCATCTCAAATTTCGGTAAGTAGATTTAGATCTTGAGGAATATTTTTATTAGATCTTCCTCAAAATGTATTGGCTGACGTATCGATAGATTTTCATTGGGTATGGACCATGCATATAGATTTCTTCCTTTATGCAGGCTATTCTAGTTTTCTCATAGCGTGTAGATCTACATCTATAGTATACATCTATATATAATATGGCTATTCTTAGATATATTAGCCCTTTCCCAAACAAGCACTGGTTTTTACGTGTCTGCAGTAAAAGTCTTTTGAAAACACTTTGGGAAAAGGAGAAATTGCTCGTAACGAGCAATTTCTCCTTTTCCCTAAGTGTTTTCTACCCTTTTTGCGAACTTTCTGCCATTTTCTCCAAATCTAAAATTGTCGTCTGCAAACTCTTTTGGTTTCGGAAGAGTAAAAAATTTGGAGTTTGGGAAAGAATGAAAACTATCTCAGTGGAAACAGTTTGAAACATCTGCATGCCAGGAAATGTGTTAATAAAACGTTGTGATCGGCTGGGAAAATTGCTCATAATAATACGATTAAAAAAGCTCACAAAAGTACTTTGTGCTTCATGTGAGCTAAACAAGGTTAAATGATAATTGGCCTACAACACGCGAAAAGGGAAATTGAGAGGTTTGCGTAAAGTGTTGTGTTGGATCAGCCTGCGAAGTCCGCGTGGGCTAATCCGAGACCGTACTTTCCACCTTTATGTAATTTTCTGTTTTGCACAAGTCTACTGTAGCACAAAATCTAATGTAGTCATATAGTTCCTTCTCGGATTAGCCTGCTTGGACTGCGCAGGCTGAACCGAAATGGCACTTTACGCAAATGTCCGAATGCACTTTTTCCAAGTGTTAAAGCAATATTAGAAATAGGAAATATGGTGAAAACGCAAAAAGTATGAATATGAAAATGTTGTATCTAGAGTACACACAAGGCTTTTCTTGGATTTGTCTGGGTGACTTTCTTCCTGACTCTTTGCGACCAATTCTTAAACTCGTCCGAGATACGACTGACTTAGTGATCAATTTTCATTAGTTTAGGGCAGAAAATACGTCTTCTAGACTGCACATAAGGTGTTTCAAAAATTCCTGCTTTTCGAATTGAAGAAAGTAATTTTTGAACTGGTCAAACTTCAAAATTTTCTGTCACTGTTGTTTTGTCTTCTGCAAATGCTCTGGATTTGGACAAGCCTAAAATATGGTCTTTTGGTAATGACTTAAGTCATGGCCTTGTGCCCTTAGTGCGTCGTATAGGCCTATCCATGTGTCCCACCTTCCAAACGCTCTGCTTGCTATGGAAATAAAGCTGAACAATTCTTCTTGTCCGAAGCCATTAGGCCCAAGGCAACCAAAATTTGCAAGTAGCGACATGTACGAGTATAATATAGTAGACTTCAACAAAAACTCTTTAAATTATGACCCGGTCCCGAAGGTCACAAGCTTTATACAGGTTTAAAAAATAATAAAGAAATAAACATCTTGTTACCTAACTATGATGCTCAGGGCTTCTAAATTGTACATGTAGGTTCATCTTGTAGACTTTTACCAAGATTGTTCCAGTTATAGACCTGGGGTCGAAACTGGCCATATCGCAGGCGTCACAAGTTTTACATCGTGCTATACGGAAAAGACCCAAAGTCTTCCTAAGTATTATTCAGAAAGTCTAATCATCAAGCATGCTAATATTCAAGTCAACCCTTGGGCTGTTAAGAGCCACCCATTGACTTATAGCGGATAGTGTTGATCAAGATCAGAATGTACGTAACGTGCAGTCTGATCTGTGACCCACACCGTTAACTAAGGAGAGATCTTTCTTCTAAGATGACCATTTAACTCTTTACCAAACACCAAAATTTTGGACCAGTCCAAATTGGAAGCACTTGCAGGCGACAAAATGAATGTAACTAAAAAATTGAAAATTGTTTCCAGCAGGGTAGAAAACATTGTGGGAAAAGGAGAAAATGCTGGTAACCAGCATTTTCTCCTTTTCCCACAATGTTTTCAAACGACATCTATCTCAGTCAGGTGTCGCAAAAACCAGGGATTGTTTGGTAAAGGGTTAAATAGCAATATTCGGTTTTCTGTTACGTTTTAAAAGTTTCATGTTAGTTATTTAGCAGGATACGGGTTAAAGCTTTGAGATCAAAATTTAGCCTCTCTCCAGGGGTCACCGATTTAACAGTATGCAGATATAGTAAAGACTATAAAAAACTGATTGCTCCTACGATAAATCCTTCTTCTACGTATGTAGCTTTGTCTACTGGATCATCGCTACCAAAAGGTTTTGTCGATGAACAATGGCTCCATCCTAGAGGCTACACTTTAAATGGGAGTTTTTAAATTGTGTAGATTTAAACATCTTGTTGAGAAGCATTCAGTCTACAACAGTGTTATTTGGTGTATGGCTGTATCTTGAGGACCTCTACCAGCTCTCAGGTAGAAACTTGCGTCAACCGAGGCGTCATAACTTTAACATGCATTTCAACAGCATACTTTGAAAATTTCTTATTTCAAACATTTCGGCCCCGGATTTTTATGTAGTACCATGACGGGGACCTCAACCAAGCTTATTCAAACCATTACCATTTGATCAGGAATTGGTAACAACCGTAGGAGGTGGGGTGTCTCAAATGATGACTGGCGATGCCAATTACACGTATGGAACAAACTGTTTATCATGCTGTAGAGAATGAGCACAAGCTTTCGGCGGTACAACCGCCTTCTTCAAGTGTGATCCTGTGATAGAATGCCTGCAGTAATGTTCAGTTGTTTACGCAACGTTGCGTAAACAACTGAACATTACTGCAGGCATTCTATCACAGGATCACACTTGAAGAAGGCGGTTGTACCGCCGAAAGCTTGTGTTCATTTTATAATTAAATGTTACATATCTCAAGAAGAGGATATATCATACTGTAGAGAGAGACATCGGTAGCGTGTAAACAAATTAACCCTTGGAAAACATGAGACTGTTCATTTTTATGACCAGGCCAACTGTGTATCTAAGCGGTTGGCGACTCGGGTCTGTATTCGCCAACCATTCTTAAGAACGTTCTTGATCTTAAACTTCAAGATTTCCTGACTGTGAAATTAACATGACTTCTGATTGGCTAAACCAAATGGTTCAGCCAATCGGAAGTTCTGTAATTTTCACATTAACAAAATTCTGAAGAATAAGACTAAGAATGTTCTCGAGAATGGTTGGTGAATACAGGCCCCGGTGGTTGCGGGCTCGATAGCCAGTTGAAGCATTCTTTTTTTCTGGCAACTTTTGACCTCTCACCTCTAAAGCATGCGATAGAAGTAGTCAGTAGCTTGGAAAGAAAGTTGGATCAGTACTGGTGTTAGAAAGACAGGAAACACATGCACAGGTGCACTGACCGCCGTGATAGGACCTTGGCTGTTTAGACGGCCTTAAACCCCGAAATTATAATTTGATGATGTATATGGAAGGTGTTCACAGTATTTACAAATGGAATTTCATTGTATGGCTAGCTTTTGACTAGTCTTCACAGCTATAGGTACTTTTGCAGCCTGTATGGAACAAGATAAAGTGCACAAAACACGCAGGGCGACCTGTTGTCTACCCAATCCACTGTGTACAGACTTCCGAGTGGACAAATGCAACAATGGAACTACAGTGATGTCATTGTTGAGTGTTAACAGTACGGACAAACATGACCAAACAACAGCACACAAATGTTTCGTGGTGTTTGCTATTGTAGACCGGTCCTTATTGAAAATCATACAAACGGGGAAAAATTTATCTAAATCTTTAATTCAACGAAACCTTTAATCCTTTCCCAAACGGCAAATTTTGCACCAGACGAAATTGAAAGCATTTTGCAGATCACAAATTAACAGTTGGTAAAAAGATGATTTTTCAATATGATAGGGTAGAAAACATTGTGGGAAAAGGAGAAAATGCTGGTTACCAGCATTTTCTCCTTTTCCCACAATGTTTTCAAAAGGCTTCTATTCCTGACCCGTAAAAACCAGGGATTGTTTGGTAAAGGGTTAAGCATGAACTGGAGGTTAGAAAAATAGACAGTAACATACTCGCACATTTCACTTTCGCCTATAACTAAATGATGTCCACTCTTCCGTTTTTGTTTTAGGGGGATTGTGCCATGCTGCTATGGAAATCTCACAAGGAGTAGTTTTCCAGGCAAATGGAACACTTGATATTATCTGCAGTACTACCGATATTGTGTCCATACCAGATATCGTCTTCATATGGCATCACAATGGAAGCCTAAAGGAAGAGGGAGAACAAAATTTCGTGGATACACATGCATCTGAACTAAAGTTGTACTACCAGTTACACATTCCTCGAGCGACGCAGAATGATACAGGAAGGTATACATGCAATATTGAAGGAAATCCGGATGCAGTGTCTATGTCTGCAACAATGGTTAAAAGTAAATAATTGAACTAATTACTCCTTGGTTTTCTGCTCTCTCTCTCTCTCTCTCTCTCTCTCTCTCTCTCTAACTGTCTATTTTCTCCCTTGAAATTTCATTCAGTTTTTCTTTTAAATTTACGCTTATCTCTTTCCTTTCCTTCCCCTTTATCAATCCCCGTCAGTGTGTGTGGGTGTCTTTATTATTTACTTTTATACTTTTTTAAATTCCAGATTTATCCAAGTTGAAAGCATTTGCTGACCAAAAACTATATGTAACGTGCACTATGCTGTTTGTCATGGGGTAGAAAATATCATTGAAAAAGGAGAAAATGCTGGTATCCAGCATTTTCTCCTTTCCCAACAATTTTTTCCAAAGGGTTCTTTCTCATTGCCTTTAACAGTCGGTACTGGGAGGTAAAGGCTTAAAGATCCATTTCCACTGGTAATTTTATTGCTCAGTGTGGCAATGTAACTTATTGTAAAATCATACATGATACATGCCACATATATATTTAGGTTGAATCTTTTAAGGTGATCCCTAGCGAATTTTGAGTAGTATATGTAATTGCACACCATTTTAGCTAGCGAGCACAATCAGTACAAGAAAAAAAGAAGACGCAAGAGCGTCAAAGGTCGCCCGAAAATGAATTGTTTTTTTCCATCATTAAACAATAATCAGACAACAGAATATATCCGACTTCTATTTTTTTCAGTTATTTTTCATTTGAGAAAAAAGTAGATATTGTTTTCCAATAAAATTGACATGACAATAGTGACCTACAATGTCATATAACCAACTGTCAAAATAAAGTATGGGTTTTCGCTTGGAAAACGTTCAAAACATTTTATGCTACTTTTATGCCTATTTTCAATTTCGCCATCTGAGAATAACCGCATAATGAAAAACTTAACCAATTTGCGGTCTGATCCTAGATCTACCCAGTCTAATGCATGTAAACTGATAAATGTAACCAAAGCCGGTCAGTGACATATCTGAGGACGGTGTAGACCAAGATCAGACTTACCAAAATTGCAGTCTGATCCTAGATTCGCGCAGTCTAATGTATGTAAAATGATAAATGTAATTAAAGCCGGTCAGTGAAATATCTGAGGACGGTGAAGACTAAGATCAGACTTATCAATACTGTAGTCTGATACTAGATTCACGCGGTCTAAAGTATGTAAACTGATAAATGTAACCAAAGCCGGTCAGTGAATTATCTGAGGACGGTGAAGACCTAGATCAGACTTACCAAAATTGTAGTCTGATCCTAGATTCACGCAGTCCAATGTATGTAAACTGATAAATGTAACTAAAGCCTTCAGTGAAATATCTGAGGACGGTGTAGACCAAGATCAGACTTACCAAAATTGCAGTCTGATCCTAGATTCATGCAGTCGAATGTATGTAAACTGATACCATAAGAAAATACATTAAAGACGTGTAACATTTTGGGTACAATCTGGGAATACCTGTATAAAAAAATATCACCACTAAGTGCATTTTTTCAGCCGTACAAAAAATAGTTTTTGGTTTTTACTTGTATTTCCACTGCGTCCTTTCTTTTCCATTGCGCCCATTTCTCAATAATATTTCCATTGCGCTCTTTAGGGCTATCGGTAAACAGTAGACGCAGTTTTGCGTTTCCATTGGTTCCTAAGATCATGTGACAGGACGAGTTCATTCGCATACAAACATCTATGCATTCTGCACAAGAACATTAATTGTTTCATAAAACATTGTGCACCAGACCGTTAATAATTCTTTCACGATTCTTTATCGGGTTTAAAACAAGTCAACAGCTTCAAAAAAGGCGATGAAAACCCCACACAACAATTTCACAAACATTCACACCTATTTTACCAATATAAACCTGGCGAATATGATGAAAGATTTTAACCGGAAGTACCTACACTCTCCATGAACATCTCTTCTGAACTATATTAAATATAAGGTCGCCGGCTTCTGCCGGGCGACCAATAATCAATAATTTCTTTCATGACGTCGCTTCAGGAATTTTCATTTGCTCACTTTATCATACAAAGATTAAAAATAAAATATTGTAAAAGTTGCAGAGAATAGATCGGGATTTCATCCCCAACCCCGAATTTCATATAAAGTATAATGACTAGGTAAAAATTAGTGATCATCCGATCACCGAATCTTACATCGTTAAATTTTGGGTCCTCAGGGATACATGAATCTATAACAGGGTAAAATTCATGACTTATAACAGCCATTTCTTTTTAGATGGTATAGATATAAGAGAGTACGATAACTTGATGATTGAGGTATGACAAGGCGTGTAACACGCGAAAAGGGACATTCGGACATTGGCGTTAAGTGTCGTCTCGGATCAGCCTGCGCCGTCCGCGCAGGCTAATCCGAGACGCCACTTTACGACTACATTGACTTTCGCAAAACAGAAAATTACATAAAAAAAAAAAACGAAAATCGTCTTAAAAAAGCCTGCGTGCACTGATCCGAGACGATACTTTACGGAAATGTCCGAATGCCCCTTTTCGAGTATTGCAAGTCATAAAGGAGTGGAAAAGGCCACGCGGGGACGGATGGCTCTATATCTTTGATATTCTTTTCCAGTTAATGACGCCCCTGTAGTCGCAGAAATGGATGATACATTAGATGTGCACATCCTTAAAGATCCCAATCCAGATATAAAGTGTTTTACGGCCGATAAACTTACCTCCGTTGAGAACTGCGTCGAACGCATTCAGGTCACAGGTACGCTCTTGTGTTACGATATCTTACTTTATCTTAACCCACGTCCTATTGAAATAACTGAAATTGAATTTCCATTTCGAGATTAACCCTTTTCCCGCTAAATAACTAAAACGAAATTTTCAATTCCATAGTAAAATATTTTGGGGAATTATATCTCCTTATCGGGCAGTGTAGATTCAAGATCAGACTGCACGCTCTGTGCACGCTCTGTGCAGTCTGATCTTGATCTACACTGCCCGCAAAAGGTAAGTGGGTCGCCTTGGCACCAAAAACCCATAATACTACTATTTCAATAGAATTATATCTTCTTTATTGGATTGTGCAGATCAAAAATCAGACTGCACGTTCTGTGCAGTCTGATTTTGATCTTCACTGTCCGCAAAAGGTCACTGAGCCGTACTTTGCAGCCTAAAGTTAGTTTTTGACTAGCTGGGTTTACTAATAATTGGAAATATTTGCAAACGACATGTTGATTGCAGCTCCGTTTATATGGTCGGGTTTTTACTTGATAGAAAATCATTTTTAGAAAAGAAAACAAATGCTTGTTTGCCTCATTCAGTGAGTGAGTGAGTGAGTGAGTGAGTGAGTGAGTGAGTGGATGAGTGAGGGCGAGAGTGAGTGCGAGAGTGAGTGCGAGAGTGAGTGCGAGAGTGAGTGAGTGAGAGAGCGAGCGAGTGAGTGAGTGAGTGAGTGAGTGAGTGAGTGAGTGAGTGATAATTTTGTTATGTACATTTTTATCCAGTATTGTTTCACGGATGATGCCCCAATCCCCTTTGACATCCCCTTCCGTCCCGTAGTGTGTGTATAGAAAATGGCTGTAAACGACTTTTAAATTCATTCCCATAATCATTGGAAAATCTTAAAATTTAATCCATTTATGTATAATTCGAAATTTGTATAAGGAATATTGTCTCTTTTTGTCAATATACTTTCAAAGATAATTCGTACAAAGGTGTTAAAATGTTGTTTGAAGAAAATTTTTAGTTTTTAAATCTCTTTCGGACCCAAGCTATTGTTAACGGAAACCAAATCGCTGTTCTTATCTTATAGGCTTGATGAAAAAATCCGAGTTCAGATTACACGTTCTTAGAAATCTGATCTTGATCTAGTCGCATAGCAGCATTTTCTTTCTTTCACACACAGCTTCAAGAGCAATGTTTGATGTGTCGCCTGCAAATGTTTTCAAATTGAACAAAGCTAAAAATCTGTCGTGTGTTAAAAACACTGTTCACGTATTTTCAGACATCACTGTATCGAAAATCCACAAATTTATAATAGCATCGAAGAAGGCAATTGAAGAATACGGCACAGTTGGGATTGCTATGCAGAAGAAAACAACCTTCAATTTTTCAAAAGAAATAATAGGTAAGAGTTCATAAGTTTTTACCAATAATAATTATTATAATGTTAAACTGATCCAAAATGGACGACAAATTAAAGATGGTCCTAATAACAATTTGTTCTTGATAAAAAAAATGGAAAAAAGTGAAAATACTGGTAACCAGCATTTCTCCTTTTCCCACAATGTTTTCAAAAGCCTTTGTCGTGAGGATGGTTGAAAGGCAGGATTGTGTGGTAGAGGGCTAAAGTTTTGTTCATATCAGTACCTAATTCTTTTTTGCGGCTTGATATATACTACTCACCGTTTGATAGGGATCACTTACATATTTCAGTATGGGCGTATATGTTGCAGCAGTTTTGCAAAAACTGTTTAAAACAATATAAAATTCTAGAATTGTCTACGTTTAAAGCATTTGCTGACTAAAAACCAAAGGCAACATACAAAGTGCTGTCTGTCATAGGGTAAAAACATTGTTAGAAAAGGAGAAAATGCTGGTATCCAGCAATTTCTCCTTTTCCAACAATGTTTTCCAAAGGCTTCTTTCCCTGTGTCTGTAACAGTCAGCATTATGAGGTATAGACTTAAAGATCCATTTCCACTGGTGATTTTATTAATCAATATGGCAATGTAACATATTGTAAAACCATACATGATAGATGCCACATATAGAACTAGAGTGAATCTAATTTGGTGATCCCTAGCAAATGTTGAGTAGTATACAATTTACCAAAACTTAAAAAGGTTTTATCACACAGGCTTGTTGAAACAAGTGAACGGTATAGATGCGACACCAGAGTGCACATTATTTGCGAGCTGATCTTGGATCTAGACTGTCTGCAAGGGCATCTGTTTATGCATTTACTTTTGAAAATCGTGACTGTTTTCACGTCCTGTTAAAACGAATCTCCTTTTTTTCCGAGAGCCACAACTTATTACAGGAAACGAAACCATAGTCTATGAAACAAGAAGTCGGAAAAAGTACACTTTGATATTATTTAATGCTTTCCGGAAGGATATCGAGAAATAGTAGTGAAAATATTTTTCGATCTTATACTGGTACCACCAGTGAAAATACCGATTTTCACGTTCTTGTTGCCTATAGGTAAATTGCGCATGCCTCACAACCAGATGGGATTTACCTTACGTCATTTACCTTACATTTCTCGCGCTTGACGTAATATTGTAATGCGTTGCTATGCGGGAGGGGTACTCCACGGGGAATAATGGAAAAGAACTGTACTGGATTTTGATAAAGCTCCTCCTAGAAAGGGTTAAAAGCATGAAATAAATAGAATATTTGTTCTTGTTTTTTTCGGTGAAAGATCGAAATTTATTTTATCTCGTGAACATCATCGGTAATATTTTCACTTGTGGCTGCTCAATATATTACATGGCTCGCAACACACAAAATGGGGCATTCGGACATTTGCGTAAATTGTCGTCTCGGATTAGCCTGCGCAGTCCCCGCAGGCTAATCCGAGACGACACTTTACGACTACATTAGATTTTGTGCAACAGAAGCCTTGCGCAAAACCGAAAATTGCATAGAAACAGAATCGTTTCAGATGAGCCTGCGCGGACTACACAGTCATGATGATCCTAAAGGACACTTTACGCAAATGTTCGAATGACCCTTTTCGCCTATCGCAGGCCTATATTATGCAGTCTTGTCCTGATCTACCCTGTCTCCAGGGAATACTAGAATAGGCTTTGCTCATGGCGTTGAAGTTGTTTTGATGTTTTTTTCCCCCCGTATATTTCTGGAATCAAATCATCATGTGTCAGATTGATAATTCAATCTTTACAAACCACGAAATTTTCATTCTTTCCCAAAAAGACGACATTTCTATTTGTCAATGAATGTAGCCTAAATTTATAATTTCATTTGAAAGGATAGAAAACATTGCAGGTAAAGGATAAAATGCTGGTAACCAGCAGAGACGAATTCTTTCATTTATGTCATCTTTTAATTCATTACCAAACGACAAAATTTAAGGTTTGTGCAAATCGAAAGCATCTGCAGATGACAAAATAAAATGGACTGAAAATTTGAAATGTGTTCTGTGAAGAGCAGAAAACATAGTGGGAAAAGGAGAAAATGCTGGTTACCAGCATTTTCTCCTTTTCCCACTATGTTTTCTGAGGTCTTCTTTCTCAAAAGCAGGGGTTGTTTAGTACTGGGTTCATTGCTTTCCAAGCGGGCAAACTTGTCTAAACTTATGTCGGGAAGTTAACGGCGTTTTTGCAGAGCGTGCTTCCCGTATCGATAATCAATATGTCTGTTGCATAAAACTTGGAATTATTCATCGAGTTTCTCCATAATTTGACTGTGCACATTTACAAAGGGTTGGAGAACAACAAAGACAAAACCAACGACCAACTGGTTACAATTACTGTGTGTGGCTCAGAGGGGGATGAGAGGGAACGGGATGGAGGGAGGGAAGGGCGGAAGGAAGGAAGGAAGGGGGAAGGAATGAGGGATGGAGGGAAGTAAGGAAGGAACCTTACCAGAACACCAACTTTCTATTTTCGATGGATTAATCATGAAATAAAGAAAGGAAGCAACAACGTGAACAATAAACGATAAAGAGAACTAGTGTGTTTATGCCGCTTTCAATATTTTAATTAATAGAGGAAAGGGCGAACAGAATCATCATTAAAAACATGAAAATTGCATTGGAGGGAAGACAAGGAAGGAAATAAGGAATGAATGAATGAATGAATGAATGAATGAATGAATTAATTAATTAATTAATTAATTAAGGAAAGAAGGAAGGAAGGAATGAAGGAAGGAAGGACCTTACCAGCTCTCCAACCTGGTTTTTTGATTGATAGTTCTTGACATAATGAAGGCAACAATGTTGATTAGGAATTTAAAGGCGAACAAACCATCATTGAAACCAGGAATATTGCCTGCACTGGGAAGGGAAGGGACCAGCTTACCCATAATTTTCTCTTTTCCATTTATAGGTATTGAGAGAAAGAAGGGAGAAAATGGTGTTTATCTCTTGAATTTAAAAGGAAATAGAAATATCATTGAAAACATGAACATAACGTGTTCTGGGTCGACTACAAAACTATCGCCGAACATAACTGGGGGACCTTCTTATGACGGTGTGAATCAGACGTACGAATGCGAGAAATCTGAATCACAAGTGACAGCCGAAGTGTATTGGCAAGGGTTGCTTCTGCGCAAGTTTTCATGGACTACAGGTATTGTTTGATTAATTGAAGTCAAATCTTTATTAAGCAATCGTCCAAAAAAAACCAAATGCTCGTTCACTCTAAATACATTTCAAGTTCAACACATTTTCCTCCTTTAGAAACTTTATATATTATATTTGCTTCATGAAGGATACTAGACTTATAGAGTTGGTCGCTAAGACATACTTTACTGAATTTAGCAGGCGACAAACATTTTGACTCAACCATACTGAAAGCAACTGCAGACTTCCTGCTTTTTGAATTGAAGTGAGAAATATTTGAACTGGTCTAGAAATCATGAAAATAAAATTTCTGGCCAACTTAAATGATTATTGGACCGAAAGCGTCGCTTTTAGAGTTTAAAAATGAGAGAATTCTCTATTCCTGTTTCAACTGTGTTTTCTTCTACGAAACTGTCTACCATTTAAGACATACTACACAAATTTTTACACTGTAGACCACTGTGATCAATGCAGACGAATGTTTATTGAGGGTCTAATGATAGGACTTGTCTTTGAAAGGGCAGAAACGATTTTGGAAAAGAAGAAATAAATGCTAGATAGATCTACTGTACAAACACGCTCTTCTTCCTACAGAGCTTGTCTTGAAGCTTTCTTCCATCTTGAACTCTTTTCCAAAAGACCTTGAAAGAAATAGTTTTTGTGCCAGAAAAGAAGATAATGCTGGTAGCCAGGATTTCCTCCTTTGGCCAAAATATTTTCACCAGTCTCAAAGACATTTTGCGCTAAACCCGCGAAAAGATATACGAACTGTTTGTTAAGTGGTAAAGCCTGAAGGTGCATACTTCATATTGTTCTTCCCCCACCCCATTTTCCTAAAAAGGGTAAATAGGAGGTACATAAACTATGGGTGTTAAGGCCAAATAGTGGCCAGATGTAAATAACGCTGGCGTTAAAAGACTTTTCGATTTCAGTCATACCATTTAAATGTCCATGTTAGTTACCGGGAGAAAATTGAATCTTAAAACTAGGTTGAAAGTTGCAAGGTCTTTTGTTTACTTTTTACCTCCTTTTAAGATTCATTTTTTGCCAGCTATTGATACTTGGATTGACCATACAATAACAGAATGTTATCCCAACAATACAATGGATATTTTTTAAACAGTATCCTTGGCCACTATTGGGTCTTTCACAAGCAGCATCAAACCTGGCATAGGAAATATTTCGTTCTGCGTGAAATGTTTTGAATTTGAGACATCCGTGCAATATGCAAATAAAGTTAATTGATTTTACACTTTTCGGTAATATGTCGAAAAACAATAGCGGATTTTAAGGTTTTATAAATCATGGATTTTGATCAGTGAAAATATCCGATTTCATAGCAAACGGTAAATAATTACACGTGTATAGATTCTTGCACCATGTTTATAACTATGCCCTTTGAAAAACACATCAGATCAATTTCAGACAGTGATTAAACTCAGCAATTAAAAAAAAAGAGGTTTTCAAAATGTTTAAATGTTTATTACTCCTGTTGAATCTAAGGTTTTTAGTTGTGTTGATGTCACCTCGGTTATAAATAAACAAAAGATACCAATGACACTAACGCGAAAGGATGTATTTGGCAATCTGGAGGTTAAACATTTAAATCAATGTCAGTTGAATTACAGAGGACGCCTGTACTGCATTTTGAGGAAGGTCAACATACACACAAAAAAATGGGGTCTGAAGCATGAAATGAATATTTTTTTGGTAAAATTTGGAAATCAATCCCGATATTTAATGACCCTGAAAGAGAAAGCCTTTGAAAACATTGTGGGAAAAGGAGAAGATGCTTGTTAACCAGCATTTTCTCCCTTTGCAACAATGTTTGTCTACCCTTTCCAAATCAAATTTCAATTTTTGATTCAGATTTATTTTGTCGCCTGCAAATACTTTCTATTTGGACTAGTCTAAAATTTTGTCGTTAGGTATAGAGTTAAAAAAAGAGTAGTTTTATAACAGTATTTTTGTCAGTTATTGGAGAATCTATGATCGGGCCAGGGCCTGACGTTTGACTCATGTCAGTTTGCGCGGTCTGTGCAGTCTAACCTCGGTCGAAAGGGGTTGGTATTAGTAAATTTCTGCATATGAAAGGACAATTCTACCTGATGATTTAGTCGGATTTACAAAAAAAACGGTTTGATATCATGACAACTTGCTTAGAATAATGTGTAACGAGAATGCACTGAATTAAACCCTATTCTTCGGAGCGCAACTGACTTATACTTTGTTCTTCTCCGTTTAAAAGTAATCTTTAAATCATTAAAATACGAGCAACATGTCGTTTCTTATCTTACATGACATTGTATTGTTTACATAGCAAGAACTTGAGACTATTTTATCTTTAATTTCTTATTTAGATCTACAATTCTTTACATCATTTAATCCCTGGCATCTCCCCACGTTTTGGCCTAGATCAGTCTGCCCGGACTGCGTCGATACTTTTTGCAGATGCAATGTGCACACTTTTCTGTTTGTAAAAGATGAATGAAGGGTCACTTGACAAAATCAAAACAAGTGTTTTAGGCCAGGGAAGCCCTCTCAAGGGATTCCCTTGCCTATAGCGATCGTAAGCTGCCTTTTCCGGACTACTTTCAGACAAAATTTTGAACGGTGTGTCCACTCTATATCGCTGAGTCAGCCAAAACAAATAGTTTCCAAAGTATATATAGAGATTGCTTATCACACGGTGTAAATGCTTTCCTTTTCTCAAAGCTTTCATCTGCAAAATGCCATGGAATTGCAAGGGTATTAGTACCCTATAATAACTGACGAGTGTGTGTTTTCTTTCGTATTATAGACATGATATTACTGCCCCTGATACCATTTTCTAGAAAGGTGCAACTCGTGGTATTACAGTCTTCGGGGGATTTGATAGGCTTGCTATATACCATCGATTGATCATTCGTCCAATCGGTCATTTCCATAAAGCAATCGCAGTATTACGGTTTTTCGAAGAGCCGTCTTACTGGGAACAAGACAGTTCCCCGACAAGACAGCTTCCCCGCTAATGAATATAATTCCAAAAGTTATGATTACTTTCTTCATTTAAAAAATTGTAAAATACAAAAAAAAAAATCAATAGATTTAAAAAAAACTTCACTCACTTGTTCTCCTTAACAAGCACTAGTGTCATGCGAAAAGTTTGATTCGATACGCCCAAGGTCAATGTCACAGTTGAAGCTCAAATGTTTAAATTGACCTTGTCCGGAGCAGAACTTCTACATTTACGAATGGATTTCAAAAAACCTTTGCACACTTGCTCGCTTTAACAAGCCCTAGTGTCATGCGAAAAATTTGTTTCAATACGCCCAAGATCAATGTCACAGTTCTAGGTCAAATGATAAAATTGACCTTGTAGGGAGCACCACTCCTACATTTATCAATTAATTTCAGAATAACTAGGCAAACTTGTTCTCCATTTTTAGTACTAGTGTCATATGACATACCTGTGGCCAGTACCATTTAACAGGGGCATCCGTGTCTCCATCTTCGCGAGCCAAGTTTACGATCACTACGTGGATCTTACCTTGGCGGATTGAGCCCGATTTCGAGATTCATGTGATGCGCCCTCTATTGGATGCTGGTTATTACTCCCCTTTACATCATGTTTCTAAAAGCAAATGAAATATCGTTTTACAAACCGCTTACGAATACACATGAAGCGATAAGCAGACATGCACGTGGGTTTGTTTACATGTTTTACCTATTATTGGAAAGGTAGAGACCGTGTTCTATTTTTATCAAAGATGAAATGCTACGACCGATTTTATTCGATGCAGCTAGAGCTGGCTGCATCCAATGAAAAGGCGTATCGTGGGGGTTGTAAAAATCAAGCTCAATCCGCCAAGGTAAGATCCACGTAGTGATCGTAAATTTGGCTGGCGAAGATGCCGTGTCTCTGACATATCTATTTCTAGTGTTAAACACTGTTCAAAGAGCATAGGGCTTGTGTGCATCAGAATTTTTCCGGTCCATTGTGTGCATCTGAATTTTTCCGGTCCATAACTTCTACAATTGTGGATGGATTTCAAAACCATTTGACACAATTGACCTCCATCACGAGTAGATGTGCCATTTGAAACATCTATTCAGGTAGGATCAAGATCAAAGTCACATTGAAGGACAATTTTTCGTCCGAACCATAACTCCTACATTTATGGATTGATTCCGATATAAATTAGCATGATGCATTGTTCTCCATCAAGAGTAGAAGTTCCCTATGAAAACATTTATTCAGGTCCAGGATGTAGGTCAAACTTGAGGGTCAAGTGTTCGCAGGCTTGACACAAGTTGTCCTTGGACAACGATTATATATTATGTAGATATAAGTATCGAAGCTCAAGTCACTGTGACTTGTCCGTAAAATAGGCAAGTAAAATAGGTAAACCGAACCTTATCGCTTTCCCAAAACAATCCAACCTTTTTACAGTATTTTATTGAGAAAATGGTTTGGCTAAAAGAGTATTTGCTTGTAACAATCAATTCCTCCCAATTTCCCAAAAATCTTATTTTTCAATATACACGAAGAACTACTTTGGATTTTCATCTACAACTTCCTTCACATATGACTATTTCAAAATTTTGTCGACCTGTAAAGGTAAAGATAACATCACCAACTGCCATATCACTCCAATCTTTATCATTGATTACATTTTACATTGATTATCTGTCTTACATGTATTTTCATTGAAATCAATTAAAAAAAAAATATGTTCTTGCGTCATAAATGTAAAAAAAACGTCATTCAGGACTACAAGACATCACATGTTTCAGAAAATTTAGATTACCAAGGTTGGTATTGCACCGATTTAATTTTGACTTGGGATTGTGTACAAGCGCGAAAAATTACTAAGTATTCTGAGCCATTATCGAGCAGCTCATAATTGTGAGCGCATGCCTTGCTCTGGCTTAATTAGTTTCTGGCTGGTGCTTTCTTGTATTAGTTCAAAATTTCCTGTTAAAACCAATGATTCCAGGGGCTTAGTGGAATCTGCTTGTAATTCTGTCTGTCTACCTGTTGGTATTGATTAAAATTGGCCTATTGTGTTGTTTTGTATCCTCAATTTCCTGGCCTTCAGTGCTATCAATACTTTGATTTTGATTTTTATTTTACAGACGCAGCACACATCCCGTCTACCAATCTACATCTATGGTGGATTCTACTAGCTTTGTATGTATACTTGTACAAGTTGTGGTAACCGCTTCGAATCGTTTTCGCCATCCATTTTCTTTCGATTATTCTAATTCTATACACTCAAAGACTTGTTATCAGAATTTTTAGACAGTTTACGCAAATGTCCCAGTGTCTCTTTTCACGTGTTGCAGGTTATATGGTATAGAAAGTATTTAGGGAAAAGTAGAGAGCTGAATACCAGAATACCAGGACTCCCTTGGTTTTTTTCAAATGGTGAAATAAAGGGTTAAGATTGCAAATCGGCAAATCAGATAGTTAATCTTTGATGAAGAAGTTCGTATTTCATAAGAATTGCATGCGATGGAGAATTAGATTGGGGCTTCAGAGACATGTTTGAGAAAAGGAGGCACTGTGCACGGTAAAGATCGAGATCATACTGCATTGAACATACAGTCTTATTTTGGTTCTACACCTCCGCCTCTAAGGTTTGGTTTATCAAATAGGATCGTTGTAGTTTTCAATGAATTGTATTTCGAGCGACAAAAGCAGACGATTTTATTGACGTGGTGCCAAATCTTCCCCGAAAATTCCTGTGCTTAACCCTTTACCCCATAAGGAATTTCTATGGTATCTCTAATTGACCCTAAATGACAGCCAGGATGAAGCCGTTTCTTATGTGTATATGACACCTTTTGATAGCATAGAAAACATTGTGACAAAAGGTGAAATTGCTCGTCACGAGCAATTTCACCTTTTGCCACAATGTTTTCCAAAGGATCCAACAAGCAATGCGTAGAAATGAGTATCTATGGAGTAAAGGGTTAACCAAATGCAAATGAAGAGGGTTTGGGGATTTTTTTTGGGGGGGGGGAGGGGGAGAAGATGCCGGTAACCAGCATTTTCTCCTGTTCCCAAAATATTTTTCTGTCCTTACTTAAACTATCATTATGTTCAACATTTAATATGTCGTCTGCAAATACTTTTAACTTGAACCAGTCCATATTTGTGTCTGGTAAGGAGTGAAGCGCTGATGTCTAGATTTCAATAATAATGGATGGATTGTTTTTGAATTTATGCAGATGGTGGTTGTATTAGAAATTTAGAAATTCGACAAGCGTAAACATGTTTTTTTGTTTTTAGTTTTACACAGTGAAAATAAATCCTGCCATACTTCAACTGCCTATATCATAACCATTTGCAATAAATTAACTTTAACGGGTGTATTAGGACCTATAACTAGTTCAGACCCATTAGAAAGATGCATTACAAGAGAACTTCGTAGTTTTGTATTAACGCATACCACTGTAATCTAGTCGAACTAAGCAAAGTAAGCGGTTTCTCCCGCCCCACCCCCCACCCCCCAAACCCAACTTGCACAACTTGCAACAGAAGAATTCGAAAGAAAAACGTTCTTGTATTATCTTTCCCCAAACAATCACGCGTTTTCACGACCCTGGCGAAGAGGCCTTCTGAAATCATTGTGGAAAAAGTAGAAAATGCTGATCACCATCATTTTCTCCTTTTTCCACAATGTTTTCTATTAAGTCAAAGAACTTCAATGTATTTGTACCACTTTCAGATTTGTTGCCTGTAGATTGTCTCATTTGGAAGAGTGTAAAGTTTGTAGTGGGGGTGGAGGTGGTAATGGATAACGAGTATTACCTAACCCTTTACCACACGACAAAATAGTACCCCTGTCTAAATTTGAAGCATTTGCAGCGGACAATTTCAAATAATGCAATTTTTGTTCGATATGACAGAAAACATTGTGGGAAAAGGAGAAAATGCTGGTTACCAGCATTTTCTCCTTTTCTCAAAATGTTTTCAATAGGCGTCTTGACCGTTAAAAAGTCAGCATTGTGTGGTAAAGGTTAATCTTAAGGCCATGGCTACATTCTCGTAAAAATATTGTAGTGAGGTCTTGCATTTAGCATTTTTCATATTTTGCCATAATGTTTTCAAAAGCGGTCTGAAGCAAAACGACAACTGTCTCCTTCAGGAAGTTTTGTGTTTATGTAAAAATAGCTGTCATCCATAATCATAGTATGTTTTAAAAATCTCTGAACTGGAATATTGTGTAATTTAATACTCCATTTTCACATGCAGTATCGTCCGTTCATTGAAATTTCAATCAAAACATTATAGATATATCTGCTTCAATCTGAAATGATCCTTTTTTTTTATGACGATCAGAAGGAAGGTGACTTTTAAGATATTTTCTCTCCTTTTTGTTACAATCTTTAAGCCTTTCCCAATACAAGCCCTATTTTTACGTATCTGCGGTAAAGTCTTTGAAAACACTGTGGGAAAAGGAGAAATTGCTCGTAACGAGCAATTTCTCCTTTTCCCACATTGTTTTCTACCCTTTTTGAGAATTTTCTGCAATTTTCTCCAAAACTAGAGAAACTGTCGTCTGCAAACTCTTTCGGTTTGGAAGGGTCCAAAATGTGTTGTTTGGGAAAGGGTTAATCGAGTCGTTTCTTTTTCACGCTATGTTTGTTTTTTTTTTTCCTTTTGAATTGAAATCATAATACATGTACTTCGAGCATATTTTGCCCGTTGTCTGCATTTTTTTTTTTTCATATATAATTGAATATAAAATGTTATGGTCTAGCTAACTGGTAGGTCCTTTGTAAAAGACAAAAAATAACTCTTTTCCCAATTTAAAACAATTGTAGGCTACATGAGTGTTAATCAAAACACGAAATTTGTCTCTCAAAGGGAAAAAGGAAAAAAATGTCGCCGGTGTAATGCAGAGAAATGACCCCCCCTTACAAAATGGCCCGGTTCATTATTCTACGTAGAGAAATCACCCATGGGTCATTTTGTAGGGGAGGGTCATTTCTCTGAATGACACCGGCATATTTTCTTTTTCAGCTTTTTTTTGTTTTCTAAATCAAAAAGTCCTCTTTCTGAGGGTCGTCATATCTTGGGACTATTTTGGTAAATATTTTAAAACATGAGACAACCCACTAAACCAATTATGCTGTGATGTGACTCACCATACTAGATATTCGTAAAAACACGCTAAACCTACATGTCTAATTCATTGTGTTGTTTTTTTCCTTTCGTTCTGTTGGAAACTCATACGTGTAGTACTCTCAATTAAAAGTTGAATTATATGAAATAATATGTATAGCTTTGCTGAAAGCACTACTTACGCAGAAGTCATTCTCCCATACATGACGTGCTCTAAAATTGTAACATGTCATTATTATTGTTTTATCACATAACCTCCTTTGTTTTCAGTGTAATATACACATTACCAATTTTTTATCTTATATACGTTTGCTATCACATTTGTGTGACGTCATTTTTGACGTCATTTTGTACGCATTTCATACCAGTGAATGGGTCTCATGGAAAATACCGCTGGTGCATTTATGAATGTTTTTGCATCATCTGATCTATATTTTGTGAAATATCGTTATGTGATAAAAATAATTTGACATTCGTGGGCGTTTAGGATAAACTTTTATTAAACTCGTCTAGGAAAATGTCATTAAGCATGCCAAAGGCTCGCTTAAAAACATTTTCCTAGACTAGTTTAATAAAATCTTATCTCAAAAGCCAACTCATGTCAGATCCTATATTTCTGAGATTCATCAAAGCAGCCATTTTTGTTCGAAAAATCATCCTAAGACTACATGTCCAGAGTACTTTCTTTTTAAGTCTGTTTGCTGTGTTTTATTTTTTCTGTATACCTACTGTTCAGTAGACAATTTATATATGTTTTGCACTGTCATATATTTTGAATTTGCTGAAAGTGCAGCACACATATATTGTATAATGTATGTCCTTTTACCGTCTTTCATCATGACTCTATAGATCTCGTGTTATTTCATGTTTGTATACATGTATATGTTTTTTTTTTTATGTGTTCGACTATGTACAACTCTGTGCTTGTATTGTAATCAACTTGTATTGTAATCTGTTCTGTTCTGTTCTGTTAATATTCATCGGCAATACCATTTTCATGTTCGAATCCACTATTCAAATGACATTTATATGAAATAAGTTTTCCTTAAATTCAGAACGTTTGGGTACAGTGGTTAATCTTAACCCTTTACCCCCATAAGGCATTTCTATGGTATCTGAAATGGACCCCAAATAACAGCAAGGATAAAGTCGTTTCTTAGTGTATTTGACATCTTTTAATAGCATAGAAAACGTTGTGACTAAAGCTGAAATTGCTCGTCACGAGCAATTTCATCTTTTGTCACAATTTTTTCCAAAGGCTCCTACAAGCAATGCGTCGAAATGAGTTGCTATGGAGTAAAGGGTTAAATAGAGTCATTGTCATTGATAGCTGATTCAGACTGTTTAACCCATTGATAGGACATTGATAGGGTAGATTGCATTGCTGTAGGTGGAGAAAATACTGGTAACTTGCGTTTTCTAATTTTCCCATTCTGCTTTTCAAGAGTCTTCTTCTTCAGGAACTAGGTATTGTTTGAAAAGATGTAAAAAGGTGCAATTTTTGAATGTCAAAATAGCGTCGTGCAATTAACATAAACTCATTGTTACGTTTTCTTTTCTAACATGGTCAGGTGTTTAACCTAACTCATCTACTCTGTATAATGTTTGTTTCTACATGTATTTTTTGTATGATAGGCCGATGGCCTTATTACTTACAATAAAGCATTATCATTATCATATTAAGCGTAGAGCAATGGCTTTTTCATATCAAACATTCCGGTTCGAATGCTGTAATGGGCACGATCAACATATATAGTACATTGAATAATTTTGATGAGTAGTTTGATTAAACATACAAGTAGTATGTATAATTTTGAGAGCGAAAGAGCAGTGACAGAAAATGAGAGAGAGAGAGAAAATTGTATCACGTTGGACATTTTGAAATTAATTTGGTTGTAACTGACTATGTACAAGATGTGTAAGTCAACAAAGATATTCATTCATACAACTCCTTACAGTATGGCGCGAGGACTCGGAAGTGTTTGATCTGGACAATGCTTATCCCTTATAGCGCCTTCACAATTAGAGCTGCCTTTGCAGCCAGTGTAGATAAAGATCAGACTGCACTAAACGTTCAGTCTGATCTTGATTTACACTGTCCACTTTACTGACATAGGCTGGGCAAAAGCAACCTTGAAACAGGAATAATTTTCGTTTTCAGACCAAGAATGATTGGGGTTTTTTCCGCGCACTAAGTTTAAGCATGAGTTGTAAGAAGGTGTTTCACAATCTATGATAAATTATAGATAACTTTATCATTTCCCACACAATCTGATGTTTTAAAGGTGGCCCTTCAGATTTTGGGACGAAAATTTTACATGAATAAAAAAATCATCATTATACTCCCAAAGGCTTTTAATTTTCATTTATAAAACCCCAATAGTCGAAAACCATCCGGCAACAAGAGAAATTAGAGATTTACTAAGACCAGGTCGACAACGACGGGAAACACGGTCTTTTTTTACATGAGCAACTCGCTCATCTACATTCCGGAAATAAACAGACGAAACTTCAAACATAGAGTCCGAACAAGACATTATGGAAAATGATTACATGTTTGTTATTTTATTAAATTTACGCGTCACTAGTCATGTGCCAGTCACTTAAAACTCCCACAATGTTTTTTTTTTTTCTGGGGAGAAATCTAAAAATAGCTTAAGAGGCTACGTACCCTTTTAAGGGAATACCATCTTTTTTTTTTTGTAATTTTACGGTTCTTAATCATTAATGATTTGTATAGTTTTTTTTTTTTTTATTTAAATGAATTTCAGTGATATATGTATTTCTTAATTTGATGGGATTTGAAAATTCTAAATACCCACCTTTGACGACTCTCGGAAGGATACCTTTAAAAATACAAATATTATATTGTGGGAAAAGGAGAAGAATTAATCCTTGTCCTGCTATGTAACTAAAATTTCCAATTCGATAGTAACACCCCAAATATTCTTATTTCAAAGTTATGTTTTGGAGAATAATATATCCTTATCGGACCGTGCAGATCCAAGATCCAAGATCAGACTGCACATTCCATGCAGTCTGATCTTAATCTACACGGTCCGCAAGAGGTCAAGGAGTGGCGCTTATTAGCCTAAGGTTACGATGGTTATCAGACCGACCAATCCTGTGTTTAAAAGACTCCGAGAATGGAGATGTTTTAAATTTTCAACCCCAAAGTTGGTATGAACTATGTTTTCAACCCTTAAGTTCGGTCCATAACCTGGGGTATCCGACCGAACTATGGGGTGGAAAATTTTCAATCCCAAAGTTCGTACGAATTTTGGGGTTCAGTCCCATAGTTCAGTCAATCCCATAGTTCAGTCAACCCCATAGTTCAGTCAACCCCATAGTTCGGACCAACAATGCTCTTTACCTGGACGTGTCTCAAGTTTTGTCATTTGGAATTATAATAGGTAAAGCTTACTTAAATCTTTACCACACGAGAAAATTTTAGACTAGTCCAAATTGAAAGCATTTGCAGACGACAAAATAAAGGTGACTGAAAATTTTAAATTTGTTCTGGGAAGGGTAGTAAACACTGTAGGAAAAGGAGAAAATGCTGGTTACCAGCATTTTCTCCTTTTCCCACAGTGTTTTCAAAAGGCTTCTTTCTCAGGGGCGTCAAAAGTAGAGATATTGTGGTAATGAGTTAAGATGTTATTTAAACGTTTCCGAGACTTTATCAAGTTAAAAGATTAATGTAGGTTTTGTAACTCGATACAAGATACAAGATTTTATTCGTAAATGTAGGCCTCTGACCCATAATACAAAATGTTCACTGACAATTAAAACAACAAGGAAAGAGTAGTAAATTTCATTTCATTTGAGCCATAATCTGTGAAAAGGAGGCCTCATGCATCTGCGAAAATTATTGACCCAGTCCAGCCTGCGCATAACAGGCGAGAAAATATATCACTGTGGTAATTTGACTGGTTTGACTTTAGCCATTCCCGCATGTGCACAATGAGCGCCGGAGAATCCCGCGTCATACAGGTAGCCTCAGACGATATCGAGAAGCCGAAGTGAAAAGACGTGTTTTTGTACCTTGTGTTTGTTGTTGAGCGGCATCTGCCTGTAGAAAAGACGACTAGCAGTTTTTGTGACCCTCGGAGGCGGACCAGTTACAAATAGGCAAGTCTGATTATACAACAGTGGCGCTGCGAGCAATTCGGATCGCATTTGCGGAGAATTGTTTGCATTATTGTGTTTTGCATTTTCTTTTGTTGTTTTGAGGCGGCGTCCATTTGTCACGTGGGTGGGGTTTCCCGCTGAATTTGAATGCTGTTTTCAAAATTATTTATGTCCATCTAATTGCATTATTAATTGTATGTTTCAATTTTGATATCGTTTTTTCTGTATTTTAACTGCTAGGGTTGGTAGTAAAAAACAGTTAGCGCGATAGTTTGTATTCTTTTTTGGTGAATTGTTTTACAGGGTTACCTCCCTTGCCAACAGTTGAAAACATTGTGGCAGTAGCAACTTAATATTTTGCTTTTTCCATTGCCTCAGTTCAACATTTGGATTTGCAATATTTGCCCAAATTGTTGTAGGGTCAATTGACTGTTGCTGGTTGAGGGTATTCTTTATTTTCGACTAATTGAAAGTGGAAATAATAACCCAGTTGTTTCAATTTTATTTTCGACTAACCAAAAGTGAAAATAACTAGTTTCCGACTTTTTAGTGGAAACATAATTTGAAACATTTGTTTAAAGCTTTCCATTTTTAAAGGGAAATTGCTTACCTCTTTCTTCTCAAATAGAGGAAGTGTTAAAGGGGAACTGCTACACTTTCCCTGTCCATTAAAGGGGAAGTGAACAATTTTCTGACTTGGTATAAAAAGCAGATAATTGAACATTTCAGTCTATTGAAACATCTAGCTGTTGATTATCAATGTCAACAATTGTTAACAAATGGTGATTTATATCACGCATACTTTTGGTTTTCATTTGAATTCATGAGCTAGATCATCTTACAATGGACAAGGTACTTATTAATTACTGTTTGGGGCGTGAATTACTAGCTCTGCCAGGAATTGGAGAGCACCTCGTTGCTGAAATTTTGAGAAGGAGGGAGGAGAAAGGAAATGTAGATTTAGAAGAGCTTCGATCTATTCGAGGACTCAGACTCACAGATGAATTGGTAGACCGGATAGACTTTAGACCTTACGAGCCGTCTAATAAAGAGGTTCAAAAGGATTCAAGACGGCAAACATTTGAGCATCATGGTCAATTAAATCGGTCAATGTACTTAAATGAAAATGATAGAGCCCCATATCATTTTGATCAAAGTGTTCTCTCACCAATGGCTCACTACTCTTCACAAATAACTGGTGCCTATGGCAGTCCATATTTTGGAGATCATGAACGGAGATCAAATAACTCGTTCTATTCACAGTATACTGCCAGAGATGCTTATAGTGTCGACCGCAAAACTAATTGGGTTGACGACTGCAATGCACAAAGACATGATTTGTTCTATGAGCCAGTAACAGTTCCAAGACACATCAGCTATGATGGCACTGGTTCATGGCCATCATTTTTCTTAAAACGTTCTACCTTCGCTGAAGAACAACAGTGGACAGGAAGGGAAAGAAAGAATAATTTGTGCTGGTGTCTGCAAGGTAGAGCAAGTGACTACTTTGCTATGATCATGGACAGGGAACCAAATTTGGAATATTTTGATTTGGTTCAAAGACTAGAGAGAAGATTTAGTTCTTCCGATATTCCCAGCGTGCTGAGGATGCAATTTGTAAATCTGCGCCAAAAATGTAATGAAAGCATTTATGAATGGGCAGACAGAGTGGCATACCTGGGCACAAAGGCCTATAGAGACATGCCAGAACATCTCCTACAATATGAGCTTGTTCTGAGATTTTGCCAAGGTTGCATAGATACTGATTCCGGTCACTATGCAATAAATATGAAACCACAGACCTTGGAGCAAGCAATAGGCCATGTAGTGTGGAATCAAAACACTACGAAAATGATGAATGCGGGTCGGGTTGGACACCCCACCCGGCAAGTGTATGCAGATACAAAGGCAAGTAAGGAATGCTCTGTTGATGCTTCAAAGAAACCAGAGTTAGAGGAAAGAAGAACTACTCTGGAGGGGAAGATGAGTCATGTTGTGACAGTATTAGAAGAATTGAAGACTGTCATCTTAACAGAAAGTGAGCAAGGGGATAGATCTGGGTCGCCAGAAAGGGACCCAGAAAAGCCTACTTGTCACAGCTGCAATGAAGTGGGCCACTTAAAGATAGACTGTCCTAAACATAACAAATCAGTTAGATTTCATGAGACAGTTGATTTGTTAAACGACCAAGGGTTGAGGGAGAAGGCCAACCGTCAACCCAAGCAGAATTAAAGGGCCTGAAAACTGAGAACAGAGTAGCTGGACTCAAAGAAGAGCCGGCAGATACTGCTGATAGGGAGTTGTACTTGAACAAAGGTGAAACACACGACAATAGATTGAATGTGTGTGTTGATCAAGTTCATGTGGAAGGAACAACAGAGAGAGATCAAAGTTTTACGGAGCAATTCATTGTCTGTAGACTTGATTCCTGTTCAGCCTCTACAGTTACCTGCAAAATACAATCTGTACCATCAAGAGAAATAGTTGATTCAGCTTCTGAAGTTACAGACGAAGATACCCTTGAACCAGTCAGAAAAGTGGACCTGGTATTGCCTGGAACAGCAAATGAAGGGAAAAAAGAGCCACTGAGAGGTGCCATAATTCTATCTAAGACAGACCATCGCTTAAATGAAAGGCACAAATCTGAGAATGACCATGGTAGTCCACAGACAATACTTGTAAATCCCGATAGTTTTGAACAGCTCCTATGTGGAGGCTGCAAAAAAGACAGTAATGCATACCTGGACTGGGAATACATCATGGGAAGTGAAGTCATAAAGAACATACCCAATGACAGACTAAATAAAAGTGCAAAAATGCAAGACAAAAAATTTAAGTGTTTACAAAAGTGGTTATTTCACAAAAAGGAACCACCAGATGGAGAAGTAATGATGAATTTGATGCAGCTGAAGAAGTACCTTTGGACCTGTATGGATGTCTTCATTCTGGCGACTCTATGCTGTTGAAAAGGGACCCAGAAACAGTGGACAGTGTACTTCATACTCAAAATATAAGAAGAAAGGTGAATGGAAATGAATTAATCATCCCGACAATAAGAAATGTGGGACTTGATGTGATGAGCATGAAAGTACAGAACATGAACAATTTACCTCCGTCAGATCCTTGCCCAGTTAGAAGAAGGGAAGGATCAAATAAATGTAGGTAACTGTCTCTTACTCCCAGCCTGAATGCCAGTCAGGGAAAATGGATTCAGGGGGTGAAAGAAGATTGTTGGTATTACCATTGGAAGGAGCTAATAAGCTGCCTTTTGGTAGACAACCCAAACCGAGGTCAGTAGTTGACATATATCCAAATAAAGTGAGTCTTATGAGTAATGACGCCAGAAAAATGGGTAATATTTGAAAAAGAGATTCACAACAGTACAGTTCTAGCAGATACAAGTGAGATATGTATGTCTTGACTACTCTGCTCAGAGACTACTGATACTTGGGTTTATAGGAAATTGAGAGAAGATCCTTATAATGGGAGCTGCAGGTCTTTCATTGATAGTCCACCTGAGAGAAGAAAAAGGGGACCCAATAGGCAAGAAGGTGTCTAAATAGCAAGTGCCTTCAAACCATATGAACCGCTGTTTGCAATATCAGAGGATCCATGGACTCATATACCAACTTTTACAGTATGGCTAGGGAATTTATGGAGACTTTTCCACACTGTGGTTTTGGTTTTTTCAGGGAAAAGCATTTTCCAGCCAAAGGAATTTTCATAAGAAAGTCGGTTTAGACATATTTCTGGTGGAAAAAATACCTGATACTGATACCTGGAAATGGAATTAGAATAAATACTTCCACCTTTAAAGGGGAAGTTGCTGCCCTAATTGCCAGACTGAAAGTGATGCCCGTGTCAGTGATCCTTTCAGTCAGTATCAGTATTAATGTTTTAGATCTTAATGGCCGTGTATGTAGAGAAACAGGCCAAATCCACCTAGACAAGCCGCAATTTCAGACTTGGGCTTCTGTATAGCTGCTGAAAGGGTGCTGCATTAACAGACTCTATATAAGATGGGGCTTTTCAAAATGGGGAAGTATGTGGTAATTTGACTGGTTTGACTTTAGCCATTCCCGCATGTGCACAATGAGCGCCGGAGAATCCCGCGTCATACAGGTAGCCTCAGACGATATCGAGAAGCCGAAGTGAAAAGACGTGTTTTTGTACCTTGTGTTTGTTGTTGAGCGGCATCTGCCTGTAGAAAAGACGACTAGCAGTTTTTGTGACCCTCGGAGGCGGACCAGTTACAAATAGGCAAGTCTGATTATACAACATCACTTTTGTGTATTGTGTGGGTTTGTCGATAGATAAGGTAAACATGAGTCAAACGCTACGTACACAAAGATAAGGTAAACATGAGTCAAACGCTACGTACACAACACATTGCTGAAAACAAAAGAAAATGCTGGTTTATGGCATTTTCTTCTTTTCCAACAATGTTATAAAAACCTTGCAGTCTCCACCGGGGTCGCTTAAAGTCGGGATTATTTTGTGAAGATATAAACTTCAATCGATTTTGTTGACCCACATAAGACGCTTTTAAGGGTCGTTTGCTAAAAAATTGAATTCTATGAAATAAATGTATATTTTAAACTTTGTTGTAAACACCACAAGCATAAGTCATTCTGATATCAATTAAAGATGCCGTTGAAATTTGAATAAAAAACACCGAAAGCCTACATGTCCAAAATACGGAATCCTGTTTCCGCCATCCACTTTTCGACCTACGAGGAACTCGAAAAGTAGAAATTAGGCACACTAACTTCGACTTTTCTAGCAAAAAAGTTACCTCGAAAAGTCGAAAAGTTGAAGTTTGACCTGACAATTGTCATAAAACTTTTCACTTTTCGACCTCACGTTTGTCTAGAAAAGTAGAAATTAGGACTCACTAACTTCCAAGTAACACAAATCTAGTCAGGAACTGCGCGTTAAGCGTGCGCCCAATTTGACATTTTCAAACCACGTTCAACCCATTATCTTTACTTTTTCGATATAAGTAAAGCATTTGACAAAGTTTGGCATGAAGGTTTACTCTTTAAGCTTAAAGGGCAAATCCTAAGATTTTTTGACCATACTGTTTTTTTGCTCTAATCAGCTGCAAATGATGTTAGTAAACACGTGTCCATCAGTTTTCACAAATACCACCATGTAACATGCCATAAATCACGCTCGAATTGTCACGCTGATATACGGCCCCAAAAATGGTGCATGGCTTACTTCCCCTGATTCGCTTATCTTCCCTACCTGTGTGACGTCATAGTCGCGTAAGCCTGTGTTTACAGTCAGTAGAAATAAGTAGGAACGCTGATGATTATACGCAGATATCTGAGTATTAACATAGAATTCAGCCGAAAAAATGGTAAATTGTGCAGCCTATGGCTTCAACGTCGAATCAGGAACACTTAGAATTAGTATGTTCAAATTTCCGAAGGAATTAAAAAGGAGGAAACTATGGATTCAACGTTTAAACCGGGGCCGGACAGTAACGGAGGATTTTGTGTCATCAGTTCATTCCAAATTTGTTTGAAACACTTCGAGGACAGTCAGTTCTTAATAAGTCCAAAACTCGTAAAAGAAGTTGGTTATAGGAATATTAGGCTGCGATTAAAACCTGATGCTGTGCCGACATTGTTCGAAATAAGATAAGACAGACATTCCGCAATGGCAATCTCCAAAAAGAAAAACAAACATAAGGTCGGTAATTCTTTTAATTATTTTTCGTAATATTTTATCCTTTTCTAGATCTACATTCTGGAAAAAGTAGAAATTGGTGCCGTTTTCTCCCTTTTTTTCCCCAAATGTTTTCAACATTTAACCCTTTACCAAAAGACAAAATTTTAGAATGGTCCAAATTAAAAGCACTTGCAAACAAAGTAAACCTAACTGAAATATTGAAATTTGTTTCCACCAGGATAGAATACATTGTAGGATAAGAAGAAAATGTTGGTTACCAGCATTCTTTCCTTTTCCCACAATGTTTTAAAAAGGCTTCCATCTCAGGGTTGTAAAAACCAGGGATTGTTTGGTAAAGGGTTAATTTGCACATGACAAAAAATGGTAATCAAAAAGTTGAAATGAAATTTGATTTGGAAAGGATGGAAAACATTATGGGAAAAGGAGAAAATCTTAGCATTTTCTCTTTTCCTCACAATGTTTTCAAAGGCAACAACATAACATATTCATCCAAATTCATAACATAGATTTTGGAAGTACCAAAGTCTGGATTGTTCAAATGATGTTAACTTTCAAGTGTTTCAGCTTTTTCTTCCTTTTCCACAATGTTTTCAAAAGGCTTCTGTCTCAGGGTTGTAAAAAACAAAGGGTCAAGTGACCATTCACCAAACACAAAAATTTTAGACTGGTTCAAATTGAAAGCATTTGCAGACAACAAAAGAATTGTGAACCAAAAATATTTGCAGCTGATTGGAGTAAAAAACAGTATGGTCAAAATATATTAGGATTTGCCCTTACACAGTAAACATCTTTTTCTTCCCACACTGTTTTTCAAACACTCTTTCTTTGGGTATTGGAAACTAGACCTAGGGTTTGCATGGTAAAGGGTGAAGTCAGTATCTGGCTACCCCTAGTCATGGTCATAAATGTTAATCCATCACCGGCCAGTTGAAACAATACAGGAAATGGTTACATAACATTTGCATATCTCACCCCTTTACTCTGTAATGTTTGTTTGTGACAGTAAACCCATGTTACAGCTTTTATCTCGTACACTTCTTCTCTTAGACATTTCACTCTTAAAAATGATTTGACAACTTACTATCATTTTGAACAAATTTTGAATTGTATCTTTACATTTCTGATTTGTGGATATTTCCCTGTTCCTCTCCATACTCTGTCTTCTAGACAGGCTACTGAGAGAAATCTTTTGTTTTTACGACCCTTGTAAAGATAGAAAAAACTTTCGAAAACATTATAGGTAAAAGAGAAATGTTGCTGACCAGCATTTTCTCCTTTTTCTACAAAATTTTTTTTACCCATCAAAAACAAGTCCAAACATGCAAGTTAAATTTAATTTGTTGACTCTAATTGCTTTCAATTCGGTTGAGTCAATAAATTTGATGTTTGGTAACAATTTAACCCTTTCCCAAACGGCAAATTTTGGACCAGACCAAATTCAAAGCAAAATTCAAATTCGGATACTGCTCCCTGTGAACTTAACCAGAACTTGTGCCC
Source organism: Tridacna crocea (assembly GCA_943736015.1). Taxonomy (NCBI): domain Eukaryota; kingdom Metazoa; phylum Mollusca; class Bivalvia; order Cardiida; family Cardiidae; genus Tridacna; species Tridacna crocea. The sequence goes on from OX031059.1 coordinate 32,750,624, forward strand.
AATGTGTGGGATTTATATTTAACTCTTTACCAATCAATCCATAATTTTTACGACCCCGAAGACAGCAGACTTTTAAAAACATTGTAAGAAAGTAACCAGCTACCTAGTAGAAAGTAACCTAGTAACCAGCATATTCTCCTGTTAACACAGTGTTTTACTCTGCTGGAAAAAAAATTCAATTTTTAAAATGTATAACTTTATTTTGTCGTCTGCAAGCTATTTCAGTTTGGACCTGTTTAATATTTTGTCGTATGGTAAAGAGTTAAAAGTAGAAAATATTGTGGATAAAGGATACATTGATACAAACGTGGTTACCCAGAATATAAAATAATTTTGATGATCATCTTAATGATCTCGGAACATATTATTTTCTCAAATTTCACGCTTGTTAACAGCATTTCAAACTACTAGTATTCTTATTCTCACGAAAATCGCGATTTATTGTGTAACCCTTCACCCATGAGAGAACAAATTTTGTACCTGTCAATGTTTACAGAATTCTTTACAAGGTACAAATATAGAATCCATCAACAAATAGTTAGAACTAACATCTCACGATTATCAATCGTAAAAGTCAAGAAATCGGTTATTTGACATGAAACTAAAGTGTCGGAGAAATGTCTTTAAAAGTGTCGGGGAACTGTGTAGTCGTGGAACTGTCTTGAAACCGTCTTTTTTTTTTATTATTATTATTAATGCCACCCGTAAATCTACTGAAAATACTTCAAGTGAAACAAAGCTTATGCCGTACACTTAATTTTATCATGTATCGAATAATATTTCTGTAAGCGACGTTCGCCCCGTAGCCTAATACATGTAGACGTGATACTCATCACGCTCTTCAAAAGTCCGGCATAACATCGTTATTTTCGCCATTGGTGGGCGAATTTTTACTTTTATCCTCATCATCAGAAACTATTAAGTTTCATTAAAAAGTTGGTGGTACATGTACGGCCTTACCGGCCTAGAATCGTGTATTCCTTCGTCTTAAATATCGCTCATTTCACTATCTGAAACAAGGTCCATATTGAAACAAACGCTCCTATGACGTCACGGATCAAGGTGCGCTACAATAAGTAAGGGAGGTAAGCGATGCAAGAAAAACTAATAAGCAAAAATATAAATTGAAAAAAAGTACTTTTACTAATTTTTTTTTCAAATTACAATATTACCAGGTTGCCATTTGATAGATGTAGATTTCAAAATTAATCATATCAGAAACTTGTTGATTTGCCCTTTAAGAGAGCAGGGATTCGTGGGAAATTATTATCTTGGTTTTCCAGTTACCTTTCTGTTCGTTATCAAAGGGTTATTTTGCCTGGCGGTGTCTCAGCTTTAAGTCTTGTGCAAGCCGGAGTCCCCCAAGGTTCTATACTCGGACCTCTCTTATTTTTAGTTTACATCAATGATATAGTAGATGATATTCAGGCTAATATTAACCTGTTTGCAGACGATACCAGCTTATCAATGATTGTAGACAATCCGGACGAAGTAGGAAGAGTTTTACAATCAGATATCGACAAAATTAATCAGTGGGCTCAGAAGTGGTTGGTCAAGTTTAATCCATCAAAGTCTGAATCTTTAGTAATTTCTCGTAAACGTTCCAAGCCAAATCACCCAGATCTGTTTATGTCAAATATAGAAATACCCTCTGTTACCAGTCATAAACACTTGGGATTCTTTCTCTCCAATGACGGTTCTTGGGACATTCAGGTTAGTAAATCTATTGAAAAGGCCTTGAAAAGGAATGGGATCATGCGGCATCTTAAAACGCGTCTCGATCGTCTTTCTCTTCAAACTATCTACTTTTCATTTATCAGGCCTATTCTGGAATATGGTGATGTTGTATGGGACAACTTTTCTCAGGGTCTGAAAGATCAAATGGATAAAGTTCAAAATGAAGCGGCTCGCATAGTAACAGGCTGTACCAAACTAACTGCTATCCGTGATTTATACCAAGAAACTGGATGGGAAACTTTAAGCCAAAGGAGGCGAAAACACAAACTGATTCTCTTTTATAAAATGTTCAACGGACTGTCTCCTAACTATCTTAATGCTCTTGTTCCTCAGACAGTTGGAGAGTCGTCATCTTACAATCTTCGAAGACCAAATAACTTGCGAACCATTGCTTGCAGAACCTCTTTGTACAAAAATTCATTCTTGCCATCAGTGATAAATGATTGGAATTGTTTATCAGATGAAACAAAAAATGCCGGAACGTTGTTTTCTTTTAAATATCGCTTAAACATTGATAAACCGAGGCCAAATAAGCTTTATTTCTTTGGAGATAGAAAAACTCAGATCATACATGCTAGGTTACGTAATAAGTGTAGTTGTCTTAATGAGCATTTGTATTTGAAAAATATAGTCCAGTCACCCCTTTGTAGATGCGGTTCTGTTGAATCAACACATCATTACTTTTTTGAATGCCCATTCTACAGAGAATTAAGAATCAGTCTAAATGATGACATAAGTTCAGTTACGAGAGTTACTCTTCAAGTCATCTTATACGGTGATGAAGATCTTGATCAACCTGATAACGAAAAAATATTCGCAGCAGTTCATTCTTATATTAGTCAAAGCAGAAGATTTACTTAGAATAATTATGGCTTTTTCATTCTTTGGATGTGTAAATCCTGCTTCCAAAACTTATTTTAAATGCTTATGTTTAAATAAGTAACTGCATGTTCTGGATAGCATCCAATATCTATTGATATGTGATGGTCATGGAGGAGGTCAAGTGTTTGCGAAAATTTCCTCCCCGTTCCCACAGTGAAACACTCCACACCAATTCAGCTTATAATTCAGCTTATTTTTTAGCATATTTTCCTGTTCTGTTTTTCTTTCCCACGGTTTTCTTTCAATAGCAATCAAAATACCATTATGATTTTTTTATTACGTTATCAACCTGTAACTGTGTACCTGAAATTTTGGAGAAGAACAATATAAGCTTAGCTTTCGTTCTGATCCATTTCGTCAGTTATTGTTTGTTAATTTGTTGATTTGTCTTTAGATCTTTGTATTTATGCATTTTAAGGCGAAAAGTGGAAGTTGGTGCGTCCTAATTTCTACTTTTCTAGACAAACGTGAGGTCAAAAAGTGGAAAGTTTTATGACAATTGTCAGGTCAAAAACTTCAACTTTTCGACTTTTCGAGGTAACTTTTTTGCTAGAAAAGTGGAAGTTAGAGAGCCTAATTTCCACTTTTCGAGTTCCTCGTAGGTCGAAAAGTGGATGGCGGAAACAGGATTCCGTACCAAAGTCCTTTCTTTTTATGTCTGCTTGCTTTTATACCTGCTTTTCAGTAGACAAATACATGTGTAGCACTGTCAAGTAAAACTTGAATTATAATATCAAACATATATCTTTTGACTTTGCTGATAGTGCTACTCACATAATTATATTGTTTCGCGTGTTGCCATAGATTGGTAAAAACCAAGATATAGGATTTCCAATAAAGTAATCGTATCAACTGGGAAAAGTAAGATGTTGCAAGATATTATCACTATAATTAAGTGTTTTGGTTTTCCAACTTTGCTGATGTATTGGTTTTTCCGTTTTTTTTCCTGTTAAATTCCTATCCCTTTACCAAACAAGAAACCTTTAGACTTGTTCAAAATGGAAATAATTTGTAATTGATATTGAATTTGCTTTAGCAATTGAGATTTTCGTTGAAAAAGTAGAAAGTGCTAGAAGTGTGAGGTTAAAGGAAAAGATCCTGGATAAAAGTGGGGGTTTTTTTTACATTTTTTTTTTTTATGTATATAGATGATTGTTTGGTTAAGGGTTACCGTGCGCGTCATCATGAATCAACAGGGCCAATCCCCGGTAGCTCAATCGTAGCGGGCAAGACTTGAGAACAGGGCGCGTATTCACCAACCATTCTCAAGAACGTTCTTTGTCTTGTTCTCCAGAATTTTCTACATTTGTAAATAACACAATTTCTGATTGGCTAAACTTTTCGATTTAGGCAACCAGAAGTTGTGTTACTTACACATTTGGAAAACCTTGGAGAATAACACCAAGAATATTCTAAAGAATGGTTGGTGAATACGCGCCCAGGGGTCTTTGGTTCGATCCCTGGCTACGCATACTTCTTTCCAAGGACTGGTGATAGTCATTGCGACAGGATTCCTTCCTCCTACAACAGTGACAATTTATTCGACGATGGTTATGCGGGAAATCAGCCAGTGGCTTGGAAAGAAAATTGTGTTGGGAGACTGCAGGAAAGCATGGATAGGTGCATTGGCCGCCGCGATAAATTGAAATAATGTTGAAAATGGTGTTAAAGGCTACAGAATCAATCAGTCATTCAATCTGCAGACCTGTATAGTTATATACATGTATTTATTTTGACAAGACTTCGAAATAATGGGGGATTTAAGCAACACAAAAGACTTTAACTTAACCCTTTCCCAAACAAGCCCTGGTTTTTAGGTGTCTGCACTACAAGTCTTTTAAAAAACACTGTGGGAAAAGGAGAAATTGCTCGTAACGAGCAATAGCTCCTTTTCCAACATTGTTTTCTACCCTTTAGGAGAACTTTCTACCATTTTCATCGAATGTAAAATTGTTGTCTGCAAACTCTTTCAGTTTGGAAGAGTCTGATATTGTCGTTTGGGAAAGGGTTAAGCCATGCTCCAAAGAAATTGGGGTTTCGAGCGTATTCAAAATGTAATATAGTCCAGGTCAGCCTGCGCAGTCCACACAGGCTGATCTGTGTCGAAACGTTTTGCTTTTGGTAAACTGTATGCGTGTTCAAGGAACATTCTACCTTACAAATCAGTTCGGGGAGAGACAACATGGATTTAAGGGACCCTTGATTATGAGATGTCTTGCTTGGTTATGATGCGTCTTGAAGATTCATTAACCCCCCTCCCCCCCACACATTCTACCATACACCCCCCCCCCCCCACACACACACAAGTTGACACCTTACACATGAACACACCTACACGCACACACAAACGTTTTTGTTTGCATCTGTTGTCTTTTTCTAGATTTAGAAAGTAGCCCAATTCTTAAGAACATTTTTTGTCTTACTCTTCAAGATTTTCAAACTGTGAAAGTAACAGAACTTCTGATTGGCTAAACCGAATGGTTTAGCCAATCAGAAGTTCTGTTACTTTCATATTGACAAAATTCTAAAGAATAAGACTAAGAATGTTCTGAAGAATGGTTGGTGAATACAGACCCTGATTTAGCGAAAGTAACAGAACTTCTGATTGGCTATACCATTCGGTTTAGCCCATCAGAAGTTCTGTTACTTTCACATTGACAAAATTCTGAAAAATAAGGCTGAGAATGTCCTGAAGAATGGTTGGTGAATACGGACCCTGATTTAGCCAATCAGAGATTGCATTACTCTTTAATGCAGAAAAACTTGTTGAGAACTGGTCTAAGAAAGTTACGAAGAACTGTTGATAAATACAGTCCTTGATCCTCACCAAGTCTGCTACAGTGGTTTCATTTGTCACACTTTTTTTATTGTAACCGGACAGGAAGTCGTGTTCTGTTCTGTTCTATTTTAATTAAACATATAAAGAAGTCTTACCCTTCTATAAACGGCATGGTTTAGACTCTCCAAACCATAGAGCATCTACTGTTTCCGACATTCACCGCATTAATATATTTTACGAACAAAAGATATTCTTTAACAAAGTAGAAAACATCGTTTGAAAAATAGACAAAGTGACCAACCGACAAACCAACCAACCAAACAAATAAACAAACACGCAGTCCCCCATTTAGTCCAGTCAAAATAATGAAAAAAAGGGCTTAACCCAAAACTAATGGCAACACAAGCCATTCTTTGATTTTTATGAGGGGTTACCCTCCCTAAACAATATATAAAAAGTAGGACGAAATCGGAAGATATGAAATTCGATTTTTTCGCGCGTTTTGTTTCCAGCCGCAACTTTGTGTACAAATAGTAGCTTATGCGTAAATTTCACATTATTCGAACTGTTTTGAGCTTTCTATATTGCATGTAACATTTTCTGATAACTCTGATGTTGAATTATCTAGTCATTTGAAATATCATTCTTTCTTCTTTCTGTTTTTTTACTTAAAATAATGATAGAGGCAGTATCAACTTACCCCACCCACTACTTTTTGTATTAGATTTTCAATGTCAATGTTTTGGGGGGAAGTGAACTGCTATGTGCATGATCATTCCCTTTATGATAATAATTGCTTATTAAAAGCCTACACACATTCTTTCGATGGCTGCCATTCGATAAAGTCTGGCACAATGTCTTGTGATGGAATCGTGAATGCCGAATCTGGGTCTTATCATAGATTTTGTGAAACAACAAAGTCGTTTACGACTAAACTTGAATGTTTGGTTGAATGACTTTTTATGCAACAATCAGCTTAGTTTCGGTCATACCACTGTGACATTTCACATATTGGTGTATTTCTTTTGTTTCACCAGTAATAGGCTTGGGAGCTGAAGTGTCCTGCCAAACAACACTCTCACTAAAAACATAGGAATAAACTTGAATCATTGTGTTTTAAGTTTAGAAAATTGTGTTAGGATGTTTTTGACAAGATGCATGTAATAATTCAACCTATGATAATTAAAAAAATTACAACATCTTTTTGGTCTTATACTTACCCTATTGCTTTTTCTGTAAATAAGCAAACCTTGAACCACCATTTTAATAAAAAGTAATCATACCGCTATCAACTGCAGGGGCATATTAAGTCAATTAAAGGTTAAACACAAGTACTCCCATAGATGTATTCAAGCAAAATTGTCATATGAACCAATTATTGCAAGTCTTACAACTTAGATTTGTAACCCACACATACCAACTTAAAGGTTTCGTTATTCAACCATTTAGTGTTCTTTTTGTTATCTTATTTTGAATTCCAGCAACAATTTTTCATCCAATTCCTTGCCATTTTAGGTTACGAAAAAGACACAAGACTGGTTTTATGATTGGTGTCTGTCAAACTTGATAAGGGACTCACTTTCCAAGTTAAGCAAATGATATTTGCATGCATGTGTTCAAAAGCCACAAGCAAGGGTTGCCCAAAATGTACTCTTGATAAAAAATGCCAGCAGGTCTTTTATGATAACTGAATGACATGGGGCATTTTTTGAAAATAATTAAGGTTCTACGCATCTTTTGAATTTAGGTGTGCACTATGGTAAAATGTTCCCTATGCAACCAGTACACAAATGCCTCGGACGTATCTTATATATAGACAAGACTAATTGATAAGTTACAAACCATGCAATGAATGCTAAAGTGCATCTGCATAAAAGCTGACGTTATGAAAGCAGAGTGTCTACAGAAGTAGGACAATATCTGCAACAGTGTTACCAAGTAGAAACTTAAAGCTCTAATAATTTCCGAGACATCATGCAACAAGCCAAATCTAGTTCTTTGATGATGAACTAGGATAGATATCAGTGAATTATGGACTCGGACAGGTTACAGTTTGATCCAGTATTATTTCCTCGCGTGTTTACAAATAAAATAATTGTTGGATAATATTCAACCAAGTTTGGAAACAAGCATTTTAGACTGCTAGGTGGTACTGGGATGGGTGAACTTCTGACAATCGAATGACGTCCGCGTGGTGAATATGTTGATGTCCGTTCGTGAACCAGGAGGTAACTGCACTGAGACCATCTAGGTTACTTCAGTCTATCAGTAGTTTTATAACGACTACTAATGATAAAATTGCCAGCAAAGAAGGACAAGGTAAAAAGAATGTTTCTTCTGATTATAATTTATACAAAATCCTGACAATAGAGAATTTTGTAATCTTAACTTTCATTAGTTACAGGTGAGCCGGGCGGTTCCAGTCAGACAAGACTTCTACTGCCAGCTGCCTGCACAGAAATCGCCCGATACCCTGACAATAAGTAAAAGGCAGTACCTATTTGAAAAGATTCCCGGATGACATGAGTTTTGTTGTTGTTGTTGCCGTTAACTGTTAAGTTGTACCTTAACCTCCAACAAACTCTGTGTACTAACAAAATTTTTCAGCTGTTCTTGTTCATTTGCAACTGCCGCTGGGCTGGTGCAATCCCATTCTGCCCCGATTCCGGATATAGGCGCACTGTCCGTTGGCAGTTCCTAATTTGTGACCGTGCCATTAGAAACAGCCCATGAACTATGTACACTCTCTATTTGGAAATAGGAAAATGCTATGTACATGTATATTGGATTCTGATGGATTATATACATGTATACGAGTAAGGTCAGTGCAAGTTCAGATCCTCGGCCCTCTGTCCTGTGACCAGTTTTTTTTTTTTTTATCATACAATGCTAAAATATAAAAAGATTTATATTATTTTGATGATAATTATACCCCCCAAAACTCTGTTTGGGGGGTATATTGGAGTCAGCTTGTCGGTCGGTCCGTCCGTCCGTCCGTCCGTCCGTCCGTCGGTCGGTCGGTCTGTAGCTTTCTGTCCGCTCTATTTCTCATAAACTACTGGACGAATTTTATTCAAACTTCATAGGTAAACTCAGTATCAAGCACAGATGTGCATATAAAATGTTGGTTATGGTTCATTGATTTTTCACTGAGTTATGGCCCTTTCGTGAAATTTTTTGTCCGCTCTTTTTCTCATCAACTATTGGACAGATTTGGTTCAAACTACACAAATAGACTCAGTATAAAGCAGAAATGTGCATATCCTATTTTACTTATGGTTTATTTAGGTTTCATGGAGTTATGGCCCTTTGATGATTCTGGACAAATTTCTTTTTCATACTTGAATTTTGTCCGGAGCATATCTCCAAAACTATACTAGCTAGGCTTATGAAATTTCATATGTAGATAGATCTCATCGAGTGGGAGTGCAGTGCACAAGAATCATAACTCTTGCTAGCTTAAGTTTTGAGTTATTGCCCTTTGTTGGTTTTTTATACTTGAATTTTGTCCGGAGCGTATCTCCAAAACTGTACTAGCTAGCATTATGAAATTTCAGAGGTGGATAGATCTCACCAAGGGGGAGTGCAGTGCACAGGAATTATAACTCCTGCTTCCTTAATTTTTGAGTTATTGCCCTTTGTCGTTTTTAATACTTGAATTTGGTCCGGAGCGTATCTCCAAAACTATACTAGCTAGGATTATGAAATTTCATGGCTGGATAGATCTTACCAAGGAGAGTGCAGTGAACAGGAATCATAACTCCTGCTTGCTCAATTTTTGAGTTATTGCCCTTTGTCGTTTTTAATACTTGAATTTGGTCCGGTGAATATCTCCAAACTTATACTAGCTAGGGTTATGAAATTTCATGGGTGGATAGTTCTCATCAAGGGGGAGTGCAGTGCTTAGGAATCATAACTTTTGCTCCCTTAATTTTTGAGTTATTGCCCTTTGTCGTTTTTCATACTTGAATTTTGTCTGGAGCGTATCCCCAAATTATACTAGCTAGGGTTATGAAATTTCATGGATGGATAAACTTCATCAAGGGGGAGTGCAGTGCACAGGAATCATAACTCTTGCTTGCTTAATTTTTGAGTTATTGCCCTTTGTCGTTTTTCATACTTGAATTTGGTCCGGTGAATATCTCCAAACCTATACTAGCTAGGGTTATGAAATTTCATGGGTGGATAGATCTCATCAAGGGGGAGTGCAGTGCTTAGGAATCATAACTTTTGCTCCCTTTATTTTTGAGTTATTGCCCTTTGTTGTTTTTCATACTTGAATTTGTCCGGAGCGTATCCCCAAAACTATACTAGCTCGGGTTATGAAATTTCATGGATGGATAGATCTCATCAAGGGGGAGTGCAGTGCACAGGAAGCATAACTCTTGATCGCTTAATTTTTGAGTTATTGCCCTTTGTCGTTTTTCATACTTGAATTTGGTCCGGTGCATGCCCCAGCTTAACAACTTGGGGTAAGACGGGCGTATCTTGCGACAATTTGCCGCTCATGTTCAACTCTTACTTTTGTACTCAACAATTCTGCATTCTGTGACAAAGACCTGTTTGGTGGCAAGGAGCTGGTGGGGGGTATGATCACGTTAAGTGATAGCTCTAGTTTTATATGCAACATAAATGGAAATATCCCCAGTTTATCTCTGTGGAACTCTGTACTTAATATCTGTAAAGGGTAAGACAGTACCTGCTAACGTATCCATTTGTAGGAATACTAAAAGAGGTGTTTTGCGGTATTGTCTTACACAGATACATAGCCTATGATTTATTGTTAATCTAGTTTTCATGCTAAGTTGCAAATGCAAGTTGGAATGTCACATGATCATTAGCCTGCAACAATTACGTGGAAGTCAAATGGGTATTATTCGGACCGCAAAACTACCTTCTCGCTTCTTCAACACCAAATTTATACCACTTAACGTAGTGGACCCTTAACAGAAAACAGCTATTCCACTACATTATTATCCTACAAAATTTGCTAATATTAAAAATGAGTATTATTGTACTACTTCCACCGAGCCACTTTTTCATTTTTGTCTTTCCTTGAATTATCATTTATAAATCTAAAACCACTCTATTCTCATTACTAAGATATATGTTAATTACCTCCCTTTTCTGGAGACCAACAAAAGTATCAACAGATAATATGAAGATAGACATCAAAGGAATTTCTGGTCAGTTAAAAATGTGCAAAAGTATTATATCTATATAAATCTGTCTTTGTCACCGGTCAAGTAATTTTATGCCATGCTGCACTAGAAGTAGTACGGATCCTCTACATGTACCTTAACAAAGTGTTACCGACAAGTTTCTGTACATTTAAAGAGAACAATTTGGTCTGAAGTACTTATCAGTATTTCAACAAACAAAAATTTATTTGCAATAAAAATGTAAGTTACCTATTTCAACTATCCAACCTTAGTTTACTGTATATGTACAGTGGTCCTTCCCTTTGTATTGGTGGGTGGGGTAAACCAACTCCGGTGTAGAACTAAATTGACAGAAGGGATGCTGCCTTATATGTAAATCATGGCGGACAGGTTGTAACAAGTTGCTAGTGGGTTTTACTGTTACTTTCAAGAGAAAAATCAAGTAGGAATGACAGTAAAACTTGCGAGATGAGCTGTAATAAAGTTTAAAATGGCCAAATTCATACGAATTCAAAAAAGCTTAAAAAATCAAATTTCATATCCTCCGATTTCGTCCTACTTTACACATGTTAAAAAGGTGTCCCTAAGGATGTTGAAAACGAAAAAATTGTTTGTGTTGCAATTAGTTTTGGGTCTTCTCACACAATTTGACTGGACTAATTCTCCCCCCCCCCCCCCCCACTCAAAACAACGCCCACACATGAAGAAGAATAATGCGGAAAACGGCATCTTCTCCCCCTCCCCTGGAAAAAAAGAAATTGCGTACATGTATATCAAGATGAAATTTCGCAATGGGTTTGTCTGGCATACCGAATTTGTCATGTCAGTTATGAAATGGCAGTAGCAGTGTTTTCAGATTACTTGTACTTTTAACTCTTTACTGAACAACATAATTTTAAGTCTAGTTCAAATCGAAAACATTTGCAGACAACAAAATTAATGTGACTCAACAATTGAAATTTGCCTTGGTAAGGGAAGAAAACATTGTTGAAAAGGAGAAAATGCTGGTTACCAGCATTTTCTCCTTTTCCCACAATGTTTTCGGAAGGCTTCTTTAACAGAGCCGTGAAAACCAGGGATTGTTTGGGAAAGGGTTAATTGCTCGGAGAGAGGAAGTCAGCCCTTGCGCACACAAGCTTTGTTACTTTAGATAAGATAATAGCTTTATTATGCACACAATCAATACATAGTGAAACATTCATGTCGTTGAAAATTGTGGTCCAAAAGGAGTGTAACAAAAGACTGAGTGAGAGTGCAATACTTACTGTAACATGAACTGGTTTCTGTTTAAAAATGCGTGTTTACAAAAAAAAGGGCAAGGTTTCTCAAATGTTTCTTTTGGTCTGAATTAATTGATTTTGTAAATTTGATTACAATTGGTTTAATTCTGTAGTGTTTATCTATGAACTTCTGTCTTAAATCATGAAAAAAGGAAAAAATATGATAAAATGATAAAATGATATTCATCTTCGATGTCATCCTAATCGCACAATATACACTTTCGTCTGATTTTTTTTTATATTTGTTTATGCCAACCGCTTTCGATCATAAGATTATGTGATGATAGTCTTAATTTAGCTATTATATTTCGTAATGACCTTTTCCCAATCACATCAAGGTACTTCGCTCGAAGGAAATCTGTTTTAATCGATGAATAGAGCGGTAGTGAGGTGTATTCTTGAATACCTTCATGCCATTGAGTAATGTAGATATCTTTTAGTCTGTTCGAGAAAATTGGAATAAATTTATCTAGTATCACTGTCTCTGGATATATCCATACGTCAGCGAACCCTGATGATTCTAAAAGATTTTTTACTTCGTTTGCCCAATTATTAATTGGAGAATTTTTGTTTATTTCGTGGATCTGGTCATTAATTATCGTCCATGATAAACAGTTAGACGATTTCTGATTGAATAATTTTAGCCAATATTTGATCATTCGAGTTTGTTTGTTAATAATTAGGGGGAGCCTGCCTACTTCTGCATATAGCGCAAGAGAATTTGTTGACATTTTTACATTAAGTAACCATTTACAAAATTTTCTGTGAATACGTTCAATATTTTCGGCCCTGGTAAAACCCCATACTTCACAGTTATATCCCAAAATGGATCTAACAAAGGCGTCAATAAGACTAAACATGACTTGAACAGGTACTTCGATATTTTTGGTTATACTAAATAAAGAACAAATGGCCCTTAACGCTTTTCCAACCAGAGCGTTCGTGGCATGTACAAATGAGCCACCACTAGAAAACACTAAGCCAAGATAAAAGTACTGACAACCTCTATATCTTGACCATTGATGTACCACCTATAGGTTTCGCGTAATCGTCCACCTTTTCGGAATATAACTATTTTTTTTCTTATCCGTGTTAATTGTTAAATTCCATTTCAAACAGTATTCTTTTAATCGATCTAATGAATCCTGTAAACCCGTCTCGTTATCGGATAAAATAACCGCGTCATCTGCAAAGAGCAACAAGTATATCGATAATTGGTTAATATCAATACCACAATGAAAGTTATTCTGTAAGTGTTGCTCTATATTATTTAGAAAGAGAGAAAACATGATAGGCGAGGTCACCTCCCCTTGCAATAATCCCAATTACTTTGGCATAAATTAGAAATATTGCCCATGTGTTTAACACATAGTTTAACATCTGAATACATAGATCTGAACACGCTGAGAAGCTTACCATCTATATCACTCTTTATCAGTTTGAACCATAGCGCATTTCTATCAATCAAGTCATACGCTTTGCGAAAATCGATAAAGCAGGCGAACAGTTTCTTCCTATTGTTGAATTGTCTTCTCAATAATAGAATTTAAAATAAAACCCGCGTCGACAGTGCCGAAGCCCGATCGAAATCCCAACTGAGCACTATTCTTTTCCGCCCAATCTTTCAGCCTATTGTTAAGTATAGCCGTAAATAGCTTTGCGAAACAGCTTATCAATGCTATGTCTCGATAGTTCGAAGGATCGGACGGATCGCCTTTTTAGCTCATCTGAGCACGTAGTGCTCGGGGGGAGCTATTGTGATCGGTAGTTGTCCGTCCGTCCGTCCGTCCATCTGTCTGTCCATCCATCCGTCCGTCCGTTAAAAATTTCTTGTGTGCGCAACTCCTTCTACAGTTTCCATTGGAATTATTTGAAACTTGCCACAACGAATCTCCATGATGTCTAGTTGTGCACCTTGGTCTTAGAATTTGGATCGCTGTTTGCGTTCTAGATTATCTACCCCTGATTTCTGAAATAACCAATATTTCACTTTGTTTCACATTTTTGTTCAGGCTATATTAACTTCCATACTATTAAAGGTATCAACTTGAAACTACATACACTGATAGAACACATTATGGACCGTAGACAGCAATTTTGGAAGGGGAGGGGGGCAAAATTTTTAGAATCGACTTGTCGTCCCGATTTGACATATATTGCGTTTTGTTATGCAGTGAAAAATGATCCACCTACTAATACTAGGGACCGAAATAGATGGAAATTTGCTCAACAATGTGGTGAATTATGAGATTTGGAGAAAAAATAAAGCAGAAAATAACACTGAATTAAATGTGACCTCAGAAATTGTTTGGTGTCTATCAGATAACAAAAGTAGATGAAAAATTCCATGGCTAGCCGCCATTTGTTTAGAATTATTTTAATATGTTTGAAATTTTCTATCAGCGTATCGTCAGTAAGCTACTCTGAAATATTATTTCATCCTCTTTATATACCACGATTTTCTTGCAATATTCGGCTAAACGCTGACACAGTCATTTTAATGGTGATCAAATTATTTGGGGGGCTGCCCCCCCCCCCTCACTTGTACCTACGGCTCTGACATGAACCATAACTCTGCCATCGTTATTTTTTGAGTTACTGCCCTTTGTTAATTTTCGGTTTGAATTTTTGTCCAGGCCATAACTTTTAAACTATAAAAGCTATTAACTTGGAACTTCATACACTGATAGAACCGATTATGGAGAAGTGTATTGCACATGAACCATAATTTTGCCACCTTTATTTTTTTGAGTTATTACCATTTGTTAATTTTCAGTTTGAATTTTTGTCCAGGCCATAACTTCCAAACTATAAAAGCTATTAACTTGGAACTTCATACACTGATAGAACACATTATGGAAAATTGCATAGCACATGAATCATAACTCTGGCACCTTTATTTTTTTGAGTTATTACCATTTGTTAATTTTCAGTTTGAATTTTTGTCCAGGCCATAACTTCCAAACTATAATTGTTAATTTTCGGTTTGAATTTTTGTCCAGGCCATAACTTCTAAACTATAAAAGCTATTAACTTGGTACTTCATACACAGATAGAACCCGTTATGGAGAAGTTCACTGCATATGAATCACAACTCTGCCACCTATATTATATTGCCATTTGTTAATTTTCAGTTTGAATTTTTGTAAAGACCATAACTTCCTAACTTCAAAATCCATCATCTTGAAACTTCAAAGACAAATAGAACACATTATAAAGAAGTGCACTGCGCAAGAACCATAACTCTGCCATCCTTCCTTTTGAGTTATTGTCCTTTTCACTTTGAATTTTCGTTTGGGCCATAATTTCTAAAATATAAAAGATATGATCTAGGACCTTCAAAGACTGATAGAACACTTTGTGGATAAGAGCAATTTACAAATTTGTAACTTTGCCTCCTTTTTTTTTTTTAGTTATTGCCCTTTAATATTTTTCACATATCATGGAGAATAACTACTCTTCATTCATGGCCCATCCGTCACTGCAACTCATTTCACTGACAAGCCCCTTCAGGCGTATATTCGCCGCTCTGCAAAGCTCTTGTCTTATCTCACACGTGTGTGAGACAAGAAAATTCGTAATGGTTGTATTACATTGAAAAAAGGGGAGTTATGTGATAAAACATTATGAAATCTTACAAACTTGTGTTTGTTTAATTATTTGTCAGATATAACGCTTTATCTGCCGTTCTTTGTCAGAACCTGTTAAAGCATAAATCCTTTCTTTGCATCCGTGAATAGTCCTCAATTTCAACAACAAGTAGGAAGAGGCTTTAAAAACATTGTCGAAAAAAAGGAGAAATTAGTGGTAGTAAGCATTTTCTTCTTATCCCACAACGATTTTAGACGCCTTCCTCCTCAAGGTCATTTTTCTTCAATGTTGTAAATGGTCTCGTTCCAAACTATTTTTATGCTCTTTTGTACCGAGCGCTTTTAGCAGTAATTAGACGTACAATTTTCTTCACTGAAAAGATTTTGCAAAAATCGTCCGCAGAACTCGCTTATCTGCAGATAAAAACACGTTGAACTCTGTTACAAGGTATGAGAGAAATATACCCTCTCTCATCCTTTAACTCTTTACCAAACGACAAAATTTTAGCCTGGTCAAATCGATTTTTTTTTCAGACGACAAAGTAAAAACGTTTGAAAATTTGAAATTTGTTTTGTGAAAGGTAGAAAACATTGTGGGAAAAGGAGAAAATGCTGGTTAACAGCATATTTTCCTTTCACCACAATGTTTTATTAAGGCTTCTTTCTCAGGATCGTCAAAAGTAGGGATTGTGTGGCAATGTGTTAAACGTATGTTGGATGTAGATAAATCTATTTACTACAACCTTCTTTTTTTTCGTTTTTTTTTTTTTTGGGGGGGGGGGGACGTGTGGGGAAGACGGAAAGAAAATTGCAGTTTTATGCATACTCGTCTTGGATATACATGTATAACTCGATATGTAAAACAAGATATCTTTTCTGGGGAAAAAGAAACCTTTCTTTTTGGCTAGGGGGGCAACGGCGCTTGGCCTTGGTAACCACGTTTCAGACTTCTGCATGAAACCTGCAACCACTCTCAACATCATGTATAGTAGTAGTAGTAGTAGTAAATTGTTTATTATAGTGACATGTGTACATAGTAACATACAAAGAAAAATTGACAAAATTTATAACAAACATACACCCGGCCCCATGGGCCTATAAGTCACTGTCAGTTTTTGGAATGTTTACAATATTGATTCACATGCTGGATAACCGGTCAAATTTATGAAGCAAAATTATAGACTTATATATATACGTTAGCAATAGGTAGATTTTCTTCGCTTCTCAAATGCGTTAACAATAAATTTGGCAAGTGAGCGAACATGGTTCTTCATAAGATAAGCCAATTTGTCTAAGGGAGATAACTCTGTAAATTGATTCATGTTCAATATATCACCAAACGACTGAATTCTTAAAGCTATATTGTTGCTCAAAATTCAATTGTATTTTACCCCGCGAAACTGATATATTACGAAAGTATGTACAATATTAGAACTCTTCACTTAGTCACCAGTAATGGGAAGATTTATACGAGTGTAAAAATCTTCTAAATGTGTGATGGTCATCTCAACATCATTAATTTCCGACACTGCTTCGTGTATATTCGTCTGCAGTTATAGACAGCCTATGGGCATGCGCTAGAAGTTGCAACGATCGATATAAGTTGCTAAGGACGCTGGATTCCTCGTTACATTTTTCAACTGTTTAATGATTTACAGCAATCAATGTCAATAAAACAAGTTAAGAACTAACAAAATGGATAAACTAAAAAGAAACTAGCAACCTTATGTACGAAGTCATTCATTGTTTGCATGGACATGATTTCCGAGAGAGTGCAGACGATGACGGATATTTCGGTAACAGACAGGTTCAGTAAATTGGACTTCCATAGTAAATCTATGACTTGGTAACATAGTAATTATTCATGGTTGATACACTTTAACGTTTTTTTTAAATATCCGATACTTAAAATCGATTTGTTAAACTATTTGGTCTTTTTTTATTTCAACACATTTTAAGGCACATTTTTTTCTGTTGCTGCTCAATTGGTATGCTAAATACTAGTAGTACCCGGAATTAATAATTGTTGTCCACCACATCTCATTTTAGCTTTATTTTCCCCCAAAAGCTTGGTATACAGTGTGTAACCCTCACTCTTTTAAGAACTATTAAAAACTCAAGTTACATCAACTTTGGGAGATCCAGGATTAGGCTGCACTGTCTCTGTGTCTGCTAAGACACCAGATATTATGCGGAGGAGTTTGAGGTCTTACTTAAAGAAATTGCCTTAAGTACGTGGATCATCAATTGAATTCTTCTATACCTATTCTGATTAAAAAAAAGATAATTAATTTTAAAACCTTTATACCCTCTTGAATCAAATGATTTTAACCTGTGCCACACTTTCTGTGATTTCATAATCAGCAATTCAAGCTATTGTGAGAGATCTGCCTGTTAGAAAAATCTTGCTGTGGATATATAAATGCCAATTCATTTTTCTTAATTTGGTAATTTTAGATTTTACGTGTGTTAACATGTTTTGATTATACGATGCGACTGGTTTACTGAGGATTCAACAAAATGTCATGTAACATTAAGCTGTGAAAAGCAGATTAGTAGGAAAATTCTTTATCCTTCGTGTAATGGGGGGGGGGGGGTGAAAATAGATTATTGATAAAGAAATGCGTCCATACATATTCTCTTCAGCTTTGTAAGTATGAACAGGAACCATATGATTATTTACCAAATGAAGTTTGTGATATATTTATTAGCGCATTATAATCTGCTAGCGACGGTGTCTTGCACCAACCAGATTTGAAAAACAGTTGGAAAGAGGAAAGGGACAGAACATACATTTTATCTTATTATACAGGTTCAAATGTACAAAATGACAATTACAAGACATGCAACACAGTTTTTGTCAAGGTTTTTCCTCTATCTCTCACTTAATTTCTTCATTTGTGGCAATTTTTTTACCAGTATACTTTCACGTGAATTTCTGCTCTCAAGTTGATCATTTATAACTTTTAAGTTTTAACCTTGAAGGGCCACATAAATCCAACGGCTGTTTTCGCTATACAAATAGAACCTTGATATAAGCGATTTCAATGTTGACCTTGCTCAGAATGTCTCAGAAAAGCAGTAAGAATAGGTAAAAGATAAATTTGTGTGCTTTGTGCTATTTAATCTTTATCACCACCGGTGGCATGCAACAAAAGTAACGCTATGAATTCAAGGGTTTGTTTAGAAATATGGCAGTTTATTTCCGGAAGAAACTGTTAACTCTAATGTCCCTAAACTGGCCGAAAACATTTTATTTCTTGGTGTCTAAGGGAACAAGAATAGGACTGTGTAATTAGTATTCAGTTCATCAACTGCGGTTGAAAATCGAAAAAATGTTATGGTGATAAAAACAAAAAACAATCACTAATTTCAATTCACTCAACATGGAAGGAGCAATATAACAAAAATGTTATACCTCAAAACCAATAGAAATGACAAATTTAGAGAGTGAGAAATAATATTATTGAACAAAATCAGAGTCAAGTACTGGGTGTGGAAGACGTCACGTTAACACTACGTGAATTTTACCCTGTAACCTAAATATCCAATAATAGATTTGTCTAATTTACCGAACTTGTCCGTTACCGAAAGGTGCGTAAATCTTTCGACGACATGGGGGTTCCATTGGGGAATTTGTATATCATCCCTGATATATCGTAAATGCGTATCCATTATACACATCTCACAAAGCTTATTTTTTCCCAAATTGAAATCAGTCAAAATTGCTTTTTGTCTGTTTACTTTGCTTACATACAGCATACTTAATTTCATTTTCAGTCCAATAGGGAAAGGAGTAGATCTTGTTCTACGGGCGATATAGAAGTCAGAGTTGATAAGGATACATGTCGAAGTCAAAAGTGTCAACGAATGAGAGCTTTGTAGTGGAGAATAAGTTATAGGATCTACGTGATGCATTAGTTGGAGTAAGACTTCATCTGAATAGAGAAGAAATCACATCACTATACATTTACTACAAAATTAAACCCAATCTGAAAGCTTGAATTTCATTGCAGATTTAAAATGAGGGCAGCTTTATGCCTGCAAATAGGTTGCTGGTCAAATACCTGCCTTTTGGGTTTTTCAGGATTAATGATCGTCATTCAGATAGGATTCATTCCTCTGTATCGCGTGATCATTGTTTTGAAGATTATGACGTAAATGGTAAAAAAAGAAAAGCAAAATGGAGTCTGGCTGTGGCACTAGATCAATAACTGAAACAATGTTGAAAACTGTGTTTAATACCATTTAAACAATTTATTCACAAAACAGGGAACAAAATATTTATACTGATGTTTTAATTTTCACATGCATTCTTTTAATGAGTTTTTAACTTCTATAATCTGTGCAGTAAGGAACTTTGCGTTTAATCGATTCTTTATCAGATGACAAAATTCTAAAATTGTCCAAGAAAAAATAAAAAAAATATCACATCCCCCTGTACCAGAAAATCAAAAATGAAAATAGTTGCAGATAACACTTCAAGTAAAACTACAATGATGGCAATTGTCTTAGAAAGGATAGAAAACATAAATGGAAAAGAGCTCATTACCAGCATTGTTGCTTTTGTCCACATCATTTTCAAAAGATTTTTTCCTGGTGGTCTTTAAAACTCATGATTGTTTAATAAGAAGTTAATTGATTAGGTTGGTTACTTTTCAAGTTTGAATAAAAGGATTTAAAAATAAGCTTTATAGACATTTCTCCCCTTTTTTTGCCCATCTTATATCAAAAGCTTTCCACCCTTGCTTTATAGGGCTTGACAAAAATCAATCTTTGATGCTAATGCAAATAATGAGGCTCGGTAACAAGCATGGATTTGGACCAATTCTTGCCACAGACCAATTTGAAAACAAAAAAAATTACATTTCACTTGTAAGTTGAGAGAGTTTATATCTAAATCCATAAAATGTAACTTGAAGACATAAAATAAATAATTAATACCAAATTCTGATGCCCAACAATATGTTGTCAGATCAGATTCTACATAATTTCAAGTTCACAAAGAGTTACCCTTTTTGTCAAAAATCAATACAGTGAAAGAATTCCTTTTGAAACTCAGAAGCAGAGAGGCCTTCTTAGCATTAATTTTACAGGTTAACCATACAAGTAGAGTTGTTCTTTCAACATATTTGATGCAAAGGTAGCCAGAATAAGAAGTTGAATACCTACACAGAAAACCATTTTGTAACACAAGTACACGTATACATGTATCTGGTTTGGAACATTACTACCACATTAGGATTCACTAGGCCAATCTATTGTAGTAACGTCCATACCAAATGCTCATTTTAGTTTGCTGAAAAACATGCATATTTTTGGCAGAAGTTGTCCATGTTTATCCTAAATATCTATGGAACTGCTTTGTGTTGAAATCACAATATGAACTTGATATCTTTACAACTATGGCCATCCTCAAATTTGGCCTTTGTTCACTTGGCAGGTTCTTGTATGGTTTTCATGCTTTCATGGGCCATAAGAGATGAGCATGCAGATCCTCTATCCAATATCCGAACAAGTGAAACTGGATTTCTGCCTAATACACTTGGATAATAAACCACATGTATTTTCAAAAGCATTGTGGTAAAAGGACAAATTACACATAATGAACAACTCCTTTTGTCAAAATGCCTTTTCTTTTATTTATGAAATCAAGCTGCTGATTACTAATATTTAATAAAAAATGCTTTCAATGTTTTTTGCTGTAAATTTGTTTCATGGTTTTATAGACTGATTGCAGGAAATAAAAATCCAGTTTTTTAAACTCTCTATATCTTTCCATGGAAGAGAACTGGATAGATATTGACAAACAATGGGAGAAAATATTCCTGGGTCACAGGCTTCATTAAAAACTTCCTCTTCATCCTCACTGTATCTTCAATTTTCCAATGAGCAGTCACATTTCCTGTTGTTGTAGATGTGGTATTTGAGACAAAGTTTCTAAGTGTCTTGCAGGTGTGGGCTGTGCACCTCTGTCTCTTTCTATTGTCAATCATCAGAAGGTCTATTTAAGAACAAAATAGTACAGTAATCTACATGTAAGTGATTGACCTATAACAAAATGAAAAAGATAATACCCACTAGGAAAAGGAAAGCAACTGCAGATAACTCAAGAATGAAATTTATCTAAGAAAAATTGAATAAAAAAAAAAACATCACATGAGATGGAGACAATGCTTGTTTTTAGCTTGTATTTCTTTTCCAACCATGTTTTCATTTTTCTGTTAGGATTGTTAAGCCTCTTGATTGTGTGGTAGAGGTATGTAGTTGAACCTAAAAAGTTAGATCCTCAAAAAGTGCTGATAATCTGGATATATAATGGACATGTCAGTTAGAGACCCAAATAACGATGCTGTTTAAAACCTTGAACATTTGGCTAGGAATTTCATTTATAAATCAACATCTCAAAGATCTGATCCTGGAACAATTTCTATGTAGAAACTTTTATTTACAATACACTATTCAAACTTAGAATCATTGATAATGGGTTTAATGCTGTAACAAAATGAAAGCATTTCTACCAGCTAACCAGCCACATTGATGACCTTGGTCTATTCTTTTCTATGAAAATGAATTTATCAAACAA
The DNA here is from genome assembly GCA_943736015.1 of Tridacna crocea. NCBI lineage: Eukaryota > Metazoa > Mollusca > Bivalvia > Cardiida > Cardiidae > Tridacna > Tridacna crocea. Next base: position 32,772,640 of record OX031059.1, read on the forward strand.
TTTTACCTTTCTTTGATCAGCAGGGGCTCATTATGGATAAAAGAAGCCAAAAAGATCTTAGCATTGTACACTGGTGGGGTGAAAGAAAACCTCCTAGAAGCTTACACCAACAGAAGCATTCCAGCTCTTATGTTGTTCTGAAAGAAAGAAAAGAGACTGTTGATATTTCACTCCAACAGAATAAACTGAATGTAATGTACCAGTCTCTATCATGACTATTAACGAGGAGATTATATGCAGCAGTATTGCGAGTAGTTGCTACTAAGTGAATCCCCCTTATGGGGCCCCACAAAATGCAGACAAAATTGTTCATGTATATTCGTGCCGATTAAAAACATCCCATGAACAACAAGTCCAACTTATGTATTAACTATACAAAATCAATAATCTGTGTGTGCAAAAAACCGTGCAAAAATCGACATACATGAGATCCTGCCATCATATTCAAAACGCTCACCTGAGTCTCTGAGTCCTGTCAGTGACCGTCCAGCTCATTGTTGCAGCGTCTTTCCTTTCTCCTTTCGTGGTGATCTTTGAAAACACTCCATGTATTTACTTCGTTGCCGATGTAATTTCTTGGTCAAGATGTATCACACAGCTATTTCCCCAAAATAACTTCGTTCGAGACAGGTGTAATTATGGTCGGTCGCTTGACAATTTTCGTGGACTCCATTATTATTTACGTTTGGATAATGTTAATGCGCATGTGTAATACAGAGGTTGCGGTCCAGGTCATCTGAATATTCTAATTTCCCGAAGAAATTTTTTTGGGGCTCAAAAATTTATTTCTTTTCAGTTCTTTTCAGACGCTGTTTTTCAGCAATATCCTGACGTATTTTATCTTGGGTGAATAGGAATTAAAAGAAATTTTCGATTGAATCATATTAAAACAGTATTTCGGCTGAAAAGTTCAATTTTGAGCAATAATACTACTTTAAGTCTTTGTAAAAAACACAAGAAATGACAAAGTGAACTTCGTTCTCTGTATAAATGCGCGATGCGCTGTCTTTGATTTGTTGGAACGGCAACTGTCGTTTCTGATTGGCTTAAAACGACACACCCCTCAAAACTGCCTTACACCTTACGAGTTATTCATCAGTTATGTAAAATAACTGGACAAGATCATGCGCCTTTAAAAAGCGCCAAGAAGGCCAAATGACCGTCATGTAAAGCATAATTATGAGGTTTCTACGCGGCGGCTTTTTTACTTGTTTGTTTACATGTACAAAATTGTATTGAAATTAAAAGCCAATAAACTATTTGAAAACATTGATGCTGACCTCTCCTGGCTTCTTTTATAAAGAAGCCAATTAACTTGTAACAACTTTGTTGCAGGTGCGTATCAAGAAGACAAAGCTTTTCCGCTATACTGCGTACCGCGGAAAAGAAATATTTTCTAGTTAAAATTTCTTTATATGGGAGATCACTCTGTCAAATTTGTTCATTCCATGCAAGTATTATCTACCGCTGAATGGCATTTTTTGTGTCGAATACAGAAGAATGGAATGATAAGAGATTTTCTATAGTGCGAGAACAAGTTACTTAGTCAAAATTACACAATGATAACTTGTAGTTAACATGCATATGACCCATGCATCAGTCAGTTATAAACACAGCTCCTGTAGGGCTGGAAATAGCCCCAGTATGAGCTCAATATGGTGGGGGACATTATTTTTGTAGTTAACCCATTACCCACAATCCTACTTTTGACGACCTCAAGGACGAAGATTATTGAAAACATTGTGGGAAAAGGAGAAAATGCTGGTAACTGGCATTTTTCCCTTTCCCACAAGGTTTTTCTACCCTTCACAAAACAAATTTCAGATATCAATTTACTTGATACTAAAATTCCTATCGCAATTCACACTTTTTGTCAATTGCAAGTCCTGGCAATGGCACCAGTGACGTTAGACTTCAATCATTTTTTTCATTAATTACGAAATTTTGTCATCATTTAACCCTTTACCAAACGACAAAATTTTAGACTGGTCCAAATTGAAAGCACTTGCAGACGACAAAATAAACGTAAAACAAAAACTGAAATTTGTTTCCAACAGGGTATAAAACATTGTAGGAAAAGGAGAAAATGCTGGTGACCAGCATTTTCTCCTTTTCCCACAGTATTTTCAAAATGCTTCTATCTCAGGGTAGTGAAAACCAGGGATTGATTGGGAAAGGGTTAACACTTCTTGTCCTCTGCCTAAAATAAAAGCATAGCAATGTAGATCAGACTGTATAAAACGAACACAGATTAATGCACCCTTATATTTACCACAGTTTCAAATGTGACCTTACACGGTTTTATATTTCGCTTGCAACATGCGAAAAGGTGCATTCGGACAGTTTGCGTAAAATGCCGTATCTGATCAGCCTGCACTTTCCGCGCAAATTTCCGAATGCCTCTTTTCGGGTGTTGCAAGTGCGAAAGTCCAATTTATTCAGCTATCAACATCTGTCGTCTTGCTATTCTCACAATAGAGAATTATTGGTGTGGTTCACGATCAGAATATCTTTGATCAGCGCAGTTCGTTTGTTCACCGAGTTCTCTCAATGGTAAAGGTATACTTTTCCTATTTCCTGTCACATTTTCTCTCTTGTACTTCTCAGAAAGGAACCAAATGGTGCGAGTCAACTCCAGAATGTACAGAATAAAAAAGCTAATATCGTTGTCTACGCATGTCATATTCTTCGAAGATTCGACCTGTCCTACATGACGCATCACTCCCCCTAATATTGGGGGGTGGGGGGGGGGGGAGGATTGTAGTAATACTCGCTATGAAGTAGCAACGGAGAAAATTGCTTTTATCAATGCGTTTGAGGAAAAATCCACAGTTTATAGTGGTGTAGATCGCCCGGCCGAGTGGCTCAGGGGTTAATGTATCTGACTCCTGATCTTGATGATCTAAGTTCGATACCCGATTGGGACTAACTTTATTTTCTGTAAATACATATGGGCAAGCCGATCAAGACCACACTGCAGAGTACGTACAGACTGATCTTACATCCACACCAACAGTTACTCTCTTAACTCTATACCAAACAACACAGTTTTAAACTGGTCCAAATTTAAAGCAGTTGCAGATAACAACAATAATGTGACTCAAAAATTGAAGTTTGATTTGGATAGGGTAGAAAACATTGTGGAAAAATGAGAAAATGCTGGTTACCAGCATTTTCTCCTTTTCCTACGATGTTTTCAAAGGGCTTCTTCCTCAGGGTCGAGAAAACCAGGGATTGTTTGGTAAAGGGTGAATTAAACAATTATCGAAGTCCTCTTTAATTGAAATAAAAATGCGACTGTAGCCCTCGGAGAAATAGACCAACTTGGTAAAGAAAGATATAAAAAAATTTAGTGTTCGTTTATTGCTCGGTTACTACCTTTAACAAACATCCCGTTTCCTCACAATCCTGAACATGGGGGCTTTTTGAAAGCATTGTGGGAAAAGTGGAAAAGCTTGTATCGGACAATTTTGTTTTTCTCCCGCAATTATTTTTCTGTCCTTTGAAAGATAAAGTCGAACTTGTGAACCGCAATGAAAGTTTGGTCTACATTATGTTGTAGATTTGGAGGTGTTTAATTTTATTTGCGTATTGTAAAGAGTTGAAAGGCTTGACCTCCATTTTAACCTTTACAGTAACTCTCCATCTGCATCAAATCCTGTCGTCACACAGGTAAAACAGGTTAATGAATAGATCTAATCGTACAAAAGTGTATCCATCTTTTCTTGTAGGTATCTATATAATTAAAGTTGAGGGTTGTTCAAAATGACAGAGAGGTAGGCAAGCAGGCAGGCAAGCAGGCAGACAGTCAAGCGCGCGGGCAGTCGGACGGACGGGGAAGAGGAAGAGAAAGATAATATTTTGTCACTCAGTGCGGGGCTGCTACCTTTTAGTTTGATAAGGGAGGAATACTGCAAAATTTGCTTTCACCGAGATCGAATCCACGGCCTGCAAACCTTTACCCAGTGACCTGCCAACTGAGCAAATAGAGCTACTATAAGTCTTCCGTGTTTGAAATGTATATATTTGACCCATGCTCTGTGGGAGAGGGGCTATCTGCAAAATCGACCCATGTCAAGTTGCGCATTCCACACAGGCCAACGCGGGCCGAACTACTGGTTGTTGGTCAATTTTCAGCTTGTCAAAGGACCTGTCTATCCTCTGAGTCAGTCGTTTCCTTAGACTAGACGGATTTTATTAATTTATAAGTATATAGTATATTTCATGTGTCTAATTTTAGAAATTTTATGGGTAAAGAAATAACGTCATTTAAGCTGCCTGGGGGGGGGGGGGGTATTTTCCCTCCCGTCACAGTGAATAATTTCCTCCTACCGAAAATCTGGTTTATTGACTTGAGATCCGTGACTAGTTTGGAAAAACTAGCATTCTTTGACAAAATAATCATATGGAATATAATATTTATTTGATCAGCTTGTGGTAAATATGGGGAAATATTTGCCTCAAAAGGGAAAGGTACACGAAAATAACGAGTGCCATCAGGCCCTCGTTATTTCCGCATACATTTCCCTTTTGCGGCAAATATAATGAGGATATTTGTTTTTTTTTTTCAGTGAAAGATTGAAATTTATTTCATCGAGTGGACACCATCGTTAATATTTTCACGAGTGGCGCAGCCACGAGTGAAAATATTACCGACGGTGCTCACGAAATTAAATAAATTTCGATCTTTCACCGACAAAAATAGATATTCTATTTATTTCATGCTTTTAACCCTTTCTAGGAGGAGCTTTATCAAAATCCAGTACAGTTGTTTTCCGTTATTCCCTGACATTTTATGGAAAAATAATTACATGTACATGTTTGTTATGTTATGGAATTTAAGCGTCATTAGTCACGTGCCAGTCACGTAACATTCCCACAGTGCTTGTTTTTATTTTTGGCGCGAAATCTAAAAATAGCTGAAGAGGCTACGTAGACTTTTAAGGGAATACCACCAAAAAAAGTTTTTTTTATAAGTTTATGATTCTCACTTCTTAATGATTTGTATTGTTTTTCTTTCCATATAAATTTCCTGTGATATAATAGATCTATATATATTTTGATTTGATGAGATGTGAAAAATCTAGATACCCACCTTTAAGCCCTCTTTTGCAATGCATGGCTCATATGTTAGTTTAAAGCTGTTTTGCATGCAAAACAATTAAAACCAGTCTGTGTCAGGTTTTCCTTAAAGATTACGAAACGACATCCGGTTGGATACCCTCTTAAGTCATTACCAAAGGACAAATCTGTTTGGCTTGTCCAAATCAAAAGCATTTACAGACGACAAAATAAAAGTGACCAAAAAAATTGAAATTTGTTTTGTGAAGGGTAGAAAACATTGTGGGAAAAGGAGAAAATGCTGGTTACCAGCATTTTCTCCTTTTCCCACAATGTTTTCTAAAGGCTTCTTTTTCAGGGTCGTCATATGTAGGGCGGTAATGGGTTAAAGATGGCGTTTTTTTTTTGTCATGCAGTTTACCTATTTCTTTTAACTCTTTGCCAAACAATCCCTTTATTCAACGACCACAACGAAGAAGGCTTTTGGGGAAAATGTGTGATAAAGGAGAAAATGCTGGTAACCAGCATTTTCCCCTTATCCCAAAATGTTTTCTACCTTTTCAAAAGAAAAAAAAAATTTGGGTCACAGTAACATGTAATTTGATCTCAGCAAAGACTTGCAGTTTAACTGGATATTAATAGTTGTACGGTCAGGTGGCAGGGGACTTGGGAACTTGTTCACGGCTGTGGTGAATCATCTCGCCCCGAGCCGAAGGCCACCTGACCGTACAACGAATTTATTGTACTTCAAATTTTACTCTTTTATTTGAAGCGCGTTAAGCGAAATTTTCCTGTATTATGACCTCACGAATCGAGTATGCTGACGAAATACAAATTACTCTCTAAGTGGCAAAATTCAATGAAAACTTACGTCACTGGAAACTGACGTCACTAAAACTTGCAATTTAGTGATCGGTCGACGCCGCCATTTTGGATGAACTGTGTTGCACGTGTAGTGATGAAACTTGGCTCTACGTGGTTTTTGCAAGGGAACATGATTTATAATTATGTTACCGGCATGTTAAACAATCAGATCACGAGTCTAAATGTCTTTGCAGTATAGTAAAAAATTCTGTGTTTTGATAAAGAGATAGTACACGGTAAAATTGAAAACGGGGAAAATACTTGTATTTGTGTGACGAGCAATTGCCCAATATACAAGTAACCAGCATTTTCTCACAAATTTTTTTTCAAAAACCTTTATCTAAAGTTCATCAAAACCAAAATTATTTGCAAAGTGTAATTTATACGAGTACATTAAGTGTTGATACATACAGACGCACTCGCGCGAAACACTTGGAGTGCAATTCAAAAAATACATAACCCATATCAAATAGTTTGCAAATGGCCATGACATTCATTTTAATTTTACATGTTTTGCTGAAGCTCTTTTCTGGGACATCGTCTATTGGGTGCAAAAGTAGATTTCTTAACCCCTTACTCCATAGATAATCATTTTGACGTATCAACAACAGACAGCTTTGAAAGCATTGTGGGAAAAGGAGAAATTGCTCGTAACGAGCAATTTCTCCTTTTCCCACAATGTTTTCCAATCAATCAGATATTTGTATCCTCATTTATTCATATTTTTGACATCATATCTTTATTTGCTGCTGAAATGGAAGAGCCTCAAATTGGCAAATGTTTTTTTTTTTGTTCAAATATTCTCCTTAAAAAGAAAAATAATACCGGTGAGGCGGTAACCATTATTTTCTCCTTTTCACAGTTTTTTTTTTTTTTCGAAACTTTCTTTCTCGTGGTTCTTAAAACTGTAGATTTTGATGTAAAGATTTGAAAACAAACGGCAACGTACTACTCGTCAAGAAAATATGTTATTTAGCTCGCCAAAGGCCCGCTTAAAAACATTTTCACTAGACTCGTTTAATAGAATTTTATCTCAAAAGCCAACTCATGTCAGATCCTATATATCTCCATCTAGATGGCATTCTATAAATACTCATCTATCTAGTTTAGGCATCCTGGGTACAGAACCGAATCACTTTCCTACGCGACAACCGTTACTTTGAATTTCAAACTAAAATAAACGTTTACTCAATAAAACACTTCCTGGTGCGATTCACACAGCTATGATCAGCAGTTCAGAGAAATCTGGAGCTAAAACAGGCCTGATTTTCCCTCAAACTTATTGATAAAAACCGATTTCTCCATTGCTACTTTATTGCGCATAATACTACAGTCTCCCCGATATCAGGGAGAGTGATGTGCCATATAAGACAGGTCGAATCTTCAAAGACAACGACTCTGATCGTTTTGTCACCATTCTAAATTGTCGCTTATTTGTTTATCGTCAATACTGGCAAAGTTTATAACATCGAAATATGGAGACAGGTTCAGAATGAGCAATCTTACTCTCCGGAGATATAATATTGGGATTGTAAAATAGTAATCCTGTAAAATACGTCATGGCACTGATGTTTATCTAAGTTGCATTAAACATCATTTTAGTAAATCTAAAATAAAAAACCTTGAAAAAGAAAGTCGATGGTTTGTCACCAGGGAGATCTAATTGTTTGTTCTTAGCTTTGTTAAGACGAACATACCACATATTCCAGCCACCAGTGGATAGTCGATGATCCATACAAAAGCCATGCTTTTCAGAATTAAATTTAATAATACTATCTAGTAACAAACAGCCAAGCGGGTCAAAACTGTATCTGTCCCTGGTAACACCATTACAAACGGGATATCAAATTATACTGAAAAAAGTATCGGCGAAAGAGTTTGGCAATCTTTATGTATTCTACACATATTTATAATGCAATTGCAGTCCACTTAGAAGGATAACTCTACGCGTCAAAAATTAAGACTTATGTATTTTGAAAAATTTTCTGATCAAAGAGCTTGTAGAATTTAGCTCAAATGAGAAGTGATGGGGAAAACGATGAATTTCCGGTTACCAGCAATTTCTCCTTTTCATAATATTATGTTATATTATTTTAATCATTTTCATTTTCTTAGTTTCTGATGTTTTCAACAGCCATTTATCCTCAGGTCGTAAATACGCGGGTTGTATGACAGAGGGATTTATTCAAGTGGAAACTGTACTGTTTAAACATTAGTTTTGTTAAGTTTGTCCTTTCAGTGGCTTTGCATCCTTTCACCGAAGAAGTTTAATCTGTTAGCATTCATCGTTCAATCGCAATCTCAGATAGCCGTTCTCTGATCTTATTACTTTCTGTAAGGTATCCGTGTCAATTGTTCAACAAATCCTGACCAAACGACTTGTCCAACTTGAAAGCTTTTGCAGACGACAAAAATTAATGTGACTCAAAAACTGAAGTTTAATTTGGGAAGAGTAGAAAACTTTGTAGGAAAAGGAGAAAATGCTAGTAACCATCCTACAACAAAAACACGGTCTACTTTTACATGAGCAACTCGCTCATTTACATGTTGGAAATACACAGACCAAGCTTCAAACATAGTGTCCGAAGAAGACATTATGGAAAATAATTACATATTTGTTATGTTATGGAATTCAAGCGTCGTTAGTAACGTGCCAGTCACTTCACATTCCCACAATGCTTGTTTTTAATTTTGGCGCGAAATCTAAAAATAGCTTAAAGGGGCTACGTAGCCTTTTGAGGGAATACCACCCCATTTTTTTTGTAGTATTATGATTCTTAATTATTGATGATTTGTATTATTTTTCATATAAATTTCAGTGTTATATATATAATTTGGTGTGATGTGAAAAACCTAAATACCTACCTTTAACCTCATGATTAGAAAAGATAGGGGTTTGCATGGCACTGGTGATGGCTTAACCGTTAGTGTAAAAATAAATGAAAAGGGGGCTTAATGCATCTGCGTGAAGTATCGACTCATGTCAGTCAGCAAAGTCCGCGCAGGCTGACCTGAACGGAAACTTTTCGCTATTGGTCAATTTTCTGTGTGTGAGAGCACCAATCTACTTACTGATTTTGCACTGGTCCATGATCATGAGATTTCTTGCTTGGCATTCTACATAACGGCGATGCATCAACTCTTTACCAAACGACAATTTTACAGACTGGTCTAAATTGAAAGCACTCGCAGACGACAAAATAAACGTAACCCAGAAATTGATATTTGTTTCCAGAAGATTAGAAAACATGGTAGGAAATGGAGAAAATGCTGGTTACCAGCATTTTCTCCTTTTCCCACTATGTTTTAAAAGGCTTCTATCTCAGGGTCGTAAAAACCAGGGATTGTTTTGGAAAGGGTTAAGGCTCCATTTGACAGAGCATGGCTTAGCCCCTTCCCAAACGATAGATTTTGGACCCTTCCAAACCGAGAGAGTTTGCAGATGACAATTTTAGATTTGGAGAAAATGGCAGAAAGCTCTCAAAAAGTGTAGAAAACACTGTGGGAAAATGAAGAATTGCTCGTTACAAGCAATTTCTCCTTTTCCCACAGTGTTGTCAAAAGACTTTTACTGCATACACGTAAAAAACCAGGGCTGGTTTGGGAAATAGTTAAACCCTGAATCACCGTTCTTCCCGTACAATTGAAACAGTCTTATTTTTTAACCCAGAGGCGCTACATAGTCGAAAATAGACAATTTCAGACATCAATAAAATCGTTATTTTGCAAGTAAAAGACCTTTTATTTTCGCCCGAATGTTTACTACATTTTTTGAAAACGTAGATGCAAGATCAGAATGCATATTCTAATGATTCAGATCTTGATATACTCTAGAAATGAATCTTCGTCTCGAGCTATAAGGGAAAGTATAGTATTTATGATCCATTATAATTACATTTGATTTGATTTACAAAATCTATGTTATTCTCCTTTCAAATTTTTTGGATTGAAGTGAGCAAATTTAACGCGAACGTAATAAATATGATATTTGTTCACCAAATGCAGGACATAAGATAAAAATACCGAATGTTATTCTTTGCTGCCAGCAGTGTATCTGCTACCATGATACTATTACATGTAGTTTTACGGTCAGGTGGCAGGGGACTTGGAAACTTGTTCACGGCTGTGGTGAATCATCTCGCCCCGAGCCGAAGGCAAGGTGGCGACATAATTCGACACAGACGTGAACAAGTTTCCAAGTCCCCTGCCACCTGACTGTACAACAATTTTATTATACTGTAAAGCTTTACCCTTTCAAAGCGCGTTAAGTGAAATTTTCCTGTTTTAAAATCTCATGAATGAGTATGCTGACGAAATAGAAATTCCATTCTGATACCCCAATTTAATGAAAACTGACGTCACTGGAAATTGACGTCACTATTAAAACGTGCAGTTTGGTGCATAAAATGTGCAGTCCGGTGATTGATCAACGCCGCCGTTTTTGGTGTTGCGTTGCGCGTGTAGGGATGTTTACGGGGCACTCAAAAGGGAAACTGGCTTTACGTGGTTTTTGTCAGGATAAATGATATATGTGTTCCCGGCATGTTAACCAATCAGATCACGAGAAATCTTTTTGCAGTATAATAAAGTGGTCTGTCCCGTCGAAGAAGTTTTGATGAAATGATTCAAGTTTGATTGATAGATAAAAGTAAATGACAAATTTATCACGTTCAATTTATACATATACATTGTACATGCATGTCATGTGTAAGTAGTTGCTAGCGTTACAGTAAACAGTTTTAACCCTTAGACTGCTGAGCGTGACCCATTGATCTCTTGGGGGCAGTGTCAATCAAGATTAGTCTGCAAAACGTGCAGCCTGATCTTGCGTCTATACACAGTTCGGTAAGAAAATATATTTCCCCGAAACTCCCTCTGAAATAAAAAAATTCGTTTTTTTATAATTGGCGTGAAACTATCATTTCTCTTATTAAGCACGATAAGGGTTAAAGAAATAACTTTGACATATTTCATCGTCGGCTTATTTCAAATACCTCGTAACTACAACTTGTTTCAAGCAGTAGTTACGAGGTTTTTGAAGTAAACCGACGTCATGATGCTACGCACGAATCGTCTAATTCATTTGAATTTTTCTCTCGTCATCTTAGGTATTTATGGCGGGTTTAAAAAGAAATAAAACTAAATAGATTTCTGCAAAGTCGTAAAAAACTTCAATGAATTGACTATTCAAAATTCGATGAGGCAGAGTGTGGTTCATTCAGATTTCGATTCATGAATTGGCATGATCCTGGCATTTTTTTTTTTTTTGCGTACTTAAAGGTGGGTATTTAGAATTTTTACATCTCACCAAATTAAAATTTATATATATCACTGAAATTCATATGAAAAAATAATACAAATCATCAATAATTAAGATTTATAAAATTACAAAAAAAAATTTTTTTGATGGTATTCCCTTAAAAGGCTACGTAGCCTCTTAAGCTATTTTTAGATTTCGCGCTAAAAATCAATAAAGCATTGTGGGAATGTCAAGTGACTGGCACATGACTCATAACACTTAAATTCCCTATCATTACCAATCTGTAATAATTATTTTCCATAATGTCTTCTTCGGACGCTATGTTTGAAGCTTCTTCTGTGTATTCCTGTAGGTAAATGAGCGAATTGATCATCTAAAAATAGAATGTGTCTCCCGTTGGTGTCAACCTGGGCTGTAGTAAATTACTAATATCTCGTGTTGTCGGACGGATTTCGACTACTGGGGTTTTATGAATGAAAATTAAAAGGCTTTGGGAATATAAATATGATTTTTTTGCACTTTTGAAAAATTTTCGTCCCAAAAACTGAACGGCCACCTTTAAAAACGGCTCGGGTTTAAGTAGCTTCTATAACTAATTAAAAAAAAATCAGATTTTTTTCCCTGATTAAAATCTTACTTGAAATTCTTGAAGATTGCGTTAGACTGCAGAACCCAGCCAGATTTTTTGGCGGATCTAGGGCCTACGCGCCCCCCTTTCCCCCTTTCCCCCTTACCCCCAATCCCCTATGAAAAAAGGCCAAGTTATGGATGAAAAGAGTCAGCATGTTGGTGGATTTGTTATGCATGACAATGTCCAAATTTATTTTTTCTTCCTTGGCGCATCATGACTTATCACAAATATTCTGTGACCCTTGTGAATTTGATTTATAAACTCAAACTGTCAAACGAGGCATCTACTGTCAAGAAATTCGTTAATCTGATCCTAGGTCCTGTTAAAAACCCTTTTATGAACCCTTGCCCTACAAAATTAAGATATAAAACAAGAAGTTTGTTACATCAACTGACTTTTGGCTTGGTTCATAATTATGAGCCAGCTGTGGAGATTATAAAATAGGATCAGATGGCATGTACTCCGCAAAATAAACCTACATTTGCGAAAAGCAAAATGAGAACTGAAATAATCCATTGTGGTAGCTTGAGTTTAGTATATAGCATATCGACTTCAAAGGTTAAAGAAGCGGCATACTTTCTTTACGGTTCTATCTGGTACAGCGATGTATTTTATGTTTAACTCTGTACCACACAATCCCAACTTTTAAAGACCCCGAGAAAGAAGTTTTGAAAACATTGTGGGATAAGGAGAAAAATGCAATGCTGGTAACCAGCATTTTCTTCTTTTCTTACAATGTTTTCTACCCATCCCCGAAACAAATTTCAATTTTCCAGTCACTTTTTTTTTCGTCTGCCTATGCTTTCAATATGGATAAGTATAATTGTGGCGTTTGGTAAATACTGTAACGTTAAGACCTGGCCATTAATGTCTGGATTCGGTGATTGACTAGGTATTAATCTTAACGAGAAAACTTCTGTTTCTTTAACTCTTTACCACCCTATTTTTCAGTGAAAAAAAGAATTAATACATCATCAACAACCCCTTCGGTAAACCAAATTTAAGCATATTCAGATGTAAACGTTTAGCAAATTTACTTAACGTAGGTGTCACTATATACGGATTTGGTTAGGTTTGCCAATAAAAGTTTACTCGAGTATACAATTCAAACACTCGTCGATTTTGTGGCACTCAGGGAAACTTCGGAGCTATGTACCTCTGTTCTTAATGATATGTAGAAAATAGAACTAACTGTAACTTCAAAGATAAAGACTATATAGAGCGAAGGTATTTTATTTTTGACAGCTTGAAAAACAATTAACTCAAAATGGATGATATAAGTATCAAGACAGGCAAGAAAAACGAATTTGGCACACTAGACTATGTCTTGTTTTCTCTTATGTTCTGCGCCTCGGCAGGAATTGGATTTTTTCATGCTTACAGAGACAGGAACAAAAAGAATGACAAGGACTTCCACCTTGGAGGCCGGAAGATGCACCCAATACCCGTGAGTTTATCTCTAGCTGCAACATTCATGTCCGCGCTGACGCTTCTTGGCACTCCGGCAGAGATTTATACTCATAATACGATGTTCTACTGGATATTGGTTGCAATGTTAATTGCCACCGCTAGTGCTGCCCACATTTTCATTCCGATCTTTTACCGTCTCAATAAAACCAGCTGCTTCGAGTATATTGAACTGAGATTCGGAATAGTAGCACGCTTACTTGCAAGTTTCTTGTTTCTCATACAAACGCTGGTGTACCTTGGCTTCGTTCTGTATGCGCCATCATTGGCATTTGAAGCAGTGACCGGTGTGTCACTGTGGGGGACCATGATTGGTGTTGCTGCTGTATGTACATTATATACAACTCTTGGAGGAATGAAAACTGTACTTTGGACTGACAGTCTTCAACTGACCATTATGTTTGCAGGGCTTATCGCTGTACTCATTGAAGGTTCAAAAGCAAATGACGGTTTTGGCAAAGCGTGGAAGATAGCAAACGCGAACCACAGGATAAAATTTGATGATTGGTCGTTTGACCCCAAGACAAGACATAGCATTTGGACCGTTGCGATTGGTGGTTCTTTCTTCTGGACGTATTTATACGGGGTCAATCAGGCCCAGGTGCAGAGAGCGAACTCATTAAAGTCTTTGAAAAGAGCACAAATCGCACTTTGGCTGAATTTTCCAAGCCTCGTGGTAATCATAACTCTGACTTGTATGATTGGAATCGTAATGTATGCTCTATACACAGATTGTCACCCGATAAAGTTCGGGCTTGTGGACAGAAACGACCAGCTTCTACCTTTATTCGTCCTTGACGTCCTTGGCAACATCCCGGGTCTTCCTGGCGTATTCGTGGCTTGCATTTTCAGCGGAAGTCTGAGTACCATCTCGTCAGGTTTAAATGCAATGTCTGCAGTCTTTTTAGAAGATTTCATTAAACCAAGTCCACTTGGGCGAAAAGTCGTGGGAAAAAGAGCTATTTTGCTTTCAAAGGTTTTAGTGCTGCTGATTGGTGGATTACAATTCGGTATCGCTGTGGCAATATCAGAATTCAGCGGATTGATTCTACAGTTCTCATACAGTATGTACTCAGTGCTTGCAGGACCACTGATGGGTCTGTTTGTTTCAGGTATGTTTGTCCCTTGGGCAAACCAAATCGGTTCCGTATTCGGTCTTATCCTGTCTTTGGCGTTTATGTGTTGGTTAGCTATAGGAGCGTTAATAGAAAAACCCAGCAGCCTAAATCCACCATCACCGACAAGCACCCTCGGCTGCAACTACAACATTTCCGGGTTTTCAACAACAACAACTACAACAACAACACTCGGTTCAGTGACTTCTCCTGTAGGTCCCACGACTACAACAGAGGAGCCACTTCTATATGACTTCTACAGGATATCCTATCTATGGTATACAGGCCTTGGAATGATCGTCAATGTGTTTATCACCCTGTGTGTGAGTCTCGTAACAGGCTATACAAAACCTTCTACACTAGATGGAAAGCTAATGTGTCCAATTTTCGACATCTTGTTCCCCTTTCTACCTGAATCTATACGAAAGCCGCTGAGGTTTGGTGTTGTCTATGAGAAAGAAGGGAAATACATCGCTTCTGACAAACCAGAAGATAAAACCAGTGAAGATGGGAAGACTAATTTGGGCTACGAAACTGATGATAAAAATGTTATACAACCCTCCACCAAAATGTAAACGAGTGGTGCGCTGGCAAAAGAGATTTCAAATGCAATATTCTGATGCATTATACATGATCATCACATATTTTTTTATCTAAAAATCTACTTTGTCTAAAGATCCAACCGATTGAATTGATAGATATTACTGTCCTTGGACATCCAGGGTCTGTATTGACCAACCATTCGTAAGAATGTTCTTTGTCCTGTTCTTCAAGATTTCCTTACTGTGAAAGTAACAGAACTTCTGATTGGCTAAACGAAATGGTTTAGCCAATCAGAAGTTCTGTTACTTTCACACTAACAAAATTTTGAACGTTAAGAATGTTCTTAAGAATGGTTGGTGAGTACACACCCAGGAAAAATTGGCCTATAGTAAGTAACTGTTGTGATTCAGGTCAGTCTGCGCAAACTGAGCAGACAAAGCTGTGTCGATACCGTTTGCTAATACATTAAACACTCTTTTCTCAGAGTATGGCTCAAGCGAAAATGTTTGATATTTTATTGCGAATTTATTCAGAGAAACAGCCTTGTGATTGATATTCCCTCTTAAGTTTATGGCAGTCTGACTAATCTCGCATGGTTTTCAAATAGGGTGACAGCTATATCTACATTAGCCTACATCCTAAACGCGACAACATTTAACTGTGTCAGTGTTTTAAATTTTTTGCACCATGAATCGCTCTGCAATGGTTCAACAGGCTAGACTAAACTTTCCTAGGTGGATAAAACAAACGGCGTCAGGCGATTTTGTTTACAGATTACATCTTTTGTTATTTGGACAGACCGATGATGAAAAGGCAAATTGATATTCAATGGATCCTGCTTGACTCGGGACGCGTAATCCGTTGGTCCCGGGCCCAGAGTTCCTTCTCACTGAATGAACTTTTTTTTTCGCAGGGTGTCATTGAACAAGATACTGTGGAGCCCTGGCTTAGTGCTAGATGATATGAGATGCAACACGGGAAAAGAGGCATTCGGACATCTGCGTAAAGTGTCGTCTCGGCCTTGGCAGTCCAAGCAGGATGATCCGAAACGACACTTTTCGTTCTTACGCAATTTTCTGTTTTTCGCAAGTCTACTGTAGCACAAAATCTATTTTTGTCGTAGTGTTGCCTCAGATTAGCCTGCGCGGACTGCGCAGGCTGATCAGAGACGACACTATTCGCGAGTGCCCCTATTCGCTTGTTGCAGGCCATATATGTATGATTGAACCGTCGAGGTTGACAAAAATAATATTAAAGCAGTGTATATTTCTCGTAGAGAATGACGAGAGATTTTTTCTCCGACTTCGACCACATGTGGTCATGTATAAGTAATGCACACATCTTTTCTATACATGGATATACAACCATCTTCCCAAGCCAAGGGTGACGATCCACAATGCTGCTCTACCCTTGGCAGATTGAGCTTGATATCGAGTCCCGCTATAAGCATTTTCATTGGATGCAGCTAGCTCTAACTGCACGAATCAAATCGCTCGAAGCATTTCACCTTAAATAAAAATAGAACAAGGTCGCGAATAAAAATAGAAGGTAAACATGCATACCTCCGTGGATGTGTGCAGGATCCGTAATGATTTATTACCGAAAAACATAGACGAACAATATTTATAGCAAGTTTCAGTGTGACCAATCAATTATCAGAGGTTTTAGGCTATATCCCAGCACCTGACCATGGAATGCCGAAGCACGTTTGTGGTGATTGCTTCATGTTGAATTATTCCATTCGTAAACGGTTTGTAAAACGATATTTTATTGGCTTCAAAAAAAAATGAAGTAAAGGGGGGTCCGATAGGGAGCGTATTGCGGGAATCTCGAAATCGGGCTCGATCCGCCGAGGTAAAATCTACGTAGTGATCGTAACCTTGGCTCGCGAAGATGCCATCTTCAATGAATAATTTCAAAACACAGTTAGCCGATTGGTCAAATCATTATGCATGGTCTAAACAAAGAGTCTAAAACAAGACAAAATTGCGAGGTTTAACACAGAACATGGATCCACACTGTCCTATTGGCTTGCAACACACGAAAAGGGGCGTTCGGACATTTGCGTAAAGTGTCGTCTCGGATTAGCCTGCGCAGTCCGCGCAGGCTAATCCGAGACGGCACTTCACGTTTTCATGGTATTTTCTGTTTTGCACAAGTCCTCTGTAGCAAAAAATCCAATGTAGTCGTAAAGTGCCGTCTCGGATTAGCCTGCGCGGACTGCGCAGGCTGATCCGAGACGACACTTTACGCAAATGTCCGAATGCCCCTTTTCGTGTGTTGCAAGCCATATTGAAATACTTTTCTTCAAGAATTAAGTTTGAAATAGCATTAATCTGGTTTTTACTGTCGGTTTGAACTTTGTATATAAATCATTTAGCAGGATAAGAGTTATCAGGAAGTTTGGAATATATTAGGAAATATTTGGAGCATTTTTGTGAAGCTATATTTCACTAATCAACATACAGCTTTTTTAGATATTATAGCCCACCTCATGATTAACTCAGGTTTAAGACAAAATCTGTATGGCTCGCAAAATGCGAAAAAGAGCATTCGAACATTTGCGTAAAATGTCGTCTCGGATCAGCCTGCGCTGTCCGCTGTCCTACACAGCGACCCCTACAAATGCCACCCATGAAATGAACTTCAGTCTTTATTATACTGCAAAGAAATCTTTCGTGATCTGATTGGTTAACATGCCGGGAACATATATCATGTTCCCTGGCAAAAACCACGTAAAACCAGTTTTCCTTTTGAGTGCCCCGTAAAGATCACTACACGTGCAACATAAAATCCAAAATGGCGGCCTCGATCGATCACCAGACTGCACATTTATGCACCAAACTGCACGTTTTAGTGACCTCATTTTCCAGTGAAGTCAGTTTTCATTGAATTGGGGCACTCAGACGGGAATTTCTATTTCGTCAGCATACTCGATTCGTGAAATTATAAAACAGGTAAATTTCGCTTAACCCTTTCTCAAATGACAAATTTTGGACTCTTCGAAACCAAAAGAGTTTGCAGACAACAATTTTAGATTTGGAGAAAGTTCTCAAAAAGAGTAGAAAACACTGTGGGAAAAGGAGAAATTGCTCGTTACGAGCAATTTCTCCTTTTCCCACAGTGTTTTCAAAAGACTTTTACAGCAGACACGTAAAAACCAGGGCTTGTTTGGGAAAGGGTTAACGCGCTTTGAAAGGGTAAAACTTTGCAGTCTAATAAATTCGTTCTAAGTTCAGGTGGCAGGGGACTCGGAAACTTGTTCACGGCAGTGGTGAAACATGTCCCCCCTTCGGCTCGGGGCGACATGATTCATCACAGCCGTGACAAGTTTCCAAGTCCCCTGCTACCTGACCGTACAACTAATAATTCCTGACATGTACACCACATGTACACCACATATACTTGGTGCATCCGTCGAGCATAGACCAAATTCATTTGTACCAAATATGGCTGGATTGCAGAAAAGATTATGAATTTTATTAACGATTTTATGGGTGGCATTTTTTTTTTTGGAGGGGGTGGGGGAGGTGTCACTTTGTTTTATATACCCTTACTGAATGGAGTGACAAACTATCGCTATGATACATACTTTTGTGTTTCTATGTACATTTAATGATATATTAGTAAAATGTAACATTATTTCGTTTCTAATATGAAGTTAGTTGTCTACAAATTTCATAATCATGAATAGAAAACAGATGTATATATACTGTACGAACTCTATATCCATATCTAACTCTTTTGTTACAAAGCCACACGTTGACGACCATGTTCGTTTTGATCGGACTATATAAAACGTATACTGTCTGGCCTTGGACAATCTCCGAGCAGAGGTGTCTTTCGTTACTCTCACATACATCTCTGCGATGGGCTAAATGACAAGAATCTTGTCAAACCGAGGAAAAGATGTTTTGTTACTTTTTAACTGTTTCATGTGTAAAATTATAAGGTAGACAAAGGAAATATGATTCTGGATACATTATAGGTGCATTCAAACTGATGAATTTACCAGAATACAATGGAACTATTTTTTTCGAGCCTCTTTACTAATCAGAATCTTGTAAACGCCAAGTTTAACAAAAATGGCTGCGCCCATGAATGATGACAACAGTTTTGACACACCGATAAATCTTAGGTTATAAGATTTAAAAAAAAAAAAGTTATGGTCCTTTAAAAGACATTTAAGCTTTTCAGAAAATCTGTCTTTTTCACATTTCCTACCACTTAGTCTGATTGGTCGTATGCAGTTTGAACAGCACACAAAGTAATTGATATTGGTCTTTCTTACACCGGCGTTTATGTCGCCATTTTGAGTTCTGGCCATGTGACGAAAGTATCACGTAATGACGGATTACTTTCTGAGCCCACTACAGAGGTGAATGTTAATGATCCGGAGTGCAAGAGAGTGAGCCTCGGATTACAAGGGCGTATTCATTTTGCTACTTCGAACACTCCGAACATACATGTATTCTAGGTCAGTAGAGTATTTCGGAACAGTGTGTCGTGTTCTTGTGTTCTTCAGAACATGTTCTGACAGTTCTAATTCAAACGAGGTGCAGCGCACCTGCTGAACAGTTCCTAGGTGATACAAGATGGCTGAAAGACGGACCTGGCCAAATTTGCAATTGTCTTTTTTACGATGTGAATGCCATAAATAGGGACATTGCAGACTTGGCCCTACTCCCTTTTCGCAGCTAATTGTATCCTCAACTAACATAGTTAACCCTTTACTCCATAGATACTCATTTCAACACATTGCTTGTAGAAGCCTTTGGAAAACATTGTGGCAAAAGGTGAAACTGCTCGTGACGAGCAATTTCACCTTTTGTCACAATGTTTTCTGTGCTATCAAAAGGTGTCATTTACACATAAGAAATGGCTTTATCCTTGCTGTTATTTAGGGTCAATTAGAGATGCTATAGATATGCCTTATGGGGTAAAGGGTTAAGACTGTAGCTCTTGCAACAACCATCATGGCAATGTACTTTCATTTCGATATGGATTATTACAATGTTCCGAACATGCTCTATTCAGAACATACTTCCGGAATAGTGTATTGTGTTCTGATATATTCCTTTCGCACATTCCAGAACAGCATTCCAAAACACAGAACATTGTGCCAGAACAGGTGAAAGGAATACGCCCCAAGTTACTTTCCGTTCGTTTAGTGGACCTTTTAGGGGAAGAAAGGGTTACCCTTTTCGGCGCGTTTAACCCTTTACCAAAACAATCCCTAGTTTTTACGACTCTGAGATAGAAGCCTTTTGAAAACATAGTGGGAAAAGGAGAAAATGCTGGTAACCAGCATTTTCTCCTTTTCCCACAATGTTTTCTACCCTGCTCGAAACGAATTTCAATTATTTAGTTATGTTTATTTTGTCATCTGCAAAATGCAAATTTTCAATTCGGATCAGTTTAAAATTTTATCGTTTGGGAAAGGGTTAAAACTTTTAGCTTGCTCATGCGAATTGTGTAGATCAGGATCAGGCTGCACAGAGCGTGCAAATTGACCATCATCCCTGTATATAGCATATTTTGAGAATAGTGTGACCTAAATAAGTCCGATATTCAAACATTTTGGTTGGTTTTACCAAGTAACGGTATCAATGATACTTACATAACAATAAAAGGTTTAAAGTTCTACTTTAAGCAAATCTTTATAAACGTGCATAGCTAAACACGCATATATTCTCTTTCAAAAACGGTAATCTGATATGAAAAAAAGCTTTTGCAGATATACGAGGGTTGTTCAAAAACTAGGTGAAAAATTTCACATAAACGAGTCATTTTTAGGGTCGGGACATTCATTTTAAAATTTTACCTACAAAGATATTATTTCACTTTATTTTAAGTCTCCAATAAAATAGTAGGTTTATGCTTACTCTGAATTCACAAAATTGATAGGGAGGTGTCATTTGCCGCTGTAATGCAGAGAAATGACCCTCCCTACAAAATGATCCATGGGTCATTTCACATCGTAGAGGAATGACCCGGATCATTATTCTACGTAGAGAAATGATCCCAGAGGGTTATTTCTCTACGTAGAATAATGACCCGGATCATTTCTCTACGAAGTGAAATGTCCCATGGGTCATTTTGTAGGGGAGGGCATTTCTCTGCATTATACCGGCGCACACCATTTTCTCCATATACATATTGTGAGGACTACAGTCATGTACCAATATTTTCAATATTGGATATCATTTCTGCTTCATATTACATATCTATAGCTAAGAACCATCTGGCGATTTTTAATCCTTATGCTGCAAAGCGCGACCTTCTGACATTTTTCGGCCAATGTAGATGCAGAAGTTGCAGTCTGGTCTTTGATCTACACCGTCCGATAAGATATCATTCCCCAAAAGATAACTTTGAAATAGCAGCATTCGGGTTTTTACTATCGCAGTGAAAATATCATTTCAGTAATTTACCAGGATAACGGTTAATGGTAGAAGACGAATCCTGGTACAATAGCGTTTATCTATGACAGGAAAGAATTTGGCCGAGATTAGAATCAAACCAGTGACCCACTGATATCAAGCCATGTACCAAGTACATATGTTACTGACCGAACAACCGGGCTCTACTCTACCTATGACTTTTCTCAATGTTTTTTTTATTCTCTTTCTTCTGATTCCCTATCGATAATCACTTACATTGTATTGCTGTTTCGACAAATTACTATTATATATATACATAAAGGATACTTTTTTTTTTTTCGATGAAAGATCGAAAGTTATTTCAGCGAGTGGACACCATCGGTAATATTACCGATAGTGTTCACGAGATGAAATAAATTTCGATTTTTCAACGAAAAAAAAAGCCAAATATTCTATTTATTTCATGCTTTTAACCCTTTCTGGGAGGAATTTTATCAAAATCTAGTACAGTTCTTTTCCGTTATTCCCTGTGCCGTACCCCTGCCGCATAGCAACGCATTACAATATTACGTCAAGCGCGAGAAATGGTAGGTAAATGACATCATATTTCCCATCTGGTTATGAGGCACGCGCAATTAACCTAGGCAACAACAGCATGAAAATCGGTATTTTCACTGGTGGTATCAGTGTAAGATCGAAAAATATTTTCACTGCTATTTTTTTGATATCCTACCGGAAAGCATAACATAATCATTACATATCCCCGGGTTTGATGCACACATATCACTGGGTGGGAAAAAAAAAGGTATCATTGTTGTTGCTGCAGAGGCACGAAGCTCGTTGTCTGCGCATGTCATATTCTTCGAAGATTCGACCCGTCTGCTGTGACGTATTACCAACCCCCGTATATCTCGGAGAAGAGGGGTTTACACCGAAGTTATTAGCTTATTTCCCAAGCATGTAGGGACTGTTTTGATAAATAGCCAATGCATAGGTTACATGCTGCCCGATCATAGCTGAATGAATGGCACCAGGTATATAGCGGTTTATTGAGTAAACGTTTATTTCATTTTGAAATTCAATATATAACGTTTTTTAGTTTTATAAGTAGTATTGTTCTGTACCCAGAATACCCAAACTAGACAGATATGTATTTGTCAAATGACATCTAAAGGGAGATAATGACATGAAGCTTACAATAAATATATATTCTAAATCGATCCGCAAGGGAAACAACTTGAAAGTAAGCACTATTGCGAACACGGTTCATTTACCTCCCATCACTCATTACCACACAATGCAGACTTTTAACGACCCTATGAAAGAAACCTTTTGAAAACATTGTAGAAAAAGAGGAAATGCTGGTAACCAGCATTTTCTCCTTTTCCCACAATGTTTTCTACTCATTCCAAGGAAAGTTTTTTCATTTGAGCCACATTGAAATTGTTGTCTGCAAATGCTTTGAATTTGGATGGATCTAGATTTGGATTGCGGTGTAGAGTTAAACTTGGGCATTACTTCTTCACCGCCCAGTGAACACACAAGCAAAAGGGGGTTTCAATTTCATGATCCAACACTGGTATATCAAGTAAGTATTCACATAATTTATGCTTTCATAAAATCCATTTTGCCAAACTACTATTTGAATTACCGGGTAGAATGGTAATTTAACATGTAGAAAATTAACTGAGAGCAAAACATTCGTCCCCTGTCCGCAGGCTGACTTGGGCTGATACTTTGCAGATGATATTTTGATACTATACAGATGCACTTAGCCCCTTTTTCACAGAACATAAAATGAGGTAGTGACTAGTGTAGATAAAGATCAGACTGCGCGTTCTACAGAATCTGCTGCGCCTGTCTTTTCTTCTGACTAATTCCTTTCGACCCATCCCCACCCTTTTATCTTTAAACAAAAGTAAAATGTTTCGGCTGCCTCCCGACCTATTCACCCTGGTAACCAGATTTTTTCCTTTTCCCACAATGTTTTCAAGCGCCTTCTTTACTAGGATCGTGAAAACAAGGGATGGTTTGGTAAAGGGTTAAATGAGGTTTCGTGATAGTTAAACTCTGATGTTTCTGTGCAAAAAGAGATACATGTATACTTAAGTATATCGATGAATATGAAAAATATTTGCAGTTCAATGTAGTTCGATGACCAGGCAGCATATTCTTTACTGACTGGTATCGATCATACACCGTTCTGTTTATTGTATCATCCATGTTTGTCACCGAGTTCAGACCCCCCTCCCCCACACACACACACATGCAAAGACAACATGAACCATGCACCGAAAAAAATGGGGGGGGGGGGGGGGGTTACATACATGTTTAGGATCTGACATGAGTTAGTTTTTGAGATAAAATTTTATTGAACGAGTCTACAAAAATTGTTATTAATCGTGCCTTCTGATTGGCTAAACCATTCAGTTTAGCCAGTCAGAAGTTATGTAACTTACAAATACCGAAAATCTTGGAGAATAAGACAAAGAATATTCTCAAGAATGGTTGGTGAATACGGGCCCAGTTTCTCTGCGCAGGCTGATCTGTTTTGATACTTTTTTGTAAATACATTAATCCCCCTCTTTGCAGAGCAAGGCCCAAATATGGATCAATATACGCGTGACGTCGATTTCATTTGATTTACGTATTATACTCGTATAGAAAGTTTAAAGGCAGCCTGCGGTTTTAAGAGATTTTGATATGGTTGAATGGTTTGATAAGATATGAATCCTGGTAAACCTCATTACCAAACGAAAATTTTTAGGCTTGTCCAGATCGAAAGCATTTGCAGACGACAAAATAAAAGCGACTGAAAATTTGAAATTTGTTTTATGAAGAATAGAGTTTTTCCCACAATATTTTCTTAAGGCTTCTTTCTCACCGTCATCAAAAGTAGGGATTATGCATTAATGGGTTAAGCACTACAAGCAAAGTTAGGGGCTTTTGCGGACACAATAAATCAAGACCAGATTGCACATACCGTGCAGTCTGATCTTGAAATATTCCGTCCATTTGTTAAGTCAAGCTGGAAATTAAAAATATATATATTTATTTCATGCTTTCCGGTGGGATATCGAGAAATAGCAGTGAAAATATTTTTCGATGTTACACTGGTACCACTAGTGAAAATACCGATATTCATGTTCTTGTTGCCTAGGTAAATTGCGCGTGCCTCACAACCAGATGGGAAATATGACGTCATTTACCTTGCATTTCTCACGCTTGACGTAATATTGTAATGCGTTGCTATGCAGGAGGGGTACACCACGGGGAATAACGAAAAAGAACTGAACTGGATTTTAATAAAGCTCATCCCAGAAAAGGTTAAAAGCATGATATAATTAGATTGTTGGGGTTTTTTTCGGTGAAAGATCGAAATTTATTTCATATCGTGAACACCATCGGTAATATCTTCACTCGTGTCTGACAAGAACATATTTTTTTAAAAGGCAGATATGTGGCCCATCACGGAAATTGGGACCTTCTGAGAACTTTGCGAATTGCGCAGGCTGACAAGGATTGACACTTTTCGCTTGACCCTTTACTCCATAGACACTCATTTTGACGTATTAACAACAGACAGCTTTTGAAAACAATGTGGAAAAAGGAGAAATTGCTCATAACGAGCAATTTCTCCTTTTCCCACAATGTTTTCCACTCAATCAGATATTTGTACCCTCATTTGTCTATATTTTTGGCATTATATGTTTATTTGCTGTTGAAATGGAAGAGCCTCAAATTGGCATATCAGGTCAAGGGTTGAATGACATTTTCTGTATGAAAAGTGATCATTGTACCTTGCTATACAATCATTTTTGAACTATCAACTTAAAATGACCTATACTGTTGTCGATCTGTCTTCATCTAATTGATGTACAAAATTCCCAGATGGTCCCTTGTTTGTGATCGGTCACATTTGGAGTGCAACACGCGAAAAGGTGCATTCGGACATTTGCGTAAAATGTCGTCCCGGATTAGCCTGCGCATTCCGCGCAGGCTAATCCGAGACGGCACTTTACGACTACATTAGATTTTGTGCTACAGTAGACTTGCGTAAAACGGAAAATCACATAAAATCGGAAAGTGTCGTTTCGGATCAGCCTGTGCGGACTGCACATGCTGATCAGAGACGACACTTTACGCAAATGTCCGAATGACCCTGTTCGCATGTTGCACTCCATTTATGAAGACATACACTGTGAAAAGGGGGTTTAATGCAGCTGCAAACAATATCGACCTATGTCAGCCTGTGCAGTCCTTTAGGGTGATAATTATGGGATGAAACTATCTGCGTGGTGGGTCACTTTTAATCAAGAAATGAACTGTGAAAAAGGAGTTTGAACTAACAGCTTCAAGTGACCTACACTATCGTTAATCAGTTTTCATCTAATTGATGTACAGAATTTTCAGATGGTCCCTTTTTGCATGATGGGTAACATACATATATTATATGCCTTTTTCATAGAGCACGGTTTTGTTGTACTTTAACTGAAATCAAGGATGCGTTCAGAATTTGTAATCGGTAGAAATCACACATATAACGTCGGTGTACTTCCAAAACCTCGTAACTACAGCTTGTAACAAGCTGTAGTTACGAGGTTTTGGAAGTAAATCGACGATAAGTTTTTTGAATGGGACCTCTTATCCATGCTATGAGCACCCTTTGAAAAAAAAATCAAGGAAAATTATAGCAGTTTCTTCTTGCAAGCAATGTCCTCTTTTTCCAGTGTCTTTAGCCATACTGTAGCAAGGCGAAACTTAAGCCGTTTTTTTCCGACAGTGCAGATAAAGATCAGGCTAGGAAAAACATGCAGTCTGATCTTAGATATACGGTAACATCCGGTGAGATTTTTCGGGAGGAAAAGAAAAATTGAGATAGAAGTATTTCAGTTTTCATCTTCGCAAGCTAAGGCTGACGATTCACTACGCTACTCTACCCCTGGCTGATCGAGCTTGATTTTTACATTCCCTCGATACGCTTTTTTATTGGATGCAGCCAGCTCTAACTGCAACAAATGAAATCGCTGGTAGCATTTCATCTTTGATGAAAATAGAACAAGGTCGATCGCTACCTTTCGAATAGAAGGTAAACATGGAAACCCACGTGGATGTCTGCTTATCGCTTCATGTGTATTCGTAAGCGGTTTGTAAAACGATATTACATTGGCTTTTAGAAATGTGATGTAAAGGGGGGTAATAACCAGCATCCAATAGAGGGTGCATCGCAGGAATCTCGAAATCGGGCTCAATCAGCCAAGGTAAGATCCACGTAGTGATCGTAACCTTGGCTCGCGAAGATGTTCAGTTTTATGCTCATCTCATGTACAATCATCTAACACATGAGTCTTCATTAAACGAACTGCAGTCTTAACGACTGAGGCAAAAAACCTTTAGGATTATATTTATTATTTATAGAGAACTGATGAAAATGCTAGTGACTGGCCTTGTTTCCGCAATGTTTCCTATCATTTAAAAGACAAAAATAAAACAAAATAAAAAGTGATCATTACTTAAGAGAGTATTTAACCCTTTACCACACAATCCCGACTTTTGACCAACCTATTGAAAAGTTCACTTGAAAACTGGCATTCTGGGAAAAAGAGAAAATGCTGGCGACCAGCAATTTCTACTTTCCCCAAAGTGTTCTCTACCCCTCCATAAAGAAAGTTCAAATTTTAAGTCGTCTGCAAAAGCTTTCAAATTTGACAATTTTTAAAATTTTGTCGGTTGGTAAAGAGTTAAAAGTTCGTTTGTATTGTTTGTTTCAGTCCAAACTTAAAGTGTCTGGTTAAGATTGATCGAATTTTCGTCTAGTTATTGTTGCCACCGGTTGCCCATATTTGGGCGACGCCCCCGGAAGACTGAGGATAGAGCAGACACAGGACGAAACTCATCCTAAGTAACACCTGCTCGGTGTATAGCACCCTCACTAGGGATTTCAGTTTAACGTCTCATCCAAAAGACTAATAGTTAAGATGGCAAGCCGTGGGAAGCGATCCCACAACATCACGTGACCCGGAACATCACGTTAACGGGCCGTATGCACTCCCAACCGGGCAACACGGGCTAGTCAATTTGGTAATGAGTAAAGGTTAAACAAGAAATATGGAGCTCTGGGAAAAAAGGAGGTTTCAGCCCTTATTCTACTAAATATATTTTTTTTCATCAGCTTGTGGTTAATATGGGGAAATATTTGCCGAAAAGCGGGAAATGTCCGCGAAAATAACGAGTGCCGTAAGGGACGAGTTATTTTCGCGGACCTTTCCCTTTTGAGGCCACTTTTAAAACTAGTGATCTGAAGTCAGTAAACCAGATTTTCGGTAGGAGGAAATTATTCTCTGTGACGAGGAAATAATCCCCCCCAGCTTAAACGACGTCACTTTTTTTAACCCATAACATTTCTAGAAATAGACACATGAAATATAACATACCTCCTTTTTATAGTTCATGTTTTGATTAAATATAAAGGTGCAGGCAGAGTTTGTGCAAATTTACGACTCTATTTTCCAGAGACAGACACAGTTCACATTTAGTAGGACGGCCCTTCTATGTGTCTAATGAAAGTTGTCCTTGCCGCATGAGTGCTTAAAGCTTTTACCAGACGAGAAAATTTCACACTCGTATGAATTGAAGTTTTTGCAGCCGACAACTTAAAAGTGGCTCAGATAATGAGACTGGCTTCCGACAAGTCATCGTGGAAAAGAAGAAAAAGCTTGGTACCAGTGGATTTTTCTTTTCAAACAATATTTTTAAATGTACTTCTCCAAAGTTGCGAATACACGAGAGTGTTCTGTAAAGGGTTAAAACCATCCTTTGAAATTTATATAAAACTCCATCATCTTCACTCGAGTAAATAATTCAAACGTGTAATATAATCATTACAGATATCAACGTGTAGGCTAGATGTTTAGGAATATTGACAGAAGGTAAAACATCATGTCGGAGGAATACAGCATTCATACAGGTGAC
The DNA here is from genome assembly GCA_943736015.1 of Tridacna crocea. Taxonomy (NCBI): domain Eukaryota; kingdom Metazoa; phylum Mollusca; class Bivalvia; order Cardiida; family Cardiidae; genus Tridacna; species Tridacna crocea. The sequence goes on from OX031059.1 coordinate 32,800,936, forward strand.
ATACGGTCATTGTCGACGTTAGACTACGTACTGTTTTCTATACTGTTTGTGGTATCAACACTGATCGGCTTTTATCATGCATTTCGATGGAGGAAGGAAACAAACGAGTTTGAATTTCACTTCGCCGGCCAAAAGCTACATCCAGTGCCAGTTAGTATGTCACTTTCGGCAACGTTCTTCTCAGCAATTACCATTCTTGGTGTTCCAGCGGAAGTCTACACCTATAACACTATGTTCCTTTGGTCAATCGCCTCTGCATTTTTGTCAACTATCTTTGTGGCACATGTGTTTGTACCGTTTTTCTACAACCTGAAGTTAAAGAGTTGTTACAGATATCTTGAACTAAGATATAGCAAATTAATACGACTGCTTGCGTCTAGTCTGTTCCTTGTTCAGTACATGTTATATGCTTCTATAGCATTGTATCTTCCATCTTTGGCGTTGGAAGCAATTATTGGTGTGTCATTGTGGTATATAATGATTGTTGTATGTTTTGTTTGTGCTTTGTACACTATACTGGGAGGAATGCGAAGTGTTGTATGGGTTGACAGTCTTCAGCTTTTTGTGATTGTAGGTGGATTGATGGCTGCACTTATTGGAGGACTGAATGCATCTGGCGGTTTTCAAAAGGCATGGGGCACTGCGCATGAAGGTCATCGCGTAAAATTCGACGAGTTGTCAGTAGATCCCCGGACTCGCCACAGCGTTTGGTCTGTCACCATCGGCTTTTCCTTACTTTTGATGTATAACTATGGAATGGCTCAGGTTCAAGTTCAGCGCGTCTGTACCTTGAGCTCATCAAGAAAGGCCACGATAGCATCATGGCTCAGCTTTCCAGTGTTTGTTCTGATACAAGTACTGGTTTGTATAACAGGGATCGTGATGTATGCATTCTACAGTAAGTGTGACCCTGTAAAATTCAAGCTTATTAACAAAAACGATCAGCTGTTACCGCTGTTCGTGCTGGATGTTCTTGGCAAAATTCAAGGGATGCCCGGTGTGTTCTTAGCCTGTATCTTCAGCGGTAGCCTCAGTTCTATATCATCGTGCTTAAACACAGTGTCAACAGTGCTTCTCGAAGACTTCGTGCGGCCAAATTGCCTCAGGAAATATGCTGAGAGAAAAGGTCTTCTGATATCCAGAGGTTTGGTATTTGTGTTAGCTTGCTGTCAATTTCTACTGGCCGTTGTAGTCTCAAAGATGAGCAGACTTGTGCTGCAGTTCACAAATTCAGTGTATGCTGTAATTTCTGGACCAATTATGGGACTATTTATCTCAGGCATGTTCCTACCATGGACAAATAGTAAAGGAGCACTTGTTGGTCTGGCAGTATCCCTTGCGTTTATGTTGTGGCTTTGTATCGGTACCTTGCTGGAAAGACCGTTAGGCACTAGGCCTCTTCCGGTTGATACATCCGGGTGTAACTGGAACGTCACTTCAGCTATGCGTTATAGAGCCAACTATACTTCCGTCATATCAAACACAAATTCCACAACAGCGCCGAAAGCGGAACCGCTGCTTTACGACTTCTATAGAATATCTTATCTGTGGTATACAGGATTAGGAATGGTCATAAATGTTTTTATGACACTTCTCACGAGCCTTATTACTGGTTACAACAAACAAACATCTGTGGACAGCCGTCTTCTTTGTCCAATCTTCGATAAACTGTTTCCATGGTTACCAGAGAATATACGACGACCACTGCGTTGTGGGGTTCAGTACTCTCCAGAGCAGGTTTTTGATGATACTGCGAGGGAAGATAAGACTGAAGAGGCACCAAACCAGTCTACAAGACTTATAGAAGTTTTGTGAATGTCAGTCGTACTTATGCAAATCATGATTGCGACAAAAATACATATATTTTCAGACGGTTCATTAACTCTTACGATTGCTAAGCAGGACTAGCTGACCGTTTGCGGATAGTGTAGATCAAGATCAGACTGCACGGAACGTGCAGTCTGATCTTGGATCAACACTGTCCGATAAAAAAGATATCATTCCCCAAATCATAACTTTGAAATAGTGATATCTATGTGTTTACTATCGAAATGAAAATTTTATTTTTGTTTTTTAACAGGATAAGGGGTCAAGTCATCACTGCATAACATAATTTTGTACTTGTCCGAATTCAACGTATTTGAAGACAACATATGAAATGCTATTCAACTATTTCAATTTTGTACAGTACAAATATAAACCTTTGTGGGGACCAGCATTTCTCCTTTTTTCATGATATTTTAGAAAAAACCAACCTGCCTTAAGGTTCAACCTATCTTAAGGTAGTTAAAACTTGGAATCATGTGGTAAAGGTTTAAGTCGTTAAATAGGAAATAAGTTACTCTATCAAAATGTTAAGGTCAGGATTGAAAGCATTCGGAGTTTAAAAGACTTGATATGCAGTGTTCTGGTACTGAAGTCAAGAACCTATGGATAGGACTTGGTTAAGACGCCTGGTGGAGTTACTGAAATACCCGGTGGGAATGGTTATTGTGTGTTTTGATTGATGCCCATTTCTGACAGATTTTTACCCCTAGAATGCCAATTGGATTAAAATGAACGGATATCAGTCTGAAGAGGATGTTTAATCTGATCTCGGTTTCATACTGTGAAAAATATGTGAAATGTTCTAACCACGGAGCCTGATAAATGGCAACAGTGTGGCTTTAAAATAGTTGTTTTCCTGGCAAAAAAGATGTTGTTATTTTGTTGAGAAAGTTGTAAAAAAAAGACAGCAGTCGGTATATAGATATTTGGCCTGCGAATCTTGTGCGTGACACTTTCCGTTCTTATGCAATTCTACTTCTCGCGCGAGTGCACTGTAGTCGAATGAAGTCTCGTCTCGGATTAGACTACGCGGTCTGCGCAGGCTGATCGGAGACGATACTATACGCAAATGTCCGAATTTTTCCCCCTTTTCGCGAGTTGCAGGCCAAATAGTCTTGAAAGAGTAAAACCTATTACTCAAGTAGTTGTTATACATAATGCCTTATTTCATGCTTTCCGGTTGGTTATCGAGAAATATTGGTAACATATGGTGGTAACGACCAGTGAAAATAGTGATTTTTATATTAACTGAATAAAAAGAGAGATGAAACTCCAAATATCATTTTGAAAAGATATTTTAATCCCTACTAGTTTCGGTTATTTCAAACCCTAATTTCTGTATTGTAACTCTTCAATTGAAGGCGGAAACAGTTGTTCCCGTGTAATAAGGAAAGTATCATATTCTTAACTCATTCAATGATCACTTTATTAATATAGCAAACGTAGTAAAAAAAAAAAACAGAATTTAAGGAGAATACATTCTCATATTTACATTCACATTTAAATAATGTATTAAAAGACCAAGTTTTTGACATAAAATTTATTACACCTTTTGAGGTTTGCCGAATGATTAAAAAACTGGATACAAATAAAGCTACAGGAATGGACGGAATAAGCGCAACTATTTTGAAACATTGTGGTGATCATATAGTTTTACCAATAACTTCGATCATAAATAACAGCATCGCGAAAGGTGTTTTTCCGAATGCATTGAAAGAGGCTTATGTGCTTCCTCTACATAAAGGGTTCCAAAAGGAAGATCCAAACAATTATCGACCAATATCTATTCTACCAACTGTATCAAAGATTTTTGAACGTCATTTATCTAACCAATTATTGTCCTTTCTCTATAAATTTGATATATTAACTAAGCACCAATCAGGGTTTAGAGAAAGACACTCATGTCAGACCGCACTTATTCGGCTGATTGATGAATGGCTTAGGGAAATCGATTCCGGGAAAATTATTGGTTCAGTTTTTGTTGATCTTAAGAAAGCATTCGATTTAGTTGACCACGAGATTTTGTTACACAAGCTTAGGATACACCATTTTTCTGAAAAGTCTCTGGCACTTTTCAAATCCTACTTGAGTGACAGAAAACAGTTTATTAGGTATAACAATGAATTTTCTTCGCCACGAATTCTAACAAGCGGGGTCCCTCAGGGTCCTATTTTAGGACCATTACTCTTTTTAATTTACATAAATGACATAGGCTTGCACGTCGGTAACTCAAATTTAGACCTTTATGCGGACGATTCGACCTTGTATACATCCGGAACAAACCTTATAGAAATACAAGCTAATCTCCAGAATAGTCTAGAATGTATACTGAGTTGGTGCACTGCTAACAATATGCTTGTAAACCCAACAAAAACAAAATGTATGCTTATAGGACCTAAATATAAATTAAGATCTACTAATCTAGATTTAAATGTTAATGATTTTTGCATTGAAAACGTTGAATCTCATAAAATATTAGGTGTATATGTTGATAAGCATTTATCCTGGAATTTTCATATTGATAAAACTATTTCTAAGATTAACAGTAAGATAACATTGCTAAAAAGAATTTCCATGTATCTCACATTTGAAATGAAACAGTTGTTTTACAACTCTTACATACTCCCTATCTTTGACTACTGTTGTACAGTATGGTGGAAGAACACCAAATGTAAATCCGCTAAGCTAACCGTCCTCCAGAAAAGAATCGCTCGCATTATACTAGGGGTTACCCCAAGAACACCGTCGAAAAATCTTTTTTCCCAACTTAATTGGTTAACGTGCGATAATAGATGTAAGTATCACACCGGCGTTTTAATTTACAGATGTCGTAATAACCTATCGCCTAGATATATGAGTGACATTATTTCGTTTTCGAGTAACACAAATTATAATTTAAGGTCATCTGCTCGTAGTGACATCGTAAACTCTAGATTTAATACATCGTACAAGAAACCGGCATTCTCGTATTTCAGCATGGATGTGTGGAATGAAATTCCTACTTCCATCAGAGATGCGAAATCAATAATTAGCTTCAAAAAACAGTTCAAACAACATTTATTGAACGTACAGTCCTCGTTGTAGTTACATTATCATACATCTATACGAAAAAACGTGTGTCTGTCCGTATAACTCATATTCCAACATTATTTTGCTATTAATTCATCTTCTGTATTTTCAAACACCACAATCATCAGTATCACCAACCATTATCATCTTTATTATTATTATTATTATCATTATCCTAATTATTATCGTTACTATCGTTGTTCCACTCATCTTGAAGGCAACATTGTAAAAAAGACTTTGAAATATGTCTTAATGTTTTAACCTTCACTAAATAAAGATATTATTATTATTATTATTATTATAGTTACCAAGGTAAAATGCGAGTGCCCAACAACCAGATATGACGTAATTTACTGTACATTTCTCACGCTTGACGTAAAATTGTTACAGTTACTGGATTTTGATTAAGTTCCCGAAAAAAAGGGTAAAAACCATGTAATGAAAATATCATTTTCGGTGCAAGATCGAAATATACTTCATTTCGTGAACATCATCGGTAATATTTTCAATCGTCGATGCACCACTCCTGAAAATATTACCGATGACGTTCATTCGATGAAAAATTTCGATCCTTAAAAAAAGTATCTTCTATATCTTTTGCACATTCCAGTATATTTATATATATTTCTTTTATGGCAATAGCTATGTAAAAATACCTGAAATATTCAATAGAGCAAAGCATAGTACGTATCCTCTCTATGAGCTGTTATTGAATACTTCCGATGTTCAGTCGTGGCAAAGCAATTTGTTTGACTCCTGTTATTGAACACATCCTATTTCTAGGAAAACATAAGCAGTTTATGGATCCAATAGTGAACAGTTGCGGTGTTCTATAAAGCATAGCATGTTGTGTGACCTGTGATTGAATCTGCTCTATGTTCTATATGACATAGCGTTTTGAGGACCTCTTCTTGTATACCAGCAGTATTCAATGTTGCATAGTAGACCCTACTTTGTTGTTTATAATCCCGATGATATGTTAGTGCTCTCTCTCTCTCTCTTTCTCTCTCTCTCTCTCTCTCTCTCTGTCTCTCTCTATACTTCATCATTTATAATGAGAAATGTTAACCATCAAATAAAATGTGATACATGAAACAGGCAACATTGAATTGTTCACACTTGTGTGGGAGAGCAAGATCTCGGACTTTTAACATTTTCCCGGAATAAACTTTAGCAGGAGTCGAGCATGCAGAATCTTAGAGGAGGAAGGGTCCAATATCGAGGTGAGCGTCGTCAACCTTTGACACCAAATATATAGAGTTTATTTCATGAGTTTGTGGTTAATATCGGGAAATATTTGCCGAAAAAGGAAAAGATGTGCGAAAATAGCGATTGCCGTGTTTATTTCATCAGCTTGTGGTTAATATGGGGAAATATTTGCATCAAAAGGGAAAGGTATGCGAAAATAACGAGTGCCTTGCACTGTGAGGTAATCATATAATAAAGACTGATAAGAAACACACACAGATTAAAAAACTCGTGCTGTCTTTTTAATCTACATTCCTTGACAGATAAGAAAGAATTGTGATGGTGAGATATTTTATTTTACTAAAATAATCTGTTTTATTTTGAAGCTGGTCACTTTTAAAACCATTGTTACAAAATCTGTTTTTCAACATGTCACAGATATTCACAAGTTAATCACTTTAAGAATGTTTAACAATATCATCTTTTACAAATTTGGGTCAGGCGGAAACTTCTTTGTCTGAAAACATTATGAGAAAACGAGAAAATATTCTCAATTTAGAATTCTGTTGCTTTGACTTAGAGATAAGCAGTCTTCTATTATTGTTGCTGTCTTTTCCTCTAGATGGAGAGAAGCCGACTTTTTCACAAGGTTTTAGACATGTAGGGTCCGTCTAATTCATAGCCAATCTTTCTGTAGTAGTTCCGTGTACCAACACCTGTAATGAAATTTGAAACTTTCCACAGAAATCATGGGGCAAGAAAGAAAAAAAATATGGTAAATGGAGTGAAACTCTGTCTCCTTTGGTCTAACCAAAGACTTTACTCTGCAAACCTAGTTTCCAACCTGTCCTTGATAAAATGAACATAACAACTCTTGCTACATAAGTGTTTGGTTGACCACTTACATGCAATGCATGAATCAGAACACATGAGAGCTTGATTCAAGTAGGCAACTAGAGGGTATGGAAAACAAGCCCAAAAGTTGCACAAGTATAAGAATTAGCAGTGATCTATCACTTCTTCGGAAATTTGAGTGTGTGTTGGCTTTTTCACTCTTTACCACACAATCCAAAATTTAATGACTCCGAGGAAAAAGGCTTTTGAAAGCACTGATGGAAAACGAGAAAATGTTGTTCAAGCATTTTCTCCTTTTTTTTTATAACGTTTTCTACCCTTTCAAAGACATATTATTTCATAAGACCCACATTTTGTTGTCTGCAAATACTTTCAGTTTCGACCAGTGAAAAGTGTTTGTCATTTGTTAAAGGTAGCCCTTCAGATTTTGGGACAACAATTTTACAAAAATACAAAAAAAAATCACACCCCAAACATTTTAATTTTCATTCAAAAAACCCAAGTGGTCAAAAACCATCCAACATCAAGAGAAATTAGAGATATACCTCGGACCAGGTCGACACCAAAGGGCAACACGGCCTATTTTTACATGAGCAACTCGCTCATTTGCATACCGGAAATACACAGGCAAAGCTTCAAATATAGGGTTTGAAGAAGACATTATGGAAAATATTTACATGTTTGTTATGTTATGGAATTTAAGCATCATTACTAATGTGTCAGTAACTTTACATTCCTACAATGCTTTTTTGATTTCTGGCGCAAAATCTAAAATACCTTAAGAGGCTAATTAGCCTTTCAGGGAACACCATCCCCCCAAAAAATCTTTTTTGTAATTCCATGATTCTTAATTATTGATGATTTGTATTATTTTTTCACACAAATTTCAGTGATATTTTGATTTGGTGAAATGTGAAAAATCTAAACACCCACCTTTAAAAGGTTTATTAAAGGTAGCCCTTCAGATTTTGAGACAAAAATTTTTACAAAAGTGAAAAAAAAATCATCCTTATACTCCCAAAGCCTTTTAATTTTCATTCATAAAACCCCAGTAGTCGAAAACCTGTTCGACGACACGAAAAATTACAGATTTACTACGGCCCAGGTTGACACCAACAGGAGACACGTTCTATTTTTAGATGATCAATTCGCTCATTTACATACAGAAATACACAGAAGAAGCTTCAAACATAGCGTCCGAAGAAGACATTATGGAAAATAATTATTGCATGTTTGTTATGATAGGGAATTTAAGAGTTATGACTTATGAGTCACGTACCAGTCACTTGGCATTCCCACAATGCTTTATTGATTTTTGGCGCGAAATCTAAAAATAGCTTAAGAGGCTACGTAGCCATTTAAGGGAATACCATCAAAAAAAATTTTTTTTGTAATTTTATGAATATTAATTATTGATGATTTGTAATATTTTTTCACATGAATTTCAGTGATATATATTTTTTTTAATTTGGTGAGATGTAAAAATTCTAAGTACCCACCTTTAATATCTTATGCCACTATAACCACTTTTAGAGCTTTATTTATGATTTAAAAAAAAAAAACTTGGTGATGTGTAAGAGCACATCACTGACCTGATATCACAGCTATTTTACTGGAACCATGTTCTTCCTTGGCTATTCTCTCAGCTTCCTCCATCAGCAACATACCAAATCCCTGTAATATGAAAAGAAGTAAACTCTTCAAAACATATTTGAACAATCCTCTGTGTAAAGGGGGTGTACTGTATCTTCAAAAAGCATCAACCCATGTCAGGCTGCAGTCTGTACAGGTTGACATGGGCCAAAGAATACGAGTCCGTAGTTTGCCTCCTGTCACCTAAAAACAATTATAAACAAGGAATTTAACTGTATGCAGCCTGGTACTCGCCCCAATTACAAAAATCAATGTATTTTTTCTATGTTTATTGTTTTTCTCCTATTCTTTCCATAACTGAGGGCTGAATCATTTGTCTCCCAGAAAAGCCTGAATGTTTATCATTGGCTAATGCAGTCTGGTTGCTACACTTCTTTGAAGATGTAAACTCCCTCTAAAACTTTCAACATTAGCAAGGGTTTGTACATCTGTTTTATGTGATATAAAATTACATCCAGTGAAACACAGCATTAGTGGCTCACACCCTTTAAGCATGTTTTAAAATGCTACTGACTTACAGTCTTTGTTTATCTTTAACAGTTATGTCTTTCTGGTAGAAAAATGTTTTAGCTCTCAGTTACCAAATGAATAAGGAAAAAAACTGACTGGGTAGAAAGATTCATTTTTTTTTTGTAATCAGGGTTAAGTAATGGGCTGCATACCATTAACTCCCTTGTTTATATCATATAGTCTGTGGTTGCCAGGAGTCAAACTACAGACCTTTTGACCCTGACTGGGGCCATAATCGCATTCATCCAAGATCTTATAGTCATATATGTTTTGATCAAGTTTGGTGCTGATTGGTTAATAATTGTAGATACTAGAGTGTAAACAGTCAACTGGTATTTTGTACACGGACGGACGGACAGATGAATGAGGGGGTCCTTGTGAGGATAACTTGTGAGGTGCAAAAAGTACTAAGATAAATGGCCATCTTGGGCTGAAAAAATATGCCAATGGTCAACTATCTGCATGTCTTGTCTACCTTGAGCTTCCATAGATTGTTAGACAAAAGGTACTTTATGGATCAACAGTTATCATGATGACTTTTGTTGTTTGGTAATGAGTTAAACACCATTTATCCATAGTAAAACAACATTTATTCTTAGTTCAACACCATTTATCCATAGTTAAACACCATTCATCCATAGCATGGCTTATTTTTCAACATGCTCTTACGAACAAAGTCCTTAACAAATAAACAAATAAACGCACATCTCAAAATACAAACCTCATCTGATGGGATTCGAAGCCTTGAAGGGACAAATATCCTCGTTTTTCGAGGTTTATAAGACCAATACCATAACCACTGAGCCAAAGAGACATCTCTCTGACGCAGTTGTCAGGTATCGATTTTATATGGGAAAGCTATGCAGTAAGGAAGGAGAGATCTGTCGTAACACACCCCCTCTTAAAGTCATTATTTATTGATGACTCAAAGCCTTATTAGGCAGAAAGTCCGTTTTTTGGACAAGAAAATGGGATGAATGGCTCAACAGCCAATCCCAGACAAGCCCCCATCTTACGAACAAAGTCTGCAACAAATAAATGCACGGCTCAAACACAAACCACATCTGGCGGGTCTCGAACCATTGAAGGGACAAGTATCCTCTTTTTTCCAAGGTTTAAAAGACCAATACCATAATCAATGAGCCAAACAGATATCTCTCTGAAAGGCTGTCAGGTATTGATTTTATATGATAAAGCTATGCAGTAAGAAAGGAGTGATCTCCCGTAACAATGCAAAAAGAACTAGTCATTATATGCATACAAACACTGCGACAAATAATGTAGTGCTCATTTGCCACAAAATCTATTTTTACTAACACAGTTTCAAAAGTATCCTGTGTAGGAAGTATTGCACTGTGTGTGCACAAGTTTGGATTTAATATCTGCCTTTAACCCTTTACCAAACGATAAACTTTTAGACTTGTCCGAATTGAAAGCTTTTGCAGATGACAAATAAAACATGATTCATGAATGAAAATTTGTTTTGGGAAAGGTAGAAAACATTGTGGGGGAAAAAAGAGAAAATGCTGGTTACCAGCATTTTCTCCTTTTCCCACAATGTTTTCTAAAGGCTTCTTTCTCAGGTTTATCAAAAGTAAGGGTTGTGTGTAACGGGTTAATCCCATTACAAGTTTCCAGTAACTGCTCCTTTACCAACAATGTCTTCAAAGATTGTCTTCTACAACACAATTAATATACATGTTTGGCAATAACTTGAATAATCTAACCTGATGCTGAAACTTTGTCGGATCTCTAGCATGCACTGGTACCACACTGCCATACACATGAAGTTCCCTTACAATCGACACACCTCCTTTAAGTTCAGGTCTAAATGTATCTTCTGAACACTTTCGCAATCGTAGTAAACCAATCAAAATGTCTTGTTCTGGATCTTCATATGATAGGAAAGTTTCCCATCCACTGTTTGCTACATAATCTCGTCTTATTAACTCTGCCTGTTGTGTAAGACACAATGACACATTCTAACATTATTCATAATTTAACAAAAGAACAAAATTTTGGACCAGTCAAAACCCTACGCACTTGCTGACTGGAAAACAAAATTTTAGACAAGTCAAAATCGCAGGCACTTACAACTAATCAAACTTGAACAAATGATGCATACATTGTGGGAAACGGAGAAAATACTGGGTACCAGAATTTTCTTCTTTACCGACTGTTTTCCAAAGCTGCCTTCTTCCAGGTCATTAAAATCCTGGATGGTCTGGTTAACCCTTTACTCAAGAGATACTCACTTCTACACATTGCTTGTAGCAGCCTTTGGAAAACATTGTGGCAAAAGGTGAAATTGCTCTTGACGAGCAATTTCACTTTTTTATCACAATATTTTCCACGCTATCAAAAGGTGTCCTATACACATGAAAAACAGCTTCATCCTTGCTGTTATTTAGGGTTAATTAGAGATACCATAGAAATGCCTTATGGGGTAAAGGGTTAAAGGCTTAACCCTTTTTTTCACACAGTCCTTTGATATTTAACCTGTATGGAAGAGGCTTTTGAAAACGTTGTGGGTGGAGCAGAAAATGCTTGTTACCCGCATTTTATGCTCCTTTCTACTGTGTTTTCTACTCTTCAAAGACAAATTCCATCATCTGAGTCACATATACCTTATTATCTGCAAAATGCTTTCAATATGTACCAGTCTAAAATTTATTGGTAGGTAAAGAGTTCAACCCTTTCCCCTTTCTTGTCCCCTAAGGAGTGCCCTGAACATATCTATGTTTATATTTTTTTTAGGAAAGGGGTTTTTGAAAATGCTGTGAAAAGAGAGGAAATTGCTGGTTTTCTTGGTTTGCCATACTGTTTTCTACCTTCTCAAATGCAAATCTAATCATACAAACCCCTTAAAAAATTTGTCTTCTGAAAAAAAAAGCTTTAAAATGAGACAAGTTTAATTCTATGACTAGGAATAAAGTCCATACAAAGTTTATAACAAAAAGCTGTGCAATTCGCCTATTCTTTAATCTTTAACTCACAATCCCGACATTGAAAGTCCCTGAGAAAGAAGGCTTTTGAAAAGGTTGTGGGAAAATGAAAAGATCACTGTAGTTTAAAGATTAAAAAAATATATTGTTATGACTTATTTTCTCCAAGGTCAAGTGAGATTTCAAAATTTTCTTACAAAGCCTGAGGATTTCTACAACAAACCAAAAGTGTCTTATGTAGGTGGAAAAAGGGTATGTGGAGGTGGTTTTGAAAAATTGTATATTTTGATAAATAATAGTTTCTGTCTATCCCACTGTACCTTCTAACAATACCCTGTTTCATTAATACAATATGACTGCGCAAAGTACCTCATATGGTTTTACTTTATGGTGTATTTCCTGTATTCCAACTTCTCGAGTTCTTACATCTCTACATTGCGTTCCCAGATCTTTCATCCTTGCCAAGGCCAACTCTCGTAAATTACCATGCTCCACACCAGAACTGACCAATGGCATGGGTATATCTCTAGTTATAAACACAAAATAACAGAATAAATAACAGTATTATTTTGTGGTAAATTTCCTGGTGCTTGTATATAATTTGAGCAATGTAAGTAAACTTGAAACTGTGTGCTACCAAAGGTCAAGTGTGATGTCAACATTTTTTTACAAAGCCTGAAGGAAGTATAAGCAGTCACAGCTCCAGATAAGAGTCAGTGATAGAGTTCTAAATCCATTATTTCTGTTTGAAACCCTATGGTAAGGGTACCATTAGAATCATCTTGATGAGACGATTCTGATGAGTACTCACAACATAGGGTTTAGTGGAGAATAATTGATATTATCAATTTTGAAATCAAAATCACTCCCTCTATCTGGAGCTCTGAGCAGTATTATCATGGTCAAGTTATGTTCCTTTAGCACAGATGGAGTAACAGTGAAGGTTTCAGAGAACAATGTAGATCAAGCTCAGACTGCATGACTGACCAATACCTACTGCCAGATTTACAAATCTAACCACTGCAATAGCAAAAATAGCCGTTCTTCTATGACTTGACCCTTTACCAAACAATCCAGAGTTACCAGCCCTGAATTAGAAGTCTTATGAAAACATTGTTGGTAAAGGAAAAATTCTTGGTAACAAGCATACACTTCTTTTTCAGCATTGTTTCAGGTTTCATGTGTACAGGTGCTTTCAATCTGAAAGAGTCTTAAAATTCATTTTTTGGTAAAGAATTAAAGTATTTCTAACAATTTCTTAGCAATCCAAGACAAAATAGCTCTCTACTCCCCTTTTATCACAAAAACTAGACGTAAGAGGGGATAGAAAAATAATTCTTCAAATGTCTCAGAACTGACACTGGGGAAGGAGACAGTTTTTACAGGTAAGTATGCCTTATTTTCCTGACTGAATTGATTCTTTACAACATTTTACGCATGTCAAAAGTGAAAGAACTTACAGGCTACAAAGTGAATGTGACTCAAAACTTCAAATTTATTTTTGGATTGGTACATAAAATATGGGGAAAAAAAGCAACATTTTCTCCAATCTGTTTTCAAAAGCTTTCTTTCTCAGGGTCATATAATCTATTGATGATGTGGTTAATGAAACCCAAGATCATCTTGAGCTTGTTTTGTACTTCTGATCCTGATCTACACCATAGCTTCTCTATTTTTTTGTTTTACCTTTGTACACGGTAGACCCTTGTCCAAGGAGGTATCAATGCTAAAATTCTTGCAACCAGATCTATCAGTGTTGAAGGGGGGTAACTCTTATATCTACCTGTCTTCCACAGCTCATATAATCCTTTAATACAAAACAGAATAACCTAACAATCAATAGCTTACAATACTGCAGACTTAACCCATTACCACACAATCCCTACTTTTGACGAGCCTGAGAAAGAAGCCTTTAGAAAACATTGTGGGAAAAGGAGAAAATACTGGTAACCAGCATTTTCTCCTCTTCCCACAATGTTTTCTACTCTTCACAAACAAATTTCAAATTTTAATAGCTGCTTTCCACATCTAGGTTTGGCAGACTGTAAAATACCTACAGCACCATTCAGAGGAACTAGGCTTAAATTCTTTGAATTCCAAGTTTGAATAAAATAATTCAACGACTGGAAAAAACTTGTGAAGAAAACATCAAGATTGTTTGATATAAGATGCAAATCTTGTCCAATAAATGATACAGAATAGAAAAATTTACACTTAACTAATGTGAAGGAACCTTTTCTAGCCAATCACTCATTCTTTTTCAATCAAACAGCAATGGCAGACAACAAAGGAACAGGGCTCACAACTAAACATTTGCATTTCTATGAGAGGAAAACTTTTGGGAAAAGGAATAAAATGATTCTTAGAAGCATTTTCTCTATTGTTCAAAATATTTTCAAAAGTCTTTTCCCTCAGGACTGGTAAACCATGACATTGTTGGGTAAAAGATTCCATCTGAAACAAAATACAATGAAATAATATAAACAAACATCAAGCTAGACTGACCTGTGCCTCTAATTACTAACGTCGGGTAGATTTTAAGTCCATCTGGTCTAAATGCTGGGTTTTCAAAAAGTTCCTGTAAATATATGAATTAAATACAACTAACAATTGCTCCACTACAATATGATACAGGAGAAAGACAGATAGTTTATTTTCAAAATTGCTCTTCTATCAGTAGTTTGTGGTAAATGTAGAAAGTGGCAGGTAGCTGGTTGTATTGATTGTATTGGATTTAATGCCACTTTATCCACCAAGATCATATCATGGTGGTGGGTGACACACGTGTTTCCTGGCTTTCTCACACAAGTACTAACACAACTTTCTTTTCAAAGCCACTGACTACTTTTCTCACATGCTTCAGCAGAGGTGAGAGGCAAAAATATGCCAGAAAGAAAGTTTGCCTAAACTGGGTATCAAACTCACAACCCAGATCATGAGTTCGACATGCTCACCACTGAGCCACCAGGCCAGGCAATGGTAGGTAAAGAATAGCTATTATGGAAATGGGGTTCATGAAACTTTTTAAGCAACCACCGCCCACTGATGACTTAACTTTTTACCACATGACAAAGCCGTAACTCCTCTCAATAAACCTTCCAGTGTCACAGGCAAAATGAATAGTTTTTACTGAAGACATAGATCAAAATCAGATTGCAAAGAAAATGCTATTCTTGTATCTATACCATCCCGTTACTCAGTTTCCCTTACAGGAGTTTAATGCATCTGCAAAAAGTATCGACCAAGGTCAGCTTTCCTTGATGACACCCAGTCCATGGTAGCTGATAGGTGTAAATTTCCTGTGTGTCACAGGGCTTTTCTACACCATGACTCTGTTGTTAAACAAAAAGAACTTAATGGATCCATACTTATGTGATGACTAGCTGGGAATAATTTATGAATACGCATTATCCCATTACCACACAATCCATAGTTTTAATGACTCTGGGAGATTAGACTTTGGAAAATATTGTGGGAAAAGGAGAAAATACTGGTAACCAGCATTTTCTTCTTTCCCCACAATGTTTTCTACCTTTCCAATGACAGGTTTCAGTTTTGCCAGGAATATTTTATTTGCTGTCAGCAAATGCTTTGATTTTGGACTAGTTTGTTGTGGTCTTAAGCTACTCTAATTTATTACAAGATTTTATTAATTAACTGTTGGATATATAGAAGTTATACATGGGAACCGGTCCACGCGATACCAGTCACATTTCTGGTTTCGTATAGTACACAGGTCGTGACCCCGGCTTAATACGGCTTGACCTCCGATCAATACAGTTGACCTCGTATCAATATTGATGACCCGCGACCAATACAGAAATCCTTGAACGTGATTGGTCAAAAGATCAGTGGTGTGAGCATCTGCACTTACTTTTAGCCAATCACGTTCAAGGAGGCGGCAAAGTAAACGTAACCGAAAAATTGAAATTTGTTTCCAGCAGGGTAGAAAACATTGTGGGAAAAAGGAGAAAATGCTGGTTACCAGCATTTTCTCCTTTTCTCACAATGTTTTCAAAAGGCTTCTTTTTCAGGGTCGTAAAAACCAGAGATTGTTTGGTAAAGGGTTAATTAATAAAATTGTCATTAATCAAGTGATTTTGTATTGGCCCAGTTACAGGTCCGAGGTCAGCCGTATTGACCCTCGGCCTTCGGCCTCGGGCCAATACGGCTGACCTCGGACCTGTAACTGGGCCAATACGAAATCACTTGACTAATAACATTATATTATTGTTTATTATATCTACTTATTATATTTATTATTTATTGTACTATTTATCATAAGATATTATTGTTAAGTAAAGTAATTATAATAAACATTATAATGCCTTACAATAAATTGTTCAATATCTCTCTCCCATCCAACATTAGGTAAGTCAGGCATCATGTGTGATACAACTTTGAACCCTGCGTCTTTTGACAATTGAAAAGATTCACAGACTGCTCTCACTGTATGACCTCTGTTAGTATCACGGGCAACATCCTCATAAACACTCTGTACACCAATTTCAAGTCTTGTACATCCATATTTCAACATATCACTGCAACAAAAACAGACAATGTGGTGGGTCTACACAATGTCATGTACTTCTACAAGGCAGTGAAAAAAATTGGGGCTGATCAAAGATGTCTAAAAGGAAAAAATGATCTTAGAAATAAATCGGTGAATGTAAGATGGAATCTTGCAGAATTTCATATCTATTCCTTTTCAAATGATTTTAAGAAAAGGGAAAAAAACAAGAAAAAAAAAACACCTTCAGTATCTTTCTTCACTGTAAGAGTAGCATGTTGCATATCTAACTTTTGAAATAATCATGTCAGAAAGATAAGTCATTGTTCCTTTAACCCATTACCACACATTCCCTTTTTTTTTTGAGAACCCTGAGAAAGAAGCCTTTAGAAAACATTGTGGGAAAAGGAAAAAATGCTGGGAACCAGCATTTTCTCCTTTGCCTACAATGTTTTCTACTCTTCACAAAGCAAATTTCAAATTTTCAGTCATTTTTATTTTGTCGTCTACAAATGAAATGCTTTCAATTTGGACAAGACTAAATTTTTGTCGTTTGTAAAAGGGTTAAGGCTTAACACATTAATTCCTTCTTCGTCAATTCAAGATAATAATAAGCATAACCACATTAAATGTAGTACATTATCATAGTTCTAATGGAAAATATATCAGCATTTTCTCGTAGTCCTACAATAAACTCAGAAGCTTCTTCTACAGTGAATTCAAAAACTGGGAAAGCTTAATGAAAAGTTACTACACCATTTTACCCTTGATAGATTTAAATTTATGTCAGATATACAACAGCACAAGTATATTCAAATGCAGGCTATCATGGTAGTTCTACTCTGAAGTATTTTTATTAATGAATAGTAAGGTGATCTTACCTTAAATGTTTCTTCAGACAGTAGTCTGGGCGTGTTTCTATTGTGATTCCGATGCATTTGGTTTTGCTTCTCTCTGAATATCTGAAATGATTTATTGAATAACCATGGGAGTTGAACCCTCAACAAAACAACATTTCACTCATCATAGTCAACCATCATAAAAGATAGCAAACTTTATGCAGCTCAACTTACAGACTTTTTAAAAGTGTTACAAATATTGTGACGAACTGATAATGTAGTTACCAACGCTTCTATCTTTTTCAATTTTTTTTTTCAAATGCCTGATTCATCAAGTTAATAAAAAGAACAGGATAACTAGCATTTTCAGTTTTTCTACAATGTTTTCTATCTTTTGAAAGACAAATAATAACTGTGTATTGAGTAACACTTAGTTTGTCATCTGCAAGAGGTTTTAATTTGGATAGGTCTAAAATTTGTTGCCGAGTAAACAGTTAACAGAAACTCTTTGATTGGGGGGGGGGGGGGGGGAATTCCAATCAATAAAATAACATACAAGAACGCTTATAAAAGAAATTACTCATTAAAAGTAATCACTCTTTCATCTATAGTAGCAAGACAAAAATATTACCAGCAAAAGGTAACATGCTAGCTAACAACTATGTACAGGAATGAGTCATTCATTTTTGTACAGCACAGGAATGAGTCATTCGTTTTTGTACAGCACAGCAATGAGTCATTCGTTTTTGTACAGCACAGGAATGAGTCATTCGTTTTTGTACAGCACAGGAATGAGTTGCTCGTTTTTGTACAGCACAGGAATGAGTTGCTCGTTTTTGTACAGCACAGGATTGAGTTGTTTTTGTACAGCACAGGAATGAGTCATTCGTTTTTGTACAGCACAGGAATAAGTCGCTCGTTTTTGTACAGCACAGGAACGAGTTGCTCGTTTTTGTACAGCACAGGAACGAGTTGCTCGTTTTTGTACAGCACAGGAATGAGTCATTCTTTTTTGTACAGCACAGGAATAAGTCATTCACATTTAGCAGAGGAATGAATCATTTATTTTTGTACAGCAAAGGAATGAAACATTCGTTTTTGTACAGCACAGGAATGAATCATTTGTTTTTGTACAGCACAGGAATGAGTCATTTATTTTTGTAATCTTTTTTATCAGGGTAAATCAACATTTTCACCAAAAATCAACATCCTTCCAAATTGAAAAAAAGAAAAATGCAGACAAAAAGAATTAAAATTTATGCTTGGAAAGCTGTAAAACGTTATGGAAAAAGGGAGATATTGCTGGTTACAAACATTTTCTTATGTCATCACAAAGTTTCCATTGGGTTTCTTGTTTAGGGTCATGAAAAATTGGATTGTTTGGTGAAAGGTCAAGATATCTATACATAAATTCCAACATCAGTCAATAGTTCAGACAAACATTCTTACTTCACAGCCTCCTCCACGCAGCTGCTGGTATGACCAGACAGAGCATCATGTAAATTTCTGATAAAGTAGTCCCTGTATTCATCCGGCAGACTCATAAATGTCCCTCCCATTACGATAAACTCTACCTTGTCCACACTGTGCCCAAGCTGCTTCAACTTTCAAAAAGTAAATAAACAAACATCAGCATAAATTAAGTATGACTTCCGTTTCCATAAAATTCTGCAAATGCTCCATGAGGTATATCTAGAAAAGTTCCAAATTCAGCACTACTGTAATTCATAATTCAAAGCCTTTGGAAATTATTGTGGCAAAAGGTGAAATTGCTTGTGGTGAGCAAATTCACCTTTTGCCACAATGTTTTCTATGCTATCACAAGGTGTCATATACACATAAGAAACAGCTTCATCCCTGCTGTTATTTAGGGTCAATTAGAAATACCATAAAAATGCCTTATGGGGTAAAGGGTTAAGCAGAGGCTACAAGAAATCCTTCCATGGTGAAAGACAGATAAACTATTATTCTTTAACCTATTTCCACAAAAATCTGAAGTTAAAATGACCTACGGGATGGGGTGAAAAGGATAATGCTTGTAATTATAACTAGTATTTTATCCTTTTCCCGCAATGTTATCTCCACTATCAAAGAGAAAAATCATCATTTCAGCTAATTGTATATTGACACCTGTAAATCCTTTAACCCACTTCCTCTCAATCCCAGCTTTTGACCTAGGGAAATTGGACTTCCAAAACATTGTTGGGAAAAGAGAAGATGCGGGTAATCAGCACTTTCTCCTTTTTCCACAATGTTTTCTAACCTTTCAGAACAAATCTAATCATCTGAGCTATGTTTCGTTTGTTCTACACAAAGAGTGTCAGTTTAGACAAGTTGTGTGTGAAATATTAGATGTATTTGACCCCCTTTTCCACTGAAGCTTCTAGTACCTGATCTACTCTGTGTCTTGTCTGTAGGAAGGGATTATATCTCGCTCTGATAGCCCTCATTGATGTTGGCTAGGGAAGAAAATAGGATTATGCAATCATTTCTATACAAACTTACCACGTATTTAAACAGTTCACTGCACAATTCATAAAGTTTTCAAAGACATTTGCTTTAGCTTGTTTAGTTTATTAAAATCCCTTTCTAGTTACATTCTGCGGCAAACTTTTGGTATGGTTTATGGGCTTTGCCATAGTACAGATCTGTATCAGACTGTAAACAATGTGTAAAGAGAACTTGGATTTGCACTGTAGCAATATTTCTGTGGTATAGCAGCACAAAAAGCCTCGACTTCAAAACATCTTTGTGCATATTGAAAACTTACATTCTGTAATTCAGTAACAGAATCCTACAAGAATTAAACATCAAAGGCAAGTGGTGAGCAATTCTAAGTGAAGTGCAATTGTCCTAACAAATATTCTGTGAAATTCCATATTTCTTTCTTCAACATGAAAAGCCTATTTCTTTCTTCAAAATGAAAAGCACATGTCTCTGAACCGCAACTAATTAACCTATCAATTTACACTTATTACTATTTGCTTTCTTGCTGTAGGCAGCTTCAGAAAACATTAATGGAACTAGAGGCGCTTGAGCGCCTGTATCGCTCCACAGGCCTGATTTTTCTGTACCGGTGAAGAGAAGTCTTTTTACAATTACCATTCATTCCTGCATTTTAGGTCACTAAAGAAAAAAGGCTATGAAAATCATTGTGAGAAAAGAAGAAAATAAAAGTTACCTGCATTTTCTTAGTTTGACACAATAATTTCTACCCTTTTTGATACAAGTTTTACTAATTTGAAGATTTATTATGTTGTCTACAACATCTTTCAATTATGGCCAGTTATAAAAATTTTGTCTTCAAGTTTAGTTAACTCATTACCAAATCACAACATTCTATGGTTGTCCAAATGGAAAGCATTTGTAGATGAAAAAATAAAAGTGACTGAAAATTTGACAGTTGTTTTGTGAAGGGTAGATAACATTGTGGGAAAAGGTTACCAGCATTTTCTCTTTTTCCCACAATGTTTTCTAAACTCTTCTTTGTCAGTGATCAGTTTGATTGGAGAACAAAATGCCTTATCACAACAGTAAAGCCCTGTCCCTCTTTCTACCAGGTCACCAGGAGGTCAACAAACCTTTACCAGAACTAATCAAAGTGCAGAGTTTCCCTTGCTTTATATGAAAAGGATTACAGATTATGTAAAGCAACCATCTTTAACTCTTTACCAAACGACAAAACTTGGGATGTGACCAAACTGAGAGCATTTGCAGACAACAAATTAAACATTGATGAAATGATGATTTCTCTCTTTCATAGAGTAGAAAACACTGAGGTAAAAGGAGAAAATGCTGATTACCAGCATTTTCTCCTTTTCCAAGAGTGTTTTCCAAAGACTTCTTCTTTAGGGTCCTTAAAAGTCAGGATTGTATGGTAAAGACTTACCACCATTGGAACTAACCTTCAATACAACAATGAAATCAAAACAAGTAGTTTGAGAAAAGAAATTTTTCAAAGATTTTACTTTATACCATAAAAGGAAAATGAGTCTCCCATAAAAGCCATGTTTTTTGACGGATCTTTTCTTTTTTAAGGAATTCTGTAGACCTATATCTAAGGAACATTCCTGCAAAAAAATAATGCTATCCAATTAGCGGTTTGGGAGGAGAAGATTTTTAAAGGTTTTTTACTTTGGTTGCCATGGCAACCAGAATTATTCATGGAACACAATTATTTGAAGGAATTTGAAAGAGGACCACCTAAGGAACATTCCTGTGAAATTTGGTAAAAATCCAGTCAATAGTTTCTGAGGAGAAGTTTTTTAAAGAAAAAGTTTACGGACGCACGCACGGACGAACGGACGAACGGACGGACGGACGGACGGACGCACGACGGACACAACGCCATGACAATAGCCCGCTGGCCTTCGGCCAGTGGAGCTAAAAATGACTAATTGTTTGTAAAGCATAATTGCTTTATGGTCCCACAGTGTTTGGTACCCATGCAAAAATCTGTAATCCCTTCTTTCAAATAGTGCTGTTTTTGTCATTTACTCTAGGTAGGCACCTAAAAATAACCTTTATAGTAATAGGTAAAATCATGTTTGGAATGGAAATGGAAATTCATTACTTACTTAATTTTTCCTTCTTTAACATTTTCAATATAATACAATACTTAATCTTTTAGTTTTATCACACATTCTTGAACTTTAGAAGGCTGACAGGGAATACCTCATATCCTGTGTAAGATTGTGTAGAATATTCAAAATCAGAGTCCGGTCCTCCGGGGCAGTATCTGAAATGTTCAAAAGATTAACTCATAACCACACAATCCATAGTTGTGACGACCCCAAGAAAGAAGCCTTTAGAAAACATTGTGGGAAAAGGAGGAAATGCTGGTAACCAGCATTTTCTCTTTTTCCAACAATGTTTCCTACTCTTCACAAAACAAATTTCAAATCTTCAGTCACCTTTATTTTGTTGTCTGAAAATGCTTTCAATTCTAAAATTTTGTCATTTGGTAATGAGTTAACGAGTCAGATTTTCAAACCAATTGGATCATTTGAAATTAAATCTCTATGCCATTTACCAAACAATCCTGACCTTTATCCACCCTTGCATTGAGTACTTTTGAGTACTTTTGACAAAAACGGTGGAAAAAGGAGAAAATGCTGGTAACCCAGTATTTTCTCCTTTTCCAACCATATTTTTCACCATTTCCATCATTTCAGAGACGCACCTCATAGTATCTGTTAACTACCATTTCAGAGACACAATTCATTATTTCAAGCACATTTCATATGCCATTTGCATTTGTATACTATCCTATACCTACACAAAATATGATATAAATTACACTACATTCCCAAGTGTACCTTTGCAAAATTCTGGTATAAAATTAACATACTATTTGGAGCCATTTCAAAATATACTAGGACGAAACAGAAATGCAAAGTAATTCTATATCATGATTTTGTGTTTACCACTGATCAGTTTTGAATATTTTGACGAAATTTCATTTCAGTGTGGCCAAAAGGAAATGAGAAAATGGCTTCTTATTGACAGTACCCCATCCTCAGTGGAAAAAAGTAGTGACTGACTGCATATGGAGACTCAAAGCTTGTTCAAATATCTCGTATGGTACCCTGCGTTTCTTTTTTGTACTAGTATAGTTCTCTCTTACATGAAAATTTTGTGTTTCTTGCAGATGATTTACCAGTTGTTGCCTTACATAATTCAGAGATAAAATGCTTTTGAAGTTTGGTTATATTATAAAAAATGTGAATAACCTTTAAAAAATGTATTGGCCAAATCATTGTGATGATTCATTGTATACATGTCATTCCTTGGTTTCTACCCTTGGACTATAAAATAACTTTCCCGATGATATTGAACCAAGATATCTTGTTTCTTAACCCTTTACCCCATAAGGCATTTCCATGGTATCTCTAACTGACCCTAAATAACAGCACGGATGAAGCTGTTTCTTATGTATAGCGAATCTAGAGAGATTAGTATAAGTAGTAAGAACTTGTTTCTCAATCGATGTAAAATAAATATGACTAAACTAAACTAAAAGAAGACACCTTTTAATAGCAAAGAAAACATTGTGGCAAAAGGCGAAATTGCTCGTCACGAGCAATATCACCTTTTGCCACAATGTTTTTCAAAGGCTCCTACAAACAATGTGTAGAAATGAGTATCTATGGAAAGGGTTAATTCAATCACTCAAGCTGAGCCTTGGATAACCCAAAAATGTTCTCATAGACAAAATAATGGTCAGAAAACAGGCCAGACATTCCTAGCAATCTTGGCCAGATATCCCTAGCAATCTTGACAAAAAAAAAGACACGACATGTATTTACTTACACACATATATTTCCTGTCATTGCAATATGAGGACACCTATGGGGTTTACACATCACAGCAACAACAGCTATCTGGAATTAAGTTGACCGAGTCTTGAAGACATACTTAGATACTGTATTCAAACATTGAAATCAAAATTGTCAATATTGACTTTATAAATAGTTTTAGTACGACAGTTTCCAAAGAGGACATTTTAGGGCTAATTTAGGTCAGATCTGATAGGATGCAGTCTGATCTAGATCTAAGTATCTGTGTCTGACATGATGAGATACATTTTCGGAAACTATTCTAAAATTGCAATATTGTATTCGGATTACTTTTGGAGAGCTAATTGTCCATTTCATATACATTGATTTTATTTTATAATGATATTTTCTAAATACATGTAGTCTACTGCCAATTATACCACTAATTTTACAACGAAGTTTGAGGAAGCATTCTATAACTATGAAAGTAAAATAACTGGAAAAAAAAAGGGTTTAAAGCTACTTCAATTTTTTTTTTTTTTCACAATTCCACTGAACAGTCCAAAGTCTTTGATTTGCCACCCTCATGAGAAAGGCTTTTAAAAGCACTGTGAGGAAAAGAGAAACTGCTTTTAACCAGAATTTTCTCCACTACCCATAATGTTTTCTACCCTTTCAAAGGCAAATCCAACCACTCAAGACAAAAGCAGGTCAACTGCTTTGAACTTAGCTCTGTCTGAAATCTTGAAGTAAGAGGTCAATGATGAATAAACAAGTTTAACCCATTACCACACAATCCCTACTTTTGACGCCCCTAAGAAAGAAGGCTTTAGAAAACATTGTGGGAAAATGAGAAAATGCTGGTAACCAGCATTTTCTCCTTTTCCCACAATGTTTTCTACCCTTCACAAAACATATTTCAAATTTTCAGTCACTTATATTTTGCCGTCTGCAAATGCTTTCGATTTGGACAAGCCTAAAATATTGTCGTTTCGTAATGAGATAACCTTTAAAGTGCTGAATTAAAACAAGAGACATTTTTAAACAGGACAAAAATCTGAAATATTGCTGTACCAAGTTTTTTTTTTTTTCCCAGAATATATAACAAAATAGTGGACAGTGTAGATCTATGATTAGACTGCATGTTTTGTGCAGTCTGATCTAAATCTACACTGTCCACAAAAACAAGTTAGGTCGGTTCCAGCACTTTCAGGGTCAAAGCAGTTTAAAATCTTCAGTTATCAAATACTCAAATACAGTCCTGTAAGTAAAATGGCATGCTGTACACGATACATAATAAACAATAAAAAAGAGTATTACAAAACATGTATTACCTTATAGCTGAGTTGTAGACAACATTGTGTATACTTACCCCACTAGCTGTCCTCACTGGTTTTGCTTTTAACTTTGGAAGAAGTACCTTTAAAACAGAAAGTTTAACGTATTAGTGCATGGGCCATTAAACCCACAAAGAGCTCTTGAATATCTACAGAAAGACAGATATTTTAAAGAAAGGAATTATAAATGCATTATTTAAAACTGATTGGAACAAGCAGCTGCTCCTACTCCCACAATGTTTTCTGAAAACTGTTAACAGCAGGAGCATGAAACATCATATCAGTATGTACAGTAATTTGTTGGTCTTTACTATGTATATCTAGACGGAATATATGTATATGGAAAAGATTACCAAGTTTTTAGCGATCACACAAAACATTCACTTCAATGCGATGGACAAAGTTTTTATCCAAGAAACCCCACACATACAATAGTACATAAATAACTGCAACTGTACAAAACCCTTGATAATTCACACTTATTAACCCATTACCAGACAATCCCTACTTTTGATGCCCTTGAGAAAGAAGCCTTTAGAAAACATTGTGGGAAAAGGAGAAAATGCTGGTAACTAGCATTTTCTCTTTTCCCCACAATGTTTTCTACCCTTCATGAAACAAATTCTAAATTTTCATTCACTTTTATTTTGGCATCTGCAAATGTTTTCGATTTTGGACAAACCTAAAATTTTGTCGTTTGGTAATGAAGAATTTCTACTGCTTTGTTATAATGACATGATACAAAAAAGTATTTTGTTTGAAAGAGATTTGAAATTTTAGATTTCAGGATCTGTTATGGCAGAAACAATAAAAGTGGCCTAATAAAGTCTTTAGAACTCTATAAAAAGTAAGTATAATAAATCTAAGAAGCCATCAACTACTGATGTCTAAATGCCTATTATATAAGAGTTTTTGAGTTTAATCTCTTCTCATTCCATACCTTTTTGTACTGCTGAGGCACTGCAGCAATAATATCTACCAATCTTGGCTGACTAGAAAGTCCATACTTGCTGGCTATCTTTGACTTCACCCTGTAAGAATGGTAATACTTAACTCATTACCGAACAAAAATATTATAGACTTGTCCAAATTGAAAGGATTTGCAGACGACAAAATAAAAGTGACTGAAAATTTGAAAATTGTTTTGTGAAGGGAAGAAAACATTGTGGGAAAAGGAGAAAATTCTGGTTACCAGCATTTTCTCCTTTTCCCACAATGTTTTCTAAAGGCTTCTTTCTAATGGGCGTCAATAGTAGGGATTGTGTGGTAATGGGTTAAAGATTGGTATCTAAATTTCTGACATTGTCATTTCTCAATCGATTATCGGAATCGGACGCCAAAACCAAATGACTTTCGACTGTAGTCGATTATCGGCCCACCAGTAAGTGATAGATCTATACAAGGACTTCCTGCAATGAGCAGGTTTAATTTACAGCTCAGTCCTGATGATTCTTGAAATCCCAATATCTCGGATATAGAGTCACACTTTATCAATGTATAATTGAGTAACATTCCCAATCACCAATGTTAAAATCGGATTCTAACGTATACAATTAATAGTACATGTAATATTCACAAAATACCAGAATACTTTACACTTTTCTTTGTTTTAGTTTTAGAAGATTTACAAGAAATATAGGCACCACTTCCGTATTTATACGAGACAGTTGGGCGCATTTCTAGGATTTTGAATGAGACATTTTTGCTTTTCATGTGCCAATGGTGCATGGCACAGGGGTTTCCCGATCACTGAATCAGATAACTGAAATGCCTATTTTGAACATTTCTGCATTAGAAAGAATAAAGCCTTAACTCTTTCCCATACAATGACGTCTTTGAACGACCCCAAGGCAGAAGCCTTCTGAAAACATAGCGGAAAAAGAGGAAAATTTCTCCTTTTTTTCACAATGTTTTCTCCCCTTTAAAAGATTGAAATCATCATTTGGCCCGAATTTGATTTGTTGTCTGCAAATGCTTTTAATTTGGACAAGTCTAAATTTTGTCATTTGGTAAAGAGTTAACTGGGTAACTGTATATTAAAAGCACTTGGCTGCAGTTGCTTGATTTTCAGAGCAGAGATGTACTACGTAACTAGTATAAGATATCAAAGTTTTTGGGAATGTTTAATTCTTTACCGAACAACAAAATTTTAGAGTGGTCCAAATTGAAAGCACTGGCAGTCGACAAGATAAACATAACTCAAAAACTGAAATTTGTTTCCAGCAGGGTAGAAAACATTGTGGGAAAAGGAAAAAATGCTGCTTACCAGCATTTTCTCCTTTTCCCGCAATGTTTTCAAAAGGCTTCTATCTCTGGGTCATAAAAACCGGGGATTATTTGGTTACGGGTTAAGCTTTTGTACAAGGACAACAAAGCTTGTGCTAAGGCAATACATGTACCACAATGTTTTCTTCAGAAAAAAAAAAAAACAAGATAAAGAGGAATAAACACTTCTAAGGGCTCAGAAAAGTACATTTCGTACAGTAAATCCTTTCTCCTAGTTCTTTACCTGTTCAAATTGACATCTTTTCTCTCTTCGTGGGCTTTGATCAATTCACTGACAACTTCTGACACTGTTATCACCATCAGTTCCTCTTTTGAGGCACTAACAATTTCTGGAACAAAAAGAGGAAAATAAGATTCCATGTCAAAAGACTTTGATGCTACTCTAGCTTGTTGGTTTCATGTCCATTCATCTACATTAATGAAATACATCACTTGGTCATTTAAAAACTCCACAAAAAGAAAATTAGTTATACATAAATATAATTAATCATCTGTTTCTTGGATTAACCTTCTCTGGCAAATCCCTACTCAGAGTACTTCTCTGTAGAACCTCTACCTGGTACAACTTCTCTGTAGAATACCTAGCTTTAATATGACTTCCTAGGAAAACCTCTACACTGGATTTGATTTCTCAAGAGATCCCCTATCCTGTGCACAACTTCTCTTAATACCATGTGCCCTTAAAACTAGGAAACCATTTATCTAGGAACCATTTCTCATGGTGTACTCTTTATTTTATGCTTTTGATACGTCCCATGCTTTCAAAGAGATAGGTTGCAATTTCATAGCCCGGTTCAATGTTGAAAATCTGATACCTTATTAAATGGTGCCTCACGTGACACAAGACAATAAATTTTCTAATAATTATTCTTCAAATAAATGGTTTAACAATTCAATGTTAGTTGTTTTCATGAACATTGGAAAGTTCTGATTGGTTAAATTTTTTTTTTCAAAGTTCTATGAAAAAAAAAAAAATCAGCAATGCCTGGAGTACTTTTGCAGTCATAGTGATGTAAACAAACATGTTTATGAGATTTCATAATGGTTTTCTTTCTAATTTCTGATCTTTATCAAGTCCTAAGTTCAATTTGCTACCTGAATTTGTTTTCTCTAAATATTGAAAAAAAAAATCAAACAGTAAATTGAACGAGAGTGCTGAAAACTCACTGTCACTTTGCTGAGTTCTAACAATCTTATTTTCAACTTAGTTCTAGCATATTTGAACTTCTAATAATAAATCTACTGAACCTACAAATGTTCAATACTATAATGACGTCACAAACTTACATGTACATCATTGTTACGTCATGAACCAGCAGTTTGACCTTGCTATGAATTATGAATGAAATAGACATTAACCCATTACCACACAATCCCTACTTTTGACGCCCCTAAGAAAGAAGCCTTTAGAAAACATAGTGGGAAAAGGAGAAAATGCTGGTAACCAACATTTTCTCCTTTTCCCACAATATTTTCTACCCTTCACAACACAAATTTTAAATTTTCAGTCACTTTTATTTTGTCGTCTGCAAATGCTTTCAATATGGACCAAAAACATATTGTTGTTTGGTAATGGGTTAAATTAATGAATATGCAATATTGGATTTCAATGAAAAAAGCAGTATTTTTCAAGTGCATATTTATTGTCTGTAATATTATATTAAAAGGAATAAAGAGAATTCTTTTTTTGTTTTCATGGAGGTACGAAAAATAAACTAACCACACTTTTGTATGAAACCGCTTTGCCAGTATCAAAAGGTAAAACCCTAATCTGTAATCACACTCTTGTATGAAACCAAAACGTGGTTTCATAGTCATACATTTATGATAGGTTTTTTTTTTTTTCATATCTACATGAAAACAAAAAAAAACCCTCTTCATTACCTAATTAAAACGACTATTCACATTTTAGATATTAATTTAACCCATTACCACACAATCCCTACTTCTGACACCCCTGAGAAAGAAGCCTATAGAAAACATTGTGGGAAAAGGGGAAAATGCTGGTAACCAGCATTTTCTCGTTACCAGCATTTTCTCCTTTTCCCACCATCTTTTCTACCCTTCACAAAACAAATTCTAATTTTACAGTCACTTTAATTGTCACCTGCAAATGCTTTCAATTTGGGCAAATACAAAATTTTGTCGTTTGGTAATTGGTTAAAGAGGTCAAATTATCGTATGAAATAGTTAAATTATGGTACGATGTGACTGGTACGAAATGGTCATGGTACGAAACGTAATTTGAAATGATTATCATTCACTGAGCCAACTTGAAAGAGTTCTTTATCATAATGCTACTCTAATCGATACGGATTTGAAAAAGGGGCGAAAGGAGTGTCAGTAACATTTTTTTTCATTAACCTCTTTTCTTATTTTTTCCCATTTTCAGACGAGATTTGGTAATCACGATGACTTATTAATCGGCCTTGACCTTGCTTTCGAGTAGATTTAACACCGAATACTCGAATATTAATGGTGATAAAGTTATTTTCCTCTCGACCAATAAATACACTGTAATTATCTGTTTTATAGTGTTTACATTCCTTTTTTTCTTTTTTTTTTTCTAATGAATGATGGTAATTTCGACTTGAGATATTCCCTTTTTCTGACGTTAGCTAAATACGAAACTACGATATTGCACACGACAAATTTATATTTTCAACTATGACAGAAACAAACACACATTTCAACCGCTAACACCTAATGACAGGGAAATGATAATGTGTATATATAACATTTACAGGAATCGAAATGAACCTACTTTGTTCGCTTTTGTGGCAGATATAGTTATACTGGATTTCAAATCATTTCATGGTGTCGGATTTCTGGAGGAAGAATGTATTGCTTACAGTGGTTGATTCCGGTTCTGTTGATACCGAAACCGTTGAACCCAGCACTTCTGTACAATCATACAATTTTTATTTTCTTGTATCTGGCGGGATTTTTTCTAGAAAGGAAACCATGTTCAATATGCAGCTTGTTGTTCATCACAGCCCTGGTGTTACTTTGCTACAACTGTTTGGGAAACTGTGCAATATGGCAGTGCGAAGAACAACAGTGTAAAGATGAGGATTGTGTGTCATAATAGTGAAGACTCACAATTGTACAAAAATGGTCTGTGATTTTTATCTGTTTACATCTAAAAGGTGTTCTGAATGCTTAAGGCGTCATCTCTTGAACTGTTTCATTTCATATTTTTTAGCTTTATGTTGTTATCTTTTTGTGTTGGCAGTACACAGCTTGTGAAAACATTGTGGGACCTGAACTTGAAGCAATTGCTTGAAATATGTTATTTTCTTTTATTTTTATGGAATCTTTTCGCAAACTTTAAAAATAGTTGAACCCTTTATACACAGTGCTGACTTTTAATAATCCTTACCTTCAGTATGAAGATCTGCTGCGATCCTATTATTGTTAACTGGTCTTCGTCGTACCTTCTGACCAACATTCATTTAAAGTATCTGGAATCAATACTATTTTACCTGCATCTTTTCGAACGGCTGTATGCGACAAAATTTCTAATGACAGCTAATAAAATTGGCATGGATCTTTGATAAATGATTAATCTTTACCAGAAAACTGATGTTACTTAATATCTAACTCTTACCTTCTTGCAAGTCTGTACTTTTCAACGTAAATAATCATTGACCTCCTTCACCAGAAATCAAACGTATCATCAATGTGCATGTCTCAGCAGAAATTTCAGTATCTCTGACACGTTACTACATGGTTTAGTCGCGAATTTTGCTGTTGACAAAGGTACCTTGTGCGAAAATGGTTGTTATGGTTAGAGAACCATACTGTACAAAATTCAAATTCCATTGAGTTCGCATGCCTATTTAACGGAAGTTGCCATGTTAGTTGTTTACAAATTACCCTGGAATTATCTATGTTTGGAAAAAGGTAAATTTCCAATGATTTAATTGGTTTTTACAGCACAGTTTGTGTGATGTTAATGATTACTCATTTGTCTAATGATGCATGCCAATTTTATTAGCTGTCATTGGAAATTTTGTCGCATAGAGCTGTTCAAAATGATGCAGATAAAATCATATTAATTCCAGATTCTATAAATATAAGTAGCTTTGAAGGTCTGGCGGAGACCAGTTATACAAATAGTATGGGAGCAGACCTTCAAACAGAAGGTAAATGATATCTAGAAAGAGGCCCTTGGAAAACATTGTGGGAAAAGGATAAAATGCTGGTAACCTCTCCTTTTCCTACAATGATTTCTCTCCTCTTTAATAAAAAATTCAAATTTTTAGTCACTTTTATTTTGAAGTCAGTCGTCTGCAAATGCTTTCAATTTGGACCAGCCTAAAATTTTGTTGTTTGGGAAAGAGTTAACTCCATTGGAAAAATGCCTAGTTAGCTTGGCTATTTTCAGGGCTTCAGACATAGGGATTGTTAGTACAGATAACTGTCCCCAAAAGCAATGTTACTTTTGACTGGTCACCTAAGGGTACAGAGATGATCAAGACAAAACCAGTTGAAAATTCTGTACAGATTTTGTGCACAAGATTGACTCTCATAATTTTGCAAATAGAGCACATAAATAAGATTTAGGTATACCTGCAGCTTGTGTATTTAATAATCCTTCATTGAAATACAAATATTTTCAATTTAAACGCAAAACATAATAGAGAACTGCACTTCATCTGCTACTTGAGTAAATACCATCCTCGGATACCCCGGGGTCTCCCTATTTCCTACGCTACATCGACCCCTGGGACAATTGACTAATAAAACTTTGAATCAGCCACAGAAAATCGATACGAAACGTCATAGCGTACAGTCCACTCGCCCATCACAAAATGATGATGGAACCAATGAAAAGCCAGCATTCGGCCAGCGGTAAAGCGAGGGAAATTCAAGTAATTGTCCCAGGGGTCGATGCGTAGCAAATAGGGAGACCCCGGGGTATCCGAGGATGAGTAAATACATTCCCGAAAACACTCAAAATGGCAACACGCATGATAACTTTCGTCATTGTTTTTTCCAAGATTTACATGTTATAAACGACTACTACAAGCTTTTTAGATAATGAAAGATTTAATAATTTGTACTTAGTCATTGCGAGTTATTTAAATTCAATTGCATTTCGCTGCAATACAGAATAAACGGACCCTACAGAGAGGCAGTATTTTATCTTTGCTACTGGAAAATTTATGATGGAAATGGGATGGTACAGTGCACAATAAATATCCAAATATGAAAAAAGTCACTGTAGCATCTCATTATTGAGACTACAGGGAGTGTGTGAGTTCAATATTGAAAATATTAATTATTCACCACTTAACCCTATGTTGTGGGTACTCAACAGAATCATGTCATTGAGATGATTCTAATGAGTACCCACAACATAGGGTTTAAAAGAGAAATAATGAATTTGATCACCGTCACTCCCTTTTATCTGGAGCTCTGTACCTTGCAAGATAAAAGTTAAGAACTTTCATGGCTTTGTTGTTGTCTGTGTTGGCATCATTTTCACATGCAAAGTTTGATATAAGTTTGATATTTAGTCATGTTGCTCTTTCTCCTATAGATATCTACAGCAAACTTAGGATTAAGTCTAGGTCTTAATGAGCAAAGGGGAAATCTGATTACGATAAGAGTAAAGCAGGAAAAACACTACTCATTTTAAAACTTGCACCCCTTTATGTCACAAAAAAGCAGCTGTAAAAAAGCATTGGCTGTCATTATTAGTGGGCTAGTTTTAGCTGCATAGTAGAAACTATGCAAAGAAGTCAGTGATAAGTTTACTCATTACTACTTGAAAAAAAATGTAAACTTACCGAACTTGGATGCTTGTGCAGACAACAAATTGGACTCAAATGGTGGAATTTGTATTTTGTAGGGTAGAACACATTGTTTGCAAAGTAAAAAATGCAATTTACCAGTAATCTCTCTGTCCTTAATGTGTTCAAAAATTGTCTACTTTGAGGGCAGTTGAAACTTAGGATTATTTAACCCTTTCCCAAACAATCCCTGATTTCTACGACCCTGAGATAAAAGCCTTTTGAAAACCTTATGGGAAAAGGAGAAAATGCTGGTAACCAGCATTTCCTCCTTTTACCACAATGTTTTCTATCTTGCTTGAAAGAGATTTGAGTCGTTGAGTTACCTTCATTTTGTCTTCTGTGAATGCTTTAAATTTGGTCCATTCCAAAATTTTATTGTTTGGTAAGAGTTGATAAGAGTTTTCTTTTGTTCAGTCACTTTTATTTTGTCGTCTGCAAATGTCTTGGATTTTGGACAATTCTAACATTTTGTCATTTGGTAATGAGTTAAGCCCCTTTAACTCTTTACCAAACGACAAAATTTTTGGCTTGTTCAAATTGAAAGCATTTGTAGGCAACAACATAAAAGTTATTGTAAATTTGAAATTTTTGTGAAGGGTAGGAAACATTGTGGGAAAAGGAGAAAATGCTGGTTACCAGTATTTTCTCCTTTTCCCACAATGTTTTCTAAAAGCTTTTTTCTCAGGGTCGTCAAAAGAAGGGATTGTGTGGTAATGGTTAAATAATAAAAAACAAGCCTGTACATGTATATCTCATGTTTGTATACATGTTTGTATATATCAGACTGAATGAGGTGTAGATAGAATCAAACCATCAAGAGACAAAATAACTGCAATTTGTATATTTAACCTTTTCTTCTTACTAGTCATTTACTTTTGTTTGTGTGTGTTATTATGCTCCCTGAAACAATAAGGGGGAGCATATAGTCGCCACACTGTGCTTACATCTGTTCATCCGTCTGTCCGAAGCCATTTCTCCACTACCCCTGGACCAAATTTTATGAAACTTCATATCTGACCTCCTTTGAACAATATGTAAATATCTCTTTCCCGGTTTCTCAATTTTGAGGCTGCATGAGAAGATACAAAAAAAGATCAATTATATTAGAAAATAATCTTGCAGGAAACTAGCTTTTTTTGTTATTTTCCTACATGTATATTGTTTACTACTTTAGACAAATCTCAATACTTGTTCCCATACAAGTACAAAAAGAAAAAAAAATGTTGATTTTTTTTTTTTTTTTAATAGTTGACCAGTTTCCTCTGTAACACACAGTCCCAAGTTCTAATGACCTTTCAAGAGTAACCTTGTTAAAGCATTTATGAGAAGAAAATGCTGATGACCACCATTTCTCCTTTATCCACAATTATTTCTTAATCTACTGTATAAATGACAAATTTTACCATCTCGGATGCATATACATGTAAACTTTTGTGTGCAAATCCTTTGAATTTGGACAAGTTGACATTTTGTTCTTTGGCAAAGGGTCAATTAACAGTAATGTTTTTATTATTTTCGATCATGAAAAGTCGAGTTAACTTTATATCTTTTCCAGTGTAAATGTTCATAATTTTGTTGAAAATAAATGATGAAGAATGGGTTGTAGCTTTTCTGTATTTAATAATGCTCTACCTCTGTTTGTTTGATGATATCTTTCATCATACATTTACTTGTATTTAATTGTATCATGGCAAACTTTACATGATCTGTTGATCAAATATGTAAGCTGTATTATGATGGGTGATATGCACCTACAGGTCCGGAGTTTTCCATTTCTTTGCCAAATTAGATTGCTTTGAGTACAGTTCCCGACAGATTCCTCATAGAAAGAAAACACATGCTGCCGTTTTCAACATGAGGACTGTCATTGGATCTTTGGTATGTCTTCAAAATTAAAATCTCCATGGTATGGCCAATGTAAGATTTAGTGAAAAAATCATCCTTGACTGTGGCTTTGGTTGGTTGGTTGTGTTTGAGTTTAACGCCACTTTAACAGCTAAGGTCATAACATGGCTGTCGGTGACGCACATGTGTTTCCTGGCTTTCTCAGACCAGTACTAACACTACTTTCTTTCCAAAGCCACTGACTACTTTTCTCACATGCTTCAGCAGTGGCAAAAATACGCCGGAAAGAAAGTTTGCCTCAACCGGGTATCGAACTCACAACCACCAGGTCATGAGTCCAACACGCTCACCACTGAGCCAACCGGGCGGGCTCCATGACTGTGGCAAGATCTCATAATTTTCTATTGAATTATATTTCTTTTATTTTCTGGCTTTTAACCCTTTCCTAAACAAGCCCTGGTTTTTACTTGTCTGCAGTAAAAGTCTTTTGAAAACACTGTGGGTAAAGGAGAAATTGCTCGTAATAAGCAATTTCTCCTTTTCCCACAGTGTTTCCTACCCTTTTTGAGAACTTTCTGCCATTTTCTCCAAATCTAAAATTGTTGTCTGCAGACTCTTTCGGTTTGGAAGGGTCCAAAATTTGTCATTTGGGAAAGGGTTAAGTGCCTTTTCTCATGACTAGAGCTCTGCCAAATTGGATTGGACTTTACATTTTTATATCCATCACCAGACCGTGGTTTTGTGGGAAAGTAGTCATAGGCTTAGACAGAATACTGTTTGAAGCAGTGATAAAAAAAAAATCCAGGCAAGTATGGGTAGGTGCACTGGCTGTCACAATATAACTTAAATATAGAACACCACTATCATACAATAAATCAGTTACGGAATGACCCAAAGAAAGAAACCTTTCAAAAACATTTGTGGAGGCAGGAGCAAATGCTGATATCTAGCATTTTCTGGTAAAAGATGGCCTTGCCCTGAGGTAACAGCTTTCACATGGGGTTTTATACAGAATTTTGCCTATTAAAAATAGAATGTTTGGTATTTTTTATATATGTATTAATTTGCTAGTGGAGCAATACAGGGCAATCATGGCCCTCTTGTATACTTTTGTCACAATGTTTTGAAAGGCCCAATCGAGGTCAAAATGTGAAAGCAGGTATTACAATACATTTAAATTTAGATCTTACCATTGAAAAGCATGAAAAAATGCTGCACAGATGAGTTATCATGTAGTCAGGCCATATTTTCGCTGCTGGGAAAATCAGGTAAAAAGTAAACATGAGGCACAACTACCTGGCAGGTTTTAACCTAGTTTTTTAATTAATTCTTTGGTCAGCGACTATCACTTTGACCAACCTTACAGTGATAGATTGTCATCTTCACAATAGTTTCTGTACTTTTAACCCATTACCACACAATCCCTACTTTTCACACCCCTGAGAAAGAAGCCATGAGAAAACATTGTAGGAAAAGGAGAAAATGCTGGTAACCAGCGTTTTCTCCTTTTCCCACAATGTTTTCTACCGTTCCCAGAACAAACTTCCATTTTTCAGTCACCTTTATTTTGTCGTCTGCAAATGCTTTCAATTTGGACCAGTCTAAATTTTTCTCGTGTGGTAATGGGTTAAAAGGTATGATGTAAATGTAGGAGTCACATTCTGTGAACAGGAGGCTTAACTCCGTTGTCTGCGCATGTCATATTCTTCGAAGATTCGACTGTCTTATATGACACATCACTACTAGCCCCGATAGCGGGCTGACTGTAATATTACGCTCTATAAAGTAGCAATGTTGAAAATAGCTTTTATGTATCAATACGTTTTAGGAGAAATGAGACCTGCTTAAGCAACAGATTTCTCTAAACTGGTGATCATAGTTGAGTGAATTGCACGAGGTAGCGTTTTATTGGGTAAACTTTTGTTTTGTTTTAAATTCAAAGTAACGGTTGTCGTGTAGGAAAGTGGTTCGGTTCTGTACCCAGGATGCGCATATCGGATAGATGAGTATTTATAGAATGCCATCTAGCGGGAGATAATGGGCTTAACTCTTTCCCAAATAAGCCCTGCTTTTTATGTATCTGCAGTACAAGTCTTTAGAAAACACTGTGGGAAAAGGAGAAATTGCTGGTAAAGAGCAATTTCTCCTTTTCCCACAGTGTTTTCTAGCCTTTCCGAAAACTTTCTGCCATTCTCATCAAATTCAAAATTGTCATCTGCAAACACTTTGAGTTTGGGACAGTCTATAATTTGTCATTTGGGAAAGGCTTAATGCATCTGCAAAACCTTTCATCAAGGCCAGTCTGCACAGTCTGCAGACCAACTTAGGATCAATTTTTTCACCATTGGTCAATATACTGTATAATTGTACAGGGTCTACCTCATGATTAAAGGTGGGCACTTAGAAATTTTACATCACACCAAATCAAAAAATATATACATCACTGAAATTTATATGAAAAAACAATACAAATCATCAATAATTAAGATCATAGAATTACCAAAAAAAAAATTTTTGATGGTATTCCCTTTAAAGGCTACGTAGCCTCTTAAGCTATTTTTAGATTTCGCGCCAAAAATAAAAAAATGCATTGTGGGAATGTTAAGTGACTGGCACGTGACTAATGACGCTTAAATTCCATTACATAACAAAAATGTAAATTTTTTTCTTAAAATCTTCTTCAGGCACTAAGTTTGAAACTTCGTCTGTGTATTTCCAGTATGTAAGTGAGCGACTTGTTGATGTAAAAATAGAACATGTTTCCCGCCAATGTCGACCTTGGCCGTAGTAAATCTCTAATTTCTCGTGTTGTCGGATGGTTTTCGACTACTGGGGTTTCATGAATGACGATTATAAGGCTTTGGGAGTATAAAGATGATACTTTTGTATTTTTGTAAAATTTTCGTCCCAAATTCTGAAGGGCCACCTTTAAGTCTGTTTTAAACAATTTTGCTCTTACGGATCACAATGTATCTCTTGCTTGGTATCAAGGAGATGCACTATGCCCTCCTTTGCCACAGCTGGACTTAAATGCATGTAAAGACCCTGAGATAGAAGCCTTTAGAAAACATTGTGGGAAGAGGAGGAAATGCTGGTGACCAGCATTGTCTCCTTTTCCACCCAATGTTTTCTTCCCTATAATTGGGAACAAAATTCAATTTTTGAGATATGTTTATTTTGTCATCTGCAAGTGCTTTCAATTTGGACCAGTCTAAAATTTTTGTCATTTGGTAAGGAGTTAAGGAATGAAGAGATTTTTTTTTGTTTTCATGGAGGTATGAAAAATAAGAGGACCATGATGGTCCTATATCGCTCACCTCAGTACCACGCTGTAAAATCAAACTTGTGACCCCTGGGCAGGGCCAAATGTGCTGAAACTGGACTGGTCTATCTGGTAAAGAGGCAACACTTCACTAGAAGGCGTTATCTCTCGGAGAGCCAAATGAATCAATCAGGCCCAGAGCTTCTGGAACCTAAGTTCAGGCTCAATATTACTTGCTCTTACCTTAAGTTTAATTTGTGCTTCTGCAAGTGCAATAAGGAGAAATACAGACTTTCCTTTAAAAGAAGAAGGAAAGAGAAAACCAAACACTAGTTCTGTGCAGGGTATCAAATAAATCCTGTATGAATTTGATATTTCATGCTGAGCCATCTTGAGCATGAAAAAGCCCGGTCCAATAGCTCAGCGGTTTGGCAGTTGTGGGTTCAATTAAGTTTCATGAGCATCAGCTGGCATTAAAATGTGGCCTCTAGATTGCACAAAAGGTTTTGCTGTTATTTGTCCCAGTGACCTACTTTTTGACCTGATTTGATGCCATTTTGAATTTGTTCAAATCAAAAGCATTTTATCCTGGAGTGCTCACAGGGTTCATCTAACTTCTAAGATTTAACCAAGTGACCTAGTTTTTGACCTGCCATAATATATCAAACTTCTCTGAGAAATCATCAACACAATTCTGACAAAGTTTCATTAATAGTGGATTGAAAATGTGGCTTCTAGAGAGCATGCAAGGTAATTATTGATGCCTAGGCGATAGAAAAAGTAAAATGGACTACAAAATGATGGTTAGAGCAGGATCACAATAGCTCACCTTCAGCAGAAATTGTGCTCAGAGGAGCTAACACTGAACAACTAAATCTGTATGACCATGAGAAAATCCAACACAAATTTTAATTGGTTAACTCTTTACCAAACAACTCCTACTTTTAAAGCCCCTGAGAAAGAAAGTTTTTGAAAACATTATGGGAAAAGGAGAAAATGCTAATAACAACATTTTATACTTTTTCCAACTATGTTTTCTACTCTTCCAAAATCAAATTTAAATTTTTGATTCACATTTAATTTGTTGTCTGCAAATTCTTTGAGTTTGGACTAGTCCAAAGTTTTGTTGCTTGGCAAAGACTTAAAGATCCCCATATACTAATTTTAAGCCAAATCTAAAGGATTATGTTAATTTTGCATTAAACTCTAGACATTCTTGTGGTTTCATGACAAATATTACACCTGGGGTTGCGACATAAGCCCATTACCACTCAATCCCTACATTTGAGAAAGAAGCCTTTAGAAAACGATGTGGGAAAAAGAGAAAATACTGGTAACCAGCATTTTCTCTTTTTCCACAATGTTTTCTAACCTTCACAAAATAAATTTCAATTTTTCAGTCACTTTTCTTTTGTCATCTGCAGAATGCTTTTGATTTGGACAAACCAAACATTTTGTTGTTTGGTAATGAGTTAAATAGCTAATGATGGATAGAAAATGTTATTTTGGACTTGGTTCCCGTCCACTTGTTCGATCAAGGATACCACATGATGCCTTTCACATCACTGCGCAAGACCTTTACCTTGCATATTCATGTAGCAGGCCAAAATAGAGCCGAGATAAACTTCAAAGTACTATTGTCGCAACAATATAATTATGTCACAAGAACGATGCCCAACAGCAATTTTTTCGAATTATGCCGGAATTTTATTTCAAAAGTGCAGTGAACGATTTTAAAAACAATAGAAATGTAAATTTTATATACGATGTAACGAGTACATATGAACATTGATGTTTATGGGTTTTGGATTGGTGGAAAAAGGAAAAAAGACATTGACAAGTGTGCCATTTTTCCAAGTTGAAACAACAAGCAGTCCAGCCTTCTTTTTTCAGATGGCTGAAGGGGTATTTAAATTACCCAAGTAGTATTCACTCTCCTATTGTTTACAATTTTGACCTGATGTAATTTTCTCTTGGCCAAAATTTGTTTCAAATAACAAATCTGATTTTTTTTTTCATCTTTTGGGCCATAAATACTGTCAATTTATTGCTATAAGCACTTTCTACATTTGGCTAAAATGAGTAGATGGAGAACTTTAAACTACACGACACTATATGATCAGCTTTATTTATAAAGTCTGTACAAGACTATAGTTAAGCCTTGTCCAAATTAAAGGCATTAAACTTTAGTGTGCTCACAACGTTTTTCTTAGATTTAACCATGCCTTCTTTTTGACCTGCCGTTACAAAATATATAAATTGTCACAGAAATCCTACACAAACCTTCTGACCAAGATTAACAAGTATCTGACTGAAAATGTGACTTCAAGAATGTGCACAAGATAACTTTTGACAAACAAACACAGCGTGATCACAAAAGCTCACCTTCAGCACTTTGTGCCTAGGTAAGCTAAAAAGTCATCACAGTTTTGCATCATTCTGGGCCTTATTCTAGAATGAAAATGTCCACTGGGTTTATTCAGTGCTCTATGACTTATTATTTTGTCTGCAAACACTCAGATTTTGGACAGACCTGACCTAAAATTTTTAACCCTTTACCACACAGCAGAATTTTAGACCTATCCACCTTGAAAGCATTTACAGACACTAATTTCATAAAGGCTCAACTGATGCAATTTTTCTTTGATAGAATAGAAAACTTGGTGGGAAAAGGAGAAAATGCTGGTTACCAGCATTTTCTCCTTTTCCCACCAAGTTTTCAAAAGGCCTCTCCCTCAGGGTCATCAAAAGTAGGGATTGTGTGGTAATGGGTTAAAGAGTTTAACCCTTTACCCCATAAGGCATTTCTATGGTATCTCTAATTTACCCAAAATAATATTAAGGATGAAACAGTTTCTTATGTGTATATGACACCTTTTGATAGCATAGAAAACATTGTGAAAAAAAGGTGAAATTGCTTGTGACAAGCAATTTCACCTCTTGCCACAATGTTTTCCAAAGGCTCCTACAAGCAATGCGTAGAAATAAGTATCTATGGAGTAACGGGTTGATAATGACTGAGATACAAGTATTTTTTTTTGGGGGGTGGGGGTATCATGCAGGGTGTTATATCTAACCACAAAATATTTCAAAGTAGTGGATTTTCTCTACAGTCTGATCTTGATCTGCACCATCCACATAAGCACCTGAAAAATGGCCGATCCTTCTTCTTTGTTGACACAAAGTTTTTTTAAACTGAAAAATAAACTAGAAAAACCAAAAGCATGTCTTGTACCATTCTAATTAACACATTTACAAAATGATAATGATCAATTACTGACGAGAAAACAGTATGACATGACTTTCTCTTGGCTGTCTCTAAATTTCTTCCTTCACAAGTTTGTGGTGAAACAGTGCCCTGAAACAAATGCAAAAACAAGTACATGTATTTGAAAAAATAGCTGTAATAAGTCTACCTATCACAAAATAAATCTTGTGTGCCAGGCTTTATTTTGATTATTTTATAATTATATTGCCCATTTATGCGAACATTTCATAATGGACCAGAATGCAATGGGATCAAAACCTTGGATAGCAAGAACTGCTTTCTGTTTTTGAAAAAAAGAAAGAGTTGTACAGCCATGGGAGTCTATATACAGTTAATATTGGTTTAACCCTTTCCCAAACGACAAATTTTGGACTCTTCCAAACTCAAAGAGCTTGCAGACGACAATTTCAAATTTGATAAAAATGGCAGAAAGTTCTCCAAATGGGTAGAAAACACTGTGGGAAAAGGAGAAATTGCTCGTTATGAGCAATTTCTCCTTTTCCCACAGTGTTTTCAAAAGACTTGTACTGCAGACACGTGAAAACAAGGGCTTGTTTGGGAAAGGGTTAACCCATTACCACACAATCCCTACTTTTGACGCCCCTGAGAAAGAAACCTTTAGAAAACATTGTGGGAAAAGGAGAAAATGCTGGTAACCAGCATTTTCTCCGTTTCCCACAAAGTTTTCTACCATATGAAAGTAAAATTGCACCATTTGAGCCACTCTGAAATTGTCGTCTACAAATGCTTTCAATTTCGATAGGTCTAAAATTTTTCCGTGTGGTAATGGGTTAAAAGAAAAATGTTCAGAGACCATACACTGTAGGTAACCTCTTAGCGTCTGTTGGTACTTATCTTTTAACTCTTCACCACTCAATGACCAATTTTAATAACCCTTAACTCATTACCAAACAACAATATTTTAGGCTTGACCAAATCGAAAGCATTTGCAGACAACAATAACTCTTTACTGCTGGTAAACTTCCTGCATGTCAAAGGACCAAAATTCAGTGGATGTATAGACATGATGGATTTTATGGGTCCACACTGACGTCATTGATGCGATAACTTACTTGGCATAACAGTTCACAGAGATAAGGCATCAAACCCCCTTTTTCCAGAACATCGCTCAAATGCATGACACCTTACATGTATAGATTCAAACTTTGTCCTCTATAATAGATGTGTTGTACAAGACATTTTATTCAAGTTCGTAGAGGGTGTAGTATACCGACAAACAAATGCATGTAGAAAGATACATCAGAGAATTTGCCATTTTTAGATCTTTATCAAACATTTACAGATTAACCCATTACCACACAATCCCTACTTTTGATGCCCCAGAGAAAGAAACCTTTAGAAAACATTGTGGGAAAAGGAGAAAATGCTGGTCACCAGCATTTTCTCCTTTTCCTACAATGTTTTCTATCATTTACAAAACAAATTTCGAATTTTCAGTCACTTTTATTTTGTCGTCTGCAATGCTTTTCGATTTGGACAAGCCTAAAATTTTGTCGTTTGGTAATGGGTTAAGACTGGTCCAAAGTGAAAACATTTGGACATCATAAATATTTTTTAAATGAAAGAAATGTCTCAGAAAGGTTAGAAAACATTGTGGGAAAAGGAGAAAGTGCTGGATACCAGCATTTTGTATTCTTTATCCACATCGTTTTAAGTGCCCCTTCTTCTGGGTTTATAAAACTTGATTTTGTCGTAAATGGATTGGTTCTACCAATTCTCTATTTAAAACAATATTTAACTTTTAACTCTTTACCAAACGACAAAATTTTAGACCTGTCCAAATTGAAAGCATTGTCAGATGCAAAATAAATGCAACTTGAAAATTTAAATTTGTTTTCCAAAGAATAGAAACCATTGAGGGAAAAGGAGAAAACGCTGGTTACCAGCATTTTCTCCATTTTCCACAATGTTTTCAAAAAGGCTTCACCATCCGGGTCGTTAAAAGTCGGGATTGTGTGGTAAAGAGTTAACATGAAATTATACCCCTTTTCAACAAGCACCTGATACTACATGGTGTATTTGAAATATAGTTTTCTGTCATTCTATTTTTTCCCTTTAATTAGTTTTGATTTTCAATACACAGTTTTTGATATACATGTACTGTATATTATGATATATGTGTATGTAGGTCCAGCTGTTATCTGCAGATGTGCTTAACCCATTACCACACAATCCCTACTTTTGATGCCCCTGAGAAAGAAGCCTTCAGAAAACAGTGTGGGAAAAGGAGAAAATGCTGGTAACCAGCATTTTCTCATTTTCCCACAATGTTTTCTACCCTTCACAAAACATATTTCAAATTTTCAGTAACTTTTATTTTGTTGTCTGCAAATACTTTCATTTTGGACCAGTCTAAAATATTGTTGATTGGTAATGGGTTAATGGAGCCTTTATTTCAACTATTATAGCATGAAAATACTCACATGATAACTACAGATGAAAGGTTGATGTGCATCACTATCTAGTCCTTTTTAACATTATTTACAGATACATAGTGGTACAGAACTACCAATAAGAAGAGTGTTACACCAAGAGCATTGGCAAATATTGCAAGCTGGACATCAGTAATCATCCTACAGAAAATATGAAAAGAAAAGAAATAAGCACAGAAATGGTTTGGCTGGTTACCGTAGTAAATGAGCCTGAAACAATTTCTTTAATGATAATGTAGTGTTCTGTTTAATCTTACTTTATTAAATACTGTGCATATAACAAATTGTAAATCTAGAACTGACTGAAAGGTGTAAATAGTAAAAAGTAATTAAAGGAAGAGAAAGCATCACTTGGATTGACTTCCTGATTTTTGCAGGCGACTTTGAATTTGCTTGTCTTGGCCCATCGGGCAAAGTGTTATTGGGGATTTGTCTGGAAAAAATATGTCGAAAACTGTACTGTCAGTTATTTTGTTTTCATTCCCTATTAATGAAGTACTCAATATATACAGGTCTATAGTCTTCCAAAAATATTTTGACAATATCACTGGCAAAAGCCCTGGCACTTTACAATCCTATGCATACATGTGGTTGTTTCACAATTTTTTATTAAAAGATAAATAATTGAAATTCTGTGCTTTATTCAGTAGACTGACCAATACTGTATTTCATATATGAAATGAACAATTAAGATATTCATTGGTTTTCACATTATAGTGGAGGAGCATGTTCCAGTATATCATGCAAACATTTTGTAACCATAAATCTAAACCAACCGGTAAATGCTTTTATTATTTCAAGTTTTGTTCAAACCAAACATGTTCGACAGTATCCACCTATTTCAATGATGATCTACCTTTAGTCTGAAGGTTTGCTTACAAGTATGCTATTATTATTTGTCTCTGCAAACCTACAATGCAGCCTTCTTCAAACATGTCTGGAATTAATATGATTTCACCAGCATCTTTTCAAACAGCTCTATGTGATAAAATTTCCAATTACAGCTAA
This sequence comes from Tridacna crocea, assembly GCA_943736015.1. Lineage (NCBI taxonomy): Eukaryota > Metazoa > Mollusca > Bivalvia > Cardiida > Cardiidae > Tridacna > Tridacna crocea. Next base: position 32,845,873 of record OX031059.1, read on the forward strand.
TAAAATGGGCAAGGATCATTAGATAAATGATTAATCTTTACAAACGAAAAGATCTTAGTTAATATTTAAATCCTATCTTCATGCAAATCTGTACTTTTCAACGTAAATAACCATTGACATACTTCACCAGAAATTAAAACATGGTGACATCATCAATGCGCATGTCTTGGCAGGAATCACAGTACCTCTGACATGCTACAGAATGATTCATTTGGGAATTCCACAATTGACAAAGGCACCTTGTACGAAAATGGTCATTGGGGTTAGAGAACCAGATTGTACACAATTCAAATTCTGTTGAGTTCACATGTCTGTTTAAAGGAAGTCACCGTGTGCAAGTTGTTTACAAATTACACTGGATTTATTTAAGTTTGGAAAACCGGTCCGACAAATCACTGAAATACCGAAATACCACCGAAACACTGTGTTACACAGAACTACCCCTAATTTTTTATTACTGTGTAATGATTACTATTGAAGTTCAACAGATTTATCTTTTCACTATCTGATCACTATGAGAAGATTAATGTAGAAGATAGCAGAAAAATGTCGGTAGTATACATTGATTCTTATGGAGAACAATCACTGAAATACTCGCCTGTCAAGTCCTGACATACCGAAATACCTGACCTTTATTACACAAAATACAAACTTGGGAGTCATCAGATGGAATTAACGGCTTTATTTCATTTCTTTAAATCATAAACACAAAGTATTCAAATGTGTTCCATTTGCGAACGAAGTAAATGTACCTAAATTAGCATTGCGTGATTTATCCATCGTTACGTGCTTGTCACATTTGACATGTTCTGCTTTTTCCACTATGTTTACAGACCTATGAGGGTGAACTGCAATTAAATCTATATTATTTAGATCGAAATCGAAATTTGATTTATTGTCAGTAGACATGCAATTTAGACAGACAGGTCTACAAATTAAGGCCGGGTAACATGTGTACCCAATTCAAAATGGCGGCCAGTTGTCTTTCCAGATCCGTTAATTTTCAATTTCATTCTCCAAATATCACGAAAGAAAACCAATTTTCCCGAGCATATTTATGGATATAGATCGGACACATTAACCTTGTAAAACAGCTACTGTAGTAGGAACATAAACTCCCTGAATCAATGCATTTTACTACGTCGTGTGGGTATTACGGTGGACAACGGCCTCGTATTTCGGTGAACATCCATTACAGCGCACGTCAATGGTATGTTGTTATTTTGTCATTTTGTTTTAAAGTAACTACTTTTTATCAATATAAAAATAAGTTTGTGTTAAAAAAATAAAAACGAAAACATTTTCGCACTTATATTAGTTATACAACTTAATTGTAAAAAAAAATGGGATATTTCGGTGGTATTTCCATGATTCGTCGAACCCTGGGAAAACAGGTAAATTTTCACTTTATTAGTTGTAATTGGAAATTTGGTCACATAGAACTGTTCGAAAAGATGCGGGTAAAATCATATTAGTTCCAGATACTTTTAATGAGGGCTGATGTGAAGGTGTACGTGAAGAACAGTAACAAAAACTGCATCAGAGCAGACACCTTCAGACTGAAGGTAACTTGACCCTACTTTCAGTTTGAAGGTGTCTGCTCCGATGCTAGATTTCTTACCGGTCTTCACATTCACCGTCAGACCAACCTTTTTTAATAGTATCTGGAATTAATACTATTTTACCTGCATCCTTTCAAACAGCTCTATGCGACAAAATTTCCAATGACAGCTAATAAATAAATTGCAGCAATAATAAACAAATTGCAGCACAGATTGTGTGATGTTAAAGATTGATAATTTACCTAACGATCCATGCGCACTTTATTAGCTGTCATTGGAAATTTTGTCGCATAGAGTCATTCGAAAAGATGCAGGTAAAATCGTATTAATTCCAGATACTTAAAATGAAGGTTGGTCTGAAGGTGAATGCGAAGACCAGTTGGCCAAAGTAAATAGCATCGGAGCAGATACCTTCAGACTGAAGGTAACTTGACCCGGATTCTTCGAAAACAGGTAGCCCTCGAAAGTAGGTGTAAAGGATATTTTTGTACTTTTAAAGTTATTTGACTTCATTGCAGGTGTTAAACATCTTACATTTACATCTTTTAAACACTGATTACCTGTTTGTTAAAGATGTCTTTTTTTCTGATCGTTGCCGGATACGTGTAAAGAGGCCGACCTGTTTAACAGTCGTTTCGGCGTTATGTTCTGACTGTTTCATTTATAGTATTCTGTTGGTGGGGGGGGGTTAAATTATTTAGTGAATTTTTGCGACCTTTAAGTTTGAGATATATTATATCTTTCCATTCTGAGCAAACTTGTCGACTATTTCAAACAATAAAATTATACCATAAGTTGACTCAGAGAAATACAATGCATAAATCTACGCCTCTGGTTGACCGTAAAGCCCGTATGCACTAATCGAGTAGCCTCAGTAAAATACTACGCGGCAACTAGAATACACATGCGGAAAATCCATTAATGATTTGGTGGATCCATGTAAACTGTCAGCCTCTTGTCGATCCTCATTATCATCCCTATATTTGGTGGAGTGGTGGCTTAGTGGTTAACACGTAGGTATTAATCCGAAAGTCTGGCGTTTGAATTCCGATTTAGCGGGATTTTTATTAGAGAAGCCTGGTGTTTCCCACCCAAGTACAGGCGAACGAATTCTAGAAACCCAGAGGTAGCTTCGCATACACATAGGGTACATCAGCGTGACGTCACATTCCCCAGCAACGAGCGGCCGTCATTTTCGGAGGTGAATCGATAACACAACAACCATATATTTTAGTGCTGTTTGCTCTTTATATCACGGTTTGGTGGATTTTTCCCCAGATAATCCTTCAAAGATTTTTCACCCAGATCACAGGAATTTGACATCCTATAAGCAAGATAAATGATAAAATATGAAAAAAAAAAATCTCCCCTATATATCCCGGTTTAACCTATATTCGACCGCCTAACAACCATTTCACATCGTATACAAAATATAAAACTTGAATTGAAATTTTCATACCGTAACACTATATATCGGCAATTAATAGTTATGGAACGAGGGAAGAAGTCAGTTTCCACGCAATATTTACATCGCGGGCGGCGGCCATTTCGACCTGAGTCGCTGAAGGTGCCCCGGAAAAGCTTAACCAAAATTCGACCACTTACAGAAAATATACTTACCGAAAGAAAATTAAGTCGCAGAATATCGACGTCATCAGTATCTAGATTCAAGCCAAGGTATGTAAAAATGTTTTTAACTAAAAATTCAACTGTATTACATATTTACAAGTTTTAGAAAATGAATTGTTATTAATTGATATGATCTTTGGCGTCACACTGGGGACACTTGAAACTATCTCCCCTTCTCACTTACTCTAATTGGACTGCAGAATGAAAGATGCACCCATCCTGAGCATATGTCACACTGTCCCCAATGTACAATTAAAATGAAAGTTTTTTTCTGCCAGTCAGGGTTCGATCTTTTACATACAATGCATTTATTTTTGTCTGGAACGTCATCTTCTGGATCAGAGAAATCTTCAGATTCTATGTGTTTTGTTTTTTTCACTTTGGATGAAGAAATACCAGAGGGGCCGGGTACTTGAGAGTCTATGCTATTTCTAGTTGTCAGTGACTTTGTTTCATTGGTTTTTTATTGAGGTTTTTTTTTTGGCTTTAGCCGTGTTTTGATTGGTATGTTCAATTATTTTTTGGACTATGTCATCATTTGTGATAGCTTGGCCTCCAAAAATTCTGCTGATAGTGTTCCTTCTTTTCTTCGCAGCCTCAACATTCTGAAGTATTTCACCTCCCCTCTTCTGTAAAAATCTCTCAGCAGCTGTGTCAGGGATTTGTTGTTTAGATGCAACAGGCAGGTTTTGATCATCTCTCTTAAAAGAAATACTTGGAGCAACTTGAGGATCAGTTATGACATTTGGATTAAAAGGGTACAGGCCAGACTTTTTGAATGCTGCTTGAATGTTACCTGCAGTAAGGGTGGAGACATAAACTTTACAAGCCAATTAACAAATATCATACCGGGTCACTAATTTTCCTCCAGTCTCACGCATGTAGTGGTGGCAAGCAGAGTTCCAGGCATTTTCAAAAGGCCCAAAGCACTTCACATCCAATGGCTGTAATAGATGACTACAGTGTGGTGGTAGAACAAATAATATAATATTTTCACGCTTAGCCCACTGAATTAAATCTAAAGATACATGGCTTTTATGTCCATCATATAATACCAGTACAGGGGCTTCCTCAGTTCGGGGTGGTAAGTACTTGATCAAATGAGTTTGCATGTACTGGGCGAAAATTTGTGTATTTGACCATCCTGATTCTGAGACAGTTCCATCTGATCCTGGAGTTGCTCCCTCTAATAAAGCATCAATCATCCTGGCACCAGGAAATACAAAATACGGCGGGACCTGCTGGCCTATTCCATTTACACATCCTATCAGTGTTGTCATTTTTGTCTTTCCTGATGTTAGAACGTGATTCTTATAATGTTTAGATGATACTATTTTTGGAGGCTTATGTTCAGGTTGAAGACTTTTTTCATCAACATTGAATATTAACTGGGGTTTTTCTTTCAAATTCTTAAAAGTTAAAATTTTCTCAAGTTCTTTAAAGTAATTGTTCACTGCTTCCCTAGTTGCGAACTTTGCTCTAGCTATTTCCAAGCTACGTGGCTTTTTAAACTTCAATTCTAGCCATCTTTGTGAAGAACTATAAAGCCATCTATCTGTAAGTAATGCTGACTTTTCTCTTAACCCCAAGCAAACTGCATGGTCAGATGCCAAGTTTATAGTTTCCTGCCTGCTATAACCATATCCTACCTCTGCCATGGTTTTGATATGCCCAGCTAAAAGAGACTCTTGTTCCTCAGAAAATAATGGTTGGGCCCCAGATTTAACTACATCTAGGTCAACCCGTCCATGAAGCCTGTCAATCAATGTGGTTTTTGGAACACCATAGGTTGCTGCAGCTTTCCTGATAGATAAATGTCCATCTTTCACAGCTATGTATGTATTGGTGAGTTGATCTGGGTCATATGGTCTATACAGTCCCCTAGAATTTGATTGGCACTGCAAGAAAAGAAAAGAAAACATGCTTAAAACACAGGAAACCAATGTACATGGTTGGAGCTAATTGAACCAATTAGTGTCAAATATAATCCTAATTGAACATGCAAGCTAAGAAGTAGGGGCACAAAAAGTGTGCTTATTTTTCTTGAACAGCATAGTTTGACAGTTTATGACGTCATGCCCCCATTGACGGAAAACCTGAAATGCCGACAGATTTATTTTTTTTTTTGCCGATAATTTATGAACTGCGAAGATATCACCATAGAAACACTATCATTATTTTGTAATAAGAAAATTACACCTAAAAACTATATTTTTTAAAAGTATAACATTTTTTTACCTTTCTTATCTCCATTTTTCACCAGAAAAACTCGCTTGACGTTTTGGCGCTCATGTAAACACACGCTGAAAGCGCACTCGCAAAATCTCGTTCGCGTGACGATATTCTATGCTTTTTCCAGGGCTGGTCGAATTTCGGACCTGGTCGAAAATAGGTTGTGCCGCGATAATATAAACACAAAGAATGCAACGTCTCGATTGCTGGCGCTAGCACCCGACAGCCTTTCCCAACCAAAATCACCCACGAAACAAACATTGATCATAATCCCCTTTAGCCTAGCGATAGACAACACAATGATGTACCTGCGACATCCGGCGATACCTCAGTAGACACCTTTCAACCGGAGATATCCATCATGTCTTACAACTTTATCAGAAAATTTTGATTTGTCTGGGACACCATTCGCTGACGTCACAAGAAGAGCCAGGAAGCGTATTTTCGTATTACTTATTACTATTATCTTTTTCGTTTTTAAGATATTTATGAACATCACATGATAGTAAAGATTTTTTCTAGAAGTAACTAACAAAAGTATTTGAGCGCATTCCTTTTTAAAGAAAAGATATTTGACTTTTGTGAATACGGAAATCCCCCCATCAAGCGAGGAAACTCTATAAACTTAAGCCGATTGGACCGTTCACGGGAATCACGTGACGTCAGCGAATGGTGTCCCAGACAAATTAAAATTTTCTGATAAAGTTGTAAAACATGACGGATATCTCTGGTTGAAAGGTGTCTACTGAGGTATCGCCGGATGTTGAAGGTACTTTACGCAAATGTCCGATTGCCCTTTTCGCGTATTGCAGGCCTTATATTATTATAGGTGTATAACTGTTACGATCAAAATTATGCCAATGATGCCTGTTTTGTTTCGGAAGACTAAATCAATTATTTACTCATTTAACAACCAATTGTTCACCTATAAACCGATAGCACTTGCAAAAAGTTGTGTAGTGATTTCTCAATAATTTACAAAACCTCGTAGTTAATTAGATTAACACAACGTCGTTTCCATTACTGCTATGAAACTTTGAACGGCCCAACGTACCTATGACGTAGACATGTGTATGCAAGCCGCGGAATTTATTTGACCCTTACGCTCTGAAAAAAAGGTTTAATGCATGTACGAAAAGTATCGAACCAGGTTAGTCAGCACAATCTGCGCAGGCTGAAATGACATGAAACTTTTTACTTATGGCTATTTTTTTGCATGATAAAGAACCATTCTACCTCAGAATTCAGCCTATAATCAGAGGAAAAAGATTTTATGGATGCATAATCATAGCTTGCTTACTATAATGCACTACTGAGATGCGTTGAATCCCCTGTATTATTTCATGCTTTCCAGTAGGATATCGAGAAATAGCAGAGAAAATAATTTTCGAACTTACACTGGTACCACCAGTGAAAATACCGATTTTCATGTTCTTGTTGCCCAGGTAAATTGCACGTGCCTCACAACCAGATGGAAATATGACGTCATTTACCTTACACTTCTCGCGCTTGAAGTAATATTGTAATGCGTTGCTATGCGTGAGGGGTAAGCCACGGGGAATAACGGAAAAGAACTGTGCTGGATTTTGATAAAGCTCCTCCCAGAAAGGGTTAAAAGCATGAAATAAATAGGCTGCACCACGCGTGAAAGTATTACTGATTGTGTTCACTCCATGAAATAAATTTCGATCTTTCACCGAAAACAAGTAGATATATTTTTTATATCCTTTACCAAACAATCCAACATTTTGACCTTGAGGAAAAATATTTGTGAACACATAACGGGAAGAAGTTTTGTTCCCTTCCATGAACAATTACATTCCTTTAGTCACATAAGACTTGTCACCTGCAATTGTTTCAATATATAGGGTAAGTCCAAACTTGTGTTCTTTGATACAGAGTTGAACAGAAAAGTGTTTACTCTTTGGTCGTCTTTTACTAAGCACGGTACTCGACACATTCTGTAGCACACAGAACGAAACCCAACCTATGTTACGCCTGGCTCTCAAAACAAACTGATAACACGCTTGGTGTTTAGCCCTTGCACAGTGGACCTCTCATCCGAAAGACTTAGAAATTTTAGGTAGTCAGTCAACATCATAGTGTCCGTGTCAAATACCTTTGGAGGCTATTTCCTGAATTCGATTGAAATATTCTCTTTTTTTTTTTTCGCTCTTGTCCTCCCTAACTAGCGATTAGCCAGCTGCCACTCAAATCATTTTTAGTTTGGTCAGATCATAGAATTCACAGTAGCCCCCTTTAACCCTTTACCAGGCAAACCAAGCGAAAAAGGGTTTTTGAAAATATTGAGGGAAGAGAAGACAATGGTAGTAACCTTATCTATCAAGTTTGCCCTTCACACGGCGTTTTCTACCATATAAAGGAATTTTATCTGATTAGTATTAATTTCAATGTGTTGTACGCAGATATTTGAATTCGAAAGTCTTAGATTAGTCGTTTGGGAAATGTTTACCCCTTTACTTAAAACTTTACTTAAAAGCCGACTTTTGACAACCCTGGGAAAGAAGCCCTTTGAAAACATTATGTAAAAAGAAGAAAATGCTGGCAACCATAATTTTCTCCTTTCCCGCATTTTTTTCTACACTATCAAAGAAAGACTTTACCATTTGAGCCATATTGATATTGTTGTCTGCAAATGCTTTCAATTTTGACCATGTTAAAATCTTATCCTTTGGTGAAAGCCTTTAGAAAACTTTGTGGAAAAAGGAGAAAATGCTGGTAACCAGCATTTTCTCCTTTTCCCACAATGTTTTCTACCCTTCACAAAACAAATTTCAAATTTTCAGTCACTTTTATTTTGTCTTCTGCACATGCTTTCAATTTGGACAAGTCTATAATATTGTCGTTTGGTAAAGAATTAAACAAGACAGGTGTTTAAATAGGTGATTATTCAAAAGTGTACAGTTGCATCATCATGTTTATGTCTTGCATTACATGTTAATAACTCTAATATTCTGTTGTAATATTAGAACAATCTAGACCTTTCCGTTCTGAGGTTAGTTTGCAGGCATTCTACGTAACGTGAAAATGTGGTAGTAAAAGAATTGCATGCGACTAGCAATTTCTTTCGTTGCCCCAAGGCTTTCTCATGTACTCATCAATTTGGCCATTTAAGTTCATTATTTCCTTCTTTGCATCGATATTTTCAAAGCCCGCTGAAGTTTGTTTTCAAGGGTAGGAGGCGAGGGGGGTCTGTGCAGTCTGATCTTGATCTACACCGTCCATGACGAAAATGCGAGCCGAAAATTGCAGTAAAAGAGTTAAAACATTAGCCACGTTAATAACAACCATTAAAGACATTATACGATGGAATACAGCAGCTGAGCAGGCGATAATTCGATCCACTCTCCATTTTTACGGAGTCCTCTCCAAGCATATTCGGCAAACGTCGAATAATCCATTGATCAAACCTCTAGGCCCTATTACGGTGGGTAGTACTTAGTCACCTAAACGGTACATTTTATTCGCAGGAAAAATCATCACTTTACCGTTCTTTAAAACGTTACATTCCATCTAGTAATAGAAAACATTAACATTATTATTATACTGCAAAGAAATTTCTCGTGATCTGATTGGTTAACATGCCGGGAACATATATCATGTTCACTGGTAAAAGCCACGTAAAACCAGTTTCCCTTTTGAGTACCCCGTAAACATCACGTCACGTGCAACTCAACATCCAAAATGGCGGCGTCGGTCGATCACCATTCGGAACACCTCGGTCAATTCAACGAATCAAGCCTCGGATGTCATTCGGAACATCTCGGTCAATTCTACGAATCAAGCCTCGGATGTATGCCGACAGACTACTTCCGGAAGGAACAACAACACCCCCATAACAAGAAATACAATGACGTCATTATCGCGCAAACATTCGAAAATCTCGGCAAATCTTTCGATCCAGCCCAATTTTTCAAGTGCGTAATCAATGCAAGTCCGAAATTCAGCCATTTATGCTGCTATAGTTAGAATTACCGTCATTCTATAGGATTTGTTGCATTCGAAATGGTTACTAGTTGACGTGATTTGGAACATCCCGAGAACTATGTAGTGGGGAGTATCTGTCGAATAACCGCTTCCGGCGATGCATGTCAAGTTTTTTAACATATTATTCCGTCGGCATACATCCGAGGCTGGATCGAAAGATTGGCCGAGGTGTTCCGAATGCCTCGGATGTATGCCGACAGACTACTTCCGGAAGGAACAACAACACCCCCATAACAAGAAGTATAATGACGTCATTATCGCGCAAAAATTCGCAAAATCTCGGCCAATCTTTAGATCCAGCCCATTTTTTCAAGTGCTTAATCAATGCAAGTCCTTAATTCAGCCATTTATGCTGCTACCGTCATTCTACAGGATTTGCTGTCATTCGAAATGGTTACTAGATGACGTCATTTAGAACATCTCGAGAACTATGTAGTGGTAAGTATCTGTCGAATAACCGCTTCCGGCGATGCATGTCAGGTTTTTTGACATATTATTCCGTCGGCATACATCCGAGGCTGGATCGAAAGATTGGCCGAGGTGTTCCGAATGGGTCGATCACCAGACTGCACATTTATGCACCAAACTGCACGTTTTAGTGACGTCAGTTTCCAGTGACATCAGTTTTCATTGAATTGAGGCACACTGAAGGGAATTTCTGTTTATTCAGCATACTCAAGGAATAGTTCTGATTACATTTCCGCTCAAATGCAGTTACACTCTACTACATTCATTATCTTTTTTACACTGGGCCTATCAGTTTTGTGGGGGGTTTTCAGGGACACTTTGATAGACGTGACAAACTTCATCGTTATTATTGTTGCCGTTTCTAGTCGATTTAAATGAGAGCCGCGATGTCTGCGATCATATGACTGAACATAATTATGTATCATGTACACTGGCAAAACCAACGTAAACGCGGTTTTCCTTTCGGGAGCCCCGTATTCATGAATACACTATCAACACAAAATCCAAAATGGCGGCGTCGATCAGGATTTACATCAAGATTATGCGCCAAGCTGCACAATTTAGCACGTATTACGAAGGTTTCAGTGACGCCAGTTCCCAGTGACGTCAGTTTTCATTGAATTGGGGCACTCGGGAGGGGAATTCTACTTCGCCAGCGTACTAAATTAAAAAAAAATGCTGAACAAACGTTAAAATGGTAAAACATTTAAGTATAATAAACTCTTTATACGGTCAGGTGGCAGGGGACTTGGAAACTTGTTCACGGCTTTGGTGAATCATGTCGCCTTCGGCTCAGGGCGGCACGATTCACCAAAAGTTTCCAAAAGTCCCCTGCCACCTGACCGTACAATACTCTATAACTCGGGTAATCGTTCCCATCCCTTATTATACTGTCAAGTACAGAGTGAAAAGACGACGACTCATGAAAAGCTTTTTATTGTATTCATAATGTCCAAATGGCAAGAAAGGGATACCATAGATTTCTTAAAGGTGACAAAAGGACTATATTTAGGACCGCTGTCATCGTATGAGATACAGCTTTTGGTACAATACTTGACTGAAAGGCTCCTGTAGAAGACATGTAAGTACGTTTAGCATAAAGCCACAACTCTGGAAAAGAATATTTTTAAACAGAGATATTCTGATTCTTTATAATCTCACCAAACTTAATTAAACAATATTTTTTTCATTGAATTAGTTGAAGTGATGGCTGGCAAAGTAGATCCATCAGTTCAAAACTAGGGAAAAATTAAGATTTTTTTTTTTTCAGTCGTATAACTAGTCTCTGCGTGTATTAGATCTAGTAAATTTCGTACCAGATTTACGCAAAATCTCACTTAAAATTAGCGGAATTGCTGTACAGCAAATCTACTTACTGTGATCGTTTTGACCGGAACCAAGTACATCATGCGTAACGACCCATACGAGCCCAGTTTCAGTTTTGCATGGCAGGGAGATTAGATGAACAATGCAGATCTATGTACAATGATATTCGGATCTGACTTTCTACAAATCATACAAACCGTGTTTTATTCCTTTTTCAAAATTTTGTCAAAACTACAAAAGCTGTCAGTCTGAAATACTTTACATACTCGTAAAGTTCGTTCTTTTTTTCATCAAACATTACCTTATGCTCATATTAACATTGTTAACACAGACTTCCCCTTCCCCGCGTTTTCATTGAGGGTATTTTGTTCTTCCGCATTAGCAGCGGCACTATATTTTAATTCGGTTCTGAAAAGTCCCATATGGAGGCCACCATATTTTTTTACTCCGCTTCCAGGCATTTCGTAACCAGGTCATTTCATACCTAAGCCATGTCGTACCCGATCTTACTTTTTATTTTGGTCATTTTGTACTTACTTTGATAATTTTGAAACCCCTTTGGTCATTTCATACCCTGTTTTTAATATCAATTCGGTAATGTATAACCTAGTTTTAATACCATTTTCTTGCGTTGGTTGTCGAATGACAAATGATTTTGTACATAGCTCGACAACTGCTTTTGTACCAGCTTCAATTGAAACTATGTTAGATTTCGCCGAAGATGATGGCCATAATGTGTCTTATCATCATTGGTTCTTTATTTTTTAAGTCTTAAGTTGCATTCTACAGATTGACTAGGACTTCTCAGTTCATTTCTCACAGAGTTCTGCACAAATTTACCATGGTCAATTTTAAATTGCTATAATGTCCCTTATTTCAGAAACAAATGATTTGCAGCGCCATTGATATTACGCATTAATATTTTCTTGTATCAAATATATTTACGTGTTCAGATAGCTAGCAAGAGTTTGGTTGTAAATAATTTAAAACCCTTTCGTAAACGAATACAAAGAACAGTTGAACTAAAATTTCAAAGCGCTTGAGTACGCTTTCCCTGTATAGACTCCAAAGAGCTCCCGTTCGCTATAACAAACTGAATTAAGTTACCCGGTAACTATAAAGCGTTTTAGTAAATAAAAACAATCAAAATTAAAGAAACATAAAGCGTGTAAGTATATTGACAAGAATGATAATCAACTCGTAAGAGTTTTGGTACAGATAGCCATTTTTTAAGGTGAAACCGCCGGGATAATCCGTAACAAGGTATGTCGAACTACTTTGGAATGCTTTCAACTTGAAAAACCCTTTAGAGTTTTAGATCCACGACACAGCCCCATAACGGCACCTTGGTTCCATCCTTCGTACAATACTATCGATGAATTTCCGCATTGTTTGAAATATTTCTGTTAAACGTTTAAAGAAATTAAGATAATGTACTCGTATTATATAAAATGAATTATTTGACGTTTGATTTATGCAAGACTGCTTCCAAGATTTCTCTTTAGTTATCGATGGGACGTAAAGAAATTTTTCGTTCAAAAACGGTCCCGATCAAGTACAAACCCGTGACAGGAATTTATACTGTGGATTTTTGATGGGAAATAGTACCCTTCTCGGTCTACTAGACATCCACTGACTTAACCTAATATCCTGGACTTAAGCCTCCGAGACTCAATTGTCTTAGAGTGTGATAAAAGTCCATTCATAGTCCTTCTGATACGATTTAATTTTTTGTTTACGTTTCTGGCAATATAAAAGGTATATCAATATGCAATATGAAAATGAATGCAGAATTTGAGAAGATGTATGATAAAAAGGTCCACAGGAATGCATAGATCTATAGGTCTTACTAATTAGCCATGTAGACTTTTAAAATTCTTTGATATATTTTAATGCTTGAAGATTGAAGTAGATCTATCTGTACACAGAGCAAATTGAACATATTTGTACTATATTTCATAAAGAATATATTTATGACGAACTGCTGCTCAACTCATATTAGAGGGAGTTCTGTGCTTCATGTAAAAAACAAGTAATTAAAAGTATACCAATAGTTTTTAAAGTTTTATAAAGGGACCAATTCCTTAACCATGAGGGTGCTACGTGCTACTCAAGGACCTTTTGCAGGCAAAGTAGATCAAAATCAGATTGCACCAAACGTGCGATCTGATTTTTTATCTGTACTGATCTTTACAAACAACAACATTTACGGCTGTTCAAATTAAAATCATCTTTATATGAATAAGACAAGTAGAATAAGCTCTAGATAATCTGTAAAAGGGTAAAAGAGAAAATATGTTACCTGCACTTTCACCTTTTTCCAAAAATGGTTTCAAAAGCCTTCAATCTCAGGATCATTGAATCTTAAAACTAGGGTTTTCCCCCGCTATGTCTCATGAAACTGCAAGGGCTTACCACTGTCGAATTTCGGTCGCGACGAAAGCATAACAGGTGGCTTGCAAGTTTCTATATGACATGCAACACGAAAAATCCATTGACATTGGGACATTTGCATAAAGTGTCGTCTCGAATCAGCCTACGCAGTCCGCGCTGGCTAATCCGAAACGGCAGTTTATGATTACATTAAATAAAATTTTGTCCTGTAGAAGACATATGCGAAAGAGACAAAATCTCATTAGAACGGAAAGTGTCGCCTCGAATTAGCCTACGCGGTCGCAAATGTCCGTATGCCCTTCTTTGCGTGTTGTAGACCATGTGATATGATAGCTGTAAATCCTAATAATTTTAAAACAATGGAAATAATCTCGTCAATATCGAAAGTCTGATCTTACATATTAAATCTATAAAATATATGATAAAATATCATAGGGATTCTGTCTTGATCAAGCAACCTCTGTATAGATTCTTATCCATGTTGATACATGTGTATCTTAGACATGTAGAAGGGGTAAGTATAGCAAAAACATTATATAATACACCAAAGATGCTCGATAGGCAGCGTATCTAATAGTGAGACTTGACCATCATCAAGAAATTCCTTAACAACCCAAACAATCACAAAACAAAATAGGATAAGGACAATAAAAACTAAACAGGACCGAGAGGTTACTTTGTAAATGACTCAAATCTCATCTAGTAAAAGAACAATTAGTGACCTCCCTGACTTGGCTTGAGATAATTTTGACATTTCAACACAAGGAAAACAAGAAAAAAGTCACTGACCTACCTTAAGTTTCAAACCAGCGATCATTTGGCCTCAGGTCATGTATTCTACTGCAATATCAGGCACTGTCAGCCTGGGCTCCTTTTGATGTACATATCCTTATAATTCTTGTTGTTGATCAAAAGATTTTATATTAGTCTATTTAGGAAACCAACGAATCAACGCATCTTACTCTCTTGTACATATGCTTTAATACCCCCTCCTCCTCCTCCTCCTCTCTCTCTATTTCACTACGAACTCGCTGTCACTTAACTTGCAAGCGTCTTTGCATTTACTTCTTTGACAAAGAAGAAAATTTAGATTTTTTCAAATAGAAATCAATCACAGACTATTAAATTAAATGACTCAAATGATCAGATTTATCTTAGTAAGAGATTTTAAAAAAAATGCCGGAAAGCAGAAAATGCTTGTTACTAGCATTTCCTGATTCCCGTGGTGTTTTTTAAAACTTATATTTCAGAGTCAACAAAAAGCAGGATTGCTTGGGTATAAAAAATCTGATATTACAATCATACATGTATCCGCATCCGCAATGCAGGCTCTTTAATACTGAACAACCTTTTCATTGAAGCACAGAATGAAGTCTTTACTTGGCTGGATTTTCTGTGGACTAGCATTATGGTGCAGAACCGACCAAAAGATGGCAACAATCAACGAAAGTAAAGTATCTGCAATGCGTGAGATACTGGATGGTTTTTGTCCAGGGTCCAGCCCACTAACTTGCGACACTGAGGGAACAGAAACTAGTACTGAATCATGTTGTATACGTAAGTAGATCTAGGCCTACAGCAAAATATACGCTCATACCAAAGGTCTATACATAGCATGGTATGGGCTACCGTAACTCTCTCCTTTGTGTAAATGCAAGTGATATTATAGGCAAGCCAAAGTGCTTTTGTAGGTACATGTATGTTAAGGCGCCGTCACACCATGACGTTCTGGTCAACGTTCTCTGAGCGTTTCAATCGTTCGATTTTTGAGCGTTCTAGAATGAGGATTTCACATCTGGCGTGTTATTAACGTGTACCTAACGCATGACTAGCGAGTATCTAACGTACGAGAAGCGTGAAACAGCGACCAAGTAAGATACCTCTGATACCTCCATATGCATGGACGTTCGGGAAACGCTCGAATGACGCTAAATGAACGCCAAAAGGACGTTTGTTTCACTGTAGTCACACGCTGCGTGCGCTAGGAGACCGTTCAGCGGTCGTTGACAGGTCGCCAGTGAGTCGTTCACTGCAAAGCAAACGATTAGTAACAACCAAGTAATGCTAGCGTAACGACTGACTAGCGATAGCCGAACGCGTGCAATGCTCGATGAACGTTAGTAAAACGTCCCACAACGTTCTTTAACGATCTTCAGCGTTTAAAATTAAACGTTGAAGAACGTTGGTGTCAGTGAGAACTTTTGTGCATGTTCAAAACTTTTTTGCCGGACTAGCGTTCTCCGCCGATTCCCGGCGATCACCGACGTTCACTAGCGTTCACACAACGCTCTTCTGGCGCTATCCCAGCGACCATGGGCGACTAACAACGTTTCCTCAAACGTCAGAAAACGTTGACTAGAACGTCATGGTGTGACGGCTCCTTTAGTAGCGTATGAAGCAGTTCGATGGTGGCATTAAACGTCGGATACCTCAGTCTTCTGTACTCAGACATCAAGGTTTTGATTTTTAAAACAGCACTTTTCAAACCTAGTCAGACTATAAACACAACACTTTCTAAACTTTCATATAGTGGGTATAATTATATAGACTGCAAACAATTCAAATCCAAAATAGTGTGCCTGTTAGGATTTCACTATGTTAGTGGTCTGATCTTAATCTACTCTTGCTACAAAGGAAACAGACTGTCCTCATTTTGAAGTATAAAGCATGTATTCTTTTGAAAACACATGTAGTATGATTTGGTTTAAACCCTAATGAAACAATCCCAACTTTAAATGATCCTGAGGAAGAATTTCAGAATATGAAAAAGGCTGGTAACTAGCATTTTTCCTTTTTCCCACAGTCTTCAAACCTTCCAAAAGTAAAATTCGTATTTTGAGTCATACTGATTCTGTTTTTACTGAAAGCACATTTTTCTTTCCATGACTCGAACGCCTAAGAATCTCTTCAATGGTTCTTCCTTATTACTATACAACTTGACAACTCCTGACAGGCGAAAGCAAAAGCAATTATATCATATTAATATGTTAAAAAATATGTTGGTAGGGATAATTCAAATGTTTCACAAATAAATATAGTTTGTTTCCTCAGTCCCTCAAAGTCAAAATCACATTAACCATGCATACATTGTCAAAAAATGAGTTTTGACATGCCTAACCATGTATGTCTGCAAAGCTTAAAAAAATTCTGAAATTTTGAAGAAATGTAGATTAAAAAAAACTTTCACATTTAGATAATAATGAAAAAAGATGAATCAAAAAGGTTAATTTCTGAATAAAAGCACCTTTTCCCTGATATTCGAACACAGACAGATACAATATACCATAATGTGGGCATTGAAAATGCAAAACCAGTGAAACAACATCTATATCGAATCCCGAGAAATTGGAGCATCTAAGAGCAGAAATCAATTGGTCAATAACTTTATTGAA
Source organism: Tridacna crocea (assembly GCA_943736015.1). Lineage (NCBI taxonomy): Eukaryota > Metazoa > Mollusca > Bivalvia > Cardiida > Cardiidae > Tridacna > Tridacna crocea. The sequence continues at coordinate 32,862,884 of OX031059.1, forward strand.
CCTAGTCAAAGTGAATGGAGTTTTTCCTGTATTCTTGTACTAAATCCAGATGTGATGGAACTTTTCGTATGTGCACTGACTATAGAAAAGTTAATACTCTGATCAAGACTGATTCGTTTCCAGTACCAAGAATAGATGACTGCATTGACAATATTGGCCACGCAAAATACGTTACTAAATTTGAACTTCGAAAATGATGTTGGCAAATTCCTCTCACTGAAAGAGCTCAAGGGATCTCTGCATGTGTAACTCCTAGTGGATTTTATCAGTACAAAGTTATGCCTTTTGGGATGAAAAACTCGCCAGTAACATTTCAACGTCTTACAAACATGATAATGCTCTGCGCCAAGTAGGAATCGGAATTCCTACTTTGTTCGCCGATTCCGGAATTGTACTGGACAATTCTAGAATCGCGCAAAGGAGATATATCGTATTGTGTTATGTCAGAGATGGTCTCTGCGCAAAGTAGGAATAGGCTTGGACAAAATAAGAATTCAAAGGGTAGAGTAAAGTGAGAACAGTATAGATATGTTGCAAAGGCTTTAGATTCTTGATTCTCTTTTTCTTGTTTCTTACATCTTAAAACTGATGCCCATACTTTACCTAGGTTTTTTGATATCAAGTTATTATTCTATGAACTGCATCTATTCGGTATCCATAGGACAGAGGAGACCTTATTTTATATCAGCTGTTGAACCAATCCTTGCCTTATTTTCGTTAGTAACGTGCTTCGGTCACGATTGATGATGCTTAAGTGATTGTAAGAGTTTATCTATTTATATAGGTATTTATTTATTGAGAGAGAGAGAGAGAGAAAGAGAGAGATCGAATGACATACCGCAAGTGAATAAAAACTAATCTATTAAAGTCGCAGTAAGTCAAAAATAGGTATCGTTCATAACTCGAAAATATATCGGATAACCCATCACAACACACATACATAAGATCGGGGAAACCCCGAACGTGTCAGTTACTGCACTGGGAGATAAGTGTGCGAAAATGCAAAGAGAAGCCCGTCGATTTCACGGACGCAATCGATCGAGACAACCTTCGTTATCGTTCGTGTTTATTCGAATTGGGTCTTCTAGAGCGTCTCGTGATAACATTGCATCTCATTAGTGCTGTGACGTAGTAGACGGGACTATTGCTTGCATCATATGACCAAACTTGGTGGAGGTCCACTAGGAGATGTTACATACCAAATATCAAAGCTCTCTTCCATCCAGTTTCAGAGAAGAAGATTTTTTTAAGTTTTCCTTCTTTGTTCCTATGTTTCAAACTTGTGACCCACGGGGCAGGACAAGTTTTTTTTACTCCAAGGACATCATATGAATAAACGTTTTAGAAGTCTACTAGGAGATCCTACTTACCAAATATCAAAGCTCTACATCTTCTAGTTTCAGAGGAGAAGAATCTTAAAGTTTTCCTTCTTTATTTCTATGTTTCAAACTTGTGACCCCCGGGGCAGGGCCAGTTTTGACCCCAGGGACATCATATGAATAACCTTAGTAAAAGTCTACCAGGAGATGCTACATACCAAATATCTGTACAGTCTAGTTTCAGAGAAGAAGAGTTTTAAAGTTTTCCTTCTTTGTTTCTATGTTTCAAACTTGTGACCCCCGGGGCGGGCCAGTTTTGACCCCTGGGGCATTATATGAACAGTCGTGTTAGAGCTTCACCCAAGGAACACCCCTGCCAAGTTCCATCAAGATTGGCTGAGTGGTTTAGGAGGAGAAGATGTTTTAAGAAATTCTGGACGACGGACGACGCACGACGCACGGCGAAGGACGCACGACGGACGACGGACATTGGGCGATCACAAAAGCTCACCATGAGCATTTGTGCTCAGGTGAGCTAAAAAAAGGCGTCACTGCGCGTTTTCGGTTCGTGTTTCTGCGACTTTTTTAATACGTTTTTAAAAACGCGTTATTACAAGATTTTTTTTTCACGTTGGTGCGACTTTTTTTTTGCTTTATTACGTGTGTTAAGTCCACGTTATGACGAGACTTTTCGCATTAGTGCGACTTTTTAAATCTTTGAGTGTTTTAATTTCAAGTTATTACATTCTTTTGATGAAGTATTTTACCCTCATTTTGATCCTTGTAGGCTTGCGTAATTCAGTAAATTTATTATTTAAAAGAGGAAGAAGAAGAAAAGAATCTATTACAGAATTCATATTCTTTTACATCTATATTGCACAAGTCTTCTGATTGTCAGAGTATTTCCTTCCGCGTTCGTGTCATAAGTGTCCGCCGTTCATTCGATAAATGACGGCCATGTTGAATTGGCAAACAAATCCATAATACTTATATAATAACTTGCCACAAAAGCTATCTGAACTCGAAAAACCTGTCAAACTTTATTTTTCTTACCTTAACACTTTGTTTATACCCTTTAAACTTTTCTCACGATCCTACGATGTTTAAATGAAGGTTTTAGATAAAGACCGGAAGAGGGGGCGGGGAGTTTGGTCAATTTGTGCCAGAGAGTCTCGCCGATTTGTTTTACTGTCGTTTCTAGCTTGTACAAACGATAATCCCACTGCACTTCCATTAGTTTTTAATTTTATAAAAACGCTTGTTACGGTACTTCAGGCCTTTTGTTTTCTTATTGAAATATTAAAAAGTTTTAAATTGTTTTAAACTATTAAAAAGTTTTAAATTGTTTTAAACATTTGAATGATAAGAATTTTGACATCAACACTCGTTTCTGAGCCATTCCTTCCCATCTTGAATAATGATTCAAAATAAATCTTCATGACGTAAGCTTTACCAATAATTTAGCATTATGATATTTTTACAGGTCATTTACTAAGAAAGTTTCATCGGAAGGAATTTCCTTGGTCTTTACAGTTTGGGGTCGTTTATAGCAGGTGGTTGTCAGGGCAGATTCGGCTGAAAAAGAAACTATGAAAGTTGTTAACTAAAATATGAAATGAAATTTTGAATCGGTGTCGCCTTTTTCGTTTGAATCTAACATCAATTCATAGCATGTGCTCAAAATGACGCCATTTTCAGCATCAATAATCCAAAAAGCAATTAAATCTTTGTGTATAATTGAAATCTGCAAATTTAAATGTATTGAAATATTATAGATTCCGTCTCTCTTACTGTGTTCTAGTTCTAAAAAGTGACACTCGTTTGAGATTGTATCTCATGCTTTGGAACATCCTGTGCACTTCAATATCTTCAATTTCAGATTGTTCTTGCGACCGTAACTGCGGTCTACACGGAAACTGCTGCTATGAGGAAGACGATATATACCAGCTTGAAAAAGCCGGAACGTTGAGATGTATGCTTCCAGCCACAAGAGACCCCAAAACAACTTTACATCACTATAAGTTTGTTGTTGGTCCGCCTGTCCGTGGATGTGCTGCTGCTGGGTCGTGTTCAGAAGAATTAATTCTTTGGAAAACATTTTATCCTGTCTTTTCACGATCCAAGAAGATGAATTATATATCAGAAGCATGTTCACACTGCCATGGTGTAACTGATGGAATAAAATGGGGCAGCATCATTTACTTCTTAGCAAAGCCAAGCATAGATATTCTTCTGGATGTTGTGTTTAACCTCACATCAACGAGGGCGTACGTAATATTTGTACACCCCGGAAACCTGTTCGAGAATCTTCAAGGAATCTGTTCAGATCAAGTAATAGATAAATGTCAACCACATTCAAAACTATCTGATGCTGAAGTTCGAGTGGACCTTGGAGAAGAATTTGCCCATTACAATGTTCAAATGAGTGACCTCATAGATCAATGCTTAAATGGCCCTTACATGCCATATACGCGTAAACACCGACTATATAGGAATGTTTTTTGTCTTTTATGCAATCGATTTACTCCAACAATTAATGACTGCATCGATTCAGAGTTTAAGACGCTGGGTAATGCTTTCTCAACATTTATTGACTTTGAAAATCTGAATAAAATAGTTCATAACGTCGACTTTTCCAGGAGTGGCCTCGTCCCAATGGCTTGTAAGGTAGGATCCGAGGTATTGATCAGTATTTACCATGCGGTTTTTTAAATTCAGTTTCAGCCTAACTTCCAAAGCAAGCCATCTAATTGGTCAAAATTTTACATGTCGCTTTAACCCTTTCCCAAACAATTTCTCCTTTTCCCACGGTATTTTCTACCCTTTTTGAGAACTTTCTGGCATTTTCTCCAAATTCAAAATTGTCGTCTGCAAACTCTTTTGGTTTGGAAGAGTCCAAAATTTGTCGTTGGGGAAAGGGTTCAAAGATAGCTACCTTAACCCTTAAACTGCTAAATAAATGAAAAGCAAATTTCCACTCAATAGTAACAATAATTCCAATACTGAACGTTCAGAGTCGACATCACCGTAAGGAGCGTATCGGACAGCATGGATCAAAGATCAGACTGCATGTTTCGTGCAGTCTGAACTTGATTTATTCTGTCTGCAAAAGCGCTTCCAGTCGCGCTTAGCAGCCTTAGGGTTAACTCATTACCAAACGACAATATTTTAGGTTTGTCCAAATCGGAAGCATTTGCAGACGACAAAATAAAAGTGATCGAAAATTTGAAATTTGTTTTTTGAAAGGTAGAAAACATTGTTGGAAAAGGAGAAAATGCTGGGGACCAGCATTTTCTCCTTTTCCCACAATGTTTTCTAAAGGCTTCTTTCTCAGGGTCGTCATGATTTTTTTTTCTTTCGGTGAAAGATCGAAATTTATTTCATCTCGTGAACACCATCCTTTAATTCGTGAAAATGTTACCGATGGTGTTCATTTGATGAAATAAATTTCGATCTTACACCGAGAAAAAAACCAACAAATATCCTCTGTGCATCTCACTTGCTTGACCGAGGAAGCGGATTGTATTGATCAAAGCCGACACTAGACTACATGTCTTGAGTATTCTCATCTTGAAAAACACTATTTCATTTGCTTTGTGCTGCAACTATAACAAAACAAGATGACAAATGCTATGTAGGCCTAACAGGTGCAATTTTTACGTTAAATTAAGAGATGGTCGGTCGTAATCGGGAACTTTTTTGTAGATCTATCAGAGCTTCATATGATCAACGAATCTTATAATTTAAAACCACGCGATGTTCCCACAAACCTCTTCAAAACCCTGATCGTATTCAAATTAGTTCGATGAATGATATTTATGGAGAGTTTGCCCATTTTCCTTTATAAGTTACACGACGTAACACGAGAAGTTACATAATTTATTACAGGTTCAAATTTGTCCAGTTTTTAGGCAGCTTGACATTTTTTGTATGGATGCACAAGTAGATTGCGATAATGATCCAAATTTCCATAAAACGTGGGCTTGTAAAGTTTAGCAGTTACTGTGTATAATTGGTTTTAAATACTTCTGGCGCAGTATTGGTGTAAATAGTGCTATCGTTATTGTTATTCTATTGTTTTTTCAACCAAAATAATAGAATGAACATAAGAAAGGAATGGAAAGGAGATTTACAATAAGGAGTCTTGGGTTAGAAACAGAACCAAAGTACGACCTGAAAAAGACCCTTACAATATAAAAATGAACATGCAATTTAAGCCTCTCTCTCCTGGTCAGAACCGTAAAGTTCAAAAGAAAAGAGTGAAACGAGATAATAAAAAGAAATGTGAATCAATTATGGAAACCTTGAAACGAAACCGAAGTGCAAGGCTAAAACGGACAAAACAATAAGGAACAAAATAAGGAACTAAGCAGACGCCTGGACTAAATCTATTTATCATACACCCATCTATGATCTGCAAAAATTTATATAGGCGCTTTGTCTAGCTCACCAATACAACTCGAACGTGTTTTTACGTATCAGTATATAGTGTAGAGCATAGTCGTGTACACGGATTACTTATGTGTATTGACGTTCGGGTCTTTTTGCCCAATTCCTAACACGTTCGGCCTGGATGACAGAGCACAAAAACGCAAATTTTTAGCGTAGTTATAGCCATTTCATTTTTTATTTGTCATCTGATTTTTTCAAATATTGTTTCTTTGCAGAACTTTATATCAATGCGTATTACAGTTATAAACATGCGTTGTTTCGAAAGGGTATTTCCATATGCCACTGTGCAATAACTTGGTAACTTAAGAATCGAGATTAGAAATAACAAGCTTTACTTTCCTTCCGCATTAAAACGAAAAGAAATGTACTGTTCTTGACAGTGAAAATGAAAAATGTTCAGGATTTTGACTACCTTTTCAGGGTTTAAGAAAAAGATATTTTAAAAACCACAGCCGTGTGTGCCGAAGAGGAGAAATTGATGGTAACCAGCGTTTTCTTCTTTTCTCATACTTCTTCACACTTTCAAATACAGATTGTAACTCTGGTGTAACTATACTTTGTCGTCTGCAAGTGCCTATAATACACTGTAGTATATATATTTTGTAGTATTGTTATATTGTAGTAATTTTCGTAGTGCTTCTCTTTGCTTTTCGCAGCGTAAGAAAATTTTGACTAGGAAATTTACTGCAAGATAATACGTCGGTTTACTTCCAAAACCTCGTAACTACAGCTGTAGTTGCGAGGTTTTGGAAGTAAACCGCCGAATAGTCCGTATTTATTTAAATATATTCAATAACTTGGCCTTCTTACTAGAAATTATTCCCTTGTCTTTTAGGTAAACAATTCGAGCTCTTGTCGGCCTGTCCTATGCCCAGCTATGCAACTTCGATCGGAAAACGGTGAATGTAAATTTCCATCAGACAGATGGCAACATCCAAAGCCAGCGCTTAGTCTGAAACTAACAACGTCATCTTCATCACATCTGGGCAGTTTATCTTACAATCTCTCAGAAAGCAAACTTCTGGATATATTCTATGAACACTCGCCGTGGCACAAATGCTGGAGGCTGCATCAAATTGGATTTCGAACTTATTATCTGTATATCAGAAATGTAACCGAATTCGTATTGCGTATTGTATGTAACGTGTATGAGACAGATCCGTTCAAGTTTATGAAATCTATTCAACAATCCTTGTCCAAAGAGTGGATTTTACAAACAAATGAAGGCATTCTATCCCTACACCAGGAGCTACATTCAACGATCTTAACATCTCTTATGCCTAAGAACAGACAGGAAAAGAAAGTTTTCAGACCTTTGTGGTATTCACAATACAGCTCTGGCCGTCTTTATAGAGACCTCAAAGACACAGTTTTAGAAGTACTTGCCGAAGCGCCGCATTGGGAAGTTCTACTGAATAAGTATTTTGGGACCCGACAAATATTTTTTTCAGTCCAGAAACATTACTTTTGTTCCCAAATTCAGCTTCGTGAAGAGGAGTATGATGTTCTCGCAAGTCGTCCATTATTAATCAAATACATTCCACTACAAAAGTTATTTTTTCATGGTGAACTGTCGGGTAGTGAAACCTCTGAGGAAACTAGTGGAGATGTACAAATATGTTTGGAAGATTCAGATCTTGAAATTGTCACAAACGGAGCAGATGTCTACAAGTTTACAACTGATACTAGTGATTTCAATCACGTAGCATTAATTTTATATTTTTATTTATTTGTTTAAAATTGAAGAAATCCATGAAATATCTGAAATGTATCAGATAGTAATCAAATCGTATGCGCCCTCTCATAGGAAAAAACGAGCATATTCAAGAATCAGACCTTTGACTACTATTTTAGATACACTGTGATGGAAGATATTTCTTAAACATATATTTGAATGTGCCAGCTAGAACTAACAAAACTAACCGTAATATTGACTTGACTTATCCTAACCTAATTAAATAAGAAAGCGAGACTTAGATAGAGAAACTCTATTTACGAGAAGAAATGGATTACATGTATGTACTGGACAGATATTGTATTCAGCTAGGTAATCGTGCCTGTAGCTTTCCTTGAGCTCATAATGGAGTGCAACACGCAAAAAGGGTCATTCGGACATTTGCGTAAAATGTTGTCTCTGATCAGCGTATGCAGTCCGCACAGGCTAATCCAAAAGGACACTTTCCGATTTTATGTGATTTTTCTGTTTTATGCAAGTCTACTGTAGCACAAAATCTAATGTAGTCGTAAAGTGCCGTCTCGGATTAGCCTGCGCGGACTGCGCAGGCTAATCCGAAACGACACTTTACGCAAATGTCCGAATGCACCTTTTCGCGTGTTGCACTCCATATCGAAACCAGATGTATCATTGACCACAGAGAGGTCAACAACGCTACTTAATCTGACTTATTTCCCATTCTTTGACTTGATGAATGTGTTGATATCTAATCTCTCATTATCGTAAGTTTCTTTCACAGACATAGAAAAACCATTCCGGCCATTGTAACTTTGGAAAAAATATGTTACCGTTGTTGCGTTTAGTTCGAAAAATTCACCTCCATCATTCCGATGGCTGATAAACTTTGGTTCAATGACTGAAAGAAAGTCGTGGATAAGGCACCACAACAACTGCAAAGATCACCTTCAACCAACTGAGGATTTCTTCAGGAAAAATAATAAAGCGAGTTTGAAAATCACCTTTTCAAAAAAAGAAGGAGTTTGAGATACATTTATATATATCAAATAGTATTTGAAAATTTTATTCTAGAATTCATTCCCAGATTTGCAGGTCAAACAGCTCTTACTATGATTTAGCAGTTTGGATTAGCAGGAGAAGTTAAGCGATATTGGTGCGGGAGTAGGAAGATGGCAACGAATGTGTAGTTTAGTATCTTAACCCATAGGCTGTTAAGAGCCACTCACTGATTTTTTTGCGAACAGTGTAGATTAAGATCAGATTTCGGAGAACGTGAAGTCTGATCTTGAATCTACACTTTCCGATAAGGATATATTTTTCACACACAGACACACAAATGGAATAGTAATATTTGGGATTTTACTATCGACTTGACAGTTTGATGTTATTTATTTAGCAGTTGTAAGCGCTAAGGCTTTTGTCGGTGCAAGGATGTGAAAATGATCCCAAGTATTTTTTTTTGTCACTCATAATCCTTTTTGTGAGACAGGAATAACAAAATCGGATGAAATCCTCAAAATTTTCAAAACAGATGTCATTTAATAAATAGAATTAGAAAAAGAAAGTGTGTAATAATAGTCGAATCTTCATATATTAGAACGCCTATTGTTATAGTCTCTTCAAAACTTTCACTCTCTCTGTATAGCATATATCGGAAATCTCCCAAGCAATTCTACATTCCTGAAAAAAGGCGGGGACCCGACCTACATGAAATAAGAAAGAAAACACACTCTCAGCAAAATTGGCAAAAACCCCTGCTACACAAATTATAATACTATATTAGGCATAAACATAGCAACAGACTTGTTAAACTGAAAGCATATATTTTAAGCCATGCAAACAAAATAAGATCGGACTGATATGCAGACAAATACGACTTGAATATATGAAAAGCAAAATGTATCAACAAAATAAACAAAAAGAAAACAGTTTCAATAGAATTAAGCATACTACAATGCAAATACAAATAATCGCAAACTGCAAAAGAAAATGACTCACCACAAAACACATCAAACATACATCCACACAAAGTAGCAGAAGGCTCTCAAATCCTCTTTTCTCTTACATCCAACACACTTCACCTCTTATTCACTCATCCTTTCTGATTTCTCTCTGTCCAACTTGTGTACACAATACCCCAATTCAAAAGTGAACACTGTTTATTTCAGAATGCATTGTTCAGTGTATGGTGTTAGTAACAGGCCACTGTTACATACCCCCCTTCCAACAGTTGATAAATGTTTATATTTATCACTTAACTATAACTCTGTTTCGAATGGTCTTGATAGAAAATCGGCTATACCGTTCTCTTTGCCTTTGATATGATGGATGGTAAATCTAAACTCCTGCAGGAGCAGGCTCCATCTTAATAGTCTCTGGTTCTGGCCTTTTACTTTATTAAGCCATTGTAGAGGGAAATGGTCAGACTCAACAATGAACTCTTTTCCCTCTAGATATTCACGTAGATAGGATATTGTTCTTACTATAGCAAGGCATTCTTTTTCTATAGTACTGTAATGCCTTTCTCTAGGCAGTATTTTTTTACTGATGAACATAACAGGCAATCTCTTACCTCCTTTTTCTTGCAACAGTACTGCCCCGATTCCCCTATCACTGCTGTCAGTTTGGACTATGAATGGTTTACTGAAATCAGGGTTTATGAGTACTGGGTGTGTAGTTATTGCTTGTTTCAACTCATTGAAAGCTGTCTCATGTATATCTGTCCATTTGACCTTATTTGGGGCATTTTTGCTGGTAAGGTCGGTTAAAGGTGCGGCTATTTCGGCAAAATTTGGGATAAAGCGTCGGTAGAAATTCATAAACCCTATAAAAGATCTTACTTTTCTCTTCGTTGTGGGTGTTGGTATTTCTTTAATCGCTTTCACTTTTTCTGTAGTTGGTCTCATTTCACCGTTTCCTACAATATGGGCTAAAAACTCTAGTTGACTAAACGCAAAATAACATTTTGAAGGTTTAGCCGTGACACCTGCACTTCTGAGTGCATCCAATACAATTTCTAAATGCTCTATATGGAGACTCCATGTATCACTGAAAACAATTATGTCGTCTATGAAAGAGTTTGCGAAATCTTCCTTTCCATCTAGGATCTTCTTCATTAGACGTACAAAACTTGCACCTGAATTAATCATTCCGAATGGCATGACACAAAATTGAAACTGACCAAATGGAGTTACAAAAGCACTGAGTGGTTTTGCATTTTCCGCTAGAGGAATTTGCCAATATCCTTTTGTAAGATCGAGTTTACTTAGGTATTTTGCTTTTCCCAGTTTGTTTAGAACCTCCTCAATTTTCGGCATTGGTTGTGGATCAAATACAGTTTTACTGTTCAAACCCCTGTAATCTACACAGAACCTTATAGTATCATCTTTTTTAGGGACACAAACGATTGGTGCCGCCCAAGGGCTTTGATAATTTTCAATTATACCTGCATTTTTCATGTTGTCAATTTCTTGTTTTGCGTATCGAAATTTGTCTCTATATGCCAAAGCATTTAAGCCATATCTTTCTAGAATTGCTCTCTTTACCAAGTTGTAGTCATTGCTTTCGGTTACTGACATTCTTGAATATGCTTCTAATGCTTTGCCACTCAGTTGAGGAACCAATCTAATTGCCGATTCACAGTGTTTCCATTGATATGACTCTGCGAGTTTTTCGTATGATTTCAAAAATACTTCTATGTCATCCCCTTTACTAAATTTTGGTAAATTTACTTTAGGTTTTGCATATTCTGTACTTTTTGCACCAATAGCAACCTCTTTTTCTTTAAGTTCTAACTCTTTCAATCTGATATCTCTCTCTATTTTAGCTTTCTCTAACTCTCTTTCTGCAATTCTTTCTTCCCTCTCTACCGCTTTTTCTTCAGACATTCTCACTTCTTTCAATAATTTCAAACAATTTTCAATATCCCCGCCTTTTTCTAATAATTTAGTCAATAAGTCTTGCTTTGATTTTTCCGCCATGATGGTTGTGATCTCAAAGGTATATATCACATAAACACGGTTCTCTTCCCTCTAACAGTCACTTCTTGTTTACTGGTTGGTATCGAAAACTTAACTGTAAATGACACTAACTTCGCACAAAATGTTCACTTGCTACACTAGTTTTTCTGGTATTCATGAAGAAGTGGTTAATTTCCCTATGGTCAACAGTTCATCTGGTATTTATTTGTATTCCAAGTAATGCAAACGGCATTGCTGTAACGCAGTTTTCATGTGGTGCTGTCAGTGCTTTGAAACAGACGTTCAATATCTTTCGTTTTATCTGATGTTGAAGTTATGCTCTCACAGGATGGGAGTGAACCGCTGCCACCATTGCAAGGATGTGAAAATGATCCCAAGTATTTTTTTTGTCACTCATAATCCTTTTTGTGAGAAAGGAATAACAAAATCGGATGAAATCCTCAAAATTTTCAAAACAGATGTCATTTAATAAATAGAATTATAAAAAGAAAGTGTGTAATAATAGTCGAATCTTCATATATTAGAACGCCTATTGTTATACAGTCTCTTCAAAACTTTCACTCTCTCTGTATAGCATATATCGGAAATCTCCCAAGCAACTCTACATTCCAGAAAAAAGGCGGGGACCCGACCTACATGAAATAAGAAAGAAAACACACTCTCAGCAAAATTGGCAAAAACCCTGCTACACAAATTACAATACTATACTAGGCATAAACATAGCAACAGACTTGTTAAACTGAAAGCATTATTTTTAAGCCATGCAAACAGAAAATAAGATCGGACTGATATGCAGACAAATACGACTTGAATATATGAAAAGCAAAATGTATCAACAAAATAAACAAAAAGAAAACAGTTTCAATAGAATTAAGCATACTGCAATGCAAATACAAATAATCGCAAACTGCAAAAGAAAATGACTCACCACAAAACACATCAAACATACATCCACACAAAGTAGCAGAAGGCTCTCAAATCCTCTTTTCTCTTATATCCAACACACTTCACCTCTTATTCACTCATCCTTTCTGATTTCTCTCTGTCCAACTTGTGTACACAATACCCCAATTCAAAAGTGAACACTGTTTATTTCAGAATGCATTGTTCAATGTATTGTGTTAGTAACAGGCCACTGTTACAGTTGGTGAGACTAAGATCAGTATTGATATTAAAGTAAACACAATCCCCTGATAATTGCTATTGAAACAAATAAACACAATATATTGAGGAGGTGGGGTGGGCTGCTTAGGTAGTGTTTGCAATACAAGGTTATTCGATGGACATAAATTTACCATATCAGAAGGAAAGATAATGTAATGCCTGAGACAGTAATCATTACAACTATTCCTTTTTTGTAACATCATAAAATGTAATTTCTGTGATACTCGTTGCTTTCATCTGAAACAGGCTTGAACCTTTTGAAATGGTTGTCATCTACTGAAAATTATGATTAAGGGTTCAGTGCATATTTTTGTTTTCATCGAGATATAAAATGCAATTTCCTTATTACATGGCAAATAACTCCGTTATTTGCCATGTAATGAGGCAATTGCATTTTATATCTCGATGAAAACACAAAAATATGTAGTTACTTGCCATGTAATGAGGCAATTGCATTTATACAGTATCTCGATGAAAACACAAAAATATGCAGTTGTTTGCCATGTAATGAGGCAATTACATTTTATATCTCGATGAAAACACAAATATATGCAGTTATTTGCCATGTATTGAGGCAATTACATTGAAATCTCGATGAAAACACAAAAATAAGCAGTTATTTGCCATGTAATAAGGCACTTGCATTTTATATCTCGATGAAAACACAAAAATATGCACTCAACCCTTATAATTGCACTCTCTGTTCATTTGAACCACTTTTCGAAAATGATAGAGAGAAAGACATCAGGGACCAATACGTTTTTCTACTGTTTTGTTCATGAAATTTAACATTGCGTTAAATGGCAAAAAGTAAGACAAAGTTACCAAAAATTCTGAAAATTTCACTTAGAGTTGGTAAAGGTATTATTATTAACTATTTGCATATGCAAATCTCAAAATTCAGTTTAAAGCATTTTTCAAGATTTTTCAAAATTCAGGGGGTCTGTATGAACCTCAAACTACTTATACAAGTAAAACATATGGACATGTAGGCCTATATTGGGTGGGCCCCTGAAGGTATATTTGCTGCTCATTTAGGCGCCTTGATTACAAAAACGTTTATATCGCTTAATGGGTCGCCGAGCTGTCTTATTCATAGGCATGCCTCTTTTTCTAGTGCTAATTGGCAACTATTTTGATCATTAGAAGCGTTACTATATAACCTATAACTATCTGTCTACACTGTAGCAGCAAATATTTCTTTTCCAACTTTGATTTTAACTAACATCTAATCTGGATAAAAAAAGGTACTAATTAAAAGTTTTCAAAAAAATGCAAACATGCTTTTCATTATTTTTCTTCACATCGAACTGCAAAAAAGTTTTAATATTATTAAAATACCCCTAGTCTATCATTTTCATGCCTCCACTATTTCAATGGGGGATGCACATAGCGTTACCCCTGTGTGTGTGTCTGTGCGCGGATGTGTTTAGGAAGATAAAGGTAAAGCGTGCGTGCGTGTATGAATCGTGTAGTTCGTGTCCAACCAATAACTTCCCGGTGCACGGTCCGACTCTAAAATAATTTTACACATATGATAACCGTGGGTAAACGACTTGTCTCGTGGAAGAACCCTGTTGCCAGCTCAAAGGCCAAGGTCACAGTGCTTGCAGGGGCATCCGTGTCGTTGGCACTTTTCTGGTGTAAAAATATTACTTCTTTCTCCTTGTTCCTTCCTTCCTTCCCTGCCGTTTTACCGATTCTCAATTATTTATTCATTCAGTTTATGGTTCTAATGAACCATTTGCTTAACAATCCCCCATCCTGAAGAAGACAGCTTATGAAAACATTGTGGAAAAAGGGAAAAAACGCTGGTTATTATTTCCCCTTTTTAAGAAAAATATCATCGGTGAACTCACATATTTTCTGATGTCTACCAGATGCTATCAGTTTGGAAAAATCCGAAAGATTTTTGTTTGGTAAAGAGCTCTAAGGCCCGTATTCACCAACCATTCTTAAGAATATTCTTTGTCTTATTCTTCAAATTTTTCTGACTGTGAAAGTAACAGAACTTCTGATCGGCTAAACCATTTGGTTTAGCCAATCAGATGTTCTGTTACTTTCACTTGGACAAAATTCTGAAGAATAAGAACAAGAAGGTTCTTAAGAATGGTTGGTGAATACGGGCCTAAGTGTAAGAATGTATCTATTGCTGGATATATTTGACCCGTTTAACCAATAACTTCTGAACAGGGACTAATCTATATTAAGGAATCGATCGAGCGATTCTTAAAGGCTTTCACAGTGGCTGTTTTTCATTATCAAATATAAATAATTAAGTCTCCCAAGAGTGTAACAGAAATATAATATTCGCAAGAACGTGTCCACTGACGCCATAAAAACAGTTTCTTTACGTCTTGAACAGAACGCCCTTTGAAGCACTAGTTAACTATGCTTCCAACTATTTATTTTTTTATCTAGTATCCAGCATTTTCTTCTTTTCCCACAATGTTTTATACTCTTCTCAAAAGAAATTTCCAATTTTCAATCACTTTTATTTTGTCATCTGCAAATGCCTTCGATTTGGACATGCCTAAAATATTGTCGTTTGGTAATGAGTTAACGTTTTACCAAACGACACAGTCCAAATTGGAAGCATTAAAGGTGACTCAAACGAAGGTCTTTATCTTTGAAAGGTTTAAAAACATGGCGGGAAAAGAAGAACTGTTGTTAACCGCCATTTCCTTCTTTCCCCCAAATGGTTTTTAAAAGTTCCTTTTCTGTAAAAATACCGGATTTGAGTGGTAAAAGGTCAACCCATAACATTTTGAAACAAATTCTCATCAGATAACTTTCTTGTAAACATCAACACTTGTTAGGCTAAATACGTGGCCTGCAACAGGCGAAAAAGGGCACTCGGACATTTGCATAAAGTGCCGTCTCGGATCAGCCTGCGCAGGCTAATCCGAGACGGCACTTTCCGTTTTTATGAAATGTTCTTTTTGCGCAAGTCTTTACGCAAATGTCTGAATGCCCCTCTTTTCGTGTTGCAAGCCTTTTATGTACTCAAATATGAATGTGAAACCATTGTGCCAAAAGCATTAATTGCTCGCCACTACTAGGTCTAGTAACGTTACCTCCTTATTCTACAGTCTCTTTAAACGTTATCTGCATCAAAACGGTTGAAGTCGTCTATAGAATGTAGTCTGTTCAGGATTAACATTGACATATCGTCGGTTTTCTTCCAAAACCTCGTAACTACAGCTTGTTACAAGATGTAGTTACGAGGTTTTCGAAGTAAACCGACGACATGCATGAAAAATAGGTAATATGAAGAAATAGAAATATCATTTGACAAATACATAAATTTTGATATTCGAGACAATCATTTGCAAAGACGGTTAACGTCACTGAGCACTACGTTTGTCCAACGCGTGGTCTAATTTTAGAAGTGAATTAATTGGTCAAGACGTTGTCTATCCACTAAACAATCATTTTTAACAAACCTATAGAGATGACTGTAAGAAGCAATGGTGTGTGTGTGTGTGTGGGGGGGGGGTGTTACTGATTCTGTTGCCCACAAATTCTCATACACTGTGCATAACAATTTCCGTGACGCGTTGTTGTTGTAGTTGTTGTTTTCGTTTTCATATGCTTTCAAAGTTGACAAGGCTAAGTTTCTGTGACCTGGTACATAGTTGTTTCCTACTGCATCTAACCTGAAAGATGCAACTTGAGGCACTTTTGCTACCAGTGTAGATCAAGATTAGACTGCACAAAACTGCTGCGCCACCCGTGAAAATATTACCGATGGTGTTCACTCTATGAAATAAATTTCGATCTTCCACCGAAAAAAAAAATATCCTCTATGTAATGCATCCGCAAGAACTATCGACGCAGGTCAGCCCTGAAAATCTGCGCAAGCTGATCTGAATCAATACTTTTTCCTATTTTTCAATTTTCTGTATATCAAAGGACCGTTCTTCCCCATGATTCAGTCGGTTCGCTAGACAAGTTTGATATCATTGACCCATAATCATTTGACGACACTTGCTTGGTATGATGTGTCAAGGAGTTGAATTGAACCCTCTTTCGCCAGATTGCCTCTCATGTAGGCCTATAGTTTTGCTATGAAAGTGTATATCTGAAGATGTTACACCCATTACCACACAATCCCTACTTTTGACGCCCCTGAGAAGGAAACCTTTTGAAAACACTGTGGGAAAAGGAGAAAATGCTGGTAACCAGCATTTTCTCCTTTTCCCACAGTGTTTACTACCCTTCCCAGAACACATTTCAATTTTTCAGTCACCTTTATTTTGTCATCTGCAAGTGCTTTCAATTTTGAACCAGTCTAAAATTTTCTCGTGTGGTAAAGAGTTAAAAAAAAAAGGGGGGGTTTAAATTATACATTACTGAAACAGGTGAAAATTCTGTCCACCAGTAATTTCTCCATTTCCTAGAACGCTTAAAAAAGACTTTTCTTTCAGTTTGGGGTGATTTAGAGACGGGGTTGATAAGCGAAGAGTTAATGTTTGTAAATATTAATGAAACGGGAATGATATACATTTTCGCGGTTCATTAAATCCACATGATATCTGAATCTTTTATTACTAGATCAAAATAGGCATTTCAATGACACGTTTATTCTATCTTAAGAAAAATGCATGCTCTTTTTACTTCAATAATATATCACATGAGTTGGCTTTTGAGATAAGATTTTATTAAACGAGTCTGGGGCAATGTTATTTAGCGAGTCTTTGGCGAGCTTAATAACATTTTCCTCGACGAGTTTAATAAAATTTTATCTCAAATGCCCACGAATGTCAAATTCTTTTTATCATATAACATTTCACAAAAATATTCGTAAATGCACCCGGGGAAATATCCATTAGACCCATTCACTTCTACGGAAAACGTACAAAATGAAGTCAAAAATGACGTCACACAAATGAGATATCAAACGTGTTTCAGATAAGAATATTGGTAATGGGCATATGACACTGATAACAAAGGAGGTTATGTAATAAATATATGTAACAATAACAACAACAACAATGCAGTTCCCGAAACAGTAACGGTTGAAAGTAAAGAAACATACTTAAAGGGATTCATTCGTCTCTTATCGTTGACCATTGTTTTGAAGATGGTTATATGGGAAAGCAGCCATTGGCTTGGAAAGAAAATCGCGCAGAGGACTGCTAAAAGGGACCCCAGGAAAGCATGGATTGGAACAACGGCCGCCGCTATATACCTGGTATAGTGTTGAAAATGGCGTTAAACACCACACAATCAATCCATCAATAAACGTGACTGGATGTTGTCTTTGAACTAGTATCCACCATATCCTCCCTTTTCCAGGATAGACTTCAATCGCCTTCAATATGGATGATTCCTAAAATTTTACAGTCTGATATCAAAGAGTTCATATTTATCGTCCGGTTATGTAAAATGGGTAGTGCCATATCAGGAACATTTGGTTAATTCTTCCAAAAGCCAAACTTTTAGACCTGTCCAAAATGAAAGTTTTGGAGCCGAGAAATCAAAGTTACGTCAAATAGTGGTTTTCGTCTATGATGCGGTAGAAAACTTGTTAGGAAAAGCAGAAAAAATAGACTTTTTGAATACTGCTGTATACCATGAGATTATTTAACATGCTTGGGTACAAAACTGAATTCTATTGGATGAGTACACTGCAGAACCAGTCTATATTTTGGACGAGGCGACAGCCGAGTCCAAAATAAGACTTGTTCTGCAGTGCACGAATCCAACAGATTTCAGTATTGTACCCAAGCATGTTAAATAACCTCATAATATTTATATACAAGTGGAATCTATTCCAGAATTAGGCCAGATACGGCTTGCGGTTATACTGTATGGTACGCCAATCAAGAGTCGGCTTGTTCTAGGCGAATGAGATTTGGCCTGGAAACGAAAACCTCTGTTGACACTCTGAAGTATCCACGTTCAGTGTCATCTTACCGTGAGCGACCTTTCATGTATTTTGCGGAGAGTGTAGAGCAAGATCAGCCTGCACGTATGTGCAAGCTGATCTTTCTCTACACTCTCTGCTTTTTTCCCTGTATATGTAAATCCGATCAGTGCCGGTTAGTGAAACGAAATCTATGTTTTAATCGTTAACAGTTTATGTTGGATTGGACAAGGGTTCATGAATGCGGTGGTGTAACAGGAATAAGTTGGCCCGTATTTCAGATATCCAATGATGGAAGTAGATCTAGTTCACCGTGTACAATGACATTTAGGTCTTCCCATTGGCAAGTTTATATTCGTTTTCCATTTATAGACTTAACCGAGGATGAGACTGTTAACTTATATATCAAACGTTTTCTGTGGAGAAATCTGGAGTTAAAGAAATTAGTTAATTATTTGTGCTTTAAGCATTTTAAGGAATTATTCGTGCTTTAAGCATTTTAAGGCACGTGCATGTATTTATGTATACAATAATTTAATCGTTAGTGAATTTTGGATATGACGCCGTATTCTGCTCTATACCCGGCCATGGGTTATATCTCTGCAGAGATTTTGCGGAAATCAAGATCAGTTTGTATATGCGTGAACACTGATCTTGCTATACACTCTCCAGTTTTCTATATATGTTTCTGTTTATGCAACTCCTGCTTAATTTTAAACGAATAAACAAACTTTAGTTGTATTGTTGACAGTTGACAGTATATATTTGCAGAATATTGTTCAACACTTGCTTTTGTCTTGTTTATTTTTGTCATGCGCGTTTACCGGAAACACAATAGAAAAAAGCCTGCAAATTCTATGGTAAACTGTCGATTTGAAATTAATATGAGTAACTTTTTCGAGCCGTGAAGATCAATATCAGAATGTAAAAAATGTGTGCGTCATATTTAAAAATGATAAAAATTCATTTTTGAAATAGGATAGTTTTTTTTACGAGGCGACAGAATAAGTAAAGTTGGCTGATAAGCCATGCTCTGTGGAAGAGGGTTTAAGGTATTGGACCCGTTATAGAAAAATGCTATTTTCACTATATTATCATACAAAATTTGCTATTATTAAAAATGAGTATTATTGTACTACTTTAAAGGTGGGTATTTAGAATTTTCACATCACACCGAATTAAAAAATATATATGTCAGTGAAATTTATATGAAAAAACAATACAAATCATCAGTAATAAAGAATCATAAAATTACAAAGAAAAAATTTTGTGGTATTCCTTTCAAAGGCTACGTCTCTTAAGCTATTTTTAGATTTCCCGCCAAAATAAAAAAAAAAGCATTGTGGAAATGTTAAGTGACTTGCACGTGACTAATGACTATTAAATTCCATAGCATAACAAACATGTAATTATTTTCCATAATGTCTAGAACTTCGGACGCTATGTTTGAAGCGTTGTCTGTATATTTCCGGTATGTAAATGAGCAAATTGCTCATGTAAAAATAGAACGTGTTTCTCTTCAGTGTCGATCTGGGCTGTAGTAAATCTCTAATTTATGTAGTTGTCGGATGGTGTTCGACTACTGGGGTTAATGAATGAAAATTATAAGGCTTTGGGAGTATAAGGATGATTTTTTGTATTTTTGTAAAATTTTCGTCCCATTATCTGAAGGGTCACCTTTAACTGGGTCACTTTTTCTTTTTTTTTTAGTTTTCTTCCTTCTTATAATGATCATTTATAAATCTAACCCGCTATACTTTCATTACAAAAGGAAATAATAATGACCTCCCTTTTCTGAATACTAACAAAAGTATCAAGAAATAATTTCAAGATAGACATTAAAGGAATTTCTGTTCGGTTAAAAGTGCAAAAGTACATCCATATTTATCAACTCTCAAAATATCTTATTTCATGCTGCAACATAATCTTGTTACGGGTCTACTATCTTAACTCATCTGAAAAAAAAAATCAATTCATGTCAGCCTGCGAAGTCAGCACAGGCTGAAGGTTAACCCTTTCCCAAACAAGCCCTGGTTTTTACGTGTCTGCATTAAAAGTCTTTTGAAAACACTGTGGGAAAAGGAGAAATTGCTCGTAACGAGCAATTTCTCCTTTTTCCACAGTGTTTTTCTACCCTTTTTCAGAGCTTTCTGCCATTTTCTCCAAATCTATAATTGTCTTCTGCAAACTCTTTCGGTTGGGAAGAGTCCAAAATTTGTCGTTTAGGAAAGGATTAAATAATTTATTCATCGCCAACGACCATCCTACCGTATGAATCAGTGTACTATTTGCCAAACTATATATTAGCCGTCTATAATTATGTGATGACTTAATTGGCATGTTGTATCACAGAGATGCATTAGACCCCTTTTTCACATTGCACCATGCATTTGTTTTAGTAGGTATTTCTTATGTCAAGAAATGATGAAAAATGGGGGGTAAAAGTGCTAAAATAGAACCTCCGTCTTTGGATAAGAAATCTCTTGAAAAGTTACAATCAATGGTAAACGGGAAGTTTTCCGAAGATGAGATTCAAACCTGGTACCAAGCTTACAGAGGTAGCCGTCATGCCGGCAACGGACAACTAACCAAAGACGAATTTAAAGAAGTGTATAATAAACTGTTTCGCGGGGATGCCACGGAATTCGCGGAACATGTGTTTCGAACATTTGACCTCAATAACGATGGGCAAGTTGACTTCAGCGAGTTTCTGCTAGGGTTGTGTGTGACTGGAAATTCGGACATTGAATCTAAAATAACCTGGGCATTTAAAGTGTATGATATCGATGGGGACGGAAACATTACATGGAGGGAGATGAAAAAAATCGTACAGGTACAGTATAGCTTTTATAATTACCTCATTGAGAAAACATACAGACAGGGTCCAGGTTTTAGTTTCTACCTCACCTAAAATAGTGCAGGTAGCCTCCAGTTTTTCACCATTATCTCACCAAAAATCGGTACAGATATATATATATTTTTTTAATCATTACCCTTTAATCAAATAGTACAGTCACTAAATATTCCTCTAAAGAGCGTACAAGCAGATTTCACTCATTTAAAAAATTGTACAGGTAGGCCTACAGTCTAGTTTTTACTCGGTATTGTAATTATAAAATCGCATAGGCAGGAACTAGTTTTTATCCAATTTCATCGTGACAAAATCGGAATGAGATGTGATGCGGCTAAAAAAAAACCAGTCCGTAGGACCACATCAAACCCCGTATGAGAGCAATATTTTTGGTATTACACACAACCTGTTAACTATTCTATTTATCATAATCTTAATTCAACCTTTTCGATATTATAATCATCAAAAATAGTACAAAACAAGTAATATAATAAAAAAGTGCTTACGGTGTAATGCAGAGAAATGACCCTCCCCTACAAAATGACTCATGGATCATTTCTCTACGTAGAGAAATGACCCGATTCATTTTTCTATGTGGAGAAATGACCCTATAAATGACCCAGAGAGTCATTTCTCTACGTAGAATAATGGCCCGGGTCATTCCTCTACGTAGTGAAATGACCTCTGGGATCATTTCTATACATAGAGTAATGACCCGGATCATTTTGTAGAGGAGGATCATTTTGTAGGGGAGGGGTCATTTCTCTGCATTACACCGGCTATCATTCTAAAACTATATTGTCACTAGTGGTGAGACTATAGTTATCATCACTGGTGTTGTTATTCAATGTGAAATCCCAGTAATACACTGACGGTAATGTAACTTTTTTTGTCGGTGTTGAAATATTAGACTTTTTTACAACAGTATAGAATATTTGCTGAATACATGTATTCGGTTTGAAATTACTATAATATAAATCTAGAACTGAATCGTTACCGTCATTATACATGTTTTGCCCATGTGACAGACGGTATCAAGCAAAATCATGTAAAGAATTGATTTGTTTTCTATTAAATTCAACCAAGAAAGCGGGTACGTCGAATTCAATTCCTTTCTAAACTACTACAAGTAGGCAGAGTTCTTACTGTTTTGTACTCGAGCCATTGGGTGTTTCAGATTTCATGGTATATAAGGACAGCTTTGCAAGAAACACCATCGTCAAACCTAAATTTGTGAGAAAGAGCTAACCCTATTAGGCTCTGTAACATGAAAAACAGCCATGTTTGTTTTAGTATTTATAATTAATGTTTTCCTCGTTTGTTTTGTGTAATGCTAAACCATGTCCATTTTACAGAGTTCTGCAATTCGACACGGTCAGTAAAACAAACCTTGTGCATTAGCCATTTTCCCTGTAGCTAAAAATACTTTTACTGAATTTGATATCAAGGAAAATCGATAAGGGAATCAATTACCTAGGTTAAAACCTTTCAGAGCTTTCTGCAAAAATAGAAGCTTTGGGGAACAGCATAGATGAAGACCAGATGGTACAGAAAATTTGCAGATGCATAAATAGAATATTTGTTGTTTTCGGTGAAAGATCGAAATCTATTTCATCGAGTGAACACCATCGGTAATATTTTCACGAGTGGCGCAGCCACGAGTGAAAATATTACCGATGGTGTTCACGAGATGAAATATATTTCGATCTTTCACCGAAAACAACCAATATTCTATTTATTTCATGCTTTTAACCCTTTCTGGGGGGATCTTCAACAAAATCCAGTACAGTTCTTTTCCGTTATTCCCCGTGGCGCACACTCCCATGCATAGCAACGCATTACAAAGATGCCTATTACCTAGGCAACAAGAACGTGGAAATCGGTATTTTCACTGGTGGTACCAGTGTAAGATCCAGAAATATTTTCACTGCTATTTCTCGATATCCTACCGGAAAGCATGAATTACAACTGTAAATAAACTATCTTCTGGCAAAAATGGTGAATACGTCTCCATTATGCTTTACGAGTATATTAAGTAAGCCATTACATAACCATGGATCCATAAAACCCATTTTGTCAAACATCTGACTGAATCGTGAGGTAAATGATCCTTTGTCATACACAAAGATGGAAAAGGTTAGGACGCATGTTCTGCCTGCGCAGGCCGATATGTGTCGATAATTTTGCAGATGCGTTAAACCACCCTTTAACATGTGGCTCTAAAAGAGTTAGATTACTGACATTCTTTTTAGATTTAAGATTTAAAGGTAATTTGGAAAATCACCCTAAAAATAGTAATAATTCTCATGTTTTCCTTTTGTGAGTGCACTTTCTTTTTATCTTTCGATGTGTTGAAGAGAGAGAGAGAGAGAGAGAGAGAGAGAGATAGAACATGTTTTTTTTTCTTGGTCTAAGATCGAGATATTGCGTCAGCGTGTCATGTTGAGCATAATACCGGTAACCTCCCTTTAATAAATGCAGATAATATGAACTAATCAAAGGGTTTTGATACCTGTGTGATTAGATATACGAATATCAGCTCTCAGTGCTTCGCGGAATAATGTTATGGGAAGTCTCAGTCCAATTGATTGCATGTCAAACCATCTTAAGTCCCGGTTTATTGCGACTAGTTTCAATTGAATGTACACAAATTTTAACATTTTCTTTTTAAGTGGCGAAAGAAAAATAGTAGGACGAAAGAACCAACAGCGAGTTTTCTTTTTTTTTTCTTCAATGTTATATGATAAGAGATGTCCATCTTCTATTTAAAATAAGGAAGAACGAGAAAAAACTAGGACCAGCTGTAAATTTGGTGAAGGAATCAATGGCCTCCAGAAAGTTTCGGCTATCTTTTTTTTAAGTAAATGCCCCTCTTGGTGCTTGAAATTTATCCTCTAAGTCGTTGGAAATCTTGTCATCCCACCCTCCGGAATACAGTAAAACTTCCAATACGGACATGTGTTTTGCTGGGATAAAGGTCAAGATTCACTAAATTTTGTATTCAAGACATTTGTGTTAGTTCAAAGGACATAGAGGTCAGAGAAAATTCACGTTTCAATTATTCAGGATGTTTTAACGCCGATGACACCGATACACGGACGCTCGGGTTAATATTGGCCTTCCTTTTACGTATACAAGACGGTTCCGATTATAATAAATTTTGACGCCTCGTCCACGGAATTACATTATAGATATCTTATTGTATTGTGCCATGTAATCTAGGTGGGAAATAACCACACGACAGTGATCAGCCATGTTCTATGAAAAGGGGATTGACCGATGGATCCATTAAATCTACTTTGTTTTACAACAGTATCATGAGGTAAAATGGTCCCTGGACACGCAGAACATTTGACAAATAGCAAAAGGTTTCGACTGTAATCAACCTGCGCGGACTGCGTTTTTTTTTTTTGAAAACCCGGGTCTTGCACGATATTAACCTCACCCTGTATAGATTTCCAACGTGGGAGGAACTCGGCGCTTTTTCCCGATAAATGATTGTCTGATATCGATCCTAAAACCGACCGAAAGCAAACCAAAAACATGTATAATAAGTTATCAATGGATACTCTACTATGATCGATCTAAATTTTGATTGGTCGATTTAACGATAAATAGGGCGCCCATTTTTTCCTCTTTGATTACTAAATCTTTATGAATTTCAACACTTTGCATTAACCCTTTACCAAACAATCCCTGTTTTCTTACGACTCAGGGGAAGAAGCCTTCTGAAAACTTTGTGGGAAAACGGGAAAATGATGGTACCCAGCAATTTCTCCCTTTTCCACAGTGTTTCTACTCTTGTAAAATCAAGTTTTAATTTTTGGGTCACATTTATTTGTCGTCTGTAAATGATTCAAATTGGACAAGTCTAAAATTTTGTCATTTGGTAAAGAGTTAAAGGACATTAATTGGTTGTACGGTCAGGTGGCAGGGGACTTGGAAACTTATTCACGGCTGCAATGAATCATGTTGCCCCTCGCCTTCGGCATGTGGAATCATGTCGCCCCTCGCCTTCGGCTCGGGGCGACATGATTCACCGCAGCCGTGAATAAGTTTCCAAGTCCCGTGGCACCTGAGCGTACTACGAATGTATTATACTGCAAATTTTTACTCTTTCAAAGCGTTAAGCTAAATTTTCCTGTTCTATAATCTCACGAATCGAGTATGCTAACGAAATAGAAATTCCCTTCTGAGTTCCCCAATTTACTGAAAACTGACGTCACTGGAAACTGACATCAACAAAACGTACAATGTAGTGCATAAATGTGCAGTCTGGTGATCGACCGATGCCGCCATTTCGGATGTTGTGTTGCAAGTGCGTTGATGTTTACGGGGGACTCAAAAGGGAAACTGTCCTTTTTGTGGTTTTTGCCAGGGTACATGATATAAGTAGTGTCAAATGTTCCCGGCATGTTAACCAATCAGATCACGGGGAATTTATTTGCAGTATAATAAGACTTTACGGCTACCGGTCAAGGTAGATCCAAGATTAGACAGCACAGAACGTAATTGTCTCATCTTTGTTCTACAAAATCCGACATCTTTTAAGTCATTTAAAAAAAAAAAAAATAATAATAATAAATGCCTTGTTTTTTTGGAGTTTTTCCACTTATCTATCCTGTTGTTTCATAATGTTGACTTAAAGCTTTAATTAACATTTTCTAGTTTTAAAATACTCTGAAGAATAAACTGTTTGAAACATAAAGCGAAAAGGAGAAAATGCTGTTTTTTCATGTTTCTTCATTCAAAAGACCCATTCTATATTGTCACAAGTATTTGTAAAGGGGGACAACCTACGTCATATCAGAGGTGTTGCAATAGCCGCCATTCTGAGCGCAAAGTGCAGATTAATTACCTTAAAAAGATATATGTTTCTAAAATTTACTTAGAATACCTACTTCATCTAGTGACGGTAAATATATTTGTCCTATTCGTGAAATCAAAATGCCATGAAACAATGTTGTAGCTCTAAACACTTCAACACAATTATTCTTAACGGCATTGTATACGAAATCTATTTTTAAATTGCATATGTGTCACCGGCTTCGAAAATTGTGCAGAGGTAATTGCAAAATCAACGCAACTAATGAAAAAAAATATCAATGTATACTAACGAAGAAAGTTGTCAGGTACCATATGCACTGCTTTGTTTGGACAGATCTTCAATAATGATAATGTACAAGTTGAAAAACTTACCTTTTTAAACGAAAATGGGGGATGTAAAATGTCTCCGATGACGTATGCTATGACGTAGGTTGTTACCCCTGTTTATTTTTATTTTTTAGGAGTCTAAAATTTGGTGCTTTGGTAAAGAATTTAACCCTTAACCCCACATTCACGAATTTTGACGATCCTGATGAGGAAAGCTTTTGATAATCATTGCAGGAATAGGAAAAAAGACTTGTAACTCATATTTTCTCCTTTTGCCACAATGTTTTCAACCCTTTAACACACTTGCATTTATGGTTTGCAACATGCGAAAAATGGCATTTGCGTAAAGTGTAGTATTAGATTAGCCTTTGCAGCCCGCGCATACTAATCCAAGACGGCACTTTACGTCTACATTAAATTTCATTCCTCAGTAGGCTTGCGCAAAACAGAAATTTACATAAAAACGGAAAATGCTTTTTCGGAATATAGCCTGTGCGGACTGCAAGACATCTCATGATTAAACCTGCAAGTGATATGAATTCAGAAGAGTCTAAATTTTTGTCGTCTACTCATAAACGATTACACTGTTTTAAATGCTAAAACTAGTGTATCCATGTCACTGCTAACAGAGACTTCCAATATCCTTTCTTACCAGAGAAGCATAACGAGAAAGAAAACCAGCAACAAGCCTTTAACACTATTTATTATGAACAAAGACAAAAGAGTACAATAGAGTTAAGTTCGAATGAAATCTTGACAATTTTAATCTTAGAACAATAGAATAAGTCCCTCAAAACTAAGAACTACGAACTCGTATGTTTAGATTACAAAAAGAATAAGGTTTCTGGTTCCTAAAACCTAAATTAACAATAGTTTAACTTGCAAGTAGATATGAGCAACCTGTTTAAATAAAACTCGGATATACAGATGTATATCCCAAGTTAAATGCAACACTTTTAAATAATTCTGAATCCACAAAGCGAGAAGTTTAACTTCTAGTCCCCAAAAATCACGACGTAAGTCATTCTTATTTATATCAGGTTGGAAAATTCTAGATGAGTGTTCTCTGGAAACATGGCATCATGGATAAGTAAAAAGCTCGTTTCCTTTACAACCTGTTTCTGAAAATAACCACAATGGAAAAACAAATAAATGTTCCGCACGTTTCTAGGACATAGCGAAAATAGGTCACTGTATATCCTATCTACATAACACTTCCCCTCCTAAAGGAAAAGAAAGTGTATGAAGTTAAACTTTTTTTTGTCTGAAGATAGAAAATATCATTACACATAATGTCTGAAGATAGAAAATATCATTACACATAATTGTACATGAGAATACATGAATACATGAAATATTAACTAAATACAGATTAAAATCTTATATACGAAGACAAATGTTAACTTATTACAAGTATATTCACTTTTAGTATGATTTAAAGTAAATGTGGCTTTAATCAGTCTTTCAAAACTTCTCTAATAGTCCTCTGAAGTTCATCCCAATCATCGCTGTAGCTCTACAGTTGTCCAGTCCAGATATTATGATGTTGATAAGACATTGAAATGTTGTTGGTTTTCGTTTCACCCAAAACAGCATAACCGTGTACCGATAAAGTCCATCAGGGTTTACAAACGCCGAACTCGGTCTAGATCTTTCAGTGAGAGGAATTTTCCAAAATCCGTTTAGAAGCTCAAAGTTGCTTACATATATTGACCAATATTGTCAATGCAGTCATAGATCTACTATTGGCACTGAAAACGAATCAGTTTTGGTCACAGTATTAACTTTTCTACATTCAGTGCACACACGAAAAGTTAGTTTAGTTTAAACATTTTTATTTTTCAACAAGAAGAAATGGGGTTGGACCACAAGTTCTTTCAACTTAGAATTGGGATTCATTCGATACACGGATGTTGTTTCAGTGGTTTTGAATTGTCAATGTTCACATTATGGTATATTGTATCTATCCGTGTTCAAATATCAAGGAACAGGTGCCCATATTCAGAAATTAACGTTTGTAATTCATCTTTTTTATTATTATCTAAATGTGAACGTTTTCTATCTAAATTTCTTGACATGTCAGAATTCTGAAGTTTTGAACAAATACGGATAGACTTATCAATTTACAATTTATGTCTTCAGGCTTAATGTGGTTTTGATTTTGATGGACAGAGGATACTACATATATTGATGAAATATTTGAATTATCCCTATCACCATATTCTTTTAACGTATTTATGTGACATAATTGCTTTTGCTTTCGCCTGTCAGGAGTTTTTATCACGTAATTTAAGTCACTTAGCTTTTTCTCTACAGAATAAGGACCACAATTTATTGCTTCTAGAGGTCTGCTAGTAACTGGTAGAAGAGTACATTATCTTTCTTTCATTTCACATTGAGTTATCTCTAAATAATTAAGAATTTTGTGAGACGTTTTATTGATACTTACATGACTTGACATAGATGTTTCATGAGCTACGCTTAATGTTTCTAATCTATAGGACTTACGTATGACAACTTGATGATTGGCAGCCCACTCATCATTAACAGAGACTTCAGGAGGGTGCCACCTCTTTAGAATTCAATGAAGAAAAGCCTGTAGGCTTAAAATTTTCTTGCTTTTCCCGTTTCCTTTTTAAAACAGGACATTCAGAAATAGAATGGCCTGACTCTTTGCAATTATTACAAGTGGGTCGAGATAAGGGATTTTGTTTTTCCCGTTTTCTTTTTAAAAAAGGACATTCAGAAAAAAAAATGACATAATTCTTTACAATAGGAACGAGTGGGTCGAGAGAAGGGATTTTGACCTTTGGCTTTGTAATGAGACCTGGGTTTGGGACTATTCTGACTGGAATTTTCATTAGGTTGGTTGAAATTTAGTTTAGGACCTGTAGATGAATAAAAGGCTTTTCGAGGGTTTGATTTATTCGTGAAAGAGACCTTATGCGTCAAGGCAAAGTTTTCTGCTAAGCAAGCAGTTTCTTCTAAAGTTTCTACTTCTTTCCCGGCTAAGAAAGTTTTTACATCTAAATTAATGCACCTTTTAAATTCTATAACTAACAGTAGTTGTCTAAGTTTTCCATGATCTGAACCTATTTTCTTTGAATGGCACCACCTATCAAATAATCGTTCTTTAGTTCTAGCAAATTCAACATGAGTTTGACCATTTTCTTTCCTGCAATATCTGAATTTTTGTCTTTATGCTTCGGGTACCAATTCATAAGCCTTTAGAATTAATTCCTTAACATTATCCTAATTAGAGAGCTGTCCATTACTTAGTTGTGAAAAAATATCGCGAGTCTTTCCAATTACA
Source organism: Tridacna crocea (assembly GCA_943736015.1). Classification (NCBI taxonomy): domain Eukaryota; kingdom Metazoa; phylum Mollusca; class Bivalvia; order Cardiida; family Cardiidae; genus Tridacna; species Tridacna crocea. The sequence continues at coordinate 32,892,682 of OX031059.1, forward strand.
ACGCTTTTTAATAATAAGGTCCAGTGTTCTTTTGGTCATTTCAAATTTTCAGAAAAAAAACTTTTAAAATGTAAAAAGTATATATTTATCAACTTCCTGTTCTTGAAATGACGATAGAAGTCTGAGATGTTTTGTTGTATCAAAGTCATGAACCGCATGCAAAGATGTTTTTTCTTTATTTTCTATTTCTAATTCTTTCATTCTCATCTGACAGTGCATCTTTTCTAACTCTACATTTAATTCTTATTCTTTTTCTGCATAATGCATCTTTTCTAAATCTAATTTCAGTTTTAATTTTCTTTTTTCTTTCATTCTTTCTCTTTGCGCTAATTTCATATCGAATTCTTTTTCTTTCATCCGTTCTTTTCGTTCTAATTCTCTTTCCTCTTGCTGTAATTTTAATTTCAATTATTTTTTCTTTCATTCTTTCTCCTTGCTCTAATTCTAATTTTAATTCTTTTTCTTCTTACTCTAGTTTTAATTCCTTTTTCTTTTATTTGTCATTTTAATTTCCCTAACTCAATATTACTTTTAGTGTCTGTCTAAGACACAAGAATAAGAGACAGAGCAGACGAGTCAAGTATTTCTTCATCAACTAAAACAATAGAATTTTTAATTTCATGCTTTACAAATTACCTTTAATTGCAGTCAGTTTATAATGAGAAGCAAGATCTAACAAATCTTACTTTTTGCCAAATTTAACAAGTCCTGTGACGGCTTAGCAATAAATTTTTCAAGATCAAAAGACATGATTCTTTAAAGTTGATTCAATAGAATGAAATACAAATTCTACTTTTTGTTACTTTTTGTCATCTAATAAACTTTAACACTGTAACAAGTTCAAAATAATTTCAGTCTATCCAAAAATGACAAAATGATCAATCCCGGACGAGCCCCAATTTCTGTTACGAGACAAGCGTAACGAGAAAGAAAATCAGCAACAACCCTTTAACAATTAACAATATTTATTATGAACAAAGACAAAAGAGTACAATCAGATATAAGTTTGGATGAAATCTTGACAATTTTAATCTCAGAACAATAGATAGAATAAGTCCCTCAAAACAAAGAAGTATGTTTAGATTACAAAAAGAATGAGTTTTTTGATTCTTAAATTAACAATAGCTTAACATGCAAGTAGATATGAGCAAACTATTTAAATAAAAAAAACTCCAACTTACTGATGTATAGCCACAGATAAATCCAACACTTTCCAACACTGGACCCAACGGCAACTTAAGTTGTGAAGCGAGGCTAATGAGGGTTGGTGTGCTTCTTGATTGGTGTTCGACGCTTAGGACAGTATAACGGTCATACGGCAAAAGCTAGCGATATTCTTAGCTTTTCCAAGTATTCTTGGGCCCTGCAGTATGTGAGACAAGGGCACTCCAAATGTAACCAAATGCTTCTAGAAGAGACTGAATAATGACCAGAGCTGCAGATAAGAGGGAGTAAATGTTGCGTCCTAAATTCATTTTTTCTCTTTGAAATCCAATGTTGTGAGTACTCATTAGAATCGTCTCGACGAGATTCTAGTGAGTTCCCACAACATAAGGTTTAGTGGAGAATTATCAATATTTTCAAATTTGAAATAAAAATCACTCTCTCTAACTGGAGCTCTTACAGTGTCTACTAGATTGCAAATCCGATAAGTGTTACTAAGTATTTTCGTGTTGTTGGAGGAAACCAAGGTCTTGCATCCAAGCGACGCACAGAAGTTCATTCACAATGTCACTTTGTGACCCGATCCTTACCTTTGTTTTTACTATGAAAGTCGATCTCGTCAATGATTTAATCGGACAAGCTTTCAATCAGTGGCAAAAGAATTTCCTGAAGCTACGAACAAGGCGGAGACTGTAAACGAATATCATACTGCCTGTATGTGCGGTCTGATCTCGTGTCTAAGCTCTCCACAAATGGGCTTTCTCAACCAGGAAAATAGTCGAAGGCTTTGCAGTTTCGATGGCGTTTAAGCCAAGACATGGTAAAAACGATAGCAACTAAAGAGGGGAGTGGATTTATTTTGTTGCATTCATTGAGTGTTATACATGCAGTATCGGTCTATACCTTCTATGCAATACATCCAAGGGTAAAGTTTTAATTAAGTCGGTTATTCCAGGATATCCTAGGGCATATGACAAAAGTTTCTATTGGATATTGCTGTATCATATGATCACTGAACCTTGACAGGAACACTGCGTTGCATTATTCAGATGGCGTAGAAAAGTAGCAACGTTGCTAGTAATAGCTATATCGTCTGTTTACTTAAAAAACCTCGTAACTCCCATTTCTTGTTCACGCGATAAAATCTGCATTTGTTTTCACATTGTCGTGCACAGGTTATTTATCTCACCAATAGCTTCAATCCTGTCGATTTTGAAAAAAAAAAAAAAAACCAACAAACGGTAGGAGAAGAGTAGCCATTTCAAGTTAAAAAATTCCGTTTGATGTTTTAATAACAAAGTCTCTATATGTCATCAGTTTTTTTAAACTTGCACGGTTTGTTCACTTCATCAGTAACTTGAAGCAGTTGGGAAAAGTAGCCATTTGAAGTTGAAATTTTTCATGTTTCGTTTAGGCAACGACGTCCACAGTTTTGATCCAGTTCTTTTGAAACGTTCAAAGATTGTTTGGTTCATCAAGGGAATGAACTCTAAATAAACAGTGAAGAAAACCTAATAATCTGTTCAGAAAAAGCAGTTATAGGATAAGTGAAAATTGTTACTCAACACGTGTCCCGTTATTTGTCACAGTCTTTGAAATTTTGTTGGGATTGTTTAGTACAAAGTGTACTGAAACCCTATCAAATTCGGCTGGTCTATTCTATCTACTATTTAGTAAAAATTGTAAGATAACAAACTGTCTGACATTCAGAAAAAAAAAGAATGAAATGTATTCTTTACCCCTTTCCTGCAAAATAACGTCAAATGAAACTTCCAAGCGAACGGTAAAAACATAAATTTTGCTATTTCAAGGTATTGTTTGGGAGAAGGACATCTTATGGGACAGTGTAGATCCAAGTTCAGACTGCACATTCTGCGCAGTCCGATCCTGATCTATATTGACCGCAAAAGGCCAGTAAATTGCGCTAAGCAGCCTATGGATTAACAGTAAAAGAATGACACATACATGTATATAATAACGCTGTATGAGTTAAACAAACATTACAAAGGAAGTTTCACAAAGCATTCATAGGACTACGCGTCGTTCTTGGCGCTACAAGATATTGAAAGAAACCAATACATACGAAAACACCTTCTCTAGAATTCATTCATTTATTCATTCATGTAAGCCGTGCTCTGTGAAAAGGGGCTTAATGCATCTGCGAAAAGTATCGTCCAGGTCAGCCTACGTAGTTCGCCCAGGCTGAACAGGGTCGAAGCTTTTGGCTATTGGTCAATTGTCTTTTTTTTTCAAAAGGACTAGTATTCCACGTGCTTAAGTCGGTTATTGACAGAAGTGGCTTTCAACATTATATCAGGCATATCACGGCGACAGCTCACATATTCATGTGTTTTCTGGGTTTTTGTGGACCGCATTAGCGGCAGCACTATATTTTTATTGGCTTTTGAAAAGTACCCTTGGAAGCAGCAATAGTGATTTCTTGGCTTCCTGTAATTTCGTGATAAGATCATTTCGTACCTAGGCCATTTTGTACAATTTTGGTAAATTCGTACACACAATGATCATTTAGTACCAACTTTGGCCATTTCATGCCCAATTTTTAATATAAATTTGGTAATGTAGAACCTTTTTGCACTACTATTTTCTTGTGATGTCTGTCGAATGACAACAGCTTTAGTGTTAAATATTGTCGAATAATAACTATGATTGTATCTTCATTATTGCCTCCTCCTATTTCAAGTTTTAATTCTAGGGATTGTTTAGGGCTTCTCAGTTATTTCTCACCGATTTCTGCATAAATTTACTTTGGACAATTTGAAGTGCTGTAAGATGCCTTATTTCAGAAACAACTGATTTTCGTCGCCATTGCCATGCATCAAAGTTTTCTTGTAACAGTACTTTGGTTTCTTGCCAAAGGACACTCCCACAAAAAAATTCAAAGGATCCAGTTAGTCTTGAACACGGGGCCTCAAAATTAAGTGTCCCACACTCAACCACTGAGCCACGCAGGACCCCTTACAATATAGACTAAGATCAGACTACACTGTATGTGTAATGTTTGGTGGCCCTGAAGCCAAGAAATATGTTTTTTACTTTTACAAGCGGACTGTATATATCAAAGATCAGACTATGGCGGCTGTTTTTTTTTATAAATGGCCGATTCATAGATTACATGCTAGCTGACCATAGCTAAATGAATCGTACCAGGGAGCATTGTATTCAGTAAACGTTCATTTTGAAATTCAAAGTAACGTTTATTGGTAGGAAAAATAACGTTAGTCCAGTTCTTTACCCGGGATGCCAAATTCTAATAGATGTGTACTTGAAAAAAAAACGCCTAACCGCAAACAATTAGCAGTACAGAGTTTTTTATTTGATGATAAAGTTTGTTGGCATACAAGACCCTTTTCTTTGAAAAGTCTTCAGCTGTTAACCAACAGTAGAATAAGTCGCTAAGGACGCGCCTCTGCATATAGTACATGGTTGTACTTAAAGCTTGGAGAAAAATGTTGAGAGAGATAAAACGGTATGGACACATGCAACAAGATTATTCCGAAGACTGTTTAGAATTTTTCTGGAGAATTCTAGGACATGTTCCTTTAATTGAATAAAGTCACTTCCAGTTGTGTCAAACCTCATTTTGATTTAATTAGATTCCTTGGCTTGCTGTTTGTGTTGGGGTGGGGGATTGATTCTTAGGAAACGTTGGAAACGTATTTTTTCACACCCCACCCCCTTACAAAACGGGGATATCATTTTGATCGTAAGGTTCGATGACCCGAATGAGCTGTATCCCTAAAACTATCAAATACAATGCACATGTACAAGCAAAGCTATATGAGCTTAGTGTTTTTTTTTTTTCTATTGTGATGATGCGTTTTTTTGTTTTTTTTTTTATTGCTCTTCTTAACTCATTACCACAAAATCCTTACTTTTGACGACCCTGAGAAAGAAGCCTTTAGAATACATTGTGGGAAAAGGAGAAAATGCTGGTGAAAATGTTCTATTGATGGCAATGTGTGGAATACAATGTTGTATGCCGGAATGCGGCATAACAGGTTCATGAACTTGAATATGAATATTGCAACTCTTTTGTAGTCCAAGAACCAGAGAGAGAGAGAGAGAGAGAGAGAGAGAGAGAGAGAGAGAGAGATTTTCATCCCTTAAACTTTAACCCTTTCCCAAATGACTTTTTTTAATTAGCCTGTATTGAAAGCAATTAAATACGACAAACTGAATATGACAGAAATTATGGATTTGTTTGTCAAAAGACAGGTTGCAGGTTACATTGTAAGTAAGCTAGAGAAAACCAGTATTTTATCATTTTCCCATAATGTTTTTAAATGCCCTCTCCGTCTGGTTCGTTAGAACTTGGAATTTCCACTGTATTTATCGAACTTTAACCCTTTACCCCATAAGGCATTTCTATGGTATCTCTAATTGCCCCTTAAAAATAACAGCAAGGATGAAGCTATCTGTTATATGTATATGACACCTTTTGAAAGTGTGAAAAACATTGTGGCAAAAGGTGAAAATGCTCGTCACGAGCAATTTCACCTTATGCCACAATGTTTTCCAAAGGCATCTACAAGCAATGCGTAGAAATGAGTATCTATGGAGTAAAGAGTTAAAAACTCAAGAAACGGAGTCGATCCTATTTATATGTTAGCTTCATTTGAGCCATGCTCTGGGAACATTGGGCTTATTGCATCTCTGTGATACATGATGATAAGCAAGCCATGGCATAAGTACGCATCCATAATTAACACTTTTTTTTTTTTTAACATTCGGGATAGTCTTGATGTACTTTGCGCCTTAGACTTATAGAAAACTGTCCATAGCGAAAATTTAGAGTTCAGGTAAGCCCATTATCTCCCGCTAGATAGCATTCTAGAAATGCACACCTGTGTAATTTGGGCATCCTGGGTACAGAACCGGACTACTTTTCTACGCGACAACCGTAACTTTGACTTTCAAACTAAAATAAACATTTACTTGATAAAACATTATCTGGTGCGATTCATTCAGCTATGATCCGCAGTTTAGAGAAATCTGGATCTAAAGCAGGCCTGATTTTCCAAAAACGTATTGATAAAAAACATTTTCTCCATTGCTACTTTATTTCGCATATAACTATAATCCCCCAATGCTGGGGGAAGTGAATTGTCATATAGGACAGGTCCAATCTTCGAAGACAATGACATCTGCAGACAAGGCAGGTCAGACTGCGCAGACTGGAGAGGCTGACCTGCATCGATACTCTTTTGCAGAGCATGCTTCATTTATAATCTAAGATTTTTTTTTTAATTTCTATTTCAGTCTGTATGTAACATGTCACCTGACTCTGTGATAGCCGAACTCGAACAAGAACTCGTGAACCAGGCCCACCTTCTGGGAATCAATAACTCCGCCCCTCTTCATGACGACACATTATTTACTTCCGGTTTCCATGAGAGTCCGGACAAAGCCGGAGAAATAGCAGACAAAATTTTCCAGTTACTTGATCAAAATGGCGACGGCCTTATCTCACTTGAGGAGTTTATTGATGGAGCTTTGAAAATTCCGTTGGTGATAAATTTGCTGGAGCGGCACCCTGACGACTGAAAATATCCCATTTCTGACGACAACAGCCAATAATTAGATTTGTCCACGTCACAGTCGAGAAGGAAACTTGTTATAAAGGTTGTAAACTAGTAGGACCATGACTGTTATATTTTGTTTACAACACACCTTCTTACGATCTCTTTTCTTACTTCTGATTCATCGGGCTTTAGGATATTTTAAGCCGAACGCTGTCACAACTTCTACAGTTATCTAATACTATATCTTGTGTACCCAACCAAGTTCACCACAAATTCCTCGAAAGACAAATATTGCAATTAAGGGGAATATCCTGAGAGTAGGATAAGGAAGATGGCTTTTTCTCCCATAGTGTTTCCGAAAGTTCTTATGTGCAGGGATGTAAAAAGTTGTTTTTTACCATTATCACAAGTAAATTCTGTTTTTTATTGTACAAAACAGCAACTTATGCAATCGACTTTTTCAGCATAAATCCAATTTGTATTGGATGTATTCTAAGATCAGGTTGCACATACATGTACTTGCTGTCCGATCTGTCTCTTAACTGCCTCGTTTTTTCTATCCATGATCTGAATCCAATAATAACTATCAAAAGGTCGCTTGGCTCCAGTGGTAGAGTCGCTTAAAATGGTTTTGAAAGTCGTTGGGTCCAAGTGCCGAGAGAGGCGTTATTATAACTAATATACTACTCAAACTTTGATAGGGATCACTTACATATTTCTGTATGGGTTTATTAGTACAACAGTTTTGCATAAACTCTTTACCAAACTGTAAAATTCTAGATTTGTCAAAGTTGAAAGCATTTGCTGACCAAAAACAATATGCAACGTGCATTGCACTATGCTGTCCGTCATATGGTAGAAAACATCGTTGGAAAAGGAGAAAACACTGGTATCCAGCATTTTCTCTTTTCCAACAATGTTTTCCAAAGGCTTCTTTCTCAGTGTCTTTAACAGTCGGCATTGTGAAGTAAAGGCTTAAAGATCCATTTCCACATTTTTTTTTATTGAATACTGTGGCATTGTGACATATTGTAAAACCGTAAATGATACATGCCACATATATATTATATTTAGGATAAATCTTTTAGGGTGATCCCTAGCAAATTTTGAGTAGTATTATCATCATTATCATTAATATTGTTCCTATTTCTACCAAGATATTTTTCGCAATATCATCCATGCCCTGTGAAAAGAGGGCATAATGTATTTGTAAACCGTACAGGCCCAGGTAAGCCTATGCACTCTGCGCAGGATGACCTGGGTCGAAACCTTTTGCTTTGGGTCAGTTTCCTTTTTCATTTGGTTTTATTGTGTAAGTCTCCAGAAAAGCTTAATTCATTACCAAACGAAAATATTTTAGGCTTGTCCAAATCCAAATCATTTGCAGACGACAAATCAAAAGTGACTGAAAATTTGAAATTTGTTTTGTGAAGGGTGGAAAACATTGTGGGGAAAGAAGAAAATGCTGGTTACCAGCATTTTCTTCTTTTCCCACAATGTTTTCTAAAGACTTCTTTCTCAGGGGCGTCAGAAGTAGGGGTTGTGTAGTAATAGGTTAAATGCGTACACAGTATAGAAAAAGAAGACGATGCTTGAATCCAGTATTTTGTCCTTTACTAATGTTTTCTATTGAACCAAAAACAAATATAATTTATAGATCCACTTCAAATATGACTACTGCTAAATCTTTTGATGTTAGCAAGTCTAACTTTTTTGTGATCTTGAGAAGAAATAAGTCGCTTTTTTTTAACATTTAAAACTAAAGTTAGATGTTTGCACCTAAATCTATCACGTTGTGTCAAGCTATCTTGAAATTTTATTGATCACAATACAAGCAGATATAGTGTCCATGTACATACGAAAACACAATTAAATTATATTTTCTTTGCTCAATATTATGCAGCGTTTTGCTTTTCGTTCCCTAATCAAGTACCTCTCCGTATTGTCCTGGGTACTAATTTGTCCTGTGTACCAATGGTGGTCCGAATTGTCTCAAATACGAATTATCCTAGGTACGATTTGGCCTCAACTTATCCTGTACGGATTGTCCTGAGGGCCCCATTTTACTAAGAGTATTACGAAGAAAATTTGCCAGTTTAATGTAACTATAGTATGGTGGCATTAATCTGCCACGAGATACGAGATAACAGTTACTATCATGATTATTTCAGAAAACTATTGCGATCAGCCAAAGATTTCTGGAGATTTTATTTGGAAACTTTGAATTGTCACAAAAGTTTTCTACAATAATCATGCCATTGCGGTAGAAATATGACACCATACTACAGTTAGGTAAAACTTACTCAAATTCCGTTCTTAACTGCCTAAATTAGTAAAACGGGGTGCAGCCGATACGAATTTTCCGTGTACGGATGTCCTAGAAATACCAACGTAAATACACAGAGTTTATTTCATTAACTTGCGGTTATGGGTAAAGAAATGACGTCATTTAAGCTGGCGGAATTATTTAGTTAGGTAAAACTTACTCAAATTCTGATCGTAACTGCCTAAATTAGTAAAACGGGGTCCAGCGATGCGAATTTTCCGTGTGCAAATGTCCTAGAATTACCAACGTCAATATATAGAGTCTTTTTCATCAGCTTGTGGTTAATATGGGGAAATATTTGCCTCAAAATGGAATGGTCCTTACGGCACTCGTTATTTTCGCGGACCTTTCCCTCTTGAGCAAATATATCCCCAAATTAACCACAAGCTGATGAAATAGATTACATATTATGTTTCTTCTGATTTTGTCAACGAATGCTACTTTTAAAACTGGTGATCTCAAGTTAATTAACCAGATTTTTGGCAGGAGGAAAATATTCACTGTGACGGTGAAACAATTCCCCCAGCTTAAATGACGTCATTTCTTAACCCATAACATTTCTAAAAATAGACACATGAACTATAATATATAATCTTGGCTATGTTTTCTGTACAATACCATTTATATCGAGTCCCCGTTAGCTCAATCGATAACGTTAGGGACTTGTGGACAGGTTTCTTTTTCTTTCCGAGGACTAATGATAAGAATTCGACAGGATTCACTTCTCTCTCACTGCTGACCATTGTTTCGACGATGGTTACTAGTATGTGGGACAGCATCCAGTGACTTAGAGAGAATTTTGTGCGAGGTACTGGTAAAAGACATCCCAGGAAAGCTTGGATAGGTGTCGTGGCTACTGCCATTTTTGAAAATGGATATTTGATTTAATGTGGAAACGGCGTTAAACACAAATGATATCAATCAATCAATATCAATTAATCAATATCAATTGATATCAATAAATATCAGAAACAGCGACCGGTTTTGTTATTTCCAGATCTATTAGACTCCTGATATTATATACAGTCATCGGTTTTGCTCTGCAAGTGGGATATGTCAGGCTCAGGTGGCTATTGTGTTTGTTCCCTCGCACTTTTTCGATGGGTAAATATACAAGTAAATGTAGCAGGCTGTCAGAGCACCACTTTATTTTTGTATGGTGTTTTGACGCTGTTTAAGCATTATTTCAGTTATAACACGTATAGCAGTGGTGAGTGTACCTATTCGAACCTCTTCCTGCTTTCCTAGAGTCTCTTTTTACCAGTGCTCTGCACCATTTTATTTTCAAGTCACAGGCTGCCTTCGTAAATAAGCATCTTGTAAACAACAATAAGCAGTGAGAGAGGATACTGTCCTGTCACAATAGATATGATCAGTTTTCGGAATGAAATGGTGGAGCTGGCTGTTCAAACCAGCTACCCTATGTCTAAACCTATTGATATGGCCTGCAACATGGGTAAAGGGCCATTCGGACATTTGCGTAAAGTGTCGTCTCGGATCAGCCTGCGCAGCCCGCGCAGGCTAATCCGAGACGACACTTTACGACTACATTAGATTTTATTCTTCATCGGACTTGTGTAAAGCAGAAACTGACATAAAAATGAAAAGTGTTGTTTTGGATTAGCTTATGCGTATTGCGCTGGCTGATCCGAGACGACACTTTACGCACATGTCCGAATGCCCCTTCTAGGGTGATGCAAGCCTAATTAAAATTATATACGGGCTGCAACATCTGAAAATGAGCATTCGGACATTCGCATAAAGTGTCGCCTCGGATTAGCCTGCACAGTTTGCACAGACTAGTCAGGAACGACACTTTTTGTTATGTGTGGTTTTCTGTTTTGCACAAGTCCATTATATGACATCCTCTAATGTCATCGTAAAGTTGTAGATTATCAGTTTTTTTTTTCAAGCATAAATTCCGCTCGGTATGATAAGGACAAGGGAGGTAAACGATCATGTTTTGAAACCAAATTTTAAAACATGTTTCTTCCCCTGGATCTTTTTTTTTTTATTGCTTGTATTGGTATGTTGGAATCTAAACTGTCATAATACCACTTTCAACATATTTCAGTTATATCGTGGTGGCCAGAACGCATCTCCATGCGTTTAGATTAGTTTATTATACATGCATTCGAATGCCACTTTTCGCGTGTTGTAGGTGTAATGCAGAGAAATGCCCCTTTCGTACAAAATGACCCGGGTCATTATTCTACGTAGAGAAATGACCCCAGAAGTCATTTCACTACGTAGAGGAATGATCCGGGTCATTATTCTACGTAGAGAAATGAAGAGGGTCATTTCTGAACGTAGAATTATGACCCGGGTCATTCCTCTTCCTACAAACCCCGCCCGGGTGGCTCGGTGGTGAGCGTGTCGGACTCATAATCTGGTGGTTGCGAGTTCGATACCCGGTTGAGGCAAACTTTCTTTCCGGCGTATTTTCGCCTCTCGCCTGTGCTAAAGCATGTGAGAAAAGTATATAGTCGGTGTCTTTGGAAAGAAAGTTGTGTTAGTACTGGTATGAGAAAGCCAAAGAAACACATGTGCGTCACAGACCGCCATGATATGACCTTAGCTGTTAAACTGGCGTTAAACCCCAATACAACCAACGAACAAATCTTCCTAGAAAAATGACGCATGGGTCATTCCTCTTCGTAGAGAAATGACCCCTGGGTCATTTTGTAGGGGAGTGTCATTTCTCTGCATTACACAGGCCATATAAAAGTGCTGTATAATCTTGGATCTTTATCGTCCGTCTCTTTTGTCAGACGTATAAGATTCAGATTTTTCTGAATTTCAGTGGATTGTTATATCTGCATTCTAAAGAAGCTGAGTTTATAATCTGGTACAGAAAGAGTTTAGAGGAGTTAGAAAATAATTCTGTTTCAAACTTTCTTACACATTGTTTTGGTCACTCATATAGAATCTTTGAAAAAAGTGATCAGTCTATCAATCAAGCCATTGGTCGGTCAGGTGGAGGGCGAACAGGCGCGGAGACAGACAGACAGACGTTAAGGCTTGGTGGAGCATGCTATAAATTCACATCAAGTTGCCAAGGCACGTGGTATACATACACTGATAAAGTACATATTTCAAGTATCCGTCACTGTGAACAGCACAAGGGCTTCGTGTCGTCTTAATCTACAGGCTGATTTATTATGGCCCAGTTACCTCTTGAATTTGTTGCAAACAATTTTCACAAAATCACTTTTGAAAATGGATAATCTATCATGATTAACCAATTAGGTTTTTACTCTTAAACTTGTCGAGTAGATCTCCTTTTGTGAGATAATGTTTTATATCTGTTTTATGTCAAATTTATTATGCCTATTTTCGAAACATTGTCGTAAAGGGGGATTCTACCTGGCAATTAAATCAAGATAGCAAATTACTAAAACTGGTTAATATTGACCCAGGTACGAACTAGTTGTAATTAAGGAAAGAAAACTAAATGACCAATACGATACGAAATGACCTTGGGACAAAATGACTATTGAACACGTTAACCTCCCTTATTTAAAGCGTAAATTGTAATACTTATACATTTACCTCTTTTCAACACGTTTCATATGCAATTAGTGTGGTATTTGGCCAAAGCTCTGTTACCATAGCCAATGTCCCCCTTAAAAGACATTCTTGACAAGGTCCGTGAAACTGTTTGTCCACACTGTAACAAGGCTGTGAATTTTACAAACGTAGGACTGTAATAAGGAAAAAAGAAAACCTTAATGAATAATATCAATTGCACTGCATAATAGTTGTTTCTGAAATAACAGCGGGTTAATTCCTAACGCCAAAGGTATCACTTGAGCAAACTTCGTAGACATCCGCCTGGTGATACAACATGATAATTCTTTAAAATCTGGACCATCTGGTTTAGCACAAGATGATTTTTAATCTTTTTTTACCATTTAAGGCATCGTGTTGATCCTTGCGGCAGAATCATTTTGAAAACAACTTGGAGAAAGGAGAAAATAGTTACCACATTTGACTTGTCGACTGCTAAGTCTAAAAAAGAGTCATGATTTTGCATCATCATTTATGATGAATACAACGCAACTGTGTCCTCTTACCATACAATTTTTGACGCATTTCAAAATCAAGTAACTTAGAAATAAAAATCTAAAAATAGACATATGAAATATAATAGATTTATCTCAACTGCCATTTCCAGTCAGATCTTTTATTTTCACCATCACTATAATATATAAAGAAGTTCCACTGTTCCAATATGTGTTTGGTATGAGAACTTAAGGGTAGCTTTACAACTTGGCTTTTGACTTACTTCTTTAAAATTGGTCACGAGTGAATAAATAGTAATATATACGACCATTTGAGAAATGTGGACATGTTCATCCTTCCGTCCTGTCTGTGGCCTATTCGAAGGTCTATTTTTGACACCAGTAACGAAGGCTGTCTACGATAAATCGATACACCCTTCTGAGCTTGTTCGCACGTTAGCATTTGGATATGATATGGGATGCTCCTGTACTTATATTGGTTGATAATCAAATGAATTTTTCATACGTTACTTTGTAATTCATTTAATTTTAATATAAAGTCTTTCTGTACACTGGCGTATTATCTTTTTAAATGCAGCAACTGCTCCTTTTCCAATGATAAATTGGATTATTTAATATCGAAATTTTATAACAATTCGCAGTAAACGAGAAAAGAGAGGCTGTTGCTGGCATTATTACTTTTCATTAACCTTTTTGATATAACACAAGCAGTTTTAATATTTCAATGATATTCCTGTTCCTCTTACACACTCTGTCGTTTCAGTTTTTGAGATCTTCCATGTTAAAATTCAGCGCTAAGATGTCATAACCGATTCGAAATGAAGAAAGTATCTACTCGTACAAAGGCATATATTCCCTTTGATTGCGAGTATTTGTAGGGAACATTACTCTTAAATGTTATCAGTAAATATTTACACTGGAAGGTTTCATTTGTCAATCCCTCTATGATATCTTGTTTTACGAAAGATTCGTGTTTCATTTGAAAAGAAAATGGCGTATAATTTATACGGGTTTCAAAACGGACCTTCTTGACAGTTAACCCTTTGGTTCCTTAAGACAGTAAGTGTAGACAAAGACAAGAGTGCACAGCAAAACAAGTTATTTTCATTTTCTAAAGACTGAAAAAAATTCATACGAGTTATGTTAAGCTGAAATAGGTATGAAAAGTACGTATTGGACTCCAAAAACACACACACATTAGCAGAATTATTCATCTATCATATTATTTGTCTCGTTTGTGAAAATGCACGATTTTGCCAGTGGAAAGATGGGTTTCTTGGGAAAAAAATGTTCTGAGAGCGGCAGGTAAAACCATTGGCTTTTGCATACGACAAAAGACTGACGATGAGACTGTACCAGACGTGTTGTCTTATCTTGAATCTATGACACTGCTCTTCTTTTTTATTCAAATCTAGACGATAAAACTCTTTTCAAGTTTCAATGCATTGAATTCGAGCATCCATCGAAAGAGAGTGGGTTTATATAATTTGTACTGAAAAACCAGTCTGTAAGCTGATCTTGAATCACATAGTACGTTTCTTTCAGACAGCACCTTGTAACTGTTGTAACTTCTCACCAGACGATAAACTTTAACTTCTTCGCATCAAATATATTTTCAGACAACAAGCTAAATGTGACGATGAACCCTTGTACCACAAAGTCCTTTTCCCCAGGGTCCTGAAAACAACAGATTGTATGCTAAAGCATTAACATTTTCTGTCTCATTTGTTGGCAGAGTGACTCTCTAACTGTTGCCAGCCATTCTATTTTTGTAAATTAGGTTTCTTCTTTTACAGCCATACGATAAACCATGCTCAGATAGAGGTGAAACCACGCAGGCTGACATGTGTCGAAACCTTTTGTTATTTGTCAATTTTCTTCTTGTCCAATGACAGTACTACTTCAATATTCGGTTGCTTGTAAGATAAAGTAGTTTTATAGATCCATAAGTACGCGACGAATCGTGTCTTAAAGACATAAATGAACAGATATTTTGATGACCTTTCAAAATCAAGTTGCGAATGATCAGACAACATGTTCTTTGCCATCTTATCCTTGATCTACGCCATCCACAAAAGATACTATCGTAAGTTTACTTGAAACAAGCTGTAGTTACGAGAGTTTTTAACTGAACCAACGTAATGCTTTCCCATGGTAGTACAAGATTGAAATCCAAGAAATCATGTCCGGTTGACATACGCAATGTCACTTTGTGACTAAAACTTTTCTATAGGCACTCAAGAATTTCCTAGGATTAAAAAAGCTGCACTTATATTTAACTCTTTATCAATCATTCAATAAAATTTTAGACTTGTCCAAACAGAAAGCATTTACAGACTACAAAATAAAATGAGATTCAGCAAATGAAGTTTGTTGTTGGAAGGAGAGAAAGCAATGAATATGGGAAAAAGGAAAAATTAATGCTGATTACCTGCATGTTTTTTTTTTATTGTTTTCAAAAACCTGCATCAAAGAGGTCGTTGAAAGTCTGGATTGTGTGGTTAAAGTTTAACCTGGTATCCGTTGTACCCCACGTAACCGTGTGATAGACAGGACAAACGACACAGGCCACTAACTGATATGAAGAGAGTGTACGAAAAAGAAGTGACAGAGCGCATGCGTCATAAGGACCACATAAGCGGATTGGCGATATTGTTTTATCAATATCTAATCAAATACTTCTTAACCTAGACGCAGGAAGTGTTTTTGTATCCATTCTATATAAGAATTATGTGAAAGGTATATAAAACAGCGACAATGGGTGTCTCCGGAGCAAAAGGGAAGTTTTTCCTGTTACTTAATTTTTTATTTTGGGTGAGCTGCTTTCTTGTCATCTAAATGCTAATTTTGTACCTTTTGCTTTTATTAATTTTTTTACAGGCATGTTGTCGCCATAAAATTGTTGTTATTATTAAGGAGAATTCACATTCTAAATTCTGTAATGTTGAACTTGAATGTAGGTGGATTTTTCGAACGGTGTAGACCAAGATAAATCAGTTGATGTTATAATCCTTCGTCCACACTCGCCGCTTCTTTATTGTAGTTTCCCAAAACAACATCAACAACAACAACAACAAAATTTAACGAGAACAGGTTCTGCTTCTGCCAGTATGTATGGGGGAAAGCGTATAAACTAGGCAGAATAATATTAGTTGTACGATCAGGTGGCAGGGGTACAACAAATTTATTATACGCAAAATTTTACCCTTTCAAAGCACGTTAAGCGAAATTTTCTGTTTTATAATCTTGTGAATCGAGTATGCTGACGAAATAGAAATTCACTTCTGAGTGCCCCAATTTAATGAAAACTGACGTCAATGGAAAATGACTTCACCAAAACGTGCAGTTAGGTGCATAAACCACAGGCGTTCGTTTTGTGACGAACTTTGCCAACTATATGATGTAATATATAAGTCTTATATATTACATCATATAGTTGGCAAAGTTCGTCACAAAACGAACGCCTGTGGCATAAACGTGCAGTCTGGTGATCGATCGACGCCGCCATTCTAGATGTTGTGTTGCACCTGTAGTGATGTTTACGGGGCCCTCAAAAGGGAAACTGGCTCTACGTGGTTTTTGCCAGGGAACATGATATATGTTCCCGCTATGTTAACCAATCAGATCAGAAGAAACTTCTTTGCAGTATAATAAGGCCAACTGTTCTTGCCAAAATAAAATCAAGGAAATGCCTTTATAATACTATTTTCTCTTATCATATTTGGTTGTTTAAACATAGGATCAATACACAATTTTTTTCGAATTACAAATTTTCTTGGTAGACCATACATGAATGTCTACGCATAGACACTAAAGGCCTTGTGGTCGCTGGCATATAAGAAAAAAATACAATTGATAAAAAGCTACCAAGCCGGTCAATCCTTTTGTCCACTGTTTACTTGATGTGTGGATCCTTATTTCTGCCAGCGGTAAACCACTGGACCGAGCATACAGTTACAGATTTCCATCTCCATTGATCATTTCATTACTTCTATATGAAATGTCTTATACATTTTTGGCCGATACCGGGTCTTTAAGAGCGTTTTTTCATATAGGCGCCTTATTTTAATGCTATCAACACACACACAAAAATTACTAGTATATGTTTTCCAAAGCACTTATCTCCTTCCTAAATGACCGCTGACGAATACTTGGATATTTGCACTGGCCGCAGTGATATCACTGGAATGCTGCTGAAAACAGCGTTTAGCAACAGATAAATAACAAAAAATATATAAAACCGTACTCTGTGAACAGTGAGCTTGATGCATCCGCGAAAAGTTTCGGCCAGGTCAGCCTGCGCAGTCCGCGCAGGTTGACCTGGGCCGAAAGTTTTCGCTATTGGTCATTTTTTTGTATGTTCAAGGATTATTCTACCTCATTATAAAGTCTGTGGTTAAAGATGTGGAAAAAATATTGATCACTAATTATGTGATGGCTTGGTTGGTACCATGGATCACGGAGATACACTATGCCCCCTTTTACCCGAGCCCGGCTTATAAGAAATGTGGAACATAGATCCATTCAAAAAACGATCTAGTGTTGTACGAGCATGCGGGAGAAAGCTTTTGAAAAAAATGGGAAAAGGAGAACATGCTGGTAACAGGCATTTTCTACTTTTCCTACTATGTTTTCTATCTTTTCAGAAAAAAAATCTCGTCATCTCGTCACCACGGTTTATATCTTTTTTTGTTATTTATCTGTTGCTAAACGCTGTTTGTCTGCTATGTTTTCAATATTGGCTCGTCAAAAATGTTGTAGCCTAGTAAAGGTTGAAAGATGTTAAGAATTGATAAAATAACAGCACACGATCTTCCACTTCCCTACCAACATTTGCAATGGTCACTATCTGAAGGAGACACTTAACGTCACTCTGACCAGATTATGTACGGTTGATTTATCAGCTGTTATCATAATGGGCATATCTATGACTTCTCACGATGTACTCTACAAATCGATAGGAGTCAGACTATGTATTCTTACATTGTATAGCATCAGTATATACAGTAAAGGAATGCACCAACTGGCCAACTTACTATTCAAATTTGATGGAAGGAGATTCCTAGCTACATTCTATAGTAGACCACTGTATATTCTAAGAAATAATGTAGATCTATGGTCTTTTACCGATTAATACGTTCCGGGACATGTTGCTCGCTTAGACTTCTCAGTCATGAACTCTTGCATAAGTCAGGTGACCGAACTGTTCATAGTATAGACTTGATTTATACAATGAAAGATAGGACATTATTTCATGCTTTCCGGTAGGATATCGAGAAATAGCAGTGAAAATATCAAGTTTTCGATCTTACACTGGTACTACGAATGAAAATACCGATTTTTACGTTCTTGCTGCCTAGGTAAATTGCGCGTGCCTCACAACCAGATGGGAAATATGACGTCATATACCTTACATTTCTCGCGCCTGGCGTAATATTGTAATGCCTTGCTATGCGGGAGGGGTAGGCTACGCCACATGGAATAAAGGAAAAGAACTGTACTGGATTTGATAAAGCTCCTCTCAGAAATGGTTAAAAGCATAAATTAAATAAAATAATTATTTTTTTCGGTGTAAGTTCGAAATTTATTTCATCTCGTGAACACCATCGGTAATATTTTCACGAGTGACGCAGCCACTTGTGAAAGTATTACCGATGGTGTCCACTCGATGAAATAAATTTCGATCTTTCACCGCAAAAAACAAATATCCTATGTTTTTATTAAACTCAATTTTGTCGAAGTAGAGATACTAGTTAGCTCTTTTTGTTACTCTAATGTAATATAGGAATTTTTTTAAATAAAAGATATACTGCCCGTCCAAGACACGTTACAAAAATTCTTTGTAGATCGAGTGAGGTCACACTTGGTCAATGGTCTCAAGCAATGCACCAAATGGAACATTTTATTCTCGTTTGTCATTGTCTTGTCAAACGTTGATAACTGGGATGTACTAGTATTGCATTGTATGGGGAGCAATATATTCAAAGTATATTAACAGCCGTTTTTATATCTAAGGCCCAATTCACATTTTAACCTTACTCTTTTAGACTGATTGGTGTATAGAAAGCTGTTTAAGTCGTGCTCGATCTATATTAAATTTTTTATTCATTTTTTAATGATAAGAACTAAGTGTAACACCCTTGCAAAACTGATTTTGCAACTCTTGCCTCTCTTTGTTTTTTTTTTTAAATGAACAGTCCTTTTGAGTAAGGTTTAGCGAATCTAAAACTGCATTCCTTTGAATGAAAGGACAAATGTCGTTAGGATTGGTCGGTGCATACGAACACTGTTGCTATTGACAGGTATTAGATGCAAGACTGTCCTCTAATGCCAACATGGTTGTACAAATGTTTGGTGTTTACTCGTTTTGTAACAAGTGTTTGTTATGTTTACTTCGATATTTGCTATAGCCAAATCGCCCGGTTAATTTCCACTCAATGTAAATACAAATTTCTGAAATTCTGTCTTTCGAAATCCGAAATTAATATGTTTACCTTTATTGTTTATCAATCGGCATTAATTTAGATAACTTTCCATGGCAATTCCTTTGGTTGTTTGGTGTTGATTAATGCGTTTCAAACATTTTGAGTTACGTAGCAGTGGCCAGTGCATCTGCCCATGCTTTACAAGGGGTTTTGTCTATCAGTGCTAGATACGCAATATTCTTCCCAATGCCGATTGCTGCTTTCCAAAATAACCATCGCCGAAACAATCATCAGACGTAAAAAAGGGATTGAACTTTATCTCAATGACTAATATTATCAATTTTCATAGAGAATTTGGCTGAGTTAGGGATTCAAAATTTCAATCCCCTGCTTTGAAGCCCTAAATGACAAGAAATTGTTAAGTTGAATTCAGCCAATCTAATCGGAGGCCTTCTTCTAGGGATCTAGAATCATATTGAGAATGAGAGTAAGACTGGCTGTTGAATATTCGTCCTGGAGAGTCAAACTTTACAAGCGCGGTCGTTAGAAACTTAGTACATGCGATACTTACTTTTGGAATCGAGGCACTGAGTTTTAAACACATACATAGGTTTGGAACTCAGCTCATGTAAAAGAAAACAATCCTTGCTTTGAAGAAAAGAAACTTTTCTCTGTCGCAGAAAATCACACCGAATTTCTTTTTCGGTAAAAGCAGCCAAAGGCATGAAATAAGTGTGGGTTTTTTTCTCTAAACGGAAATTCAATACCAGTCGCCCTGGTTACCACAATATTATGGAGTATTTTTTGAACGCGCTTTTAGCGTCGAGATAAGTCGAAATGTCAACTTTCACTAATTAAGTAATGTCTTATTCGGATAAAAAATCTTGATTTTGTGATATGTAAAATATCAAAAAAAGAGTCAGAGGTGGTTGTCACTTTATAAGATTTGTAGTGTAGACAAATCTTCAACAAGAGAATCTTTGAGGCCAAAAGAAAAAAAAAGAAAATTTTACACGAGCAAAAATGTTTTCGAAGGTTTTGCGCATGCGTAACTTTACCCTTAACGCTTTACCATACAATCCCTGTTTTTTACGACTATGATTTAGAAGCCTTTTTAAATTTGTTGGCTGGGGAGAAACAAACATTTTCTCCATATCCCACAATGTTTTCTACCCTGTTGGAAACAAATTTTAATTTTTTAATTATGTTGTTTTCGTCGTTTGCAAGTGCTTTTAATTTGGACAAGTCTAAAACTCTGACGTTTGGTAAAGAGTAAAATTGATACAGGATTAGATTTAGAAAAACTGAGCCACTGGTCAACACTCAAACTTTAAGAATTTAAACTTCTTTTAGCAGAGGGGAACGATGTAGATATGACTGCATTTTCTGCACTGTCTTATCTTGTTTTACACTGTCTGAAAAGTACCATTTATTAGACTGAAGGGCGAGGAAAATGATGCGGATAGTTTATAACTCATCTAGAGTAGGCACTGTTTACAACAGTTGTACACAGAACTTTGACACCCTCACGTGAATAAACATCAAGGAGGGCAAACCTTTTGTTCTGTTTATTGTATTACGAGGGCTAATTTAGAAGTTATTAGCCTTTTATTGAAAGAGTTAAGCAAGCATGTCCTTTTTCAGCCCTATTGTTACCCGACTTTTAGTCAGAGCACTAGAAAACTACTTTCATTTGGTCAGTTTATGTCGAATATTTCTGAAGTAAACAAGGCATGAAACTTTTGCAAAATGGACAAATTACTGATATGCTTATGAAAAGTCTGGTACCTTTGGATATCTATACTGATACGGAAGTAAAGCTAAGAAATAATGTCCCTTCATAATTATGCCACTGACAAAAGATTTGGTCGGAAAATCTAAGCGTGGCCAGCTGAAACTTACTGCGCAGGCTGATCCGAGACGACATTCTATGCAAATGTCCGAATGCCCTTTTAGCTTTTTTGCTATCAAATTTTAAAGGTGATCAATCTGAAATTTGAACGCCAGTTTTTCACTTTTTACTTTTTACTGAACTTTAGCGTTATAACGTCAGTTTACTTCAAAAACCTTGTAACTACAGCTTGTAACAAGCTGTAGAACTTTACGAGGTTTTGGAAGTATATTTCTTCACGTTTGCAGAAAAAATGGTATTTTACCAGTGCTTTCAAAAGAACTATGCAGCAAAACAATCTAATAGTTCCCCCCCTTAAGCCTGAGTCATTGAGCTTGTCCGGGATGTGCGCTTTGTGTCGTGAAACATTCTGCCAAACACAATTTTGTAATCGCATCTGTCTTTCTTCTGTAGGAAGGTTCTTATTCGTGTCTCGAAGGTTAACTAATGTCTATGTTTGTTTTCAGTTACTTGGTCTGGCAACTCTCGGTTATGGTATATGGATACTGGTTACGACCAATAACACAAACCACTTTCTTAAAGGCACTCTGGTAAGTCTAGGAAATTTTCGTAACTTTCTCAAAAGTAATGCCCATTTTCTGAACCTATTGATACATGTATTTCCGTTGCTTCGAGTATACATGTATCGGGATACGTATGTTCAAGTCATTGGCTGTTGATTGAAATAGACAGACGTAAGTTACAAAGCATATTGTTTAGCAGCAATACAAGAATGAACCGTACGGTCATGAGTTTATATACAATTAAAAGCTCAAAGGAGATACAAGAAAAGAATGCCAGCCGGGTCTAGCTTCAAACACCTAACCTCTATACTGCCCGGTAAATGTTACCAAATGATAAACAGATATTCAGACCCGTCCATATCAGAAGATTGTGGCCCGTGTGTTGGAATTTATGATAGAAAAGGCAGAAGAGATTGTGAAAAAAGGAGATAATACCGGTAATCAGCATTTTTCTACTTTGCCCCTCTTATGTTTTCAAATGTATAAATCCCCCGCCCCAGGGTCTTTAAAAACTAAAGCAAATGTGTTGTAAACGGTTAAAGCCAAGCATAGTTGGGGGTTTCGTTTCATTATGAACTTTCAGCGTTAAAGTCACAGAATTCGTGCCTAAAGACAAGGAAATTAAATTAGATAAGGTGTCTGATTGGCTAAAAAAGGACGTCTCAACCAATCAGATGACTAGCGTTGGCATAATGAGTGGCTTGCAACACGCGAAGGGGTATTCGGACAATTGCGCAGTCCGAGCAAGCTAATCAGATACGGCACTTTACAACTTCTTGATATTCTATTCTGCAATAGGCTTAGACAAAACAGAAAAAAAAAGAACTGGAAATGTCCGAATGCCCCTTTTTTGGATGTTACAGGGCATATAAAAATGAATATTTCAAAACCATATACGTATTTTTTCGTTTTATTTCTTCTGTATCCTATACTAGAAATCGAGAGTCTCTTTTTTC
This sequence comes from Tridacna crocea, assembly GCA_943736015.1. NCBI lineage: Eukaryota > Metazoa > Mollusca > Bivalvia > Cardiida > Cardiidae > Tridacna > Tridacna crocea. The sequence goes on from OX031059.1 coordinate 32,915,536, forward strand.
ATTAATTACATGTTGATTAGGGAGTAGCTATAGAACACTGCCTGATCCTAGGCTGATTCTCGACTTGCGATGGACCGATATTTTGTGAGACAAAACATCAGCAGATAGCATGTACTTGAAAGCACGCAACAAAGGGAAAATGTCTTCTCGTCAACCAGAACTTCCCATTGCCACGATGTTTTCACATGCACTCATTTAATTATAATGTATTAGATCCATAACTTTATAACGGATCTCGTTCGCAAACTGAGTCAATCGAAACTTTATCCAAAAAGCTCTACTTAACTAAGGGACAGTATATATCCGAGCACAGACTTTATTATACTGCAAAGAAATTTCACGTGATCTGACTGGATAATATGCCCGAAAATAAGTATAATATTATATACAATGGCAAAACCAACGTAAAATCAGTCTCCCTTTCGGGAGCCCGTATACATGACTACGCTTTCAACACAACATTAAAAAATGGCGGCGTCGATCAAGAAGTACATCAAGATTATGCTCCAAGTTGGACGTTTTAGCACTTATTACCAAGGTTTCAGTGACGGAAGTTCCAAGTGACGTCAGTTTTCATTGAAATGGGGCATTTAGAAGGGAAATTCTACTTCGTCAGTGTACTATTTTTTTTAAACAACAACAACAATAAAAGGTACAATTCGCTTAGCAAACGAACCAACGTAAGAATGTTAAAACTTTGCAGTGTGATAAATTCGTGGTTCGGTCAGGTGGCAGGGGACTTGGACACTTGTTCACGGTTGTGACAGGGGCGACATGATTCACCACAGCCATGAACAAGTTTCCAAGTTCCCTACCAGCTGACCGTACAACTAACAATGTACATCTGCAACACCAGAGTATGGCAAATCCTATATACTCTCATTTATATTTCAGATCTTCACGTATTCCTTTCTCGGCATAGGTCTTCTGGTTGGTCTAACAGGTAAAAAAATCCTTATTGTTTTGATCAGTAAGGGCTGCCGTGTCTAAGACGCAAGGATTGTAATCAGAAAATCCGGGTAGGATTGCCGTAGGCTTAACTGATCTTGAAATGCATGAATAAATATAATGTAATTTTGAAAGCCATGAATATATTTCATGAAGCCTTGAAGCCTATACATAAATATCCTGTAGCCTTTGAGTACAACGAATAAGTTTGGTGTTGCCTTATGGTCATGAATTTATTGCTTGTCATTTTGATATCATTCAGTGTTGCCTCGAAAACCATACACAAAAAAACACCCATATATAACCTTGAATTCAAGGAACAAACTTTATGTCGCCTGGAAACCAATGAATAAATTTTGTGTCGTCTTAAAAGTAAGGAATAAAAGTCTTTTGCGTTTAGCCAATGAATAAATTTTATGTCACTTTGAAACCTGTGAATGAAGTTTGCGTTGCCTATACTTTTCGTGTATCCTGGGAACCCCGTAGTAAGTTTCCAGTCGGCTTAAAATAAAACTATGAATACATTGCTCGTCTTCTAACCAATAAATCAACTTCGTTTCGTTTTGAAATCCAATGAATACATATCTTGTCGCTCTGAAGGTATGAGAAAATTTCATGTAACCTTGAAACTGATGAAAAAGGTTTTTTTGTAACCTTAAAAGCCATGAATACATTTCATGTTGCTGCGATACAACTGAAATACTATTAAAAGCGGCTAATGGTTGGTAAATACGGGTCAAGGACACTCATGAAAAAGTGAATATTTCGTCTTGGAATATACTGATTTTGAACACATTCATGCAAAGGAAAGAGTAACGAGTATTCTCAGCGTTTGCCACTACATTTTTCTTTTCTTATATATATGTGTCTAACTTCATGCTGATTATCTTTACAATAATGTTTCAAAGCATAAGAGCTGATGAGTTCAGCACTGACAAAAATTTAAAAAAAAAAAATGTATCATTTGAATGTGATTGATTGATTGATTGATTGAACGAACGAACGAAAGAAACGTGTTCTATGCTGCTTTTCCTCAATAATGTATACATGTATATAATTATGTGAGCCATAGTTTCCACCGTTGCCAGGTTAAAGTGAGTAAAAGCATTTGATTTTTAATTACCCTCATATATACGTGTGCATCAAAATTCAAAATACTTATTTTGTAGAGTCCGACCTTTGTGTACACTATTCACAAAAGCCCTAAAATTTTCTAGATAGATATAAAAAAAAAATCTTACGTCAGAAATTTGTCAAGATTTGAAAAGTAAACATTGTAAATACTTTTGATAAAACGGCGCATACTGTGCAAAGCTTTGATAAGAAATCTAGTATGTGTAGGACCCTGTTGGACGTAACTTTTGTAAACAGTGCAGGAAAAGGAAAAATATACTTAAAATATTTTCTACCACTTACACAACTTTTGCTACCCTTTCAGAGACAATCCCTTTGAAATCTTTGTCTGCAGATTTTTTTTTTTTTTAATTTGGAGGAATTTAAAATTTTGTCGTGTTGAAAAGAATAAAAGATTGATAGGACTGCTCGTAAATAACCATATCTAGATATCTGTGTAAGCCGACTTTGGTCCCATTTGTTTTTTTTTTTCGTTTGTTTTATCAGTTCTTACAGGGTGATTCAGAATGTCTGTCATGGTTTACTTTGAGTGAATTTCTTTACACTTTAAGTCTAGACAAATCTTATGTATCGCCGAAGAGAACTCGCGTATTAGCCTTAATACTATAATGTTATTAATCAAGTGATTTCGTGTTGGCCCAGTTACAAGTCCGAGGTCAGCTGTATTGGCCTGAGGCCGAAGGCCTTGGGCCAATACGGCTGACCGAGGACCTGTAACTGCCAATTCGGCCTCAGGCCAATACGGCTGACCGAGGACCTGTAACTGGGCCAACATGAAATCACTTGATCAATGGCATTTTTATCAATTAACTGTTGGTCCAGAATCAATATGACAACCTAAGAGAAGTGAAAATAGGGTTTATGTTGCCATATTGATTCTGGGACAACAATTAATTGATAAAAATGTCATTGATCAAGTAATTTCGTATTGGCCCAGTTAAAGGTCCGAGGTCAGCCGTATTGACCCGAGGGGTTCGGCCTCGGGCCAATACGGCTGACCTCGGACCTGTAACTGGGTCAATACGAAATTACTTGATTAATAACATTATAATATAGGAAAGACGCCGACATCATGACACTATGTAGATAGATATACGATTATGCTACCTAATATAATGGCTACTGACACACTTCAGCTATATTTAGAAAGTTGTTCTGCTACTTAAAGCTTTAAACACTCAGAATTTAAAAATACAATCTGTAAATGATGTAGACATTAGAAGATTTTACAAAACGAAATTATACAGATTTTTTAACGATTTAAAGAGGTCTTATCTGTTAAAGACAAAGGTCATAAGACTTGACGTCATTATTGTTGAGAAGGAAAGCAAAGGTGCCTTTAGTCGCGCTGGCCAGCCTTATGAGTATTTTGAATTTTGTTGTTGTTTTTAATTTTAGGGTTACTTGGTTGTATTGGTGGATGTGCTGAAAGTACATGCTGTTTGAAAACGGTCTGTCTGTCTGTGTGTGTGTCTGTCTGTATGTCTGTCAGTCCGTCTCTGTGCTGTCTTTTCGTTCAAATGACTGTTTCTCTGACTGTCTATTTCTCTGTCCTTCTTGTTTTCCTTTGTTTGTTCGTTTTCATGTGTCATTTCCTCTCTTTCAGTCTGTCTCTCTGTTTGTACCATATCCGCTAACTCAAGCAACATATAATTTGTACTACTACACTTGTTTTTGATTGGACCAGTCTAGCATTTTGTCGTCTGTTAATGAGTTAAACGGTTACGTTGAGAGAGGTCTATAGATTATATGAGCCACGGTCTGTGAAAAGGGGCTTAGGGCATTTACGAAAAGTACCGATTCAAGTCAGCATTCGCAGTACACACAGACTTACCTTGACGGAAACCTTTTGTTATAGATCACATGTCTTTGAGATAAAGGTCCAGTGTATCTCACGATTCAGTGGGTTGTCATACGAAACGGATTTTATTGATGTAGAATACTGTGATGACTTTCTTGGTCTCATGCATCACGGAAGTGCATTAACTCTTTACCACACAAGAAAATTTTAGACTGGTCCAAATTGAAAGCATTTGCAGATGACAAAAAAGGGTGACTGAAATATAGAAACTTGTTCTGGGAAGGGTAGAAAACACTGTGGGAAAAGGAGAAAATGCTGGTTACCAGCATTTTCTCCTTTTCCTACAGTATTTTCTAAAGTATTCTTTCTCAGGGGCGTCAAAAGTAGGGATTGTGTGGTAATTGGTTAAGTCCCCTTTTGCTGGAGCATAGCTCATAATTATGTTTGGCGCCAAGGAGTGTTTGATCAGCCGTTGTTAATTCTAAGGGTTAACGTAATCCCTTTTCATTGACCGTGTCATAAATCGCGAAATGAGGTTTTCGGGCTACCAATGAATTGTTCGAAGTCTTTTTTGTAAATCGGTATCTTAACCCTTAAGCTGCGAAGCGCGAATCGCTGCCCTTCTGCAGACAGTGTAGATCAAGATCAGACTGCACAGAACGTGCAGTCTGATCTTGGATCTACACTGTCTGATAAGGAGATATTGTTCCCCAAAACATGAATTTGAAATAGCAGCATTTGGGTGTTGTACAATCGAAGTGAAAATTTGCTTTTAGTTATTTAGCAGGAAAAGGGTTAGATATTGTGTCTAGCTACGTTATTCAACGTTCTGTCTTTGATACATATGTAATCGATCTGTCTGACATTAGTCTGTATATCTATATGTCTGCCCATTTGACGGACTCTCATTCCGTTTTGTTACTGCCAGTGCTTTCTCCCAAAGACTGGCCGATCGACCGAGATCCCCACTTGCCCTACCAAACCATCAGCCCACCTACGGCACACAGTGCATCCTGTTTTGTCGTAATTCTGATTTTCTTTTAACTCAGTATATAGGTTTGATGGTAACAATACTTCTGATAGACATCGGTGTCGGGGTGGCAGGCTATGTTGAAAGAGACAATGTAAGTAACACAAAGTACTTATTTTGTTTTTACGGAGCATCTTAGTCCTGTATATGTATCACGACCTTAAAGTGTCCCTAGCGAGGACATCATAAACAACCATTCGTATGTCTGATGTTGGTCTCATCTCTTGGACTGCAATTTCCAAAGACGTATTTTAGATATGTGTGCATTATTTATTACGTCTTTAACATCGTGAGCATCTTTTTTCGGCTTCTTTCTGGAACATAGAAAAGTACAGTCTGATTTTGGATCTACACTGACGACATTTTGTCGAATATTTTGGCCATAAGGACATGACTTTCGTGCGTTATAATCTGTGAAAAGGAGCCTTAATGCATATGCAAAGGAAACAAAAAAGTATCGCCTCGGGTCAGCTTTGGCCGTCTATACTGGCTGAGCTTGGCACAAACCTTTTTTACTTTTGGTAAACGTGCTCCATGTCAAAGGACCACTGTGCATCAAGATTGTTTAATTGTTGTACAAAATGGATTTAAAGGTTATATAAAACTGTGATGACTTGCTTGGTGTCATGCATCACGGTGATGCATTTAGCCACCTTTTCACAAAGCATGGCTTAGACAGGTTTTGGTGATAAACTCCGATGTACTTTCTTAGATTATTACTCGTATATGGCCCGCTACACGTGAAAAGGGGCATTTGCACATTTGCGTAAAGTGTCGTATCAGATCAGCCTGCGCAGTCTGCGCAGGCTAATCCGAGACGTCGCTTGACGACTACATCAGATTTTGTGTTAAAGTATACTTTGCGCAAAGCAGAAAATTACATAACAACGGAAAGTGTCCGTTTCGGATTAGCCTGCGCGGGCTGCGAAGGCTATTCCGAGACGATACATTACGCAAATTTTCGAATGCCTCTTTTGCGTGTTGCAGGCCGATAATTTCGGCTAGATACAATATTAAAGAATCAAAGTATGGGCAACACTCTGGGAACCGTAGAATTCAATGCCTCTTCAATTGTAGGACAGTAGACTACGGGTAAATTTTATTGCGGCAAAATAGGAATCAATTTTATAATGAAGCTGACTCAATCATTTTCCTTTACTATGCAGAAAACTGTCCAATAGCGGGAAAGTACGACCCATATCAGCTTGCGTGGATAGTGCTGCAGGCTGACACGAGTCGATACTATTTTCAGGTGATTGTAACGTTAAAGCACTATTTTCCCACCAGGGGTATTACTCCATGTATCCCTATAAGTGCTGCTTTTTTTATGAGCCATGCTCTGACAAAAGGGGGCTTTATTATACTGCAAGTAAATTTCTCGTAATCTCATTGGTTAACATGATGGGAACTTATATCATGTTCCCTGGCAAAAACCACGTCAAACCATTTTCCCTTTTGAGTGCCCCGTAAACATCACTACACGTGCAACACAACATCCAAAATGGCATCGTCGATCGATCCCCAGACTGCAGACTTATGCACCAAACTGCACGGTTTAGTCACGTTAGTTTCCAGTGACGTTAGTTTTCATTGAATTGGGGCTTTCAAAAGGGAATTTCTATTTCGTCAGTATACTCAATTCGTGAAATTATAAAACAGGAAAATCTCGCTTAACGCGCTTTGAAAGGGTACATTTTTGTAGTATAATAAATTCGTTGTACGGTCAGGTGAGAGGGGACTTGGAGACTTGTTCACGGCTGTGGTGAATCATATCGCCACCTCGCCTTTGGCTAGGGGTGACATGATTAACCACAGCCGTGAACAAGTTTCCAAGTCCCCTGCCACCTGATCGTACAACTAATATAATGTATCTCTTCGAAGCATTATACCAATCAGGTCATCACATAATTGTAGATCCATAAAATTCCCCCCTTTCTTTCTAAACAACGAACTGAATTGGTAGAATGATTCTCTGACTTGCCAAAAATTAACTCATTACCAAACGACAAAATTTTAGGCTTGTCCAAATCAAAATCATTTGCAGATGACAAAATAAACATGGCTGAAAACTTGAAATTTGTTTTGTGAAGGGTAGAAAACATTGTGGGAAAAGGAGAAAATGCTGATTACCAGGGTCGTCAAAAGTAGGGATTTTGTATTAATGGGTTAAAAATAGCGGAAGGTTTTACGAACTTTCCAGGGTGACATGGATGGACAATTTTTGTTGGTGCATTTAGCTGCCTGGTCACAGAGCATGGCTAATATATTGACATCGTTTTTTTTTTTCAGGTATTTGGCATCATGGATAAACTTTGGGACGAGATCAACAGCGGTACAAAGGGACAAATACAAACAGAGGTATAAAGATTAGTTTTTACATCACAATACATTATTAGTTGTACATACGGTCAGGTGGCAGGAGACTTGGAAACTTGATCACGGCTGTGGTGAATAATGTCAACCCGAGCCGAAGACGAGGTCACAACATGATTCACCGCACTCGTGAACAAGTTTCCAAGTCCCCTGCCACCTGACTATAAAACGAATTTATTATACTGCAAAGTTTTACCATTCCAACGTTTGTTAAGCAATTTTACCTGTTTTTTGGTTTCAAAAATTGAGCAAGCTGACAAAGTATAATTTCCCTGCCGAGTGGTCCGATTCAATGAAAACTGACGTCACTGGAAATTGACGTTACTGAAACATTGGTAATACGTGCTAAACGTGCAGCTTGGCGCATAATCCTGATGTTAATCTTGATCAACGCCGCCATTTCAGATTTTGTGTTGATAGTTTAGTCATGTATACCAAGGGTGACAACCTACATCAGAACAGAGATGTCGGAATAGCCGCCATTTTGTGCGCAAAGTGCAGATTAATTACTTTGAAAAGATAAATGTATCTAAAATTTACTTAGAATACCTAATTCATCCGGCAACGGTAAATATTTTTGTCCTATTCGTGAAATCAAAATGCCGTGAAACAATGTTGTAGCTCTAAACACTTCAACACAATTATTCTAACGGCATTGTATACGACATCTATTTTTAAATTGCACATGTGTCAACGGCTTCGAAAATTGTGCGGAGGTAATTGCAAAAACAACGAAACTAATGAACAAAATATTAATGTATACTAATGAAGAAAGTTGTCAGGGACCATATGCACTGCATTGTTTGGACAGATCTTCAATAACAATAACAAGCTGAAAAACTTACCGTTTATTCAAACGAAAATGACGGATTTAAAATGTCTCCGATGACGTATGCTATGACGTAGGTGGTTACCCCTGTATACGGGGCTTCCGAAAAAGAAACTGCTTTTACGTTGGTTTTATCAGTGTAAATGATTTATATGTTCGGTACTGGTTTGTTATTTGTCGTTACCTATATATTATAAGCACATCTTGATGTCAATTCAAATTTGATTTCAGTTCGCTTTGTGTAACCTCGCCCATTAAACAAACGAACTTTTTAGGGTTTTATGCGTATTCGAGTTTTTTTTTTTTTAAATTCGATGACAGCATGTCCCCAAAATACAGCAAAGTATAACTGCGACTTTGCCATTAAATATTTCAACGTTTCCTCTTTTCACCCCTTCCGTTCTCGATCCGCTTGTACCCTAGTTCTGAGTTAACTGTGATGATAGATGTAAATTTGTGTTTTACAGTTGAGGTGCTGTGGCTTTAGAGGCAGTACTGAGTATGGGACTGATATCCCTGACAGTTGCTATGCGGACATTGATGTTGCTGCAACTTTGTATACAGTATAAAACTTTATATTATTCTTTATATACGTATACACGGACCATTTCCATAAAGAAGATAACTTCCTTTGTACGTGCTACCGTCCTCGGTGCATTTTAGGAAAGACCAAAGTGGCTTTTTCCTTTGAACTTTTAACACAAAAGATACAACTATTTAAACTTCATGTCGAATATCTGCACGAAGTACACAAATCTGACGGAAAACTAAAGGAACTTTCATTTGGTTTAGCGAAAAAAAGATTTCTTTATCAAAGTTGAATTTGTAGCAAAACGTGATACAAAGGCCCATGGGGCCACTGTTATAATTAATCACTTGTCGGTATGATCTGGTACCTGTTTATGTGTCACTGTAATGAAATAAATACTAAGTTGTATTTCCTCAACTTCCATCGGCCCACCATAAACCTATCAGATAACACTTCCTCTCCTAAAGGAAAAGAAAGTATAAAGAATTAAAACTCTCTTTTGTTAGACTATAAAACGTATCATTAAACTTAATTGTGCATAAAAATACATTATACATAACGACAAATGTTAACTATTTACAAGTTAGACGCTAAAAAAGCATTAGGGATAATATTATTTTATATATCTGATATCCATATTACATACTTGTAAAAACCGACTCCACAAAGAAAGATAAAAATAATTATTCTTGTTTTTCATTCTTTGGAAGAAAATCAGAGGATTATGATTACTTTATACAATGTAGGGTGCAGGTGAAGACGACAAATATATCTCGAAATGCTGTAAAGCAAGAATGAGAGATAAACACTCTTTCTCTATTGTTGAGTAGTTTTGTTTTTGTTTTTTTCTGATTTTTGGTAATCTTTTTAGAAAAATAACTAACTAGTTGAGCTACACCATTACAATCTTCTTGAAGTAAAACACCACCTGCACTAGTACATGTAACACTAGCAGCTTGTTTACTCACAATCTGTTTCTAAAAATAGCCACAATGGAAAAACCAGTAAAAGGTCCTCATATTTCTAGAATATTCTGATAGTCTAGGTCATTGTATATCCTATCTACATAACAATATGCTTTCTTCTGTCTAATTTTAATTGATATTGATGCATAAAAATAGTGATGTTCTTGTATCACTTTGTACTGTAACAATGATCTACTATATTCAATTACTGTAAATTAACATTCTGTCAAATGTTATTTTGTTCTGATGTTAAATATTTTAGACAAGCTGTGAGACAGCGATGAAGGACTGGGTGAAATCAAACACACCAACATGGGCCTCAGTGCTTGGCGCTATTGGATTTGTTCAGGTCAGCGCTATTTTCTTTCTTTCTTTCTTTCTCATCAACTTGGACTTGTAAATCGTTAAGATCTTTCAGATTTTTCATTCCGACATGATAAACATCTTTTTTACTCTGAATTCTTAAATATAAAAAAGTGTAGGCTATTCGTCAGATTGTCAGAAAATTTAAAAAAAATATAAGCCAAACACACAGCTTTATTATATAAACAAAATATTATAGTTTTTTATTAAGCTGAGCATGCAGTATTTCAATATCTGCAAAGGTTTATTTGTTCCACAATCTAGTTCACATGTGTAGAAGTTTTAAGAAACAAAAATAGAACGACTGAAAGTAATATACGGAATATGCGAAGGGGAATGAGGAAGAGGTAAATATCCTATTTTCATTCCGACACATCAAACCCCTCTATCACAGCTAAAACTCGCATATTCAGATCCAACTCCAGAATCTCCAGAAATATACAGAATCTCAGATATGTCATCCATTTGTGATGTTCCTTATTATACTTCCGACCTACAAAGTAGAGAAGTTACACTGATCATTCACCATGTCTGTCCGTCCGTACGCCTTGATTTCGGTTACGTGCTCTAATTTAAAAAACGATTAACCCTGAAACTTTATACAAGAATTACTCTTTACAACAGCAGGTGCTCGAAATTATTTGTGTCAACTGTGTCAAAGGCCAAGGTCACAGGTCAATTTTGTTTAAATTCATCCATATTTCAACTCGATAGCTTTTTGACCTAAGTTCCTGACACTTTATTTAACCCTTTCACAAACAACATATTTTGGACTCTTCCAAACAGAAAGAGTTTGCAGACGACAATTCTTTGATTTGGAGAAAATGGCAGAAAGTTCTCAAAAGGGTAGAAAACACTGTGGGAAACGGAGAAATTGCTCGTTACGAGCAATTTCTCCTTTTCCCACAGTGGTTATAAAAGACTTTTACTACAGACACTTAAAAAAACAAGGGCTTGTTTGGGAAAGGGTTACGTGTTGCTCATGACCCAAGAAGGTGTCCTATTGTTTCCGGGTCAAAGGGTTGAAAGATCAAGGTCACAGATGAACTTTTTCGAAAGTCATTTCCGTTCTGTGATGGTGCAGCTTCAGTGACAAGGTCCTGGTACGGGTATTTTCCTACTTTGCAACAGTTCTAGTTTGTTTTCATTTCAGATCCTGTGCATGGTCCTTGCCTGTATGGTGCTCACCAGTGTAGAAAAAGCTATGAGAGTGTCCGATTTTGGAAGCAATTAAAGACGCATATTTATTTCACCATTAACAGACGACTACATTTCAAACTTTGCCAAATTGAAAGCATTTGCAGACGATATACTTCTTACTCAAAATATGGAGTTTAAATTTGGAAGTGTTATCAACATTGTGGGAAAATAAGGAAATGCTGGTTACCCGTTTTCTTCTTTTCCCACTGCCTTTTTAATCGAATACGTTTGCAGACGAGAAAGTAAATACATGTACTAGTATGGTTCATAATGGGATTAGTCCCTATGAAATGATAGAAAACATTGTGGGGAAAAGACAGAATGGTGGTTTCCAGTATTTTGTCCTTTCTCACAATTTAAGTCCCCTACCTCCTCGCATTCATTTAAGTTTGGGATTGTTTTTTAAGGATTCTGTTTCCTTATCCGTCCATAAAATAATTTTCCGTTGTATTATGCCTTTCATTTCCCGGTCCACGAGACTAATCTGTTGGGGTTCTTTTATGGGGGATATGGAGTGATTTTCCTCGTTGCTGAGTTGTAAAAATGTTGAATTCGTGATCAGATAATCCTGTGATCGATTCTAGAATAGGTGACAATGTCATGCCGGAGTGTCCTTTGGCAAAGCACTTCTAGGTTCCATACTGGTACCGGTGAAACCCCGGAAAATCTTCTGATCGTAAGCTATCCCTCTGATATAATTAAACATTATTAGACAGTATCCTAGACCCCGATTCAAATAGACGTTCTGATGTTGTTTCTTTTCTTTTTGTGTGATTCCGTCCATGTGTTTTTACATATTTTTAGCAAGTCATTGTCAATTTCTTTATTTGCAAAAGAGTGTATAATTGCTAAACCCCTTAATGCATCTGTGATTTTTACGCCCCTGCTGTTGCAACCTTTAAAAACGGCCGTTACTTGTAACAAGCAATTTGGCCTTTTTGCCAATCTGGTTAAAGTCTATCAAACAGCAAGATTTTTAACTCGTCTTAATCAAATGCAATTACTGAAAATACTAAAAAGTGATAGCATTTGAGAAAAGGAGAAAAATGTTGGTACTCTATAGTCTCGTCAAGAGTAAAGCAACTGTGTATTATCATTAAACTAACTTTCAGAATATATGCTTCAGACAGAAGATAAAAAAAAAAGGATACATTTTACATGTCATATTTTTATTGGATAATCTTCTAGCGGCCAAATATAATTAGACATGCTGTAAATAAATGCAGTTTTTAAAGCTATTTTGGCAAAGCATGTTGCACAAAGTATCAGAGTGTTTTATGCTTGAAGTTGCATACAATTACGTTTCGTTTTGCAAATTTTTGAGAAAAAAAATCTTTGAAGAATTACACGTGTGGAAAAATGGTTTTAAAACTGATACATAGACAGCGATACATGTAAAAATCATAATGATAATGCTAAGGTTTTTTTTTTTTACAATTGTTTCTATAAAATTTCCTTTCCCGTTTAAAACATGGTATCTTCTACATAACCGGGATAAATAAATTTTATAGACAAAATCATAGCAATTGCCAAATTAGACCTGTCGATAGCGTCGCTGAGTTATGGCTTTGAGGGTACTGGGTTCAAATTCCAGCAGAGGCGTTTTTTTTTTTTTTTCTAGATAGTATTGTTTCAAATATATTACATGTGCAACAAACAGTCACAACCTTACGACTTTATTTTATATGATATAAACGAAAATTTGGGACGGAACCTAGTTTCTATCTCAGTTTATAAACGACAGACTTTGTGCATCCTGATCTGATCTTGATATTGTTTTTTTTGTGTGAGAAACAACAAGCCATGAAGATTTTTTGTCCTCAAGTTTATTGAAAATCGCATTTTTTTAAAGAGCTAAATTCATGCCACATTCTTTTTTCTCTTAATTGCATTACAATTTCTTGCATCCTTTTGTACAATTTTGATGTTGTATATCTCTCTTTTTCATTAAATCGAAAAGATGGCATTGCTTTCAGACGTTTTTTTGACACCCTCTTTGTTTTTGTACATGTCTGAGTGTTTGTCAGTGTATGTCTGCTTCGGGACAAAACCGTCTGACCTCGGGATGAAATTTTTCGTCACTTTTTTTCCCGTTCTCTCTCTCTCTCTCATGGTTTTAGTGATTCTAACAATGTCGCCTAGAAGGGGCATCGCCTACCTCAGTCAAATGTTTCCCTCCCGATTGATAAAGCCTATAAGTATTTCAGTTCCAACAAAATGCAATAACTGACTGTTTATGACTCAATTGATTACACAGGTAAGTTTTGCGCAAAAAAGCGAGTATTTACAAAAATATTTCACTTTGATTTTTTCACAAATTTCGTCATACACTTACCTGATAGACAGACTGATTTAGGCGTTGCATCCACTAAGCGAAAAATATTTTGTAATTATTTGCAAAACCGTTTCAGAGTGTTTTCATAATTTTCAACGACCATCAACTTTATATTTAGTTTCACAGATTTTTATTTTAAAACCACTCCGCGATTTGCAAGTTATAAGGTTTTCCGTTTGTTTTCTTTTTGTCTTCGTTAATGCACTTTCTGTGAAGCAGACAAGGACAGACAAAAGCAGCACCAAAAGGCACTTTTGCATAAAAATCCAAAGCTGTCAATATCTTTTGAAAAATGAGTATATGGTCAACTTTGAGAGTATCTGACACATCTTTTATGCAATAAAGGAAAAGAAATTCATTGAGATTAGAGATGTGCATCTGTCTGTCACCGGAAACAATCGAACGAGGACGACGTGACCAAATAATTACTAAGATATACGAGGGGAGGTCAATAAGTTCATAGAACTCGGTATTTTTCTCTACGATTCAAAATTTCTTCTTTCATTTTTTGGCAGTATAAACCTTTGTCAGTTGAATTATAACAGCCATTTATCCAGCTCTTACTTTTTTTTGCTCATACTTTTTGTTGGAAAACCTATACCCATCGGCAAAAATGGAAATTCAGAAACCACTCTGTAGCAGACCTGAGCTCATTATCGTCCGGAAATCTCTCTCCAAGCAGGTGGGATATCAAATTTCAGAACAGACAATAATCACTTTGGGCCAGGTCTGGACTGTATGGTTGGTGATTTAACTGCTCGAGCTTGCACTCCCGAATAGCCACTCGTTCAACTCTGGACTTGTGTTCTGAACTCAATACCCTGACTTTTTATTTTTGTCTATGAGTATAGGTTTTCCAACAAAAAGTAAGAGCAAAAAAAAGTAAGAGCTGGATAAATGGCTGTTATAATTTAACTGACACAGGTTTATACTGCCAAAGAATGAAAGAAGAAATTGTGAATTGTATAGAAAAATACAGACCTCCCCTCGTTGTAAAGAGAATGATCGATAGCAACCTTAAAATGTTATGATTTTGTATATATCATCAATCCCTATCGGTAATCAAAATTCTGTCGCGGGGAATAACTGAAAAGAACTGTACTGGATTCGATAGAGCACCTCCCAGAAAGGGTTAAAAGCATGAATAAATAGAATATTTGTTTGTTTGGGGGTTTTTTTATCGATGAAAGATCGAAATTTATTTCATCTCGTGAACACCATCGGTAATATTTTCACGAGTGGCAGCCAGTGAAAATATTACCGATGGTGTTCACGAGATGAAATAAATTTCAACCTTTCACCGGGAAAAAAAAACAAACAAATATCCTCTATGTCTTCCCCCGAGACCAGAAAATGTGGTTTTCATCGGCTTTACGACGGACTAGTATGTACAGAAATGACACCAAAGTAAAAGTGGAAGTGCTAACGTTACATTTTCGTTATTAAAAAAAAGTTTATTTGTATCAAATTGACAAATATGGCAAGAACAATACAGAATAATATTTACTAGATCTACTTCTATAATAAGACTAAAGAAGTAACATTAAGGTTGAGCTCTGCTCTGGCAAAAGCGGGTTTAATGCATCCCAATGGTGCTTGATACCAATTAAGCCATCACGTACTTATGGATCAAAGAGATCTACTTTCCCGATTTCAATCATGAGGTAGATTGGTCTTTGGAAATGTACAAAATTGACAAATAACGAAAAGTTTTGGCCCAGGTCAGCATGCCAAGACTACGCACCGTAACTTGGAGCGATACTTTTTGCAGATGCATGAAGCCCCCTTTTCGCAGCACATTGGGCATAAATAACACGTATGTTTAACCCTTTACCACACGACAAGATTCAAGACCTGTCCGAACTCAAAGCATTTGCTGATGACAGTTTCAGTGCCGTTCTTATGAAATGATTTTTCTTTGATAGGGTAGAAAACAGTGTGGGAAAAGGTCTCCTTTTTCCACAATGTTTTCAAAAGCCTTCTCTTTCAGGGGTGTTGAAAGTCGTCATTACGTGGTAAAGGGTTAAGCCGTTTGAATAGTACCTAGCGTAGACAGAAGGAAACAAGAAAACACAAAAATGTCATCAAAATTCGTTCAAAAACCCCAGTGGTAACAACTGAATTGCAATGACATGACATGCTGACAATTTAAAATAAAAATATTCGCTGAATAAAGAGAATTTCAAATAAATGGATTTCTATCTAGGCCTACACGTATGAAAGTCTTTTACAATTGGCCTAAGGTACAATTGGCATAATGGTTGGTCGTGATTAGCTGACAAAACTGACTTCACTTCTTAACACTTTACCAAACGGTCCCCGGTTTTTACGATTTAGAATAAGAAACCTTCTGAAGGGTGCGAGAACAAGAGAAAATGCAGGGGACCAGCATTTTCTTCTTTTCCCAAAAAATTTTCTACTCTTCTATTATCAATTTGCAAGTTTTGAATCACGTTTATTTTGTCGTCTGCAAATGCTTTCAATTTGGAAAATAATACAATCATCAATTAGTTTAAACGGCTCTGAGATAAAAATGCGGGAAAAAAGAGGAAACACTGGTTACCAGCAATATCAACCATTTCAGAAACAAATTACACGAGTTAAACGACATTAGATTTTAATGTTTTCATTCTGGATCAGTGAAGGGTTATAAATTTGTCAGTGTACGAATGATGATCGATATGTAATGTAATGTCTTATCTTGCGTTAACTATACGAGATTGGTTTTTCTAAAAAACGCCCCTTCCGTCCACTAAATATTATGTAACTACTATTTCGAGCCCAAAAATAGATACAGTTCGATTGACAAACACTGCTACATTTTAAACCCCAAAACAGACACCGTTCCGTTGACATTAACTCTTTACCACACGAGAAAATTTTAGACTGGTCCAAATTCAAAGCATTTGCAGACGACAAAATAAAGGTAAATGAAAAATTGAAATTTGTTCTGGGAAGGGTAGAAAACACTGTGGGAAAAGGAGAAAATGCTGGTTACCAGCATTTTCTCCTTTTCCCACAGTGTTTTCAAAAGGCTTCCTTCTCAGGGGCGTCAAAAGTAGGGATTGTGTGGTAATGGGTTAAATGCACTGTTTTTATATTAAAACAGACACAGTTGGGTCTATATAGGCCCCTATTGCACTAAATTTCATCCGAAATTGACAGGCATCAGTTCGACCAACTTCAAAAAGAGACAGTAAATCAATGTCGTCGGTTACTTTAAAAAACTCGTAACTACAGCTTGTTTTAAGTTTTAGTTACGAGGTTTTTGAAGTAAATCGACGATATTCCAGGTATATGCTTCTCGCAGCCTGTCACTGTTTGTTAACCATGCTCTCCGGGTAAGAACTGACGATAGCCTGTTCCATTCGTCACACCTTTATCTCATAAGGCAACTGTTTGCATTCGCCGTCTGATTTCACGATGTAATAAATACTTAATACTGCTAATATAAAGAGAAAAGTCAACAAAGAACAGTACACGAACGCCAAAAACCACAGTGAACACATGTACACAGTTCTATCACAGTACTCGGAGTCTTCTTGCACGTCCATGTTCACCTGTCTGTATATTCCAAAAACCCAAACAGAACCTGAAAATATAAAACAAGGTGGCGTTTAACTTTCGAAAAAGGGCATTCGGACATACGCCTAACGTGTCGCCTAGCATCCGCCTGTGCAGTCCGCGCAGGTTAATCCGAACGACGGTCCGCGTAGGCTAATCCGAGACGGCACATTATACGACTATAATTATTAGAATCTTTAGATTTTGTATTACAGTAGACTTGCGCAAAACAGAATTTACATAAAAAGGGAGAGTTCTGTTTTGGATTAGTCTGCGGGGACTGCACATGCTAATCCGAGACGACACTTTACGTAAATGTCTGACTACCCTTTTCACGTGTTACATGCCAGACGTATCATTACCATTACTTTCGCACATAACAGACTACGGATGTATTTCACGTCCTCAAATTCATTTCAATGGGTGATGAGTTAAAGGCCCAATAACAGCCACATCTATATAACACAGGAGTCAAACTGCAGGCAAATGTAATTCATACCATGTAAAAGTATATGAGTCTGACAATATTTTAGTCTGCCGTCTGTGGAAGTTCTAGCTGCTGTCATAAGAAAATGAAAAAAAAAATACATAACTAGAATAATAGTTGCAGGTTTCGAACTGTGATATGGCATTTGCTTCTGCCTAGGTAGACTTTTATTATTCAGAGCTTTCGGGGTTAAATAGCGTTACTGGTCTGGTATCAACCCCTCAGACACCCGAATTAACCCAACATACATTTTGAGTCCAGAAATAAATCCGAATGATTGTAACATCATATAGCTTTTATTCAGTAAAATGAACAGTGCAGGCCTATCCCAGACGACACTTTCCGCTCGTGTGTAATTTTCTCTTTAACGCGAGCCTATTCCGTTTGGAAGGCAGGACGCTTGGATTAACCCTTTACCCCATAAGGCATTTCTATGGTATCTCTAATTGACCCTAAATAACTGGAAGGATGAGGCCATTTCTTATGTGTATATGACACCTTTTGATAGCATAGAAAACATTGTGACAAAAGGTGAAATTGCTCGTCACGAGCAATTTCACCTTTTGCCACAATGTTTTCCAAAGGTTCCTACAAGCAATGTGTAGAAATGAGTATCTATGGAGTAAAGAGTTAAAATAATGCCAGTACCTGTGAGAGTCCAGAGAACCAGGAAGAGGGTAGATATATCTCCACAAGTGTCAAACACGTTTCTCTCCCCTTCGACTGTAGAACCACGTTTACAGCTTGACAAGACTTTCACGCAGGATTTAAAGATAAGAACTCCGCCTTCTAATACAAGAAACAGAGGGATCTCTGGTTCTAATCTGCATGTGTTGATTTTCTGGATTCCTGTGAAAAATTGAAAGAAATATTAACTTTCTATATATATGGGCTGCAATACACGCAAAGGGGCATTCGGACATTTGTGGAAACTGTCGTCTCGGATCAGCTTGCGCATTTCGCGCAGGCTTATCCTAAACGACACTTTCCGTTTTCATGCATTTTTTTTCTGTTAAATTATGCAAGGGTGTTGTGCCACAAAATCTAATCCAGTCATAAATTGTCGTCTTGGATTAGCCTGCACAGGCTGACTCGAGACGACACTTTACACAAATGTCTGAATGCCGTTTCTAGCATGTTGCAAGCCATATGGCCCAAAATAAACTAGGATTTATACCCCTGTGAACCTGGCTTCACCATTTTAGAGCCAGAGGCAAATAACATGATCTCTTGCTGTCGGCAGTTATCCATCTTCGCGAGCCAAGGTGGACCTTACCTTGGCTGATCGAGGCCTTTTTCGAGATTCCCACGATACGCCCCCTATTGGATGCTAGTTAATATCCCACGTTACAACAAACTTCTGTTAGCCAATGAAATATCGTTTAACAAACCGCTTACGAATACAATAATTCAACATTAAGTAATAACCACAAATATACTTCGACACTGCATCGTCAGGTGCTGGAATATAGCCTAAGACCTTAAATAATTGATTGGTTACACTAAAACTTTCTGTAAATATTGTTCGTCTATGTTTTTCGGTAATAGATCATTACAGATCCTGCACACATCAATGTAGTTATCAATGTTTACCTTCATTTTTAGTTCGAAAGGTCGCGACATTGTTTATTTTTATCGAAGATGAAATGCTAAGAGCGATTTGATTGGTGCAGTTAGAGCTAGCTGCAACCAATTAAATGCGTATCACGGGAAAGTCGAAATCAAAGTCGATCCGCCAAGAGTAGCATAGCCCTTGAATTGTCACCCTTGGCTTGCGAAGATGGAAATTATCAAGACCTGGTTTCCAGGTTATATGTCTATTTGTAAGGGTGTATGTCAATTTTGCGTGGCATACGGTCGAAGAACATCGAAAGATCTTTACCGAGCGTGACATTGTTGAACAAGCCAGTAATGTAGAAGCCTTTCAAAAAAGTTCAAGAATTTCATAAAGAAAATACAGTTACATATCGATTCTATTGTTTTTATCGAATATCGAACGACATTGCACCGTTAGCGATAAAGATTAGAAACTCACCTAAAACAAAAATGCCAAGAGCCACGATCGTTAACAAAGTCCTGATGACAACCACTGTATCTAAAAGAAATGAGCAAGTTTTATTTATTAAGAATGAACAGATTTAGATCAATATACCATTTGTTTACAATTATTGCGTGTAAAAAGTGGGAGTCGGTATGGCTGACATTACAGATACACCCGTATTTGTGCCATTTACAAACCTAAACTGGTCTACTTTATACGTTAAATACCTGTATGACTGTACGTGTACCCGATTAGCTGTATCAGGTAAAGTAACCAATCTGTAACAATACCTGCCGGTGAAATGCAGAGAAATGACCCACGAGTCATTTCTCGACGTAGAGGAATGACCCATGTGTCATTTCTCTACGTAGAAAAATGGCCCGGGTCATTATTCTACGTCGAGAAATGACCGTGGGTTATTTTGTAATGGGGGTCATTTCTCTGCATTACACCGGCATATTTGTATATTCATCAATCATTTTAAATTCAATTTTAATTCCAAAATTCTTGACGGTCCCTCTGATTTGTTCAGATTGGTCATCTCCGCCGACCTAATCACTAGTCAGAGAATTACCAAAAAAAAGCAACCGTATTTGGAGAGGTTTGTAAATACTAGCCCCGGAAGTTCTTATTGTACTTGCCATTGTTGTAAACAGAATTATTGTGGTTGTTTTGTAGGGTAAGGACCGACTCAAAGTTGGTAGAACTTAAGGTCCAACTCCATTTCAACTTATACGAAGTAAAATATGTTTAAACTAAACTAAACCAGCCCTGGATGGAACATTATCTCTTGCAAGATGGCTTTCTACAAGTAGACATCAGTTTAATTGGCCATTCTGGGTACAGTATCTGACTACTTTTCAAAACAACCGTTACCTTAAATTTCAAATTGAAATAAATGTTTACCCATTAAACGCTACCTGGTGCGTTTAATTCAGCTATGATCGGCTAGCATGTAACCTATGCACGAGCCATTCGTTAAAACAGCTTCTACATGCTTAGGTAGTAGACTAATAGCTTCGGTGTAAGCACTACTTTTCCCTTCTATATGGGATGGGAGATGCGTCGTAGCAGACAGGTCGAATCATCGAAGAATATGACATGCGCAGACAACGCTGGATGGAACCTTGATTTCAGCGAAGGTATAACCGAAGTGGTAACTGACACAGAAACACACAAAGCAATAAATAAAACTTTAGTTGTTTTCAGAGGCAATGTAGCACAAAATGTCTGCCTTTACGGATCAAGCAGATCAAGATCAGACTACACGCTAAGTGCAGTCTAAACTTAAATCTCAGCTCTCTGCTTTTTTTAAAAAACATTCTGTCAAAAACGCCCTTCAAATTCAACTATTTATGACAGTTTTCATGACTGAGAGAGTCCATTTCATTTACATAGACTTTCAGGGTTCATAAATGACAACACTCGAAAAGGCCATTCGGACACCTGCGTAAAATGACGTCTCGGATCAGCCTGAGGAGTCCGCGCAAGCTAATCCGCAACAGTACTTCATGACTACATTAGACGTTGTTCTTCATTGGACTTGCGCAAAGCAGAAAATTACATAAAACTAGAGAATGTTGTTTCAGATTAGCTAGAGCGGACTGCACAGGCTGATCCGAGACGACACTATACGCAAATAATCCCAATGCCCCTCCCGTGTGGCAGGCTACATATAAACCGGAAGTAAGATAATACACTCTGTTGTGCCCTTGAAGTAATGTAACAAAGTCATCGACCTGCAGAAGACTGGAAGTCATCTCAAACCCAAAACTTACTTGATTGTCGACCAACAGTATACAGATGGTGCAGATAACTAAACAAGGAGTCCTCTTGTTTTACGGCTGCTTTCACTACTAGGGATATACAGGCGTTAGTCTGTCTCGGAAATACTGTGGAAACAGAACAGAAAATGTTGGTATATTAATGATTATTATAGCATGACATCACTGAGGTTTAATTTAGTAAGAAGTGACAAAAATGAAAGGTTCCATATCTGGTAGTGTTATGTAACCAATCACAACGTTTTTCCGAAGAGGTCGGCAATACATTTTGACTTGAACTCGTATTTTGATACATCTATCCAGGAATTTTGACACATCTATCCGGGTATTGTGATACATCTATCCAGGAATTTTGATACATCTATCCAGGAATTTAATACATCTATCCAGGAATTTTGATACATCTATCCAGGAATTTTGATACATCTATCCAGGTATTTAATACATCTATCCAGGAATTTTATACATGTATTTTGATACATCTATCTAGGAATTTTGATACATCTATCCAGGAATTTAATACATGTATTTTGATACATCTATCCAGGAATTTTATACATGTATTTTGATACATCTATCCAGGAATTTTGATACATCTATCCAGGAATTTAATACATCTATCCAGGAATTTTGATACATGTATTTTGATACATCTATCCAGGAATTTAATACATCTCTCCAGGTATTTTGATACATCTATCAAGGAATTTTGATACATCTATCCAGGTATTTTGATACATCTATCCAGGAATTTAATACATCTATCCAGGTATTTTGATACATCTATCCAGGGATTTTGATACATCTATCCAGCTATATTAACTTTTGGAAAGAAATGGTCGATGCTTAGGTGTTCTTCTCTCATCTTTAACTTAGAATACTTCACATATACATGTAAACTCTATAACAGACTGGCTAAACAAATGCATTAATAATGCCATAGTCATATTCTTTCAAAACTTGGTTTCAGACATCTGCAAAAAGTATCAATTCACGTCAGCCTCCGTTGGTTGACCTGAGAAAGGACAATTCCACCTCATAACTTAAACTTTTTTTAGATAAAAACGATACATATAATGCGGCAATTTCCACGGTATAATGTATTTCAAAGATGAAACCAGTTTTTTCCAGAGCGCCGTGAAACATTTAAAAATGCATTGACTGTTAACTCATTACCAAACTACAAAATTTTAAGTTCGTCCGAACCAAAAGCGTTTGCAGACGACAAAATAAAAGTGACCGAAAATTTGAAATTTGTTTTGTGAAGGGTAGAAAACATTGTGGGAAAAGGAGAAAATGCTGGTTACCAGCATTTTCTCCTTTTCCCTCAATGTTTTCTAATGACTTCTTTCTCAGGGGCGTCAAAAGATGGGGATTGTGTGGTAAAGGGAGGTTTGTAGGTTCAGCGTTGTTAAATCTGTATTTCTTACCCCTGCCAACGCTTCTGGTGTTACTCATATAATGGTCTGCAACACACGAAAAGGGGCATTCGGACACTTGCGTAAAGTGTCGTCTTGGATCAGTCTTTGCAGGCTAATCCGGGACGACATTATGTAATTTTAGGTTCTGGGCAAGTCTACCATAGCACAAAAACTATGTAGTCGTAAATTGCCATCACGAATTAGCCTGCGGGACTACGCATGCTGATCAGAGATGACACTCAACGCAAACGTCAGAATGCCCTTTTCGCATGTTAACAGCTATATCGGTTTTGCCCATACAAAACGAGAAAGCGCTTTGTTGTTCTTGTAGTTGCAGAAATAAGTTTGTGAGAAATACAAATGAGACCATTTTTTTCCATGGATACCATATTTTGAAAGTATGTCTTTAAATCAAAATTATTCAAATTATGTTTTTAAGTGTTCATCCATGTTTTTTTAATTCCACACGCAGCTGTGCAAAGAACATTTAAAAGAGCCTCTTGTCTAAATATTCAGGTCAAGAACTGTAATATTTTGTTCAAAGTATCATCTACTTGACCCCTATCAAAATTGTTATAACTATAAGCCTGCTGTCAGACACTAGCTTGCTCCGTGGTTATAGGTTCCATGTTCCGCATGTTAGTTACATCACAGAGGAACCTAGGAAAAAAAGGACTGTTTAAGACAAAAATGCTTGGCACCAAATTTCGCACAACTGATTTTTTGATTTTATGGCGTTTAACGCCGTTTTCAACATTATTTCGGTTATATAACGTCGGCCAGTGCATAACACGTCACGTTCAACCACACATTTGACCACGTAACGCATTAACCACACTTCCAAACACATAACACGTCAACCACACATTTGACTACTTGGTTCCATATTCTCAATGTATAGTATCCATGCTTTCCTAGAGTTTCTTTTACCAGTACTCCAGACAAGATTCTTTCCAAGCCACTGGTTGCTTTCCCACCACATGTGTCGAAATAAAATTCAGCGGTGGGAGGAGAATGAATCCCACCGCAATGACTATCATGAATCCTCGGACAGAAATTGGCCAAGCCGAAGATGGAACCAGTGACCCCTATCCTCAATTCCTGCACGCTACTGACTGAGCTACTGGAGGTTCGCCAATGTAATGCACTATTATACTCGTTCGTAATGTGAAAAATGGGAAGCGTCTAACGAATAATACGATTTTCGCTGATAATTCTTAAGCGACCAATTTCGTTTTTAATCCATTACCACACAATCCCTACTTTTGACAACCCTGAGAAAAAAGCCCTCACAAAACAAATTTCCAATTTTCAGTCACTTTTATTTTGTCGTCTGCAAATGCTTTCGATTTGGACAAACCTAAAATATTGTCATTTGGTAATGAGTTAAAGACCCAGATGGGGGAGACCTTTTTTGAAATATGTTTAATCGAAAACTTTTCGATTATATTGTTGCAACACGCGAATAGGGGCTCTCAGACATTTGCGTAAAGTGCCGTCTCGGATAAGCCTGCGCAGTCCGCGCAGGCTAATCCGAGATGGCACTTTACGACTACATTAGACATGTTTTGTGCTACAGTAGACTTGCACAAGACAGAAAGTGACACAAAAACGGAAAGAGTCTTTTCGGAGCAGCCTGTGCGGAGTGCGTAGGCTGATCCGAGACGATAGGCCTACTTTACGCAAATGTCCAAATGTCCCTTTTCGCGTGTTGTAGGCCACATTGTTGTGTGTTGCACTGTTTAACACAGCGTCATATGAAATTGAAAAGAGCTAAATATAGAACTGTCAAGCGCTTACATATTATTAGAGCCAAAGGGCATACTTTATGTACAGAGAATGACATATATATTTTTATATGACTGATTGCAGCTCGATAAAAATCCAGCCTTTTACTTGTCCTGACTTTTATATGTGCTTTGAGAAGAAAGCGCCTGGTTTTCTTTTATCATTATTAACATACTATGTTCGACGCTTTGACAATAATTTTAGACTGGTCAAAATTTAGACAGTTTACCGACATCAAATATATTGTTCAAAGGCTGGGATCTTATTTTAAACGAGAAGAAACCATTAAGGAAAAAAAAATGAGAAAATATTAGTTTACCATTTTCCTTTTTTTTCCTAAAGGTTTTAAGGGTCGTTAAAATTCTAGATAGTACGCCTTGACTTTTAACCTTGCTTCCATTTTTAAGGATTTCAGTCAGATCGCACTGGTAAAAAGGTCTTAAACCAGAGTTCAATGTGTGATTGAAAGTCGGCGAACTGCTTCAGGGGGAGAATACTTCACAAGTTGATCCACTAGCTTTTTTTAGCTGACATGCGCAACTTACAGATGTAGTGACAAGTAGTTTAAGACATGTCTAGGCTTATAAAAGCCAAATTACATGCCAAGATGGCGAAGAACCATACTTATCCACCACTCTAAATTGAATTCTGAGTCTTCATTTGAATACGAGACATCTGATTGGTCAGAGCACCCTGTCCAAGCTTGTCAAATGGATGTCTTGAAATTTAGAGTCAAGGAGTTAGGATTATAATATTTAGAATGGTTTCTGAGAAAGGTTCGTACAGAAGACAGACCAGCGAGGAAACAAGAACTATTGAAACGAGTGATGTGTTAATCGTGAATATCTAGAAAAATACAATAATAAAAACATGGCGCTAAGACTCAAACACTGACACCCATCGCAAAGTATATGTCACAGATGTTTAATGTGTTTCGATCATATAGGCCGCCTACCTGTCTCAGGCCTGTGTTTATCTCGATCACTATCAGAATCGTCTGAAAACCTAAACTAGCCATCTACTTGCTTAACCCTTAACCCAACAAGGCATTCTATGGTATCTCTGATTGACCCTAAATAACAGCCTGGATGAACTAGTTTCTTACGTGTATATGACAACTTTTGATAGCATAGAAAACATTGTGACAAAAGGTGAAATTGCTCGTGACGAGCAATTTCACCTTTTGCCACAATGTTTTCCAAAGGCTCCTACAAACAATACGTAGAAATGAGTATCTATGGAGTAAAGGGTTAAGACGACATGTCTCATCCTATCAGGTGGTTAGTCTGAGAATTTGGAATCAGCACAATATGTAAAATGAGAAAAACAGAGGGGATATACCTCATCAATTCTGAAGTACATGTACATGTATGCTGTAATTCTAAACTCAGAGACTTAATATCTGATTGGTTGAGACGTCTCAGCCTATCAGATGAGCAGTCTTGAAATTCTGAATTAGGACAATATGTAGAATGTTTTGTGACTATGAGACCGAGCCCAGTAGTACAGTGGGTGGCGTACACGACTTGAGCCCAAACGGGGTCGCTCGTTTGAATCCCCAGTTGGGCCGATTTCTTTCCGTTCACTGACGATTTAGTCCTTCCGATAGAATTCATTTCTCCATCACCGATGCTCAATGTTTCAACTATGGGTGTGTTTGAAAGTACCCGGTGGCTTGGGAAGGATGCTGTGTTCAGTGCAGCCTTTAATCGAACTCCAGGAAAGCCCGGTTAGTGCACTTGGCCCCGCAGTATAACTTAATATACATGTAAGTTCAAAATGTCGTTTAACTCTTTGCACTTAATTATATTGCAAATATGGACCCGGGCTAATTGTTTTCATTTCAAGTCAATGCCATTTTAATAGCTTAGGTCATATCACTGCAGGCAGTGCACCTATACCTTTCCTGGGCCCGTATTCACCAACCATTTTTAAGAACGTTCTTTGTCTTATTCTCAAAAGTTTTCTTCATTTGTAAGTAACATAACTTCTGATTGGCTAAAGCATTCGGTTTAGCCAATCAAAAAATGTGTTACTTACAAATTAAAAAAAAAACTTGGAGAATATAAGACTAAGAATGTTCTCAAAAATGATTGGTGAATACAACCCCCGATTTTCTCACACCAGTACTGACACAACTATCTTTCCAAGGCACAGGCTCAATTCCTCACATGCATCAGAGGTGAGAGACGAAAATTCGCCGGAAAGAAAGTTTGCCGCAACCGATTATCAAGCCCACAACCACAAGGTCACGAGTCCGGTACGTTAACTTTTTACCGACCGACAAAATTTTAAACTGGTCCAAATTGAAAGCACCTGCAGCCTCCAAAATAAACATAACTCAACAGTTGAAATGTGCTTCCAGCAGAGTAGAAAACATTGTGGAAAAAGGAGAAAATGCTGGTTACCAGCATTTTCTCCTTTTCCCACGATGTCTTCAGAAGGCTTCCATCTCAGGGTCGTAAAAACCAGGGATTGTTTGGTAAAGGGTTAATCACTTATCTAGAGCTCCATCCATAGCGCGCTAAGGGTGCGGAAAGAAAAGACACCCGACGAGGAAGAAAAAAAAACTCTTCACAATATGAAAAAAATAATGCAGGTATCAATCCTAAGGATACCTGAAAGCTTTGTTCAACAACTGGGAAAAAAAACATACAGATACATAGTACATGTAAACATGCGTGTCACAGGTGTTTAAAATACATTTTCAAAAATGCACGCCTACCTGTCTCCGTTCTATGCTCATCCTCATCGCTGTCAGAATCCAAACAATTTTCGACCACCAATAATTTAAACTCAGTCTCCATTTATAAATAAAGAAAAAAATCCTATTCAAGCATAAAATCTATGCATTTCACGTCAAGTTATTTAACTTGTTCAATCTTTGCTGATAACTTAGGTTGAAATACACAACTTGATCAAAAGGTGGGTTTTAATATCGATATATCTCAGTTAAATCGTCCCTCTGCTTTTAAGTTTGTAAATATTCGTATTTTTTAATGATCCCAAATGTGGCTATCCTTACCGCAAACCCGGTAACTCCTGTGTAAAACATTTAACATGTTAACAGGTTATATGACCTGTCAACCCTCCTTTTCGAGATATGTAAAACATTCCTGAACTGTCGACCCCACGACGCCTAGCCCCATTTGCGCAGTCGGTATAGTATGCAGTGGGTTGCTCGTCTGATAGATACACGCTCTGGAAAAGTATGGGGCTGAAATGGCAACTCCGTGATCCATCATACTTGGCAAGTCCTCATATCATTATACATCCATAATAAACCATTTTGTGTGACAACCAACTGAATCATGAAGTACACTGGTCCTTTGACATGCAGAAAGTAGCGAAAAGTTTCGATTCCGGTCAGCCTGCGCAGTCGCGCAGACTGACCTGAATCGAAACTTTTCGCAAATGCATTAAGCCAGCTTTTTTACAAACTATAACTTTTATATAGGTGCACTGGCAGCCGCGATATGAGTTAAATTGTTGGCGATCAACACCAGAGAACCAATAAATCAATCATCGAAAATATGGTACACAAGACGAGTCTACATTAGAAAGCTTTTCGGCTTTTGAAGAGAAAAAGATCGTCTGAATCTGGGTTTAATGCCGTTTCAACCGCTTTGTTCTTATCACGGAATTCAGTGCACCTGCTCGTGTGTTTCTTGGCTTTTTTTTTTTACACCATTAGTGACACACCCTTTTTTCCCCAAGCCACTGACCACTTTCTCGGATGCATCAGATGTGAGAGGCGAAAAAGTTTTGCCTAAACCGGGCATCGAACTTGAAACCGGCAGGTCGGGAGATATACGCTAACCACTAAACATTAAAACCGACCGGGCTCCGGGAAAAAAAACAATGTATGTAACAACTGCTTGTAATGTACATGTTATTAATATCGCAGGAGGTAATAAATATACCTTCATAATGTCTTACACATTTTTAAACTGAGTTTCATCTTATCCCTTTACCATACGACCCAAAGGGTTGGGGAGAAAGCTTTTGAAAACTTTATGGGAACCCAGCATTTTCTCCATTCCCCATAATGTTTTCTACCTCATTAGAGAACTTCATTTGATATCGAAATTGTCATCCACTGATGCTTTTCATATAAAGGGTCTGATTTGATGAATGTTTGAACTTACTAACTCCTACGCACGGCCTTTTTTCGTTTCGCATCGTTGGAAACAGAAATCAACATAGCAAAAATATGAAATCGCTCGAACCGAGCAATATCTCTTTTTTGCGGCATTGTTTTCACGAGCGTTCCTTCACATTGAATCAAATTAAAAGTCTGCATTTTGCATGGATAATTTCAGAACTATCTTTTGTGTCAGAAGCTAGGACTAAGTACGGTTGTGGGGTCGAAAGTATACAGGACCTGAAACAAGGAAGTCGCTGGTCCTAACTCGGCCAATTTCTTTCCGAGGGTTGATGACAGTTATTTCCACAGGATTCTTTCCTCTCTCACCGCTGATCACCGTCACAACTCGGCCGATTCCGTACCTACATCTAACCAGGTCCTTATAATGGTCGTTTCCGTCTGAACTGCGAATCACATGATCTTATACATGGCGCGCTACTGGTAGTCATTTAGCAACGACATAAACAAGCTCGGTGAAGTTATACACATCTGTCTATCTTGCAGTGAAAACTTCAATCGGAATGTACAAACCAACGGTTAAAAAAATGAATGTACCAACTGAAAGATAGATAGAAAGATTTCGGAAAAAAAATAAATGAAACTCAAGTTTTGTATGGGAAGCCTGACAATGTTCAGAACCGTAAACCGGCGTATTTCCTGGTGTTAATGTACCAATCTGCTGCTGATCAATCTACCAGATACAGCCAAGAGATTTGATGGGCCCCCATCACCCCAGGTATGCCGAAAGCGCTTATTATTGTTTAGACAACGATTGTATGTATGTATGAGAGTCAGTGGCTTGGGAGAAATAATACAGTGTAATGATTAAAGAAACCCCGGGAAAGCATGGATAGCTGCGCTGACACCCGCAGTGAGACTGATGTAATGGTGAAAACGACATAGAAATAATACAAACAAATAAACTCACGAGGCAGTGCGTTACCACTACAAAACCTGTGGGCCAGAACTTAACGAAAACATTGGCCACGCCCATAGGGGGTCCATAGTCCATGGGTGACAGGGGTCAAACTATAGACCCCTATGGCCACGCCTTCGCTGCCAATACATGGGAGACGTTCTTTGGGGGAAAATGGGCTTAATATATCGTCTTACGTAATACCAAGCAAGTTATCACATCATTGTGGATCCATAAAACAGATTGAATAAGGAAGTAGATCGATCCTTCGAGAAGCAGAAAATTGCTCCACAGCAGTTTTCATTTTTCAGATGTTAGCTGCCTTGCGGAAACTAAAATTATGACAAAATGATAAGCTACACGTTGACAGAGTATATTCTGATGTTGGTCTAAATTCATTGTCATCAACCCATTTCTTAAGAGAGCTTTGGAAGCCCTCTGCTGCAATCCAAGTTTGCGATCACTACGTGGATCTTACCTTGGCTGATTGTGCCTGATTTTGAGATTCCTGCGATGTGCCCTGTATTGGATGCTGATTATTACCCACCTTTAGATCATATTTCTAAAATCAAATGAAATATCGTTTTACAAACCGCTTACGAATACACATGAAGCCGGATAAGCAGACATCCACGTGGGTTTCCATATTTTACCTTCTATTCGAAAGGTAGCGACCTTGTTCTATTTTTATCGAGGATGAAATGCTGCGAGCGATTTCGTTCTTTCCAGCTAGACCTGGCTGCATCCAATGAAAAAACGTATCGGGTGAATATAAATATCAAGCTCGATCCGCCAAGGGTAGAGTAGTGTAGTGAATCGTCAGCCTTGGCTTGCGAAGATGGGATTAAACACGAGCAGGTTTAGAAATCGCAACAAAAGAACGTTAAGAACCCGTCAACAGTTCAATATACCAAAGGATCCGACAGCCCCTTTTTCTATTTTTCTTTTTTTCAAAAACTTTTTCCCTCAATGCATAGTGATCTACACGAGCTTTCAGCGGTACAACCGCCTTCTTCTAGTGTGGTCCGGTGATAGAAAGCGGTACAACCGCCTTCTTCTAGTGTGGTCCGGTGATAGAAAGCGGTACAACCGCCTTCTGCTAGTGTGGTCCGGTGATAATCATAGGACTACACTAGATGAAGGCGACTGTTTCGCCAAAAGCTCGTGTGTATTATTATAAATAAAATGTACAGTTCTCAAGAAGAGGATATCATGTTTTCGTTAAAGGTGGCCCTTCAGAATTTGGGACGAAAATTGTACAAAAGTGCAAACACATCATCCTTACACTCCCAAAGCCTTTTAATTTTCATTCATAAAACGCCATGCAGTAGTCGAACACCGTCCGACAACACGAGAAACTAGAGATTTACAACAGCCCAGGTCGACATGGACGGGAGACACGTTCTATTTTTAGATGATCAATTCACTCATCTACAAACATGAATACACAGATCAAGTTCCAAACATAGGGTCCGAAGAAGACTTTATGGAAAATATTTATTACATGTTTGTTATGTAATGGAATTTCAGCGTTACGAGTCACATGCTAGTCACTTGGCATTCCCAAAATGCTTTATTGATTTTTGGCACGAAATCTAAAAATAGCTTAAGAGGCTACGTAGCCTTTTAAGGGAATACCATCAAAAAAATTTTTTTTTGTAATTTTATGAATCTTAATTATTGATGATTTGTATTATTTTTTCATATGAATTTCAGTGATATATATATTTTTTGATTTGGTGAGATGTAAAAATTCTAAATACCCACCTTTAAAACATTGGATTGTTTGACAATCAGCTGGACATACTAAGAGATCTTCAATGAATCTTCAATGAATCGTATCATGTAAAGCCCTTTCAGGTACGACTGAAAAGGGTGTTGGCGGGAGCTTGCCACAGCTGAGAAATAAAACTAGAAAATTCTGTGAAATCGTACTATCGGGAATTTGCAAAATAGATTATTTATGCCTTTTAAATTATCTCAAACTAGCCATATATCATATATTCACGACAAAAGTAAACCATACTATTTACATCTCAAAAATCATTTCCGACGAAAGACAATTTAACTCAAACAAAAAGCTTTTCTACTTTCTACCCTTTTTAAAAAAAGGTTTAAAACTCTTTCAGCGCCAAACACATAAACAGTCGATTTCTTTCCATGGCTGAAATAACAGTCAAAGAAATAAAAAATAAGAATAATATGGACTGCACTTATTAAGAGGACAGTATAGACTCAGGAACATATTGCACGTTCTGTGCAATATGATGTTGTTTTACGCTGTGGACAAAAACCTCTGGTACTCGACTATAGGGCAAAAAGAATTAAGCACACAAAAAGTACTTATGGCATATTTTATTTTTATCAATTTTATCCCTTTTCCAAACAATCCCTGGTTTTTACGACCCTAAGCTAGAAGCCTTTTGAAAACATTGTGGAAATAGGAGAAAATGCTGGTTACCAGCATTTTCTCCTTTTCCCACAATGTTTTCTATCCTGTTAAATTTTTTAGTTTCGTTTATTTTGCTTCTGCAAATGCTTTCAGTTTGGACTTGTCCAAAATTTGGTCGTTTGATAAAGAGTTAACTCGTATCATACTAAATAGCTAACACAAAATTTTCAAATCGATGGTAAAATCCCAAACATTGCTATTTCAAAGTCATGTTTGGACAACAGTATCCCCTCATCGTAAAGTGTGGATCCAAGATCAGTCAGACTGCACGTTCTGTGCAGTCTGATCTTGATCTACACTGTTTGCAAACGTCAGTGAGTAGCGCTCAGCTGTTTAATGGTTAATTCTTTACCAGACAATAACGGGTTTTTACAAATCTGAGGGATAGGGCATGCTGTTGGAAAAGAAGCAAAAATATCTAATGCTATTGACCAGCATTTTCTGGTACCTTTTGTGTCTTCAATGTTTTATAAACTTATGTTTGTATCTGGTTAATTTATAGCAATCTTGAATTGGTCGTTTTCAAATATTCTCTGTTTGGAAGCCTTAAAATTGGTATTCGGTATATATTGGTATAAAGGTTTGGTAATCGGTATAAACTGGTATAAAGATTTGGTAATCGGTATAAACTGGTATAAAGATTTGGTAATCGGTATAAATTGGTATAAAGATTTAGTAATCGGTATAAATTGGTATATAGAATTGGTAATCGGTATAAATTGGTATAAAGAATTGGTATTCGGTATAACCAGCTCGCGTAAGTATGCGTATATACACTGTATATGTGTATTTACTTTTGATTTAACACTCAAGATCAGAATGCAGCGAATATGCAGGTTAATCATAGGTACACAGTTGGTACTGTTATTACGTAACAGACGGCCGTATTTTATCCAAACCATCTACAGATGAAGCTATCTAAGGCTCGCTGTTGGCACCGAAAGGGTCGATACAGAACTACTGTTGAAACAACTCCTAATTGTTCGAGCTCTTTGGAAAATTATAGAGAATTTATGTACAAAAGTTGAAATAAAAATGAGCCGTGCTTTGCCAAAAGGGGGCTTCATGCATCTGCGAAGACTATCGGCCCAGGTCAGCCTGCGCAGTCTGACCATTTTCCCTCTATCCCCTTCTCCGTCAGGCTATCTCTACAGCTAACTTTCCCTCACATAAAATTGATGCTTTACAGAGTCGCTTCCCTATTTATTGTCAAAATTATTGTAAAGGCCATATGTGATACTATAGGATTTTCATATGCGTCTGGAAAAGCACATCTGAAGAATAAAGCTTTCCAACAGTTAATCCAGAGTAAATCTAGTTTCATAAGCTATCCATGTGCTTCCTGTAAAAGAAGGCTTCTGATAATATCGTGGGTAAAGGATGAAACAAGAAATCAACCAAATGTCACGTTCCATCTGCATCCAGAAGTGTACATGATGCGACGACCCAAGGTGAACACGGGTGTTGGTTGTGTTATGCTCTGCATAAGTATTTGGTGTAATTAATGGGAGAATTTCTGTCTGTTTTGAGCGTTCTCATTTAAAAGTCATCGAGTCAACAAAAAGCTTTAAAAACTGTTACTCTGAATACATCATCTTTGACATGTTCTCGGTAAAAGTAGACATCGAACCCTCTTTCAATTTCTATTTTACATAAGGGATGGATAACTCGTAAGGTGTAAAACGGTTTTGAGGGGTGTGTCGTTTCAAGCCAATCAGAAAAGACAGATGTAGTTCCAACAAATCAGAGACAGCGCATAGCGCAAATTACATGATGTTGAGAGTGGTTGCAGCTTTCATGCAAAAGTTTGAAACGTGGTTACTAATGCTAGGGGTCGTTAGCCCATAGCCGGCAAAAAACCTGCTAATCCGCAGTTTGTCTTTATTTCACATTAAAGACAACTTCCATCAGTTGAAGCACATTTTTTTTTTCAATGCTCTCGATTAAAAATTAACAAGTTTAAAATTTTGTTGTCTTGTAAAGAGTAAACAAATTACGTAGCAGCCGCCGCAGATATGAGGTAATAAGATGCACAAAATGTATGGTGGAATAGACACTGGTCAGACAGTGGTGTTTTTTTTTATCAAATGCTCTAATATTACTTACCAGGTTTATGTAGTCTGTCCTGCGTACGCTGTGCTTGTAATTCACCAGTATTTTCCATCTATATCTAACTGACAAAGGACATTTATAAACTGTCAGGTAGATATTTTTTTTGTATTTAGTAAGATTCCTATAGAGAACTTAAGTTTTATATCTTTAAAGCTCTAAATATATATACACGTGCTTATTCGAATCAAATAAAGAGCAAAATGTATCTTATATGTTTGAAACAAAATGCCATTGAACTGGCGTGTGTGCATGGTGTACTTGGTGATAAAGACGGAAGTGCCCTGAAGGCTATTCATTTAATTGTGTCTTCCGTATTACATCAGTTGAAATGTACGTGAGTAAAGGCCGTTCGTCTATAACGCACAACAAGCAAATGCGTGGTGTAGTAAAAAGGGGTGGGATTTGAAACATTCCTTTACCACTCAACAGGACGATCCATCTTCATAGTTATGCCTAAAACTGTCCGAAAAAACTCGAAACTTTCCTACAGAAACTAAATAGCCAAATACATGATAGATAGATAGATAGATAGATTACTAAAGTAACGTAAACTATACATTTCTAGTTACACAATATGAAAGTTATACAGTTTATACAAACAAACAAACAACAACACAAACATTCAAACACACGCACACACCCAAGCACACCCATACACACCGAGAAAGGTAAATTCAAACAGAAACAACAAAAACATCTATAGGAAAACAGAAAAAAATATATTAGAGAATTGGCGTTTGGAGAAAAGGAAATGTAGAAACTGTAGTATAATGGACGAAAGCTACCCAAAGTACTCCTAAATTGGGTTATTTATTTTCGAACATTATTCTGAGCTTAAGGGCCTCATTCAGAAACCTGGCTATTTTTTTTTTTTTTTTTTTCAAAATTATTTTATTACTGGATTTTAATATCTGAATTAATTTATACAGGCTTGGTCTATTTGTATAGTGTGGTCGAATATAATGATTGTGTATGTCAAAATATACCGGACAGATAAGAATAAAATGGAACTCGCCCTCAACTTCATTTCTATTACATTGATAACAATTTCTTTGATTATAATCGATTCATTGAGAGCCGTATCTTGCCGCTTCTACTATTAAGATATGAGAGGAAAAACGTATTTTTCCAATAAATCTATAAGTGTTTAGGTAAAAGTATAATATAATCCTCTATGCAGAAAGTTTCTTTAATATCTTTATAGATCCTGGAAGATTGACTGTTGATAACACTATATGGCCAATGGCCAATTTTGAATGAACATGACAATAATTCGTCTTTTGAAGATGGAAGGGAAATATTTGAGATTAGCACTTGACTGTGCATTTTATGTATTGCGATATCATCCGTAATTTTTCGATGGAAAATCTCACTCTTTCGGATAGTGTGGAGAAAGATCACACAGCACATATTGTATAGTGTGATCTTGCATTACACTGTCTGCAAAAGAGCAGAGTGTCGCGTTTGACAGCCTTTTACCGTAAATAATGACTTTAACCCTTCAAATAAGGCAACCTTTGCGAAGGAAAAATGTGGGAACAGGAAACTAAACCCAATTAGTACCTTCTAAAAATGTTTGATTCTATTTACCATTTTTACTAAGCGGGGGTCATACTCTCTCAAACTTTTAGTTTCTCTCTATAAAAAACAACCTCACACAACTACCTCTTTGCGATGAAAGGGGGAATCGATATTTTTCAGTTTTCTTTTTTTTTTTCATGTACGACAGTCATTAAAATCACAGGAAATGACATAACAAAAACGATCCAACATTGCGTTTTTTCTTGGAAAATTTGACCAAACGTAAACTTGCCCGACGATGGAGCACAAAATCTACAGCTACAACTTATAGACAAACATTTTTTTTCTTCTCCGGGTATGCGCCAGAGTGTTACTATGGAGGTGTATATTTAAGTTTGCCTTCCATTTGTAGCAAATTTCATTTTTTTAATGCGATCAAAAAGGTTTCAAAATAAGTTGATAAATTAAGTTTTTAGCCCGAAAGAGTTTCCATTAAAGAATGTCTCGGCATATTCCGCGAACTTCCAGGACTACCCTCGTACACAGACCGATATAACACTAATATTGAACTTGAAAGACACCCATGTATAATTTTATGTGGCGCATTTACTTCGAGAAAGGTAACGCCAATAGTCAGAGGACGCATAACTCAGTCACTGTCAATCTAAATTGCCATCTAGACTTGTCTCCCTTCTCTGCGTACACGATGACAAAAAAAGAAGGCTGACAACAGTTCAAGGGTTTGTTGGTTTTTAGTCTTCGCCGTGAGATTTTCATTTTTTTACATCAAAATCGACACATACTCCCTGTATCTCTTAAATTTCCACACTAAATAGGCAAACTTGAACACAGCTCACTGGCAATCAGAGTTGTTTTTTTTTGTATCCTGCACGATTGACGGAAAAAGCGGGTGTTGTTAATATCAGATGAGATTGCATTTTCTTTGTAGACTGATCTTATTTTATGCCTTCTACAAAAGCCCTTGTCGTCTCCAAGGACACCAAAAATGTTCAAAGTTCTTTTTATTTAAATAAATCTAGACATGGACCAACAGTACAGATCTACGACAAGACGCAACATGTTGTTGCTAGTCTGTTTTAAAGTAAATATTTTTATAGAGCTAAACTTGCGTTTTTCAACAAAATGTTTTAGACCGAGATAGAATCTGGCTGTTGGTAGAGCTGGTATCGAGGAATAAGTCCAGTATCATTGGTCTACAGATGGTTTGATCAGGGCCCGAAATATTTAGCATGTTAGTGAAATATTTTACGTTTATCATTATAGTAAACAGTAAACTTCTTTTCTATCTTTATCTCTTGGCGAAAATATATTTTCTATATCTACATCTTACTAGGTTTTTTTTTTTTTAACCGAAACAAAATTTCTGAGAGTTTTTCGAAATTTAGCTCAATCACATGGGGTCGAAGTAGAATCTGAACGAAGCACGATGTACACAAACGTTGATGACGTTATAATTTGTGTGCCTTTCCGAATTTCGCTTTCGTGATCAAGAATCAACCCGTGACCTCGTGAAATAGAGACAGGTTTGCCGCCCGGTACGGTATGGGGAGAAAGGCTGTTGGACTAAACCACTCTAATGACTTTTTCAATATGTTCAACATTTAAGATGAGTTGCTTCGTTAGGAATTTATCGATTGTCACTGACCGGGGCTTTCCAATTTCGAGATCGATCAGCTGATTTAATAGCACTTGACAGTTGACGTCTAAATCCGAAGGTAAATTCTATTTCACACGCACATATATTTATCATCTTTCTGTTGGGATTAAAGTTCATAATTTACATGTGTCCGTTAACTGTTAATTAACGAACACCGTTAAAGTCTGTGATTGAGAATGACTAGATAGGTCATGTATCTTTTGATGTATCAAAGTACCGGAAGTACTGTGCAATAAATAGTCCCAAGGTTAGGAAATGTCACGAACTCATTACAAGATAATACAATTGTAAATTTGCTTCTTTTTTTCAGCTGTTACATACAAAAATTATAACATGGCCAAATTCATACGATAACCTCTGAAGGTAGCGAGGTTGGCGCTATTTATAACATCCAATTTCCAACTTGCCTACAGCTAAACCTATGTGTGTTTATAGCTGTGTGTAAACTTTATTATCAATAACATTTTTTTTTCTCTCTTATAGGATTTTAAATTTAGGGACTAAAGTTTCATTTCATACTAAATATGTTTAACTTTTTACCACACTAGTACAGATAACTCCCCAAAAGCAATGCTACTTTTCTGGTTGCCTCTGGGTACAGAGACAATCAAGACAAAATCCGTTGAAAGTTCCCCACAGATTTTGTGTGCAAGTTTGAACTCTTAATTTCCAAAATAAAACACCAAACCAGGATTTAAACATACCTTTTGTTTGTGTATTCCATTATCCTTTCTTTGAAATACAGATACTTTTGATTTAAGCACTTAAAATAGGAAAAAAGCAGCTTTATTCATCTTGCACCTATATGTTTATGTTTTTCGAAATAGACATCAAATCAGTTAAGTCACCTAACATCTCCACCGGTTCCTAAAATAACTCAAAAAACATCCATTCACAGTATGAGTGTTGTATGTGTTAAATATATCGGGCGGTTTTTCTGTTCGAAAATCATACAAATTCATCGTTAGAAATTGTGGAAAAAGGAGAATATGCTGGAAAACAACATTTACTCCTTTTCCCTCAATATTTTCAAAAGCTTACTTTCTCAGGGGAGTTGAAAATCTGCATTGTTCGCTCAAATCATTTGCTAATAAAAAATATACGTACATATTACCTATAGAGTTG
Organism: Tridacna crocea; assembly: GCA_943736015.1. Lineage (NCBI taxonomy): Eukaryota > Metazoa > Mollusca > Bivalvia > Cardiida > Cardiidae > Tridacna > Tridacna crocea. The sequence continues at coordinate 32,954,079 of OX031059.1, forward strand.
ATACATTCCTTGGGAATCAATCTCGCGATAATCTCAAAGTGAGTCATGTAGCTGAATGGCTGCCAAGCGCATTAGTCTGACAGTAATTCGTAAATTTATGAAGATTTACATGTTATGGAGTACTTTCAAATGCCCTCTAGGGAATGAAACATTCCGGAAAATGTCTTTGATCTAATTGGTCACTAAATTGTAAGTGCATCTTGATGTAATATTGATAAAACGGACAAAACTTAGGGCCTGAAGCTTTGCTACTGGAAAAATCATGATGGACTTGAGAGGGTAGGGTGTACAGTAAATATCCAAATATGAAAAAGATCACCGTAGTGTCTCATTATTGAGACTATTTACCACACAAGCCCGACTTTTAAAGACCCTGAGAAAGAAGCCTTTCGAAAACATTGTGGGACTAGTATTTTCTCCCTTTCTGACATAGTTTTCTACCCTTTCAAAACCAAAGTTCATTTTTTTGTTCATATTTATTTTGTCGTCTGCAAATGCTTTCAATTTGGACCAGTCTAAAATTTTGTCATTTGGTAAAGAGTAAATATTAAGTTTTCCTTTATTCCGGAATTGTTGCATAAAAATTTACTTTTCCAGAGTGTGTAAAAAGAAAATGGCTGCTCTTGTGCTATTTTTGTGAAATGGATATACCCAAAATAATTCTCAGGACTGAAAAATAGTGCTGGTCCTAGGTCCGGGACCTACTGAAATGGAGATCGTACCCGGGAAAAAAACAATGCAAGAGTTCAACAGACCTGTCAAAATGGAGGTTGGGCCTGTCCAGTCTTCAAATTAAAAAGTCTGATGCCCGGAAATAAATTCAGAATGACGTAAATCATTGAATTTAGAATAGTCATTCTAATGAAAGTTCAGGTCTGTTTGTTTAGGACCATCTTTGTGTGAAAGTGAACTACTTCGAGATTTTTCAGTACGCCAGCTGCCCCATGATGCTATCACATGGACTTCTCTTAGTCATTGTAATATAAACAGGTTTCCCTGGTTCCGGGTCTACCTGTCATCAGCAATAGTTACATGCAGTGAAGCCAGTTAAAATCTATGGATATATCATCTGTGCTTTTTGCTGAAGGTTTACTGGAAAATGTATATTCAAAGTTCAAACCTGAGTTCATCAAATATGAAACGGAAAATACAGGCAGAAAATAGAACAGAGCTTTCATATTTAAAGGTGGATATAAAGTATGAGAACAAAGATCAAGTTGGTTCCTTGAACATTAATTTCGAAATTTGGTCATGGGTTTCGTTCGGCTATGCAACCGTTTAACTCTGACTAAAACCCACAAAAAGCATTTGAAATTCCAAATTTCATATTGATCAACATAATAATGCTAATGCTTAATGGGGAGGGGGGGGGGGGATCGGTCATCTCCTGAAAAAAAAACACAGACCCGCCCAAGTATACTTTGGACTCTTCTGTTGTAAGGGCCAAGAAGTCCCTGACCAAGCTATTTCTATTACTATTTTTCAGCCCTGACTCTACTAAAATGACGAAAACGAAAACCAAATATCTTGAAATTTTACCAGATTGAATTTCAAAGGTCCGGAAGGAGTATTTGTAAAAAAAAAAATGGAAATTTTACTTTGACAGCTTCTAAAAATTGTCATTAATCTTGCCAATATTTGGAGGGTATTTAAATAGCTAAAAAGGCTGGACACTTCAGACCTCTTCATGTGAAAATGAAGTCAGAGGCCATTATTGTATTCGTAGAACAAAAAAATTATTGTACAGAACTGTAGTGCTTTTTAATGATATTCTGAAAGAGAGACTCCCACCTTCGTATAAAATTTGCTTGTGGAAAATTGGTGGCAAAAGATTTACTTCCCTTGGTAAGGATAAAGACGGAAAGCTCACCACGAAAATCTACTTCTTGTTTTTCGGAAAGCATTCATTTTCTGCCAAATGTTTGTGATTTTAAGGTAAAGCTGACATAATTCTGAACTACTAAAATTTCAAAAAAATTGTCAAAAATGAGATTCATCAAACAAGTTAACCCATTACCACACAATCCCTACTTTTGACGATCCTGAGAAAGAAGCCTTCAGAAAACATTGTGGGAAAAGGAGAAAATGCTGGTAACAAGCATTTTTTCCTTTTCCCACAATGTTTTCTACCCTTCACAAAACACATTTCAAATTTTCAGTCACTTTTCTTTTGTCATCTGCAAAATGCTTTCGATTTGGACAAGCCTAAATTATTGCCGTTTTGTAATGAGTTAAAACAATTATATTTCAGCTATACAGTGACAGACCTTTCAGAAACTACATGTATATGCTTATTTAGAGTTCTCCTGAAAGGAAATTTTTGTCTGACTTGCTACGGAAGGGTGTGAAACATTGTTGGAAAAGAAGAAAATATTGATTACTATCATTTTCTCTATCTCCCTAAGGTTCTTCTTTCAAATCTCACTTTGTCACATTGCCAAATGAAAAAAAAATTAGAAGAATCACCTATATTTCTAGCGTTAAAACTTAACATGGCTTCTTGAATGTTTAGATTTGTTCTAGAAAGGGTATAAATCCATTTGGAAAAGGAGGAAGTACTGGTTACCAGCATTTTCTGCTAATAAAATGTCTGTTGTTAACCTCATGATTTTTCAAGATGACATTGAGCTATCATCATAGCCCTGTTGTCATCCTGGTATAAAAACATTGACATTTTATAAAATCTTTTGTTACTTCAAACTAAGACAAGCTGTTAAATTTCAGTAGGAGCAGATAACCATTAGAGTACCGTATTTTTTTGACACAAGTATGGCCCTATTTTTATGTGAAATTTTCACTAAAAATCAAACCATTTAACCAGAAGTATTTCAAAAAGTAACCACAGCCAAAATTTGGCACCAGCAAGCAACATGATTGTTTCTCCTTGTTGCTCTAAGGGCTGAAATTAGTACAAAGCTATGATTAAAACTTTACCAAATGACAAAATTTTAGATTTGTCCAAATTGAAAGCACTTGCAGACAACAAAATAAACGAGACTCAAAAATTGGAACTTGACAACTGAAGAGTAGAAAACATTATGGGAAACGGAGAAAGTACTTGTTACAAGCATTTTCTCCTTCTCCCACAATGTTTTCAGAAGGCTTCTTCCTCTGGGTCGTAAAAGCCAGGGATTGTTTGATAAAGGGTTAACTCTTTACCACACAATCCCGACTTTAACGACCCTGAGAAAGAAAGCCTTTGAAAACATTGTGGGAAAAGGAGAAAATGCTGGTAACCAGCATTTTCTCCTTTTCCCACAATGTTTTCTACCCTTTCCAAATCAAATTTTAATTTTAGATTCACATTTATTTTGTCATCTGCAAATGCTTTCAATTTGGACTGGTCCAAAATTTTGTTGTTTGGTAAAGAGTTAACTAATATAATACCTGGACAACAGCTAGTTTTAGCGTAAGTCACTGCATTAGAATAGTGTTGTATTTGTCTTCCATCTGTCCAGCATGCCCATACAAAGGGCTTTTAGTGGGATTCCCAGCACTGTACCACCAGGTAGATTTAGCCCAAGTCAATGCAGTAGGAAAGATAGAGGATATTTGTTTTTTTCAGTGAAAGTTCAAAATTTATTTAATCCAGTGAGCACCATCGGTCATATTTTCACAAGTGGCACAGCCACAAGTGAAAATATTACCGATGGTATTCACGAGATGAAATAAATTTCAATTTTTCACAGAAAAAAACAAATATTCTAATTATTTCATGCTTTTAACCCTTTCAGGGAGGAGCTTTATCAAAATCCAGTACAGTTCTTTTCCGTTATTCCCTGTGGCGCACCCCTCCCGCATAGCAACACATTACAATATTACGTCAAGTGTGAGAAATGTAAGGTATATGACGTCACATTTCCCATCTGGTTGTGAGGCACGCCCAATTTACCTAGGCAACAAGAATATGAAAATCGGTATTTTTACTGTTGGTACCAATGTAAGATCGAAAAATATTTTCACTGCTATTTCTCGATATCCTACCTGAAAGTATGAAATTATATGTTGTATTTTTCTTTTCCAGATCTGTTCAGTATGCCTATACGAAGGGTATTGAGTGGAATTCCCCGCACGGGCTCCAAAAAGGACATTCCAGTGGTGTATCATGAGCCCCATGTTGAATCGGGGTTTCGACTGACTAACCAACCATGGTACTACTACCTGCTGAGCCTGTTTCAAGTACACAATGAATGTATGAACTCATGGACCCACCTAGTCGGAGGTATTGTGGTGATTTCAAGAATCTATAAATTGGTGGATAAATTTGATGCATACAATGACCCCTGGATGTACCCCATGTTAGCAGGGTCCATTACCATGGTTATGATGTACCTGTGTAGCAGTATGGCCCATACATTCCACAATAAATCAGAACAGTTACATTACACGTGTTTCTTTGTTGACTATGTCGGTATAGGTGTATATGGACTTGGAAGTACCATGATTCATCATTATTACTGCACAGAAATTTCATTAATGGGAACATTTGTGTACAAGTACTCTATACCGGTGGCTGTTGTCCTGTCTGTGATTGTTGCGATATTTTGTAGTTATTCAAAATGTAAATACAGGCGACCTTATCCATTTGCTAGAAAGATATACCAGCTATCTTCTGTGTTATCCATATATACTTGGCTTATAATTCCAATCATCCATAGACTCTATAGTTATTCACTGCATCAAAGTACAGATGAATGGGAAGTTAGCCTACAACATCATACTGAACAGATTTTCTGGTTCTTTGCTGCAGGAATTTTCTTTGGATTGGATGTTCCACAGAGGTTCTTCCCTGGTAAATGTGACTTTTTATTTCATGGTCACCAGATCTTTCATGTTTGTATTACGTTTACAAATTTGAAGCAGATTGATGGGATGCAGGGAGACATAGAGTCTAGGTTAGGTTTGTTAAAAGCACATGCAGAAATTCCAACTGTTTGGTCAACTTTTGGTCCCATATTATTTTCTATATGTTTTAATGTTCTGGTAGTAGTTTATTTCCATTTTAGAGCTAAACAGAGAATCTACAATGAGTCTGTGACAGTGAAATTTGAATAAATGGTAGGTAAGGACAATCAAACAAAAATTTATAAAACTAAGAATCATAATCATGAAACAATAACTCTTACCGGTAATTTGCCAAAACTAATAATCTTGGACCAAGTTGTAGCTTAAGTTAGGTGTGTGACCAGGTTGTAATTATTTCAGTTATGTTGCAGAGGGCAGTTCACCTGTTCATTTTGAATTGACTCGTTACCAAACGACAAAACTTTAGTTCTGTCCAAATTGAAAGTATTTGCAGATGACAAAATTAAAGTGACTGGAAAATTGAAATTTGTTGTGTGAAGGGTAGAAAACATTGTGGGAAAAGGAGAAAAGGCTGGCTACCAGGATTTTCTCCTTTTCCCACAATGTTTTTAAAGGCGTCTTTCTCAGGGTTGTCAGAAGTCAGGATTGTGTGGTAATGGGTTAAACAGAGTGGGAGGGGTGAGGGTGTATTATGGTTGTAGTCATCAGTCATCATGAAAGAACTTGGGCGACGTCTGAAAGGTCTTCCATTACTGTAGAGATTTACCTGGAACTCAAGCTATTTAGAGTTAGTTGTGTACTACGTAAAATGAACCCAATCTCAGAAAATAGTTGATGCTTCTTTTTCGTCATTGAATATTTGTATAAAACCAAGCACAGTATTTGGACATGCTTGCAATGCCTTATTTAAAATTTCATAGCCATTTCTCTTTCAACCAGCGAAAAAAATTAATCCTTTCCCAAACTACAAATTTTAGACTCTTCCAAACTGAAGGAATTTGCAGACAACAATAGTAAATTTGAAAAAAAAAGGCAGAAAGTTCTCCAATAGGGTACAATACATTGTGAGAAAAGGAGAAATTGCTTGTTATGAGCAATTTTTCCTTTTGCCACTATGTTTTGAAAAGAGTTACTCTTCACACATGTAAAAACACAGGTTGTTTGGGAAAAGGTTAAGACATGTTCAATTGAAAAGCATTTGCAGACTAAAAAGTTTACTGTTGGTCAAATCATGGTATTTGTCTTTGAAAGGATGAAAACAGTGTTTGAAAAGGAGAAAATACTTGCTGTGAGCATCCTGTTCTTTCCTCACTTTGTCCTCAAATGCACTTTTGATTAGCTTTATTAAAACTTCAGATTGAATGGTAAAGGGCTATCGATTGATTGTTTGGGACTTAACTCTTTACCAAACTACTAAATTTTAACTGGATCAAATTGAAAGCAGCTGCAGATGACAAAATAAACGTAACTCGGAAATTGAAATTTGTTTCCAGTAGGGTAGAAAACATTGTGGGAAAAGGAGAAAATGCTGATTTTCAGCATTTTCTCCTTTTCCTACAATGTTTTCAAAAGGCTACTATCTCAGTGTCATAAAAACCAGGGATTGTTTGGTAAATGGTTAACTTATTACCAAACAATTGAATTCTAGACTTGTACAAACTTGCAGACTTGAGATGGTACGGTGTACAGTAAATGTCCAAATATGAAAAGGATCACGGGGCCGTCTCACTATTGAGACTACTTTCCATACTTTCCTGTCCAAGTTTCTTTTGCCAGTACTTAGTACAATGATCTTCCGATGCCACTGGCTGCTTTCCCATTATAATCATCAAAACAGTGATCAGTAATGAGAGAGGGATAAATCTTGTCTCTATGACTGTCAGTCATATCAGTATCAGTGGCCTGAAAGAAATTGGCCAAGCTAAGAATTAGAAGGGGCAACCAACTGTCCTTAACTCCTGTATCCTAAGGACCATGCTTCTGGGTTTCAGCTGCCAAAAGGGCTTAAATACCAGTTTTTCTCAGAAAATAATGTTGTGGAAAAGCTATTGTTAACCCTTTACCCCATAAGGCTTTCCTATGGCATCTCTAATTGACCCTAAATAACAGCAAGCCGTTTCTTATGTGTAAATAACACCTTTTTATAGCATAGAAAACATTGTGACAAAAGGTGAAATTGTTTGTCACAAGCAATTTCACCTTTTGTTACAATGTTTTCTTAAGGCTCCTACAAGCTACATGTATGTGTTGAAATGAGCATCCACAAAGTTTTTAACCCTTCACAAAACAAATTTCAAATTTTCAGTCACTTTTATTTTGTCGTCTGCAAATGCTTTCGATTTGGACATGCCTAAACAGTTACTATTGTCGTTTGGTAATGAGTTAAACTTATCTACATGTACTCTCAGTGTTCTGTCAAGAGAAATATATTCAGGGAATTTGTCCTATATGATCAGGAAAATGTCCCATCAAAAAACTTTCTAGGAGAAATGATTCAAGCGCTTTCATTCGTCACAGTTAGAGCTGGCTGCATCCAATGAAAAAGCGTGTCGTGGGGAATGTAAAAACCAAGCTTGATTCCCCAAGGGTAGAGTAGCGTAATGAATCGTCGGCCTTGGCTTGCGAAGATGGAGGGGAAGTAGCCTTAGAAAATATTTTGATAAAATGTCAAAAAGAGAAATGATGGTAGTTAACCTTTTCATCTTTTTTTTTCCTCAAACCTTTTCAACCTATTTAAAGACCAATCTGAGTTTTTTAGCTATGAGCAATGCTTTTAAGTCTTTAATTTCAAGGTATGGTAAAGAGTTACTAGAGTTGTTATCTCTCTCGCTCTGTCACATACTTAACGAGACAAATTTACATGTACACAGTTCTGACAACTGACTTTTATAAGTATGTAAAAGAAAATCTTTTGTGGACGACCTTTGATATGAATGGTTCTTTTAATAATTTCAGAATTATCATGGAGAATGAATATACTTACATGGCTTTTTATGCATTTTGATCTTTGTTTTACAACCATGATTATAAGACTTTTGATGTATTTTGATCTTAGTTTACACTAATTGTAAAATAATCTGAGGTATTGTTTAAAAGATATTTGAATAATGTTATGACCTTTTTTTGAGGCATAGCACTGATGTTAGCAAGCCAGTTCCAAAAAGAATTGAGTAGACAAGAAGTGGAAAAATAAACTTAGTAAATGCCAGTCTTACACAGTAGCTTTAAAAATAATGTCCGACTTACCAGACCTGATAGCGTGTTTACAGAGCTGTTTTGGAAAAGAAGCAATTACTTCTAACAATCAATTACTTGTTTTCTTACAAATGTTTTTATAATGTTGGGAAAAAAAATAGATTTGCTCCTGCAAATAGTCGTTCATAGTCTTTTTGGAATTTGATTAAGATACAAACTTAGATTTCTTGGCTCATCAATGCAAAAGAAAAATTGTTTAACCCTTTATTCCATAGATACTTGTTTCTACGCATTGCTTGTAGAAGCCTTTGGAAAACATTGTGGCAAAAGGTGAAATTGCTCGTGATGAGCAATTTCACCTTTTGTCACAATGTTTTCTATGCTAGCGAAAGATGTCATATACACATAAAAAATGGCTTCATCCTTGCTGTTATTTAGGGTCATTTAAGAGATACCATAGAAATGCCTTATGGGGTAAAAGGTTAACTTGTACTAGATAATTTAGTGTTCTAATGACTCAAAGGAAGACAGCTTTTGTAAATATGGGGGAAAAGGAGAAGATGCTGCTACCCAGCATTTTCTATTTTCCCCCCAAAACAGAAATTCTATCAGTTGAGTTTTTGTAGTTTGGAAAGACTTTCATTTGAATGTGTTAATTTTTTTTGTCTTGTAAAGTGGGACAAAATCTGATATCAACCTTTATTATTCATATCAAAGCATTTAAGAATCTGTTGCATTGTCAGGATGGTAGATTTGATAGCATTTTTTTTTTTTTTAATTATTAAATCTAGATTTAGGTACAACTACACAGAACTTTGTATGATGATAATCATGTTATTATAAAAGGGATAAGTAATGGAATAAAGTTAAAGAAACTATCAGAATTAAAAAAGAAAAAACATCTTCGATAAGTTAAATGATTGTACCCTTTATGCCAGTGACTTGGAATGGAATTTTTCTAATGAAAACTTTGTCATATTGTAATGACCTTTAGTGTTTATCAAATGGTATATCATTTTACAGGTTTAGGGTTTTACTCTTTCACAATCTTGCTATGAAGTGTTATGTAATACAAAATATTATGCATGCTTGGACATGCTGTAAATTTACTCGTAGCAGTAATAGCTGATAATTCTGTAACTTTTTCACTCTTTGATAAGACATAAACTGACCAAATACAACCATAGTAAAAATTATACACCCACATAGGTTTCTTCGGCCATTTAATCTTCACTCAGGAATATAAATATTTTGAGACATGATATGCTTATTTCACTAGATCCCACCATTTCAGTGGGAGGCACTGCCCCAGACCACCGGTTTTTGTTTTCATGCTCAATTGTTTCGCGTTCATTTCTGTCTAGTCATTAAAAGTTGATAAAATTGTGTCTGTCTGTGTTCATTATCTGGCCCTAGATATTGGTAATAGAACCATATTTTTAAATCAGTAGGTTGCTTGGACTAGGTTGGTGTTCATTAGGGTGTTCTTCTTTTGAATGTATAGAGCTTTAACCCTTTCGCAAACAATCCCTGGTTTTTATGACCCTGAGATAGAAGCCTTTTTAAAACATTGTGGCAAAAGGAGAAAATGCTGGTAACTAGGCTGTTAAAATTGTATATCAGTTCTTATTTTATAGCAAAGAAAGTGTTGAAATACCTGTTTTAGACAGGCAGAATAAAATTAAATAAATAAATTCATGAAAAGTCCTGTTGCATCTCAATTTTATTATTGCATAATGTTGCGTATGTTTGTGTTTTGTATTTCTTAATATAGTTTGAGGATTTTGTGAATCTGCTGGGGGTGGATTTGAAAACATTGTGACCAACCAGGAAATTGCTTATAAAAAAGCAATACACATATATTCTATTTGTCACATTATTTTTCCTGATTCTACCTGTAGATAGCAATCATGTATATTCAACTTATTTCATAACTTTTTCATAACATGAAACTGCTTCAGATGTTCTTTTTATCAAACTGCCAGATTTGTCAGAAAATTATCAAACATATAAACTGGTTGCCTATGATATACATGTAAGGATACATTTGCATGCTTAGGTTGATGCTCAGCTCAATCTGATTTTGGGTCTATACAGTCCAATTTTGTAGTTAAGCATGCAAAAAACTGGATGAGTTAGAGTTGATTATATTTTCTTTTGCTATTTTTTTGAATTGCTTCTTTTCAAGCAATGTTTTTATTTGTTAATCTTTTAAGCCATGGCTGAAAGGTTTATATATTTGGTTCTTCTATGTTTTTGTGATATTGCTGTATGTTTATTTCAATGTGTTAATCAGAGAAAATATTGATGTTATAGCAAAAATTAAAAAAACACACACACGAAGATTGTTTTTATCTCTGAAGGCCGCGCGTTATAAGTTATTAAAGTGATTAACTCTTTACCAAAAGTCAATATTTTAGGCTTGTCCAAATCAAAAGCATTTGCAGACGACAAAATAAAAGTGACTGAAAATTTGAAACTTGTTTTATGAAGAGTACAAAACATTGTGGGAAAAGGAGAAAATGCTGGTTACCAGCATTTTCTCCTTTTCCCTCAATGTTTTCTACAGGCTTCTTTCTCAGGGTTGTCAAAAGTAGGGATTGTGTGGTAATGGGTTAATGTGTTGTCAACTATATTTCGTTATAGGGTTCTTGCCTGGCATAGAAATAAGTAACCCTTCACCACACAGCAGAATTTTAGACCTATCGAAATGGGAGGCATTTAAAGGCGATAATTTCACAGTGGCTCAATGATGCAATTCTTTTCTATAGAGTGGAAAACTTGGAAAAGGCTAAAATGCTGACTCTCCTTTTCTCACAAAGTTTTTCAAAAGGCCCCAGGGTCGTTAAAAGTCGTCTTTGTATAATAAAGGGTTGAAGAATTCGTAACTTTGAGGCCCAGCGTTAGACCCCTCACTGGAAACTCTTGAGCTTCTTCTGGAAGAGTCAAAACGCTTTACAGCCCTTTTGTAACACTGATGAAACCAAGGGCATAGACGAATAAGCAAGATGTCATCATGATAACGTTATCACTGAAATGGTGTTGAAAATGGCGTAAAACATTTCAGTCAACCAGTGCACTCATTGATGCATATGATGATACCTTGATTTTAGCACGGCTGAATGGCCTAAGCCCAGAAGTGCATTGTCATGACCTGTTACCTGTCATACGTTCGTCTGTCCATCTGTCCGTAAGTCTGCTCTATTAGCGTCCACATTTACAAAACCTGCACTGTTAGGTCACTTGCTCGAACTGCTTGAGAAATGAAGGAAATTCTCTGTATTTTCAAAAAATGTGGACTTTTCAAAAGTGACCAGAATTATCAACGGTTTCATTCTTCTAGATCATATATTCAATTCTTTTGAGACTTGCACAAAACGAGTCTTTTTACAGTGCACTTCCTATCAATGTGATCTATCTGAATATGAAGTTTGAAGTTGAAAGCTTTTCTACTTTAGAAGTTATGCTTCAAATAGCCTACATGTAAAATTAAGTAGGACAAAAAGAAACCCCCAAAAATGATGACATAATTCCAGATCTTGTGCTCTGCACTTTTCTCTATGTGGTCTATCTGCCTAATTTTATGACAAAGCTGATAGCTTTTATACTTTTTAAGTTACGCTCTAGACAAAAGTCCAACATGTAGCATCAACAAAAATTCCAAAAATAATGATTACAGAGTTACGCACTGCATTTCTCCTCAGTATTGTATATATATGCACATGAAGATTGATAAGTTAGCTTTTATACCTTTAAAGTTATGCTCTGGACAAGATTTTAGCGGACAATTTGGCCCCAGAATGCCATCACAGACTATCGTTAATGAAAGATTTAGAGTGTAAATATTGTAAAAACTATGCATTTGTCAAACTCAAGGGCATATTATTCTAGACATACTAGTCCGATCATATTCAGTATCGATCCTTTTAGAGACCGTTAGATCATTAACAATCTGTTTAAGAATAATCAGGTTTGATAAAGAAAGAATGAGCTATGTAGAGTGTACAAACGAAGTTAGATTAAGCATTTTTTATTTTAAGGACAGATGACTGATATACTGGTCTAATTAAACTCAAAATTCACTCACCCAAGGTCGTATGGTGATGTGCATACTCTTAAAATATTGTTAGGTTTCGTGTAAAAATGAAGGGGCAACAGTGTACACAAAGTGTGATTAATCAACCTTCAAGGGCAGATATCTCGCAACAAATTGATCCAATCATACTCAAAATCGAACTCATCCAAATTCGTAAGGGCATGTACTATATGTTACAATATAATTAGGTTTTGAGAAGAAAATGAAGGAGCTGCACTGTAAATAAAGTCAAATAAAGCATTTTTGTATTATTATTTTTAAATTCAAGGACAGATAACTATGGACTTACTGTTCCAGTTACGCTTATGATCGAACTCGCCTAGATCTTGTGGCCGTGTACACTTTGACGAAGTTTGTCTCTGCTTGTGGACGTCATCTAGAGTGTAACATCAAGCGTGAACAGACGACGGAATACGGACACCATACATTCAACCATCTCAGAAGCTCACATGACCACTTCTTGGTCATATGAGCTAAAAAAAAAAAATACTCCAGTTTTCTGTCGTAGAAAAGGAGCCATTCTGAGAATAATCATTTATGTCATGGGTTTTATCCGCACTAGATTAAGACTCAATGGCGTCTTGTCGAAGGAAACTCCCATGAAAAACTCGCTGTTTTGCTGTGAGGTTCAAACTCGATGCCTGCAGGTTATTAGTACATGTACTACACTTTACCAATGAGACATGCAGGACCATTTAGCAGGTTAAAGAATCAGACATAATTCAGAATAGGTTTCTTCCTGAATCTTTTACCATCCACCACAAAAAAATGGCGAACGGCCTTCGAGGTACGTTGCCCTATGAGCAACTTGTGGCGATGGTAAATAAACACAAAAACAAACCTGTTGCAAGAATATTTATCTCAATTTTTGAAATGTATTTAGCCGAAACAACAAAAAAAAAATCTAGTAAAATTAGATTAATTCATATCAAAGTATTTTTCGAGTATCAAAATTTCGAAATATTTATCTTGTTGCATTAGAGTAATGATGCATTAAATTTAATTTACCCCGTTACTCCTTATCCGTCGTACATCAGCAGGGCTAGTGTTCCGTCGGTTTACTTCAAAAACACCGTAACAACAGCTTGTTACATGCTTCAGTTACGATGTTTTTGAAGTAAATGGACGGTTTGGTTCAAAACTCTTTGTCACATTGTCAAGAATTTTCTAAATTTGAAATTAAGGTGATTTCAGATTGCCTAAACCATGTTCATTTAATCAGAAATTGCATTACTATTCTAGTGAAGAGGATTTAAACGCAGTCCTACACCTTGTTTGTATGGCATTTTACGCCTCTATAGGCACTAATGCGGTTATTTACAACAATAAGAATTACAACCAAAAAAATTCTTAGGTAAAAGACTTCTTAGAATCTCGTTCTTGCCTAGTTTACAGTCATAATAATCTATCTTTAGCAAAGTAAATTAACAAGAAGTATTTTTACCAAAACACTAGAAACTAATAATGTTCACTGTTTGTTGTTGTTTTGGACTAATCTGGCGCAATGATCTACTTAACCCTTTTCCACAGAATTCCGACTTTTAACATCTCTGTGAAAGAAGCCTTTTGAAAATATTGTGGGAAAAGGAGAAAATGCTGGTAACCAGCATTTTTTTCTTTTTCCGACAATGTTTTCTTCTCTTCCCAAAACAAATTTCAATTCTTTTATCACATTTATTTTGTTGTGTGCAAATGCTTTCAATTTCGACTAGTCTAAAATTTTGTCGACAAAATTTTGATGACAAAATTTTAGACTAGTCAAAATTGAAAGCATTTGCAGACAACAAAATAAAACTGACTGAAAATTTGAAATTTGTTTTGTAAAGTGTTCAGAAAGCATTGTGGGAAAAGGAGAAAATGCTGGTTACCAGCATTTTCTCCTTTTCCCACAATGTCTTTCTGAATGCTTCTTTCTCAGGGTCGTCAAAAGTAGGGATTGTGTGGTAATAGATTAATACATGAAACGACAACAGCCATTCCTCTGAAGGCCTCCAAAACACCCGATGCATTTTCTATCCTATTTATGTGCATTGTTGCAGCCATCATGTGCAATATTTAGCATGCAGATGCAAAATATGACATCACTTTCCATTGAATAAGAATGGAATGGGTGAAAACTGCCTGTACCCGAGTATAGATGCATTATTTAATTATAGGGAAAATCACCAATTTGGCCAAAAAACTTAAAGAAAGCCGATTAATCCTGAGTCATGCATAAAAGGAGCATTTAATCAGATTTTGCGCCCCTCCCCACACCCTCACCCCCACCCCATTTTCCTGTTTGTGTGAAAGAAAGTTGATAATGATTTAAGGAAAGAATCATGATTTAAGGAAAAATCATACTAGGGTGTGATTTTTTTTCCCACCCATTTCTCGGGGAAAATTACTCCTGTGGAGCTCGAATCCATAAACTTTAAAAACCACTTAGCTATGGAGCTTACATAATCCAATGAAAATTTTATGGTTTGCAATACGCGAAAAGGGGCATTCGTACATTTGCGTAAAGTGTCGTCTCGGATCAGCCTGCGCAGTCTGCGCAGGCTAATCCGAGACGGCACTTTACGTCTACATTAGATATTGTCATATAGTAGACTTTCGAAAGACAGACAATTACATAAAAACGGCAAGTGTCGTTTCGGATCAGTCGGTGCAGAGAGCGCAGGCTGATCCGAAGCGACACTTTACGCAAATGTCCGAATGTCATTTTTGTGTGCTACAGCCATGTATGGGCCATGCTTTGGCTTTAAGGGAACTTGATGCATCTTCCTGATACTTACTTACCATGAATCCGGGAGATCTATTTTGTGTGATAGCCGACAGAGTTATCAGGTACACTGGTCCTTTGAGATGCAGAAAATTTATCAATTTTAGAAAAGTTTGAGTCAAGGTCAGCCAGTGCATCCTGTGCAGGCTGACATCGGTCGATACCTTTTGCAGTTTTATTAAGCCTCTTTTTCAGAGACCATGACTCAAATACAAATTATGATATATGACGTCGTTGATTTTCTGGAAGTGTCTAGATCTATTTGCTTTCAGTATGTAGTATATATAGAGGATATTTGTCGTTCTTCGGTGAAAGATCGAAATTTATTTCATCGAGTGAGCACCATCGGTAATATTTTCACGAGTGGCGCAGAAATGAATTCTATTTATTTCATACTTTTAACCCTTTCTGGGAGGAGCTTTATCAAAATCCAATACAGTTCTTTTCCTTTATTCCCCTTGGCGCACCCCTCCCGCATAGCAACGCATTACAATATTACGTCAAACGCGAGAAATGTAAGGTATATGACGTCATATTTCCCATCTGGTTGTTAGGTGCGCGCAACTTATCTACGCAACAAGAACGTGAAAATCGGTATTTTCACTGGTTGTACCAGTGTAAGATCGAAAAATATTTTCACTGCTATTTCTCGATATCCTACCGGAAGGCATGAAATAAAGTAATTTATTCGAGATTATAGCAATTTAGAATTACCCATATGTACAATCAGTGTATATGAAATTGTTTGTAAATGTATGACATATATACAGATTTGAAATTCTGTCTAACGTTGTTGTTTTTTCAGTGATTTATTCATACTGATCAGAAAACAACATCATCACCGATTAATCTTTACTCCACCTATATACTCATCAACAACAGACAGCTTTTGAAAACATTGTGGGAAAAGGAGAAATTGCTCGTAACGCGCAATATCTCCTTTTCACACAATTTTTTCCACTCAATCAGATATTTATATTCTCATTAATTTTGTCCACATTTTTGACATCATGCCTTTCTTTGCTGCTGAAATGGAAGAGCCTCAAATTGGAATATCAGGTAAAGGGTTAAAAGGAAATCTGTTTTTCTTCTTTTACAAAAAATACGCCTTCCTTTATGCTAAAAACTCTAGGACTTTCTTGCCGGAATTATACCCCAATTACTAAACACTTTACCAAACAGCCCCGAGTTTTAAGTAACCTAGAGAAGAAGGCTTTAAAAGTATTATGGAAAAAGGAGAAAATTCTGGAATCCAGCATTTTCTCCTATTACCATAACATTTTCTACTCTAGCCTCACAAAGTCACTTATTTGTCCCCAAATTAATTGCTCTCTTCAAATGTTTTCAATTTGAACAAGTCTTAATTTTTGTTGTTTAGTATTTAAGAGAAGAAGGTGTGGCTGAAATTAAAAGATCTTTATCGTGCATCAGTATCAAGTTGCGTAGACGTTAACTCATTCAAAAAAATCATTAATTTACGTCGTCATAAACGCATTTTATTTCTTTTTTCTTTTTGGCGGTCCTCGTTTTTCTATACATCATTTTGCATGGGCTTATTAAAACATCGACTGCAAGCATAGTTCTTGACATTGTGTTTCATTTTCATATGCCTCTTGTTTTCTGTAAAAGGAACAGAGTGAATAAAGGATTGATTGATTGATTGATTGATTGATTGATTGATGAATATTGTTTGTTTTCATTGTTTTGTGTTAAACACAGTTTTCAACAACATTTTTGTATATCGAGGCGGCCATTGCACCTCCACATGCCTTCCTGGAGTTTCTGTTCTAGTACTTCGGACGGTTTTGTTTCTAAAACCACTGGCTCTTTTCCAATATAAATATTTCAAAACATATTGAAGAGTGTAATGAACGTAGCGAATGTTTAGTTCACAATAAGTTTTATTGGCTTACTATAACTAGAAACGCGGGTATAAACGTAACGTTGGCGTACTTTTTCAAATTAAGTAGAAAGACGGGTTTCAACGTAATGTACCTTTGGTCTTCGATACCTACAAATGCGGCTAAACGCGTTTGTCCATGATATGTGTAAGTACGAAAAACATAGACATAACATAATCTGTAGTTTCGAGGTTTTTCAAGTAAAGCGACGCTAAGTTTAGTATTTTGGTACATGAAATGTAGATTTAAACATTTAGATTGGCTGGCTTAAGGTACTTTTTGACCGACGAGAATGGAACCTATTCTCTGTCTCTCTACTGACCCTGAAACTGTTGTTAACGAGACTTAAAATTGCTCCAACGAATAGTGCATTATGATTTTTTCTATATTTTCCCATCCGGTGTTATGGTAGTGTTGACGAAACAACCCGATAGCATCTCTTAACATGCCACTACTATGAATATTAAATGATCATTACTTACGCAGACTGAATGTACCTCATTTTCCGTGATTGACAACTTTACATACGCTTCGTTAACCGAATAAAGGAAAAATCTTTTTAAAGGTATACAAATAATTTCATACACATTTCATACATAGCTGTCTCCATAGGGCTCAAGAATAACTTGGCGCCAAGATGATGTAACTGGTTAAAGCGACCCGAAACAAAATGATGGTTTAGGCTGAATTTGCTGCACAATTGTATATAAACACGTTAGATTTTATAATGATAATAATAATAATAATAATAATAAAATAAAGGCCTATGGATGAAAACACTTTATCATGGCAAGTTTATTAAATTGACTGCTGCATAATTTGTTGGGTTAGAATCTCTAATGGGTATCTCGTTATTGTTGTCGGCGTTGTTGTTGTTTGTGGTTTAAAGTGATGGTATGTTTCTTTACTCTTCGCCCCGCTATACACCAAAGGGTCAATAAAGTTCTAAATGATATAAGATAATCGTCGTGTTTTCTTGAAAAGTGAAGAACGTTTGTTCGAAATCCAGCTGCAAATCCCTTTAGATAGTAGTTAACTCTTTAGCAAACGACAAATTTATACACTGGTCCAAATTGAAAGCATTTGCAGACGACAAAATAAATGTGACTGAAGAATCGAAATTTGATTTTTGGAAGGGTAGAAAACATTGTGGAAAAAGGAGAAAATGCTGGTTTTTCAGCATTTTCTCATGTTCCGACAATGTTTTCTAAAGGCTTCTTTCTCAGAGTCGTCAAAAGTAGAGATTGTGTGGTAGTGGGTTAAGCATGGCTGTTATTTAATCAGTCGCCGAAACATTGTTGGAAAGGCGTGAAACTACGAACAAACATAACGAGTAAAAATACAATAAAGTTCTGCCTCATACATCAATACCACTCCCATTTCGTACCCGATTAAAAATCGAGAGAGGTCCTTTAATACAATCCATGTTTCGGGCCTAAAGTAAACACGAACTCATTAATAAATTCATCCATAGATCTACCCTGTACAAAATAATTTATTTTTTCAAATGAACCATCACACGAAAATAGTACAGAATATATACACTGAGACGGAGACTTTGAAAAGAATACAGTACTTTTTTTTTCCTTTTTCGGAATATTTTTGAGTTTTGGTTATAATTTAGTGCCTTAAAGGTATGTTATTTGTTTTCTAATATTAAGCTTTCTTAACTCCTAAGCCGCTAAGCGCTACCTTCTGTCATTTTGCAGACAGTGTAGATCAAGATCAGATTGTACAGAACGTGCAGTCTGATCTTGGATCTACACTGTCCGAGAAGGAGATATCATTCTCCAAAACGTTTTTGAAATAGCAATATTAGGATTTTTTTCAAATGAGTACCCACAACATAGTGGTTTCAAAGAGAAATCGTGGATTTAGAATACCATCACTCTCTCTCTCTAATCTGGAGCTCTGTTTCCTACCTTAAATTATAGTCAAGATTTTGTTCTTTCTCACCGCTGAACATTGTTTCGACGACGGCTATATGCAAAGCAACCAGTGGTTTAGAAGGAAAGTTGTTAGAAATCTTGACTCATTAAAGACACCGCAAGAAAGCATGGATAAGTACACTGCCACCGCACTTAAGTTGTAAAACGGTACTTTTCAACTCCATACGAACAATTCAATGAATTCGATTGAGCTATTCTCTGTCAAAAAAGGGTTAAATCCCTTTCAAAAAACAATAAGTATTGACCCATTTAAGCCTGCGCACGCTGACATGAACGAACGAACGAACGAAAGAACGAGTATTTTATTAACAAAAACTTACATAGTTTTATAGTCATATACAAACATGAAAATACGCAATATAAATACCATCGTGCTGTAGCTAGAAAAAAAAATAGATATAAGGAAATAGCTTATAGGTTGTTGCCAAACAAGAAGATTTGATTGATAAAGAAATCAAGTTAACGATCGAGAAAACATGAGTTGAAACTATATACTTTGTAGATGTAAGTTTTCTGCATGTCAAATTACCGTTCTACTTCATGTTCCGATCGGTTGTTAGACACACTTGATTTTATTTGAGGAATTACTTATCCATTTTGGAGATGCATTAAGCCTCCTTTCGCAAGAGCGCGGCCCAAGTTACTCTGCCACAAACTCGTCCCAAGGGGGTAACGAATAGATACTTAAAAGATCAGGGTCCTTATTCACCAACCATTCCTTAGAACATTCTTTGTCGTACTTTTCAAGATTTTCTAACTATGAAAGTAAAAGAACTTCTGATTGGCTAAACCATTCGGTTTAGCCAATCAGAAGTTCCGTTACTTTCACATTGACAAAACTCTGAAGAATAAGACTAAGAATGTTCTTACGAATGGTTGGTGAATCCGGACCTAGATTGTATTCATGAACGACCGTGCTGATAGTTATTATTTCTATCTCATCGCAAAGAGGTTCGAAGGTACTCTCGATGGTACACAGGACATCATTTAACCACGGCTACCTAACGACAATTAACAATTCATAATCATCAAAATTGAAAGCATCTGCAAACGACAGATTCGACCATACCTTTGATACAAACGAGCTAATTTTCTCCGGCAGGTCAAAAGACTTTGAAACAAGTTGTTTTTCCTTTACGTGCAAATTTTTCGATCGGGGTCATCTGCTCTTACTATAAAATACGGATTGTTTGTAAAGCGTTAAACCTTTACCAAACAATCCGATGTTTTAATAATCTATCAGAAAAAAAAGCCTTTGAAAATATTCAAGGAAAGGAAGAAAATACTGAAAACCAGCATTCTTTGCTTTTCACTAAATGCTGTACATCCTTTGTAAGGCAAATCCTGTCTTCTAGGCAATGCTTATTCTGTCGTTTGCAAATGCTCTTGATTTGGGAAAGTCTTAAATTTTGTAGTTTAGTAAAAAGTTAAAAAGATGTATGACCTATGTTAGAAGATAAAATCTTCGTCTGTTCCTTCTCTTTGTTGAAAAATGTATATAATGAATAGATTAATAAACCTTTCATTGACATTAGCGTGACAAAACTGTTGACTCCGTTTGTGAAGAATAGCGGCCGGTGGCTTGACAAAAATTATACGCAACTTTCGCTGCGTGCCTTTTTGATATTGAATATGAAAATCATACAAATTTAGATGCGTATATACCTTTTAGCATGAAGTGACGTAATTTTCCCAAGAAATGGCGAAGCACAGGAGTTGTTCTGAAACGGTTTTGAGTTTGAAGCTGCTTTAACCCATTACCACACAATCCCTACTTTTGACGCCCCTGAGAAGGAAGCCTTTAGAAAACATTGTGGGAAAAGGAGAAAATGCTGGTAACCAGCATTTTCTCCTTTTCCCACAATGTTTTCTACCCTTCACAAAACAAATTTCAAATTTTCAGTCACTTTTATTTTGTCGTCTGCAAATGCTTTCAATTTGGACAATCCTAAAATATTGTCGTTTGGTAATGAGTTAATAATATGAAAACTGTACGTCTAATTTTTATCTAGGGTTTTGATCTGAAAAAAAAAACCGTTTGATGAATGTGTTTGCAAAATTACATTAAGATCGGACGTACCAATTAATCACTACAAGAATATGAACATGAAACGGTAATTCAACATGGGTCAGTTTGACAACATCGACGACGTAGTTTAGCGCAACATACTTTCCCACAGCATCCATTTAGGCTTTTTGCTCCACTATAAGTGTATGCCTCTATACGATTATTTTGGATAAGCTCAGGTTGCTGATCTTACAGCAAATCAAATGATAATTATAAAAGCCCTTTTTAAATGTTGACGCAGAAAAAACTTTGCAGGTGATCATATCAATGCCCTTCCAAAATGCTGAACAGTATATCTATTTCCTAGACATGGTATTAACTCTTTACCAAATGATAAAATTTTAGGCTTGTCCAAATCGAAAGCATTTGCAGACAACAAAATAAAAGTGACTGAAAATTTGAAATTTGTTTAGTGATGGGTAGAAAACATTGTGGGAAAAGGAGAAAATGCTGGTTACCAGCATTTTCTCCTTTTCCCACAATGTTTTCTAAAGGTTTCTTTCTCAGGGGCGTCAAAAGTAGGGATTGTGTGGTAATGGGTTAAATGCTTTTGCAAAATTTTCATAATACGAAAGCCTGAACAAGTCCGATAATATATAAACTCTTTCGGACGAGAATATCATTGCACCTTCCCAATATTAGCACCATAACCTTTCAAAATGTAAGCCTAAATATCTGAAAAGTCTTTTTTAAATATTTATAGAGTTCTTTTTAGTGACAATATCAGAGCAATTTTCACAGGAAAACCATCTTTTAAATAGATTCTAATTCTACCTCTATACAGTTTCTAAATTTCGAAGGAACCCTATTTCTGCTTGGCCAAACTAAGACGATTTAGTAAATCAAAATTGTAATGTTTTCTACATCAGAAAATGATATTTTCTACATTAGAATATAATATTTTCTACATTAGAATGTAATGTTTTCTACATATGTAATATTTTCTACATTAGACTAATGATGATGCTCTTGTTCGTACAGGTAAGTGGATTCAAATTAAAATACTGTACGTGTATTGCAATATAGGTAGATGATAATCTGCACTGGTTAATTATAATAGCGAATAAAACTCAACCATTTGATACAGTTTAACCCTTTACTAAACAATCCCTTGTTTTTACGACCCTGAGATCGAACCCTTTTGAAAACATTGTGGGAAAAAGAGAAAATGCTGGTAACCAGCATTTTCTCCTTTTCCCACAATGTTTTCTACCCTGCTTGAAACACATTTCAACAATTGAGTTAGGTTTATTTTGAAGTCTGCAAATGCTTTTAATTTGGATAAGTCAAGAATTTTGTCGTTTTGTAAAAAGGTAAAGAAGAAAGAAAAAAATGTTGAGTAAAAGTATTTGTTTGTGACAAGCAATTGTTCCTTTTCTAAACATGATTTTTTTTTTAAATTGCAAACTAACTTATTGTCCTATATATTTTTGTTAAGCGCGTTTATTGCTGTCACTGGAAACAAAATTTAGCTTTGCAAAATTTACATTTTTATGAGATAAACAGTTGAAAAGAATGGTAATTTGAAATGGTCAACAGACCTCAAATGAGTCGACAATTTTCAAAAGGATCCTCTCTACAGCTGAAAATATAGCCTACTGACTCTGTAAAAACCTTTTTGTTCCCTTTTTAATCAGACAGTACATATACAAGATCAGACTGTACTTTCCGTGCGGTCTGATCTTGATCGATACCGTTCACAAAAGTGTTTGTCTTCGCCTGTCGCTTTGAAAGGGTACACGATCAACGTTATGAATAAAATAATTAGGTGAATGAAGGGCGTTTTCTTTGTGTAGAAATGTAATTATAAAAGTAAATGTGTTGTCGGGTACAAGTCCATTGTGATCTGCTTGACAGCTATGTGATATAGTGTTCGTTGTTTACATATTGAGACCCGGAGCCCTGTTGCTTGGGGCTAGCATTTAGGGGTTGTTTGTTCGAATCTCGGCAAGAAAAATATTTTCTGTGAGAATGGCTGAAAACCAAAGAGACAAGCTTGGTCCTCCCTGGCATCTAGGTTTTGTTTTGACATAGAGCTTGTTTCATGTGAGCTTGTGGTTAATGAGGGGAAATATTTGACGAAAAAGGGAAAGGTATGCGAAAAAAGGGAGTGCCGCAAGGCAAATATATTCCCATATTAACCACAAGCTCATGAAACAAATCATTTGGGAAAAAAGGCAGTCGTTCTTGAGATTACTTTTCATTATTTTACTTCTTACTGAGCACCGAAAGTTTCAATATTTACATTCCAGTATATCTTACGCCGTCCTTCTTTTAAGCTGCGATATTTCTTGTTTCACATGTATTAGGCCTAAATTACTTTACTTATTGTGTTGTAGGAAGGTCAACGACACTAAGATTTTGAATCTCTTTCGAACTATATCAGCGGGTTTCTTCGTTACAGCTATTTGTATTTTTTTGAAATATTCCAGAAAAGTTTACAAAACTTCTTGTATAAAATAGTTATATGGCCTGCCACAGGCGAAGAAGAGCATTGAAACATTTGCGTAAAGTGTCGTATCGGATCAGCCTGCGCAATCTGCGCAGGCTGATCCGAGACGGCACTTTACGACTCTATTGGATTTCATCCACAGCTGAATTGCGCAAAACAGAAAATAACCTAAAAACCAACAGCTTCGTCTCCGATCAGGCTGTGAGGACTGTGCAGGCTGGTCCGGGACGACGCTTCACGCAAATGTCCAAAGCCTCTTTTTGCATATTAGGTACAGGCCATATTTTGTCGAAATGTGTATCATTCCTGAGATTTTTATGACGTCATATCACTCATCAGATAATATGGGCGATGATTTATTATAACTCGTTTTTTTTCGTGATATTTTGATGTGAGCTTTAACGCAGATTTGTTATCAAACGATATCTAAAAAAATCTAATCTAAATTCACATGTAATATCTACAATCTATTTAAACGGTAGTTGACTCTTTGCCCATGAATACTTTATATTTATTATATATAGATAACACACAAGCACACAAAATTAGGTTACTCTGCAAGTCTTTCATATTTCAAAGAAATTAAGATTTGTATGTTTTTGAACGCCATGATTTCAAAGTAGCTATGTCGCTATGTGTAGCTATATCATTGCTTTTCTGAGGTAGCTTTTACCAGCATTAAATAACACATACAGGATCTTACGTGAGTTGGTTTTTGAGATAAAAAAATATTAAACGAGTCTACAAAAATTTTTCTTAAGCGAGCCCCTGGCGACCTTAATAACATTTTTTGTGGACGGTTTTAACATTCTTTTACCTTAAAAAACAACGAGTGTCAGATTCTTTTTATCACATCAATGTATAACAAGAATTAAAGTCCAAAATGTGTTAAGAGGCATACATGTGTGATGTGTAATGAAATTTACATGAAGCCTGTTCGCTTACTTTGACGGGTACATTACGAACGAAAAATAGTTACTAAGAAACTTGCATATATTGGTTTTTGTTTTGAGTCTACAAGTGATTAAATTAACAACCTTTCACCAATATGAATTTTGACTACTAATTTCCATGAGGAACCGTAGTCATTAATACTTTTGAATGAAGCGTATAATTACAGTGTTGACCAAATACAGCACTATTTTCTTATCTCACACGTGTGTGAGACAGGAAAATTCATAATGGCTGTATTACATTGAAAACAAAGAGAATTATGTCTTCAAGTCACTGGCTGCTCTCCTCAAAATAATAATCATCGAAGAATGGTCTGCAGTGGAAAAAGAATGAATCAAGTTAAAATGTCCATCACCATTCCCTGTAAGAAGCTGGCCAGGCTGGAGATCCGAACTGACGACCTATCAGTCTAGTTTGCTACCGACTGCCGGGCTTTCATTTAACGTGGTTATATCAAAATTCAGAGAGAAATATGTATAGAGTAAAGACTGATTGATAAATTGATTGATGGATTGATGGATAGACTGATTGATTGACTGACTGACTGATTGACTGACTGACTGATTGACTGATTGAGTGATGTTTTACATGACGTTTAACATTATTTCAGTTATATCACGGCACAGCTGACATAATCCTGTATTTTTTGGGGGTTTCAGCGGCACTGAAAAAGAGATACTGTTCACCAGCATTTTTGTCTCTATTTTTCCCAAAATGTTTCCAAAAGCAAGGATCTTTCGAACATGAGATTGTTTTCTAAAAGGGTTAAGCATTAGATAATCATCTGTTAATAGAGATAAAGACTATGACGTGGATAGAGATATAGAGGATAATCAACTGGTTATTTTTGATACGAAAAATATCTCACGGGGATGCGTTTTTAGGCGTTGAAAAGACGAGTGCGCAGCACGAGTTTTTTTAACGCCTAAAAACGCATCCCCGTGAGATATTTTTTCATATCAAAAATAATCAGTTGATTATTCTATTTATCATATACCTTATTAACATTATTATATTTAAGTTTTCGTTTAAAAGTCGAAGAAAAAAATGTAGGCGAAAAAAAAGTAGTTCCTAAATTACGGCAGGAAGTGAAAGTGAAAGTTGATATCGTCACTAGTGATGATATCAAATTTTATTACACTGGGAAATTCCAGGATTTCACTGCTAGGTATATAATTAAGTGTATTTGCTCCCGAACACTTAATGTTTTTTTTTTCCTAAATCTCTTGTGGAAGGACGGACGGACAGACGAGTGAACGGACGGGCGTATGGAAGGGCGGACGGACGGGCGTCAAAAGATTAGTCGATCATTCATGTATTATAATCATAATAATCCAGCAAATAACATAAACCTTTTTTCTCTATTTTTCTTCATTGAAATTAGATGTTGCTCAGTTTTCGACAGATCTTGGTGATTTCCAGTGCCATATGGTTTATGGTAAGTAAACATTACTCACAGATCCACTATTTCCACAGTCCTGGGTCCGTATTCACCAACCATTCTTAAGAACATTCTTTGTCTTACTCTTCAAGATTTTCTAACTGTGAAAGTAACAGAACTTCTGATTGGCTAAACAGATGTTCTGTTACTTTCACATTGACAAAATTCTGAAGAGAAAAGTCATATGCTCTACTATCTGTGCTATGCAGACTGGTCCCAACAACCAGAAGTGAAGCAATATATTTCCTTATATTCGAAAGTTAAGGAAACAGCCTCGGGAAACAAATGGTTACTCGTTAAATTAGGCACGCTTGAATTGTTTGCTATGAATATTTTTTTATTTACGTTTGAAAGATTTTCTTTATTTACGTTTTGACTTTCTTTTTCATTCATGATGACTCTTTCATATGATAAACATCTAAGTATGCTTTGATTTTTTACCTCCGGAAAGTTTTCTGTACATGTTAAAAATGAGTTTCTTTTCTCACTCTTACAGATGTGTCAAGCAATAGAAAAGACAGGTAAATAACTGTGAGACATTTTTTTTTTACTTTAAGTGGCCTTAACCCATTACCACACAATCCCTACTTTTGACGCCCCCGAGAAAGAAGCTTTTAGAAAACATTGCCGGAAAAGGAGAAAATGCTGGTAACCAGCATTTTCTCCTTTTCCCACAATGTTTTCTACCCTTTACAAAACAAATTTCAAATTTTCAGTCACTTTTATTTTGACATCTGCAAATGCTTTCAATTTGGACCACTCTAAAATTTTGTCGTTTGGTAATGAGTTAATATATCTTCTTGATGCTTTATATCATGTAAGTCGTCATAATCTCACGGATCCATGAAACCCATTCAGTCTGGACATGCAGAAAATTGCCAAATAGCATAAAGTTACGATCCACGTCAGACGTTAACTAGGTCAGAAAGTTTATTTATAGCACAAAAGTTACTATCGACGTCAGACCTTAGCTACATGTAGGTCAAAAAATTGTCATATAGCACAAAGTTACGATTCAGGTCAGACGTTAACTAGGTCAAAAAATTGTCATAAAGCACAAAGTTACGATTCAGGTCAGACGTTAACTAGGTCAAAAAATTGTCATATAGCACAAAGTTACGATTCAGGTCAGACGTTAGCTAGGTCAGAAAATTGTCATATAGCACAAAGTTACGATTCAGATCAGACGTTAACTAGGTTAGAAAATTGTCATATAGCACAAAGTTACGATTCAGGTCAGACCTTAGCTAGGTCAGAAAATTGTCATATAGCACAAAGTTACGATCCACGTCAGACCTTAACTAGGTCAGAAAATTGTCATATAGCACAGAGTTACGATCCACGTCAGACCTTAGCTACGGTCCACGTCAGACGTTAACTAGGTCAGAAAATTGTCGTATAGCACAAAGTTACGGTCCACGTCAGACGTTAACTAGGTCAGAAAATTGTCGTATAGCACAAAGTTACGGTTCACTAGGTCAGAAAATTGTCGTATGGCACAAAGTTACGATCCACGTCAGACGTTAACTAGGTCAGAAAATTGTCGTATAGCACAAAGTTACGGTTCACTAGGTCAGAAAATTGTCGTATGGCACAAAGTTACGATCCACGTCAGACCTTAACTAGGTCAGAAAATTGTCGTATGGCACAAAGTTACGATTCACGTCAGACGTTAACTAGTTCAGAAAATTGTCGTATAGCGCAAAGTTACGGTCCACGTCAGACGTTAACCAGGTCAGAAAATTGTCGTATAGCGCAAAGTTACGGTCCACGTCAGACGTTAACTAGTTCAGAAAATTGTCGTATAGCGCAAACTAACGATTCAGGTCAGACGTTAACTAGTTCAGAAAATTGTCGTATAGCGCAAAGTTACGATTCAGGTCAGACGTTAACTGGGTCAGAAAATTGTCATATAGCACATAGTGGACAATTCAGGTCAGACCTTAACTAGGTTAGAAAATTGTCATATAGCACAAAGTTGCGATTGAGGTCAGACCTTAGCTAGGTCAGAAAATTGTCATATAGCACAAAGTTACGGTCCACGTCAGACGTTAACTAGATCAGAAAATTGTCATATAGCACAAAGTTACGTCCACGTCAGACGTTAACTAGGTCAGAAAATTGTCATATAGCACAAAGTTACGTTTTTTTCTAAAGAATCAAAGATAATGTTTTATCACATAACTCTCCTTGTTTTCAATGTAATACAGCCATCACGAAGTGTGAGATAAAAAAAAAAGTGCCGTATTTGGTCAACACTCTGTAATTATACGCTTCATTCTAACTGACCCTTACTGAGTTTAAGAATTATTAAACTCGTCCTAAAGCGAGTCTCTCTTGAGTTTTTGTTTTCGACGAATGTTATGAAATTTTACTTTAAAAGTGAACGTGTAACGCCTGTTCGCTTCTTTGATAGGTGTCTATGTTACGTCACGAAAAATAACGGTTTCAAGTCCCTTAGTAGTAAAGATTTTTTAAATCTTAAGATGTCAGAATTCGAAGCTTTGTCAAAGTGATCGATTTTGACCGTTAATTTAATTGAATATCAGGGTCATCAATGTTTTAGAAATGAAATGTACGTTTATGCTTTGACAAAGCACAACACAATTAACTTCTCGTAAACACTTGTAAAGTTAGACAATTCGTAAAGATTACGCCGAAAAAAACTTTGAAAGGCAGTTATATGATAAATCTTGATATTACTTGGAAACATTTCAGCTGATTTTTCCTGCAACGCAGATTCCACCAATGCAAATCTCGTGAACCTCACCATACGAATAATTCCACACCAAGATCCAATCTATAAAATATATGGCTTTGATGCTACCAGTGGCGACACTTCTCTGTCAGCGAACAGAATCGATGACTGTGTTCAGGATACTTCGGGTATTTCCGACTTCGATACGGAAGCGATCGTTTTCGACCTGAGCTTCGACATCACTGCATCTAGTCATGAATGTGGAGCCACTGTTGTGAGTTTTCAGTTACTAGTTTAAATGACAGTTAGACTAAATAGATAATTATTAAATTCCCTTACTTGAAAATCTCTTCTTTTTAACAGCCCAGAGAGGAATTGTTGTTCAAAGATTGAGAGAAAATCAGAAAATGCTGGTTGCTAATAATCAAAATATTTTAGAAATATTTTATTTGTCGCTGCAAGTGCTTCCAGTTTTGAAAAAGTCTAAGATATTGTGGTTTGATTATTTGATAAATTTTGTCTTTGGAAGAGTGTAAAACGTTTTGAGAAAAGGAGAAAGTACTGGTAAGAAGCATTTTCTCCTTTCAAACAATTTTTACGAAGGCCGCTCACCTGGGGATCATTAAAATTGTTATTAGAGTTACACTGTTTCAGTAACAAATTTGACTTTTTTTTTCTAATTCATTTCTGGTTGACTTAAAGCAAGTAATATTACCCTTTCACCGCAAACTATTTTACTGCCAAATACATGTGAAACTTTGTTAAGGCTGTGAATACTTTTCCATTTGTAGACTCGTTTAATATTTCTTTATCTCAACAACCAACTCATGTCAGATCCTATATATCTGTCGTAGTGTTAGTCGGACAAACCCTCTAATGTCAGAGTACATGTATGTCAGACACACTGTTGAGCTTTAACGCTATTTTACAGACAGATCTGAGCGGTGTAAGCGGAGTGAAGGAGATCACCGTTATCCTGAGGGTCTTCGCTTATTCTGAAATCATATTGTCTGGAGATGACGACGTCTATGTATTCCAATGTAGATCAGACAACCTGAATTCGGATTTTGTGAGTGCTGGCGCCTTGGACCAAAGGTACATTGTATAACTATGTTAATCTTTATGCCGTCCAGGCCATCGGCGATTTCTAATTGCGTTGTACTTCTTCTATTAAGTGTAGGATATCGGCTAAAAAAAAAAAAACATTTTTCGTCATTGATTAATGAACAGTTTTACTAATGCCGTCAATGTAAGTTTAATGTGCTGAAGCATTTTCGTGATCTAGCATGTGAATTTTGAACGAAATTATCCAGTTTGCTATGATAGTAAGACTTTATTTTGAAGATTTTCGAAAGGCATTTTCCTTGTCAATTCATTTAATCTTTTTCAGATATATTATTAAAGACTTGTTGTTTTTATAGTTAGGTTATTCAGTTCAGCTGCATATCCATCCCTGTGTTGTTATTATTATGTATGACGAGAAACTGTAGAATTTCAGCCAATAAGTATTTTTATTGTCTAAAGTGATGCTGTACTGTGCCACATGTGTAAGTTAATCCAAATGACCAAACAACCGTGGATGTGCTCTTCTATTTCTCGTTATATAATTACAGAAAGGGTTAAAAAGTTATAAAGCTATAACGGTGGGTGTCTCAACATGAATATAACGAATTTGTTGCTTGTGTTTGACTACGCAGGCTGATCCGAGACGACACTTTACTCAAAAGTGATTTTAGCTAAAACATCTTCGCCATTCGCTTTCTTTGATGAGTTCCAGCACCATGTTGATTTTCTAGTAAGTGACCTGCATTTTCTAATTTATTGTATTTTATTGTATTGTATTCAGCACAGTGGCGGTACCATCTGTTATAGTACTGCCGGCACAATATGGTTCCTTTTTACGAATCCGAGATGCAACCACAGATTTTCCTCTGACAGTTGGGGCCCTCGATCAGGATGTATATTTGTCTGTGGAATTCTATCCAGAACTTGCCCAAGGTAGTCATTATTTCGTCAGTTATGAAAATTTTAACCCATTGCCAAATTTATTCATTGATGTTGGAAGAATTTGCAGACCACAAACAAATCAAAGGATGTTAGTTATCGTTCAACGGGTAGAAACATTAGTACAGAAGAAAAAATATGGCAACCAGCGCTTCAAGGGAAAACTGCTTGTCATCTGCATTTTCTGCTATCCCCATAATATTTTCAATAGCTATTCTACCCCCTCTTTGTCACAAGGAATAGTGGTAAATAATATAAAACTCAAAATAAATTGAGTTTAAATTAAATCATACCATTAGTTGTTTATATAAACAAGACAAGTCTTGGCACGAACATTTTCTCTATCTACAACGATGTTTTCACTTACTGGTTGTAACGAGACACAAAAGACTTCTGAAGTAAATAGAAAGTTTTTGAGATCGTTTTGTAATTCTTATTCTTACTATCTAGAACGTTTCGGCTTTACCGCTAGCAATTCTAGCATTTGTTGTATCCGCGAATTTATTGCAATCAATATGGGAGCCGAAAGCGTATGAGAAAAGTGTTGTCTACTCACATCGTAAGTCAGACGATGAATTTCAAAATGGGCGGGCTAACACCTTTAAAACTTCCAAAATTACGTATAGCTTGAGGGCTGGTAATGGTTTTCATGTCTCAAGTATCGAAAGTTATTAATACAAGTTGAAGGACTTATTCTCATAATCGATGTGATGACATTGGCTGGCGCTCTAGCGCTGGAGGTTTAAAGTTTCTTCATAATGAACTATACCAAGCAAGTCATCACGTAACTATGGAAACATGAAATCTGTTTTGTCTGTCAACCGATTTAACAATGAGGAGGAAAGGTCCTTGGACATGTAGACAACTGGTCACTGGCAAACTTTCCACCAATTACCTTGGTCGATACTTCAAGCAGATAAATTTTTAGCCACTTTTCATATATTTGAAGGCCATACTACACCACCGTTATTTATATGTATCATTTTGAGATCTTTTGCATGGCCCCTTACACAAAAACATACTTAAGAGCAGAATAAAAAAAATAGAATGGGGTGTTTAATCTGGTCGTAATCGTCAACAAAGAAAGTAGTTGTAAGAATTAAAAAAAAAAAAAAGAATTAAAAAGAAACTCATCTTTCGCATTTCGAGTTCTAGTATGTCGCATGAATGTCCTTTGCTAGGAATAGATTTTTATCACGTCTAATCCTGTGATGTATGTCTAAAAAATCTGTAACAAACAATCAAATCTTTGAAGACTTTACAAATTAAAGCCTTTGAAAACATCATTGGAAAGGAGGCGATGATGGTAACCGACATTTCCTGCTTTTCCAACAATGCTTTCTAACTTTTGAAAGAGAAATATAATGTTGTTAGTAACACTTAATTCGCCATCTGCAGATGTCAATGTGTAAAAAAGCTTGTCTGTTTGATGTAAAATGTGCATAAAACCCTTAGTTATGTCTGTATAAAAATGATACATATTGCAAGCAATGAAATGTCCGTATACCATAAATTTTCATTATTTTACTAGGATCAGAAACCTTTTGTACAACCTTATAAACCAAGTGACTGTAATGATGTTTAAAGCCGCTTAAAGCACCAGGCTATTATTTTTTTTTTCTTTTTTCCTCGGAAAAGACGTTTAAGTTCCGGTATATCAGTCAGCTCCCTGTTAGTGTTGTTATTTCAGACCTTTGATTGACGCCATATGTGACGTTACACCTATGACATGGGGCGGGCCGTAAGTACGTTTAACTTGTGGCTCAACCCATTTGCAGTTTTTGATTGTTTGTTAACATGTATTGTATGTATATTTAAGTTATGGTAATAAAATATGTTTAAACTAACACCTATGACACACCTTTAACGATTGTTTTCTCTGATATAAAGCCATTTCAGGTTCTTTGACAGCTCGCTTTTAATCCTTTTTTTTTTTTTGTTCTGCTGTCTATTGTTATCACTGAAAACTTTAAATATACAGTGTTTAATAGGTCCAGACACCTACGGCACAACTTTTTACATTGGGTTCCTCGGAAATGATGTTATTTCCGGTACATCAGCCAGCTCCCTGTTTATTGTTGTAATTCCAAAGTACCAAGGTCGTACTGACGTCATGGTAACTACAGCTTCGGGAACGCAGCAGCAAAATGTCAGTGACGGATCGCCAATGGTTTTCCCAATTTCATCCGAATTGATGGGCTGCTCAGATGGTGTGTACTTTTCAGTTTAAACCTTTCCCCAGTAAACTATTTTAGACACTTCCAAATTGACGTTTTTCGAAAGCGGTCAAATTAAATAAAGTTCCTTGAAAGGATAGGAAATATTAAGTAAACAAGTAAAAAAGAGGGAAAATGCTGGATACTTACACTTTACATTTTTCCCACATCTTTTCCAAAGAGCTCAAGGCTTCTGTCTAGGAGTTTTTAGGTCTTAGGATTGTTTGGTAAATGGTAAAGAGATTCAATAGGCATACACTACAGTACACATAAAATGCCAGTCATTCCTTCCCTCCCGAAAAGCTACAATTCTATCACATTATAACGTAATTAACCCATTACCACACAATCCCTACTTTTGACGCCCCTGAGAAAGAAGCCTTTAGAAAACATTGTGAGAAAAGGAGAAAATGCTGGTAACCAGCATTTTCTCCTTTTCCCACAATGTTTTCTACCCTTCACATAACAAATTTCAAATTTTCAGTCACTTTTTTTTTGTCGTTTGCAACCGCTTTCGATTTGGACAAGCCTTAGATATTGTCGTTTGGTAATGAGTTAAACGGAGAAACTTGATTTTGCTTATGGTCTTCTTAAATATGTACAGGTCTTTTTTCGGTATATCGGGCAGTGGATTTATATAAGTTCTCTATGGATTGTTTCCCAGTCTATGGTGGTTTTATTGGTTGTACGGTCAGGTGGCAGGGGACTTGGCAACATGTTCACGACTGTTGTGAATTATGCCAGCCCGAGCCGAAGGCGATGTGGAGACATGATTCGACACAGCCGTGAACAGGTTTTCAAGTCCCCTGCCACCTAACCGCACAACGAATTTATTATACTACAAAGTTTTACCCTTTCAAAGCCCGTTAAGCGATTTTTCCTGCATTATAAAGTCACTGTACCTTTTCCCAAACTATTTTCAATGTAATATAGAAATATGTTTTTCCTTTTTTATCATGGAAGTTCTTGACACCACTTTTCTGAACTTGTACATACCTTTCTGTATGTCAAGAAATATCCTGTAACACAATGCTCGACCTTCTGTCTAAATTTCTTTGCATTGTTTCTTATTATTCTAAATTCTAAATGCAGCTGATTGACTGGCTAAGACAGATTTCAGCCTATTTCATTAATAAACGTAATTTAAAAAATATATCTATATGTACAATACTCGTAATCAGTCTAAGATATCTATCATTTCAAATGACCGAAAAGGAAATAAATTAGTGCACAACGTTCGAATTGTAACAGGTTTAAATAGCTGTGCACTGTATTTTTCAGATGGTACGGCGGAATTAGACTACAAAGGGGTCAAGGTCTACGCATTTGATACAGAAGTTGCTGTAACGGTCTACAATCGGGAGGCTGACACTGAAGACCAATATACGGCACTTCCATTAAACGTTCTCGGAACAAGCCATTTTACGGTTTCTAATCCCACGACAAATGGTGCTTCAGAACTAATGATAATAGGGACAGAGAACAATACAAGTGTCAGTCTTACCATTCCAGCCACAACCACTTTATCAGTAACTTTCAACGGAACAACGTCATCAGCCGGTGACACGGTTTCATTTACCTTAAATGAGTTGCAAACTTTCCATCTAGCTGTGTCCAGTTCCAGTGTAGAAGAATCGGTGACAGGGTATCACGTTACAAGTGACAAACCAGTGTCCGTGATATCTGGTAATCGCAAATACTCCGATGACCATTTAGTGGATCAGTTATCCCCAGTTACACAGCTTGGTGACCACTATATTCTTACTCCAGCTGACCCTTTAGGGGATGGACGTTTAACTACATATATCATACAAGCTGTAGAAGCAGGTTGGTCATCACTGTTTTTTGTAATTTAGCAATATGTAGATAAACGGATGAAAGAATAGAAAATGTTTTTCGTTTGTGATGTCGATCTTACATTCAGGACCGTAATTTTATAAATATCGGAAGACAAAATATTTCCAACGAAATAGCTGAACAGGCCTTTTGTCTTAATTGCATTTATATTTTGCTTAACCGAGCAGAAAAAAAAAAACTTTAAACTTGTGCGTATTGAAAGCATTTGCAGGCAATACTAGATTTTTTTATGAGATTGTCTTTGAAAGGGTAGAAAGGTTTAAAAAGGAGAAAATAATAGTAATAAGCTTTTTTGCCGTTTTTCATTTTTTTGTCAAAGCCGTATTTCTGAAAGTGTTTAAAATACACATGGGTATGATAAAGGGCTTCTAAAGGTGACATTGTACTTACTTCTAAGTCGAATACCAAAAGAATAAGTTAACTTGAAAATAACACAGTTTTGATTGACTGAACCAAATGACTTAAAACCAGTCAGAAATTGTCACTACTAAAAGGTATAACATGCAACCCACAAATCTAAATCTGGTAAGAAAGAAAAAAATAATCTCAAGAATGGTTGGGGAATATGGACCGAGTGCCCGTAATAAGCATCATTTTAAATGGCTTTCGATGTGTTATTACTGATTAAGAAATAAACAGTTTTTGATTGGCTGAAACGTGTATTTCGCTTTATCAAAAATTGCGTTACTTTACAATATACAGTTTTTTTTAGGACTCGACTAAGAATTTTATCAAGAATGTTTGCTAATAACGGACTCAGGGCCCAGCTTCATGAAAAAAAAAACTTACGTCTCTTATTTTGCCCAAGTCTGCTGACGGCTCCCATTTCCGACTTAATTTTAGTTTGTTACTGGAAGCTTGTTTCACTAATATTAACAGACATAAGAAACAATCTCATATCCTAAGTTGACCAAACCTTTACACTCAATTCAGCAAAATAATGGACTGGGGTCTATTAAAATGACTTCAGTCCATTATTTTGCAGCTCTGACGGATACTATTAAACAAGCGCAACCGACATATGGGTTATTATGAAATACTAGTATGCTTCAGGATAAATTGATAAATTCAATAAATTCTTATCAACTCTATAAACAACCTTATAAATGAATCGACTGATAATTGAATGCACGATGTAACTTCCGGTTGTTTTATTCTTTCCAAGGGGACACACTAGTCACGAGATATCTAACATCGAGTACAAACGAAAACTATACAATCACAGCTACGACGAATCCTATCACAACAATCACTGTGGCCGCAGATGAACCTTGTGAGGTTATTTCTGACAAACCTATCCAGGTGACACAGATTGTAAATCCACCATTAAGCACAGGTAAATACGAGAGACTATCATTAACTGATCACGCACTCGCAACTATATAATTGTTTTGTGACTTACTGTTTATAGTCCTTCAAAATTACTTCAATGGCTTGAATGACGGAATTCGATCTCCTTGACAAAGCATCGGTAATGGCTGCTGGCTGACTTATGTAGGTCCGCTGAACCCCGCTGTTTATATTCCTTAGTGTTCTTTCAGTCTTACGACAATCGAGACTTTAGAGCAGGGGGTCAGGTCGAGGACGCATAGTGGGATATGATTAAAAATTTCCAAATTATAAAATATTACTTGCCTCCGTTTGTATCATGGGTTACGCTTTATATAGTGTAATTTAGTGGCTTGCAGTCAGGCAGACCTTGGTGTTTTCTGTCAAATTCTGGTTAAACGATTGTTTTATTTAAGTAATCTTTAGCTACATTTTAATTATCTATTTTAGCACTGAACCGGTATGTCTTTATCTACTCATTTTGGCATTAAACATGTCTTTGTGATCGCATGTCTTTTTCAATAGACCTTTCGTGTAGTTATCTTGTCCTGAAATATTGCAAAATGTTATTTAAAAATTGGATCATTTTATCTGCAAGACATTCGACTGTTGATATGGGGAACACTATCTTAGCTTGTAATTTCCTCATGTGCCTTTCGTTTCCTTTACCGGCCAGTCGTTTATTACTCCCACGAGTATTTAAATGATATAATTGCATAACTCGATACCAAATAATAACGTGTTTTAGTGAACCTAGATGAAAGGCCATTGAAACCATCGTTGGAGAAGAAGACAACTCTTATGATCAGCATTTTCTTACTTTTGTTCACCCTAAGACGAATATCAATCGTCTGAATCCAATTTGTTGTTTGGAAATGCATTGAATTCAGACGAGTCAAATATTGTCCTCTGGTAAATACACAGCGTCAAATGTGTTACCTCGATCCTTTTCGACGGCTAGATATACAATCCGAAGAAGCACAGAAAGTTTTGGTCTAGGCATGACTAAACAAACGGACGGTATATGTCCAAGATGAAAGGGCACATCATGTGTAGTCAGATCTTAATCTATACTGTCCGCAAAGTCACTGTTTTCGCTATGGCGCTTAAAGGGTTTACGTACTGATTACAGATTTTGAGCCCGCCATGTTAGTTATGCCTCCTGTCTACCGATGGTCCAATGAGTATACACACTACCAGAAAGACTATTTCACAAAGTTCGTCTGGGTCATCCCATCTGCGGATACGAAAGTTCAGATTAATGGTGCCGATCTTTCAGTTGGAAATATCCCCGTCTTGGGTAAGTTTATCGACCATTAACTTTACTTCATTAGGCATGAAGGTCTTCGTTCCTTTTCGTATACACATACATTTACACAAATCAAATCATAAAGTGGTTCATATTAGTTTTTGGAAGGCGAGATTTTCATTCTCGCCTTCATATGTCAACGCTCGGCAGCTTGCTGAAAATGCCTCTGAACAGCATTATCAAAACGCCTTTCAAATAGTTCGATACTTCTCGAGTACATTAGAACAAAATAATGTCGAGACCACTGTAAATTTAATCAGAATAGCAAGAAGAAACTTCAAGTTTCTAGTTAATCAATATCCTGATTCTAATCTGTCATACAAATTTCTGGAAAAGGCGGTTTTACAAAATATGTCTGAATATAAAGAAACTGTTCAGAACGACCCCTTTCACTTTAACCACAGTTTAAATTTTGCAAGCATTCTGCTTTGAAAGGGAAAAAGTCCTGATATAGTAAGAAAGCTATCATAATACATCCTTGCCGGACAGTATAAATCCAAGATCAGACTGCACGTTCTGTGCAGTCTGATCATGATCCACACTGTCCGCAAGAGGTCAGTGAGTCATGCTTAACAGCCTATGGTTTAATATCCAAAGTATGATTTGTGAAAAATAATTATTGACAAAGTGTCTCTCTTAGAGGTGATTCGACAAGATAGAACTAATACAAGACTTTATAAATGTTTGAAGGGCCAAACGGGTACCAGTTTAGTAGTACTGGGGTCACACTTCCGGGAGACACGGCGTTCACAATGGGTACCTCTACAGATGACAACAAAGTGTACAACTTTTTACCCATTGCTTACCCTCAAAAATCAGGAACATTGGATGCTGGTATGGCATACATACCGCCCGGGCTACGTCAGGCAGTTAAAGACTATGTAGGTATTTTATTTCATGCTTTTTGTTAATTGACCGGGAAATATAGATGAATTATAAGGTTTGATTATTCATGATAATGACCGTGAATATTACTGTTACTCTTCAAATGAAAGTGGAAATAACAATTCCTGCGAACTAGTTACATAGATACACAGCGCGTGCCATTCAATTAGAGGGGTATATGACCTAAAGTTTACGCGTATATATGTACCCTACATTTCTCGCCTTTTACTAAATTCAAAAATGCTTCTTGTGCTATTTGTCGAAGACAATACTTCTATGAGTTCAATATTGAATTTTGAGGACATTGTATCGTATTTTGTGCAAAGCCGAAGGCAATAAACCCAATTAAACCCTTTTTTTCTCAAGCAAATGAGTTTTTCGGTAGCACTCTGATAAGTAATAGAAATGGTTTGTTAAAACAATTGGTGAGGCCACCGATCGTGGAAATACTGATTTTTGATTGAAAATAGCTTCACCCACTCTTAGCTTTTAATTGGCGCAATGATATATAATTTGTCTTCCAATTGCTTGATCCAGGGCTTTTCCGTTCCAAAACCAGTACGTCCCATGGCTTGTTCATCCCATGATTGCATGCTTCTCCATTTTATTGGGCATTAGTATTTACTAGATCGAAACAATTGAATGTAATATGGGAAATTAAATGCTAGCGGCCAAAGATATTTCAAAATTATTGACTTCAGGTACACACTTAATTTTATTGGATATATTCACATGGTTTCTCTTCCTATCCAACATGCATCCTACTGTCAAGAGACGTTACTACTGACGCCTCCTAATTTTCGAAGGCAGACCACTAATACACAATTAATCCCAACATTGACATGAATACTCTACGTAGAGAGTATCAACCAAAATTAAAAGGTGTTCATTTGTTGAGTAGTAAGGTTGACTTTCAGTCCAATACTTGAATACTATTTTTCCTTTCCTTTTGAATTAGATGTATTAATTCCACACAATGGCTTCTATGACAAATACCACTACAGCGTTCTCAACGCTTTGATTTTAAGGGGGTGGTATGTACATTGTACTTCACGGGGAATTACCGAACACAACTATACTGGGTTTTGATGAAAGTCCGACAAAAAAAGAGGTTAGAAGCATGAATCGAGCTGCCATTAACACCTACATTTTATTTCAGTGCTATTCGATCGGCTATCGTGGAGATTTGGTGGATAATGACTGTGACGGTCTTATAGACGAAGAAATACCTGATGAACTAGGTGAGAGAGTCATTTACACCGAGGCTGTAACACGGGACTCATTAGCTTTTTCTAGTTCTTGTTTTTTATTTATCTATTTATTTACACTTATTGCTATTCATTTCTATTTATTTTCATAAAGTTTTGGCAAAAGGGAGTAAATGATAAGCAATCTTAGACCTATAGAAGCTTTCAAACATTTCCAATTTATCATTCTAATATGACACGTGAATGCGGCTCAATAAATACATTGCAAGGAAATCGTGGTAAAATCCGAGTCGTTCTATATAATGACGTCATTCTGTATAAAGTAAGTGGTGGCTGTTCCGCATCTGCACCCTTCGATACTTTGTAAATGAAAGTCACTTCGCAGAAATCTTCATTTATCAGCTCCTTATCCAAGAAGGAATGAAAATTTTTAGAACTTATCGATATCAGATGTTTCGATTAAAAAAAATGACAATGATGGAACTATTTGAAATCTTATCAGTAAACATGTGTATATCAAGTCGGTGTCTTTTCAATGAGAAGGTTCGTTCAAAATTGACCGTTGTTGCATTTGAAATGGGATTGGGAGTGGGTGAAATAAGATTCAGAGCATTTGAAGCAGCTGCGTCTCTGGTGCTTCACAATACGTTCATTCTTCTTTGTTGTTTGAAAAGAAGAAAATATTATGTAAAACGCTGCTAATTTTATGTTGTGTTTGATGCCCTATGTTTTATTGAAATTCACAACCGTAGTTTATAAGAAATAGTTTTCTTTCTATCGTGTTTTATCGTTCAAGAAACCACGATTGTTAGTTATGAGGTATAATAGATAGTCCACAAGGTCGATAGTCCGAGTGGTTTATTCATTGCGCCTCATAACTTAAGACGTGGTTTATTAAACGATTAACAATGATAGAAAGAAGATTATTTCGATCGTATGACCAATTCTCAATGTAAGGTAAACAAGTTCATTCTTACTGTTAAAACGCGGATGCGGATAATATTCCATTGAACAAACTGCGGCTATTAGTTATTTACCAAAACACAACCCCACTGTCCAGTCAGTAAATATAAAAAGAATCAAAGTTTTAATAAAACCTTAGGCATCAAACATAATATGAAAAACTTCACACTAAAAGAGTTTCTCCCTTAAATTTTATTTACATAATTATTTGTTTACAAAGGTTTCTTATCCTTTGTCAAAAAGCGGAAAATGAAGATTTGTCTACGTTTAATGACTTTTATGGATAAAATATTAAAATATCGGGGGTGGGGGGGGGGGGGAGATATGGAAAAGCCACAGACGACCTGTTCAATACAGAATGACGATACTCTTTACAGAATGACGTAGATTTTACCACGATTTCGTTGCACTGTGTTTATCGAGCCAAATTCACGAGTGATGTTAGAATTAAGAAATAATCTTTCTATCGTGGTTTATTGAACGATAAATCACGGTTGTGAGTTAGGAGGCACAATAAATAATCCACGAGGGCGATAGCCCGAGTGGTTTATTCATTGCGCCTCATAACTCACAATGTGGTTTATGTAATAGTTAAACGCTAAGAAGTCAAAATTAAACGATTTAAACAGCCAAAAGGAGGGAGCGTAGCGACCGACTGTGGCTGTTTAAATCGTTTAACTTTGAACTTCTTAACGTTTAACTGACTTTGTCTTTTTCCGCCCACATTACATCATTGCTAAAAAAATGTTCCATATACGGAATCCGCTATTCACAATGAAACGCCCTTTCACCCATATAATTATGGAGTTGGCTGATTCGCTAAAGAAACGTCTCCATTGCATCATCGCTAAAAAGTGACGTAATTTTCACTTAAATATCGGGGCTAAACCTCGTACACAACCACGTGGTATTTAACCCTTTACCAAACAATCCATTGGGAAGGAAGGTTATTTTTGGAAAAGCAGAAAATTCTGCGTGGTAATCGGCATTTTCTCCTTTTCCTACAATAATTTCTACCCTGTCAACAAACTCAACTTCATTTGTTCCACTTTCAAAATTTGACATCTGCTATTACTTAGTCTTTGTCCTACTTTTCTATCCAATCAGAACGCTCATATTTGAAAATTTTTGACCGTGTATCTTACATAAACTACCCAACGTAGGTTTATTTTGATCATTTATCCATTTAAACGTCGCAGTTTATCTGGAGTTTATCTGAATTTACTGCGCATGCGTACCTAAACCCTACCCCCTTCATTAATATTCAACAATTACTAATGTCATAGTTCGTCAAAAAATGAACGGATGTGATTTTGCAGTTTGATTTTATTCAGATAGATGTAGATCTTCATTGAACCTTCACATAGGCTCACTGGCCTAGTGGTAAAATATAAAACTGGTGACCAGCAGCACCGAATTCAAGCCTCAAAGGATCCACTAGGTTGTTCGTGGGAACTTCCTTGGGCAAGACACCTCAGCCTAGTCATAGTGATACCCAGGCAGTACATTAATATGCGGGTTTTCACCGTGATATGACCGAAATTAATGTTGAAAGCGGCACAAACACAATCTAATCTATCAATTAACTTTTTTCAGACAATGACGGAGACTCGCTGTTTGACGAAGATACACTGGCGCAGGTATCGGGTAAGTTCTTGTCACTGCCACAGTGACATTCCCGTCCTGTACGATATCCGGGCTTTAAGTACTGCTCTATACAGCATTTATACCTCGTCCAAACTAAAAGCGTTTGCAATGAAATGTGACTCGGCCGCTAGTATTTGTCTTTGAAATGGCATAAAGCATTGCTACCAGCATTACCTCTTTTCTCAAAA
Organism: Tridacna crocea; assembly: GCA_943736015.1. Taxonomy (NCBI): domain Eukaryota; kingdom Metazoa; phylum Mollusca; class Bivalvia; order Cardiida; family Cardiidae; genus Tridacna; species Tridacna crocea. The sequence goes on from OX031059.1 coordinate 32,996,009, forward strand.
TGTTTAGAAAATTCAAACACAGGATGACCTCTTTTGGCGCCATAGGCGAAAAACGTTGACTTTTGCGGACGGCATAGATCAAGATCAGACTGCACAGAATGTACAATCTGATCTTCGACCTACGCCGTCCGCTTGTGTAGTCAAGCCTAGACAATCAAAGTCTTTGTAAGCTTCAATGGTTTCTATTTAGAGCCGTCGAAAGAGGTCGATTTTATTTATTTGGCGCTGAGAGAGCTAAGGTATTCCTGCCCTGAAGCGGAACATCTATTGCCACTGTACTTTTACTCTTGAAAATATGATATTAAAAATCGTCACTATTGTAGCAGCTAAACAGAGAAGCTTTTGGTGGACTTTCCTTCATAGAATTATCATTTTCGATTCTAAAATCGCTATATCATCAATTCAAAGGGAGGTTATCATTACCTCCCTTTACAAAAAGTAATAGCGGAATACACACAAAAAATCGATAAACTAAAACATTGAAAGAAACTCTTGGCGCTATAATTGGCTAGAATTACGGAATCACTATTAATTCTTAATAATCTGAGAAACATATATGCCATGCTGACCAGGAGGTTCAGGGGACGAAGGGGCCTTAAAACGGGTGATGTCCATACTGTTTTTGAGTATACGTACATCCTTTTCACGTCGGTGGTTCGAGGCATTTCTGGCTGATGAGCGAGTGTTTCATGGTCTTAAATCTGGTCCATGATCAATTTGACAGGAAACAAAATTTTAGCTGTCGTCCATATCGAAAGCATCTAGGCCTATGGGCGACAGGTAACTCAAATGATTAGATTTTCTCTGAAAAAGTGAGATACATCGTGGAAAAAGGAGAATTCCTTGCACGGCAACTTTCTCTTTACTGATTGATTATAGTTATTTGCGACAGATTTAAATTCTTTCCTTACACCCATCATTGTTTGACGATGGTCATGTGGGAAAGCAGCAATTGGCCGGGGAAGAATATTGTGCATAGCACTGGTAATATATACCTCCGGAAAGCATAGATAGCTATACTGGCCGCCGCGATATAACTTAAATGGTGTAACCGGCGTAAAAGAATATGTCCACATGCAAATAAAGGACCTGTGAAAAAAAGATTGACTCACTTAGCCGGTGTAATGCAGAGAAATGACCCTCCCCTACAAAATGACTCATGGGTTATATCTCTACGTAGAGAAATGACCCGGGTCATTATTCTACGTAGAGAAATAACCCTTTGAGGTCATTTCTGTACGTAAAATGATGATCTGAGGTTATTTCTTTACGTAGAATAACGACCTGGGTCATTCCTCTACGTAGAGAAATGACCCATGGGTCATTTTGTAGGGAAGGGTCATTTCTCTGCATTTCAACGGAGAGAATAAATTGTCTTTTAGATAAAGACCAGTTGAATACTACCTATACATGCATGTATATTGAGAATTTACTGAAATATTGCGAGGTTTGAATTAAGTTGATTTGACGAGAAATGATCCCATAACTGCCTATACAAATAAAAATTTGCAATTTTTAGAGTTCGCCGGCGCAGTTGCCAGTAGACCGTTTAACTGTTTGGTGTCTGGTGTCCAGGATTTTTCGGACCCTACCAAGGTTGTGGCATTGACGAAACCTGACGGGTGAGTTTGATACAACAGTGTAATGTGAAGAATCCATTATTAATTTAGACTAGGCTTTTTTTCTCTATATCTATTTTTTTTTCTAGCTACAGCACGATGATAATTATATTGTGTATTTTCAAGTTTATATGACTATAAAACTACATTGTATGTAAGTTTTTGTCAATAAAATACATCGTTCGTTCGTACTAAAACTCTGTACCAAACAACCTCTTCATTGACCGATCCTGATACGGTAATAAGGCCTTTCAAAACAATGCGGGAAAAAAGAAAATGCTGGTAACCAGCAATGTTTTCTACTTGTTCCTTTTTCTGTAACAAATTTCATCATTTGAGAAGTTTTTTTTTTTCATCATCTGAAAATGGTTTCAATTTTGAGGAGTCTTGAATTCTGGCGTGTGGTTAACAGTTAATCCCTTTGCTGCCAAGCATAATCCATTGACTTTTTAGCGGAGAGTATAGATGCAGATCAGACTGCACAGAACCTGCAATCAGATCTTGGATTTACACCGTCCGATAAGGACCTTTTCCTTCCCCCAGCCCCTGCCCTTCCAAAGAAATATATGTTAAATTGAAATAGAAAAGGATTTTCAATATCAGCACAATATTTTCATTTCATTTATATCAAATTTTCGGACGTAGTACAAAGCGAGTATAACCAAGGGAAGCTACTTCAACATGATATTCTGTATATATTATGCCATTTATTTATCCTCTCGTTTTCTGTAGATGTTACGAAAACAGAACCGGACCACTCGCCATGTCTGGAAATTTTATCAACATAGTAACAGGCACTATAGGATCGAACACACAACCTAAACAGCTAAAGAGTGGCACCTTTAAACTCGCCAAGTTTGTGGACAGCCCAAAACTGTATTTCAAATGTGATGCAACATACTGTTACTCGTCAACAGACGATACCTGTCGGGTAAGTGTTTAGTTTTCTATTGGTTGTTTTCAGCCGTTATCTCTTTAAAGGTGGCCCATCAGATTTTGGGACGAAAATTTTACAAAACAGTACAAAGAAATCATCCTTAAAATCCCAAAGCCTTTTAATTTTCATTCATATAACCCTAGTAGTCGAAAACCATCCGACAACAAGAGAAATTAGAGATTTACTACGGCCCAGGTCGACACCGATGGGAAACACAGTCTATTCCTACATGAGTAACATGCAGACGAAGCTGCAAACATAGCGTCCGAAGAAGACATTATGGAAAATGATTACATGTTTGTTATGTGATGAAATTTAAGCGTCATTAGTCACGTGCCAGTCACTTAACATTCCCCCAATGCTTTCTTGATTTTGGGCGCGAAATCTTAAAATGGCTTAAGAGGCTACGCAGCCTTTTATGGGAATACCATCAATTTTTTTTTTTTAATAATTTTCTGATTCTTAATTACTGATGATTTGTATGTTTCTTCATATGAATTCCAGTGATATATGTATATTTTTTTTAATTTGGCGTGATGTGATCAACCTGAACACCCACCTTTAAACACCATGTAGAAAATGTCGCACTCTTTTGACGGCTGCTGAAAATACAGTCTTCTGAAAGTCAGACTAATGTGGACCTCATAGATTTAAATAAATAAGCCGACGAAATAAATCCAAGATCAGACTGGGAGTTCTGTTAACATTATGCGGGTCGAAATTTCTAGTTTTAACTGATTAACCCATTACCACACAATCCCTACTTTTGACGACCCTGAGAAAGAATCTTTTAGCAAACATTGTTGGAAAAGAAGAAAATGCTGGTAACCAGCATTTTCTCCTTTTCCCACAATGTTTTCTACCCTTCATAAAACAATTTTCAAATTTTTCAGACACTTTTATTTTGTCGTCTGCAAATGCTTTCGATCTGTACAAGCCTAAAATATTGTCGTTTGGTAATGAGTTAAATAACCTACTGAATGTGTAGGAAACAAACGCTCCTATGACGTCACAAATCAAGGGACGCCTCAATTAGTATGGGAGGTCAGCAACGCAATAAAAATTGATAAGCAAAATTATGAATTGAAAAAAGTACTTTTAACACTTTTTGTTCTAATTACAACGCTACCAGGTTACCATTTGATAAATGTAGATTTGAAAATTAATCATATCAGAAACTTGTTGATTTGCCCTTTAATCAAATATTTTTTTATAGCCGCTCTTGTTGCATTTCTGATGCCTTACCTGAACTCTTTTCCAAAAAATTGCTGGTTTTCACATCCCTGAAAAAAGAATGTTATTACAGACATTGTCTGGAAAGTAGAAATACAGGTAACAAGTGTTTTCTCCTTTCTCACATTTATGTTGTTGTCTGAAAATGATATAGAGTGAACTCATTACCAAACGACAAAATTTTGGGTTTGACTAAATCGAAAGCGTTTGCAGACGACAAAATAAAAGTGGCTGAAAATTTTAAATTTGTCTTGTGAAGGGTAGAAAACGTTGTGGGAAAAGGAGAAAATGCTGGTTCACCAGCATTTTCTCCTTTTCTCACAATGTTTTCAAAAGGTTATTTCTTACGGTCGTCAAAAGTAGGGATTGTGTGGTAATGAGTTAAGTCACCCTAGTTTGCGCAGTGAATTGACTTTTATTCTGTATTGTAGATTATTTGCGAAACCAGCGAAAGGAAAAAGAGACAAGCAGAAGAGACCCCCGACAATATAACGTCCGATATATGGATATATCCTATTGTATCTGGGGGTAACAGGGCAGATTCAATAGGTACGCCTCTCTGTCGATCTGTCTGTCCCTCTTTGTTTGGTTGGTTATTTCCGTTTATTTATCGTCGCTACCGGTTGCCCATCTGAGCGAAGCCCCCAAAAGACGGTTAGTTGTTACGAGGGATAGTGCAAAGATACAGGTCAAAACTACTGAGAGCTTCGCCTGATTCTTTAACGTGCTTGGCGTATAGCACCATCACACGGGACTTCGGTTTTATGTCTCAGCCGAAAGACTTTTAATAATTTTATTTGGCTAGCCGGGGATTCGAGCCCACAACCTGTATTAACCCGAAACATTGTGTTCACGAGTCCTACGCTCAACCTACTGAGCTATATCGGCTGGGTCCTCTTTGTTTGTCACTTCTCTCTGACTTTATAGCAACTCTTAACCCTTAATCTTTCCTTGTTCTTCTCTAACATAAGAGTATTTTTTACGAAGAATATAACCGTAGATCAAAATGGGTTTTCATCCAGTCTGATCTTGGTCAAAGCTATCCTTATGTCTGTTCTTATTGTTTCAGTCTCAAGCAACACCTTGGTCTACACTCTCTGCATATCTTTCTGTTATTCCAGTTGTTCTCTCGTACTCTAAAATACTTAAGACCACTTGTGGAAGAACTTCATTTATTGAAATAAATAATCCGCGGGGGTAATAGTAAAGTGCAATCCATTTGGTGACATATCACCATTGTAGTCTATGTTATCCGTCCGTCCGTCCGTCCATCCATCTCTTCTTGGTTTTCTGTCTTTTTCTGTTTGCCTGACCGCTTAACATTTTTTATATTTGAACTCTAAACCAGCCGACAAAAGTGAACACATCTGTATTGAAAACATTATTAGGCGACAAATTAAGCGTTACTCAAATAATGAATTTCTTGTTTTTGAAACGGGAGAAATCGTCGTTGGAAAACAAGACACAAACAAGCCATACACTTGCTCTGGTGGGCCCACAACATACATGAATATGTGAACTGTCGTAACATTGAAAACAGACATAAAATACCTTCAAATAAATGAATAAACATCAGCCGGTTCTGTGAAAAGGGGGCTTATTGCATCTGCAAACGGTATCATGCATGTCATCCAGTGCAGTGTACGCAGGTCAGCATGTATCGAAAATGGCTGCTCTTTGAAAATGTTATGCATGTTCAAGATTCATTCTACCTCCAGATTGAGACAAGTATTTGACATAGAGGATATTTGTTTTTGTTTTTTCGTTGAAAGAGCGAAATTCATTTCATCGAGTCAACATCATCGGCTATATTTTCACAAGTGGTGCAGCCACGAGTGGAAAAATTACCGAAAGTGTTCACGAGATGATATAAATTTCGATCTTTCACCGAAAAAAAAAATATCCTATTTATTTCATGCTTTTAACTCTTTCTGGGAAGAGTTTTTTCAAAATCTAGTACAAATATTTTCAGTTACTCCCCGTGGCGTACGCCCTCCGCATAGCAACACATTAAAATATTACGTCAAGCACGAGAAATGAAAACTAAATGACGTCAAATTTCCATCTGGTTGTGAGTTACGCGCATATAGGTAACTATATAAAAATCGGTATTTTCACTGGTCGTGCCCGTGGAATATCGAAAAATGTTTTCACCGCTATTTTTCGATATTCTACCGGAAAGCGTGAAATAAAAAGTGTACTTGGAGGATTACTAATTACGTGATGACTTGCTTGTTATAATGCATTTTAAACTATTACCACACAATCCCTACTTTTGACGCCCCTGAGAAAGAAGACTTTAGAAAACATTGTGGGAAAAGGAGAAAATGCTGGTAACCAGCATTTTCTCCTTTTCCCACAATGTTTTCTACCCTTCACAAAACAAATTTCAAGTTTTCAGTCACTTTTATTTTGTCGTCTGCAAATGCTTTCGATTTAGACAAGCCTACAATATTGTTGTATGGTAATGAGTTAACTCCATTTTGCCGAAGCGCTGCTCAATGGATTAAATATGCTTCTTTTTATTCTATTTACCCAGGTAATGGTGAAGGAACTGTGGTTAATGCCAGAACTTGTTTAGAGAATACAAACATTCAAATAATGTTGGCCCTTTTGTTAGCCGTCCTAGCGCTCGCCATTTCTACGGCTCTGTGTTTTTGCTGTCTGTTTCGACGGCGACGGGAAACAGACAAACAGCTCAGTAAATATACGAATAACAGTGGTACCAGCACAACCGGTCATAGCCACGCGCACACTACAGCACGATACAGATTTTAAAGACTGTTAAAAACGTTGTGTTTAACTCCGAACTTCGATTTAACTTTAAAGGGGTTTGCTCAAATTTTCACAACTTCATCAACATCAAAAAAGTTTTCTTTTGTAACGAATTTTAAAATGGTGTTAGCGGGAAAAACATAAATACATAGGAACGAAAAGTGTAATACATATGATTTTAATGGCATTTCCTTAAAAGAATGCGGAGCGTTATACAGAACTTTTATACTGCATATGTGTTCAACAGAAGTAAACAATGAAAAATTTCAAGCCCATGAAACGAGAACATTAAGAAATAGTATTTAATTAGTTATCAAACGAAAAAAGTAATTAGACTTTTCCAAATTGAAAGCATTTGCAGACGACAAATTACATGTAACTCAAAAACTGGAATTTATTTCCAGCAGGGTAGAAAACATTGAGGGAAAAGGAGAAAATGCTGGTTATCAGCATTTTGGCGTTTTCCCACGATGTTTTCAAAAGTCTTCTATATCAGGATCGTAAAAACCGGGAATTGTTTGGGATAGGGTAAAATGGTATATTTATATTTGCAGGTACTTCAGGCATTTCTTTTGTATGAACCATGCTCTGTGAAAAGAGACCTTAATGCATCCGCGTAGCTGACCTGAGTAAAAACTTTTTGCAATAGATTAGTTTTCTGCGTGTCGAATGACCAGAAGACCTCATAAATTAACCAGTTGAAAAACAGAATGGATTTCATCGATCTGTAATTTCTATGTGATTACATGTTTGGTAGACTTTAAGGTATCACAAAGATGTGTAAACCCCCCCTCCCCCCTTTTTCTAACCCTTACAAAATCTTGTTTATATTTCATGTATGTTTACGCATCTGGGCGATAACAGACTTTTTCAAGTTCTAACAGCATTTTTTCCTCATTACCTGTAAGGATGTATTTTATATGTGAATATATAGCGAAAGCAGCCGGGATCGAACAAAAACATTCTGACTTCAAATCAACCGACTTAACCAGACACTGATACTTTTTCCAGGCATATGTCCCTGTCCACCTTGTGTCGTATTGTTTCCAAGAGCTATCAAGCATTAACCTGGAAAAGTACAATTTCGTTTTACTAGAACTTTCTTGTGAATGTTACAAACGTATTTGATAAAGTCCTATATTTATACGTGTTGAAACTACTGTGTTATCTTTTATTTACCTTTATACTTATCAGCCAAAGACAAGACATCTGCCATGAAGGCTAAAAGATTTTTACTTGCACCCCCCATTCTCTCTCCCTCTCTCTCGCCCTCTAACTCTTGTGTGTGTGCATCTTCGCAAGCCAAGGGTGACGATCCAATGCGCTATTCTACCCTTGGTGGATCGAGCTTGATTTCGACATTCCCCCGATATGCATTTTCATTGGTTGCAGCTAGCTCTAATTGCACGAATTAAATGGCTCGAGCCATTTCATCTTTGATTAAAAAAAAGAACAAGGTCGCGACCTTTCGGATAAACATAGAAGATAGTGTATTTGTATTTTTCTCTCTTTCTGACTCTCTGCCCCCCCTCTCTCTCTCTCTCTCTCTCTCTCTCTCTCTCTCTCTCTCTGTCTCTCTCTCTCTCTCTCTCTTTTCCAAAGTTTCAAGACTTTCAAGGTGTCTATAACGGTTTGCTCGATAGATGTTTGTTGCAACCTGTATTGATGGCAAGATTTTTGTTTGTCAAGTCTGAATTTGATAACCACTGGCCGAGAATGATACAACTGTTGTGAAAGGCGTTTAAGAGTTAATTAACCAGTAACTTTAGTATGTGAGAACCCGCCTGATCCCTTAGCACGAAAAGGCTGCATGGCAACTTCCATGTTTCATCAGTCAAATAGTAGCCTTTCCTCATCCAGTATGATCCTACAATAAACAAAATAACCTATGCATCAGGACTCTTTACCAAACGACACAATTTTAGAATTTCCCAATTGAAAGCATCAGACAACAATATTCATGTGATTCAAGATTTGAAATCTGTTCTGGGAAGGGGGAAAACATTGTGGGCAAAGGAGAAAATGCTGGTAACCAGCATTTTCTCCTTTGCCCACGATGCTTTCAGAAGTTGTTTTGCTTAGGGTCGTGTGGAAAAGGTTTAATGTATCTACATGATGTATGATACCAAATAAATCGTAAAAGCATCACTGATCAATGAAATCAATTTGTTTAAGGTAGTGGACCCGTAATAGAGAACAGCTATTTCGACTATAATATTACCCTACAAAATTTGATATGATTAAAAATGAGTATTATTGTACAACTTTCACCTCGCCACTTTCTCCTTTTTCTCCTTCTTAGAATTATCATTTATGAATCTAATACCACTATATCCTCATTACAAAGGGAGATAATAATTACTCCACTCCCTTTTCTGGAAACTTACAAAAGTATCAACAAATAACTTCAAGATAGACATTAAAGGAATGTCTGGTCGGTTAAAAATGTGCAAAAGTATTATATCTGTATAAATCCGTATTTATCAACTATCAAGAAATTCAATGCCATGCTGCACTAGAAGTGATTATGGGCCTTCTGCCTTAACAACCGACTGACTGATGAGGTAGACTCGTCCTTTGACAAGCAGAATTTTTTACCAAAGGCAAACATTTCCGACCGTGACAGGTCAGCCTGCTGGAACTGTGAAGGCTGTTCTGTCGCAGACACATTAATCTTCTTCACAGGGTTCAACTAAATAAGTATAAAAATGAACATTTTAACCGGTAGTAAAAACCCAAATTTCTATGCTATTTTAAACATAATCTTTTGGGGGGAGGGGGGATGTGACCTCATCGGGCAGTGTAGATCAAAGATCAGACTGCACAGAATGTGCAGTCTAATCTTGATCTACACTGTCCGTGAAGGATCAATGAGTCGCCCTTGGCAGCCTTTGTGTTAATATATCAATTAAACAATATATTTTTTTTTATCGATGAATCTGTGGAAAATATTCTCCCTGTGACATACTTCGTTACCAGCATCTTCTCCCTTTCAATCAACTATTTTGAAAAAAATAATAATTTCTCAGGTCGTAAAAACTTAAGATCGGTTGGTAAACATTTAAGACAATATAGGATTTAGGACCTGCGTTAGCTCCCGAACTGAAGAATTTGTAGAGCTTACTTTGCACAAGGACAGTCCACTATTGACATAGGCCACCACTATTGACATAGGCCACCACTATTGACATAGGCCAAACAGGACACCGGATTTTCGTCACTATACAAATATACACAGCTTTATTCATAAAATTCTAGCTTTCCCGTTTTTCATACGTGTAACGTACACTGACGATCTGACGGGATGTTAATTGTATTGTAATAAGGCAGTAAATGTAGTGGTGACTAGGTAGCTTCAAAACAGGTATGTTCCTTTCATCTTTGTACTCATTATGCCCTACAGGCGACTTTTTGACATCTTTCAATGTAGCGCTTTTGAAAACATCATGACAAAAGGAGTAATTGCTCGTAACGAGCAATTACTCCTTTTGACATGATATTTTCATTTATATTTGAGTGTGAATTACTGGTTTATGTGTTAATTGTCTATATTTTATATTACAAAAAAACGTTAGGATATGATGGTGGCTATAGCTCTGGTTCCGAACTGGTTCTGTACTTGTATCATAGAAATACAGACTGATATTGAATTTTTAGGTGCACTGAATAAAAAGAGTGTTTTACGTACAGTGTAGATCAACATTAGACAGCTCAGCATGAACTGTGGTCTACATTATGATTAATTCAGGAGGATGCCAGCCTTAAAAGCGTAACTTATCTGCTGTTTTGGGTGACTCAACTAGCCCTACTGCAGACATATCTGCTTAAAATCGAACTGCAAAGAATGTGTAATCGGCGGGGTCCGTATTCACCAACCATTTTTAAAAACGTTCTTGGTCTTATTCTTCAAAATTTCCTGACTGTAAAAGTAACAGAACTTCTGATTAGCTAAACCATTTGGTTTAGCCAATCAAAAGTTCTGTTACTTTCACACTGACAAAATTCTGAAGAATAAGACTAAGAATGGTTTTTAAGAATGGTTGGTGAATACGGGCTCTGATCTTTGGTATCCACTATTCGAAATGGCGTAGTTTCTCCGACAGAAACGAAATTTTGAAATTGCATTTTTCGCGAGTCTATCCTCTTGCTTGGAGATTCAAATAAGCATTTAAAATGCTTATTTGAACCTGTTTCTTAAGCTAAAAAATACATTTCATTTCTATAGACGTTTAAACTTTGTCACTTTGAAAAGATTTGAGTGCAAGACTTCGTAGCGTTCGTACATGAACCATAGTTTATATTAAGCCACTGGCCTTTTTTTCCCCTTCCACTATGTTTTCAAAATTTTAGAGGCGTTATTACTACATTCCAAATATTCTACAAAATATCTTAAGTGTTATAACTCATTTATCAAGCGAGAAACGACCCGTGGAAAATGTGTTGTATTTTTATACCTATAACGATCATTTTCACATTTAAATACAAAAAGAGCTTTGAAAAAGATTGAGAAGACTGAATTAATTACACTTCAGTTTCATTAACCCTTTATCACACAAGCCCGAGTTTTAAAGCCCTGGACAAAGACAGCCCTTGAAAACATCGTGCTGGTAACCAGCATTTTCTCCTTTTCCCACAATTTTCTCTACCCTGTCCTGAACAAGTCGGATCATTTGAAAGAGACAAAGACTCAGTTTTGGACAATTCTTTTTTGGTCGTCTCGTAATGAGTTTTCGACTTATTTAGATCTTCAATGAAGTTGTTGATTGACTTGTAAACGAATCTTCCCCCCCCCCCCATCTGAAATAGAAATTACATTCTTTCGCTGGAACCTGCGTAGCTAGGTTGTTAAGTGTATGAATATTAAGCCGGAAGTCCCACATTTAAGTTTTAGTGGAAATAGTGGATTTTTCGTGAGAGTGCTAGTGTGTAAAACACTTCAAACTTCTAATTTTGTACTGGTGACTTCACAGTCCTGACCTTGTACTGTTGAAACCTGGGACAAATATGTCAATGAAAGCTGTCGTCTAGTCTGGCATTCAGGCCCTGTGTAATCCAGAAAGACCCGGGTCATTTTTCTACGTAGAGAAATGACCCCAGAGGTCATTTTACTACGTAGAGGAATGACCCGGCCCATTCTTCTAAGTAGAGAAATGACCCATGGGTCATTCCTTTACGTCGAGAAATGACCCATGGGTCATTTAGTAGGGGAGGGTCATTCCTCTGCATTGCACCTACATTTAGTCAAATAGACAGGGCACACAACTACAGCAAAGTCACAGAAATATGTGTTGTTACTTGCCTTTTTATCTGAAATACAGGTAAATCAGACATTCAGAACATTGAGAACTCTGAGTTTTTGTTTTGCACTTTTACTTGAAGATTTTGTTTTAATGAAAAGGCTCTATTTAACGGACTGACACCAGCCTAGCTGTCGCCGTGATATGGCTCAAATTATGGTGAAAGCGGCGTAACCCACCATTCAATTTACATGTGGTTGCGATAAAAAAAATAACTAGGCAGGATGTAACCTATTACACCAGGGAGAGTGAAAAGTAAACAACGCGTTAGAATGTAAACATAACTGTATGACTGAAGTGGTTCTGGCCCGGTCACAGTGGTCAGTTGAGGAGATGTCCATTATGGATCTTGACAAAAAAATTACCCTTAGGCTGTTAAGTGGGACTCAAATCGCTGTTGCAAACAGTGCAAATGAAGATCAGTATGTACAGAACTGTGCAGTTTGATCTTACCAGCTACACTAGATGTCCGATGTGATGTTATTGTCTTTCAGTGCAATGAACTCTGTAAACGCAATATTGGGTTACAATTCTACAGAACTAATCCTGGTCAAACTCACATAGATTCAAGTAATACCACTTAAGTCATTACCAAACGACAAAATTTTTGGCGTGTTCAAATCGGAAGCATTTGCAGACGACAAAATAAAAGTGGCTGAAAATTTGAAATTTGTTTTGTGAAGGGTAGAAAACATTGTGAGAAAAGGAGAAAATGCTGGTTACCAGCATTTTCTCCTTTTCCCACAATGTTTTCTAAAGGCTTCTTTCTCAGGGGCGTCAAAATTAGGGATTGTGTGGTAATGGGTTAAAAGTATGGATATCATTCTTAAGATTACGATCTGTAATTTTATACACGGTTCGTCAAATTGAAAGTTGCTAGCAGCAAAGTTAGTTTTAATAGTAGGTAAAATGTAAACTAAAGATAGAGTGACTTGGCAACTTTTTTGGCCAATTTTAAAACTTATTTTACTGGTCACGTTTCCAAACATTTATACTCACCCATATTGGAAGTGTTTGCTGACGGGTGATCTAATGATGCTAGAATGAAGGCGACTGACACAGGAAGGGGGTGAAGGTGAAACCCACAGTTTTTCCCATGTTATTTACACAATATTTTCAAAAGGCTTTTTCTTTCATGGATTCTTTAAAATCTCGAGCATGGTTTTTCGGTAAAGGGTGAAAGAATACTTTTTTTTTTTCAGTTCAAATTTCCGGACGAGAATATGAACCTGCGAGGCGGAAAGGCAACCAGTCTTGCAATGGCGGTGGGCGTGGCTGCTGCAGAAGGAGCCAGTATACTCTACTTCATGTTCACGCCCTGGTTCTTGAGCCCCGGTGACAGATCTATGTATACCTCTATAGGATTTAACTTGTTGTTATTTCTAGTAATGAATAGATTAACAGAGTAAGTTTAAATTTAATGTGTCTTTTTTTTTCCTCGCAAAACTTTCGGCCGTCCAACATGACTCAGTGGTGTGTTAGCAAGATTGGAAACCCGAAAGCCCTCGGCTCATAGTCGGTCAAGTCGCTGACTCATCCGTAAGGGTACACTAGGACAAGACACTTAGATCCCCCAGCCTATGTACTGATGAAACTCGGAACAAACATAAATAAGTGAGCTGGTGCCGTGATATATGAGAAATAATGTTGAATGTGGCTGAAAAAACATTTAAATCAATAAAGTTTTATGTACAAATACAAAACTACAACTGACGAGAATACTTTGGTGATATTACAGAATATAAGCTCGACTCTTGAAACACCAGCCGATATATAGCTCAGTATAGGTAGAGCGTAGGACTCGTGAACACAATGTTTCGGGTCACTACAACTTGTGGGTTTGAATCCCCGGCTAGCAAATTACTAATAGTCTTTCGGATGATGTCCCGTGTGACGGTGTCTATACGCCGAGCACGTTAAAGAACCAGGCGAAGCTCTCAGTAGTTTCGTTCTGTATCCTTGCACTATCCCCCATAACAACTAACCGTCTTCTAGGGGCGTCGCTCAGATGGGCAACCGGAAGCGACGATAAATAAACGGAAATAAACAACCAACTCTTGAAACAGATGATTCTATTACTGGGCCATGCGTAGCAAAACGAGGCTTCGTGTATCCCCATGATGTATCATACCATGCATGTTATGACATAATCATTGGTCCATAAACCTCATTTTGTCTAATAATGACTGGAGGCGTAACAGTTCTAACAGAATGCAGGAAATTGACCGGTAGCAAAAAGTTTCGGCTATTTTTTGCAGATGCTTTAACTCTTTACCACACCATCCCAACTTTTGACGACCCCGAGAAAAAAGTGTTTTGAAAACATTACGGGAAAAGGAGGAAATGCTGGTAACCAGCATTTTCTCCTTTTCCCACAATGTTTTCTACCCTTCACAAAACAATTTCAAATTTTCAGTCACTTTTATTTTGTCGTTTGCAAATGCTTTCAATTTAGACAAGCCTAAGATATTGTCGTTTGGCAAAGAGTTAACTCTTTACCAAACAACAAATTTTTGAACTGGTCCAAATTGGAAGCATTTGCAGACAACAAAATAAATGTGACTGAAAAGTTAACATTGACTATGGGAAGGGTAGAAAGCATTTTTGGAAAAGGAAAAAATGCTGGTTACCAGCATTTCCTCCTTTTCCCACAATGTTTTCTAAAGCCTTCTCTTTCAAGGTCGTCAAAAGTGGTCATTGTGTTGTAAAGGGCTAAGCCCCCTATTCAGGGAGTATGGTTCAGTCATTTTGCAATTAAATTATACAAGTGACTTTTTGGAGTTGTGTCCATCGTTAGTGTATTATTAACCACGATGCATTTTATTCAATACACAATTAGTATCATTGAATACAGAGAACGATGTTTTTAATAGAAATCTCAAAAAATGGTGAAAATAAGGAAACACTCAGGAAAATAACCAAAGCAAAGATTCTCTGACGATCAACAGCATTTAATACATTTAACCCTTTAACACACAGTGTGTATTGCTTACAATCTGGTATTAGATTTGTTTATCCGGCATTCCAGGCTAATAGCTACAAAAAAGGGCTACCGGAGCCGAAGGAATTTCTATACGCCAACTGGTTAAAGAGACAAATTCGGCTCGGTAGGCATTCAGTTCTTTTCGCAGGGGCCTGTCAAACAATAAGCATTCAATATGTGATATATATAGGGAATGTTGTGTTACATCACCACACCATACTCGTACTTGAAACTTTTTCGACACAGTGCCGCTTATATTTTTTTCATGTTCCATCTTTTTTTTTTATTTGCGTGTAATTTTTCTGCATATAAGTCGGTCGGAAAATTCATGGTTATATAATAAATACAGATATACTTACATTTGTATCTTTCAGGAAGAACCTAACTCTCCGGACCTGGCAAGATGCCTTGGCATTGACCGTTTACGTGACCCTGATATATATCTCTGTGCATGCGCCATATCTGATCACGTGGTGGAACCCAATGACTTACATGTATTTAATAGGGCCCGCAGGACATACTCTCGCTCAATCTGGGGCTATAGCAGGATCTCTATGGTATTTCAAAAATAAAGTGAAGTAGTGATTATTGAAACTAGATAACTATATAAATAAAATGTTCTGTTCTGTTCTGTAAAATGTTGTCTGCATATTGGCCATGCTCTGTGAAAAGGGATTTCAATGCATCAGTAAAAGTATTGATCAGGATCAGCCTGAGCAGTCCTCGCAGATCGACCTGAATCGAAACTTTGTTGTTGTTTTTCTGCCAGTCTAAGGATCTGTCTACCCCATGGTTTAATTGGCTGTTCAACAAAATGGATTTCATTGATCCATAATCATAATGATGATGACTTACTTAGTAACGTCGTCAAGTTTCACGGAGATCAATTTAACCCTTATCCTGCCAGATAACTCAAATCAAATTTTTAATTCAATAGTAAGAATCCAACTATTGCTTTTTCAAAGTTATGCTTTGAAGAGTGATATCCCCTTATTGGACAGTGTGGATCCAAGATCAGACTGCACGTTCTGTGCAGTCGGATCTTGATCTACACTGTCCGCAAAAGGTCAGCAAGTCGCGCTTAGCAGCTTAAGGTTTAAATCCTTTTTGCCAGAACACAGGGCAGATACCTTGAAATCTAAACCCCAGACTGCAAACAGTGAGCAGTTCATTTTGATTTAAATCTTTACCACACAATCCCGACTTTCAACAACCCTGTAAAAGAAGTCTGTTGAAATCATCGTAGGAAAAGGAGAAAATGCTGGTAACCAGCATTTTCTCCTTTTCCCGCATTTTTTTCTTCCCTTCCAAAATTTCACTTTTTTAGTCAGATTTATTTTGTCGTCTGCAAATGCTCTCAATTTGGACCATTCTGTAATTTTATCGTTTGGTAAAGAGTTAACTGTTTGCAAGACAACAATATTTAAGACTTGTGAAACATGTACACCTGCTGCAGACAACAATTAAATGTGACCTAATTGAAAACAATCGTCATAGAATGGGTAGAAAATAGTGTGAGAAAAGAGCAAAGCTGGTTACAGGTATTTTTACCTTTTTACTCAATATTTTCAAAAGCTCTTTGCTTCCGCGTTAAAAAATGAAAAGACACGTAATTTAACTAGTACTTCATTGAAAATAATCATATGGCTAAGTTATTTATGCTCATTGAAACGAGAGATTGGTGGTTAATAGTCCGGTCTGTTAGCTCAAAAATGTTTACCAACCGGACGAAAGTGTGAAAATTTTATATGGTGTAAACAATACTTTTCTAAGACGAAAAAAAGGGGTGTGCCCGATTTTAAGGCCCTAGATCAATTTTTATTGCAATTTGAAATTCGGATAACTATACCGTCCGAATACTCTTCCTTTGTAGAATAGTAATTTTGTTTCCTGTTCAGTCAAAGTGTATGATCGACAAAAAAATGGTGTTTCAGAGATATTTTGCCATTCAAAGGCACTGCTGGATTTAGGGATTGACTTTATGAATATTCTATGTGTTTTTCGTATCTGTCTGTTTGCCTGTCCGTCCATTTGCGTGTCATTTGCTTACACTTTACATTCTTAAAAAGAACTGGCCGAATTTCGCATACAGGATTGCTTTGCATGAGGTCGCTCGGCAGGACAAGTCAAATTGCCTACAGATTTTCCGCATACAATGCAATTAATGATTTACCTATTACATTTGATATAACGAATATTTTATTCTATCCAAAGCATTTTTCAATGACAAATGCTGAATGTCCCATTCGCAAATCCTTTAAATTTGGAATACCGGGATCAAAGGAACACCGAGTTAACCCTTCACCCATTTTTTTAAAAACTTCATAAGCCACATCTTTAAATATTCAAAGTGAAGCTTGAATAAATATTTTGTGAAGAAGGTATGGAAGGTTTAAAATTTGATCTGAGGCCACGTTTCTTTTGTTCATGATCTATAACAAAGTTATTCGTCAATAGAAAGTGCAACAAAGATATTATTGAGATATTAAGATAATAGTACTGTAATATCAGTAAATGAACCGTCCCTGTCTTTCTGAAGACACTGGACAGCTTTTTAACCTTTCACCAAAGTATTTCCAGTTTTTGCGAGCCGGAAAAAAACGGGGGCCGACGCTCTGATTTGTCCCACTTTCTGGTTTTTGTCTCACTTCCTCAACTTTAGCAGCCCCCCCCCCCCCCCCCCAACAAGAAAACGAAAACAAAAAGTAATCAATATATAGATCAGAAACATCTGTGAAAAATGAATGTTCACAGTGTGAGAGAAAATATTGGGGGAAAAAGGAATGAGATTGCAACAAGCATTTTCTCCTGTTTAAACATGTTTTACTTTTTCAAGGACAATTACCAACATCTGACCCACCTTTATTCTATCGCCTCCATATGCTGGGTGTAGGACAAAAGCCCACTAGGACAAAAGCCCACTGGACAAAAACCCACTGGGACAAAAGCCCACTTTTAGTTCTATTCATGTACTGTATTCAATTAAAAAGTTTCCTATATATGGTGTTACTTGTCTTTAGAAGAGTAGAAAACATTATGTGAAAAGCAGAAAATGTCGGTAAGCACCATTTTCTTATTCTCTCGCATTTTTTTCAAAAGTCCAGCATTTTCTCCTTTTCTCACATTCTTTTCAAGTCTTCTTTCACATGGTTGTTATAAGTATGAGAAATGTTGCAAAGAAGTAAAAACTGAGAAGAAAGAAAACCAATTCGATCATTCTAATCATTAAATCTGTAATGTGTTTTTTCTACAAAAATGATTAGAAAAATGATTTTCTAACTCTTTTTATTAGCAGTGGTGCAAAATTTTAAGAATCGGCTTGTCTTCCCGATTTGATATATATTGCGTTTTGTTATGCAGTGAAAAATAATCCACCTGCTAATACTAGGGACCGAAAAAGATGTAAATTTGTTCAACAATGTGGTGAATTATGAGATTTGGAGAAAAAAATAAAGCAAAAAATCACACTGAATTAAATGTGACCTCAAAAATTGTTTGGTGTCTATCAGATAACAAAAGTAGATGAAAAATTCCGGGGCCAGCCGCCATTTGTTTAGAACTATTTTAATTTGTTTGAAATTTTCTATCAGCGTATCGTCAGTAAGCTACTCTGAAATATTATTTCATCCTCTTTGTATACCTCGATTTCCTAGCAATATTCGGCCAAACGCTAACACAATCATTTTATTGGTGATCAAATTATTGGGGGGTGGGGGGCACCGACTAGCACACACGTTTCATGATTGTAAAGGTTTGGAATTGTTAAAATCTGTTACGGAGGATAAGTATGTTCTAATTACAGGCCCTAAAAGATGCATTTTTCTGCCCGAACATTTTTTGCGGTTTTTGTTTTCAAATGTATTATTATGTAACCTGGTTTAACCGGTCCCAGTTTAATTGTATATTTGCACTTATTTCTTTCGTCGGAAGTGGGGTCCCCCGAATTTATTTTTCAAGTTATTAAAACGTATCCTACTAAACAGATTAAATGACGCTTTTAAAGCCGATAGTAAAAACCCAAATGTTATTTCAAAGGAATATCTCGAGGAAAAATATCTCCGTATCGGACAGTGTAGATCTAGGATCAGACTGCACGTTCTACGTAGTATGATCTTGATCTATATTGTCTGCAAGAGGTCAATGAGTCGTGTTTGGCAACCTAACAATTAATGCAGTCTGCATACAAAAAGTTCGATCAACACGCCCGATAGGAGACAGCGCTTATGAAACCGCTATACTCTCTGAAGTCTAACGAAAGAGTGATAAAAACGACAGTTCTTTTTTGTGTATGTGTCTTCTAAAAATACAATTAATGATAAAACTACCAGCACGGCCGTTTTAGGTTTTTTGGGCATTTCAAGGATTCCGAAACATAATATAAAAGTGAAAAAAATTACGAAAAATGCCCATTCTTGGTATTATTTCGGATTTTTTCTATATTATTTCATTTCTATATTACTGAAAATAAATCTAAATCCACCTACAAAGTAAATCAAAATAAAAATTTCGATAAAAATAAAGGAAATGAAGTTCTATTAAATATGAAAAAGTTTTGATCTAACTTCAGTGATCAAATCATTGTGAGATATGAATACATGTACATGTATTCTGATAAAACGAAAGTACAAAGGAAGAGTATTCGGACACCACATCTATCCGAATATATAATAGGCAGTAATTAATGAACTAGGCCACTGAAATCGGGCACACCAGGCGCAAATGACTCGGAATGATGTCTAGTAACTGTGTGAAAAATTTGTTGCTTTCGTCCGGAGTGTAAACATTTTGCTAAAAAATCGAGTTAACAGACCGGACTATAAAGGGTTACAGAGCTTTTTCTTTTCAAATTGTCACACTGTTATTTTTCAGATGAATGGTCATTCGTTGTTAGATCATTACTTTCAATATCACTTCACCTCTTCATTTAGGTCATTTTGTACCCAGTATTCGTGTTACCAATTTGTATTCATATCTGCGCCTTCAGTTAATATTGTCTATCCATCATTTATGTAGATGTTAAGCATATCCTCTGTTGCGATATGGCTTGCAACACGCGGGCAAGGGGCATTCGGACATTTGTCGTACCGGATCAGCCTGCGCAGTCCGCGTAGGCTAATCCGAAACGACACATTCCGTTTTTATGTATTTTTCTGTTTTACACATGTTTACTGTAGCTAGAAATCTAATTCATTCGTAAGGTGCCGTCTTAGATTAGCCTGTGCCGGCTGCACAGGCTGATTCAAGACTTTTCGCAAATGTTCAGAGACCCTTTTTGCATCTTGCGAGAAATATGATATGATGAGCTTACGAGTTATGGATTTAAAAATAAAACTGTTGGTTGCTTGAGAATATGTAATAAATAGACACTGTATTTTAATAATTGATTTTGTTTTTGTTATCAGTTTATGCGCAGAAAAATCAAGAGTAAGAGTTCATTATTTTACTACCTCTTCAAAAGATAGATGAATTACCATACTAGGATTAACGGACAGTAGATAGCAACTAACATTGGTTGGACAGACCGACCACTACGACCAACGACCCTCCAACCGACTGAATGATAGTGTTTATGCTGCTTTCAACGTTATTTCAAATTTATCACGGCGATAGCTCAATAATTCATAAATGCCCCAGTTTTCACAGGTGCAAGGCTAGGATTCAAAAGAGTCTTGGCCGAATATTACCTCGTGAATCAAATTGTTCAGAACGCTGAAGTGTATTTGTCAAGGAATCAATTGTGTGGAATCAATAATTTGAAAGAAAAAGCAAAAAATATTGTTCAAATATTGGTTTGAAAGTCAATCTACTAAGCAAATGGATACCTTTTTGGTTAAGGGAGAGTACTAATGACAAAGCTTGGATTACTTGTACATTGGTGGTCTCCCTTCGATTATTAGGAGTCAGGAGTAACGTCCCTTGACAGTAAGATGCATGATAGATAGAGAGATCAAAGGACTGATAGTCCTGAGAGTCGCTTGTAGGGTAATGGGTTAGAAGTTTTCACCCTTTTTTGTTCAAATCTGTTAAAAGCATTCAAGATACAAAATAGCTTAACCACAAGACAGTATTATATGCAAGCATATTTCTGAGTTGTCATCCTAAAATTCAAAATATCCGTATTAAAATTTACATTTAAAAAATGTGGTGGAAATTAAAATTTAGGCACCAGGACCAGCTTTAATAAGTTCAACGTTTTTACTCACAGACAACAACCCTTTACAAATAAAGACCAGATTATCTTCTGGTATAGGATCTAGTGACATACTTTTAGACCAAAAATGCCCTTTTGCAACTCGCTCATATCTAATCTTAGCAGTCTGAAAAAGTTTCATAAGTGTAAGACTGAACATAAATGGATTCTACAGCTCTATTACGGTTTCGTGTGATTTGACCTAATGACAACCTTTAGGTTTTTTCTTTTAACCCCAGGTGACCTGTATTCAGTTTTGTCAAAAATATTACTGAGACAAACAGCCGGGCAATTTCATGATCATTGGACTGAACTGTAGCCTTTGGAGCACAAACAAATATTTGACTCAGTGGTCTACCTGTCCTTTGGAAATAATTTGTTTTTGTTGTTGTCCAGGTTGAGGTTTTGATCAGTAATGGACTCTATGAATGTGGCTGCTACAACTCAATAAAATCTATAACCTAACAGCATGATCATCAGCCTTTAACATTTGTCTGCGTTTTATAACGTCCCAGGGATTATAGTGCTTCCACACAATCGAAAATTGTCTACATGTATATTGCTTTGGTGTAAACTGAATGTTTGCGATTCGCTTTATTACCCTTTACAAAAACCCTTCACAAGATTATAAACATTCCAATAAAGAACTCGTTGTTCGACCGGGTAAACACTGATTTGTTCTATTATATTTGAATTATAGCGGAGTAAAAAGTCAATTTCTCAGATTGCTGGTTGTTAGAACTGCGTAGTGTAGATTCAGATTTTGGCAGTTACAAAAGCACCTTACACCCGTACTAATAAATTGTTGTTTAATAAATACTAGATCTAGGTTAATCGCTCATTGAAAAAAAAAAAAGCAGACTTTAACAAATTTGGCCGTCTTTATGAACAAAAACCAATTAAATATAGTAAACTTCAAAGCACTCTCTCTACATAGGTCGGTGCAAGCTGAAAGTAAAGGCCGTTTCAGCGACTGATTCATAAATATGTAAATCCATAGATTTCCGTGGTGCAAATGACGTTTATACTTCACGTGATTACAAGATCTATATCTGTCGCAAAGCTACATTCCGGAAAACACCTGCAAAGCGATAACCGTCGTACAGCCTAGAACCGTGTACTTTGCTCACGCTATGTACGATCTCTGGTGCACCTAGAATATGGGTGTGCAAAGTATCTAAAGTCTAGATTAAAAAGCTGGGAAGAAGCAACGTGTAGTACTGAATGTCTAAGAAGGCAATGCAACCATTCCAAGTCGTTATAAATTCGTTAGAAAAAATAGCCTACTGTTGAGAAAAAAAGCAATTGAAAGCTGCCATGTTAAATCGGCATCGCTTTCCTCTGTCCAACCATTGGTTGAGCGTTGAATTGAAATAAGGCTTGCAGTTAGGATTGTAAGATTGTAAGAGTTAGAGTGTACTCCTAATAGGTAATTATCAAACAATTTTCACTGAGAATTGTCCACAAATAGAAGCAGAAAAGATGCTTGTAGTTGAAGATTTCTCAGCGTATCCGCAGACTTGTTTAGTTCACGGCAGCTATTTTTACATATACGTAATGCACTATTTTTAGAGATGATGTCTTACACAGACATCAGGCTAATGTGTACCCTTGTGCACGAAATGATTGTTTCAAAGGTTTGAACCGTTAAACAGCTCAGTCTTTATAGACATATTCATTATCACAAAGGCACAATTGTAAATTATTCACAACAGAAAAAAACTGGGTTTTTCACCGATTAATAAGAACAGTTTTGTCTCGTAAACCGGAACTTGGGACAGGAAGCAGTACAAGGCCGGAGATATGCTTACGTCACTCCATAGATCAGGACGATAACAATGAGAGCCTGTTTGCTACGCAAACAGGCGACTCAAAAAACCATATGAATAAATCGAATGTAGATAAGTTTGTACCTAAAAACTATCATTTTGAAATATCTTTTGCAGTAAACATTCAAATTTCAAATTTATAATAAATTATTTCTATCTATTGATATGCGCAATTAGATAGAGTAGCGTGCAATAATAGGATGAACAAGCTTCGGACGACCTTGTTTTGGAACGAAAAAGCCAAGGACTAAGCGATCGGTAGACAAATTTTGTATCATTGCGCCAATAGAAGGCTTTGACAGGCTGTCAAATGCCACCATTACTAAGCTAGTTACCACAATATCATGGCTTTCATTAACTCGGAAAGAGGCATTAGGACAGTTGGGTAAAGTGTCTTGTCGGATCAGTCTGCAGTCCGCGGAGGCTCATCCGAAACGATTCTTTCCGTTTTTAGCTCCACTGGCGGAAGGCCAGCGGGCTTATGTCATTGCCTGGTGTCCGTCGTGTTCTGTGCGTCCGTGCGTCCGTCCGTGCGTCCGTCCGTGCGTTAACTTTTATTTCGAACATCAACTTCTCTGAAACTACCCATCCAAATTTGATGAAACAGAAATCATCCTGCCATGGTTACTTTCAGAATACATGTATCTGTGCGTCCGTGTGTCTGTCCGTGCGTCCGTCCGTGCATTAACTTTTATTTCAAACATCAACTTCTCTGAAACTACCCATCCAAATTTGATGAAACAGAAATCATCCTGCCATAGTTACCTTCAGAATACATGTATCTTGAAGAAATTTAATTCCTTCAAAAACTCTGGTTGCCATGGCAACAAAACTGAAAAAAAAGAACATTTTCAAAAATCTTCTTCTCTGAAACCACAAGGCCAACGGCTACTGAATTGAGCATTTAGCTTTATCTAATGGACCTTTAACAACACTCTTCATATCATAGGCTTGGGGTCAAAATTGGCTCCATTCCAGAGATCACAAGTTTAACATGGGCTTCAAAATAAGGATAGAAAACATTGTGGGAAAGGGAGAAAATGCTGGTTACCAGCATTTTCTCCTTTTCCCACTATGTTTTCAGTGGGCGTTTTCGTCATTGTTGTCAAAATTCGGGATTGGGTGGTAAAGAGTGAATTTGAATACATTTTAACACCCTCGTCGTTTACTTTTGGCTGCATCTAGACCTTTAATTTGGAGCATATGAATATTTTTTCACAAATATTTTCATTCATGGGTCTAATTTGTGCTTAACCCTTTCCCAAACAACCCAATGTTTCAACAACACTGAAAAAAAATGCATCAAATTTCTTCTTACAACAATTCTTTTTCCCCCACAATGATTCCTGACCTTTCTAAAACAATTTACATATATTGAGGGACATTCAATTTGTCGTCTGCAAATGTTTTGTATTAATTTTAGATTGATCTAAAACTATCTTTTTAAAAAAAAAAGGTTAAGAAGGGCGTATATTGCAGCGAATAGGAATGCCACAGCGTCTCTGTGACCCGGCCCTTATCTGTATTCAAACATCTGCGTAATCCGGATTGAATGTCATCGAATTTGTTTGGATGAGAATCAATTAATTTCAGATGACTGATGCCTTCCGCCGGTAAATAAGCAAACGACATTCGGATAAAACGGCACGCGCTCAGAGCATGCCGGGAACAAAAAACAATCACGTGATTTATTGTTATTTGTATCAAATCTGACGCATTGACAGGGATTAATTTAAATGTAATGAATATTAAAATACAGATAAGCATCGCTTCTTAAATTTTTATCTGAGATTTTTCTTATGAATATCTTGGAGTGGGTGCACTTTTTGACTGAATGAAATGTAAATATTAAACACAGCTTAACCTTTTGTCGAACAATGGTGAGGGTTTGACCACCCTGATGACAAAGCCATTTGAAACCATTGTTGGGGGCTTGAAAAAAAAGACGGGAAAATATTATAAAGACCATCAGAATACATTGTGGAAAAAGGAGAAAATGCTGGTAACCAGCATTTTCTCTCTTTTTTTGCAATGTTTTCTATCCCTCTTAAGTCAGGTTTCATTTTTTTCACATTTAACTTGCTTTCTGCAAATACTTTCAATTTGGTTAAGTCTAAAATTTTGTCGTTTGTTATGGAATCTAATCCGTTTACTACAGAATCTCAATTTTTTTAATGACCTTGAAGATAAAATCTTTTGAAAGTATTTTCTCCTCTTCCAACAATGTTTTCTAACCTTGAAAAGACTCCAAAATTCTAGCAACATTTGATCTGTCAAGTCTAAAATTTCGTCGTCTGATAAAGAGGTAAGTCATTCCCTCCTGCAGAGATGTTATATTTCTGCATTTTACATCATTTTATATTAGCTTGCTTGAAAAATTTCCCCGGCCTGACAAAGTATTCGTTAGTCTTTAATGTCAGTGTAATATTTATGAAGCCAGACAACCGCTTGCTTTTAAGATGTTCCTAGTAGCTTATTTGGCAACGTATACGCTTGCAATCCAGGGGTCAATGGTTTGTTTCCCCATCTCGGGCGATTCTATCGAGGATTGGTGATGATCATTGCGTTAGGATTTATACGTCTCTAACCGATGAATGTTATTTCGATGATGGTTAAGCGGTTAAGCTGCCAGCGGCCTGGAAAGAATGTTGTGAATAGCACTGGTAAATGAAAGTACATAGATAGGTGCTCTGTTCGCCCAGATAGTCCTATCATGTTGAAAACGACGTTAAACACCGAAACAAACGAACTAACAAGCAATCGTTTGAAAGTCTTCAGTTAGTAGTGCTGATAAAACTTTCAGTAGTTGCGCTGGTCGTCGTATCATAGCTGATATTCTTTTAAAGAATACACCTGAAGCACTCAACAAACAAACATATTATATTATATTTCATGTGTCTATTTTTTTAAAAACGTTATGGGTAAAGAAATGGCGTAATTTAAGCTGGGGGGAATTATTTCCCCGTCACATTGAATATTTTCCTCCTGTCGAAAAAAATGGAACTAATTTTTTTGAAAAAAAAATCGGTTATCCGTTCAATTGATTTGAGATTACTAGTTTTAAAAGTGGCAATCTTCGACAAAATGATTAGAGGAAATAAGGAGAGCCGTAAGGCACGAGTTATTTTCGCAGACTTTTCCCTTTTGAGGCAAATATTTCCTCATATCAACCACAAGCTGATGAAATAAATTATATATTATATTTCCTCTGATTATTTTGTCAACGAATGCCACTTTTAAAACAGTATAACAAAGAGGAACAAAAAAAGTAGTTCCAGATTTTCGACAGGAGAAAAATATACAATGTGATGGGGAATTAATTCCCCTCGGCTTAAATTACGACGTTTCTTTAACCATTACATTTCTAAAAATAGACACATGAAATATAATATACAAACGTATTGTATTGAAACAAAATCTTCCTTCCAACTTAGTACTTTTATTGAACCTTGATTACAGTTTGATTGAAACAAGCTTTGGTAAAAGTGGGTTCATACATCTCCCTGACTTATTATACCAACCATGTCATCACACAATCATGAATCCATTAACCCTTTACCCCTTCAGGCATTTCTATGTTATCTCTAGTTGACCCTGAATGACAGCAAGGATAAAGCCGTTTCTTATGTGTATATGACACCTTTTGATAGCATGGAAAACATTGTGACAAAAGGTGAAATTGCTCGTCACGAGCAATTTCACCTTTTGACACAATGTTTTCCAAAGGCTCCTACAAGCAATGCGTGGAAATGAGTATCTATGGAGTAGAGGGTTAAATCCATTTTTTCTGAAATATGGTTCAATCATAAGATAGACTGGTCCTTGACATGCAGAAAATTGACCAATAGTAAAACGTTTAGACCTAGGTAAGCCTGGGTCGACTGCGCAAGCAGACCCGAGTAGATTCTTTTTGCAGATGTATTTAAACCCCTTTTCACAGAACGTGGCTAAAATTGTACTAAAATAAAAACAACTAAGTTATTGAGGTGCGTGGTCAGTAATTCAGACCTCCGCAGTTCGATTCTCGTCCGAGTGGCTGGATTTTCATGTTCTTGTATATAGACAAGGTATTTCATTACCACTTTAGTGCCAATGAAAGCAAGGAAATACATGACTAGGTGGACTGTCGACCAAGATGAATTTAGAAGTCGTCGACATCAATCAATCAATTAATCAATATGTGCTAATTAACCAGAAGACGCTAAGCTGCAAATGAGATGAAAAAAGTCAATGAGACTTCGTGAAAGTGCACGAATTCGAATTATAGAAGGAACAACATAAAATTTTCTTGAAATTTACAACTTGAAATCCTCTTAACACCTTTATCACTGTAAGAAGCGTTACGAGAATAATCCTATCCTTTGTCCTGATAACTTTACTAATGTTGACCATTACACATACTTTTTTACTCACTGTTTAGCATTATTTACTGATAAAACTACCAAAAATGTTTATAACTGCACGACGAGTTCAGAGCAATATACGACTACAGGCATGTGTAGGATGATCTTGTGCTACACAATTAATTTTGTAAACAACGGCCGTTGTAGCAAACAACAGGATAAGGGAAAAGTGTAATCTTTCACTCATCTTCGTCACTGCGGACGTTAACTATTTCCGGAGATGAACTTCCGCCGGAAGTGTGACTGCTGCCATTTACCTCTAATCTTTGTCTTTGTAGCTGTTCCGTGCAGTTCTGATTTTTCTGATTAAACGCTTCCTTTTCTTGAAAGTCAATCACATTCGAAAGAAGATTTATGTATTTTATTGCAAACCTCAGTATTTCACTTTTGCTCAGTTTTTTATCCGGTGGATGAGTCGGTAGAAGTCGCCGCAATTCGTTGAAAGCACTGTTAACGTTCTGCTGCCGCCATCGTTCTCTGGTGTTTGTGTAAACACGTCTGTTACACAGTCCCTTCCTAATAATACTGGTCTCAGTTTCAGGATCACTGACCCTTCGAAAATACTTAGTTTGACGTAAATCAAGCGGGCTTTCCACCGTTATTACGTCAGGGGTTGAACGTAAGCATACTGTTCTACGAGGAAGTAGTGCAGAGGGGGCGGAGTCACGACACATGTAGTTGAAGGTCTTGTCACCCTCCATAAATACGCTATCGTCACTTTCATCATGATCGCGTGGCTCCATGTCTTCATCTGTCACACTGTTTGAATCGACAGACATGTCCCGACGAAAGCATAATTTCATATTTGGAGATACGGCGCTGTGTATGTCGGTTGACGATCTACCAAGCATGACGTCATTTTCGGATTGGCGGCTATCGTCTGCTATCTCAGTTGGCGAAGAAATGGGACTTAAATAAGTGCTTGTCATTTTTTTCTCTGCAACAAAAAATAAAAATGCATCTAGTGATGAAACGTGAAAAGTAACCATTCTTGTTCGGTCTTTTGCTAAAAAAAATTCTGGTGTCGGTAGATTTACAAGTTCTTGCAAATTACCACTTTTTTTTCGCCTGTGCTTATTTTCGTCTTACTCTCCATCCATGGTTTACTAAAGACTTCACTGTTTATTAGACAAAATTTTGGATTTGTCCGACTAAAAGCATTTGTAGACGATAAAATTACGCTGACTAAAATGATAAATTTTATCTTCAACAAGAAAGAAAACATTGTGAAAAAAAAAAGATTTATTTCAAGGTGATCCTATGAGGCTTATTGGTCAATTTTATCTTACGGTCCATTTGGTAAGACAAAGTTCATTTTATGGATCCAAGTTAACATGTTAACTTTCTTCGTGTAATGCATTTATCATTAAACTCCTTTTCCACAGAGCATATGTTTTATAAGTTTATTGCCATTTGGTCGGGATTTATTATATAAGCAGAGTGTGGATCAAGAATACTCCGCGCGTATGTGCAGGCTGATGCTGGCTTTCACTCAATGAGAAAACAAATATCCACATTACAAAAAAATGGGAAACACGTAGACATGAATCGTGCATCAAAAATGCATTTAATGACTTTCTCATGTGTCTATGTTAATCGCTTCTGAATCTTTTAGGGGAAAAAAAGCACCTGCTCGATAAAGGAGCAACACATGTTAACAACAATTTACTCAAAAGTGTCTGGTTGCTTCGGTGCATGTTATCAAAGAGACACTTTGACTGTCACGTTGTGTCTTTCTTTTTTGTCTAAGTATCGACATATTGAATACACTGATGAAAGGATGTATCATACCTTTTAATGTCAGTAAATAAAAATGAAATCCATGCGACCGGATTAGTCAATCACATTTCGAGTGGAATTTGTCCCATGTGGTGTTGGTATGTCATTATTTTGAAAAATAATGGCTGACAATATATACGAGGGTTTACAGTTTCATTTTTAA
Organism: Tridacna crocea; assembly: GCA_943736015.1. Lineage (NCBI taxonomy): Eukaryota > Metazoa > Mollusca > Bivalvia > Cardiida > Cardiidae > Tridacna > Tridacna crocea. The sequence continues at coordinate 33,025,217 of OX031059.1, forward strand.
CAATGAACCAAAAAGTATTAAAAGTAGTATTATTAAATCAAGTTCCTGCCTGTTCTTTTCGGTTTATAACGTACTTCAACAGAAAGATACGTATGGCATATAACAGAGAAAACTGCGTAGTTAATGCATAACCTACCGGTTTTTTTAAAATTACTTATCACAACCAAAATTAAGTGAAAACTCTCGACATTTTATGGTGACAAAAACGACAGAGAAAATAATAATAGAATACCGGAGAGTTTAAACAAAGATTAGACGGCACGAACGTGCAGTCTGATCCTGGTTTACACTCTCCGCAAAGTACAACTGTAGTCTTGTGAAGGGAAAGTGCGTGGTTGGTGTAAAATTGCAAACTTTACTTGGGCCTGTACTTTTTGTGGAAGTTTCCTCGGGTAAGGCAATCTAAAAATCTACCCTTGTACTGGTGAAACCCAGAATATACGTGTACATGAATGAGTGCGCTGTAGCGTTTATATGACTGAAAACATGTCGAAAGCGTCGAAAAATAATTATCATCTAGTCCATTGTGTGTAACAAGATAAGGGTTTGAAATTGAAATATTTATAATTTCACTTCAATAAACAAAGTGGTAGAATTCCGCTAGGTATAACAGCACGTGCTCCAGGCGATACTATCTACAATGACGTTTTCCTGCCGCCGCGCCTCTCCTCCAGTTTGGACTACATCTTGAGTGCAAATCGCAGATGGTTAATGCATTTCCAGGGGAGAAACACTGAAACAAGTGTTTTCTTGAATTTCACGCCTTTGTGTATTGTTTAAGTTTGTTATGAGGTTCGACATTTTATCTTCATTATTTATTATAGCAGCGCCGATCTCTGGTATAGCCAAGTCATGCTTCAACATGCCTATTTTTCAGTTACTTATTTGTTCTCAAAATACAGATCCTTTTGATACTGTTTACACAACTTTAATTAATGCTTATTTTTTTTTCTCAAGTTCTCTGTTCTTCTCAAAGCAACACTCAATAGGCCTTTAAAAGATGTGAAGATAGACAGTTGACGTAAGAAAGACAACAACAAATAAATGGCGTCCACCATCAAGATTTCAAGGCATAAGAAAAAAGGAACTTTCAAAGTCACTCCTTACTCAGTGGTTGTACTGGTCAAAGGCGGATGTCCTTTGATGATGTATTGCAGAGACACAGCCTAGTGTTACTGACATACACAAGGGCGTGATAAACTGCTGGGGTTCGCGTTCATATTGGGACAAATTCTCCGCTGCCGGGTTCGTTTGAGACGGGCCACTCTGCTGACACCCACGATATAGGTAAGGTATAGGTAAGCTGTTCACGTGATATAAAGATCGATGAGTGAGACGCAAATCTATGAAATCTTAAAAAAAATGAGAGGAGCTCTACCCAAAGGGGTTTAACTCTACCACACGACGAAATTTTAGATTGGGTCAAATTGAAAACATTTGCAGACGCCAAAATAAACGTAATTCAAAAATTAAAAACTGTTTCCAACACTGTAGAAAACATTGTTGTAAAATGTACTGTAAATCTAACATTTTTATAGAAAGAATATTGTTTCTTTGTCGCCTAGCAAGAACAATAAATGCTGACAAAAGAAGTTAACCGCATATATATAACACAAATCTATGACAGGAGTACTGAAATACGACACAAGTATCTGACTCAAGCCCTAAATGGACACAAATGAGTTAAACCGGCCAAATACTCCGACATCGCCCTACCACTACTGAGTGCAAGCCAACATTTTTCAAGAGACGCACGTTTACCTTTGTTCCGTACATCCAGCCACTTTTACCACATGTAACAGTTCGAAAAAATTCCATATGCTATACTATCTCCACAAAAAAAGCCTCTGTCTGTCGGCCTCTCTCTCTCTCTCTCTCTCTCTCTCTCTCTCTAAAGTTACAGGAAAAACAATCCAGGTACTATTTGCACACTAGCAGTTAAGAAAAAACGACGACAAAAAAAAATTTGAGGTTTGAAATCTGATAATTGCAATATAAATACATCTCACATTAACTGATTTTCGGGCATTTTAATGTCTGGGAACATTGTTGCGAATCTAAAAATCTCAATGGCTCCTCTAACGTATTTTCACCACAGACAGTATGTGTCCATGTTTACGGCGTATTTCAGTCTTGACCAAGCTTCACAGCATATGACAGTTGTTTTTTATCCTTCAGAACACAATTCTGACTTTTAACCACCCTAAAGGGAAAGGCCTTTTGAAAACATTGTGATAGAGGAGAAAACGCTGGTAACCAGAATTTTTTCTCCTTTTTTTCACAATATCTTCTACCCTTACATAAGCAAATCTTAACTTTTGAGTCATATTTTTTGTCGTCTGCCAGTGCCTTCATATTTGACAATTCTAAAACTTTGTTGACTGGTAAAGGGTTAAATTTCACCTCTATTTCTTTGTGAAAGAGTAACATTATTTATCCTCAGATTCAGACTTTATCAGAATAAAGGCATACAAACAGAAGAAGAATCATTTAAATCTGCAACATTTATACTTTAAACTTCACCTTGGCAGCAGTGTTTGTATTGCCTCTCTGTTATTGCTAGGGAGGAAACTGTGTAAGAAAAGACTGTCAGCCTCTCACACCCAATGTTCATGGATGGAGACCCGTTTCACTCTTTACCACACGACCAAAATTTAGACTTGTCCAAACTGAAAGCATTTGCAGACAACAATTTTGATATCATTTAAATAATGAAACTTGTCTTTGATGGAATGAGAAGCATTCTGGGAAAAGGAGAAAAATGCTGGTTACCAGCATTTTCTCCTTTTCCCACAGTGTTTTCAAAAGGCCTTACCTTAAAAGTTGCGATTGTGTGATAAAAGAGTTAAAACAGGACCAGCCGTCGGAACTACAAACAGCATGGCGCTTACTAGTGCTGTTTATTACATGCTTTGCGGTAGTATATCGAGAAAAAGCAGTGAAAATATTTTTCGATCTTACATTGGTATCACCAGTGAAAATACCGATTTTCATGTTCTTGTTGCTAGTTTAATTGCGCGTGCCTCACAACCAGATGGAAATATGACGTCATTTACATTACATTTCTTGCCCTTGACGTAATACTGTAATGCGTTGAGCACTACGCGGAGAATATTGGAAAAAAACTGTACTGGTTTTTGATAAAGCTCCTCCCAGAAAGGGTTAAAAGCATGAAATAAATAGAATATTTGTTTTGTTTTTTTCGGCGAAAGATCTACATTTTATTTAATCTCGTGAACACCATCGGTAATAATACCGATGGTGTCCACTCGATGAAATAAATTTTGATCTTTCACCGAAAAAAAAAATATCCTCTATATATCTACAATAACTTCATTTCATCTATAGTATCACATTCAGTAGGTTATGACATTTTAAAGATGTCTGTCTTTCTGAAGCTTGTCTTCCCGCTATCGCTCTTTAGAACCGTCGATTATATTACAACAAGTGTTAATACTGTACTTCCTTACTTCTCAGTCTTTTGATGGTTCTGAGGAGCATGGATGTGCCCTTTGGCATTAGTTTCTACATTGACGAATTCAGATAGCCCCACAGAGAAAGAAATTGCAAGGGTTGAGACCCTCTTTTGATGTGAATAATGCCTGGGCAGCCCCGCACACTACAAAGTAAGGTGTTAATTGCATTATACGAAAAGTTTGGAAAAAGAGTAATTTCGAGAAATAATCAGAGGTGAAACACTGTAGTGTGACATGGCCCGCTCAAAGCCGGAATCCTTGTGCTTTCTTTCTGTAGGGCTATCTGAAGTCGTTTGTGTAGAAACTAATGCCAACAGACACATCTATTCTTCTCAACAAACATCAAAAGGGAAATAAGGAAAATCAGAGTTGACAGCTGTTGTAATGTAGTAAGCAAAGCAAGTGCAAGAAGATAAACTTCAACAGGACAGATATCTTTAAAACGCCATAAACTATTGAATGGACGCAATGAACGCTATATGGTCATTGAAGTAAAATGATATTCTTCCGAAAAGTATATGGGTGTAAATCTTAATACTGATATAGAATAAAACTTTTATTGTGAGTCTATACATGCGTAGGTTTTTTTTTTCTGGATCTAGCAGAACGTAAAGATAATTAATTAGTTTATTGGTTGATTCATTGATTCATTGTACCGGTATATCACTGATTGATAACCAGACATACAGCTCTCCACTAAGTGACAATTTTGCCAGACGAAATTTCATCTTGTGACAGAGGCGTCAACAACTCAAATTCAGCGGGATAAAATGTTGGCTTGGTGGTGGATATATCTTTTTTTCACATGATATTTCCGATTCATGAAAATTTATGAAAGTTGTTTTTCCATTCGATTTATCTGGGTCATCACGGTGAAAGTTTTAAATCATTCAATAAATATTGCTTACGTATAAACCTGTTAGACGAGGCCGCAAGATGGTGGGATTATTTTATCTCCCATGTTTACCGAAAGTTTAGGGAAATATTAGATTTATTTCTGACTGGTGAAATGATTCCAATAAAATACACATCTGTCGTCCGAATTGCCGAGGGTTTCGCAGCATGCCTCTGCCATTTCAAAGTGTGAAGGTCTGTGAAACCGGTGCCCCGTTATAAAGACTTGTGACGTATGTTTTAGTTTATAATGATTTGACTTGATGTCGTAACCCGAAGGCGGTAAATTTTGTTATTTAACGGTAAACTCGATCTCTTTTTAATATAATTAGGTGTTTTTTCTGCCCTAGAAAATTTCAAATGGCAACTTCAAGAAAGCTACAGTTTAAAGTAGCCGTCATTCAATTCGACAAATGCTTATTTATGCTTTTTTAACCTCATTATGGTACAAGGGTAATTAGGTACAAGTGCAAAGAAACTTCGAAATCGAGTTCATCACCTTTTAAAATAAAATCCGCTTCACCTGGCTTGTGTATCCTTTACTTAATGTCCTTCTTTAACCATTTACCAAACAGTTCCTGGTCCTAACGACCCTGCGGTAGAAGCCTTTTGAAAACATTCTGCGAAAAGGAGAAAATGCTGGTAACTAGCATTTTCTCCTTTTCCTACAATGTTTTCCACCCAGCTGAAAACAAATTTCAGTTTTTGAGGTACATTTTATTTGTTGTCTGCAACTGCTTTCAATTTGGACCAGTCTAAGATTAAAGAGTTAATTCTGTACCAAACTACAAAGCAACTGCAGATCATGTATCAAATGTAGTTCGAAGGAAGGAGTTTTCGGAAAGGGGGTAGAAAACGTGAAAGAAAAGGAGAAAATACTGATTATCAACATGTTGTTCTTTTGTCGCAATGTTCTCACAAGCTTTTGTTCTCGGGCTTGTTAAAATTTGGGGTTATAAGGAATAGAGTTAAAAACTTTACCAACATGAGTTATTCCAAAAGACCATCACCAATCCTGGGAAACAAATTTGGCCAGCTGAGAATCCGAACCAGGAAACACCAGGGTCCGTGTACACCAACCATTCTAAAGAGTATTCGTTATTTTATACTAGATTTAGAAAGTAACAAAATTTCTGATTGGCTAAACCATTTGGTTTAGCCAATCAGAAGTTGTGTTACTTTCAAATGTTAAAAATTCTTCAGAAATAAGACTATGAATGTTCTCAAGAATACGGACTCCGGTTTCAGGCCATATACATTACTGACAGAACCACCGGGCAAGGCCCGAGGTACATGCACAAGAAAAAGAAGTCAGCGGCTCTCTACATTTCACGGTTTGCTGTCGATCTGTCAGTAAAGTCTCACAAATACCTCCAGATAAAGACCTCTGAAATGCCAGAGTTTATTAGAGCTAACAAGAACCATTTGTCAAACGTTAAGTGTGCAGGCTGTAGACCATTACAAACAGACTTCGCTTCAACTCTTAACCAAAGTACAGCCAGTGGAGTAGACAGACATACGCACGCATGTAAATGCATAACACTGAAATCCCCTTGTTGGCTTTTATTGAAAATTGGACATCATGCAGATTTCTTTTCAGTATAAGTCTAAAATTTGTACCTGCAAAGCCGATTTTTTAAATTTCAAAATGACAAAATTCCCCTCCAAGAGGCTTTCGCCTCTCTTCCCAGTGTCATCATTAGGGGCTTCACCTACTTAACTTCCGCCATAAGAGAACCCTAGACCCCCCCCCCCACACCTTCCACAAAGTCAATAAGACCCAACTTTGCCCCTTGAATGACATCGGAATGGCCGTAAAGACACAAATTTACCTCTGTACAAAATGACAATATCTTTAACTCGTCCAAATTAAAAGCTGTACCCATGATGTTGTCAAAACCCTTCTTCGTAAGGGTCAGTAAAACAAGCGGTTGTTTGATAAAGGGTTATTTAACGGTCGTGAGGCTGACAGATTTCGTAAACAATGTGGAATCATGAGGCATTTTTAATTATTTTTTCCATATTATACATTTGATGATATAGAAGACTGGCAGAAATGTGCACCCTGCTTTGTCCGGCCCTCTGTCGCCGGCGTTCTCTCTCCTAAGTCGAATAACCGACATTTTCCCATGCTGACAATAAAGGAGACTATTTATGTGTTAAGTTATACGATCATGACGTTTTAACTGCGAGTTTAACTACATAATTATATCGTCTGTTTTAAAAAAGATTCCCAACGAGATAAAAATTAAAATGAAAAAGAAACAAGTCCCAGAACGCCTTATTGCCGACTATAAAATCGCAGCATCTCGGATGTATGTTTAACATCAATAAGAAATACAAAATTATTACTTCATGTTATTTGGACAGCCTCTCGGCTATTTTTAGGTCGACCATCAACCAGGTGAATTGACGCAAAATGGGACTATGTGTAGGGGAAAAAAGTCCTTTGTCATCGATGCTGAAAAACATGGTGAAAAAAGCCAAAACTGCTAGTGTACCACAAGGTAGTAAAAAAAGAAGGCTGTTGTAATGGACAAGACCAAAACTCTTTACCAGACGACAAAATTTTAGACCACTCCATTTTCAAAGCATTTGCAGACGACAAAGTAAATGTAGCCAAAAAGGCTGTTTTCAGTCTTTGTAAGAGCAGAAAAAATTGTGCGGAAAAGGAGAAAATGCTGGTCACCAGCATTTTCTCCTTTTCCGCACAAGGTTTTCAAAAAAGACTTCTTCATGGTCATTAAAACTCAGGATTGTGCGATTAGATGTCAAACAAAGGGCCAGGTATTTTTGCGAACAGTTGGGGTCACGATCACGCTGTAAATGAAACAGAAGTTTGTCTTGGATTGATTATCTTGTGAGGTTTTCTAACCGTTAAACAGTTCATTGTCAGAAAATTATCTTATTGTTTTCCGCCAAATTATGGCGAGCATTAAAACAGCAATGGGGATCATTATTCATTTAGGGTATTTCCATTGATTCTTCTCCAACACTACATTGGTCCTGATATAGAAATACTTGGATTTTATCGTTGATTTTCTTGCACTGAACAGCTATTTTCCCGAGACAGTGTTTCAAGTATATCTTAGATAGATTGTTTTACAAATCGATATATCCGGAGCTCATGGTGACTTAGACCAAAATTTGATTCGAATTATATGTGGACATGAAACATATATCATAAATCATTATTATAATTATCGCAACCTTCCCAAGGGAACCACGGATAAAAACAAAGGAATACAGGTGAAAGGACCACTTTGTTATTTTGTTACCTTCGGTCTTTATCTGGTAAGGGAGATCATTTAATTGTTAGAAAAGGCCCCTATAATACGAGTAAACACATAAGAAAAGATGGAAAACGAGATCAAGAAAAAGTAGTCAAAAATCAAAATGGTCGAAAAGAGAATCAGTGCTCAACCAAAGTCCAACCTGAAAAAGGCTCTTGCAAAAAAAAAGCCGAAAATGCAAAAGCTCTTTCCTCGGTCAGAGAGTACAACCACTACAGAAAAGTGTGACACAAGGCAAAAACATATAAAAGTATGCAAATCAAGTTTGGAAATTTTGAAATGAGATGCGAGGCAAAAATGGGCCAGACAATAATAATTTTATTTTTTGCGTAAGTTTGTGTCTCTACCAAATCTTCACGTACGGTTACAACCCCGTTGAAAAGGAGTTGTAGAAAATATCGTGGGAAAAAGATTATAATGGTGGTGACCAGCATTTCTCTCTCATTCACAATGTTTTCCCTGACTTAAACTCTGACAAACCCAACCAGCCATATTGTATGTTTCGTCTAAAGGTTCTATAACCCTTTACTCCATAGATACTCATTTCTACGCATTAGGAGCCTTTGGAAAACATTGAGGCAAAAGGTGAAATTGCTCGTGACGAGCAATTTCACCTTTTGCCACAATGTCTTCTACGCTGTCAAAAGATGTCATGTACACAGAAGAAACAGCTTCATCCTTGCTGTTATTTAGGGTCAATTAGAGATACCATAGAAATGCCTTATGAGGTGAAGGGTTAAGTTAAGATACAGACTCATTTTTTTGCCGCATGGTAAAGAGTTCAGATTATTTAGAAAAGCCATTCATATTAAAAACCCTTATGCTGCTAAATATGTGATTTAAACTTTTGAGCTGATAGTAAAAACCCACCTTTTGCTAATTTATAGGCAATATTTTTTGGGGAAAAAACATGTTCTTACCGGCCAGTGTAGATTACAGATCAAAACTGCACGTTCGTGCAGTCTGATCTTTAATCTACACTGTACGTAAGAGGTTAGAGAGTCGCGCTTATTAGAACAAGGATTAAGGTCCGGCTTGCACACTTCACCACAAGTATCTAACAAACAGAAAATAAAAAGTCGAGTATTAGAAAAACCAAATGTCGTAAAAGTGAAGTGGTGAAAGACAGTTTTCATTTCCGATACTTCCGGGGGTTATCTGTATACTACACAACTACCATAAATTTAGACTTGTCCAATTTCAAAGCATTTGCAGACGACAAATTAAACATGGCTAACGTGATCGGGTTTATCTTTAAGGAGATAGAAATCATTGAACGAAAAGAATTAAGTGGCTACAAGGAATTTCTGCTCTTCTTGCGGAATTTTTCATTTAAATCAAAAGTCGTCTTCCTGTAAGGTTGTGGTTTAAGGGAAAGTTGATAGAAGGGTTTAAACCCTTTGCCAAACAATTGCGCTTTTTACGATTCTGAGAAAGAAAGCGTTTGAAAACATTGTGGGAAGATTGAGAAGAAACAATGGTAACTATATACTTTTCCTTTGCTATGTTTTCCATTCTTTCAAAGGCACATCTCAAACATGCATATTCATCCTGTCGTCTGCAAGTGGTATCAATATGGACTTGTCTGAAATTTCATCGTCTGATAAAGCGTTGAGTGTCTTCTTCGACTTCCGTAGTCTTTTTTTCCAAGAAGCCCATGTCAAGTGGATTGTTGACATTATCTACGGTTTCTTATTCTTTATAACGTTACTCTGCAAATGATTGTCTATTTTTGTCAGAATGTTTTCTTATGTATCATTGCTAAAGTCATAAAAATGATTTGGGATCTGTAAAAAGCTGTTAAATCTGCAAAACAATATTGACCTATGTCAGTCTGCGCAGTCTCCACAGGCGAACCTAAATCACAAATTACTAATTGCCATTGGTAATTTTCTGCATGTTAAAGTACCATTTACCTTATGACCCAGCCAGTTTTAGATAAAATGATTCCAATGTTATGGGACAACATGCTTTGTTTAATTCATTATGAAGTCGCGTCTAACACCTTTTTCCAAAGTGCCTCAAACTGACTTTAACCCAATACCACACATCCCTACTTTTGACGACCCTGAGAAAGAAGCCTTTAGAAAACATTGCGGGAAAAGGAGAAAATGCTGGTAGCCAGCATTGTCTCATTTTCCCTTAATGTTTTCTACCCTTCACAAAACAAATTTCAAATTTTCAGTAACTTTTAATTTGTCGTCTGCAAATGCTTTCGATTTGGACAAACCTAAATTTTTTTATCGAATGGGAATGAGTTAATAAATTATTTATAGCTTGCAACACGCGAAAAGGGGCATTCAGAAATTTGCGTAAAGTTTCGTCCTAGATCAGCCTGCGCAGCCCGCAAAGGCTTATCCGAAACGATACTTTCCGTTTTTATGTACTTTTCTGTTTTGCACAAGTGTACTGTAGCACAAAATCTATTATAGTCGTATAGTGCCGTCTCGGATTAGCCTGCGCGGACTGCGCAGGCTGATCCGATACGACACTTTATACGCAAATGCCCAAATGCTGCTTTTTGCGTGTTGCGAGCAAGTAACATAACGAATGTCCGCTAAGCTGTCTGCTGCAGATTGTTTCGGAAAGTAATGACTCAACAGGCTTCACTGTGTGGCCTTCTGGACATAGCAATTTCTAAAATCAACTGGCTGCTGTAACGTGTTAAAGTACAGTGTGACCCACTGGACAGAATATTTTCTCAAGACAACTGGCTGCTTTTACGTGTCAAAGTACAGTGTGGCTTACTGGACAGAGCACTTTCTCAAAGCAACTGGCTGCTTTCCCTTATAAATTATGTCGTCAATTAGAAATAAAAGAAAACAGGAAAGGAACGTAGCCGAAGACAGCAACTTCAATCAACATCAAAAACGTTAAAAATGACGTCTCCTAAATTTTCCTTGATTTATTTTCCTACTTCCTTATGGTTGTTTTATATCATTTAGTGGCTTATCAGCCATCAAAACTCTACCGTCGTGTTTAAGACATAAATATCAAGCGGCTGATATTAATTTTCGTACAAGAACCGCTAAAACATCATGTTCACACAAACATGTGAAACTTAAACTCGCCAATTAGAACCTCATTAAGCTGAAAGCTATCATGAATTATTGCGATTTTATGGACAGAAAAAAAACTACCGGTGTGAACCAATCAGCTATAGAGTGTATACCAGACTGGCACGTTTTAGCCTTTAACATCTTTACTACAAATCAAAGGTGGCCAAAAATTATGGAATCGTCTTTGATAGGATAGAAAACACTGTAGACAAAGGAGAAAATGCTAGTAACTAGCATTTTCTCCTTTGTCCACAATGTTTTTTTCCCCAAAGCTCTCTTCCACGGGGTATTTATAACTCGGATTCGTTGAATAAAAAGGTTGAATCCTTAGCAGGGCACGGGTATCATATTCTGATGCAGAAAGTTTAGATTAATTAATATCTGTCTGCACAGAACTTCCAGAGTGGTTCGGCTGTTACTATGACTTTAACGTTGTAGACATAGGGGTTAGATCCCAGAGAAAAGAAATTTAGACTGATTCAAACTGAAAACAAGCGCAGACAACAAAATAAAGATAACATGAAAAATCAAATTTATCTCGAGCAGGCAGAAAACATTGTGGGAAAAGGAGAAAATGTTGGTTACCAGCATTTTCTTTTTTTCCCACAATGTTTTCAAAATGTTTCTATCTCAAGGTCGCAAAAACCTAGGGATTGTTTGGTAAAGGGTTCAAGGAATGGGGTGGTGGAGAGGCAATGGACACTAGAAGAGCCTCTGGGCAAGGCCACTAGGTAAAAAGTTGAAAGAAGTGCTAAATCCCATTCTAACAGAAGAAGCAAGCGACTCGACAGAAGAGACCATGATCGACTTTCCAAGTTTTCTCCTATGCTTTACAATCCAACCCCCACCCCAACCCAACTCCCCCACCCCACCCCCATCTTTGTTGCGTGCAAATGCTTACTTCTTTACGATTCTAAAATTTTGTTGTCTGCCAAAAGTTTAATAACACCTTATTTTAAACTTTACATCATTTGGGTAATAATCAAGTCTTTCGGTTGTATTATTGGAGAGGTCCTCCACAAAATGGTGAGTTTAAAAAGCAGGCTGCCACAGCATTTGTTGTCTAAATATACTTTTTCTTGCGAAATTGGTTGATACACAGTCTATTCCGTCATGGCTTTGTTATTAAAGCGGAATCAAAAAGCTATAGTCACACCTTACATAGTTCACCGTAGTAAGGAATGACCGTAGATGGCCGTACTTAAAAGTATCGAACGTAGTTGAACGTAATTACACATAGTTAACCGTAGTTCAAGGTGGTAATAAACGTAGTTTGAAATTACGCTTTGCCCACACTAAGCGCAAAATTTTTGAACATGTTCAAAAATTCGTTACGGTTAACTACGTTGTCGTAACCGTACTGTGGCCGTAGTTTGAACGTAGTTAACTGTACTTACGCGTAGTTCAACGTACTTATACTTTATATATCGCCAAGTTTGAACCTTCTTTGAAATTACGTCAACGTAGTTGATCGTAGTAGCAGCTCGGCAGACTACGTTTGAAATTAATCATTGACCGTAAATGTGACCATAGCTTTAAAGTCGTAATATATTGAATTACTATACTTGTTATTGTCGTCGTTGATTAAATTTTTGACAAACGACAAAATTTTAGACATGTCCAAATTGAAAGCATTTGAAGACGACAAAATAAACGTGACTCAAAAACTGAAACTTGCCATAGCCCTTTACCCCATAAGGCATTTCTATGGTATCTCTAATTGACCCTAAATAACAGCAAAGATGAAGCCATTTCTAACTTGTATAGGACACCTTTTGATAGCATAGAAAACATTGTGACAAAAGGTGAAATTGCTCGTCACGAGCAATTTCACCTTTTGCCACAATGTTTTCCAAAGGCTCCTACATGCAATGTGTATCAATGAGTATCTATGGAGTAAAGGGTTAAGACGAAGAGTCTTGCGAACATGAAATTTTGCAACAAACGCATAGCTGCAATACAAACCGCATCTGGCGGGTTTCGAACCCACGTGGACAAATATCCTCGTTTTTCAAGGTTTAAAGGACCAATACCATAAGCACTAAGCTAAAGAGATATCTCTCTACAGCAGTTGTTAGGTACTGTATTTAAATCAGGACGAAGCAATGCATGAAGGAGTGATTTTCCGTAACACAAAAAGAAAACATAGCAGAAAAAGGAAAAAAATGCTGGTTACCAGTATTTTCTCCCCTTTCCCCAAGAGGTTTTCAGAGGGTTTCTTCGTCTGGGTTGTAAAAATCAGGGATTATTTGGTAAAGGGTTAAAGCAATTTCATTGGGGCCGTCGTGTTTCAGATCATGTGGCTTAAAGTAGTTTCAGTGGAAACTTCCATGATACGTCCGAGGTTAGATTATGTGACGGAAACCGTCGGACACGTGTCTTTCTCACTAGAAATTGTTACCAGAGCTCTGCACATACATACACACACTTTTAACGTAGTGGACCCCGTAATAGAAAACAACTATTTCCACTATGGTATTATCCTACAAGATTAAAATTAAGATTAAAAATGAATATTATTGTACTACTTTCACCAAGCCACTTTTTCCATTTTGTCCTTCCTAGATTCCTAGAAAAATGTTTGTCAGTGCAACAAAGATCCTAGTTTTAACAAACCTGAAGGAAGAAAGCTTTTGAAAACATCGTGTGGAAAGGAGAAATGGCTGATTTTCTCCTTTCCACGCGATGTTTTTTACCCTATCAAGGGCAGAAAGTAACATATGAACGACATTTGATTTTTCGTCTGTAAAAGCATTCAGTTTAGCAGAGGATAAAGTTTTGTCGTTTGGTAGAGTGTTATTTATGACATGGAGCAAAAACAACCCTTGTAAGCAAAAGTCACGTCTGGTTTATGCTATAATTCATCACCATAACCCATAAATGCATGGCTTTGATGCTGCCAGCTTTCACTGCTGTCAAAATTTGTCGATTTTTTGGCATTTTCTGATGGCCTAGGAAATGAATACGAGTTATATAAATCTAGCACGAAATACACGACTTGCTTTCTTTTCTGTGCGTTTTGATAGGCAGTTAATATTACCATGAAAATGCGTTTTGATCCTAGGTCATATCATGGAGGCCAGTGATGCACTCCTGTGTTTCACACCAGTACCAACTAAGTTTTCTTTCCAAAGCGACCGCCTACTTTCTCACATGTATCACAGGTGACATTAAAAGGCGAAGATTGTCTGAAAGAATATCGAACCCGCAACCTCCAGGTCAAGAGTCAGGTATGCTAACTACTGAGCTACGCAGCCTTAGTAAATCTTCAGAAAATCAAAGCGTTGAGAACACTGGGGAGGTACGTGTTAAGAAAGCCATTGTCTGGAATTTATAATTTGAAAAAAAAAAGAGAAATCTTATTCAGCTTTTGGCTTGAAAATCAACCTTCTAAGCAAACGAATACCTTTTTGGTTGAAGGAAGAGTTGTTATGGCAAAGTTGGGATTACTTGTGTATAGGTTGTTTCCCTTTGATCATTAGGAGTAATCAGAAATAACGACCCTTGAAAGTAGGATGCATTATAGATAGAGAGAGAAACCATGTGAATATATCGATTAAAATTAAGTTTGTACCTGAAAATTATGATTTTGAAATATCTTTGGTCGTTGATCTTTAATCCCAAACATTACAATCAATTTTTATATATTAGTATTTTCTCCTTTCCCCAATATTATGCACAGTTTTCGCGGTATTCGTCGAAGAGTCCAGTATTGAACAAGTTGGCTTCTTGAAAAAAAGAAGCCAGGAGAGGTCAATATCAATGTTTTCAAATAATTTATTGGTTTCAATTTCAATATATTGTGGTACATGTAAACAACGAGTAAAAAAACGCCGCCTAGAAACCTCATTATGCTTTATATGACGGTAATTTGACCTTCTTGTCGCATTTTCAAGTTGCATGTTCTTGTCCAGCGATCTTGAATCTCTTTTTTAACGAAATTCTTCATATTTTTTCTTCTGCTTGGAATATTTGCTTAATAAAACAAATCTACAATTATTAGAGAGGTTATTTGAAGCCATGGCAAATTACTAAATTGTATCTTTTCTGAAATTCGTCATCTATAAAAATAAACCAAGTCTATTTCCTGTTTCGGTTTTTTTTTTTATTTCGCTTTATTTACAAAACCATGACAAAACGGACTGTGCATCAGAACAATTGCGCTGGAAGAAATAGAATTGGACAGCAAATTCTGTGGCAGTCTGCGTTTTAAGCTCACCACTGTTTGAGAGGTCTGATGACCTCTCCAATTATGAAGACCATGCATCGTATTCTGTACAAAGCCGAAGGAAATAAACACAATCAAACTCATTTTGTCTCTGGCAAATGTGTTTTTCGGTAGCACTAAGATATGTAAATGGAAATTGAATGTTGAAATATACTGGACGAGGCCATCGATCATGAAAAAAACAAACTATTTCTATATTGACAATAGCTTCACTTGCTCATAGCCTACTATTGGCGCAATGATACAATTTTTTCTGCCGATCGCTTGACCCTAGTAGGTTTTATTCGTTCCAAAACCAGTTCGTCCCATAGCTTGTTCATCCCATGATTGCGGGCTACTTCATTTGATTAGGCATGAATATTTATAGATCGAAAAAATTGATTGTAATGAAATATTAACGACCAAAGATATTTCAAAATTATAATTTTCAGGTACAAACTTAATTTGCGTAAATTAAAAGTTTGTACAGACGACAAAATTGTTGTGACTCAAAAGTAGAATTTTACATTCGGAAAGGTCGAAAATATAGAGAAAAAATACTAGTACTTTACGGAAATTTTGTCATTTAGAGAAAAAGGACTTAATGCTGGTAATTAGCATTTTCTCTTTTTCTTAGACTGTTTTCAAAGATCGCCCTCTCATGTGCCATTACACTTCGGGATTGTTCGATTATTAGGGCTTTTTTATACTGAACGTATAAAATCGACCCTGTACTAAATAATTTGGTGTTTTTATGACTCCGGAGATTAAGGCTTTTGATAACATTGTTGGAAAGAGAGATATTGCTGGTAACCAGCATTTTTAACTTTTCTGACAATGTTTTTCCACTCTACTTAAAACAAATTCTTTCGATTTGTGCAGCAGTGAATTTGGCGTCTGCAAATGTTTTGAATTTGGACAATTCTAAAATGTTGTCCTTTAATAAAGTGTGCGCGTATAATGTTACGTTCGAGTACAGGTGAAATGAGTGTGGCAAATGGAGGGGGGGAAAACGATCGTAATGAGCAAATTTTACATTTACCACGACATTTTTCAATATCTGATTCAAAACGAAATATGAAAAGAGAAATTCGCCTGCAAAAGATAATGAGTTTTAACTCTTTACCAGACGACAAAATTTTAAACTTACTGAAATTAGTAGTATGAGCAGACGACAGCTTAGATTTGGCTCAGCTGAAGGGATTTGCTTTTTAGAGAGTAAAGACATTGTGGGAGAAAGGTAAAATGCTGGTTCATATTTTCCCAAAATGTTTTCAAAGGGGCTTTCTCACTCGTTGTCGTTAAAACCAATGATCGTTCCGTAAAAGCGTTTTAACGTGTAATCTACAACTTCAAGTGTCATTTATTTATATACAGCACACTGGGAAAATAAATACCATACATTTCTCACCGGCATTTTTTAAACGAAATATTTCGTTTTAAAATTAATTCGATTCCCAGCACTTTCATGACCTTGAAAATAAATATCAGGCATTCTTTGACATCTATCTTACCGCTTTCACTTTCTTTTTAACCCTTTATCTGATAAATGTCTTTAATAACATTTTCAATTTGATATAAATAACCCAAATATTTCTGTTTCAAAGTTATGTTTCGGGAAATATCTCCTTTTGTACGTCAAGTCTGATCTTGATCTTCACTGTTCGCAAAAGTCGGCATGTAGAGCTTAGCAGATAAAGGGTTAAGCCATATTAGCACACAATCCCTTCTTTTGACGCTCATGAAAAAGAAGCCTCTAAAAAACATTGTGGGAAAAGCAGAAAATGCTGGTAACAAGCATTTTCTCCTTTTCCCCAAATGTTTTTTACCCGTCACAAAACAAATTTTAAAATTTCAGTCACTTTTATTATGTCGTCTGCAAATGCTTTTGATTTGGACAAGTCTAAAATAATGTCGTTTGGTAATGAGTAAAACCTTTTTTCGAAATGTTATCGTGTTTTGAATGATCTTGTGGAAAATGCATTTGAAAAATATTACAGGGGAAAAAGGAGGAATCCTGGTGACAACCAGTTTCATCTTTTTTCCTGGATGGATACTTCCTGTTAAAGAAAGGTTTTTGTCGTCTAATCTACATTGAATATGTCCCTCTACAACTGTTGGCTGTTGTTGAAAGTCTTAAAATATGTCTTCTTGAAAAAAAAAAAGATTAACTCCTTACCAAATGACAACATTCTAGACTGGTCGCAATTGAAAGCATTTACAGACGACATAATAAATGGGACTAGATATATGAAAGTGGCTTTGGGAATGGGAAAAATCATTGTGGTTACAAGCATTTTCTCTTTTTTCCACAATGTTTTCGAAATTCTTCTTTCTAAATGATGTCAAAAGTCGTGATTGTGAGGTATAGAGTTGATTTCGTTGCAGTGAAATCAAAATGAATTCATCTGCCGACATTTGGCAATAAATAAATAAATAAATAAATAAATAAATAAATAAATAAATAAGTAAATAAATAAAGTTCGTTATTTAGATGGCGAAACGCCTATGCAGGAAATGGATCAAGATAATCTCGTTGCCAGCTTTAGGACACGATTTTACAACAAAACATCCAATGACTCTAATTCATTTTGATTACTTGATGACTTTAAGAACAGAAACACACATTCAGTATACTTTATTACGTCATCAATGAACTCTAAACACGAGCAATCTCGTGCTTTTAACGTCCTGCTGGAAGGAGCTTTAAAAAACAATGTGGGAAAAGGAAATAAAAGCTCGGGAATTTTCTCTTTTTTCCTACATGCTTTAGTTTTTTCATTCAAATACAATTCTGATCTTTTGAGCAACACATAAAATGGCGTCTGCCAGTGCAGTGATTTTGGATTAACCTGAAATTTTGTCTTCTATAGTAAAGAGTTAACCCTGTACTGCACAATCTCGACTTTTAACGACATGGCAACTGAAACTTTTGAAAATATTGTTGGAAAAGGAGAAAATGCTGGTAACCAGCATTTTCTCCTTTTCCAACAATATTTTTCAACCTTTCAAATCATTTGCGTTTCATTTACTAGTATTTTGTGGTCTGCAACTGCTTTGAATTTGGACCAGTTTTAACTATTGGCGTCTGGTAGAGAGTTAGGGGACTGGGTAAGATTTCAGACTAGGTGGCATGCTATGTCAGTCATTATAAACTGTACGAGAGCAGTGAAACCGTGCGATTGTCTTCGACGCGGAATTTTATCGTTTGTTTTCATCAAAATAAGACGTCTCGGTGAAATAACAGGTTTACAACTCAAAGAATATCTGTCTCTGTCTGCTTTTCTGTCTGGTTTTTTTTTTCTGTCCGTATGTTTGATTGTGTGTCAGTGTGACTACCTGCGTCTACTCCCCCTCTCTCCCTCTCTCTCCCCCTCCCTCTCTCTCTCTCTCTCTCTCTCTCTCTCTCTCTCTCTCTATATATATATATATATATATATATATATATATATATATATATATATATCCCCTATCTCTCTCTCTCTCTCTCTCTCTCTCTCTCTATCTATCTATCTATCTATCTATCTATCTTTCTCCCCTATGTCTCTCTCTCTCTCTCTCTCTCTCCGTCTCTCTCCTCAGGCTTTGAAAAAAAAAACGATTTGTACGTAAAAATGGCCTCTGTATTTACAAATCTAAGAAATATACAATTCAGAGCAAAACTAAAGACAATATTTTGCATCTTTACATTTTAAATTTCACGTAGATAGCCTTGAGTTTCACCAAAAGTTTGAACCCATGAAACGTAGTATGTATATATGCTGCTGATTTATGCAAAAATGAAGAATATAGATGAAAAGGCTCATCCACATGAATCAAGATTTCGTAGAGAAAAATCTAAAAAAGCACATATGACAAACGGAGAAATTGGAAGATACAAGTGTGAGTTCTCTTTTATTTAAAAGAGGTACTTTACAAAACGTATACGCAACCAATGTGCAGCTGGAGCTAATAAATTAGTACTTTCCAACTTGTGAGGGTAAAAAGGCGGAAGCACAGGCTTTTTGGGATAGCACAGATCAGAATCAGACGGTCATTAGTTCGAATCTTGACCACTTTCGGCCCTAGGAGAGAAAGTCATCACGTCAGAAATCTCTCCTCCGTTCACCGTCCACTTTTGTTTCCAGAACTGTGATATGATAAGCAGCCAGTGGCTTGTGAAAAAAAATTGTGCAAAGAACTGATTAAATTGTTACCACACAATCTCTACATTTGACGACCATGAGAAAGAAGCCTTTCGAAAAACATTGTGGGAAAAGGAGAAAATGCTGGTAACCAGCATTTTCTCCTTTTTACCACAATATTTTCTACCCTTCACGAAACAAATTTCAAATTTTGAGTCACATTTATTCTTTCGTCTGCAAATGCTTTCGATTTGGACAGACCTAAACTTTTGTCATTTGGTAATGAGTTAAAGAATTAGGTAGGCATGGGTTGGCGCGCCTGTGTAACGCAGAGAAACAACCCTCCCCTACATAATGACCCATGGGTCATTTCTCTACGTATAGGAATGACCCGCGTCATTATTCTACGTAGATAAACAACCACTGTGTCATTATTCTACGTAGAGAAACGACCCATGGGTCATTTTATAGGAGAAGGTAATTTCATTTCCTTGCATTACACCGGCCGCCGAGACATACTAGTAAGTTAAGTTATGCTGAAAACGGGTTTAAACCGCATACAACCAATCAAATATACGATAGAAAACAAACAAGAGAGGGCTGAAACAACTGATGAAACGATAAACTATAACAATGGCTAAATGCCTGCAGCTGCAAGAAGGTCCTTGACTTTTCCGTGTCTTATCTCTCTATAACAGTAGAACGTATCCATATAGTCAATTGAACCTTTACCAACCTACAAAACTTATGACTTGTTAAACATGCCAAATCCCATTTCTAAACATTTGCAAGCAACAAATAAAAAAATAGGCTCAAGTTTTTAAACCTTAGGTGGCCAAGTGCGACCCTCTGACCTTTTGCGGACAATGTAGATCAAGATCAGACTGGATCAGACTGCACAGAACGTGCAGTCTGATCTTGGATCTATACTGTCCGATAAGGAGATATTGTTCCCCAAAACAAAACTGTGAACTAGCAATATTTTGGTTTTATAGTCCCGTGTTTTCATGACCCCCAGAAGGAAGACTTTCTAAAATGTTATGAGAAATGGAATAAATGCTGGAGTCACCTACTTTCCCCGATGCCAACAAAGTTTTCTACTTTTTTCAACGACAAATTTCATCATGTGAGCAAAATAAACGTATCGTATGCAGATGTTTTGAATTTGGACGGGCCCAAAATATTGTCATGATTGTGGTAAATAGCCTACCTTTTAGCATTATTCAAATTCTTTCCAAGAAGACAAAATTTTGGGCTCTTCCAATATAAGAGCATTTGCAGACGGCAAACAATGCTCTACAACTGCCTTTGTATTTGAAAATGCAGAGAACATTGTTTGAAACTTTATTTTCTAACTATATTTTCTGAATTAGCTTATTCTTTTTCTTTTTCCTAACTTTAAAGTTTGAAGACTAACCAATTTGAGCACGAGTTCAGTAATTCAATACTATAAAAACACGAACTCTGCTTTGATGGTTGCAAAGATGTCGTGTGGCCCTCTATTCACCAATTATTATTGCTATCATACTATAGCTGATTCACCAAACTTTTCCCTAAGTTCAAAGTACTGTAATATGTGATTGA
This sequence comes from Tridacna crocea, assembly GCA_943736015.1. Classification (NCBI taxonomy): domain Eukaryota; kingdom Metazoa; phylum Mollusca; class Bivalvia; order Cardiida; family Cardiidae; genus Tridacna; species Tridacna crocea. The sequence continues at coordinate 33,045,854 of OX031059.1, forward strand.
ATAAACCAAATGGCTTAGGAAATTTAAAAACGTGTTAATTTCTAAATCTAGAATGCGACTAAGAATGCTTCTTTCTTTAAAAAAAAAACCTTGGTTAGTACGAGTGCTGAGAGAAAGACCAATTTTAACCCTGAACCTGGTATAAGTTAAAACAGAAACCTTAAAGCTGATAGTAAAAGCACGAATGTTGCTATTTCGAAGTTTTTTTCCCTATTGTTTTAGAGGATTATGCCCTTTTCGGACAGTGTAGATCCAAGATCAGACTGCACATTCTGTGCAGTCTGATCTTGATCTACACCGTCCGCAACAGGTCCTTGAGAAGTGCTTATCAGCCTAAGGGTTAAGTGCCGAGCCTGATGAGGTGCTTATGTAAGAGATTGCCTATGAAATTAATTTTATCAACCGTTTTTATCTACGAAACAGTAGAATCGGTCCTTGAAACCTTCCAATTAACGCTTTTCATTAAATCACTGTACAAAACTGAAACCTCGTTTCGTAAAGGGATGAAGGACAGCAAACTTGAAAAAAAAAGCTGAATGCGTTCTTTAGGAAATATATCTGAAAAAGGAGCAATATTCATAGCTATCGTCAATTGAGTGTCTGTATCGACTAGTGTGCTCTTGACATATTTCTAGCTGTTAAAGCCGAGTCTGAACTTGAATTCTTCGTAAACTACGGTAATTTAAACGGGGGCCTATGCCAAAAGTTCTCGCATTTTCAAAGAACTAACTGCATTTTGAAAAGACTACAAAATTAGCTATAGAACGTTAGAAAACATGGATGGAAAAGGAGAAAATGCTGTTTACCAGCATTTTCTCCTTTACCAACAATGTTTTCACAAGCTCACTTTCATAACTTCGTGATGATATGTATTTAGTAGAGGGTTAAAGTGCTTTGTCTCTTTATGAAGAAGTAATAAGTAGACGAAAACTGCTCTGAAGAAAGAAATGACCTAGACACTTGAACGTGTTATTTGATCCCCTTCTATAGACTTAGTGTCTTTGTCTGAATACGGGACAGTGTGGCCAGACTCTAGGAACGTTATAAATAAACGTCGCTACTGTGTCACTTGTATACTTCAACGACCACTGTATATTGCATCACTCATACATATACACACGAAAAAAATCCGAAAAAACAATAGGGAATTGATATTACGAATGTCTGAATCAATGTACATGTGTATGTGACCCATCACTCTAAAAGTGACCATCTGGGAATTCTGTACATCAATTAGATGACAACAGATTGAACTATAGTGCAGGTCAGTTTAAGTTGATAATTGAAAAATGCTTTTTAAACAAAGTACAATGACCATACAGAAAATATCATAAAAGCAAAAATTGTCAACGCCGGTCAGATTGCGCAATTTGCGCAGTCCGACCAGGTCTGACACATTTTGCAATTCGCAGAAGGTTCCTTTTTGAGTGACGGGTCACATATGTATAAAAAGGAATTGAGCTTGTTTCAAAATAGAGTGGCTCAGTTGTGTAAATATAGATTGGTTAACAATATACTTTTCGTCGGTTTACTTTAAAAACCTCGTAAGTACAGCTTTTAACAAGCTGTGGTAACGAGGTTTTCGAAGTAAACCGACATTATGGTGTAAGAGATAGCAAAAACAAAAGGCATTTGTTCTTATTTACCATAAAATATCACTATAATATTCAATTTTTTCGGCTATTGCCTTTTACAGGAATTAGAAACTCTAGTTGAAAAAGGCAATAGCCGAAATATTGAGAGTGTTATTTTTCGTATAGTTTTTTAATTATTCCCAATGGAATTCAATTAAGTATTGTATTGTTCTTGTGTAACACCGGAAATGACAATATCGATCGCTATGAAAGCCTCCGAAACATGAAGTACATTTTCTACCCGGTGTAATCGTGAAGCCATCTGGGACAACATTTGACATGAGCATACAAATATTATTATAGTTTCATAAAAAAAAGGATAAAAAAGTGTTAAAAACCGACTGAAAACTGCTTGAAAATGTGTATAGATGTATCTCCAAGTCAGTGTAATGACATAATTATGTTTGCAACGACAACCTCTAACCAAGTGACACACTATCAACATTCTACTACATAAAGTGCTGCAATACAAGAGTACAGAAAGGGTAATACATGAAACTACGGAATTATTGTACTGCATAATTACATGTATTTCTGAGTGCAGTTTATCGCATACAGGATAACTTTGACATGCTACCAAATGACACATTATCGCCGTTTAACTATAATTGTGTTCGCTTGCGAGACATTTGCCATGAAACGAAAGTGTTTCTACTTTGATGCGAAATGTTATTTTGCGGCAACAATTTAGAATGTTCTTTCTATTTTTTACAGTCTGTAACGATCGGTTTTGTAATTTTTCTTTTGTCTGTTTCTTTCTTTACGGATTATATTTATGGTGTTGAAAGCCGTTTTCAACATTATTTCAGTTCTATCAAGCCATCAAAAGCACTTTCCCCTGCCCTCGTGGTTCTTTTACCAGTAATTAAGATGGCATTCTTTTCAGGCTACTGGCTGCTTTTCCAAATAATCTTTGTGGAGACAATAATCAGCAGTGAGAAAAAAAGAATCCCTATTAAAGGAGTTACAGACTCTAAATTTTCAAAATTAACCAAACAGCAGCTTCCGATGCTAGATGGTATAGGAATAACATTGAGGATGTGACCAGTTGACAGGTAGATAGCGTGCTCCCCGTGCTCTTTACCAAGTTTCTGATTTTCTTCTTTGTAGGATGTTGTTCCATTCTTAGACACAGCTCCAAGCTCCTGGATATTATTTTTGTTGGATCGGAACAGCTTTCAAAATGTGAAGCGACTCCTCTATCCATGCTCAATTGCACTGAGGTGAAAGGACCGGGCTTGCCGGTCCAGACGATCGATACCCTCTTTCTGCCGGTGCTCTTGCATCTTTGAGATTGGTAGCCTGGCTCCAGAAGCCAATAACTGCTGAATCACTCTGTTGCAAGTTTTATAAAGATCCGCCATTCTAGTAAAGCGCACATCAGAATGTATATAGGAAACAAATGGTCAGCCTGGAACCCAGGCTAGGGAAGGGCATAACCGTCCATTTAACTTTCGGAATAAAAACATCATTCGCTACACCGGCATACTATCTAACCTGGATATCCACAATTTCATCTCACTAAGACTGGACAGTCAGTGTGAAAATGTTTGTACATCACAGCTGGTTTTCTCTTAGACCACGATGAAGCCGCCTCCAAAGCTGTCCAGTTAAGTAATGTTGACTCCAAGAAACCTCTCATTGTTCCTTCTTCAATTACAACCACATCTGTCTGTAACGCCTATTCAGTACTGTACTCATTTGTAAAGAGAACATGTCAACAGTCTATATTGACCCACGGCATACTTTTAATACCGTCACTTGCAGTGCAGTGGTAGAAGATGGAATTTTATTTCATGCTTTCTGGTAGGATATCGAGAAATAGCAGTGAAAATATTTTTCGATCTTACACAAATACCACCAGTGAAAATACCGATTTTAATAAATAATGTTCTTGTTGCGTAGGTTAATTGCGCACAACAATGTTGCCTAGGTTAATTGCGCACAACAATATTGGAATATGACGTCAATTACCGTACATTTCTCACGCTTGACGTAATATTGTAAAGCCTTGCTATGAGGGAGGGGTACCCCACGGGGAATAACGGAAAAGAACTGTACTGGATTTTGACAAAGCTCCTCCTAGAAAGGGTTAAAAGCATGAAATAAATAGAATATATTTTTCTTCGATGAAGATCGAAATTTATTTCATCTCGTGAACACCATCAGTAATATTTTCACCTGTGGCGCAGCCACTCCTGAAAATATTACCGATGGTGTCCTCTCGATGAAATAAATTTCGATCTTTCACCGAAAACAACAAGTATCTTCTATGTATCCCTGTCCTCTTGACGGACGATCACTTTCGTGCAGCCTTGAACAAGCGTTTTGTGTGAGTACACTAACCCTAAATACACCGTAAATTTTAGTGCAAAGCTGAGTTGATATAAAACTATTTCTGTTAGGCAGGACAATTAAAGAGTAGTCTAAAATAGCTGCAAGAGTCACCGTGCCAGTCTCACCACCATAACAGTCTAGTTGGTAGTACCATACTCGCCAATAAAACCTCGCAAAGACTCCGGTCATTGCAGTCTCGTGCACGTCACGGACCTCACCAGCATCATGACGAATAGTCCATTGTCTACCATCTTAAATGTCTGCCATATACTTATTTCGTGAAATAATTTATAACACTTGCAATGGCCATATTCCAGTTAAGCAGATCTTGGCATGTCGGTATATATACGAGTATATGTACATATAATACACATATAATACTTGCGGTGCACCATAAAATAATAGCATGAAATTCTTGGACAAAACATTTCAGTAAATTGAAAATTTTAGCTCTACTTCAAATGGACTATTTCTTACATGTTGTATAAAATAGTTGATGATTAGCAAACTTTGAATGGTATACATGTATATGTTAAGCAGACAAGATGTCATATTCTCAACTGTTCTTTGCTCTGTTAGACATGGTTTTATATCCTCAATCTTTCATTAAAAAAAAACAAATTCTTTCTCTCATATGATAATTTAGAATTCTACCATGACACGTAAATCCGGCTCTAAAAGCGTGTAGTGTAATATTAAGAAATAGCCTTCTCTCTACCGTTGTTAGTCCAGCAAAACTGACCGCAGAATGGACATGGCCACATTTTTACAAATTATAAATAACTAGATCTATATATTAATTCGAGACTAATACTAAGAGTATGTGTCAAATCCCAACATAATTATACTTCCACACCGAAACTGTGATGATAAGGGACATATTGTATGTAATCGTAGGAAATATGTCTCTTCAAGAACTGGTGGGCGTTTTCTGATATTTTTATTGTTTAAGTAAAACATAATGTCGGCTGTATCGTATCGAAAACGTAGATCATATACGAAAACTAGCAACAGGCCCTGCTTGGCGCAGTCAGTTTGAAAACCGCCATTCTTGTAAATCTCGTGCTTAACCCATTACCACACAATCTCTACTTTTGACGACCCTGAGAAAGACGCCTTTAATAGCCTGGTAACCAGCATGTTCTCCTTTTCTCACAATGTTTTCTACCCTTCACAAAACAAATTTCAAATTTTCAGTCACTTTCATTTTGTCGTCTGCAAATGCTTTCGATTTGGACCAACCTAAACGTTTGTCGTTTGGTAATAAGTTAAGCCCTGTACCAGACAAAATTTGTCCAAATTGAAAGCATTTTAGACAACATTTTGAATGTTGCCTCAATGGTGGAATCCCTTTTTATATGGATAGAAAACATTGTGGGAAAAGGAGAAAATGTTGGTATACAGTATTTTCCCCTTTTCCGGAATTCTTTCCCATCTTTGCTCCACTTGTGATAGGTAAAACGCTGATTTGTGGGGTAGAGTGTTAACACCTTTGGTAGTAGTCACTTATTATCCTAAATATAACATATTCTTACAACAGAGAATAGCCGTCCGGTTGGCTGAGACAGAAACGCACACCTATATCAAAGGAACAGTTCCAGAATGTATCATTAAAACAATATATTTTAGAATTGTTGGTGCATACAGCCCAAGATTATCTGTCACGAAATCAACATTCTTATTTTGATGTACGAGCTATGTAAACCAAGATTTAATCCTCATTCCTCGTGGGTAAATACAATACTTCTTTCAGAGTTGTATGCATTATCGCTTTTTTGTTTGTTCGTTCGTTCGTTTCTATGGTGTTTTAATGCCATTTTCAACATTGTTTTAGTTATAACGCAACTCCTTAGCACAGTGATCTTCCAAAGCCAGTAAGGCTCTATGGGATCAAATTCAAAACATGATAGCAACAACGATGTCGATTTCAAAATTCTCTACGCACAAAAGTTGTCATCAAATAGAAGAGTGTAGGTTCAATGTCAAACGTCACGTTTTGTATAGTCTGATCAGGGCCTAAATTTTAACAAACTTGCAGACGATTTTATTTTGTATTGCGCACAGCGGATCACTTTTGAAAACGTGAGCAATTTTCCCTACCATCACTTTTTCAAGTATTTTACGCCAGTTCGTGTATCAATCATCTTAAGTAGTCTATTTTTATGAGACACCGGTAAAAAATGACGTCACCGTACGCATTTGAATACGATCTCATATAGCCTAATCGAAAAGTAGTCTATTTTTATGAGACACCTGTAAAATATTACGTCATCCTACGCATTTGAATACAAAACCATATAACATAATAGAAAGTAGTGTATTTCTATGAGACACCCGTAAAATATGACGTCATCGTACGCATTTGAATACAAAACCATATAACATAATCGAAAAGTAGTATATTTCTATGAGACACCCGTAAAATATGACGTCATCGTACGCATTTAACTACGGTCCTATATAGCCTAATCGAAAATTAGTCTATTTCTATGAGACACCCGTAAAATATGACGTCATTTTACGCATTTGAATACGATCCCATTCAGCCTAATGGACGCGTTCTATTGACCTTGTGACACCCTTAAGGCAGGAATGAGTTCGATCCGCATGGCCTGTAACCTTAAATAACTGAAGTCTTTTGGACTTATACGGCGATAAGTCTATATGTCCCATCTGACAGAGCTATACACTGTCCAAATTAACCCTTAGGCTGCTAAGCTCGATCTTCTGACCTTTTGCGGCCAGCGTAGATCAAGATCAGACTGCACAGAACGTGCAGTCTGATCTTGGATCTACACTGTCCGATAAGGAGATATCATTCTCTAAAATATAAGATTGAAATAGCAGAATTTGGGGTTTTATCGAAGTAAGGCTTCATTTTAGTTATTTAGCAGGATAAGGGTTGAAGAACCGAGAGTACTTTAGTTTCTTCCTGTATCTTGCACAACACACGGAAGACAGCTTAAGTCTTTTGGGAGCGTTGATAATATGGGTAACCGGTGACGACGTTAAACGAAAATCGAATCAAAGACTACATATGCGACATTCCTGCAAACCTTTGCGGCATTCTCATAAGATAAGAAGGTATGTAGCCCGTTAAAGAAAAGCCAATGATTCCACAATCTTCTTTCCAAGCCTATGGCTGCTTTCCCACATAATCATTGTCGAAACAATGGTCAGAGATGGGTGAGGAATGAACCCTGTCTCAGTGACTTTAATCACTCCTAGAAAAGAAATTTGCCGAGCCTGGGGTCGCAACCAGGCATCGAACCCACGATCCCCATGTTATCAAGTCCTGCACGCTACCGACTGGGCAACCCAGGCTTGTCTTCAGTAATGAAGAATTTGTTTGCCAAGTGGTGATATAAATGTCTATTATAGACAATTTTAAAATGCTGTATAGATTTCCTGATAATTTCCTGCCAGTGGTAAAATATAGTAATTTAGCCGTGTCGGACAGTGTAGATCAAGATCAGGCTGCACAAAATGTGCTGTCTGATCTTGAATCCATACTGTCCGCAAAGGCACATCGAGTCGCGCTCAGCATCTTTAAGTTAACCCTTTCCCAAACAAAATCTGGTTTTTACGTGTCTGCAGTACAAGTCTTTTGAAAACATTGTGGGAAAAGGAGAAATTGCTCGTGACGAGCAATTTCTCCTTTTCCCACAGTGTTTTCTACCCTTTTGAGAACTTTCTGCCATTTTCTCCAAATCAAAAAATTGTCGTCTGCAAACTCTTTCTGTTTGGAAGAGTCCAAAATTTATCGTTTGGGAAAGGGTTAAATGATAACTTTTCATGGTCAACTTGGTGAACTCGACCTCTTCCCGTGCACGGTTGAAAGAATGCTTCAGTGAAACTCAGATGGATTTTATTTTTCAGGCTTGAGGGTATAAATCCAAGATCAAAATACACCCTCTGTGCAGTCTGATCTTGATCTATGCCGCCCGCCACAGCTTTTGTTTTCAACAATGAACGGCGCTACAGGATCAACGCCTACCACTCAAAAAAAGGGCCCTTCTGGGAACAGCGAAAAGTGTCAATCCTGGTCACACTGTGTGAATTGAGGAGGCTGACCAGGGTTGACACTTTTGGCTTTAGTGACATTTTCTGTATGAAAAATGGTCATTGTATATTGTTTCAGGAGAGCACTCCTTCATGGATGGCTTCGTCCCGATTTAACCCATTACTACACAATCCGTACTTTTGACAGAAAGAAGCCTTTAGAAAACATTGTGGGAAAAGGAGAAAATGCTGGTAACCAGCATTTTCTCCTTTTCCCGCAATGTTTTCTCCAGTCCAAAACAAAAATCATTATTTCAGTTACATTTACATTTAACACCTTGGTATAAGAAGCCTTTTGAAAACATTGTGGGAAAAGGAGAAAATGCTGGTAACCAGCATTTTCTCCTTTTCCCACAATGTTTTCTACCCTTCACAAAACAAATTTCAAATTTTCAGTCAATTTTAAATGCTTTCAATTTGGACCAGTCTAAAATATTGTCGTTTGGTAATGGGTTAAATACATGTACAATACCTATAACAAATGCATTGGGGAGATATCTCTTTGGCTCAGTGGTTAAGATATTGCCTTTCATCCGGGAGTTCTGGGGTGCCAATCCTGCCCGGTCCCTTCGTGTTGCCATGCATTTATTCATTTGTTGCTTTGTTACGGACTTTGTATGTAAGAACCGTGTTATACAATCATTTTTGAATTATCAACTTAAATTGACCTACACCATCCTTTATCTGTTTTCACTTAATGATGTCCAGAATTCCCATATGGTCCCTTTTTGCATGATGGGTTACATTATTGGCCTGCAACACGCGAAAAGGGTCATTCGGACATTTGCGTGAAGTGTCGTCTCGGATCAGCCTGCGCTGTCCGCGCAGGCTAATCCGAGACGGCACTTTACGACTTCGTTACATTTTGTGCTACAGTAGACTTGCACAAAACAGAAAATTACCCCAAAACGGGAAGTGTCGTCTCAGATTAGCCTGGGTGAGCTGCATAGGCTGATCTGGGGTGACATGTTGCGCAAATGTCGGAATGCCTATTTTCGCGTGTTGCAGGCCATATATAAAAGTTAAATTTCGGCGACAAATGCACTTATCCTTGCTTTCTAGAATTTCGTAGTCGCATAACAGTCTTTGAAAGCCAATGACTGTTTTTCCAACATACATGGATAGACATCGTTGAAACAAGTGAATGTTCAGCGACGAGAGATGATTGTATCCTGCCACAATGACTAGCACGGATTCTCACAAACAATTTTGCAGAGTCTGGCGTCCAGCATATTCGTTTCATCTCTTCACTAAACTTTCCGTGTTCTGACTTGTCGAAATCGAAGAGATTTCTTGACGACGGAAAAAATGGCATTTTTCATTCAGTGGATAGAAGAAAAATGTGAGAAAATGAGAAATTGCATGTCACAAGCATTTTCTCCCATTGTTTTCAAAAGACTTTCTTTCTCCGGGTAGTCTAAACTCAGGATTATTTCGCTCCGATTGACAATGTGGAACTATCCTGACACAGGTCATGAAGAAAAAATACCGACATTTAACTTACCAAGCATACTTTTTAACCAAACAACAATATTTTGGATTTGTCCAAACTGAAAGCATTTTCAGACGACAAAATAAATGTGAATCAAAAATTGAAAATTGATTTGGAAAGGGTAGAAAACATTATGGAGGGATTGTGCTGCTTACCAGCATTTTCTCTTTTTCCCACAATGTTTTCAAAGGTTTTCTTTCTCGGGGTCGTTAAAAGTAGGGATTTTGTGGTAAAGAGTTAAACATTATGGCACGAGGAGACTTTTTCGTAACAAGTACTTTCATCTTTTGTCTTTAATAATATACGTGTGTAATGTTTCAATGTTGACTTTATAATTGATAATACAGTTTAAGAGTAATGCATTTATTCTTATTATTCATGCACCCATTTAAATGAAATTGAACTGCTGAAGTTAATTTCGGGACTTTTTAAAGATTAAGTATCTAATAAAGAAATCATACATTGCAATTTACTAGAACAACCCCCGTAGTCGTCTAAAGATAAATTTCGGGAAATGAAGCAAAATCGAATATCTTAAATAAATTCAAAACACTTACTTGATTATACCAAAGTAGTCTGATATTATAACCCAACTCAGATTTTGAAGATGTCATAAAAATTCTAACTTAACTCACAAGCACGAGGATATATTAATAAAGAAATCATTGAAATATATCGAAGGCAATTTGGCCATTCTATCTGCGATCAACGCGCCTCGCATTCAGCCACTCGGAGGCTGAGCCAGGCCACGTGACTTCCATGTGACTTCTGAACGATACCAATCGCAGCAACTGCGCACTTAATCTGCTTAAAGTGGGCGTTTCCATTAAGAAACCTCCCCTTTAAGTTTCATCTTTCTATCCGCTTCTTCTCTTCCAATTTTTCGCGTGTCTATTTTTCTTAGGTTGAATATTTCATGTCTTAACGAACGGAGTGAATCAACAATAAGTGAAAATTCTATCGATTAAATAAACTTCTTTTCAGCACACTTATTATTCGTCTTGCAGCAGATGACTTTTGAAAACATAGAGGCGCATCGAGCAGTATCTCCTCTTGCCACAATGTTTCGCTAGTTTGTAAATACTTATAGTTTGATAATTATCAAACCTCATTTCATGCCAGTTACATAACGTCGGTTTACTTCCAAAACCTGGTAACTACGGCTTGAAACAAGCTGTAGTTACGCAGTTTTTGAAGTAAACCGACGATAGGTTTTAAATCTTTACCAAATGATACAATTTTCGACTCTTTCTAATACAAAAGATTTGCAAACGACAAGGTAGATGTTTTCAAATGATTGGATTTATCTTGTTTGTTTGAAATGCTTCTATTTTAGTTATATCGCAGCGGCCAGTGCACATAGACATGCTTTCCCGACATTTCTTTACCTTATATGGCGTGCAACACGCGAAAAGGTGCATTCGGACATTTGCGTAAAGTGTCGTCTCGGATCAGCGTGTGCAGTCCTCACAGGCTAATGCGAAACGACACTTTCCGATTTTATGTGATTTTCTGTTTTACGGAAGTCTACTGTAGCACAAAATCTAATGCAGTCGTAAAGTGTCGTCTCGGATTAGCCTGCGCGGACTGTGCAGGCTGATCCCAGACGACACTTTTACGCAGATGTCCGAATGTCCCTTTTCGCGTGTTGCGCTCCATATAATACCAGTCCGCTGGTTTGGTTCTCACGTAACCATCGTCGAAACAATAATCAGCGGTCATAGAGGAAAGAAGTTTGTCATAAGAATGTTTGTCAAACCTGGGGAAAAAAAACATGTCCAACTGGTTATTCATCCCCACCCCACCGCCTGAATTTGACTTTTGGAAAAGTAAAAATATTATGCGAAAATGAGAAAACGCAGCAAACCTTTTTAAAAATAATGTTTACAAAAGCTTTCTCCGTTAGGGTCATTTGGACTTGGAACTGTGCGGTAAAGATTTAAAGGGGTGCTTCGATAGTCGGCTGCTTCACATTTGTTTATCCTTTTAACAAACGACAAACTTTTTAGACTGGTCAAAATCGAAAGCATTTGCAGACGACAATATAAATGTGACTAAAAATTTAAAATGTGTTTTAGAAAGGGAAGAAAATATTGCGGGAAAAGGATAAAATGGTGGTTACCAGCATTTTCTCCTTTTCCCACAATGTTTTCAAAAGGGTGTTAAAATTCGGTATAGGGTTAAAGGGGGGGTAATACTTTTTTTATACACTAATCCTGACCATGGAAAAAGCTTTTGAAACTACTATAAGAAAGAAGAATCTTTTAGAAACCAACATTTCCCCCTTTTTTAAAACTTTTGGAATCTACTACTATCTTATCGTTTTAGCGGTATATGTCGGCTACAAATGCTTTCCCATCAAAAACATCTAAATGTCGTCTTGTGAAACGGTATTATAAGATCTTTTTGTTTTCAGTAGATTATTGCTTTGTGATAGATGGATAATCAACCTTGACTCTTTACCAGACGACAAAAATTGAAGCTTTTCAAAATTGATAATATTTGCAGACGAATTATTTGATATATCTTAAATCATTAAATTTTGTGACAGATCAGAAAACATTGTAGGAACAGGATGAAATGCCTTTTTCCGCATTGCTTTGGGTAGCTTCACTCTTTGGGATCTTAAAAAAAAATCGATAGTGTCATTAGCAAAGCAAAAATTAATGGCTTTTAATTTTCATTTAAATATATATGTGACTTGATTTCTACGTCCTGTTAATTTCTTTTATTTATTTGTTTATTTATTTTATTAATAATAATGATAATAATAATAATTATTATTATCATTATTATTATCATTATGTCTTTATGAAAAAAGGAATAAGTTTTTTAAACAAATAACAAGATTAGAAAATAAAACTAGAAAAGTGTTGTGCAGTAAAGATTTTAAATGGGTATAATACATATGTATACAGGTATAAATCTTTAAATGTGAAAATATAGCGCCAGGAACCAAATTTTTCAAGATTTTGAAGCGGGTTAAACAATATAAAGGGGCATTCGGCAATAGAGGTATTCGGACATTTGCGTAAAGTGGTGTCTGAGATCAGCCTGTGCAGTTCGCACAGGTTAATCCGAGACGCCACTTTACGACTATACATATACTCGTATTAGATTTTGTGCAACTTGTGCTGAACATAAAAACACACGCACAAGCAGAAAATGTCGTTTCGGATCAGCCTGCCCACATTGCGCTGGCTGACACGTGACCATACAGCACGCAGTTATCCAAATGATCATTTTCGCGTATTGCAGGCCAAATGAGGTATATAACACGAAATCGTTTAAAAATGAGCCATGTTCTATAGAAAGAGGCTTCAGTGGATCTGCATACAGTATTGACACAGGTCAGCTTGCCTAGTTCTCGCAGACTGACCTGAATATTTTTGCCTCTGATATTTGTTTGAGTGTCAAAGGACTATTCAATCTCATATTTGATTGACTGTTTGATTGGTCGGTAGGTTGTTTGGCCGATTCTTCGAGTTGACAATTCATTCATACATTCATTCATTTGGGGGTCAACAGAATCCCGTCTGAAAAACTCAAGGAAAAACACGCACTATAGACCATCCATTTTTTCGTCAATTTATTTTGCTACGTATCTGTTTAAGGAATGTGATAGGGGTTTTTTTTTTGTATCAAAATAAAATGTTTCCTCTTTTCAATCATTCTATGACCAAGATACTTGCCCTTGCAGCAAAATGAGTAAATTTTTTGCGGTATTGTAATCCGTCTTGTTTAAAAAAAATGAAATGTATACAATTTGGAGACACAAATCATTGGTGAGGAAAGCTTAAAAGTCTTATCGGTGGATGAAATTTATACTTGTCGAACTTTTTCAAATTAATAGCATTTGCAGACGACATAATCTGTATTTATATCGGTCATCACAAAAAATATGAAATTAATACCGGCAAGGTATAAACCGCCTTGATACACGAGAAAATGCTAGTGATCATAATTCGTAGTGTTTTCCCGCCTGTCTTGTTCTTTTGTTTGTTGTTTCTTTACATTTAAACTGTTAAATTAAAAAAAAAAGTATTTGTTCAAAATTGTACAAGTTTATCCAAGTTCTAGCTCTGCTAGAACAATTTTTAAAGTGTGTAATTTTGGCAAGGGTTGAAGGGAGAGGCAGGGCCATATGATTACATTTACGGTTTACTGACACTTTGATCCACTGGATGATTTCTGTTGTTGCTTTGGTGTTTCAGTCTCTTCGTATCGTCAAACTTTTAGGGCGTATTCCTTTCGCAACTCCGAACACTCCGAATATGTTCTAGGTCAATGGAGTACTTCAGAACACTGTGCCATTTTCTTCAGAACATGTTCTGATTGTTCTTATCCGATCGAGGTGTAGCGCACCTGCTGATCGGTTGCTAGGTGATACAAAACGGCTGAACGACTGACAAATTCGTCGAGGCAAACTTTGCAATTGTTCTTTTTACGACATGAATACCATAAATAGGGGCATAGTAGACTCGCCTCAACTCTTTCCCTGCAGCTAATCATTTCCTTAACTAACACAGCTATGAGAGTAGCTCTTGCAACAGCCATCTTGCCAATGTACTTTCATTTCGATATGGTTTGGAAAAATGTTCCGAAAATGCTCCATTCAGAACATACTTCCAGAAGAGTGTATTGTGTTCTGAAATATTCCTTACGCAAATTTCAGAACAGCATTCCAGAACACAGAATATTGGGCCAGAACAGGCGAAAGGAATACGCCCTTAGAACACTGTGCCAGAACAGGCGAAAGGAATACGCCCTTAGAACATTGTGCCAGAACAGGCGAAAGGAATACGCTCTTAGAACATTGTACCAGAACAGGCGAAAGGAATATTCCCTTAGAACATTGTGCCAGAACAGGCGAAAGGAATACGCCCTTAGACTCCTCCATATTCGAAAAGTACTGCAGGTGTAATGCAGAGAAATGACCCTCCCCTACAAAATGACCCATGGGTGATTTCTCCACGTACAGGAATGACCCGGGTCATTATTGTACGTAGAGAAATGACCCCGTAGGATCATTTCTCTACGCAGAATTATAACCTGGGTACGTCTTCCCTGGGTACGTGGTGAAATGACATCTGGGGTAGTTTCTCTTCGCAGAATAATGACCCGGGTCATTTTGTAGGGGAGGGTCATTTCTCTGCATGTCACAGGCAACAGATGAAATATGGGTCGCTTTCGAGCAAATGAATTGTGTTTGATGGTGGTAGGAAATTGTTAGAAATCCTTTGCTTCGGGTCGTAAAATATGACATAAGAAAGCTAGGAGATATCACTGTTTTCGGTAGCAATACGGTTATGTCACGTAATTACTTCTTTACCAAACGACAAATGTATAGAGGGGTCCAAATTGAAAGCATTTGCAGACGACAAAATAAATGTGACTGAAAAACGGAAACTTGATATCGGAAGGGTAGAAACATTGTGGGAAAAGGAGAAAATGCTGGTTACCAGGATTTTCTCCTTTTCCCACCAAGTTTCAAAAGGCTTCTACCTAAGGGTCGTTAAAAGTCGTCATTGTGTGGTAAAGGGTTAATTAGAAACAGTCTAACACACGGGGAGGGAGGGAAAAAGAGATAACAGATTTCAAGGGAGACAACAAAGGAATCACTCCAAGACGACTAACAGCGTTAACGCCCCCTTCAAAAACCGGTAGGCCTGAAGTACGCAATGGAAATATTATGGGGCAATGGGTGCAATGGAAAAGAAACTACGCAATGGAAATATATTGTGCTTCACTTATTAAATGAAGTGAGCAGAATTGATTTCAAACCCGTTATTTGTAAAGTTTGATGAATTTGGAAAAAAAATCTGAAGTTCTGTAAAGAGTTAGATACATGTAATACAATGCGTAAAAAAAAAAGTTTCACATCAATGAATCTTGACTACGGTGGCACAAAAGTGACATGGAAGATATATTTTATACTACGTGCGCACGCAGTAGCTAATACGTGCGCACGTATTAGTTATTACGTGCGCACGCAGTAGCTAATACGTGGGCACGTATTAACTAATACGTGCGCACGCAGTAGCTATTACGTGCGCACGTAATTTAACTAATACGTGGGCAGGTATTAACTAATACGTGCGCACGTAATAGCTACTGCGTGCGCACGCAGTAGCTAATACGTGCGCACGTATTAGTTATTACGTGCGCACGTAATAATCCACCAATCAGAATCATGAACAGAAGCCATTGTTTCAAGATGGAAGTAGACATTTATTGATTCGTGAATAGGCCTCAAACCGTATGACGTCACGCGTTGTTTATCGCGTTGCATTGTGGGATTATTTGGGGGGGAATCTTGGATTGCAATATGGTGGACAGAATAGTGAAACTACGAGAAGAAGATATAAAAGGCGCCGCACTACCTGATCCAGTTGTTGAGGACAACGATGCAAAGGATCTCGCAAGAAGGCTGAATTGTTGAGGCTTTGCGGTGAACACAAGTTGTTCAAAAAAGAGACTTATTAACAGGTAAATTAAGAGAAATATCTTGCGACTAGCGCGACGAGCTGTGACTCTGAGCGAGTTTGAATCGCCGTCCTTATGTTTTCAGGCATCGCCCATATAGACCGATTATACACTAAATTGTTTATCATGCATCCAAAGCCTAAGTCGTGGATATTCTTTGGAAAGGGAATTCCAATGGTTACGGGTCCGTAACTTTTGATGTTTTGGCCTACGATTCGGGGTTCCCCTAAGATCCATTTCCTTCTATGTGCTGGCGGTTTTTAGCTCCACTGGCCGAAGGCCAGCGAGCTATTGTCATGGCGTTGTGTCCGTCGTGCGTCTGTTCATCCGTTCGTTCGTCCGTTCGTCCGTGCGTGCGTCCGTAAACTTTTTCTTTAAAAAAACTTCTCCTCAGAAACTATTGACTAGATTTTTACCAAATTTCACAGGAATGTTCCTGGGGTGGTCCTCTTTCAAATTCCTTCAAATAATTGTGTTCCACGTATAATTCTGGTTTCCATGGCAACCAAAGTAAAAAACCTTCAAAAATCTTCTCCTCCCAAACCACTTATTCGATAGCATCACTTTTTTGCAGGAATGTTTCTTAGATAGAGGTCTACAGAATTCCTTACAAAAAAAAAAGAGCCGTCAAAAAACATGGCTTTTATGGGAGACTCAGTTTCCTTTTATGGTATAAAGTAAAATCTTTGAAAAATTTCTTCTCTCAAACTGTTCGTTTTGATTTCATTGTTGTATTGCAGGTTAGTTCCTATGGTGGTAAGTCTTTACCATACAATCCTGACTTTTAATGACCCTAAAGAAGAAGTCTTTGGAAAACACTCTTGGAAAAGGAGAAAATGCTGGTAATCAGCATTTTCTCCTTTTCCCTCAGTGTTTTCTACTCTATCAAAGAGAGAAATCATCATTTCATCAATGTTTAATTTGTTGTCTGCAAATGCTTTCAGTTTGGTCACATCCCAAATTTTGTCGTTTGGTAAAGAGTTTCAGATCGTTGCTTTACATAATCTATATAATCCTTTTCATATAAAACAAGAGAACCTCTGCACTTTGATTAGTTCTGGTAAAGGTTTGTTGACCTACTGGTGACCTAGTACAAAGAGGGACAGGGCTTTACTGTTGTGATAAGGCATTTTGTTATCCAATCAAACTGATCCCTGACAAAGAAGACTTTAGAAAAGATTGTAGGAAAAGGAGAAAATGCTGGTAACCGTTTCCCACAATGTTATCTACCCTTCACAAAACAACTTTCAAATTTTCAGTCACTTTTATTTTTTCATCTACAAATGCTTTCCATTTGGAAAACCCTAAAATGTTGTCGTTTGGTAATGAGTTAACTATAACCAGAAGACAAAATTTTTATAACTGGCCATAATTGAAAGATGTTGCAGACAACATAAATCTTCAAATTAGTAAAACTTGTATCAAAAAGGGTAGAAATTATTGTGTAAAACTAAGAAAATGCAGGTTACTTTTATTTTCTTCTTTTCTCACAATGTTTTTCATAGCCTTTTTTCTTAAAATGCAGGAATGAATGGTAATTGTTAAAAACTTCTCTTCACCGTTACAGAAAAATCAAGCCTGTGGAGCGATACAGGCACTCAAGCGCCTCTAGTTATTTTCCACAAGAATATTTTATGTATTTGGTCTAAACCAATGTGGAAAAAGATGACTTCAGCATATGCAAACTTAAGCAATATGCACTAGATTCCCATTCAGTTGTAATTAATAAATTTAACACCTGTAAACGGCATTTATTTATGATTTATTTATTTATAGATATATCTAAATATAGGCTAGCATACTTAAAACTTGAAAAGCCTTTCACATAGAAGCTAAGACTAGTAACATTCTACACTTGATGTACAGAATAACTTTTAAAATATTGTGCATTGTTTGATATTTCAGGGTGAAAGATCTTCAAGAGAGTGGACTTTAAAAGTTTGTTGTTGACCCGGATGGATCCAGCTGTAGTCAGAATGTGTTAACTGAGGCAGACTGCAGAATCAATAAAGATATTAATTTTCCACTTCCATTACTGAGAAACTGGACAACAAATATGGGTTCTATTCCAAGAGGTTTCAACTATGCTTGCATAGTTGACTGTCTAGTTAAAAGAAAATTAATGATAGTTCATGCTGCAGACTCTGACAATGAAGACTCTTGTTACAATCACAGATTTGCCTGTTGCCCAGAAACCACTGAGGAAAGGTTTTAACTTTTTTAAATCTGGTCATGTAAGTGATGTAAAATTTAATAAACTGGAAGACTACACACATGTCAGTGGAATATTGTTGTCATCATACAAGAGCAAGACATATCGAACAGATTTAGTTTTAAAAAACAGCACTGGTGAAGTTATGAAAGGAAAGTGCAAATGTGCAGCAGGACTTGGAGGAAAGTGCAATCATATAGCCGGTGTACTTTTTGGCCTATTGGACTTTCAAGAATCTTTAAATGATGCACCAGAAAGCTGCACTTCCAAGGAACAGAAATGGCACCAGCCTTCAAGAAAAGCAAAGAAGCTAACCAAACCCATAAAAACAGGTATTGTCCAGTTGTGATAAGAAATCTATAAAATGTCTTTGATAGGGTAGAAAACAATGCGGGAAATGGAGAAAATGCTGGTTATCAGCATTTTCTCCTTTTCCCACAATGTTTTCAAAATGCTTCTTTGTTAGGGTTGTTAAAAGTCGGGATTGTGTGGTAGAGTTAAAATAGAGGTCTTGTGCATTTTCATTATACAATGTACAGTACTACAACAAACATCACAAGCTTTCCCAATTTCTTCTGAAAATTTGTGACATTTGTGTGATGCTTTGCATCGCTTTCAAAGTGTATTTATAATGTTTGCTGCAGTTTTCGACAATTTTTTTTTTCATTTTATATTTCTCATATGACCAGAAGGTCTGTTGTTGGGACTTGAAACTTTGAACCACAATCAGTGTGACCACAATACCTCACAGGTCCGAGATTATAAGCCTTAACCACTGAGCCTCACCAACCCTGTTATGCATTTGGAAATAAACTTGGACTAAGAATGGAAACCAAAATGTTTGGTGAGCAAAAGATCCATGCTAATAAAACTGTGTTCTTTTAACATTTTTACAAAAAATCTGATTCTCCCATTTCAGGTGTTCGTGTTGTCCAAAAACATGTATTTGGACGCTCTGTACGACGAAAAAGACCTCTTGAAAACTATGATGGGTACAGTGTACGAATGAAAAAGGCCATCTTAGATACCGGTGCCTTAAAAGAAGACTTAAAGCAATTACCTCATGAAACAGGCTTGCTGATGGTAAGCACTAAAATTTCAACATTGATGAAAACCATTCTTGGAGCTTCTTTGAAATAAGTAACATTTACATGCAGTGTCTTTTTCATTGTTGAAAATAATCACAGGGACAGCACTGTGCCAATCTTTCAGGTGGTTGACAAATGTATTCTTTAACATTTATGTTGACTTTTGTTAACATTTACAATGCTGAGTAAGCATGATGAACTTTTTTTAAACATTCTGCAAGGTTGTTTCAACCATAACCTGTAGTAAGTTACTGGACAATATAGATCAAAGATTAGTCTGCATGCTCTGTGTAGTCTGATCTTGATCTGCACTGATGGTAAAAGCAAGTTTACTTGATTTTAGCATTGTGAAGGTTAGAATGAAAAGCAAAGGATAAAAAGGATAAACAATAACCCAACATACATGAAAAACTATTTATTCTTCAGATTCTTAACTCAAGCACTGATACTGCTAGTGAAGGTGAAGAAGAGAGGATTAATACTCATCAACTTCCAGAGGAAATAGTTTGTCAAAAACTTAAGGTATTTACATATAAGACTTTATCTTATAATTTTTTATCAACAACCTCAGTTTAACTCATCACAAAAGGACAATATTTTAGGCTGGTCCAAATCGATAGCAATTGCAGACAACAAAATAAAAATAACTGAAAATTTGAAATTTGTGTTGTGAAGGGTAGAAAACATTGTGGGAAAAGGAGAAAATGCTGGTAACCAGCAATTTCTCCTTTTCCCACAATGTTTTCTAAAGGCTTCTTTCTCAGGATTGTCGAAATTAGGGATAGTGTGGTAATGGATTAAATGACCTCAGTAAGAAAGTTAACATAAAGTTCTGTTTACTCTTTACGGAACGACAAAGTTTTAGACTTGTCCAAATTGAAAGCTTTTGCAGACGACAAAATTAATGTGACACAAAAAATGAAATTTAATTTGTGAAGGGTAGAAAACATTGTGGGAAAAGGAGAAAATGCTGGTTACCAGCATTTTCTTCTTTTCCCACAATGTTTTCAAACAACTTCTGCCTCTGGAGTCCTGAAAACCAGGGATTGTTTGGTAAAGGGTTAAAGACATCAAATCTTTAAGCAAGCAACATTTTTCATCTGCAATATTTTACATTAGGTTTAGTAAAGAAAGAAAAAGATTAATTTTTTTCCAGCAGGGTTAAAAACAGTGTGTGGAAAGGATGAAATGCTGGTTACCAGCATTTTCTCCTTTTCCAATAGGGTTTTCTAAAAGGTTTCTTTCTCAGGGTCATTAAAAGTCGGGATTGTGTGATAAAGAGTTAACTTGAAAGCAGTCGATAAATGATAACAGCTAATTTATTGCCTTTATAGGTCACAGAGGCACGACAGAAAGAAATCGAAAAGCAAACTTGTGGACAAGCAAATAACCCATTCTGGGTTCAGGCACAAGAAAGGCAGGATTACAGCAAGCAAGGCCAAAAAGTTTGTCGGAAAGGGAAATATTGGAACCCTAGTTAAAGATATTATTCAGATAAGAAAACCAAAATTGACATCCATTCCAGCTGTCAAATATGGGATAGATAATGAAGTTGTTGTCCTTAAATACAAGCAGCAGAAAGCAGCACAAGGTGTAAATATAACAGTCTGTGGGTGTGGTTTGTTTGTTGATTTGGAATTTGGGCAGCTTGCTGCTAGTCCTGATGGCCTGATTACAGATCCTTCAGAGAAAGATCCACATGGATTGGTTGAAATTATGTGTATTTATTCTTGTAGAGATATTTCTCCTAAAGAAGCCATTGAAAGAAAGGGTCTTCTAGCCAGTTTTCACTTAAAGCAGTTGGAGAAATGATTATTATGAAAGAAAGCTATTCTCATTACTATCAAATTCAAATGCAAATGGTAGTGACGAAACAAAGATGGTGTGACTTTGTTCTTTTCGCTAAAGAAGATGAGGAAGTTTTGATACTTCGTGTGAGCTTTGATCCAAGTTTTTGGGAAAAAGTGAAAGAAAAATTGTTGGACTTCCACACAATGAACATTGTACCTGCTTTGGTAGCTCAGGGGTTTTATAAAAAAAGGATAAAAATAGGCCTTGAGTTGTAGAAAACATTGTGGGAAAAGGAGAAAAATGTTTCCATTACTTTTTCCTTTTCCTACAATTTTTTCGAAAAGCTTTCTTTCTAAGGAGTGTTAAAAGATGGGATTGTATGCTATGTGTTAGAACAAAGAATTTGCATTTAACCGTCTACCAAACAATCCCTGGTTTTTACGACCCAGAGGAAGCAGCCTTCTGAAAACATCGCGGGAAAAGGAGAAAATGCTGGTAACCAGCATTTTCTCCTTTTCCCAAAATTTTTTCTACCCATCCAAAGTCAAGTTTTAGTTTTTGAATCATGTTTATATTGTCGTCTGCCAATGCTTTGAATTTGGACAAATCTAAAAATTTGTCGTTTGGTAAAACCCAGAGCACTTGTGAGAAAATAGAAACTACTGGTAACCAGCATTTCCTCCTTTTCTCACAAAGTTTTCAAGAGCTTTCTTTCTTATGACAATTAAAACTCAAGGTTATTTGGTAATGTGTTTATTTAAGATGTCCACAATGTCTACAATTATGCATTTTTTCTTCCATTTAAGACTTTCACTGATAAACATAAAATACATGTACATGTATTATGTAAAAAAGACTAAGGAAAGTTGACAGATGATTTATTTTACTAGATGACAGAATTGTAGACTTACTCACTTTGAAAGCATTAGCAGATCACAAGTAAAATGTCAATGAAATATGAAATTTGTCTCTCATCTAAGGATAGGAAACTTGGAAAGGGAGAAAATGCTGGTTACCAGCATTTTTTCTATCTTTCCACAATGTTTTCAAAAGTTTTCTTATAGTGGAATGCTTAATTCAGGACTGTGTGGTAATAGATTGAAATTCACAACACTTACTCTCACCATGTTTATAAAATGTGCCATTTTAATTAAAAATTTTGAAATTTAGTAATTGTTACTTCTTCAAAACATTTGTCCTGATGAAAATGGAAATAAAATATAAGTGAAAAATTTAGACTCTGGTTGGCCTGCAGTCAGATTTATGAAGGTGGATGCTTTTCCCTTTTCCAGAGAAACCTTTAATAGCTAACATTTGTTTTACTGACAAGTAATAGGTGGGTAAAAATGAAACACATTTGCACAGAAAGATTAATTATTAACCCTGTCCCAAACGACAAATTTTAGACTCTTCTCAATTGAAAGGGCTTGCAGACGATAATTTTAAGTTACACTCATTACAAGCAATTTCTCCTTTCCCACAGTATTTTCGAAAGATTTGTATGGCAGACAAGTAAAAACCAGAGCTTGTTTGGGAAAGGGTTAATTAAAACTTTAAAGTTTTCAAATGCATTATTTCC
The DNA here is from genome assembly GCA_943736015.1 of Tridacna crocea. Lineage (NCBI taxonomy): Eukaryota > Metazoa > Mollusca > Bivalvia > Cardiida > Cardiidae > Tridacna > Tridacna crocea. Next base: position 33,068,535 of record OX031059.1, read on the forward strand.
AAGAGGAGTTGACAGTTGGCATTGCAGGATAAAGGTTCAAATCTTTACCAGACGACAAAATTTCAGACCTTTGTCAAAATTGTATCTGCAGATGACAAGTTCACTTTGTTAAATAATGACTGCTCTGCATTCATAATTCTGTTGAAAAGTACATGTATAATGACCATTTTGTTGGATGAGTTCAATACCATTCTAAGTGCCTATACAATGTACATGTATAGGCACTTAGAATGGTACTGCACTCACTCATCAATTTACTCAGAGTCCTTATCTACCAATGGGGGCCAAAATAAAACCAACATTACACACAACTGGAAGATGTGATTAATGTGCTTCCAAAAAGTGATAGGCACTTTAGAAGACAAAATGACCCACTGCTTCAAGCGCCCCATGAGCCTTTCAACATGAATTCTGACACGAGCGATAGAAACAGATTCAACAAGATTCTGTATTTGCATTTGGTCTTTATTGCTCAAGAAATGTGGCGTTACAAGTCTAATATGCCTTATTTTTCCCCTTGACATCCAAATGTCTAAACTACACAAGACACTGTGCATAAAGTTCACCCATGTAATAAATATGCGTGACACATGGATTTCACTAGTACCAAACCTATCTGCCAGATCCAAGTTGGCAGAGCCTTGCCTTAGTTTCACTAGGGTCATGAACATTTCATCCATTGGAATAAGTGTTCTCTTTCTGCCACATTTAAAACTGTCTCCATCTTTAATGGTTGAGTTATTTGCTCCCCAGTACTGTAAACATTTTGCCTCCTGCTCCAGCATATTATGATAGAATGTCATCAAAGCCTGGTAGGAGTAAAATCCTGTCCAAAAACCTAATGTCCGAATCATTTCCCTCAAACCTTTTTAGGAAAAATCTGTCATAATGTCTCAACTCAACCACACAGTCCAACTGCTCTTTCACATTCATAAGCAATTTGGTCACAACAATCAGCAGGGCTTGTAATTCCCTTATACTGTTTGGATCAGGGTCAGAATCTTGGGAGGATAATTTGTTTAGAATACTTTGGAGCAGCTGTTGAAGTTCGTCTTTTACTATTACTGTACTATCCTTGTGGTTTTTGCATGCCTTTTCCTGAAATACAAAATATGATTTGGAATATGATAGTCATAAAGGCACAAGTCTTTTTGGCTTGATTTTGTTCCTTAACCCTTTACTCCATAGATACTCATTTCTACTCATTGCTTGCAGGAGCCTACGGAAAACATTGTGGCAAAAGATGAAATTGCTCGTGACAAGCAATTTCACCTTTTGTCACAATGTTTTCTATGCTGTCAAAAGGTAACATATACACATAAGAAACGGCTTCATCCTTGTTGTTTAGGGTCAATTAGAGATACCACAGAAATGCCTTATGGGGTAAAGGGTTAACCAGCTGTTTTTTTTTTAGGTATTTGTTCATCTTGCCAAATCAAAGAATGCAGGTCTTTTATGAACCTATCAAAAACTGAGGAGTGAAAAAGGGAGAAAATGCTTGTGTTCTGTATTTCCTCCTTTTTCCATACTGTTTTCTCCAGTAGGAGAGACAAACTTGATACTTTTGATAACATTTGTAATCTGCAACTAAAACTAAAACTTTGTAGGATGCTAGGGCTCTGAAATGCTATGCTACAGTCTTGCCAGTTTTTCTCAACCACAATGAAAGATAACATCATGGGTTATAAATGTTACAAAATTTATTCTAAATCTTAAAACATTGACAATTTAAAGTTAACTTTGGGAAAAGACAAAAATACATGTACCAGTAACCACAAAGTTTTCAACCCTACAAGATGCATATTTTGTGTAACATTTTAACTGTTATCTACAGACTCTTTCATAAAAAGTTCTTGCCTGGTAAAGAGTTAAGAAAAAGACAATATTATAACCTGAGCATTTGGCTGTCCGAAAATGATTTTCATCTGCGATTTCATCCAAGCTTACTGTATATGATGCCGTTCTCTCCACATTTAAGGTACTGATATTTGCCTGAAATAGACAATACAGTATGGAAAGAAAAAATTACACCTTCATGTGGACCAAAAGATAGTGGAGGCTCCGAGTTAAAGCCTCACTGGATACACTATGTTTTTTATTGGAGTGTCCTGGGCAAGACACTTCAGGGCACCAGCCTAGTACTACAGAAACCCAGGAAATACATGAATATGTAATACCAGTTAAACAATCCTTCAATCAAGTAAACTACACCATCAAGATCAAGGGTAATATTTTAGACCAAATATTGTGAAATAACAAGAGACAGACTGAATCCTTTCAATATTAGGCCAGTGGACTACCATCTTTAAACTAGTCCAAATTCAAAGCACTTGCAGATGACAAATTAAAGGTGACTAAAGAATTAAAATTGTTTTGGGAAAGGTGGAAAACCTTTTGGGAAAAGGAGAAAATGCCGGTAACCAGCATTCAAAATCTTTCGAAAACACCCCTTCCAAGCGCAGATCCAGATATCTTTCTCAGGGAGGGTCCCACTGAAAACACACTCGTCTTATTATCTGATACTTTGGTTTCCGGATTTCAGTGGATGTAAGCCATTTACAAGAAAAGTGACCTTTCCAGTTCTAAACATGAGGAAGTCTCCACATTTAGAACCTTTCTTTTTTAAAGTTATGGCTGTGTTTTACATAAATGCTGTGCAAGATCAAACCAGTACCATTTCACGAATCTGGCAAACGCATTTTTGCCAAAATTCCAGGGGGGGGGGGGTGTCCGGTCCCCGGTCATCCCGGTCCCCCCCCACCTCTGGATCCGCCCATACCTTCGTTGGGTCGTTAAAAGGTAGGATTGTGTGGTAAAGAGTTAAGCCAATCCCAGCTTTTAACAACCATATGGAAGAAGCATTTTGAAAACCAGATGGGAAAAGGAGAAATGCTGTTAAAGAGCATTTTCTCCTTTTCTCACAATGTTTTCTATAGGAGTGGCAACAGAAATCATCATTTGGTATGATGTGTTGTCTGCAAATGCTTCGAATGTGGTCCATTTAAAAACTTTGTTGTTTGGTAAAGAACTAAGCTGATTTGCTGTTAGTTTGTTTGATTGAACTTTAATCTTAGTAAGTTTCGGGTTGTGATTTTAACCCTTGACCAAACAACAGACAATATTTGACACATCCAACTTTGCCGATGACATATTTGTCACTGACAGGTATGAAAACATTGTGGGTTAAGAAAAAAATAAAATTGTTGGTTACTATAATCTTTTCAAAATGTTTCTTTCACATGGTCGTTTAAAAGTCGGGCTCGTTTGGTATTAGCTTAAAAAAGATAGATTATTGTCCAAAATATGCATCCTTTTGCATCTATTGATTTAAAAGAATATGGTATACCTGTGTGTCAAAAAGTCTTTTTCTCATCCTCTTTTCTCTTGCTGTACTTCCGTCTTCACCAGTTTTCTGTCTTTTCCTGTGAGACTGAGGCCGAACCATTTTGAGTGATCTGAATTTAGGTCTTGCAGGGTCAGATCTGTTGTTATACGTGTAAATTACTTTCTCACAATCTTGCGACCAAAGAAAGATTGTAGGACAAGAGTCATCGTATGTCTTGCGTCCATTAACAAAGTGGAGACTGCACACGCTGGTCCATTGAGACTCCGTTCGCAAGTTTTTGTTCCGAATCAGCCTTATCCAAGTCTGTCTTTCACGCGTTCCTTTCTTGGGAAGCCGATAAAAATGTAGGTCTGGGTTACCTTTAGATTCGGCAGTACACAAAGGAACATAACAATTTACTCGAGGCATTGTGAAAATGCAGCGCGACTGTTATTTGTTTACCAGAGTGACGTCATAGGGGTAGAGGTCTGATTGGTCGATTAATACGTGCGCACGTAATAGTTATTACGTGCGCACGTATTAGTTAATACGTGCGCACGTATTAGCTACTACGTGCGCACGTGTTAGCTACTACGTGCGCACGTACTAGCTACTGCGTGCGCACGTATTAGTTAATACGTGCGCACGTATTAGCTAATACGTGCGCACGCAATAGTATTACGTGGGCACGTAATAGTTAATACGTGCACACGTATTAGCTACTGCGTGCGCACGTACTAGCTACTGCGTGCACACGTATTAGTTAATACGTGCGCACGTATTAACTACTGCGTGCGCACGTAGTATAAAATATATCTTCCATGTCACTTTTGTGCCACCGTACTTGACCGTTGTTGTAAACATAATTATTCCCCTATCATTAATGCATGTGTAAGGACCTTGGCCCAAACTGTTTGGCTACGCGTTAGTTTTTTTTACATATCTAGGGGGCAGTTTACATCACTCATGATTCAACCAGCCAATATAGCTGAGTAGGTAAAACGTAGGACTCGTGAACACAATGTTTTGGTCACTACAGGTTGTGGGTTTGAATCCCCGGCTGGCTAACTAAAATTTCAAATAGTCTTTCGGATGAGACATTAAGCCGAGGTCCCGTGTGACGGTGCTATATGCCGAGCACGTTAAAGAACCAGGCGAAGGTCTCAATAGTTTTGACCTGAATCCTTGCACTTTCCCCCGTAACAGCTAACCATCTTCTGCAGGCGTCGCTTCAATGTAAGATAAAAATGCAACATTTGGTAACAGATATCATTGAGGTAATAGATATTCAGTAAATGAAATTAATGAGTTATGATAACCACTACGACAACTTAACGCAAACTTACAAGCAAAACTATGTTTTCATTCATTGACGATATCGACATATATCGCTAAATATGGAAGGTCATTTTATAGCTCAAATTCAAAACATAAGTTGGCTTATCACGGTAGGAAGATACTGTTTAGTCAGTAAAATTAATCCCAATGGATATCAAACCGCATTCGTTACAAACCCATAGAGTGCCAAATAAACAAGGGATAACTTCAGTCTAAAAAAGGCTATCCAAACAAATAAATATAAGTGGACGGTGTAGATCAAAGATCAGACTGTACGTTCTGTGCAGTCTGATCGTGATCTACAAAGACTGTAAAGACAACTTTTATTATATATGGCACTTTGAAGTTTTCGTTTGCACGCGCCTTAGACATCGAACCTCTGTCGACGATTTGAACAGTGTACCGGAACTGTATCTATATATCTGATAAAGATTTTAACTCTATATCCAAATAGGCTTAACCCTTTCGGCGCCGTAGGCGAAAGCAGAGACTTTTGCGGACGGCATAAATCAAGATGAGACTGCACAGAACGTGCAGTCTGATCTTTGATCTATGTCATCCGCTGGTGTAGTCAAGCCTATACAAACAAAATCTTTGTAAGTTTCAATAGAATGTGTTTAGAGCCGTCCGCTGGAATTTGAATCTATTTATTTTGCACTGAAAGGTTTACGAAACAAGTAAACTGTGTAGACTCGGAATCAGATCGTACATTCTGTGTAGCGTCATTTTAAACTATGCCGTCCGCAAACCTCATACCTTTGCAAATTGCGGTTTTCAGAGATTAAAACCTTCCCGGTGATCCCAATCGACTTTCAAGTAGAAAAAGCAGGAAATAATCCTATTTAAAACTTATATTCTAGTGTTTTGTATTAAAATCAATATCAATGACACTCTTTTGTTAAAATTAATTGAAATCTTCATCAAAAACAGATTAAAAACGTTACATGCATGTCACCTTTTTCTCATTGTTGTGTTTAGTACTTTGATCCGTCAAACGTCTAGAAGAAATGATGAAGGGCGGATCATTATAAGGGAGACTACTCTTGTTTTACTCTTACTCTTAGGCAGTACGAGTTTTCTCCCCTAGACCATATATATATATTTTTTTTTTTTGAAAAAAATCTCAGCTGCGATAGTTTTGCAGTACGAGTCTATGGGCATCATTTATTGGGTTGATTGATAAAAGATACAATTCGATATTGTAATTAAACTGTATCTAATTGAGAAAAATGGCTATTTATCTTTTTTTTTTCTTTGCCATATATGAATCAAGGAAAATCATATCTGCACATAATTATGTAGACTACACAATGGCTTATTTAAATCAATGAAAAATTTTGTCAAACAGTATGCTTGTATATGACTCTTTCTTATACATTTTAATCAAATAATTCTCATGCAATTTAACCCTTTACAAGACAGTCCCAATACTTAGGGACACTGTTTAGGCTTTTGGCAAACATGATGAGAATCTTGAGGAAAACTGCTAGTTACATATGCTATTTTCTTTTTGCCACAATAATTTCATATCCTTCACAAAGTCCTTCTTTTGAGAAACTTTTGATCAAACACTAGATCTATCTGTAAATGTTATTAATACTAAATAGTACAGAACTTTTATAGTTCTAGTCGATTTGTTTGTTTAAAATTCAACCCTTATCCTACCAAGTAACTGAGATGAAAAATTCAAACTGATAGAAAAAACCAAAATTTGGCTATTTCAAAGGTATTTTTTTCAGGATCAGACATCCCCTTATAGGACAGTGTAGATCAAAGATCAGACTATTTGTTCTGTACAGTCTGATCTTGATCAACACTGTCTGCAAAAGGTCCTTGAGTTGCACTTAACAGCCTAAGAGTTGATACTATTCAAATATTTTCAATGATATCATAGCTGCAACCACTTCACCTATACATTTTCTCCCAGCTTTTTTTTTTTCCAGCACTTCTCACTATGGTGTTCCTAAGTCATTGGCTGCTTTCCCACATAACCATCTAGGGCATCATACACAGGTTATTCAGAAGCAAAATAGGAATGTATCCTGTGGCAATGACTATTAATTCTCTGAGATAAATTGGCAAGCTGAAATTTTGTACCAGCAACATGCTTGCTCAAATGTTGTTACCAGCTGAGCTACAGAGCATTTTCATCTTTTCCCATAATGTTTTCAAAAGCTGTTGATTTCTCAGAAGAATTCTCCTTTTCTGGTCACAAGCATTTTCTTCTTTTCCAACAATGTTTTCAAAAGCCATCGCTTTCTCTGAAAGACTTCTCTTCTGGTCACCAGCATTTTCTTCTTTTCCCACAATGTTTTCAAAAACCTCCAATATTTCAACTCTTTACCAGATGGCAAAGTTTTGACCTTGCCCAACTTGAAAGTATTTGCAGACAACAATTTAAATGCGACTCAAATAATAAAATTTGATCCTGATAGGGTAAAAAACACTGTGGGAAAAAGAGAAAATGCTGGTTACCAATATTTTCTCCTTTTCCCACAGTGTTTTCAAAAGGCTTCTTCCTCCAGTGTGTTAAAGGTCATTATTGGGTTGTCAAGGGTTAAAAAGCCTTCTTTTTCTTCAAAGACATCCCATCTAGTTACCAACATTTTTTTCTTTTCCTACAATGTTTTAGAAAGCCTACAGTGTTTTCAAAAGCCTTCTCTATTTGGGGTTGTTAAAACTCAGGATTGTATGGAATGGGGTAAAAGGGATGACAAGATAAAAGGATAGAAATTCATCAAATAAACCTTATTTATTTCACAATGCAGTTCTGTGCATAAATATATATATGCATGTATTTTACAAAAATAATCTGAGTGTAATTGCTGAACTCTGTACCAAGGACAAAATTTTTAGACTGGTCCAAATTGAAAGCACTTGCAGACGATAATATAACTGTAACTAGAAATTCAAAATTTGTTTTCAGCAGGGTAGAAAACATCGTGGGAAAAGGAGAAAATGCTGGTAATCAGCATTTTCTCCTTTTCCCACAATGATTTCAAAAGGCTTCTCCCTCAGGGTCATAAAAACCAGGGATTGTACAGTAAAGGGTTAAGAATTATCATTAAAACAATGTGAAGTCAGTAAACTCATATTCCTGTTTAAACCTTAACCACAAAATCCCAACTTTTAACAACCCTATGAAAGGAGCAGTTTGAAAACATTATGGGAAAAGAAGAAAATGCTGATAACCAGCATTTTCTCTTTTTCCCACAATGTTTGCTACCCTGCTGAAAACAAATTTCAATTTTTGAGTTACATTTATTTTCTTGTCTGCAAAAGCTTTCAACTTGGACAAGTATAAAATTATGTAGTTTGGTGAAGATTTAAAAATTTAAATCAGTGTTTACATTCTCACTTCTCACTATTTCCTGTACCTGAAGCTAATACTTTAACAAACAATACTGAAAGCATTTGCAAATGACAAATATAGGTCAAGGGATGGTTACTGTTTTGAGTTGTTAAAAAAAAACTTGGGGAAAAAACAACATGTATCTACATTTTCCTCTTTTCCCATAATCTTTTCAAAAGCTTTATACCTCCAATTCTCATGACCGATTGATTGATTGATTGCATTGGATTTAATTGCCATTTTAACAGCTGAGGTCATATCATAGCAGTCAGTGCTCCTATGCATGTATTTCCTGGCTTTCTCACACCTGCACTGACATAACTTTCTTTCAGGATCACTCGATACATTCTCACATGCATCAGCCGTAAGAGGCAGGAAAGAAAGTTTGCCTCAGTGGGTATCAAACTCACCACAACCAGGTCACAAGTTTGCTGACCACTGAGCTTCCCAGGTGAGCTAATCCCCTTGAAAAACAGAACTACAAAAAAAGACTGAAAAAAAGGAGAAAATGCAAATATACAATATTTCTCCTTCTCCTGCAATGTTTTTTCACCTTTGTCTGTAAATGCTTTTGGTTTGAGTCTAAAAGGTTTTCATCTTGTAAAAAATCAACAGGATTTTGGTTGAAATAAAGAGTTAACTCATTACCAAACGACAATATTTTAGGTTTGTCGAAATCAAAAGCATTTGCAGATGACAAAATAAAGGTGACTAAAAATTTGAAATTTGTTTTGTAAAGAGTACAAAACAGTGTGAGAAAAGGAGAAATTGCTGGTGAAAAAAAAGTCAACAGGAATTTGGTCCAGATAAAGAATTAAAACCAGTAAAAACTTGGGTTGGACTTTAAAAACATTCTTACATTTAGGTTTGCATGCTCTAATACTATGGCATTTCTTAAATCTGGCTGGCCATCCAATGGAATAAGATAAATCCTGAATCCCCAGCTCACAGCCAAGTTTCTTCGCCTTTTTGACAAGCATATTACCACTTACAACCATATTTTTTTAACTTAAGTCTGAGTACCAACAATATAGGCTCTCATACAGGTTCATGTGTTTTGGTGTGCTAGTCTGAACCCTGTAATCTTCCAAACCAGTGGTCCATTTCTCTTTGTTTTTAAAAAAGAAACACTGAGTGTGGATGGTGGAAGACTCTTGCCCAACTTTTACTTTAAATACTTCACAACATCTTCCCGAAAAATATTATGGTTTTTGATTTCTCTCTTCTCCAATGAGGTAAACTAGTTTCTGCGTTTTGGACTTCCCTCCAATATTTACACTACAAAGATGGAAAAAAAGTTCATTAACGCTTGATTACCTCCTGGAAAATGTATTTTGAAAATAATGTGGAAATGAGAAAATATTGGGAACTAGCATTTTCTCCTTTTCCAACAAATATTTTTTTCTATCAAACACTAAACCCATTTTTGAACTACATTCCCAATATGTTTTCAACTCTGTCAAAGACAAATCTCATTGCTTGAACTATATTTTATTTGTTGTCTGCAATTTTTTTTTTATTTCATCAAGTTGAACTAGAGCTGTGACTTAATGTGACTTAATACCCCTGCCAGCCCTTTGACAGAAAAAAAAGTGTCAAATCCAAGGGGAGATTATTCTCCAACTAGGAAGAGTTGACACTTGAAAAGTGCATCTTGCAAATCTTCGTTATAATATATGTACAAAGTTTCAATACAGCTGAAGGAAAACTGTAGGAGGAGTTTGGGACACAAAATTACTGGTATTTTGTACACAGATGGACAGAGACACAGACAGATACACAGACACAGACACAGACATGATTCAAGTACAACCCCAAAAACATTCATTTTGTGGGTGGTACAAAAATTTCTCATTTTTTCGTAGTTTATGTAGAAGTGGTTTGTAGTTACCAGCATTTTCTCCTTTTCCCAAGATGTTTTCAAAATGCTTCTTTTTCAAGGTTGTTAAAAGTTGGGATAGTGTGGTAAAGGGTTAAAGAAGAACTCAATTATCAATCAAACATTCTTTAACTTATCATTTGCCATGTGGTCCAAATGGCTCAAAAAGTCTGCATTGCGGTTTGCTCTTATTAAAAACTCTCACTGACACAATGCTTTCAAAGGTTACCTCACTGCATGACAAAAAAAAACTCCGCTATGCTGGATGTAAAAGGGTTTCTGTAAATTACAGATTCGGTAAAATGGACATACTGTATGTTGATACATTTTTATCTTGAACGTGTGAAGGATACATGTTTTCTTAATCTTTTTTTAGGTGGTCTAGACTGGGCATTTGTTATATTTTGTAGGATTTTCATTAGGCTAATTGTGATTTATTCCGATCGATAAAAATGTGAAGTCAAACACAGCTAAAGACAGGTGAAGGTGTGATAAATATTATACTGCATATTAGTCTCTTTTTTAAGAAGGCTGAGTAGAATACATAAAATTGTACAAATATACCCATATTCGGAGTAATTCCCCTTGAATAAAGTTATTTAAAAACATGTTATGGTCACACATCAACACAAAATTACACTGATATGACATCTTTAAAAGAAGTTAAAGTAACTTGATAATAAAAAGTCGAGTTTAAAAAGTGCTCTAAAAAATAAGATGTCGATATGACCAAAGTTTGCAACATTTTTCCACCGGGGATTGAACTGACCAAAATGTGTCGAAATGACTGGGTGTCGAAATTACCGGGTGTTCAAATGCCTGCCATTCGATAGGAACAAGTTTTTACAACTGTATTTATACTGACCTCTCTCAATTATGCTATTTACTTTATTTTGTTTTCAACTAGCGTTAAGTGTTGTATTGAATAAATTTCAAATTTTTCTCACAATTCAAACTTTTATCCGAATATATCTACAATCCGGATACTGAACAGATGAATCTCGTTCATGTTTACTGTTTTATTGCCTTTGAGTTTGATAGGGTTCATATGCAAAGATATACACGTGTTTACTTTAAAAAAAGAAACATACGACTTACAACCATCGGCACCGGTAGAATCGTACAGAAATCATGGAACTAGTGTCATATCTTCTCAACCAAGCTTAATTGCTATTTCCGGTTTGTTCCTTTCGCATCAATTTTTGTTTGTAACACCAATTTACATTGCTTTTTCTCCTCAGTTTGTTTAATTTATCGCTACTATCGCTTATTTCCGTTCATTTTATCTGCGCTTTTGCTTTGGTTTTTCATTTCGGGCTGATATTCGTTCAAAATATATGGGTCTTGCAAGAGAACGATGAACGACTAATGGTCAAAGGGAAACAACTCGTACAAAATTTTGGAATTAGTAATGCTACAGTTGCCTCCCTTATTGGAGAGGAAAAGGCTTATTTCTGACTGCTTCGCGTTGTGAGTACGTGCATACCATTGAATGGTATGCCTACAAAACAAAGACTCCGCCCAAAACCTCGCATTGGCTACTTCCGGAGGTGCTAAATTACTGCGGCTATAGTGCATAGTACGTGCAGTAGGCGGGACATGGAACCTCCTCTTCCTGTCTTTGGTCCTTATATGCCTGTGCTCCTTACAAAAAATGCCAGCCAAGAGCAAGCATAAAACCGAGGACGAATAAACACGGTAACGTCTGTAGAGACGATCCGTTGGACAAACGATAAATTTTCATCTAGGTGTAACGGATATCAACCAGTTCATGTGGTCAACTTGTTAATTTTAACCGTTCTAAAAACGACATGCCACCAGACAAAAATAAAGTCGGTCAAACTTATTATTTTTCTTAACAGGCGGCAGGTAGTCTCCCGTTTATTTCATGTTGATTATAACCGCCAATATTTGATTTGGAATTCATTGTAAGATCGCGCTACAATAAAAATGCAATATTTTGTAACAAATATCATTGAGGTAATAGATGTTCAGTACATGAAATTAATGAGTTAATGATAACCAAGTGCTACCATAACTTAACGCAAACTTACAAACAAAACTATGTTTTCATTCAATGACGATATCGACATATATATAAATATGGAAAGACATTTTATAGCTCAACTTCAATACATAAATTGGCTTAATTTAGGAAGATGATGTCTAGTTAAAATAAATCCCAATGAATATCAAACCATTCCCGTTACAAACCCATAGAGCGCCAAATAAATAAGAGATAGGTCTAACTTCAGTCTGAAAAAAACTTTCCGAACAATAAAGGTTTTAAAGTTGCATAAAATTGTACAGAAAGTCTGAGGAAAGTGGACGATGTAGATCAAAGATCAGACTGCACATTCTGTGAAGTCTGATCATGATCTACACAGACTGTAAAGGCAACTTTTACTGTATATGGCACTTTGAAGTTTTCGTTTTTACGCGCCTTAAGACATCGAACCTCTGTCGACGATTTGAACAGTGTATCGGAACTATATCTATCTGATAAAGATTTTAACTCTATCCAAATAGGCTTAACCCTTTCGGCGCCGTAGGCGAAAGCAGAGACTTTTGCGGACGGCATAAATCAAGATGAGACTGCACAGAACGTGCAGTCTGATCTTTGATCTATGTCATCCACTGGTGTAGTCAAGCCTATACAAACAAAATCTTTGTAAGTTTCAATAGATTGTATTTATAGCCGTCCGCTGGAATTTGAATCTATTTATTTTGCACTGAAAGGTTCACGAAACAAGTAAACTGTGTAGACTCGGAATCAGATCGTACATTCTGTGAAGGGTCATTTTAAACTATGCCGTCCGCAAACCTCATACCTTTGCAAATGGCGATTTTCAAAGATTAAAACCTTTCTCGGTGATTCCATTCGGATTTCAAGTAGAAAAAGCAGGAAATAATCCTATTTAAAACTTAGATTCTAGTGTTTTGTATTAAAATCAGTATCAATGACACGTACTCTTTTGTTAAAATTAATTGAAATCTTCATCAAAAACAGATTAAATAAAACGTTACATGCACGTCACCTTTTTCCTAGTGTCGTGTTTAGTACTTTAATCCGTCAAACGTCTAGGAGAAATGATGAAGGGCGGATCATTATAAGGGAGACTACTCTTGTTTTACTCTTACTCTTAGGCAGTACGAGTTTTCTCCCCTAGACCATAATTTTTTTTAAAAAATCCCAGCTGTGATAGTTTTGCAGTACGAGTCTATGGGCATCATTTATTGGGTTTATTGATAAAATATATAATTCGATATTGTAATTAAACTGTATCTAATTGAGAAAAATGGCTATTTATCTATTTTTTTCGTCATATATGAATCAAGGAAAATCATATTTCCACATAATTATGTAGACTACACCGTAGCTTTTTTTTAAATCGATGAAAAATTTTGTCAAACAGTATGCTTGTATATGACTCTTTCTTATACATTTTAATCAAATAATTCTCATGCAATTTAACCCTTTTCAAGACAGTCCCGATACTTAGGGACACTGTTTAGGCTTTTGCAAAACATAATGAGAATCTTGAGGAAAACTTCTGGTTGTATGCTATTTTGCTTTTGCCACAATAATTTCATATCCTTCGCAAAGTCCTTCTTTTGAGAAACTTTTGATTAAACACTATCTGTAAATGTTATTAATACTAAATACATCTGTACAGAATTTTTATAGTTTGGCAGATTTGTTTGTTTAAAATTCAATCCTTATCCTACTAAGTAACTGAGATGAAACCTTCAAACTGATAGAAAAAACCAAAATTTGGCTATTTCAAAGGTATTTTTTTCAGGATCAGACATCTCCTTATAGGACAGTGTAGATCAAAGATCAGACTATTTGTTCTGTACAGTCTGATCTTGATCAACACTGTCTGCAAAAGGTCCTTGAGTTGCACTTAACAGCCTAAGAGTTGATACTATTCAAATATTTTCAATGATATCACAGCTGCACCACTTCACCTATACATGCTTTCCCAGCATTTCTTTTCCAGCACTTCTCACTATGGTGTTCCTAAGTCATTGGCTGCTTTCCCACATAACCATCTAGGGCATCATACACAGGTTATTCAAAAGCAAGATAGGAATCTATCCTGTTGCAATGACTATCATTAATTCTCTGAGAGAAACTGGCAAGCTGGAATTTTGTACCAGCAACTTGCTTGCTCCAATGTTGTTACCAGCTGAGCTACGGAGCATTTTCATCTTTTCCTACAATGTTTTCAAAAGCTGTCAATTTCTCAGAAGAATTCTCCTTTTCTGGTCACAAGCGTTTTCTTCTTTTCCAACAATGTTTTCAAAACGCATCTCTTTATCTGAAAGACTTCTCTTCTGGTCACCAGCATTTTCTTCTTTTCCCCACAATGTTTTCAAAAACCTCCAATATTTCTACTTTTTACCAGACGGCAAAGTTTTGACCTTGCCCAACTTGAAAGTATTTGCAGACAACAATTTAAATGCGACTCAAATAATGAAATTTGATTCTGATAGGGTAGAAAACACTGTGAGAAAAAGAGAAAATGCTGGTTACCAATATTTTCTCCTTTTCCCACAGTGCTTTCAAAAGGCTTCTTCCTCATGGGGTGTTAAAAGTCTTTATTGGGTTGTAAAGGGTCAAAAAGCCTTCTTATTCTTCAAAGACATCCCGTCTAGTTACCAACATTTTTTTTCTTTTCCTACAATGTTTTAGAAAGCCTACAGTGTTTTCAAAAGCCTTCTCTACTTGGGGTTGTTAAAACTCAGGATTGTGTGGAATGGGGTAAAAGGAATGACAGGATAAAAAGATAGAAATTCATAAAATGAACCTTATTTATTTAACAATACAGTTCTGTGCATATACAGTTCAGTTCTCTGGGTGTAATTACTCTTTACCAACAACAGAATTTTAGACTGGTCCAAATTGAAAGCACTTGCAGACGACAATATAACTGTAACTGGAAATTTGAAATTTGTTTCCATCAGGGTAGAAAACATTGTGGGAAAAGGAGAAAATGCTGGTTATCAGCATTTTCTCCTTTTCCCAATATGTTTTCAAAAGGCTTCTCCCTCAGGGGCATAAAAACCAGGGATTGTACAGTAAAGGGTTAAGAATTATTATTAAAACAAAGTGAAGTCAGTTAATTCATATTCCTTTTTAAACCTTAACCACAAAATCCCAACTTTTAACAACCCTGTGAAAGAAGCAGATTTAAAACGTTATAAGAAAAGGAGAAAATGCTGATAAGCAGTATTTTCTCCTTTTCCCATAATGTTTGTTACCCTGCTGAAAAAAAAAATCAATTTTTGAGTTACATTTATTTTCTTGTCTGCAAAAGCTTTCATTTTGGAGAAGTCTAAAATTATGTAGTTTGGTAAAGTTTAAAAAATTTGAATCAGTGTTTACATTCTCACTATTTCCTGTACCTGAAGCTAATACTTTAACAAACAATACTGAAAGCATTTGCAACTACAAATGTAGGTCAAGGGATGGTTTTTGTTTTGAGTTGTTGAAAAAAAAAAAAACTTGGAGAAAAACAACATGTAGGTCATCTACATTTTCCTTTTTTCCCATAATCTTTTCAAAGAATTATACCTAAGGGAAGGCAAGCCCATACAATCAAAACAATCAATTGTACCAGCAGGTATTCAACTTTAACCACATAATCCTGTTTTATTAACCCTGAGGATGAAGGCTTTAGAAAATAATGAGGAAAAGGGAGAGAAACACTGGTAATTAGCATTTTCTGCTTTTCTCACAATCTTTTCTATCCATTCCAAGACATATCTCAACATCTGGTTGACATTTAATTTGTTGTCTGCAAATGATTTCAATATGTACTGGTCTAAAAGGCAGCATTCTCTCATTTTCCAACAATGTTTTCTATCCTCTCAAAGAAAACTTTTCTACTCTGTGCATCATGTGATTCGTCTTCTGCAAATGCTTCCAGTTTTGACCATCCTTTTTTTTCATTGTAAAGAGCTAAAAGAGACTACCGGTATTAACCTCAGTGAATACCTACTCTAATACTTTTCCTGTTTTCCTTTCTGTCATTATTTGCCTTTTCCCTAATCAAATATTCCTTTAGCCATAAATTGTTAATTTGCAATATATCTTAACTCTTTACCAGATGACAAAATTTTGGACTAGTCAAACTTGAAAGCATTTGCAGACGACATAATAAGCATGACTCAAAAACTGAAATTTCATTTGGAAAGGGTAGAAAATATTGTGGGAAAAGGAGAAAATGCTGGTTACCGGCATTTCTCCTTTTCCCACAAGGTTTTTAAAGGTTTTCTTTCTCCAGGTCATCAAAAGTTGGGATTGTGTGGTAAAGAATTAATCCATGTCAGTCATCCATAATTTAATTCTTCACCAAACAACAAAATTCTAGACTTGTCCAAACTGAAAGCATTTGCAGATAACAAAAAAAAACAAAACTCAAAAATTGAAATTTGTTTTCAGCAGGGTAGGAAACACTGTGGGAAAAAGAGAACATGCTGGTTACCAGCATTTTCTTCTTTTCCCACAACATTTTTAGAAGTCTTCTTTATCAGAATTGTTAAAAGTCCGGATGGCTTGGTATAGGGTTAAAGCAGTTGAAGAGGCGGTTTGAATTTAGCTTCAGGTTTTGAGATTTGAAAATATTGAACAATGAAAAGGAGAAAATCTTAGATACCAGCATTTCCTCCTTTTCCATCAGTGTTTTCTGCTTTTTTAAATCATGAATCTCATAACTTTAGCTATATGTAATTTACAGAATGCAAAACCTTTTAACCCTTTACCAGACAAAAAAATTTTAGCCTTTGTCCAAATTGAAAGCATTTGCAGATGACAATTTCAAAGTGGTTACAATTGTGCAAATTTTCTTTGACAGGGTAGAAAACTTTGTTGGAAAAGGAGAAAATATGTGGTTACCAGCATTTTCCCATGTCTTCAAAAGGCTTCTTTTCCAGGAGGATCAAAAGTCGGCATTTTGTGTTAAAGGGTTAACCTGGACAATTTTGTAGTCTCAGTTATCATGAGTTAACCCTATTCCAAACGACAAAATTTTAGACTGGTCCAAATTGAAAGCACTTGCAGATGACAAAATAAAAACCTAATTGAAAAACTGAAATATGTTTCCAGCAGGGTAGAAAACATAGTGGGAAAAGGAGAAAATGCTGGTAACCAGCCTTTTTTCCTTTTCCAATAATGTGTTCAAAAGGCTTCTATCTCGGGGTCGTACAAACCAGGGATTGTTTGGTAAAGGGTTAGGCATTTTGTTCTTTTGTTACAGAATCAAAATACTGAGTTTCAACACATGGTAATCTTCTTATGAGAGGGACATATCACTAGCTGGTTCTGTTTCTTTATAAATGACTTCACAATGGTTCTATAATATGGTAGACGTCTGATTTCTGTTTCTTCAGTGTTCCACATGTTTCTTATTGAACATTCGTGAAGTTTAAGTGCTGCAAAAATTACTGGACAACCATTAACTCCCCAAGCAATTCTGTACTGAAAATCTGAAATAAAAAAAGAAATTTTCAAACCTTTCACACACTGTATCAGTAAAAAAAACACCCATGAGGTAGAGGGGTTTTTTTGGAAGGTAGCTGAATGCACTGGCATTTGACCTACTTCTTTGTACATACTCAGATAGAACAAATAGATTTTAATTTGCGATTTGTAAAAAATATTCACACGCTTATTGGCAGGACCTTACCGCCATATTTTCTTGAACATTTATGAAACCATTATTTACAAGCACTGAGCATCACCCAATAACCCAATAGATATACTGCTTTTCAACAAAACAAAACAATGGTGATGATTAAAAGGTAATTGCTTGCCAGGTTACTTTTCATTATCTTACTTCATTTTGAACCATAAAAGAATTTCAATGTTTCTATTTTAATTTATTACTATACAACAGTGTATTAGATCTAGGCTTGTCCAAATCGAAAGCATTTGAAGACGACAAGATAAAAGTGACTTAAAATTTGAAATTTGTTTTGTGAGGGGTAGAAAACATTGTGGGAAAAGGAGAAAATGCTGGTAATGATTATCAGCATTTTCTCCTTTTCCCACAATGTTTTCTAAAGGCTTCTTTTCAGGGTCGTCAACAGTAGGGATTGTGTGGTAATGGGTTAAGTATCTTGTACGCAACAAGCCATTGTTTTTGAAGACATTCATTGTTTTCAAACCACCATAATAAATGGCATTTTCCCCTTTTCCAACAAGGTTTATCTACCCTTTTTATGGCAAATTTCATCATTCCGACCACATTGTATTTTACACATAAAGAAATCATCTACATGTATCCATGGGCTGACAATGCTTCAGAACCCTGTGGCCAAAACAAAACATACAAAATGTTTTCTTCAGTCTGACAGTATCATGTCATGTTATAGAACTGACTTTAGATTTGTTGGTCAATAAGAAAAGGATCTATGTACAAAGCCTACATTCAATCCAAAGGGGAGCTTCGATGCCATTTTTTAAATGTTTCTCCTCTCCGAGACCCAATTACAAAATGTCACCTGGGAAATCCTTCAGTCTACAGGTATATACAAAGCCTAGTGGCTGCACGCTTGCTCCAATGCTATTTTTGTTATTTGGTCTCCACAGTAGAGACTAATTAACAACAATAGCATCGGAGCAAGCCTTCAATCGGACTGAAGGTACACAGTCCCCAGCTTTAAAATATATCCTTGAGAACTCTATGTTCTTTTAAAACCACTATAGAAATAGGATAAAATACTATTATCCAGCATTTTCTGGTTTTTCCTATCATTTCATTTTTCCTATCCTATCAAGGACAGAAGTCATCTTTTGACCAACTTTTAGATTTGTTGTCTGCTAAATTGCTTCTAATTTGATGCAGGCCTAAAGTTTGTCATCTTCTAAATAGTTAAATGTTTACCAAACTTTTCCTCCATTTTTTGTGTTACTTATTTTTCAAAACTTAAATGAAGTGTTTTAAGAACAGAACTTTTACGCTTCTTCTACAAAGCCAAACTTTTATCCGAATATATGTACAACCCGGACACTGTGAAATTAAAACTCATCAATGATTCCAGTATTTTGTGGATTGTTTTACGGTTTATATGTGAAGATATACGCGAATTTTTTGTGTTAGATTATGAAATGTACGACTAACAACAAGAAGCACCCGTTAAATCACAAGAAATCAAGGAAAACTATCTCGTCTCCTTATGTTTGCTTATTTCCGGTTCCTTCATGTCGTTTCAACTGATAGATTCTATTTGTTAAAACATTATCATGTATTTTTTGTCCATTGTTTTATTTACTTTCTTGCCCCCTTCCTTCGCTTATTTATTCCATTTTACCCGCGCTCGTGCTTGGTGTTTTGTTCTAAGCTGATTTTCTTTCACAATTTAAGGCTATTGCGATAGAATGATGAATTACCAATGGTCAATGGGAGACAACTCGTACAAATTTTTTTTCATTAGTAATGTCAGAGTTGCTTCCCTTATTGAACAGGAAAGGGCTTATTTCTGACTGCTTCACGTCGTTACCTTTTGAAGATAGGTATACAAGAGACAGGCTCCACCCAAAGCCTCGCTTTGGCTTTTTCCGGTAGTGCTAAATGACTGCGGCTACAGTACCTGAATGGTAGAAGCAGTAGGCGGGACATGGAACCTCCTCCTCATGCCTGTGGTCCTTATGCCTGTGCACCTTACAAAAAATGCCAGCAAAGAGCAAGCGTAAAACCAAGGACGAATAAACACTGTAACGTCTGTATGGACGATCGGTTTGAAAAGCGATAATTTTTCATGTAGCTGTAACGACTTTGAATCAGTTCGTATGGTAAAATTGTTAATTCTAATTATTCTAAAAACGACATGCCACCCGACAGAAAATAATTCAGTAATACATATTATTTGTCAAAACAGGCGGTAGGTAGTCTCCCTTTTATTTCATAACAATTTATAACGCCAATATTTGAATTTGGAATTAAGGTAATATTTCACTAGAATAATGTTCAATGCATCGATCATTTGGTAACATATCTCTGAGGTAACAGATATTAATAAATCAAATTAGAGAGTATAGATCTATGATATCACAATGATATACATGGGCGGATCCAGGGGGGGGGGGGGGGGGGAGGGTAAAGATATCTGGATTCGCGCATGATAAATAAACGCACACTTACCAACAGAAATATGTTTTCATTTACGGACAATGTCGACAGATACTGCTTAATATTGAAACGTTATCTTATACACTAGTATACACTAGCTATACTTCAAAACAAAACTTCTGGTTTGTAGAAATATATGAGGTATAGATTCAAAATTGAGCCCTAAAGCTGTCCCCTATACTGACAACTATCTAGGGCATCAAATAAACCCAACAGAAATGTTCAGTCTAGAATCTTCTCCCAAACAGTTACATTATCAAGGTTGCTTTTGTGAAGAATGTCTAAGCAAAGCGGACAGTGTAGATCAAGACCAGACTGAACATTCTGTGCAGTCTGATCTTAATCTACACTGATTGCAAGGACAACTATTATTGTATATGGCGCTTTGAAGTTTTTTCGCGCCTACATGTGGACCTCTTTCGACGGTTTAAATATATAGACTCTACAGTCCATTAAATGTATCTTGTAGAGATTTTAACACTACATAGGTTCAACAAAACAAGCGGACTATGTAAACAGAGAATCAGATCGTACATTCTATGGAGTATGATACTGACTGCCGTCCGCAAATCTCATAACTTTTCAAATGGCGATTTTCCAGGATTCAAAAATTTCTCGATGATTCCATTCGAATCGTCTGGAGAAATGATGAGAGAGAGATCATTATAAGGGAGATTACTCTTGGTTTTCTCTTACTCTTTGGCAGTACTAGTTTTTTCCCCTAGACCACAATTTTTTTTTAAAAATCCCAACTGCCATAGTTTTGCATTATGGGTCTATAGGCTTCATTTATTGGGTCGACTGGTAAAGGATATAATTCGATATTGTAAATAAACTGTATCTGATTGAGAAAAATGACTATTTATCCATTTTTTTTCGTCATATGTGAATCAATGAAAATCATATTTACACATAATTATGTAGATTACGCCGTAGCTTTAAATCAATAGTATGCTTGTATATGATTATATTTCTTATACATTTTTTATCCAATAATTCTCATGCAATTTAATGTGACAGTCCGGATATTTAGGGACACTTCTTAGGCTTTTGGAAAACATGCTTGGAATCTCGAGGGAAACTGCTGGTTACAAGCAATTTTCCTTCTGCCACAACGATTTCATATCCTTCGCAAAGTCCTTCTTTTGAGAAACTTTTGATCAAACACTCTGTAAATGTTATTAATACTAAATAGTACAGAACTTTTATAGTTTGGCAGATTTGTTCGTATGCTAACTAATAAAGTATGTTGACAGTATTTGCAACTGACAAATATAGATCAATGGATGGTCATATGTATAATATGTAGGTCCACATTTTTCTCTTTTCCCATCATTTTTTCAAAAGCTTTTTACCTAAGAGAAGCCAAGCCCTGGTAGCTGATTCGGTAGCAAGCAGGACTTGGGAAGAAAAGGTTGTGGGTTTGATCCCTGGCTCGACCAATTTCTTTTAGGAGATTGCTGATAGTCATTGCCACAGGTTCAATCATTATTCACTCGAACTAAAATAGTCAGGTGATTTATTGTACTGCCATTTTAGTTTAGCCTCATTATGCTCCCAACACTGGCTATTGTCCTGACAATGGTTATGTGGGAAAGCAGCCAGTGGTTTGGAAAGAAATCTGTGTAGAGTACTGGTAAAAGAGACTCCAGGAAAGCATGGATAGTTGAACTAGCCATTGCGACGTAACTGAAATAATATTGAAAGTGGCTCTAAACACCATACAATCAAAACAATCAACTGTACCAGCAGGTATTTAACTTTTATCACATGATCTCCTGTTTTATTAACCATGTGGATGAAGGCTTTTAAAGAATGAGGAAAAAGGAGAAAAATGCTGGTAATTAGCATTTTCTGCTTTCCTCACAATCTTTTCTATCCATTCCAAGACATATCTCAGTATTTGCATGACATTTAATTTGTTGAAATGACAATTTTCAAAGGATGTCAGACACTTAGACCCCTGACCATTTAGACCCCTTAAAATGTGGATGACAATTAAACCCCTGAGACACATAGACCCCTATTTTATTGAGACACTTAGACCCCTATTTTCAAAAAAGAAAATTTACTTATTACTTGATTATGTTTATGGATTGTTTTCTTGTAACATGAAATAAGTATTTTGACTTTTGAGACCATATATTAATCCAGAAATATAGTAGTTGATGAAATAATTTTGAATTACTAACCAGGGCCGTAGGAACAGGGGGGCTGGGGGGGAGGGCCGCCGCCGCCCCCCCCTTTCAATAATTTGATCACCAATAAAATGACTGTGTCAGCATTTCGCTGAATATTGCTAGACAATCATCGTGCATAAAGAGGATGAAATAATAGAAAATTCCGAACAATTTAAAATAGTTCTAAACAAACGGCGGCGAGCCATGGAAATTTTTCTTCTACTTTTGTTATCTGACAGACACCACACAGTTTCTGACGTCACATTGCATTCCATTTGATTTTCTGCTTTACTTTTTCTCCAAATCTCATAATTCACCACATTGTTGGACAAAAATCCCTAAATACCCTTGATTTGCTTATTCAATAAATGAATGGCCATTTTGTTTTGTGTAAGTTAAATATTCGTCTGTCCTACTCGACTAGTATGCCACACAATCCCGACTTTAAATGACCCTTAACCCTTTACCAGACGATAAAATTATAGCCTTGTCCAAATGGAAAGCATTTGCAGGCAACAGTTTAACTTTCAGTGTGGCACAAATGATGTAATTTTTCTTTGATAGAGTAGAAAAGATTGCGGGAAAAGGAGAAAATGGTACTTTGTGCTTTTCCCATAATGTTTTCGAAAGGTTTCTTTTTTTCAGGAGAGTCAAACGTCGGCATTGTATGGTAAAAGGTTCAAGAGAAGCCTTTGGAAAACATTGTAGGAAAAGGAGAAAATGCTGGTAACTAGCATTCTTTCCTTTTCCCACAATGTTATCTATTCTTCTAAAATCAATATTTGAGTCACATTTTATTTTGTAGTCTGGAAATGTTTGCAATTTGAAAAAGTCTACAATTTTGTTGTTTGGTAAAGAGTTAAGTCAGTTGTCTAAGTCTGCTCTATGAGCCTCAGCTAGACACCTTTGCTGAATCTATCTGGTTTCCTCTTTGCTGCAACATGAATGAGAGGTCATAACAGTTTTTGGTTCATTCAGGCTGGACTAAACATTTCAGAACTCTATCATGTGGCAGTCATTTGACTTCATTCGAATGAGTAAAAGAAGGGAAAATTTAAAGTTTGGGGGTCCAAATTAAACCTTCCCCAAACAATCCCTGGTTTTTATGGGTCTGGAATAGTAGCCTTTTGAAAACATTGTGGGCAAAGGAGAAAATGCTGGTAATCAGCATTTTCTCCTTTTCCCACAATGTTTTCTACCCTATTATAGACACTCATTAGACAGAAATCATCTTTTCAGCAAGAGTTGAATTTTTGTCTGCAAATGCTTTCAAATTGGTCTACTCTAATAATTTGTCGTTTAGGAAAGGGTTAAGAGAAATATGAGGCAAGAGAAAATCTTGACACTGACCTATTAAGTAATAGATTTATTTATATATTTCTTGTTGATGACAAACAACTACTAAAGTATAAGTCTATAAAATATTCTGTTCTGTTCAAAACAGTTTTTTTTTTAATTCCCATAGTTTTGTTTTATTAAAAATAACAAGTTCCTAATTCAATCCTTTACCAATAATCCCTGGTTTTAATGACCCAAGGAAGAAGCCTTTTTAAAACACTGTGGGAAAAGGAAAAAGTGCTGGTAACCAGCATTTTCTCCTTTTCCCACAATGTTTTCTCCTCTTCCAAAGTCAAGTTTCAGTTTTTGAGTCACAATTATGATAAATAGAGGATAATCAACTGGTGGTGTTTCATCTTATTAGAAATCTATCTCTAGAATGGGGTGCAAAGCGGTTTAAAAAACAAGCCCTATTGACAAGTTTTTTAACCATATCAAACCCAAATCTAGTAACAGATTTTTAATATTACACACCACCAGTTAATTACTGGTATTCTTTTTACTTATTCCTAATTCTCCATTTGATTGCTAATAAGTGTCAAGACATTTGGTAAGTACATGTATAAATACACAGGACTTTTAACAAACACATGATCCATTTTTAGCAGAAGCGGCTGCCGCAACAGATGACATAACACTATCTAGAGAGTATTGTATGTCCACTTGAAGGCATGCATTGTTTTGCTCCTTTACAAATGAAAACCATCCATATGAAATTAAAGGAAGAAAGAGTTAACCCTTTCCCACATGACAAGTTTAGGACTTTCCCAAATTAACAACATCTCCAGATAACAAATACTAAATGGTACACAAAGACATCAGGTTTTCTGATAGAGTAGAAAACATTATGGAAAAAAAGAAGAAACTGTTGGTTGGTAATATTTTCTCCTTTTTCTACAATATTTTCCAAGAGCTCTCTTCCCACAAAAGGTATCTTCCTTTCTCAAGAGATTTCTCCCACAAGGTCATTAACTCAGGATTATTTTGACACACTGAACAGAAAATCTTTTCACCTTGCTATTGTTCATTAACCCATTACCACACTATCCCAACCTTTGATGACCCCGAGCAAGAAGCCTCTAGAAAACATTGTTGGAAAAGGCCGGTAGCCAGCATATTCTCCTTTTCCTACAATGTTTTCGTATCTTCACAAAACAAATTTTAAATTTCGAATCACTTTTGTTTTGTCATCTGCAAATGCTCTCGATTTGGACAAACCTAAAATAATGTCATTTGGTAATTAATAAGTTAATTTAAAGATGCTAAAAGCAGAGACAGAAAGATTAGACTGTACACTATAATTATATGTACTTTTATGCTTAGAAAAGTTTATGAAAAATGTGACAGAATCAAAGTTTATTTTGATCAATGCAAATCAGAAAGTGTATTTGTGACTGTAGAAGCATTTTTGCCATTTCTGATGTCCTAAAGTGGCAATTTATAGAGGTAAATACTGTATAATAGTTTTATAGAGGTATAACATTTGGATGAAATATGCTTAACCCTTTACCACAAAATCAAATTTTAGACCCATCCAAATCCAAAGCATATGCAGACCCAAAATTTAACATTGCTAAAATTTTAGAAGATGTCTTTGACAGGGTAGAAAACATTGTGGGAAAAGGAGAAAATGCTGGTTACCAGCATTTTCTCCTTTTCCCACAATGTTTTCAAAAGTCCTGTTTCTCAAGGTTGTCAAAAGTCGGCATTGTGTGGTAAAGGGTTAAATACCAGTTTGATGGAAATGCAGATAAACGTGTGAAATGTCATCTTAAATAGATTTAGTGGTGGGGAAGTCAGCCTGCACGCAATGAGTTAACCCTTTACCCCATAAGGCATTTCTATGGTATCTCTAATTGACCCTAAATAACAGCAAGGATGAAGCCGTTTCTTATATGTGTATATGACACCTTTTGATAGTGAAGAAAACATTGTGGCAAAAGGTGAAATTGCTCGTCACGAGCAATTTCAACTTTTGCCACAATGTTTTCCAAAGGCTCCCACAAGCAATGCGTAGGAATGACTATCTATGGAGTAAAGGGTTAAAAAAGCTTTCATAAAGAAAAAAAATATCAAGATGGAGAGGACACTGAACAAGAGATTAATTGCATTTTAGATAAAGCATTACTTTTGAAAGAAGCATGAGCTTTACCTACCCTCTTAACCTTCACTATGCTTCTCAATACCGTCTTGAATTTGAATATTTTGAGGCCTCAGAGTGATCTAAATTTATGGTCTAATATCTTTACTTACTTATTTATCTTTCAAATCCTCCCCCTTTTACAGAATGAAAACGGCATTTCTTGTTTCTTTATGGATTTTTTTTTTATCATTTCTATATAGATTTAAGGTGTTTAAACATATATTTTTCGATATTCATGTTACTATTTCATGTACGTGCATGTGAAGCCTACGTTATTGGCTTTGTTGATCATTTTGTGGTCTAAGGGAAAAAACTCGTACATCCTTATCCCCAAGTTCATAAAGAGTTACTTCCCTTATCTTCGAATTACCCCAAGGATAAATGACCGGAAAATAACAAAAGGACTTCACAGTTGTACTTTGGTTATCTACGCAGCTTCCCATGTTTACTCGACCGCGAAAAAGATTTAGTAATTCCTGACGAAAATATAGTCAGATTTTCTACAATGATGGCATATGACCATTTGCTGCAAGATTTCAGCTTGGCTTTCATTTGTGCGAGTGATCGGAAAAAAAAAAAATGATGCTGCCCCGCCTCAAACCCCCCTCCCCCCCCCCCCCCCCCCCACAAACGAATTTGGAATAAATTCGCCGCTCAAGAAATAATCAGGAATAGCCTAAAGCTCGCGGCGCATTGGAACTTTCTTAAAGTTTATTATTTCACCAGTCAATATACTGTATTGATTTTTAACGATATATCTACAACATTTAACCGTTTACACGATCTGTGAACATTGATTAAAAGTTTCTAGTGAACGACGAATACACGTCTAGATGTTTATTTACAAGATTTCGTCCAGCGTTCTATGTAATCACATTTACTCTCGAATAGAAAATTTACTACCTACATTGCGTTTACTGGTAGATCTAATATTCTGTACTTGATAAGTTTCCAAAACAATTATTTCTTCTTCAAATGTGTCGCGATTTTTCTATTAGTAAACGGAATGATATGAGAAATAAGGGAGACTACTGTCACTTTACAAAATATTTTTCAATGTCCTAAACTATGTACTCTTTTATTGTTGTCTTGAAAGGCTCAGATGTCTTGTCTTTTTAAAGATCCTCTGATTACAAAACAAGAGCGGCAAATTGTCGCAAGATACGCCCGTCTTACCCCAAGTTGTAAAGCTGGGGCATGCACCGGACAAAATTCAAGTATGAAAAACAACAAAGGGCAATAACTCAAAAATTAAGCAAGCAAGAGTTGTGATTTCTGTGCACTGCACTCCCCCTTGATGAGATCTATCCACCCATGAAATTTCATAACCCTAGCTAGTATAGTTTTAGAGATATGCTTCGGACAAAAATCAAGTATGAAAAACGACAAAGGGCAATAACTCAAAAATTAAGCAAGCAAGAGTTATGATTTCTGTGCACTGCACTCCGCCTCGGTGAGATCTATCCACCCATGAAATTTCATAACCCTAGCTAGTATAGTTTTGGAGATATTCACCGGACAAAATTCAAGTATAAAAAATGACAAAGGGCAATAACTGAAAAATTAAGAAAGCAAGAGTTATGATTCTTGTGCACTGCACTCCCCCTCAGTGAGATCTATCCACCCATGAAATTTCATAACCCTAGCTACTATAGTTCTGAAGATATGCTCCGGACAAAATTCAAGTATGAAAAACAACAAAGGGCAATAACTCAAAAATTAAGCAAGCAAGAGTTGTGATTTCTGTGCACTGCACTCCCCCTTGATGAGATCTATCCACCCATGAAATTTCATAACCCTAGGTAGTATAGCATTGGAGATATGCTTCGGACAAAAATCAAGTATGAAAAACGACAAAGGGCAATAACTGAAAAATTAAGCAAGCAAGAGTTATGATTCCTGTGCACTGCACTCCGCCTCGGTGAGATCTATCCACCCATGAAATTTCATAACCCTAGCTAGTATAGTTTTGGAGATATTCACCGGACAAAATTCAAGTATAAAAAACAACAAAGGGCAATAACTGAAAAATTAAGCAAGCAAGAGTTATGATTCTTGTGCACTGCACTCCCCCTCAGTGAGATCTATCCACCCATGAAATTTCATAACCCTAGCTTGTATAGTTTTGGAGATATGCTCCGGACAAAATTCAAGTATGAAAAACAACAAAGGGCAATAACTCAAAAATTAAGCAAGCAAGAGTTATGATTCTTGTGCACTGCACTCCCCCTGAATGAGATCTATCCACCCATGAAATTTCATAACCCTAGCTAGTATAGTTTTGGAGATATGCTCCGGACAAAATTCAAGTATGAAAAACAACAAAGGGCAATAACTCAAAAATTAAGCAAGCAAGAGTTATGATTCTTGTGCACTGCACTCCCCCTCGATGAGATCTATCCACCCATGAAATTTCATAAGCCTAGCTAGTATACTTTTGGAGATATGCTCCGGACAAAATTCAAGTATGAAAAACAACAAAGGGCAATAACTCAAAAATTAAGCAAGCAAGAGTTATGATTCTTGTGCACTGCACTCCGCCTCGATGAGATCTATCCACCCATGAAATTTCATAACCCTAGCTTGTATAGTTTTGGAGATATGCTCCGGACAAAGAACTGGACGCCGCCCGCCCGCCCGCCCGCCCGCCCGCCACGGGTGATCCCATAATACGTCCCGTCTTCGACGGGCGTATAAAAAGGACTGTAATCTGTATCAGCTGAAAAAAAAAACAACAACATTCGTCTATTTTGATGATCGTCTTTGCAAGTGCCCATTGCAAGTTTTGTTCGCCTTTTGCCTTAGTCTGTCCACATTTATAAGGGACGCAACTCCTGTATACAGATAGACTTAAACTTTATGAGTTTTCTCCCTTAGGCCATCATGAGATTTGTCTAAAGCGAAAGTGAAAGTCTAGGTAGACTACAAAAAAATACGAACTCAAAATGCATTATTTATATCATCTGGACATAAGAAACAATCAAAGGTACTAAAAATAAAATTCAATCGAAGTGTAGTTTGCTAGTTGAAGGAGCAATGCTTATAAATATAGAAAACAAAAAGAGACATGGAGTGGCCATCAAAATATAGGATCAAACAAACTTTTGTATCAACATTTTCTTTTAAACTGTTAAGGTAGTGGACCCGTAACAGAAAACAGCTATTTCCACTATGATAATTATTATCCTACAAAATTTTCTGCGATAAGTAGTGTTTGGTAAACGGTTAAACTCTGTACCACAGGCACACAAAAGTAAGATTTTTCTAAACTGAAAGCTTTTGCAGACAACAATTAGACAATGAAACAAAGGAGGAATTGGTCTTTGATAGTATAGAAAACATTGTGGGAAAAGGAGGAAATGCTAGTTACCAGCATTTTCTCTATTTCGCACGATGTTTTCAAAGAGATCCCTCATAGGGGTCATTAATAATTTTGATTGTGTGTTACAGGACTGACTGACCCTTTACAACAAAACCAGACCGTGTTAACTGTGCCTTTTTCTAGCTTGGAAGTCTTACTCCTCAACAAAGTATTGAAAATGCGATAAGGGCCCAACAAGACATCTTCACTGTATTTTGCTTGTTTCTAACATTTTGATCTTTGATATGAAGAAACAAATTTCAATTAAAGAGTTATGTCTTTTTTTTTTTGTAGTCTGCAAGTGCTTTCAATTTGGACCAGTCTAAAATCTTGTCGCGTGGTAAAGAGTTAATGGATGTTGACTTACACAAAGAGGAGAGCTATTGTAGCAAACGTAATTATCACCCCTTTCATAAATACACAGGCATAAGGTTGGTTGATTGACTGAGTGGTGTTTAATGCCTTTTTCAACATTATTTCAGTTACATCACGGGGGCTAGTGCACCTATCCATGCTTTCCTAGGATCTCTTTTACCAGTACTCTGCACAATTTTCTTTCCAAGTCATCGTCTGCTTTCTCACATAATCATCATCGAGCCAGGGTTTGGACTCATGACCCCTTGTTCTCAAGTCCTGTATGCTACTGACCGAGCTACCAGGGCTCAGCACAGGCTTAGGCTAAACAGAGAGTGTTGGGTGTATTTATGAGAACCATACTCTACGAAAAAAGACCAAATACATCTGCAAAAAGTATCGACTCAGGTCAGCCTGCGCAGTCCATGCATGCAGACTTGCACTAAAACTTGTTACTATTCATAAGTGTTTTGCATATTCAAGAAACAGTCTCATTACAGGTCATTACAGTTTCGGGCTTGCACTTAACACCTCTGGGTTTTCCCATATGCTCTCTTATTTGGTGTGCAACACATGAAAAAGGGCATTCAGACATTTGCTCAACCCATTACCACACAATTCCCTAATTTTGACAACTCTGAGAAAGAAGCCTTTAGAAAACATTGTTGGAAAAGAAGAAAATGCTGCTAACCAGCATTTTCTCCCTTTCCCACTATGTTTTCCATCCTTCACAAAACAAATTTCAAATTTTCAATCACTTTTATATTGTTGTCTGCTGGCAAATGCTTTCCATTTGGACAAGTATGAAGTTTCGTCATTTGGTAATGATCGAGTTAAAGTGCCGTCTTGAATCAGCCTGTGCTCACTGCGCAGGCTAATCCTAAAAAACACTTTTCTTTTAATGCAATTTTCTATTAAGCGCAAGTCTAGTGTAGTACAAAATCCAATGTAGTTGTAAACTGCAGTCTTGGATAAGCCTGTGGAGACTGCAGGCCACATTGTAGCCATTTGACTCAAATAAATGAATACAAGAA
Source organism: Tridacna crocea (assembly GCA_943736015.1). Lineage (NCBI taxonomy): Eukaryota > Metazoa > Mollusca > Bivalvia > Cardiida > Cardiidae > Tridacna > Tridacna crocea. The sequence goes on from OX031059.1 coordinate 33,098,978, forward strand.
AGTGAGAATGTAAAGTTTTGAAGATCTAGATACCTTGCCGCTTGTTCAAATATTTTTTTTCAAAAATGCTTTCATGTTGGCAGACTAGCAACTTCTTCATGCACTTACTTTCTCTTTGTTGCCAAATTTTGTTGGTCATGATTTCAACACAATAATTAACAGTGCAAGCTGTTCTCTATGGAAGTGGGGCTTAACTCATTACCACACAACTATATTTTAGGATTTTCCAAATCCAAAACTATACTGCAGACGACATAATAAAAGTGACTAAAAATTAGAAATTTGTTTTGTGAAAAGTAGAAAACATCGTGGGAAAAGGAGAAAATGCTTGTTACCAGCATTTTCTCCTTTTCCCACAATTTTTTTCTAAAGGCTTCTTTCTCAGGGGCATCAAAAGTAGGGATTGTGTGATAATAGGTTACTTCACCTCCAAAAAAGTTTTCAACTATGTAAGCATCTGCAGAATACATGGGCTGAAATGGACTGACATTTTTTGCTGTCCTTTACTCTACCACACAATGATAACTTTTGACAACCTTTGGAAAGAAGCCTTTTGAAAACATTAAGCAAAAAGGAGTAAATGCTGGGAACCAGCATTTTCTCCTTTTCTCACATTTTTCTCAAAAGGCTTCCATCTTGAGGTCGTAAAAAACAGGGATTGTTTGAGAAAGAGGTTAAATAGGGACTGTAATCTGTATCAGCTGAAAAAAACAAAACAACATTTGTCTATTTGATGATCGTCTTTGCAAGTGCCCAAGTTTTGTTCACCTTTTGCCTTAGTCTGTCCACATTTATAAGGGACGCAACTCCTGTATACATATACTGAAAAATATTATAACCGGTCATCTATGAATTAAATATCTAAATAAAGTGGTGGGGAAGTGAGCCTGCACAAGTCATGAGCTACAAGAACTGCATCTTTTAGACAGGTCCAATTGAAAGCACTTGAGACGTCTAAATGAATGTACCGGTAACTCAAGAACTAAAATATGATTCCAATAGGGTAGAAAACATTGAGGGAAAAGGAGAAAATGCTGGTAACCAGCATTTTCTCCTTTTCCCACATTGTTTTCAGAAGGCTTCTATCTCATGGACGTAGAAACCAGGGATTGTTTGGGAAAGGGTTAAGAGTCCTCAGTGTGAAGTAAATCTTTATTTACTTAGTAATCTTTCCACCCCTGCTCTGCCCCTCTAAATGAATATAACAGACATCTTCTCTTATTTAGATAGAATTTGTTTAATAACTTAACATTTCTTTATTTGATTAAGTCCGTTAAACCATACATTGCTTTGATTTTCAGGTAACTATTTTGTGTATGTGAAGCTTGCGGAAATGGATTCTTCGATCATTTTTACGGTCAAAGGGAAGGAACTCGTACATCCTAGAACTCAAGGTCATGAAGAGTTACCTCCCTTATTTTACCCTAAGTTACCCAAAGGATAAATGACCGGAAAATCACACTAGGACTTCACAGCTGTACTTTGGTCATCCACGCGGCTTCTCGTGTTTGCTTGATTGTGAAAAAGATTCTAGTAATTTATGACAACAACTGATATAACTAGATAACCTGCAATGATGGCGTATTGCGATAAATCATTTCAATTTTGTTACATATATATATACATGTGCGAGTGGTGGGGGGGAAAAGCCTTCCAATGAACTATGGATACATTTGCGTGGAAATATGCAATAAAAGCCTAGGCTTCAATTAACTTACGGCACATATGAGCATAGTTAATATTTCTAGCGGTCAATAATCTGTTTTGAATTTTTATTACAGCCGATTTTCGATCATTCACACAGTGTATTTTAAACGATCGATCTGTGAAAATTTACTAAAAATCTATTGAACGAAATTCAATCTACATCAGATATGTTTATTTGCAAGACTCCGTTTGGAGATCTGTGAAATCACATTAAGATCTATCCGTCAAATATTTCATTACCTAATTTATATTTACCGGTAGCACTCTGAGCGAAATCTTTCCTTGATAAATTGCCAAACTGCTTAAATTCTGGCGATTGTATTATTAGTAAACGAAAATGTGACGAAAGGGAGACTACTGTCAGGCTACAAACTATTTTTCAGTCTCCTAAACTGTTCTCTTTTGTGTCTGTTGCCTTGAATGCTTCAGATTTCTTCACTCTTCTGATAATTTGAATATTAAAGATGTAATATAATTCATATCAGCACGATAAAAAGAAAGCATTGTTTATTTAACGATTATCTGTACCGGTGTGGTGCAGTGTTGTTCGCCTTTTGCTTTAGTCTATCCATACTTATAAGGGACACTACTCGGTATAAAAACAGAGATAGGCTCTGTAAGAGTTTTCTCCCTTAGACCATTAATTTCTCGTAAGCATGATTGATAGTCTACCTGATCGAAGCATGAAACGGAATGAACGCACGTATATGTTATTTTGTAAATGCGCATTCAACAATACGAGGTTTTTCTGTATTTTTAATTTAACTACCTTGGTAACTGGAATGAAAAATTAAAAAAAAAAAATACCAAAGGTTCTAAAGACAACAACAAAAAAAATCACTAAACGGGCACTTCTACACAGGCACTCGTAGACCTCATGCAGCATCCCCTGTCCAGAAAAGCATTGAAATGAATTATTAAACACATTCACTTAACATTGAAATAGAAAAAAATGTTCAAAACTTCAAGCGCGCCTTCTGAAACCATTGTGGGAAAAGGAGAAAATGCTGATAAACAAGAACATAGTGAATACAGTGTAATCATGGTGAGTACAGTGTAATTGTAGTCCGGAACCTACCATAGAACAGGGAAAACGACATACAAATGGGCCTGTAGAAGCTAATTAGCTAATGTTCCATGTACATGTTGCCTCGATTACTTTATGAACTTTTTAGTATATATGGTTAATTGTAAACACTCAGCTGCTTGATTTTCAGTGAATATCCAGTCCGAAAAAACAACTTTTTCAGAAATAATTTTATAGTTATTTGACTTAATGGTATGGGTTCCCCTTTTCAAAGTCTCAGTAATTGCATTATGAAGTGGACGACAACGAAGCTAGCACTACAACAAAACCTTAATGTTTTGTTCGAAAACTGTTGAGCAATCTTTAAGCATGATTTACAATCGGTGGACAGACCTACCCTCCTGGTTGCAAGACCTTTTAGGGGTCATAAAAATGTTAATATTGGCATACACAATGGATAGAAAAAATCGAAAAAATCACACCCTTTCCTCTCTTATCACTGTCCATTGTTTCGATGATGGCTATGTTGGAAGGCATCCAGTTGCTTGGAAAGAATATTGTGTGGAGTGCCGGTACCCTAGAGCGGTAGGCCTAAAGTACGCAATGCGTTGTCTACGCATGTCATATTCTTCGAAGATCGAATGTCTTATATGACGCATCACTAGCCCCGAAAGCGGGCAGACTGTAATATTACGCTGTATAAAGTAGCAATGTTGAAAATAGCTTTTATCAATACATTTGAGGAGAGATGAGACCTGATTTAGCTTCAGAGTTCTCGAAACTGCTGATCATAGCTGAGTGAATTGCAAGAGATAGCGGATTATTGAGTAAACGTTTATTTCAGTTTTAAATTCAAAGTGACGGTTGTCGTGTAGGAAAGTGGTTCGGTTCTGTACCCAGGATGCACAAATTAGATAGATGAGTATTTATAGAATGCCATCTAGCGGGAGATGGGCAATTCCACGAAAATTGGAAAAACTCCGTTAAGATATTTGGAAAAAAGCACATGGCTTGAGCGTAATATAAATAGTCTTGATTATTGCCCATAGATCTACATTAATGTTAAATAATGGTACGCAATGGAAATATTAAGGAGCAATGGGTGCAATGGAAAAGAAAGTACGCAGTGGAAATATAGGTATCAGGAGAACTCGTACCCTTGAGAACTCGTACCCTGGAGAACACGTACCCCAATCTCAAGGGTACGAGTTCTCCAGAGAAGGAAGTCGTACCATGGGTACGAGTTCTCCGGAGAACTCGTACCCCAAGTAATAAATATAATGTAAGTTTACCAGCATGCAGTCAACTTTTATTTTTATGCCGTTATTGTGATGTAAATATGATGATTTTTTTTTTCTTTTCTTGTGCATGTGTTGAAAAGACAAATAACGTAAAGAAACCTAGCTTTGTGTTTTCTCATGCAGTGTATGTTGTATTTGATGTAAAAATCGTAAGGAAAACATTTATGAACCATAAATAAATTGTATTCAACTGAAAAATCATTAGTAGGATCAATTTTTGCTCTCTTCAATTCTTCGGGTAGCCCTCACTTGTTTTCAAGTTTTGAGTTGATGTTTGATGTTGTTTTGTGTAAGAACGGTCTAGGAATCAGTATTTGATTGGATTAGGTATTTGTTAAATGGAAGGACTTCATAAAATGGACACAGAATTAATCAAATTTTCATACCTGGTGAAAAGGCAAATTTCCTGAACAAAGAGAGCAAGAAAGGTGTGATTTTCCCTATGATAATATTGCTGTAACACAATTGCAATATTCAATATTGAACCCTTAAATCATTTAAGGTAAGACCTGTGTAATGGAAAACAGCTATTGCCACTAAAATATCATCATGCAAAATTAGCTATGATTGAAAATAAGTATTATTGAACTACTTTCACCTTTTTCATTTTTTCCATTTTTTCCTTCTATGAATTATTATTTATAAATCTAGAACTGCTATATTCTCAATTGAAAAGAGATAATAATTACCTCCCTTTTTAGAAAACAAACAAAAGTTTTAAAAAATAGTTTCAATATAGACATAAACGGAATTCCTGATCCGTTAGAATTGTGCAAAAATATTATTTCTGCATAAATCCTTATTTATCCTTATTTAACAACCAATTAGAATTTTTGCCAAATGTTCACCGGAAGTGCATTACACAGGTCTTACCTTAACGCTAGAATCGAAACAAGTGGTAAAGAACAAGCTCAATATGCAAAAAAATTCAGTTAGAGCTTGGATTTACACCATCAAGATTCCCAGCTAAACCTTTCAGAAAAAAAAATATTTTCTGAATATTAGTGAGTCATCCATGAAGTCCCCTGTATACTTTTGGCGCCAAAAGAGTTAAGCACGCAGGATAATGATAGGAAAAGTCAGTGACATCATTTGTGCACAATGGTTCAGCAATATAGAAATGTCTCCGTAGAATCTCTTGTTAGTCGAAATGTTCGTATAAGCCGTCTGAAGAAACTTCCAAAACTTTTTAAAAGGTGAGAAAACACGTAGAAATAGAGGACCAGGTTGGTTATTTGATTTTGCATCTTTTCCCACAATGATTACTTCTTCGGTGTGGTTGAAACTCGAGACCTTGAAGTAAACGTCTCAGAAAACATAGAAGAAGACTGTGCAATGAAAATGAGAGAAAGAGAGAGCGAGAGAAAATGCAAATATTGCTATATGTGAACTCATAGTCTCTTCAAAATTGTATATATCTGCAAACAACAAATTCATATTTGGAACAGACGTATTTATTTATCGGACTGAAAGGGTGGAAAAAATTTGGGGAAATGAGAAATTGCTGCCATGGTTATATAAGTATCCCCCCCTTTTTTTTCCAACAACATTTTCAAAAGCTATTTCCCACAGAGTGGTATATATTTAGCAACTCAGCACTATCTGTATCCACCAAGATTCAGAGTTAGATTTCTTCTTTTAATGTTACATAATAAGGAACCGGTTATAATCATTTAATACTTTTCCAACAATATTTATATAAGTCTTATTCCTCGTAAAACCATGCAATTGATTGATAAAGCCTAAAGGGTTAATCTTGAGTCCTTTTGAAGAACTATAATACAGGCTGAATTGCTGGTAAATCACAATCATGTTTATCACACCTGATATGTAACTTCATAGTACCCGACACCTTTAACTCCTTTAAAAAACATTGGCATACTCCATTAACGAAATATCTAAAAAAGGTTTGTTTTTTATAAACCCTATCTTCGAATCATTAGATGAATCAAGATTATGTAGATCTTACTAATGATTTCATCTTTCTTGAATTTACCTGCCCATTTACCTTACATTTTAATCCATGAAACATCCGGTAACAAAACTGATATTTTACTACAAATACCCGTTACCAATGCTTGATTATTGTTTTACTTATTCGATCATTTTATAAAAGATGAAATGATAATCATCATGATATATAGAAATACAAATTTATCCCCCCAAAACATCTGTAGGGTACGAGTTGTCTGGAGAATTCGTACCCAGGGTATGAGTTCGCCAGAGAACTCGTACCCTTCTGTGGTACGAATTCTCTAGAGTACGAAGGCCCGCCCTTCAAAAACTCTTCTAATTAAAGTTATAGCTTGCCAACTTCCGGTAAATTGAACATTATGTGACTGTCAAAATCTACACAACTTTTTAATTCTCTCTAGGGTTGGCATTGAACTTATAGTGAAAGAATGACAAAAATAGCTTTTCTGCATCCAGATCTGGGCATTGGAGGGGCTGAAAGAGCTGTAATTGATGCTGCATTGGCTCTGCAATCCCGCGGCCATGACGTGGAATTTGTGACAGCTCATCACGATCCCAGCCACTGTTTTCAAGAGACGAAGGATGGAACGCTGAAAGTGACTGTGGCTGGAGATTGGCTACCCAGAAGTATATGTGGACGTTGTTATGCCTTGTGTGCTTATATCAGAATGATATACGCTGCTATATTTCTTGTATGGTTCAGTAAAATCTCTCACCGTGTAATCTTCTGTGACCAAATTTCTGCATGCATTCCTTTCCTACGGCTGTCAAATTCGAAAATTTTATTTTATTGTCACTTTCCTGACATGTTGCTAACACAGCGGAAAAGTGTGTTGAAAAAAATATATCGTGCACCAATAGACTTTTTTGAAGAATGGACAACTGGAATGGCAGATTGTGTGTTGGTGAATAGTAAATTTACAGGTATATAGTCGATCTTGTTACACATTGAATTCTCATCTGTGTGAATCTATGTTTGGTAGGGATATTTCACTGCACACTCCATGATGGTACAAACAATGCAGAGAAGCTCTCTATACTGGTCAAAGAATTGTGTTCGTACAGGATTGTAATGAAAACAGTAACATTTCAGCTAAAACAATATTTCTCCCCAGTTCATATCTTACCTGTACAATACAACCGGTACCCCAATACAACAGACACATGTACGTAAAATATACCAAAGAAAATGCATCTGTGATAATTATGTCAGTTTAGAATACCACACTGTTTGAATTTTCTTTATTATTTAAAATGATTCACTAAGTAATTTGTAGGCATTAGGTCAATTATCTGGTCTTACCACTAATCAGATGTATATTTAACCCTTTCCCAACCAACAAACTTTTGGACTAGACCAAATTGAAAGCACTTGCAGACGACAATTCAACCCTTGCAGAAAAGATGATTTCTATGATGGGTAGAAATCATTGTGGGAAAAGGAGAAAATGCTGGTTACCAGCATTTTCTCCTTTTCCCACAATGTTTTCATAAGGCTACTATTCCAGACCCATAAAAACCAGGGATTGTTTGGGAAAGGGTTAAGATAGGTTAGCTACATAAAAACATGTTCAGTGTACTTGTCCTTGGACAAAACACTTTTCTGGAGTGTTTCTGAAGTCGCTGTATGCAGAATTATGGTAATATGTTCATTTTGTGTAGTGAACTGTTTTTCACATTAGTTCTTATTGAATACTTTCAGCGTCTGTATTCAAAAGCACCTTTAAATCTCTGGAAAAGATGGAACCAGCTGTACTGTATCCAATCCCAGACTTCAAAGCATTTGAGAAGACTACTGAGGACCCAACAGATGATCTGTTTCCACAAAACAAGGAAGTTTATTTCTTGTCCATCAACAGATATGAGAGGAAGAAAAATCTGGCCTTAGCTTTACAAGCATTTAGTATGTACATCATGCATTGTATAACTCTCAGTTTTCATCTAATATAGCAGAGCTCTGGATAAAGGTAGTGGTTTTGATTTCAAAATTGAAAATATTAATTATTCTCCACTAAACCGTATGCTATGGGCACTTAGAATTGTGTCATCGAGATGATTATAATGAGTACCCACAACATAGGGTTTGGATGAGAAATGATCGGTTTGGAATATCATCACTCCCTCTTATCTGGAGCTTTGAATATAGGGCGTCTCTGTAGAAACAGGAATACTATATCTCTACTGTAACTTACAGCTACCTGTCTGAAAACTATTCAGCTCCAGTGTGTAGTGGCAAAGTGAGGGACTTGTAATCTGGAGACCCAGATACCAGCCTCACTTAAAGCACCAAGTTTTGTGTGGGAGGTTTTTGTGGGCAAAACATGTCTGAGTTGGGAATAATGATTTATCTTTCATGGTGATATATGCTTCATTTAAGCTGACCCAAGTCAATATCATGTACATAGATTAATATTCTAATTTTACCCTCGGCATCACTCGGCATGCTAGTAGTCTTGAATGGCCTTGGAAATATTTTGTGTGGTTTACACCAATCAACCCATAACTTACTAGATAAGTAACTGAGACTTTCAGGTCAATAGTGACAAAAGCAGATACAAGTTCAGTGTTGTGCCTAGGCTGCGGGATTGCGGGATTCCCGCAATTTTTTTAACAATGTCCCTTAAGATTTAAGCCATTGCGGGATGTCGGGCGCGCTCACGAAAATCTGACAAATTTTCCTTATCTGGAGTCCATTTCGGTATTTACATACATTGCGTTAATTACAATGGGCACCTGCACAACGTAGATTGTGACCGCGAAATTTACTGAGATAAAGTCGCTTAGGGATATCCGATATTTAAACCAGTCTTACTGTTGTCAATAAAACAATATGGCGAAACGCCGGATGCGGTTGACCAACTCTTTGTCGGGAAAGGTTAAAAATAGAAAAGTTGCAGACGAAATTGAATCGCAGTGGACTGTGAAAACCTCGAATCGATCGCGGCTTCTTCGAACTCCGGGACAAGTAAGAAAAAGGACGAAAATTTCAGAAAAAATCGGCTCATAAAATTTCCGTGATTACAAGAGTCGGATGGAAGTATGAAATGTGTCCCCTAGATTTTTCTAATGTCCCCTTGACATTAAGGTAGGGGGACACCTGTGTCCCCCAAAAATTTTGGCCTAGGCACAACACTGCAAGTTATTTTCATAGGAAAATCTCTCTTTTTTGGTTATTGTAGATCGAAGAGCTGACTGCACATTTTATGCAGTCTGATCTTGATTTATATGACCTCAAAAGCGCTTAAGTTGTGCTTTGCAGGCTAAGGGTTAAATTGATTATGTGTGTATATAAGTAACTTCCTGTATATATTAAATAAAGTTCTATTTATTTACTTACATACATATATTCAGCTTAAACCTCAGGATCAGTTTAAATGAAGTAGGCAATTAAGTAACTGAAATAATGTTGAAAGCACCATTACTGTAAGACAGTGTGCATTAACAACATGTTATTAGAAATAAATCATGCAGTTCCTGTGTTATATTGCATACAATTATATAAAATAAAAGTGATTTCCGGTTGATCAAATATTTTTCTTTAACCCTTTACTAGACGGTCCCTGGTTTTAACAACCCAGGGGAAGAAGTCTTCTAAAAAATACTGTGGGAATAGGAGAAAATGCTGGTAACCAGGATTTTCTCCTTTTCCCATAATGTTTTCCACTCATCTGAAGTAAAGTTTCAATGTTTGAGCCATGTTTATTTTGTCGTCTTCAAGTACTTTGAATTTGGAAAAGTCTAAAATTTTGTCGTTTGGTAAAGGGTTAACAAAACCCTGGCCTTGTATTGGTCGCATGAGTTTCAGTATATTCACTCTAAGTTTGGCTGTTTGAAGAAAATAATAAATTATCGATGTATTGCTGTACACAGCCATTTGTCATCTGCATGATTGTGGAAGTGAAACAAACTTTTGACATTTTGTGATACACGTATCTGTTGTTACTTTAGATACAGTATTTATTTTAAACTTGGACTAGTACATTTATTAGACTGAGAAATTGGGCAGGTGAACAAAAAAAATGACGATTTTTTTTTTATTATATTTGGAATTTTCACAGCAAATCGAGAAATTGCAGCCAATTGGGTGGACCTGCATGGCCGTGTTGTGCTCTTTTTTTCTACGATTTCTATCACTTGCATATTTCTTTGTAAAAATAACTCAAGTGATAAGCAGATGGCTGCCAAAGATAACAGCAAGCTGTGACTAGGGGAATGTGAAATGGAGTAATACAGAAATACTAGGGCCTGTACTTAGGCTAGGCACTGGTGAAAGCCTGGAAACACCTGAATAGCTGAGCTGTATACTGGAATACCTTTAATAATTCAAAGAAGTATTTTGTTGTCCACTGAAATACATTGTACTGGGTTCATAGTTATGAACCAATTTAATCGGGTATGGAGTTTCCTGTGTGTGACTGTTTGAGCCCAAATGTGACTCGTTTAGTCCAAATAGAAGGTGACTTCAGATGATTAATTCAAAACTAAGAAAACAGTATTTTAAAAGCTCTTTTCCTCAGGGTTGTGTCAAGTCAAGATTGCAAGACTGTTGTAAATGATTAAAATGTTACATATGTATTGAAATTGTAGGACAGCTGAAAGACAAACTATCCAAGTCTGATGGTGACAAGATACACCTACTAATGGCAGGGGGATATGACGAAAGAGTTACAGAAAACGTTGAGCATTATCTGGAGCTTTTACAACTTTCTGAAAAACTTGACATCAATGACGATGTTACATTCATCAGATCTTTCAGTGATGCCCAAAAGAGAACACTTCTTTTTAACTCCAACTGTCTACTCTATACACCAGAGAATGAGCATTTTGGCATAGTTCCTATTGAATCAATGTACATGAGATGTCCTCCTATTGCGTGTAAAAGTGGTGGGCCCTTAGAAACAGTTGTTGATGGAAAGACAGGCTATTTACGTGAAGGTAAACCTGACCAGTTTGCAGAAGCAATGCAGAGAATTGTTGAGGATCTTAAACAAGCAAAAAGACTTGGTGAAAATGGTAGAAAGCATGTGTTGGAGAAGTTTTCATTCGAAACATTTACCAATCAACTTGATAATATTATAAAAGACCTTTTAAGCTGATTTTCCTTCAAGTGATGTCAAAAGCTACAAAGGGCCTTGAAAGTTTACCTTGACCCTTTCCCAAATAATCCCTAGTTTTTACGGGTCTGGAATACAAGCCTTTTGAAAACATTGTGGGAAAAGGAGAAAATGCTGTTAACCAGCATTTTCTCCTTTTTCCACAATGTTTTTTACCCTACCATAGACAGAAATCATCCTTTCAGCAAGGGTTGAATTGTTGTCTGCAAATGCGTTCAATTTGGTCTAGTCCAAAAGTTTGTCGTTTGGTAAAGGCTTAATAGAGACTTTTTATGTCATAGTGTGGTTATCAGCATTTTCTTCTTTCCCCACAATATTTTAAAAAGTCCTTTTCTTCATGGTTGTTAATTTAGGCGAAGAGGAATATCCGAGTGATCCTTTTATAACTAGTCAGTATAAAAGTCATTGACCTAATTTCTGATACAATATGTTGCCAGAGATATTTCATCAAATTCCTAATCGTCATTAACTTGCACTCATTTCTACTTTAAATTTTTTAACTCTTATGAAGTCAAATGATAAGCTAGATGTGAAACTTGCACGAAAATAAAGCAAAATTGAGATTCAAATTTGTGTACACATATACATGTATACTTTTTAACTCTACACAAAATGCTGTGGTAAAAATGTAGCATTTTAAATGTGATCATTATTTTTCAAAAAATGTTTCTACTTTTACGTCTATGGCAGTAGCAAGATCTGATAGGATAAATAAGATCACTGGGTTTAAGAAAGCTAGAATTGAGATGTAAAGTGTGGAACAATAATAGCACAAAATTGCTGTAAAAAGGTCCAATAATGTACATGCATAGTTTTTGGCTCCACTGGCCAAAGGTTAGCAGGCCTATGTCATGGCCTTGTGTCCATCCGTGCATCCATCTGTACTTTAACCTCTAAATGCATTTCAAACAACTTGTATGGAACTACTCATCCAATTTTGATGAAACTTCACAGGAATGATCCTGCCATGGTCCTGTTCAGAGTTCCCTGGAAGAATTGGATTCTTTCAAAAACTCTGGTTGCCACGGCAACAAAACTTAAAAATATTGGAAATCTTTGAAAATCTTCTTGTCTGAAATCATAACGCCTAGGGCAATCAAATGTGACATGTAGCTTTATCTAGTAGACTTCAATCAAGTGTCTTCAAATTATAGCCCAAGGATTAAAATTGGTCAAGGCACAGAGGTCACATGTTTTACATGTGCATGATGGGCTTATACTTTAGAAAACTATAGAAATCTTCCTGTACCCAGCCATGAGGCCTAGGATTACTAAATTTTGCATACATGTGGCTTTATCTAGTGGGCTTCTGCCAGCAAGAGTGTCCAAAGTATGGCCCTGGGGTCGTTTTTGACCCCACTCAAGGGGTCACAAGTTTTACATGGGCTTATAAAACTTTAAAAACCCCTTATTAGAGTATTTAGCCACAAGGCTTAGGGTTACCAAATTTTGCATGTGTCTTTATCTGTTGGGTCAAGTATTGTAATGTTTGGCATGTAGGGTTTTTATTTATTAGCCAGTGATGCAGTACAGGTCCACTGTGGCCCTCTTTTCTTTATTATAGCACAATCAGAAGTTCTGAAATGGACCTTTTCGCTCACTGAAATGCATGAGGTAATAAGAATTTGGCATTTGATGAAATATAACATAGCAACTAAGAGTATAAAATTACATAGTTAAGCCCTAGGTGCTAAGCGTGATTCTAGCACCTTTTGTGGAAAATGTAGATCAAACTCAGACTGCACTGAGCACGCAGTTTGATCTTGTATCTACATTATCAACCAGGTGCTGGATACTTCTATTCCAATTGTTTGCACATAACATGTATTTAGTTTCTTTACTGGATTAATCCTTTCCCAAGTCAACCAAGTGCTGTTGGCTGTTTTAATGACTCTGGAAATAATGGTTTATGAAAAAACAAAATGCAGAAATAAGAGGAAATGTTGGTATCCCACATTTTATCTTTTTTCTAAATTTTTTATTAACCTTGGTCTAGAACAACACTGAACATTTGGTTACATTTAGGATAACAACCCTTAATTCATCAGTAAATATTGTGTAACATTATTGTTTTTGTTAAGGCTATTGGGACAATCTTGGGAGCGTTTTCTTTTTATATGTCAGAGCTATTGGCTGTAGACCTTAAATTGTTGTCTGCAAATGATTTCAATTTGGGTGATCTAATGTTTTATGATTTGGTAATGAGTTAAACCCACTATGCCCCTGCAACAGACAGCATTTGAAAACATTGTGGGAACAGTTGCATACAACAAGTAATTGCTGCTTTCACCATGATGTTTTTACAGTTATCTAAAAAATTGCCTTGCCTTTATTGCTGTACATATATTTTGTAATTAAAGTTAGTAGGAGTAGAGTCTTTCTAAGTGAAAAATTCTATACTGGTCTAAATCGAATCATTGCAGACACAACTTTGACTTAATCCATTGGATTTGTTCAGGAAATGGTAGAAAACTATAGGAAATTCGAATAGTTTCTCCTTTTTATATGCCCGTCGAAGACAGGACGTATTATGGGATCACCCGTGCTGAGCGGGTGGGCGGCGTCCAGTTCTTTGTCCGGAGCATATCTCCAAAACTATACAAGCTAGGGTTATGAAATTTCATGGGTGGATAGATCTCATCGAGGGGAAGTGCAGTGCACAGGAATCATAACTCTTGCTTGCTTAACTTTTGAGTTATTGCCCTTTGTTGTTTTTCATACTTGAATTTTGTCCGGAGCATATCTCCAAAACTATACCACCCAGGGTTATGAAATTTCATGGGTGGATAGATCTCATTGAGGGGGAGTGCAGTGCACAGGAATCAAAACTCTTGCTCGCTTAATTTTTGAGTTATTGCCCTTTGTTGTTTTTCATACTTGAATTTTGTCCAGAGCCTATCTCCAAAACTATACTAGCTAGGGTTATGAAATTTTATGGGTGGATAGATCTCATCGAGGGAGAGTGCAGTGCACAAGAATCATAACTCTTGCTCGCTTAATTTTTGAGTTATTACCCTTTGCCATTTTTTATACTTGAATTTTGTCCGCTGAATATCTCCAGAACTATACTAGCTAGGGTTATGAAATTTCATGGCTGGATAGATCTCACCGAGGGGGAGTGCAATGCACAGGAATCATAACTCTTGCTTGCTTAATTTTTGAGTTATTGCCCTTTGTCGTTTTTCATACTTGATATTTGTCCGGAGCATATCTCCAAAACTATACTAGCTAGGGTTATGAAATTTCATGGGTGGATAGATCTCATCGAGGGGGAGTGCAGTGCACAGGAATCACAACTCTTGCTTGCTTAATTTTTGAGTTATTGCCCTTTGTTGTTTTTCATACTTGAATTTTGTCCGGTGCATGCCCCAGCTTTACAACTTGGGGTAAGACGGGCGTATCTTGCGACAATTTGCCGCTCTTGTTCCAGGATGTTCTCATGAGCCATCTCTCACAGCATCATAAGAATGGACTGTTTAGGAAAGGTTCAACTTTTTACCACTTGACAAAATTTAAGACCTGCATGAAAAAAGGAAAGGACTGTAAAATACTTGTAAATACAAAGGTCATTTTTTTCCTGACAATCACTCTTTTTGTGTTGTTTTGTATGGTCTTAAACACTGTTTTTCAAATTGTTTGTTATATCCCTGATGCAAGTGCACCTATCCATTTTTTTCTAGGGTCTCTTGCTTCCAATAGTTCACACAGTATTCCTTTCAAACATCTGGCTGCCATTAGTTGTACATAACCGTTGTAAAAATAATGATCAGTGTGGATCCGGTGGCAATGACTTGTCATCAATCCTTGGAAAGAAATGGGCAGAGCTGGCAATTCATACTCACAACCCCCTGGGTTCAAGTCCTGTATGCTACCAACTGTGCTGCATTTTTGTCTTTTATACAATATTACCCCAGTAGGTGGAGCTCATTACCCACAGGAAATCCAACCAATAGAAAACAGGTAACAGTGTTTTTGTTGGGTATACAAGTAACATTTGTACTTTTTCAATTTATTCTATATTTAAAAAATTTAGAATGGCTCATTGAAAGCAATAACAGACTTATAATTAGCTTTTTTTTTTTCAAACAGTTCTGTGTCTTGATGACCCTTAGGCAGAGGGCTTTGATAACATTGTTGGAAAAGGAGAAAATGCTTATCACCAACATTTTCTTCTCTTCCAAAGACAGATCTATTTATCAAGATTACATTTATTATCTGCTTGTACACTGATATTGAATCACCCTAAAATTTTGTCTGGTAAAGAATTGATAAAGTGTTATCCTGATGAACAATGTCCACTGAACCTCTATATGGCAAATACTTTTAGTTCAGCTTGTGTAGAGCTGGACCCACAGCGCCACCTAAGCTCATAGGTACTGTACCCTTCACTTCCTAATTTTGCCTCCAAAGGCACCTTTGAAGCATCTTTGCTATCATATAATAGGTTCACTTTGGGTATAGTTTTCCAGGAATACAGTTGCCCTGGATACTATAACCCAGGTTTTTATTGGTTAAAGCTGTTTCTTTCAACTAAGTTTCAGGACTTCTTAATTTTTTTCCATGGTGGTTGAATGTCTTCCTCGGGAACCTCCTCTTTTTCCTCTTGAAACACACTTTGGGGCTGTGTTCTAGAAATAAAAGTAGAACTGTTACTAGCATACATTATTTAGAAACAACTGTCAAGAAGCCAAAGTGACATCCCCCCCCCCACATGGTGTACTAGGAATACCTTAACATTTTAGTTCCTATCTCAAATTATAATTGTACCATGCATCCTGATTGGAAATAATCTGTGTCTCTGGATTTTGAACATTAATCATTTAGTACTGAATTAGGCAAACATACATCAAATGATAAGAAATATAACATGATTAACTCTTTACCGAATGACAAAGTATTGGACTTATGCAAATTGAAAGCATTTGCAGACGACAAATTACATGTAATTCAAAAATTGAAATTTGTTTCCAGCAGGGAAAAAAACGTTGTGAGAAAAGAAGAAAATGCTGGTTAACAGCATTTTCTCCTTTTCCCACAATGTTTTCAAAAGGCTTCTGTCTCAGGGTTGCAAAAACCAGGGATTGTTTGGTAAAGGGTTAATTGTGATTTCAGGATCACTATTTTCCAGAGTGTATAGGCAAAGAATACAGTGTAGTTCAAAGATCAGATAATACATTTTGTGAAGCCCAATCTTGATCTGCACTCACTGAAAAAGCTATTTTTGGTGTTGAGTACATAAATTGTGAATCCTTACTTTTTATATGCTGGAGTAACATAAAGCGGGTTCTCTTCAGCCACTTTGGCATGTCTCAAAATGGCTTCTCTAGGGTTATTTTCATAAGGATCTTCCTTTTGAACTACCAACTGTTGTACGACATACTGTGACAAAGTGCCTCCTTTATTAGCCAATCTGCCCCCTTCACCTGAAATAAAACTCTTTCATGCTTTACACACAATCTGGAGTTAAACCATCATGAGAGAAGGGCCTTTTGAAGACTATGTGAAAAACAAGTATTTTCCACAATGTTTTTCACCTTTCCAAAGACAAATTGCATTATATAATTCATATTTGATTCCTAATCTGCTAAAAAATATGCTTTCACATTGGACTCCTATAAAATCTTGTATGGCAACAGGTTAAATCTTGGATGGCTAAAAAAATGTAACATGCATTAATTCACTATTCAAACTAACTCACAGAAATTTTAATACTGTTTTGTCAGGATTATTAACCATAATACCAGACAAAGAAGACCAACTATCAGAAAATGTTTTGCTCAATCTGGGACGTTTTTGGTGTTCTAATTTTGATTGTTTATATATTTGTATGTAATATATTACATCTACATGTTTGGACATGTACAATGTTTCAGAGTTAGCATACCTTTGCTTTGACCAGTGCTAGAACAAGTCTGAGCCAACAGAACCAAATAACACAATTTCAGACATACATGTAGCTCTGGCACGAGGATGAGATGTGTCTTTGAACTCTTTACCACACAATCGGAATCCCGAGTGTTAAGGACCCCGAGAAAAAAAGCCTTTTGAAAACATTGTGGTAAAAGGAGAAAATGCTGATAACCAGCATTTTCTCCTTCTCCCACAATGTTTTCTACCATGCTAAAAACAAATTTCAATTTCTGAGTTATGTTTATTTTGTCTTCTGCAAGCACTTTCAATTTGGACCAGTCTAAAATTTTGTCGTGTGGTAAAGAGTTAAAAAAATAAAAATCACTCTGGGAAAAGTAGAAACTACATGTCACTAGCATTTCTCCTTTTCCCACAATATTTCCAAAACCCTTCTGTCTTCAGCACTGTGTTTAAAAACTAGCTACATAGTTCCTACCTGGACCATAAATAGGGAGATCTGGTCGGTGGGATTTTACAGGGTCTCGTCTAGCTTTTTCCTCTAGTTTTCTAGTACTACTTTCACGCTGTTGTCTGAACATCGGTAAGGCATAGGCTGCAAGAGAGAAACACATGTTGTTCACCAACTTTTGTATACATACTACTTTTTATACTCTTGAAGTAACTTCCATTTGGAAAGAATATAAAAAATCTATTACTTGTTAGAAGTTGCTCAATTCAGTATTGCTTTAGTCCCCCAAAGTTTTCCCATATCATAAGAAAATTAATGTTCATTTCCTTCATATAATTTGTGTCCTGTTGGACAGTGATAATTTTCTATCCTTTATCATATGACAAAATTTTAGGTGGTCCAAACTGAAAGCATCTGTAATGTGGCTAGTATTTGCATTTTGACAAGTAAACATTTTGGGAAATGGAGAAAATGCCAATTACCAGAATTTTCTCCTTTGCCACAATGTTTCAAAAATTTTATTTTTTTTAAAGTTGGTGAAATATAGGGTTTGTTTAGTTAACCCCTTACCACACAGCAAATTTTAGACTAGTCCAAATTCAAAGCATTTGCAGACAAAAAAATAAATGTGAATCGAAAATTGAAATTCATTTGAGGAAAGGTTGAAAACATTGTGGGAATAGGAGAAAATGGTGGTACCCAGCATTTTCTCCTTTCCCACAATGTTTTCAAAAGTTTTCTTTCTCAGGGTCGATAAAAGCTGTGATTGTGTGGTAAAGGGTGAAGGGCTTAAATAGCTGGTATGATATTGATTTATAAGTAATAATAAATGACTGTGAGTGAAAAAATTTAATGAGGAAGAATGCTTTAAAAACACTGTGGGACAAGGAGAAAATGCTAGTTACCAGCAACATTTCTCACAAAGTGTTCTTTCAATAATGCAAATTTCCCATTCTGAGTACTTTTACTTTGTCGTCTGAAATGATTTCAATTTGAACAAGTCCATTACTTTGTTGTGTGGTACAGAGTCATAAATTCATCAAATTTACAGTTTTACTTTACCTCAAAGTGCAACAAATAAATGATGTGGAAAAGGCCAAAAGATTGCATGACTTTTTTTGAAAGAATATTAGAGTATATCCCAGCACAAAGCCATGATCAAACTGCACATTCTTTACTCTTTGATCTTGAATTCAAATTGCAACTTAACCCTTTACACCATAAACCTGACTTTAATGACCCTGAAAGATAAGGTTTTTGAAAACACTGTGGGAAAAGGAGAAAGTGCTGGTATCCAGCATTATACCCTATCATAGCACTTAAGTTTATTAATACTAATTCTGAATTTCTTCTCTAAATTTGTTGTTTGGGAAAGAATTAAGATGTAACTAGCTCCCTATGGGTTAATCAGTCCACTAAAACTCTTTTATTTAATTGCTCTTTCAGTAGAATAGAGTAAATACCAATTGCAAAAGCACAAATTGTAAGACGAGGGGGCGGGGGGGGGGAGAATGTCATTTAAGAAAAAAAAATAGATATACAGGTTCTAACATATGAGTTGGTCTTTGAGATAAGTTTTTATTAAAGAAGCTGAGGGAAAATGTTTTCAATGAGCCTCTTGTGAGGTTAATAATATTTTTCATGACAAGTTTGATAAAATTTTATCTCCTTTATCAACTCATGACAGGTTCCTTTTATTACATAACAATATTTACAAATAATAAATCAGTGTCAAGTTCAAGGGGAAATAATTCCTCAACCAGGAGGAGCCGACACTTGGAAATTGCAAGGGTATTTATGCGATAAAAAAATACATGTTTGGTGCTTGGAAGTCTGACTTCTAAATCTATAATTACTTACGTGTAATAATCTGGCGAGAAGCAATAATCTGCATTTGTTTCACTTTTGAAGGCTTTTTTGCCACACATAATTTTGCTCCCCTGTAAAAATCAAAATATACAGAAACAGATAACTTGAAAATCATAATGAAAAAAAATGCTTTACCAGTGATATTACCAGTACTTCAACTTCATCTTTTAACAAAATTAATTCTACACAGGGATTTCATGTAAAAAGCAAACAAGCAAAATGTTTGGCCAATGCTGTGGCAAGCACAGGAACAAAAGCTTCACACAGCGGCACATTACGCCCAAAGGTCCTTGTCTGTGTTAAATGACACCTGAAGATATCTGAACTCTAAAAGTCACATACACAACATCACACAGATTCCATAAGCATGAAGTTATTCCAATGAAAACTATAGGAGGAGCGGCGTGCGCAAGAAATTGCTAATGGATGGATGGAGAATGGATGGACTGACTGACTGACACATAGACGACTGGGGCCATAACATAATATGACCCTTGGGGCATATAATAAGACTTTATAATTATGATAAAGACTCAATGGTGATTCACATAAGCATTTTAACCACTTTCAAACAATCTCATGTTTTCACTGAGGAATACAACAAATTACCTGTGACTCTTCTTTTCATCATAGTAAAGCTTTACTTGGCCATCACCACTGCCAACTACAAACTGATTTAGCCTTGGATGCCACTGACATCGTACAACACTCTGTAATTATATATGTAACATGTAACCACATATGGCTATGTTCAGTAAACCTACCCACCATTTGTTAATGTTGAACACAGACATTAAAAGCCATTTAGAAAGCAGTCGCTACGATGTTTGAGTGGGGAAACACAAAATCTTAAACTTTCAAATCCAATCCTTTTAGCAACTCATAATTATTTGTCTGCCAATTCTTCCAATATGGACCTGCCTGAAATTTTATGTTTTACTCATTACAAAGCAATAACGTTAGACTTTATTCATACTGAAAATATTTGCTGACAAAAAATCCACTGTGAGTCAAATGATTGATTTTCTTTGAAAGGGTGGCAAACAATATTGAAAACAAAGAGAATGCTAATAACCTACATTTCTTTTTTTCTCAACAATTTTTTAAATAGCCATCCATCTCCTGATTTTTAAAACTTCGAAGTGTTGGTAAAGGACTTAGATGAAGATTTACACATCATACTTACAGTATCAGACACTTCTAGCTGTGTAAGAATGTCAAGAGTTTCCCTATCCATGAAAAGTAACTTCCCCTTGCCTTCATTCTTCTTCACAGACAGTCCAGTTAAAACCAGTTTATCATCAGGGCTAAATAAACAGTCTGTCCTGAAATCAGGAAAGCATATTTTAATAATATACATGCATAGGTTTATTCTCTTTTTAGCTCACCTTAGCACAAAGTGCTAAAGGTGAGCTATAGTGATCGCCCAATATCTGGTGTCCGTCAACAATTTCTTTAAACATCTTCTCCTAAACCACTGGGCCAATCTTCATGAAACTTGGCAGGAATGGTCCTTGGGTGTAGCTCTACCAAAATTGTTCGAAGAATTTAATTCCACCCATAACTCTGGTTGCCATGGCAACAAAAAGAAACAAGAGGGCCATGGGCCCTAGAACGCTCACCTCAGACTATAGCTTATGAGTGAAATTCAATTCTTTGAATAAATTTGGTCAAGCTTCACCCAAGGAATATCTCTGCCAAGTTTCATCAAGATTGGCCCAGTGGGTTAGAAGAAGAAGATGTTGAAAAAAATTGTTGATAGACGACGGGCGACAGACGCCGGACATAGGGCAATCAAATATCAAAGCTCTACACCTTCCAGTTTCAAAGAAGGATTTTAAATTTTCCTTCGCTGTCCTATTTTCGAACGTGTGGTCCCCAGGGCTGGGTCAGTTTTAACCAAAGCAGCATTTTTAGAATAAACTTGGTAGAGGTCCACTCAAAGATGCTACATACCAAATATCAAAGCTCTACACCTTCCCATTTAAAAGGATAAAGAAAATTAAAATTTTCATTCTTTGTTCCTATGTTCCAACCTGTGACCTCCGGGGCATGGCCAGTTTTGACGCCAGGGACATTATATGACCAAACTTGGTAGAGGTAGAAGATTCTGCAAACCAAATATCAAAGCTCTGCACCTTTTCCTTCTTTGTCCTATAATACAAACTTGTGACCCCCGGGGCGGGGCCAGTTTTGACCCCAGGGGCATCATATGAACAATCTGAGTAGAGGTCTACTAGGACATGCTACATACCAAATATCAAAGCTCTGTGCCTTCTAGTTTCAGAGAAGAAGATTTTTTAACTTTTCCTTCTGTGTCCCTATAATACAAACTTGTGACCCCAGGGGTGGGGCCAGGTTTGACCCCCAGGGATATCATATGAACAATCTTGGTAGAGGTTCACTAGGAGATGCTACATACCAAATATCAAAGCTCTGTGCCTTCTAGTTTCAGAGAAGAAGATTTTTGAAGTTTTCCTTCTTTGTTCCCAAGTTTCAAACTTGTGACCCCCGGGGCGGGCCAGTTTTGACCCCAGGGGTATCATATGAACAATCTTGGTAAAGGTTCACTTGGAGATGCTACATACTAAATATCAAAGCTCTGCACTTTCTAGTTTCAGAGAGGAAGATTTTTAAAGTTTTCATTCTTTGTTCCTATGTTTCAAACTTGTGACCCCCAGGGCGGGCCAGTTTTGACCCCAGGGGCATCATATGACAAGTCTTTGTAAAGGTCCACTAGGAGATGCTATATACCAAATATCAAAAGCTCCTCGCCTTCTAGTTTCTGAGAAGAAGATTTTCAAAGATTTTGGTTGCTATGGCAATGGGTCACAGGTTCGAATATAGCAACAAAGAAGGAAAACTTTAGAAATCTTCTTGCCTGAAACTTGAAGGTGCAGAGCTTTGATATTTGGTATACAGAATCTTCTAGTGGACCTCTTCCAAGTTTGGTCATATGATGTCCCTGGCGTCAAAACTGGCCCTGCCCCGGAGGTTACAGGTTGGAACAAATGAACAAATAAGGAAATTTTCAAATTTCTTTTTCTCTTAAACGGAAAGGTGTAGAGCTTTGATATTTGGTATGTAGCATCTTTGAGTGGACCTCTACCAAGTTTGTTCCAAGGATGCTGCTTTGGTCAAAACTGACCCAGCCCTGGGGACCACAAGTTTGAATATAGGACAAAAAAGGAAAATTTAAAATTCTTCTTTGAAACTGAAAGGTGTAGAGCTGTGATATTTGATTGCCCTATGGCGCGTGTCTGTCATCCGTCGTCAGTCAACAATTTCTTTAAACATCATCTCCTAACCCACTGGGCCAATCTTGTTGAAACTTGGCAGGGATGTTCCTTGGGTGAAGCTTTACCAAAGTTCTTCAAAGAATTGAATTTCACTCATAAGCTATAGTCTAAGGTGAGCGTTCCAGGGCCAATGGCCCTCTTGTAAATCTTTTCTAATATCAATGAGTTATGTCCTTGCATACAGAATTATTTGTAAGTTGTCTTATAACCTGCCTTTTTGTGACGAGTCTAGCATGGCTCTGTGGTAAAGCATAGACCTCGTGACACTGAGGCACAGGGTTTGAGCCAAACTGGATTCTTGGTAGTTTTGTCTTTGGTTGAAGCACTTCAGAGCCCAAGCCTAGTACCAGGGAAATATAGGAATAGAAGTTGTCGCATTGTTGCATTGTGGCTAAAATAATGTTGAACTAGGCGTAAAACATTGTTCAATCATTTTTGCTTAAGTCTTTACAAATTTTTAGACTGGTTCCAATTGAAAGCATTTGCAGACAACTGAAGGTGACTGAAAAATTGAAATTTGTTCTGGGAAGGGTGGAAAACACTGTGGGAAAAGGAGAAAATGCTGGTTACCAGCATTTTCTCCTTTCCCTACAGTGTTTTCAAAAGGCTTCTTTCTCAGGGGCGTCAAAAGTAGGACTTGTGTGGTAATGGGTTAAGTAACCCAGAATCAAGCAATCCCCAATTATGATGGGCCTGAGAAAAGTAGCTTTCAAAATGAAGGAAAAGGAGAAATAGCAAGTAAAATACATTTTCTCCTTGTCCCAAAATATTTTCTATCTCACAAAGACAAAGTTCCCAGCTGACACTTCTTATTTCATGACTCACCGTATTCAAATGTTTTCAGATTATGCTAGTTTAAAGTTTTGTTGCTAATCGATTCCATTCATCAAACCAACATAAAGATTTTTTTTCATTTTTCAATCATACAATCGATTTAATTTGTTAAAGGGTTTTGCTTTCATGGAGTTATGTATGTTTGACTTGTCAAATAGAAATACTCACACAGGAAAGAAATTGGGTAGATCGCTTTTCACTCTGAGGGCCTGTTTGACGTTCCTGATATCCCACAGTTTGAGTGTATCGTCACCTTGAAAATTAATGTTTATTTATAACAGTAACACCTTTACCAAACAACCCAAAGGAAAAAAGTCTCTGAAAACAATGTAGTAGGAAGAAAATGCGGATTACTCATGTTTTTCCCCTTTTCCTACAGTGTTCTGCAAAGTGATATCTTGATCAACAGAAAGTCAAGGTCATAGAAGATCCCATATAAACCAAATGTTCTGCAAAGTCTGATCTTGATTAATCCTTTCTGACATAGTAACTTTAGTTGCCATCAGCTTAAGTATATACACAAAACAGCATTATTTCAAACATTCTGTAGTTTACTTATGTCAATACTAAAGCATTCAGAACAATAGGAAACAATCGCAAATTGAAGAAAGGCTAAATGCAAAGTTTAAGTCGGGTGAAAAATAATTTTGGTGTTACTGACACCTTGTTTTGGAACTTTGCTATTCAAATCAGCTGAAAAGATTTTAGACTGAACCTTTTGCAGACAAAAAATTAAAGATTGCTCAAATGACTTTTTGAATTTGGTGTTTGAATGTGTAGAAGACATAAATTATCAGAAAAAAGAGTCTTTTTTTCTTTTCCCATAATGTTTTTGAAAGCTAATGCTGTCTGAATCATTAAAACTCTGGGACTATTCAGTAAAGGTTCAAAAGTAAAGAACTTGGAATAGTCAATTCATTTTAACATTTGTCAATAATCCTTAGTAAAGTTAAAGAATACCGGTATGTCAATCAAAGGCTTTATTGCTTTGAAAAAAGCTTTATCTTGAAACAATTCCATACACCATGATCTGACTGGTAAAATAGCTTAAGCCTTTCCCACATAAGGCATTTCTATGGTGTCTCTAATTGACCCGAAATAACAGCAAGGATGAAACTGTTTCTTATGTGTATATGACACCTTTTGATAGCATAGAAAACATTGTGGCAAAAGGTGAAATTGCTCGTCACAAGCAATTTCACCTTTTGCCACAATGTTTTCCAAAGGCTCCTACAAGCAATGCGTAGAAATGAGTATCTATGGAGTAAAGGGTTACAGAACAAACATCCTGAAATAAAGAAAGTATCTTTTCCATTTCAATTCATTGGAAAATGCTTGAGGGAAGGACCACACACATGCCATTACTTCTTTTTCCATAGTATTTCTGAAAAGCTACTGGCAGAAGTCCATTTAACTCATTACCAAACGACATTATTTTAACGCTTGTCCAAATCGAAAGCATTTGCAAACGACAAACTAAAAGTGATTGAAAATTTGAAATTTGTTTTGTGAAGGGTAGAAAACATTGTGGGAAAAGGAGAAAATGCTGGTTACCAGCATTTTCTACTTTTCCCACAATGTTTTCTAAAGGCTTCTTTCTCAGGGTCGTTAAAGTAGGGATTCTGTGGTAATGGGTTAAAACTGTCTTATTTATCCATATACATTTAGCTAGGTAATCAAAAGTTAGACTTTCCCATACTGAAAGCATTTCTAGAAGACATCTAAATATGGCTCAAATGACAGTGTGGGTGTTTGAAAAGGGGGGGAATGGGTGTAGGAAAAAAATGCTGGGTACTAGCAACAATCATTTCCTTTCCCCACAATGATTTTCATCAGGTTTTTTTTACAAAAACCATAAAAATGGTGGATTGTTTGGTAAATAATCAATAAGTAAATATAGAACATTATAACAATTTGCATTTCTGTGTGATCCGATCAGGTAGCGATGCCTGTTCAAAGACCAAAGGTTGAAATCTATGCAAACCTATACACATGTACCGGAGTATGATTCACCAAAATAAAATGCAGGTAGTTGTAACCATCCTACTAATATGTTTCTTCACTTTATCACCATATGACAATCATTACAAAAATGGCAAAAAGATATAAGAGAGCCCCATATTTTTGGGTTATGACAGAAAGAGCAGTTTATTGATTGATTGTATGGTGTTTAATGCCATTTTCAACATTTCAGTTATATCGTGGCAGCCAGTGAACCCATCCATAAGTTCCTGGAGTCCTTTTTACAAGTACTTTGCACAGTTTTCTTTCCAAGCCACTGGCTGCTGTCACACATTATCATTGTCAACAGTGTCACAGTGACTACCAAGAAAGAGCAGAATGTAAATACAACTACGTAGTTTGTAAACAGGAACATGTTCTACACAGAGTATGTCTGGATACCAAAAAAAAAATTCTGGTCTACTGGATTAAATATCTTATTCAGCCAGATCATTTGTAGGCATAAATCAATAGTTCATTTACCTCCCCTTGAAGCCATTACATTGCCATCATAAGAAAAACATAGGGATGATGTATCACTACCATTCATATGAGCAGATCTTACAGTCATGGATATGTTCACCTGCAAGAGACAATATGTAGAGTAAATATGAAGGCAAAATAGTCTAAATGGGCTACTTGGCATGAAAAATTTGTTGATAAGACAAATTTAGGAGTATTTGACCACTTAACCCTGAAAACTTGGCATTTGAAACCTCTGATAAGTCATATTGTCTAATCAAGGTTGATTCGTGTTACGAATATTCTTAAATTTGACCAGGGAATCAAGAGATACATTATTTGACCCCTAATGTGACCTTGACCTTGACAATGGTTACCAGTATTTTCTCCTCTTCTCACAATGTTTTCAAAGGGCTTCTTTATCAGCGTTGTTGAAAGTCGAGACTGTTTGGTAAAAGGGTTAGTGAAGGTAGGCTGGATAAAACTAAATAAAATCTACCCTTCAAGCAGGGGATAAAAATGGGTAAAAGTAGTGCAATTTATCATAATATCACATACAAATGATTTTCTATGATCCCACATCTGCAAAGAACCATCTTGGCAGGCACAAACTATCCAGTTTCCATTGTGACTGTATGTACATGTTGTTGGAATAACGCGTCGACCTTGCTGTGACCTTGGCTTTAGAACATGCCTTTGTTTTTTACCATCATCATTTACATCCCATAAGCGCACTGTGCTATAACAGACAATGAAAAACAAAACCTAACATTTTTCACAATCTAACGGTTAAAGTTTCTTTGTATAGTTTATCCCTTTCCTAAACAATCCCAAGTTTTAGTTTCAACCACCCTTAAGAAGAGGGCTTTTAAAAAAGATGGTGAGAGAAGAAGAAAATGCTGATTACAAACTTTTTCTCCTTTTCTTACTGTTGGTTACCAGAAGGTTTTAAAAGGCTTTCTCAAGTTCAAAGTCAGGATTGTGTGGTAAAGAGTTAAATTGAAGATGTCTTGTGGATACATTTGCACTCTAAGAGTTTACACATTTCACAGTGACTTCTTAAATCAAATATCTTGCAAGAAATTATTAAGAAAGGAATATACCTACCCATCATTTGAACAGGTCATGAATTCCGACTTTACTTTTGGATTAAAACAACCACCGTTCAACATGGCTGTATGTCCCTGTAAGATAGTTCAATTTGTAAACACTTTACCACGCTACAAAATTAACAGTACTTGCATACAGCATGTTAAATGTGACTCAATTGATGATTTCTATCTTTTATAGGGTACAAACCATGGTGGGAAACAGAGAAAATACTTGTTACCAACATTTTAATCTTTTTCAAATTGATTTCAACAGCCTTCTATCAGATCTTAAAAAACTTGGGATTGTGTGGGAAAAAATTGAGACACAACAACGTTTTTGACTTGAAGGCATTTGAGCCATCTTTGTTTGTCATCTGCAATTGCTTTTTTGTCATCTGCTATTGCTTTTGACTCAGCCTTGTCCAAAATTTTGTTTTGTGTTAAAGACTTAATTCTTTACAAAAACGACAAAATTTTGAGCCTGTGCAAACTGAATGCAATTGGAGACCATACAATAATTGAAGCTCATATGGTCAGATTTGCTAATAAAATGATATGGGACACTGTGGGAAAAAGGGTATAATACTGTTTACCAGCATTTTCTCTGTTTCCAGTGATGTTTTCATAAGGTTTCCTTGTCAAGGTAAAAAAACTCATGATTGTTTACTAAAGCGTTAATTAACTGTCTCTTTATCTTGGCTTGTAAGTTTAACAGTAGAAAAATTCTGAAAATGTGGCTCACTGCAAGCAACTGTCTCCTTTTGCTGCAATCTTTTCATGTTTCAAACTGTAGCTTCAGGTGGAAAAAATAGGAGACTTTTGCAATAGAAAACATTTGCATTTAGAGCATCATTAACCCTTTACCTAATGAAAAATCTAAGACTGGTCCAAATTGAAAGCACTAGCACAGGAAAAAATATAAGTAACTCAAAAACTGAAATTTGTTTCCAGCAGGGTAGAAAACATTGTGGGTAAAGGAGAAAATGCTGGTTACCAGCATTTTCTCCTTTTCCCACAATGTTTTCAAAAGGCTTCTACCTCAGGGTCATAAAAACCATGGATTGTCTGGTAAAGGGTTAAACAATACCTTTGTTTGGGCCATATCAGTGAGATATTGGTCCCCTCTTTTACATTCAAACTTCTCTATACCATCTCTGTCCAACACTTTTGCTTGTGAGTTACCTGCCACTACAAGTATCACATCTCCAGTACAACTGTAGTGTAACTGTTTTATTGGATGACTGAAAAATTAAGATAAATGTTCCATCAGAATTGTATCATTAAGAGTCTTAAAATTCATTACTGAGCAAGAGCTCTGCAAAGTGGGGAAATAGATGCCTAAAGAAAACTGTCGAGAGCATGTGATTTTTGACTCCCTGCTATAATCATGGCTTTTCAACTGTTTACCAAACAACAAAATTTTTGACTTGTCAAAACTAACCGCATTTGCAATGTCAAAATAAAGACATTTTGGATGTTGTGTTGCATGTGTAGTGATGTTTACTGGGCACTCAAAAACTGGCTTTACGTTGTTTTTGCCAGGGAACATGATACATTATATTCCTGGCATGCTAACCAATCAGATCACGAGAAATTTCTTTGCAGTATAATAAAACTTAAGGTATACAATAACCCTGTATCTTCACAATCCCAGATGAAAAGGCTACTCAAAATATTGTAGGAAAAGGAAAAAAATATTGATTACCATCCTTTTCCTCTTTACCAATGATTTTTCAGGGACAGTCTTCCTCTAGCCCTTTCAAATACATACATGTAATTGTTTGGTAAATAATTAGATACCAACCTGTCAAAAAATATGAGATTTTACTGTATCTTGTCAAGATATCTAGCCAAGATTTGTTATTTTATAACATACTCTAGCGTTTTATTTCGAAAACAATATATTCAAAATTTCTGAGAATTATTAAATCTTAACTATAAAAGAAAAAAATTTTAGACCTGTCCAAATAAAAAGCACTTGTCGACAACAAAGTAAACGTGATTCAGAAATTAATTTCTCTTCAGTGGTGTAGACATGGTGGGAAAAGGAGAAAATGCTCGTAACCTGCATTTTCTCCTTTTCAAACAATGTTTTCAAAAATCTTCTTTCTTTTGGTCATTAAAACTAGACCTTGTGCACTAAAGGGCTAATTTCGACTATTTGATGATATAAAAACTGGAGAAACAGAGAAATGCAATAAGAAGAACAAACCATTCACAAGGTCTGAGAGATCTGAATGGTTTTAATGTGGAGTCCATTCCGGCAAAGTCAAAGAGTTTTACATCATAGTCATAACCTCCAGTGATCAGTCTAGCACCAGACGGATCAAATGCCAATGCAGAGACCTGTAATAAGTAAAGACAGAATCAACTTTGACATAACACTTTAACTCGTCGCCACACAACATGATGTTAGAATTGTCAAAAAATCAAATACATTTGCATCTAGCACAAGTAAAAGTGGCTGCTTGGTAAAGTGTTATTCCATTCATTACTGTAGACCATTTTTCTGTGTTGGAGATGACCACTTTTGCAAAGAATACAGTATAGGAGAACTTGCTTGAAATCAGCAGTTTCTTCTTATGCTGCACTATTTTCCTTTGTATTCATGTGCCTAAATAGCCTGGGCCAGTATTCACCAACCATTCTTAAGAACGTTCTTTGTCTTATTCTCCATAATTTTCTACATTTGTAAGCAACAGAACTTCTGATTGGCTAAACCGAATGGTTTAGCCAATCAGAAGTTGTGTTACTTACAAATTTAGAAATCTTGGAGAATAAGACTAAGAATATTCTCAAGAATGGTTGGTGAATATGTGCCCTGCTGATCTTCCGTATTTCAAAAGGGGTATTTTTTGTCAATGTTGTCAGTTTGTTTCACCCTTTCCCGCATAAGCTTTATAAACCCTGAGAGTGAAGGTGTTCGAAAACATTATGGAAAAAGGACAAAATGCTGACAAGAGAATAATACTTACTGTTTTCTTCCCATGATCCAGAGATATCTGTAGACGAGATGGAATTTTACTCAATGGAGACTGGAACAATACAACAAAATCATATAGGCAATACCTAAACACTAGTAAACAGAATACATAAGCATGACATATAGCATATAAGGAGATACATGAAATGGAGATCAAGATCAAAATGAAAGAATATGTTTCTTTTCGGGCATTCAGATTATACCTGTCTGAAAACTCGGAACAACCCTTACAAAGACCATTTCTATTGTTCGAGATATAAGTATTGAATAGTTCGGGATATAGTGAACTTTTATCTTCCATAGCCTCCAATTTAGGAAAAGTTTTGTTGCTAGATAAAAACTTAAAACCAGGCTTTTAATTTGCTGATAGAGAGATGAACAGAAGGTGACCTGTAGGGGGAATCACGAGTTGAATACCTTGAGTTAACTCATTACCACATGGGAAAATTTTGGACTGGTCCAAATTGAAAGCATTTGCAGATGACAAAATAAAGGTGACTGAAAAATAGAAATGTGCTCTGGGAAGGGTAGAAAACACTGTGGGAAAAGGAGAAAATGCTGGTTACCAGCATTTTCTCCTTTTCCCACAATGTTTTCAAAAGGCTTCTTACGGGCGTCAAAAGTGAGGATTGTGTGGTAATGGGTTAATTTATATACTGTTCTGATCAACTATAAAACACAAAAGCACATATGAAAAGCCTTACATCATCCTCTTGTTCGTTATCACTATCTGCATCAGAATCTTTTCCAAGCTGGACCGTAGATTTACTTTGTTCTTTCGTTACTTCTT
The DNA here is from genome assembly GCA_943736015.1 of Tridacna crocea. Classification (NCBI taxonomy): domain Eukaryota; kingdom Metazoa; phylum Mollusca; class Bivalvia; order Cardiida; family Cardiidae; genus Tridacna; species Tridacna crocea. The sequence goes on from OX031059.1 coordinate 33,129,749, forward strand.
TCTGGTCAAAAGATGGAGGTAATGGTGGGCCAATCAACTCTGCATTTTTTGTAGAGCTCTTCATCTCTGGAGGTAGAGGAGGTCCAATCATATCCTCATCTGAACCTAATTTAAAAATCAAAACAATGATGGCTCTATTTTGTTCAATTTGAAAACGAGTCATAAAAACATCAAGTCTGAACTGTTCATGAGCTAACTTCGCTAAGTTGCATTTTGTTCAATTTGAAATGATTCTTGGAAACATCTAGTCTGCATTACTTCATGAGATGTGTTGTAAATCATAAACATTTGGCATTAGTTTGCTGGAAAAAAATTGTGTAAACCACTTTTTATCTCCATAAAAAAATTAATGTATAATACATAATTTATGTGAAAGCATTGTGAAATGAAGCATTTGCTCTTTATGTGAATCTTTTTTTTTTTTTTTTTTAACTATGCTTTTAAAAATGATTTGCAGCAGGATATACAAAAATGAGGTTGCAGTTATCAATTTATTGGAAACTATGGTAAATGTACTTGCTGAAATGTAATTATTAATGATCTGTGTGCATCAGAAATAGGTCACAACAGAAAAATATTCAAGTTAAAACAAGGTATGGGACAGAACTATTTTTTACAAAACTATTTTGTGGCAAAACGTGAGAAATACATGTAACAGAAAAAGAACCAACCAGATGCACTGTCACTTCCTGAATCACTATCACTGGAGCTTTTTTCAGATTTATTCCCCTTTACTGATTGTTTCTTTTCTTTTCCCAGCATTTCACTGGATGTGTTTATTCTAGCCACAGTTTCTTCTGGGTCCTCCTCTTCTGAAAATATTAAAAAAGAATTATGAAACTATTATGTATTTAACTCTTTACCAAAAGACAAAATTACAGACTGGTCCAAACTCAAACTATTTGCAGACCAAAAAATAATTGACTGAAAAATCACAATCTGTGTAAGGAAGGACAGAAGACATTGTGGGAAAAGGAGAAAATGCTGGTTACCAGCATTTTCTCTTTTTCCCACAATGTTTTCTAAACGCTTCTTCCTCAGGGTCATTAAAAGTCAGGATTTTGTGGTAAAGGGTTAACTCTTTCCCAAATGACAAAGTTTGGACTCTTCCAAACCGAAAGAGTTTGCAGACAACAATTTTAGATTTTGAGAAAATGGCAGAAAGTTCTCAGAAATGGTAGCAAACACTGTGGGAAAAGGAGAAATTGCTCATTACGAGCAATTTCTCCTTTTCCCACAGTGTTTTCAAAAGACTTATACTGCAGACACCTAAAAACCAGGGCTTCTTTGGGAAAGGGTTAAAGAAAAAAGATGTCTGAAATAAAAGTTAATCCACAACAGACACAGAGCAATAACATAAACCTATCGGCCTTTTGACAGTGGAGCTAAATATAAAAAAACAGCCCTTAACTCATTACCAAACAACAAAATTTAAGGTTTGTCCAAATCGAAAGCATTTCCAGGCGACAAAATAAAAGTTATTGAAAATTTGAAATTTGTTTTATGAAGGGTAGAAAACATTGTGGGAAAATGCTGGTAACCAGAATTTTCTCCTTTTCCCACGATGTTTTCTATAGGCTTCTTTCTCAGGGTCGTCAAAAGTAGAGATTGTGTGGTAATGGGTTAAGCGATCAATTCTTTTGAGAACATCGTGGAAAAGCGAGAATTTGCTTGGATCAAGGACATTCTCCTTTTCCTACAATATTTTCTACCATTTCCAAAACAACCTTTTTCACTTTTGCCATGTTACATTTATGATCTGCGGATACTAGCAAGTCAGAATTATCTTTACTTTCACTATATGGCAAAGACTTTCATTTTAGTGATCAACTTCATGCATTATTGACAAAAGAAAAAAAACCTACCAGCTCTTGATGATTGTGATCTTTCAACTGCTGTTTGTCTAGCCTCTTCAAACATGGCCATGAAATCAAACTGGCGGGCCTTTTTCTGAGTTCCTGAACAAATAATTTGCACATTTACTATCTATATGTATAATCAAAGATCAATGAGAACACCTACTTCTTATACAAAAAAAAAGATATCTTTCTTAAAAGCAAAACACACTCTCTGCTTTACAAATGTTTTGATGTTGACAAAACTTTATAAAATGTTACATTGTTACAAAGGTTAATTTTCTTTTTTGTGAAGGGTAGAAAACACTGTGGAAAAAGGAGATAATGCTGATTACCAGGATTTTACACTGGCCTCCGCACAATTCCATAAACAAAGTTTACAGGACAGCCCTCAAAATAGTTTTTATTTGTAATATTCTTCTTTCTTTTCACCTTCCTACTATGTAAGTCATAACTTATACATGTAAAGCATTTCATACCTTTTTCACCATCCATTTCCAGAAATAAAAATTTGTCACTCTAAATATCTGCAACAAGAAAACAAGATGCATGTAATCTGATTAACCCTTTACCAAACAATCCCTTGTTTTTACGACCCCTAAGGCAGAAGCCTGTAGAAAGCATTGTGGGAAAACGAGGAAATGCTGGTAATCAGCATTTTCTCCTTTCCCCTCAATGTTTTCTACCCCGCTGGAAACAAATTTCAATTTTTTAGTTATGTTTATTTTGTAATCTGCAATTGCTTTCAATTTGGACTAGTCTATAATTTTGTTGTTTGTAACAGTTAATTAAAGGGTCAAATTCAAACTGGTATATCATACGCTATATCATCGTCATGCTGAGAAAAAAGTCCAGGCAACAAGCTTTTTAACCCTTTACCACACAAACTGAGGTGTTCCTGACCCTAAAAAAGAGGGCCATCGAAAACAATGCACACTGTCAGGCAATACAAGCAGGGTTATTCAATGGCATGAAAGGTAAACTTCTAGGAAAAAAAAAACCCGAATGATAGAAACCTTACTATGAATTAATCATTCCACCCATGTGAGCATAACTACTAGCATCAAAAATTCAAAAGGAATCACTCTCAGAATATTTTCTAGACTATCATAAAATTTAATATCTAGCACCAATGATGGAAATCATGTATCAGTGCAGTTTGATAATCAAGGGAAGTAAATAGTAACAAACTGTATACTTTATAAAAAGATTAATTATTAATTTTTAAAGTGAAGTGACTTTATTTTGAAGCCCATGTTAAACTAGTGATCCCTGGAATGGAGCCAATTTTAACCACAGGGCTATAATATGAAGACACTTGTTAAAGGTCCATTAGGTAAAGCTACATGCCCAAATTCAGTAGGACTGGGCCTTGTGGTTTCAAAGAAAAAGATTTTGATTTCTTTTTTCTCAGTTTTGTTGCCATGGCAACCAGAGTTTTTGAAGGAATCAAATTCTTTCAAGAGGTTCTGAAGAGGACCATGGCAGTATCATTTCTGTGAAGTTTCATCAAACTTGGATGGGTACTTTCAGAGAAGAAGATGTTTGAAATAAAATTTAATGCACAGACAGACAGACAGAAGCATGGTGGACACCAGGCCAGGACATAAGCCCACTGGCTGAGGGCCAGTGGAGCTAAAAATTACTAATAGAAATTTTGCGATTCTTGTCATCTGAATCATTAAACACATTCTGCCAAGTTGAAAAACTATAACAACCAGACACAAAATTAATGCACGAATACTTTAGCCAATAAATAGTTGAAAGCTGTAGCTAAATGCTTTTTGCTTGTTGTTAATGGCATGACAAAGCTTCCTTATCAGTTTCAAAAAGGCCTTGACACATCCTTTATTGAATTTGTGTTCATGTAGAGATTTTGACCTTTTCAGAATTTGATTGGACTAGTTGTAAAGAATGCTGGAGAAATCGTCCCTGGAGAAATCGTCCCCTGGAGACTACTTGGGGATGATTTCTACGGAGAATTCGTCCCCTGCGGAAGATTTCTCTAGAGAAATCGTTCCCAAATCAAATTTTTCCAGGGGACTATTTCTCCTGACAGCATTGTCAATAGTTTCAGTGTAAGTTAACAGATAATAATAGTCTAGAACCTCCTTTATACAGAACTGAATCAGCACTATCAAGTCTGAAACAGTGAGCTTACATAGCAAAATCAGAACATTTGCAAACTATTAGAAAATCACACAAAAGACATTTGTAACACCTAGCAATCAAATCTTATTTATAATCATTAAAATCATGCCCTGGTCTGACTAACTGGATTTTGAAACTTCCTTTGTTCGAAAACTCTATCCTATCAAGGATCGTACTCCCTTCAGGCTGAAAGTCTGCTCCAATGCTATTTTTGGGACTGATCTTCACAGAGTGACACCTTCACACCATCCTTCATTAAACACATCTGGGATAAATACTTGTCCCCATCTTTTCAAATGGCTCTATGCGACAAAATTTCAAAGACAGCTAATAAAATGGGCATGAATCATTAGATAAATGATTAGCATCAAACAAACTGTGCTGCAAAATACCAATTAAATTAATGGAAATTAACCTTTTTTCTCAACGTAAATAAATCCAGTGTAATTTGTTAACAACTAATACAGTGACTTTTGTTAAACAAACATGCACTCTCAACAGAATATGAATTTTGTACAGTCTGGTTCTCTAACCCTAATAACCATTTTCGCACAATGAGCCTTTGTCAACACCAAAATTCGCAACTTGTCCATCCTGTAGCGTGTCAGAGATTCTGCTATTTCTGCCAAGACATGCACATTGATGTATCACCATGTTTGATTTTTGGTGAAGTAGTTCATTGGTTATTCATGTTGAAAAGTACAGATTTGCACGAAGGTAAGATATAGATGATAACAAACATCAGTCTTTTAGTAAAGATTATTCATTTATCTAACGATCCATGCCCATTTTATTGGCTGTCATTGGAAATTTTGTCGCATAGAGCCGTTTGAAAAGATGCGATTAACGAGGGCTGATGTGAAGGTGTCTGTGAAGGCCAGTTACAAAAATAGCATCGGAGCAGGCCTTCAGACTGAAGGTAGGATCGTATACATATATGTCTACAGGGGTGAAAAATGTTTTGGCAACAGACGAGTTTGGTAACATGGACTTATAGAGTAAATGGATTGGATGTTTCGGTAACAAAGCAATTATATAGTTTTATATATAGTGATGTTCTTTACACCTAATGCATGGCTTTGTTTTGTTCAAACCTTTTACTTGTGCACTTTTCACCTTTTTATCCCTTGACAGATAGGTTCAACCTTTCTATTTCTTCACTTTCTACTCTTTTTCCCTTGATAGATAGGCAGTCCACGTACAGCATGGAATGAGGTACATAACAAAAATATTATTTATAAAACGGGTGACAGATGTTTCGGTAACAGACGAGTTCGGTAACATAGACTTATAGAGTAAATCAATTGGATTTTTCGGTAACAAAGCAATTATATTGTGTTTATGTCCTATGACACCTAATGTATGGCTTTGTTATGTTCAAACCTTTTATTTTTGCACTTTTCACCCAGTTATCCCTTGATATATAGATTCAAACCTTTTATTTTTTCACTTTCCACCCCTTTCGCTTGAAAGATAGGTAATCTATGGTTTACAGTCTAACCAAAAGTGGGAAGTTTTGCCTGTGGGACGTTTTAACCAGATACCCAATCCACATGGCAGGCCCGTAGGAACAGGGGGGGCTAGGGAGGGCTCAGGCCCCCCCCCCCAATAATTTTGAAAATCATAGTAACTAAGATATGAGTTTTTAGTGCAATGCAACAATCATGCAAAAAATCTCAGTTTTTCGAAGTTAGCCCCCCCCCAATCTTGAAATGCTTCCTACGTGCCTGCGTGGTCAGTACATAAAGCATGTGATGAGGTATATAACCAAAAAATATTTATCAAACATAGTGGAAATTACAAATTAAAGTTTTAAATAACGAAATAACGCCATGCGCTGGGTGTAAAGAACATCACAATACACAAACATTATATAATTGCTTTGTTACCGAAACATCCAACCGATTAACTCTATAACGCTATGTTACCGAACTCATCTGTTATGGAAACATCCGTAAATCTACGAAACATAGTGGGTATTACAAATTACGGTTTTAAATACCGAGGGTTTGTACAAATAAAGCCTTGCATTGGGTATAAAGAACGTCACGATACATAAACACTATATATAATTACTTTGTTACCGAAACATCCAATCGATTTTCTTTTTAAGCCTGTCAATGAGGGTACCTGTCTATGTTACCGAACTCTTCTGTTACCGAAACATCCGTAAATCGTATGGTATATACTATGCAACGCGAAAACTAATGATTTCATTTGTGCATACTACTATATTTGACCTGAATTCCGAATATTTCCAAAACAAGAACCAAATTTTATACTGGCATTCGATACTGAAACTAGAGTTATATTTCGAATGTGAAATAAGTGTCTTACAAACAATATTGAAGTAAAGTTTAACCCCGAATTCGATCTAGGCACGTCAAACGCATTGTTTAATCTTGATCAAGAAACGCCTTGTGGTACAGTCTAAACTTCGGGCTTCAGCACAGTTGTCGTCGTGGTTTCAAGACATTTCCCTGATAGGACAGTTCCCCGACACTTAGTTTTCGAGACAGTTCTCCGACAGATTTGAAGACAGTTCACCGACACTTTACTTTCATGCTAAATAACCTTTTTATTGACAATTATGATTTAAAAACATGGGATACTATACATATTTGGGGATTATTCATGTTGTGATCGGATTTTTTTTGTACCTCGTGAAGAAGAATTCAACATACATGTATTGACATCGGTACTTATTCCCTCATGAGTGAATTCACAATGACCTAAGATTTTTGATAAATATAGGGCCACTTGAATAAATAATAAAAGAGACTGTTGGTCGGCGTGAAAGTCATTAAGAAAAATGTTTCGAGATTATTTGAAGATAATTCTTTAAATTCCATTGATAATTTGAAATTTAGTTATAGAAATACACCATAGAAAGCGAGAGAGGGGAGGTTTACCTTAAAGTTTATGAAATACTTTTTCCGTTTATATGTTACACTTCCCTATCCCAAGAAAGAAAGAGATCGTCTCAGATTCCTAGATATTGAATTTATTTGGTGGACCGATATTTACCAAAAGTTGGAATAAAAATAAAGGTCTGGCTGAATGGGAAAGAAATTGATGATGCACACTTATAACATATAAAAATGAAATGAGCGCATAGATCAATGAGCTAATAAGGCAATTAATACAACCAAAGTTTGAACAACAACTCTCCAAGATTTGTGTGCGACTTTATTCACAGAAGAAGGGAAAATAACAAAAAGTAAGATTTTTGGGCGAAAATTTTGCAAAAATACAAAAAAGTCATCCTTATACTCCCAAAGCCTAATAATTTTCATTCATTACAACCCAGTAGTCGAAAACCATCCGTCAGCTAGATGAATTAGGGATTTACTGAAGGAAAACACGGTCTATTTTTACATGAGGAACTCACTTATTTACATACCGGAAATATACAGACGAAGCTTCAAACATAGCATTCGAACTTCTAGATATCATGGAAAATAATTACATGTTTGTTATGTAATTGAATTCAATAGTTATTAGTCAACTTTTAAGTCACTAAACATTCCCACAATGCTTTTTTTTTTTTTTTTTTGGCGGGAAATCTAAAAATAGCTTAAGAGGCTACGTAGCCTTTGAAGGAAATACCACCCCCAAATTTTTTTCTTGTAATTTTACGATTCTTAATTACTGATGATTTGTATCGTTTTTTCATATAGATTTCAGTGACATATATATTTCTCAATTTGGTGTGATGTGAAAATTCTAAATACCCACCTTTAAATCCAATACTTTTTAAAGGATGGAGTTCACCGAGTTGATGTTGTTGCCCAGAAGTGGACTTTTAAAATCATCTTTAGTTGGTCAGTTTTGTAAAGTTCCTTATCAATACGTTACATGAGTAATTTCTCGAGCAGACGAATTCTAGAGATCGGGTGTGGTAAACATTGTGGATAAGGTTTTTAGAAGCAACTTAATCTGTTGCCTACAAGGATGTGCTGGACAGGGGGAATTACTCTCTCTCTCTCTCTCTCTCTCTCTCTCTCATGGGGCGTTCAAACATAACTAAAAAAAAAAGAAAGTAATATTTTCACTTTGTCAATATACATATATAGACATATAGTTTTATAATCAAGAATCCAATCGTTTTTTATACAAATGAGAGATACACATAAAAAACACACAAATTGATGCACAAGTACACAAATCACACTTACATGCATGTAAATAGTATATAGACCAGCAATACTCTAACATGTAACATGCAAAACATCATAAAATTATAATATAACATATACTAAAATAGACAACAGAATCCTCACTTATACACATAAGATTCAGTACCCATATGGGTAAGATATACATGTATAGTTCTCACCGATGACATGTTTGTCAAATACCAGGCGATAATCCCTAGTCTGGGATGTTGTGAGTAATCTGGCATTGTCTCTGTCACGCACAATTTTGAAAGTCTCTAACAGTCACTGTCCCTTTGTCATCAAAACGAACCATGTCTTTCAAAACGTCAAAGTTGATTCAAAGAAGATTTTTGTGATTCAGAGTGAAACCTCTAATTTTACAGTGGGTCAATTTACCTTGTTCACCAGGAAGAGCCAAACAATAGGCATAGTTTTTTTGGTCCTCCTGTTACAAACGATGTAATGCTATTATTGTCTGGAGTTTCATCGGTCAAGTCTCCGATAAAATCGCCTAAAACAGGTTTTTGTTCTCCAGTGGAAGTGCAAAATACAATAGAATCCGTGTCAGCATAGAGCGCACGGGGTCTGAGTATTTCCAGGTAGCTGTACAACTTTAGACATGCATGAGCTGTTGTGTAGGCAGCAATGACAACATTGGTCTTTCCCAAAGGTTCGACCAAATCATCTTTCAATTTCCATCTCAGCTCTACTGTCTCATCTGATACATAATTGACAGCCGTAACCTCTTCACTTTCGCTTGTCAATTTGGCAAAGTAGACGGAAGGGTCATCAGTGATTTCAACCTGTGCCATGTTACTGCGATGCCCGAATTTGCCCCAGAACGAATTAAGCATAGGTTTGTAATTTTTGTAATCTAGCTCTACACCTTCTTTTTCATGATAAGTTTGAATGTAGCTCTGTTTTTGTTCCTCACTTTGACACCATGAAGGCCATCCGCTGGCTTCCTGTTTAAGCTTCAAAAATGTATATAAATTTACATATTCTGTAAATATACCCCCCTCTCCGTTTTCGTAACAGGGTTATATTGCGAAACACGAGAAAAGTGCCAAATCTCGTAGATTGCTTTGAGTCGATATCCTCTCTGCAAGGCCTTTTTCAACTCGTCGGTGATCCAGGTGCCTACGAATTCTCTTTCTTCTTCCAAATGTTGACTGTTGTTGGGTTTCTGCGCAGGTTCTGCACAGAGCAAACAGTAATTTATGGCTCAGTTTGCAGGGAAGGACTGGATGAAATAAACCTTTAGATGGTAAAACGTTGCACTTTATGAGCCCCTCGTAAGCATCTAGATTTCCGAAATCTTCCATAATTATTTCAGGATGACCAAGTGGTACTTTACCTGTTTTATTGATGAACGGATAGAGAGAAGTGACGTTATAGTAACTTATTGTTTCGGTTTCGGAGGCTTCCTTGTAAAGTGTGAATGCTTCGGCCCTGCCCCCACAGACGGCATCCCTTGCCTGAAGTGGTGTGACTACTTCAAGATTTTGAATGAAAGTAGCCATGGCCTTATTTTGAGAGAGGTCGCTGTCGAAATCTAACTCCCATTTTGGTCAGTTTTGTTACTGGATTCCAAGTTGTACCAGTAATCGCCACTGAACTCCAAAACAACTTTCTGCCCATCCTCTGTCTCATAGTAACGATCCACCAAATAATCACCAACGAGTTTTTCGCCCCCATTCATGGCATCCTGTATCTTATATCCTGTGGTGTGAGACAAGTATTTCAGCCATTGCAAGGCCTTTGCCGATTGGTTTTGCTGAGGATTGTACCCATGATTAGGAATGATCCCTATGCGATCTTTTTCTTAAAAGTCAGATAGAAAGACACGTTGACATGCAGAGGCTATTGTAATTGAATTTTCGAAGGGATCGACTTGGGTGAAGTGCATGAAATTTTCTCTAAATTGAAGACTACAGCGTCGTAATATGTCTACGTCTGAGCGACGGTAGCAAACCAATTCATGCCAAAAATTAAAGGGTTTGTCTTTATTTTCAGAGTACCAGGCTAGGAATGTTTTTCTGTCTTCTGGCTTCATCGCATCAGGACTGCACAATGCGACATCAAGCAAATAATCTTTTGGTTTTCTTTTCTGTTGCACTGTTGTGGGAAATACCCCTTTGCTAACTCAGACATTCCGAAGATTTTAGGTAATTTTGACAGTGCCATTGGTAAGAAGTTAATGGAATCAATCATTTTGATTTTACAACTAGGTACTTGGAGACACATGATTTTTGCGCGATTGGGGATGATAGTTGGAATTACAGCATTCCTATAAAGATAATGTAAAACTGGATAGGAGTCATATCCTTGGGAGTTGTGGCATATCACGGTGGCTTTATAATTATCTTCCGAAAACAGCCGCCGACAAATCTCATCAAGTGTATCAAGACCTTCAAAAGTAAGTTCATTTTGCCACACTGTTCACATTCGCTGGTATCTGTCACCATGGTATTCATGCACAAGCAAAACACTTTGTGCACAATGCATAGGTTTGGCACATGTTTGACTACACCACACATAGCTGAGAAACAGTGCTGACGACTTCTGCTTTCATCCGGACTGAATCCAGTTTCACATTGTATTATGTCATCCTGAGTACATTCAAAGAAGATAAAGGTTTGTGGATTCTCTTGTTCATGAATGAGCTTCTCCTCCACTGATACTGTCGCCTGGGTATCGATCTCATGCTCAAGCAGCATGTAACACTGACGATCTTTTGGATAGAAGTCGTTGCATACATTACAGGAGATCTCACCGCACACATGCTTCCTTTCATATTTTTTTTTTGTGTTGATGGTGCTTCCACATTCTCCACAGCGGATCAATGTCTTGCATGTAGAAATCCCTTTTATGGTTTGCTGCTGTTGCAAATTAAAGCATTGTTGTCCTTTGAAAGATCTGTTACAGGTATGGCACTAGACCCAGTTTTCGTCGGAATTGTAATTATGAATTTTGCAACACATGTGGCAAACATTGTTGTATTTATGGTTTTCTTTGTGATCATAACCCTTCTAACATTTTGTACAATAATAATTTTTGTTAAAAAATGCAGCCATAGATGTGATGACATCCAAATGGTTGTCATGAAAATAAAGACAGATCTTCTTTTCAGACTCCAGTCCACTATATAGAATGGCATTGAAATGATCACGTGATACCACAAGGATCTGGTTGTTTGGTAGAACCTCTTGAAACTTCTTGAGTTCTGCTACCCCACACTTTCCCAATGGGCATCTGCTCTGGCAGGTAACTCTAAGGCTAATTTGCCTTGTAGACTTCGCCCCTGACGTATACTGTTCCACTGTTCGTGCCTGTCAAGCTTTGCATTGGCTCTCGCTATCGCTCAGGCACAGCACATATCGTCATCGTTCTTTATTTGAATAATACACTTTGTCAGAGAGGAATTTTTCCGTGTTCACAAACTTGCAATGTTTTCTTGCACCACCGTTGGGCATATCCACCAGAGTTACTTCAAGAATGAGTCCTGAGTCAATCAAAAAATCTTCATTGGATTGGAGCACCCTGTCAACTTCCGACATAAATCGGTCTGCAGTCAGCTCTGTGATCTTTAGAAAAGGTATAACGATAGGATAATCCAGGCCAGGACTCTGTACAACAAGCCTGACTAAGTCCTCTGACTTTGCACCCTTTATGAGATCCTGGAATATCGCTGTAAATAATCTTTTTAGGGTAAAAGGCACATCCTCTGTCACCTCTAGGTCCTTAATGCTCACTTCATAAGTAGAAGCAGTTATTTTAAACTTCACCATTTGCTGCCCATTGGCCTTGGATATGCAGTAAAAGCCTCGTGGGTCATCTTCTTTTCGTAACCTTTTGGTAACAGAGCCATTCGCACTTTCTTCTACATCCTCAGCTAGGCTTTTTTGCCCACCACCCACTTGATGTTTTTCCAGCATATGACATTGTAGACTATCGGGATGACTAAATGCTCATCCGCATTCTTCACAATGTGTAACGTTGGCAGCCATATGTTTTTCTATGTGTCGGTCAAGGTTATCTTTTCTCGTAAACCTTTTTCCAAAAACATTACAGTCATATTTCTTCCAGTGACTTTCTGTTCGCTGATGATGTTTGAGCAGACTAATTCTGGGGAAACTAGTTCCACATTCTTTACATTGGTAAGCCATGAAGCTTTCATTTCAATCCATTTCGTAGAATTATTCTTGTAAATATACTGATTGATATATTTTTCTATGTAATACTATGTAATTCAATGACTAAAATATGTTTAAACTAAAGTGTAGGACACTCAACCAAGGGTTCCAGGCTCAAGCCTCACTGGAAGCATTAAGCTTTTTCTTTGTAGAAGTGCTCTTTGGCAAGACATTTGAAGCTGCAGCATAGTACTGATGAAACCATGGACATACATTAACTCTTTACCAAACAACAAAATGTTGGACTAGTCCAAATGGAAAGCATTTGCAGAGGACAAAATAAATGTGAATCAAAAATTGAATTTTGATTCTGGGAGGGTAGAAAACAATGAGGGAAAAGGAGAAAATACTGGTTACCAGCATTTTCTCCTTTTCCCACAGTGTTTTCAAAAGGTGTCTTTCCCAGGATCGTCAAAAGTCGGGGTTGTGTGGTAATGGCTTAACCCATTACTACACAATCCCTACTTTTGACGCCCCTAAGAAAGAAGCCTTCTGAAAACATTGTGGGAAAAGGAGAAAATGCTGGTAACCACAATGTTTTCTACCCTTCACAAAACAAATTTCAAATTTTCAGTCACTTTTCTTTTGTTGTCTGCAAATACTTTCTATTTAGACCGGTCTAAAATTTTCTCGTGTGGTAAAGAGATAACATGTGACAAGTCACTATGATATTACTGAAATAAGAGTGGAATAAGTGTAAAACAATATTCATTCAATCAATCAATCAATCAACATTTTAAAAGTCTGTATTGTCAGGGTTGTTACAACTCAAAATTGTGTGGTTAACTATTATATCACAGAAAAACTACACTTCAAGATTTATTTCAAAGTGTTTTATTAAAAAGTAAGTTCAATCAACAACACTTTTGATGGTTATTTAATACCCGTTCACTTTTATCTTAACCCATTACCACACAATCCCTACTTTTGACACCCCTGCGAAAGAAGCCTTTAGAAAACATTGTGGAAAAAAGGAGAAAATACTGGTAACCAGCATTTTCTCCTTTTCCCACAATGTTTTCCACCTTTCACAAAACAAAATTCAAATTCCCAGTCACTTTTATTTTGTCCTCTGCTAATGATTTCGATCTGGACAAACCTTAAATTTTGTCCTTTGGTAATGAATTAGAAAATAAGTGTTAAATGGTCATGCACTGCCCACAAAAGCACCAGATTCTTTGTGCCATCAGCAAATACAAAATAGTGCACAATGGTATGAAGTAAGAATAAAATCTGTATTCTGGAAGACTGTCTTTTAACCCTTTACCACACTATAACAACTTATGACAACCCTGAGAAAGAAGCCTTTTGAAAACCTTATGGGAAAAGGAGAAAATGGTGGTAATCAGCATTCTCTACTTTTCCCACAATGTTTTCTGCCATATCAATAAACAATTGCACCATTTGAACCACAATGAAATTGTCTTTTGCAAACGCTTTTGATTTGGACAGGGCTAAAATTTTGTTGTCTGGTAAAGAGTTAAGGTGTATTTTTGTCTTCAGATTCATAGACTCTTTACCACACAATCCCAACTTTTAATGACCCTAAAGAGGAGATCTTTTGAAAACATTGTTGGAAAAGGAGAAAATGCTGGTAATCAGCATTTTTATTTTTTGCCAAGTCTTATATCCTTTCAAAGAAAGAAATCATCAAGTCAGTTACATGTACTTTTTTTGTATGTATATGCTTCCAACTTGGACATGTCTAAAATTTTGTTGTGGTAAATAGTAACTTGAGGTTCTCTGGTGAAGGGTAAGTGGTTAACCCTTTCCCACACAGGCCCTTGATTTCAGTGTCTGCAGTACAAGTCTTTTGAAACACTGTGGGAAAAGGAGAAATTGCTCGGAACGAGCAATATCTCCTTTTCCCACAGTCTTTTCTACCCATTTGGAGAACTTTCTGCCATTTTTATCAAATTTGAAATTGTTGTCTGCAAACTCTTTGAGTTCAGAATGTCTAAAATCTGTCGTTTGGGAAAGAGTTAACAGGATGAAGTTTCTATTCAGTGTTTTTCCTTCATCTTTAGATGGCTCTGGTAAAAAGATCTTTGGAATGACAAGTGGTAAAAAATGCTAAAAAACAAGAGGGCCATTGGCCCTGGAACGCTCACCTTAGACTATAGCTTATGAGTAAAATTCAATTCTTTGAGCAACTTTGGTAAAGCTTCACCCTAGGAACAAACTTAGTAGAGGTCCACTAGGACATGTTACATACCAAGTATCAAAGCTTTACGCCGTCCAGTTTCAGAAGAGGAGATTTTTAAAGTTTTCCTTCTTTGTTCCTATGCTCAAACTCGTTATCACCCAGGGCGGGGCCAGTTTTGACCCTAGGGGCATAATTTGAAAGAACTTGGTAGAGGTCCATTAGGAGATGCTACATACCAAATATCAAAGCTCTACGCCTTCTAGTTAAAGATTTTTTTTCTTTTTGTTGCCAGGGCAACCAGAGAGGAGAAGAAGATATAAAGAAATTGTTGACAGGCGACATACGCCGGACATAAGGCAATCAAATATCAAAGCTCTACACCTTCCAGTTTCAAAGAAGAATTTTAAATTTTCCTTCTTTGTCCTATGTTCGAACCTGTGGTCCCCGGGGCAGGGTCACTTTTAACCAAAGGAGCATCCTTGGAACAAACTTGGTAGAGGTCCACTCAAAGATGCTACATACCAAATATCAAAGCTCCACACCTTATCGTTTAAGAGAAAAAGAAATTTAAAATTTTCCATCTTTGTTCTTATGTTCCAACCTGTGACCTCCTGGGCATGGCCAGTTTGATGCCAGGGACATCATATGACCAAACTTGGTAGAGGTCCACTAGAAGATTCTGCATACCAAATATCAAAGCTCTGCAACTTCAAGTTTCAGAGAAGATTTCTAAAGTTTTCTTTCTTTGTTGCAATGTTCGAACCTGTGACCCCCAGGGGCAGGGCCAGTTTTGACCCCAAGGGCATAATATGAACAAACTTGGTAGAGGTTCACTAGGAATTGTTACATGCCAAATATCATAGCTCTATGCCTTCTAGTTTTAGAGAAGAAGAATTTTAAAATTTTCTTTTTTTGTTCCTATGTTCGAACTTGTGACCCCCGGGGCGGGGCCAGTTTTGACCCCACAGGCATGATTTAAAGAAACTTGGTAGGAGATGCCACATACCAAATATCAAAGCTCTACGCCGTCTAGTTTCAGAGGAGAAGAATTTAAAGTTTTCTTTCTATGATCCTATACTAAAAATAGTGACCCCCAGGGTGGGGCAAGTTTTGACCCCAGGGACATCATTTGAATAAACTTGGTAGAGGTCCACTAGGAGATGCAACAGATCGAATATTAAAGCTCTATGCTTTCTAGTTTCTGAGGAAAGGAATTTTAAAGTTTTCCTTCTTTGTTGCTATGTTCAAATTTGTGACCCCCGGGGTGGGGCCAGTTTTGACCCCAGGGACATAATTTGAACAAACTTAGTAGAGGTCCACTAGGAGATGCCACACACTAAATATCGAAGCTCTGTTCCTTCCAGTTCCAGAGAGAAAAATTTTTGAAGTTTTCTTTCTTTGTTCCTATGCTCAAACTTGTGACCCCCGGGTTGGGGCCAGTTTTGACCCCAGGGGCATAATTTAAACGAACTTGGTAGAGGTGCACTAGGAGATGCCACATACTAAATATCAAATCTCTAGGCCTTCAAGTTTCAGAGGAAAAGTTTTTTTAAGTTTTCCTTCTTTGTTCCTACGCTCAAACTTGTGACCCCTGGGGTGGGACCAGTTTAGACCCCAGGAATATAATTTGAACAAACATAGTAGAGGTCCACTAGGACATGTTACATACCAAATATCAAAGTTCTATGCATTGCAGTTTCAGAGGAGGAGATTTTTAAAGTTTTCCTTCTTTGTTCCAATGCTCAAACTCATTATCCCCTGGGGCGGGGCCAGTTTTGACCCTTGGGGCATAATGTGAACAAACTTGGTAGAGGTCCATTAGGAGATGCTACATACCAAATATCAAAGCTCTACGCCTTCTAGTTAAAGATTTTTTTTTTTCTTTTTGTTGCCATGGCAACAAGAGTTATGGGTGGAATTAAATTCTTTGAACAATTTTGGTAGAGCTTCACCCAAGAAACATTTTTGCCAAGTTTCATGAAGATTGGCTCAGTGGTTTAGGAGGAGAAGATGTTTAAAGATGTCAGATGCCGGACATAGGGCGATCACAATAGCTCACCTTTAGCACTTTGTACTAAGGTGAGCTAATAAGTCAGTTTCCCTGTCACAAAGGCATTCATTTTTGGATGGGGGGGGGGGGGCAATTTTGACATTCAAATAATTATGACAGCAAAGTTTGGGATTTTCTTTTCTTCAGTATTTCTGTGCAGTCTTATGTTCATCTTCGCAGTGTGCAAAACAAAAAACCATGATCATAGTACTCTGTTAACCCTAAACAAAACAATCCTGCATTTGAGAGGCCCCAGGATGCTTTTGAAAATTTTGTGTGAAAAGGAGAAAATGCTGGTAACCAGCACTTTCCCATTTCATCACTATGTTTTCTGTCGTTTCAAAGCCTAGAATTTGGAACTGTGCGTACAGTGATACTTTTAGAGTAAGATCAAACACAGATTAGGTATGGATAAGGTATGAATAAATGCTTTCAGTTATGGAAAAGTAGGTTTTAATCAATTGCACCTACAGTTTGACAATTTTCAAATGTTTTTGCTTTGGTCATGCTGATCCTATGTACATGTATATGATAGACTCTATGGATGGTATTAAGGACCGTTTTAGATGGATATGGATGGGCTATCACTAGCATCAGCAGAATCTGTACGTAAGGATGTGACTGTAGCATAAGAGAGTAAATATTAAAAGATTTACAGAAAATCACACACAATTGGAAAGTGTTGTCTCAGACCAGCCTGTGTGGACTGTGCAGACTGATCCGAGACCTCACTTTACACAAATGTCTGAATGCCCTTTTCATGTGTTGCATGCCAAATGACAGTTTAAATAAGACCGAAAGACTAGATTGGCCCAAGGAAAGATAGATAACATTGCTGGATAGAAGGAAATGCTGGTTATCAGTGTTTTCTCCTTCCCCCACAATTCTTAGAAAAACTTTCTTTGTCTGGGTTGACGAGCTTGGAGAACATTTGGTAAAGGTCAACAAATTGAACAAAATATTTCTTACATATTTCAAATATACAATACATTTTTATGACTATCAACAACATGAAAATGGCTGTATAAAAATAACATCTATATCAACTATGCTAAAATTGAGAAGACCACAATAATTGACTTGCAACACACTAAAAGGGATATTCGAACATTTGCCTAAAGTGTCGTCTCGGATCAGCCAGTGCAGCCCACGCAGGCTAATCCGTGATGGCACTGTCCGTTATTATGCAATTTTCTGTTTTTGCGCAAGTCTACTGTAGCACAAAATCTAATGTAGTCATAAAGTGCTGTCTCTGATTAGCTTGCACGGACTGTACAGGCTGATCCGAGATGACACTTTACGCAAATGTTCGAATACCCCTTTTTGTGTGTTGCAAGCCATACATTTGAGCCATGCTCTGGAAAAAGGGGTTTAACTCTTCGCCAAGCGACAAAATTTTAGACTAGTCTAAAATGGAAGAATTTGCAGACGACAAAATCAATGTAACTCAAATGTTAAAATTTGTTTTGGGAAGAGAAGAAAACATTGTGGGAAAAGGAGAAAATGCTGGTTACCAGCGTTTTCTTCTTTTCCCACAATGTTTTCAGAAGGCTTTTTCGTCAGGGTCGTAAAAACCAAACATTGTTTGGTAAAGAACATCTCTCCAATATACCCAGCAAGTCGGCACATAGTAATGGATCCATACATCAATTTTGTATTATCATACACCCAATTCATGATGTAAAATGGTCCTTGGACATGCAGAGATTTGACTAAGGGTAAAAGTTACATCATATGTCATCCTGTGCTGACTACACAGGCTGACCTGGGTCGACACTTTTGCAGATACATTAAATAGAAAATTTACCAAAAGTAAAATATTACAGGTCAGCTTGTGCTGACTCAGACTGTACAGCCTGACTTTGGTTGATACTGTTGATGATGCATTAAGTCCCCTTTTCACAACCCATGCCTAAGTTTAACTAGAGCTATCACTCAACGTGATCATACCCCCCACCAGCTCCTTGCCACCAAACAGGTCTTTGTCACAGAATGCAGAAGGGTTGAGGACAAAAGTAAGAGTTGAACATGAGCGGCGAATTGTCACAAGGTACGCCCGTCTTACCCCAAGTTGTTAAGCTCGGGCATACACCGGACCAAATTCAAGTATGAAAAATGACAAAGGCAATAACTCAAAAATTAAGCGAGCAAGAGTTATGATTCCTGTGCACTGCACTCCCCCTTGATGAGATCTATCCATCCATGAAATTTCATAACCCTAGCTCGTATAGTTTTGGAGATATTCACCAGACCAAATTGAAATATTAGAAACGACAAAGGGCAATAACTCAAAAATTAAGTGAGCAGGAGTTATGATTCCTGTGCACTGCACTCCCCCTTGGTGAGATCTATCCAGCCATGAAATTTCATAACCCTAGCTAGTATAGTTTTGGAGATATGCTCCGGACCAAATTGAAGTATTAAAAACAACAAAGGGCAATAACTAAAAAATTAAGCAAGCAAGAGTTATAATTCCTGTGCACTGCACCCCCGCTTGGTGAGATCTATCCACCCATGAAATTTCATAACCCTAGCTAGTATAGTTTTGGAGATACGCTCCAGACAAATTCAAGTATAAAAAAAACAACAAAGGGCAATAACTCAAAAATTAAGCTAGCAAGAGTTATGATTCGTGTGCACTGCACTCCCCCTCGATGAGATCTATCCACCCATGAAATTTCATAACCCTAGCTAGTATAGTTTTGGAGATATGCTCCGGACAAAATTCAAGTATGAAAAAGAAATTTGTCTAGAATCATCAAAGGTCCATAACTCCATGAAACCTAAATAAACCATAGCCAAAATAGGATATGCACATCTCTGCTTTATACTGAGTCTATCTGTGTAGTTTGAACCAAATCTGTCTAATAGTTGATGAGAAAAAGAGCGGACAAGAAATTTCATGAAAGGGCCATAACTCAGTGAAAAATCAATGAACCATAACCAACATTTCATATGCACATCTCTGCTTGATACTGAGTTTACCTGTGAAGTTTGAATAAAATTCGTCCAGTAGTTTATGAGAAATAGAGCGGACAAAAAGCTACAGACCGACCGACGGACGGACGGACGGACCGACCGACAAGCTGACTCCTATATACCCCCCAAACAGAGTTTTGGGGGGTATAATGACTAATAAAACTAGAGCTGTCACTGAATGTGACTTTATACCCCCACCAGGGCTTTGACAGTATTTTGTACACAGATGGACATACAGTCAGACACATGGACGGATAGACAGGCCGATTCCAGTATACCCCCAAAAACATTTGTTTTGCGGAGGTATAAATATTTTTTACTCAAATGGAAATGCCTTTTACATAAAATTTTTCATAAAATAGTCTAAAAATTAGACTGAACACTAGGTATTTTTGTGACTATTAACATCTCATTTTAATTTGTGTAAAAATGCTTATTTTCTCCTTTTTCCAACCATGTTTCATGAACATTCCTTCTCAGAGTTGTAACTAAAGAGAATCAACTTATAAAAGCTTCACAAAGGCACAAAATTTGGGTGACAAGGATTGTCTGCAATGCCTTTTTCAGTTCAAATTCTTCGTGACAAAAAAGGCATAAATTTTTTCTTCACTTTTTACCAGAAAAAGAACCCAAAACTTTAGAATCATTAAAATTTAAAGCATTTGCAGACAACAATTTAAATGCACATGAGTTATGAGATTGGGCTGTCAAAGGATAAAACATTGTTGGAAAAAGGGAAAATGCTCCTTTCCTCCTTTTCCCACTATGTTTTCAACAGCTTTTCTTTCTCAGGGTCATTACACTGCAGATTGTAAGGTTAAGGGCTACAAACATTTTACATGATATATGCCCTATTATAGCTTTTCATTTAGATAGGTCTGAATGAGTTCAAGTTAGAAGTATAACTCGACCAAACAATCCCAAGTATTTACAATCTTGAAGAAGAACACTTCAGAAAAAATTTGGGAAAAGGAGAAAATGCTAATAACAAGACTATTTTTTTTCCTTTTCCCACAACGTTTTCCACCCTTCCATAAGAACACTTCAATGTTTGAGTCTCATTTATCTTGGTGTCTACAAATAGTTACAATTTGGACAAGTTTAAGCCTTTACCAAACAATTCCTGTTTTCAAAGATCCTGAGATACAAGGTTTGTGAAAACATAGTGGGAAAAGGAGAAAATGCTGGTTACAAGCATTTTCACTTTTTCCCAAAATGTTTTCTACCCTGATGGAAACATTTTTTGAGTTGCTTTTACTTTGTGATCTGCAAGTGCTTTAAATTTGGCCAAGTCTAAAATTTGTCATTTGGGAAAGAGTTTAATATTTTGCTAAGTTTTAAAGTTAAAATAATAACACAGAGATGTAGACAAATGCCAGTTTTTGCTCAATGGCCATGTGGTTGATGACAAAAACTCAAAGTTTTCTGTGAAAGCAACTTAGCTGCAAAATATTTCAAAACTTACCTGTACATATAATTTATGATCCAAGTGTATATAAATGTTCTCTCACAAGATGCTCAAAATGTTTTTGATTGATATTGTAGACAACAATACATCTTAACCCTTTACCACACAATCATAACTTTTAATGATCCTGATAGAGAGGACTTTTGAAAACATTGTGGGAAAAGGAAAAATGCTGCTAACCAGCATTTTCTCCTTCTCCCACAATACTTTATTTTCTTTAAACAACAAAATTTACGTTTTAAGTGACATTTAATTTGTTCCCTGCATACACTTTTAATGTGGACTAAGCTAAAATTTTGTCATGAGGTAAAGGGTTAAATGGACAATATAAGGGATTAACCCATTACCACACAATCCCTACTTTTGACGCCCTTGAGAAAGAAGCCTTCAGAAAACATTGTTGGAAAAGGAGAAAATGCTGGTAAACCAGCATTTTCTCCTTTTCCCACAATGTTTTCTACCCTTCACAAAACAAATTTCAAATTTTCAGTCATTTTATTTTGTCGTCTGCAATTCCTTTCAATTTTGACAAACCTAAAATTTTGTCGTTCGGTAATGGGTTAATATAGTTTTAAAATGGCGCCATTTTCAATGTTACATCAATTTCATTATAGCTAAACCTCATTCCTCTTTAGCTAACTAATATTTCATGACTTGAAGCATCTTCAGTGGTTAAAAAGTACTGGGACAGATAAAAGGGATTTTAGAAGGTTATTTTCTTTTTTCAAAAAAGGGATAGAGTCAAAATGTGCAGCCTGATCTTGGGCCTGCAATTTAAAACAAGAGGGCCAAGATGGCCCTGGATCGCTCACCTGAATTTTTGAGAGGACCATAGCCTTTTTTTTTTGAAGGTATTGAAACACTAAAAACATAATCATTATTTTGCCAAGCAATTTAGCAATTTTCAAAAGGTCACCAGTAAAAGTCCTTTCAAAATCTGACCAGCAGTTTCAGAAAAAAAGAATTTTCAGGAGTTTCTTAATTTCTGTACAGTGCAAGTAGCCCCCATTCACCAGAGCCATGTTTTTTGACCTATCAAAATTTTGCGAACAAATTTTGAAAAACGTCATTCAAGGAATATTTCAAATCTGACCAGCTGTTTAAGAGAAGAAGAATTTTCAAGAAATTCTTCATTTCCATATAGTGCAAGTAGCTCCCATTCACCAGAGCAAAGTTTCTAGATGAATCAAACTTTCACGAACAATTTTTGAAAAGGGTCATCCAAGGAATATCTCTGAAAATTTTCCAAAATCTGACCAGCCGTTTCAGAAAAGAAGAATTTTTAAGAATTTCTTCATTGCCATACTGTGCAAGTAGCCCCCATTCACCAGAGCCATGTTTGTTGACGAATCGAAATTCCACGAACAATTTTTGAAAAGGGTCACCAAAACATCTCTATGAAATTATTTCAAAATCTGACCAGCGGTTTCAGAGAAAAAGAATTTTTAAGAATTTCTTCTTTTCCCTATAGCGCAAGTAGCCCCCATTCACCAGAGCCATGTTTCTTGACAGATCGAAATTTCACGAACAAATTTTGAAAAGGGTTATCCAAAGAACATCTCTGTGAAATTATTTCAAAATCTGACCAGTGGTTTCAGAGAAGAAGAGTTTTTAAGAATTTCTTCATTTCCGTATAGTGCAAGAAGCTCCCATTCACCAGAGCCATGTTTCTTGATGGATCAAAATTTGGCAAATAATTTTTGAAAAGGGTCACACAAGGAACATCTCTGAAATTATTTTAAAATCTGGCCAGCGGTTTCAGAGAAGAAGAATTTTTAAGAATTCCTTCATTTCTGTATAGTACAAGAAGCCCCCATTCACCAGAGCCATGTTTCTTGATGGATCAAAATTTTGCAAACAATTTTTGAAAAGGATCACCCAAGGAACATGTGTGAAATTATCTTAAAATCTGGCCAGCGGTTTCCAAGAAGAAGATTTTTAAAGAATTTCCTAAAAAATTCTATTTCGTTGCCATGGCAACCAGAGTTTTTGACAGAATCAAATTCTGTGAACAATTTTTCAAGAGGACCTCCTAAGGAACATTCCAGCCAAGTTTGGTCCAAATTGGCCCAGCGGTTTAGGAGGAGTTGATGTTTAAAGAATTGTTGACGATGCACGACGGACACCGGGTGATCCTAAAAGCTCCCCTTGAGCACGTTGTGCTCAGGTGAGCTAAAAAGGCATGCTCTAAATCTTTGCTAGATGACAAAAAGTTGCCAATATCAATAAAAGTTGCTGATGACATAGTTAACCCATTATCACAAAATCCCTACTTTTGACGACACTGAGAAAGAGAGCCTTTAGAAAACATTGTGGGAAAAGGAGAAAATCTCCTTTCCCAACAATGTTTTCTACTCTTCACAAAACAAATTTCAAATTTTCAGTGACTTTTATTTTGTCCTCTGCAAAGGCTTTCGATTTGGACAAACCTAAAACATTGTCGTTTGGTAATGAGTTAATACAGATAAAGTGTTGGAATTTACCTTTGATAATATAAGTAAGATTGTTGGAAAAGGAAAAAAAAATGCTTATTACTAGCATTTCCTCTTAATCCACAATGTTTGAAAAAGTCTCTTTTTTTCAAGGTAATTAAATTAAGTGATAAAATGTTAGGTGACTCTGGCACATATAGCTTTAAACTTACTTTCCAAAATCTGCATACAGAGATAACAACAAACATTCCTTTTTCACCATATCCCAGTCCTCTGGCCGACACAGCTTTGAAAGATGAGACCTGAACATTTTAACATATTGAGGGAGTTTCCTGAGAACTTTTAAGTCCCTTTTGTGCTCTTGCACTTCCTCCTGTATCATTTTATCTGTTTCAATCACAGAATTTTCTTCCTGGCTACTTACAAATGTGGCAGGTACAGCATCTTTCTTTTTAGCTCTCAGCTTTTCCAAAATTACCAGTAGGTTTGTGGTTTGAAAGTAATTGTCCAAAAATATCTTTATTAGATGTAAATACTGTAAAAGATGTTTTGTATGAGCATAAAGCCTTTTTCCGTCTCTGTAAAGCACCTCGTTGTAGCGTAAATCACTTGGTTCTACAGCTCCACAGTCTTCTGTTGATGATGTTGATTCTGAAACAAAATATATGTTGTTTATGACTTAACTGTGTGCCACACAAATCTTAATTCCAATTTTTAAGTACCCTGAAAATGGATGGTTTGAAAACATTGTTGGAAAAGAAGAAAATTCTTGTTTCTCCTTCTCTGACGATGTTTTCTACCCAATTAATGACATAAATCACCATTTCTCTTACATTTATCATTTGCAAATGCTTTTAACTTGAATGAGTCTTAAGTTTTGTTGTTTGGTAAAGATTTAACTTATTACTGTCTAATGTGTTTATGATCTACAAAGAAATATTTCACAAATGGAAACAATAAATCCACCTATAACCATCCTTAAGAATGTTGTTCTTATGCTTCAGAATTTAATAATTTGGAATCAACAAAACTTCTTGTTGGCTAAGCCAATTTTGCCAATCACAAGTTGTGTTACTTTCAAAATCTTGGACAGAGAAGTTGTCATACCTTGTGAATCCATGAAGGAAAAGTCCTGAGAATCATTCTCATTACGTTTTGGATTTTGGGAAACTGAACAAAGCAGCTGATACATCTCCTCACTGGCATACTCTAAAGCAAAGTCAAAAGCAGTATAACCCCAACATGTTTTGGCTTTTAAGAGTCTTTGTCCTCCATGCTGTAGTAACACCCTGCATATCTCCACTCTATTTTCTCTCACTGCTTCGTGTAGAGGTGTGAGGCCTTTACTGTCAGCTGCTAACAGGTCTACCTTTTTGCTCTGATTTGTCCCTTTATGTGAACAGAGATAAAACTGCATAAACTTTGGGCATCACTTCCCACCATACACCTTTCCCATAACTTTGGGACATCAATTTCCTACCACAAACCTTTACTGTAATCCTAAATGAAAAGACTATGCATCGAATGGCAAGCAATTATTTTGGTATACAAAATTTAAATTGAGAACGGTTCGAAAATAAATCGATAGGTGAGTGCAATACTAAGTGCCTGTACATTGTACAGGCACTTAGAATAGTATTGCACTCGCCCATTGAAATGTGATTCTGCATTGATCTAGTAGAAACACATATCTGCCATTGGACACCAGAATCAGCAATAACCGATGGTTGAATAGAAAACTGATGTGGCTATTTATCTTCCTGTGGGGAATTTATGGGAAGAAAGTTAATCCTATAATACCAAAAGATCATCGAAGATGAGAAACTGAGCTTTATAATTTTCTGGCAAAATATGATATTCAATTTATTAATTTTGTGGTTTCATGAAAGCATATTATTGAAAAAATCAGGTTTCAATATGAATGAAGTTGTTTTTACTAAACACTCCTGTATTTTCATCAACCTCTAGAAGTAAGCATTTAAAAACAGTGTTGAATAGCGAAAAAATGCTCATAACAAGCACGAGTTTTCTGCAATACTTCGTACCCTTGCCTAGGATATATATTTCCTTAACTCTTTTCCAAACGACAAATTTATAGACTGTTCCAAATTGAAAGCAGACAACAAAATTAATAAATGTGACTGAAGAATCGAAATTTGAGTTGGGAAGGGTAGAAAACATTGCTGGAAATGGAGGAAATGCTGGTTACCTGCATTTTCTGCTTTTCCCACAATGTTTTCCAAAGGCTTCTATCCCAGGGTCGTCAAAAGTTGTTAAAGGGTTAATAAATATATATAAATTGCAAAATGTTTGCTTTCACTGGGAACTCAACATATGCAACATGCTCTGTGGAAAGGGGATTTACTGCATCTTCAAAAAGTATCGACCAATTCCATCCTGCTCCATCCACACAGGCTGACATGGGCTGAAACTTTTTCCTACTTATTAATTTTCTGCATGTCATGTTTACCTCATGATTCAGCTGGATCTTTGATAAATTGGGTTTTATAGATCCTTAATTATATGGTGACTTGCTTGGTATACTGCGTTACAAAGATGCATGAAATGAAACCCCTTTTTCAAAGAGTGTGGCTCAAAAAATTATGCTTGCTCAATGCAGGTTGGTTGCTTAATAGAGGTGGTCACTATGACAGGTTTTTTCTGTACATGTATTTATGGGAAATCATATTTTTACCTTCATTCATGTAAAGCTCTACTGTGCGTATTGGTACAAACTTCAGTAATTCCTGCAAACAATCCATGCTACCTCGGTAAGAAGCTTCATGTAAAGGAGTGAATCCAGCATTATCTTTGATATTTACATTTATACCTGAAACATTGAAAAAAATGAATATTTCTGACTTGATTCAAGATTGTAAAGAAAGAAACTTAAGCTCCAATCACAGTATTATTAGACACTATGTGTTAAAATCTACCAAAACTTAATGATTGAGGATACAGTCCTTTGAAAAGGTGGTGGGAAAAGGATGAAACATGCTGGTGACCAAGCTGGTTCTTCTATTACATTAGCAAGTGACAAGATTCACACAACTCAAGAATTGAAATTTGTTCTGGGAGGGTAGAAAACAGTGGGAAAAGAAGAAAATGCTGGTTACCAGCATTTTCTCCTTTATCCACAATGTTTTCAAAAGGCTTCTTTTTATGATCCAGAAAACCAGGCATTATTTGGGAAAGAGTTAAGAAGACTCTGCAATGTAATTATCTTTACTCTTTACCAGTTGTCATAATTTCAAACCAGGACAACTTGAAAGTATTTAGCAGACAAAAAAAACCAAATGTAGCTTACATTACAGGATTCAATTTGAAAAGGTAAAAGCTGTTGAGGAAAAAAGGTAAAATGGTGGTAACCAGCATTTTCTCTTTTTCCTACTATGTTCTCGAAAGCTCCATTTCTTCACGTCATTGAAAGGGCTAAACATAAAGCGGTTAAGAATGCAATGTCAACTTTCTCTTTATATGGAAGATTTCAAGATTTTTTTTGCAAGAATATTTAACAAAGTATCTGTCAAAGTTTAGACAGCATGTTCTGAGCAGTCTGATCTTGACTTTCATACCACAAAGGCACCTACCTCTACCTTCAATAATCTACAGAGTTTGTTATGGGAGACCATTCCTTCATGCATGGCTTCATCCCAGTTTAAATGCAATACCTAACAAATGTGTTATGGAGAATCCTCTTTAGTACAGTGTTTACTTTTTGCTTGGGCGTTCCAGGTCGAATCCTGCCCAGTCCCTGTATTACAGCTATGCATTTGTTCACATCTTTCTTTGTAAAGGACTTTGCTTGTAAGATGGAGGCTTGTTCAGGACTGGTCACTGAGACATTTGTCCCATTTGTTGTCCAAAAACGAACTTTCTGCCTAATAGGCGTTTGAGTCATAAATAAATGATAACTGTTAGATGGGTGTGTTACAGGAAACCTCTCCTTCGTG
This sequence comes from Tridacna crocea, assembly GCA_943736015.1. Classification (NCBI taxonomy): domain Eukaryota; kingdom Metazoa; phylum Mollusca; class Bivalvia; order Cardiida; family Cardiidae; genus Tridacna; species Tridacna crocea. The sequence goes on from OX031059.1 coordinate 33,157,140, forward strand.
CATGGCCTCTGCATTAGGGAGAATTCTCTTTAGCTTAGTGGTTAGGGTGTTGGCCTCTCGTTCGGGCATTCTATGTTTGAATCCTGCCCTGTCCCTGTATTACTGCTATGCATAGTAACATTATTTAGATATGCTTACCTGGAATTTTCAACAGTTCCCTTAAAGAGGCTAAATCATTTTTTATGCAAGCTTTATGAAGAGCAGTTTCTCCTTTAGGGTTTCTTTTATGGGCTTTTTTCAGTAATTTCTCGTTCTCCGTCTTATTTTCTTTATGGTTATTCTCACTGATGGTCTTCCGATCCCCTGTCTTCATTTCCCTGAAATATTGATAGATTATCTTTTAACTCTTTACAAAAAGACAAAATTTTACATTTGTCTCATTTGATAGCAGTTACAGACAATGAAATGATGTGACGGAAAAGTTGAAATTTGTTTTGCAAAGCATTTTCTCCTTTTCCTACAATTTTTCCACCAGGTGTCTTTCTTAGGGTCGATAAAAGTTAGAATTGTGTGGTATAGAGTTGAGCTCTGCTTTCAACATTGTTCAGTAATATCCATGCTCTCCTACTGTTTTTTGTCCAAGAAGTTAACTTCTTCAATGGCCTTGATATTCCATTTCATTGTCAAGACTTTTTGGGTGCTGGTAGCCTTTTCCAACAATGTTTTCTACTTTTGCTAAGACAAATTCGATATTTGAGCCAAATCTAATTATTTTCGGCAAACAATATTTATTGGGGTATTTAGGGAAAACAGCACTTCATGATGAGTTGGGAAAAGGAAAAAAATGTTGGAAAGCAGCACTTTCTCCTTAACCATAATGTTTTCCCATAGAGTCTCTTTATTTGAGACATAATTCAATTGCTTGGCTGAAACTGCTTTCAATTCGCTCAGGTCTGAAATCCTGCAATAATATGGTATGGAGTTAATATGTACATTTATAAGTAAAGAAAGGTTTAAATAGCAACAACATACCTGAGAATACTTGAGATCCGACCTGTATGATTGGGATGATCCTGATGAAATCTTGGAAGCAAGAAAAGGTACCTTCTGACCTTTCAACAAAAAATAAATCATTTTCTTCTAAAAATGATAAATACTATATATATGGTGTAGCTGAGTACCAGGTAAAGTCAGGCATAACTCCCTTCTGTGAAATCTAATATCATGCTTGTAGATGAAATCTTTAGCAGACAATAGCACATTTTATTTTTAAAAATTAAAAGCATGTGTGACTTTACCAGGTAAAGTCAGGCATAACTCCCTTCTGTGAAATCTAATATGTATCATGCTTGTAGATGAAATCTTTAGCAGACAATAGCACATTTTATTTTTAAAAATTAAAAGCATGTGTGAATGACAAATTAGACATGACTCTTCTGGTAGAATTTTTTAAATATGTAAAAAAGAATTATGGTAATACAATGAAATACTGGTTATCAGCATTTTTGCCCATAATGTTTTAAAAAGTTTTCCTCCTCAAGCTCATTCAAACTCTGGATTTCTATAGAAAAGGGCTAAACCTTTACTACACCATTCCAAGTTAATAAACCTAAGAAAAAAACCTTTGGAAGACACCGTAGGAAAAGGTGAAAATGCGGCTGACCAGCATTTTCTCTGTTCGCCACAATGATTTTTACTCTTTCATGGCCAATTGGTATGATATAAAGATTAGCCCTTCCAGCCAGATTTAAATATAATTGTGAAAGTTGCTAAATTACAGATTTTACTTCTTGGTAATTACATGAATAACTGATGTTTATGGCCATAAGGAATAAAAAATTTCAAAGATATGTTTTAGTAACCAACAATTAGTAAGGTCCCAGTAAAACAGTACAAACAATGGCTTGAAGGTGCAACAGTTCACAAACAAATTTTGCCCAGAATCACGCCATCTTAAAAGAGAATTTTGCTTGTGATTACAGGGAAAAGTTAAACTGCATGCTTGTCTTCATCTAGTAACATGTCTTTTAATTTCCTTTTTTAGCAGTGACTTTTCATTTTAATTATTGAATGTTTATGCATACATTTCTTATTTTAGTCTTCAAAAGGGGTCTTGAGTGGAACATTGGTATAATGTAGAACTCCTAACCTTGAGTCACATGAGATCCCTGGGATTTTTGTGAGAGTGTCCTTTGGTAAGACAATTAAGGGCTCCAGAGGAACCCATGAGATACATGAATATGTGAGCTGTAGCCATGTGATGACTGAAATATCATTAACAAGAGGGCCAAGATGGCCCTGGATCGCTCACCTGAATTTTTGAGAGGACCATAGCCTTTTTTTTTTTTTGAAGGTATTGAAACACTGGAAACAAAATCATTATTTTGCCAAGCAATTTTTAAAAGGTCACCTGTAAAAGTCCTCTCAAAATCTGACCAGCAGTTTCAAAAAAGAAGAATTTTTAGGAGTTTCTTAATTTACGTACAGTGCAAGTAGCCCCCATTCACTAGAGCCATGTTTCTTGACCTATCAAAATTTCGCGAACACATTTTGAAAAAGGCCATTCAAGGAATATTTCCGTGAAACAATTTTCAAATCTGACCAACCGTTTCAGAGAAGAAGAATTTTCAAGAATTTCTTCATTTCCATATAGTGCAAGTAGCCCCAATTCACCAGAGCAATGTTTCTCGACAAATCAAACTTTCATGAACAATTTTCGAAAAGGGTCACCCAAGGAATATCACTGTGAAACTTTTCCAAAATCTGACCAGCCATTTCAGAGAAGAAGAATTCTAAAGAATTTCTTCATTGCCCTATAGTGCAAGTAGCCCCCATTCACCAGAGCCATGTTTCTGAATGAATCAAAATTTTGCGAACAGTTTTTTGAAAAGGGTCACCCAAGGAACATCTCTGTGAAATTATTTTAAAATCTGGCCAGCGGTTTCTGAGAAGAAGAATTTTTAAGAATTTCTTCATTTCTGTATAGTGCAAGAAACCCCCATTCACCAGAGCCATGTTTCTTGACAGATCAAAATTTCGCGAACAGTTTTTGAAAAGGGTCATCCAAGGAACATCTCTGTGAAATTATTTTAAAATCTGGCCAGCGGTTACAGAGAAGAATTTTTAAGAATTTCTTCATTTCTGTATCGTGCAAGAAGCCCCCATTTGCCAGAGCCATGTTTCTTGATGGATCAAAATTTTGCGATCAATTTTTGAAAAGGGTCACCCAAGGAACATCTGTGAGAAATTATTTTAAAATCTGGCCAGCGGTTTCAGAGAAGAAGAATTTTTAAGAATTTCTTCATTTCTGTATAGTGCAAGAAGCCCCCATTCACCAGAGCCACGTTTCTTGACGGATCAAAATTTCGCGAACAATTTTGAAAAGGGTCACCCAAGGAACATCTGTGTGAAATTATTTTATAATCTGGCCAGCAGTTTCAGAGAAGAAGAATTTTTAAGAATTTCTTCATTTCTGTATAGTGCAAGAAGCCCCCATTCACCAGAGCCATGTTTCTTGATGGATCAAAATTGTTCTCATGTTAGATTAATTTTGTTTGTGGTAGCCAAAAACCATTATATTCAGGAATGGCAATAATATTCAAGAAAATATCGATTTTGGTGTTCACATAATCAAATTAGTTTTGCATCTAAAACAAAAGACTCACTATATGTCTTAATGTAACTGGCTTTGTATCTAGACTCATTTCATCAGTCAAAAGACAGTCAGTCAGGGTATTCAACAGATGTTGACAAATTCCAACACACAACCACGGCATCTGTAACATTGACAGCAAACTCTGCAGCAGTGATGGATCTGTGATGTCTGCCTCTGAGGGAAGAAGAAAGAGAGCCTTAATGGTCCTGTATCACTGCCTTTTAAATGAATAAGCCATAAAATTGACAGAATCAAACAAGGGGGCCCTTGAAGTCAGTCACCTGAGCCTTTTGACTAAAAATGACTCATTTCTAATCTCTTCCAGTATCAAAACCAAATATTCATGGGTATTGGACCGAAAAGGTGACCTCTAGAGTGTACAAAAGAATTTCTAGAACTTTTTCCTTATAATTCAATATCACAGACAACAATTAATGCACTGGAAAAATACTAATTCCTTTTTTCATCGAAAATCCAACATTGCATATTTATCAAATGTCCATTTCGGTCATATTTCATAGCATGATAAAACTGCTGGTTCATGACATAACAGTGACGTAAATTCGTGACCTCATTATAGTACTGAACATTTGCAGGTTCAGTAGATTTATTATTAGAAGTTCAATATGCTAGAACTAAGTTGAAAATAAGGTTGTTAGAACCCAGCAAAGCAACAATGAGTTCTCAGCTCTCTCGTTGAATTTACCGTTGGATTTTTTTTTCCATATATGCACTTAAAGACACAAGGGTATTACACTATGTGCCCCATTACCCTGTTTAAATGGTCGGGCATAAAAATTATGAACAAGAGCGGCAAATTGTCGCAAGATACGCCCGTCTTACCCCAAATTGTAAGGCTGGGGCATGCACCGGACAAAATTCAAGTATGAAAAACAACAAAGGGCAATAACTCAAAAATTAAGCGAGCAAGAGTTATGGTTCCTGTGCACTGCGCTTCCCCTTGATGAGATCTATCCACCCATGAAATTTCATAACCCTAGCTAGTATAGTTTTGGAGATATCCTCCAGACAAAATTCAAGTATGAAAAACGACAAAGGGCAATAACTCAAAAATTAAGTGAGCAAGAGTTATGATTCCTGTGCACTGGGCTTCCCCTTGATGAGATCTATCCACCCATGAAATTTCATAACCCTAGCTAGTATAATTTTGGAGATATGCTCTGAAGAAAATTCAAGTATGAAAAACAACAAAGGGCAATAACTCAAAAATGAAGCAAGCAAGAGTTATGGTTCCTGTACACTGCACTCCCCCTCAATGAGATCTATCCACCCATGACATTTCATAACCCTAGCTAGTATAATTTTGGAGATATGCTCTGGACAAAATTCAAGTATGAAAAACAACAAAGGGCAATAACTCAAAAATTAAGCAAGCAAGAGTTATGGTTCCTGTGCACTGCACTCCCCCTCGATGAGATCTATCCACCCATGAAATATCATAACCCTAGCTAGTATAGTTTTGGAGATATGCTCCGGACAAAATTCAAGTACGAAAAACAACAAAGGGCAATAACTCAAAAATTAAGCAAGCAAGAGTTATGGTTCCTGCGCACTGCACTCCCCCTCGATGAGATCTATCCACCCATGAAATTTCATAACCCTAGCTAGAATAGTTTTGGAGATATGCTCCGGACAAAGAACTGGACGCCGCCCGCCCGCCCGGACGCCACGGGTGATCCCATAATACGTCCCGTCTTCGACGGGCGTATAAAAAGGAAAGGCTACACTACCAATTAATCTTTCGCTAATTTTGAGAATAAAGATGGCTGTTTTCTCTGCAGAAAGATACTTAATTCCACAAACAGAGCCACACTCACTCAACCGACATGTTTCTGTCACTACTGCTATAAACCACATAGTGTCCTCCAGTAGTTCAAGCTGAAATAGTTCAACAATAATTATGTTGGGTGGTCAATTTTTACATTATTTGAAGCAAATAAATTCATGGGGCCCTGTAATATCACCTTTATTTACTATGTGCCATGAAATATAAACAACACCTTTATCTCCTTATCAAAGAAAACCCTTTCCCTTCTACCACAAATTTAGCATAAATCAGAATTATGAGTTATGTATTTATCATGGTTACACCTACCACCCATTGATACATATTGATCTCGTCATTCAACATGTGGCTAAAGAGTGGCAGAAAGTCACAACAATGAACATGGATAATTTTCTACCAAACAGCAAAATTTTGGACTCATTCAACTACTTATTTAATTCCAAGGCATTTGCATGGAACAAAATATGGCTGCTGTGGTAGAATATATCTTTAAAAGGGTAGAAAAAATTGTGGTTACCAGTATTTTCTGCATTTTGCAAGATGTCTGTGAACCAATCACATGTGAATTATCCAATTTCCACTGTACTGAGGTAATTGGTCACCCATTTTCAGTTTCAGGTGAATCCTGTTCATCTTTCAAAAGTTATTATGAAAAATTGATATTGTCCCATGTGATGATATTAAATCTTTACCAGACAACAAAATTTTTATTACATTCAACAACCCTTGCATTTTACAAACTAAATGTGTCTTAACTCTTTACCAAATGACTAAATTTTAGGCTTCTCCAAGCATTTGGAAACGACAAAATAAACCAGACTCAAAAACTGAAACTTGACTTTCAAAGAATAGAAAACATGTGAGAAAAGGAGAAAATGCTGGTTACCTCCTTCTCTTTTTCCCACCATGTTTTCAAATGGCTTCTTCCTCTGGGTCATAAAAACCAGGGATTGTTTGGTAAAGGGTTAAATGATACAAGTTGTCTAAAATAATGAAATTTGCTTATGAAAGGGTATAAAATATAGTTTGAAAAAGACAGAAGGGTACTGCATGCAGCTACCAAAAGCTCAGCTGCAGTTGCCTTTAAAAATAGATTGATTTTAAGTGACAATTTTGAATGAAAACTGGGGCATTCAATGTAAACAATATTTTGATGGCTATCTTACCCTATTCTTTGGGTTTTGCTTTAGATAGTTTGATAGTTTACAACTAGTCCAAGTTTGAAGTTAATATCATTAGTAATGATAGAATGTTTGCAGAATGCCATGGTCATAAAAACATATGATTGGTTGGTACAGTGTTATCATCAACAACATTTAACATAAAATATATTGTGGTAAAGGGAGAAATACATCCTAGCATGCAATTTCTCCTTTGGCCATCATGCTTTACAAGTGGCTGGTATGCCACAAGACTGAAATAAAATGAACAGGAAAAAATAAGACTTAGTGAACAAGAGCACATCAATTGGGTTCCAATGCTCAGCTGCTTTCTCGGTGGAAATTCTGTCAAAACAAGTGCATAACTTAGTCAAAAATTTGTTAAAGAGTTACTTAGCCTCATAGTATTGATTTTCTCCCTCATAGTATTCTTTTTCTCCTTAAGTTCAGAATAGTAGAAGTAGGGGAAATGTAAAAGTTTCAAAAGACCATAATCAAGACAAAGATGACAACAGGGCTTTGACAATATAACAATTTATTCCAAAACAGCCTAGTAAGCCGACATAAGAAAAAAAAAATTAAATACCAGACACTGTTTTCTCTGCTGGTCTGTTTCTGCTCTGTATAATGTAATTGCTTGCATCATCGCGTCAAATAGTTGCCTACATCTTGAATTAAATACCACATGATAGGATGGGCACCAGACTATCTTCATCAGCATATGTTTGGTTCCTTGCTCTGAACTTTTACTGATACCACAAAAGAAACGTTCAAATCTATAAATCTGTATTTTTTCAATTTACAGATATAAAGCACAGCAACATATATAATCTATGTGTACTGGAGGAATAAATGATACTGAAATCTTTACACATTTAAAAATCTAAAAAAATATGATCTTCTGAAATCTAAGTCTCATTTTCTACAATTGTCAGTGAAATGGGTAAAAATCTATGAGTAAATGCCTACAGAAATCCACCTTTTGCCAGTAACATGTACAACTACATATCATAGAGATTCATTGTGGAAAGTTTCAAATTGTTCCAATAGAAACTGTGGGAGGAGCTGTGTGTACACAAAGTTGCTAACAGATGGACAGACATATGGAAGGATGACCAGGGCTATAACAGAATACAACCCTTTGGGTGTTTAAAAATGAACCAAAATTTCATTTCTTGTCTAGAAAAGCTTCCAAACTGGATAAATTTAAATGTTATTGTACAGAAATGAGTAAAACAAAAATATAGATGTAGGAATTTAGTACCCTTCTGTAAAATTTCATATAGTGTTACTGTCAAGAGACTCATTATTGCTCTCCAAAATGGATAAACACATTCTGAGCATGTCAGAATAACAGTTGCCTGGAAAACTCAGTTCGAACAATTACTATATCATGGATATGAAGGTCAGAGTTTTGAATCGCAGCACAGGCAAATTATTCCTGTAGTTTTATTTGTTTGTTTGTCTGTTCACACTAAGTAAGAGTGAACAGTCACATTCTTATCAACTTTCTTAGCCCCGCCCCTTTAAAAAATGTGGTCAAGAGTCATTTAGCCCATAAGTTGCTTAGCAAGACTAAATGACCTTTTGCAGACAATGTAGATCAAGATCAGACTGCACAGAACGTCCAGCCTGATCTTGGATCTACACTGTCCAATATGGAGATATTATTCATAAAAACATAGCTTTGAAATAGCAATAATTTGGTAATTGATATCAAATTGAAAATTTGATTTTAGTTATTTAGCATGAAAAGGGTTAATGCTCCTGTACCTATCATACAAAAAACTGAACAAAATAAACAAAAAAAAACTTACATGAAGTGCTGAAAGTTTTGCTGAATCATATATCTCGTTATACTTAACATGAGCTTGCTGTTTCTCTTTTTCTGCATGTCTGCTTCATCCATAATTGAACTGAATTAGAGAGGAAAAAGAATCTCATAGATCTGCTCTTGAATGTTTTACATTATGACAATGACATGCTATGACTATGACATATTATGACTATGACACATTATAACTATGACACACTATGATTACGACACTGTCTAATGCTATACAAAACAGTGCATACAAATACAACCGAGACATGCTCTAGCAAAGGGGTTTAATGAATATCCTTGATACATTACACCAAACCAGTCATCAAATAATGGATTCCATTAAAATTAGTTTTGCTTAGCAACTGGCTGAATCATGAGGTAGAATGCCCCTGGACATACAGAAAATTAACACATAGCAAAACAATTTCAACATTGATTGAATACTGCTCAGGCTGACTTTGATCAGTAATTTTTGTATAATTTATGGCTTAACCCTTTACCACACAATCACTGGTTTATATGACTCTGAGATAGAAGGCTTTGAAAAATATTGTTGGAAAAGGAGAAAATGCTAGTAACCATTTTGTCATTTGTAAAGAGTTTAACATCCCTTTTTAACGGAGCAGGAAAAATACAATTGACATAAAGGTGTTTTACACCACTTGCATCATCATTCTAGTCATTTCACTTCAACAGCTTACTTATGCACATCTTTCCTCAGAATCACCAGCACTAATTCTGGGCTTTGAAATACATTGCCACAGAATGCTTCCAAACAAAAAACCAGCACCATGGGTGAGGAGTAAACTCTGGACCTCTAGATTATCATTCTAATTTGTTAAACCACTAATCTGAACCAGAATCCCTTCAATAAATTAGCTTCAGAGGCCTGAACTCTATGTAAAAAAACAATTTCATTGAAATGATATCCCCCCGCTGAAAAAGACCTCCCAGTCGGCAATTTTGCCATTTTGCATCAAATAAGATGAACAAAAAAAAGGATCATCAGAATGGGTTATTGTACACATGTATAAAGTTTCATGAAATTCTGTCCGATGGTATTGGAGATATTCATCCGGATGGAGACACACACACACATAGACGGACAGACAAACAAACGGAAGGATGGATGGACAAGGCTAAAACTATCTCTCTCTGCCTTTGGTGGGGATAATAATACTACTTTTCCCATATCAAGCAGCTAAGAAGTGATTTCTGAATTACAGTGTCTTCAAAATCTATTTTTCTCTGGCTCATTGTAACTCAGAATTGTATGGTAATGGGTTAAATAGATCACCGCAGGCAGGTGCAAACGCTTGGCTGCATTTGCTTTTAAAAAAAAATTGAAAAACAAGCATAAATGTGTGAAAAATATTTCAATGGTTATCTTCCCCTATTTTGTATGTTCTCTGTTTGAAAGTTAACAACCAATCCAAGTTTGATATAAATATCTTCAATAATGACAGTTTGACAGTTACCTGCCATTGCTGTATTGGTTTACCATCTAATAGTTTATAAGCGTTCAGTTACCTGCCATTGCTGTATTGGTTTACCATCTGATAGTTTACAAGCGTTCAGTTACCTGCCATTGCTGTATTGGTTTACCATCTGATAGTTTACAAGCGTTCAGTTACCTGCCATTGCTGTATTGGTTTACCATCTGATAGTTTACAAGCATTCAGTTACCTGCCATTGCTGTATTGGTTTACCATCTGATTGTTTATAAGCATTCAGACTCAGAGGTGAGTATCTTCAGTTATGAGAAAGATATTATACATTGTCCAAGATTTTGCACAACAATGAAGCAAACAATAATGACTTAGATGCAGCCAGGGCTGTGACAATAACTCGATGTTTTCTTTGAAACAAGAAGAGCTAAAAATGACTAACTTACGTATAAAACAATGAAATATGGCCACTCATGTAGTGTCCTAAACTACTTTAATTCTTTACCACACAATCCCCAGTTTTAAGGACCCTAAGATGAAGGCCTTTTGAAAACATTGTAGGAAAAGGAGAAAATGCTGGTAACCAGCATTTTTGCCTTTCCTACAATGTTTTCTTCCCTTCTCGTATCAAATTTCTATTTTTGAACCACATTTATTTAGTTGTCTGCTAATGCTTTCAATTTGGACTAGTCTAAAATTTTGTTGTTTAGTAAAGAGTTAAACAATACTCACTACATCATCTCAAGAATGGCATTCCATTCTGCTCCTATGATATTCTCACCATCAGTATGAGGGGCAAGCACATCCAAGTAATGTTGCTGTAGACTGTGTGTGATGGGAGGATGTAATCTTAAAACTTTCATGAACACTTCATATGCACAGTTGGCTTCTATCTGGCTCTGTGAATTCTAAAAACAGATCCGAGATTACAACTGTTAGCCTGCCTCTATCAACATAAGCTGCTTCTTTGCACAATCTAGATCAAGATCAGACTGCAAAGAGCATGAAGTGTCATCATTTATCTAAATTGTTTGATTTTTCAAAAGATATAAATGTCCAAACAATTTCTAAACTGCAGCAAGTGAATCTATGAAAATGTAAGAATCTCTATTTTGAAAAGGTAGGAGATAAAATGTAAGAATCTCTATATTCAAAAGGTAAGAGATAAAATGTAAGAATCTCTATTTTCAAAAGGTAAGAGATAACCCTGAGCACTTTACCAAATAACAAATTTTAGAGTGGTCCAAGTTGAAAGCAATAATTGCAGACAACAAAAAACTGTGGCTGATAAGATGGAAATTGTCTGTAATATAGAGCAGAAAACATTGTGGAAACAGGTGAATATGCTAGTAACAAGCACTTTCCTCTTTTCCCATAAAGTTTTCAAATCCTTTCATGCTGGATTGTGTGGGTAAGGAAAAACTCAACAAACCAAGATTCAACAGCCTTTCTTGGTCAAGTCTAACATTTTTTGTTATCTGGTAAAGGGTTAAGCACTTATCAATGTACATATTACACTTGCTGCCAAGTAGAAGGTATATAATTATATATATAGTAGCCCCGCTATAAACAACCCTTGATTTTTAACAACCCTTAAAAAAACAATATTTCTGAAAGAAATTTGTGAAAAAAGGGAAAAAGTGAAAATCATAGTGAATAGAGTTTTTTTCTTTTCTTACAATACTTTTTACCCTTTGAAAGACACACCTCTTCTTTAAAAGTGAAAGCTGTCACTTTGGAAAAGCCTTTAGCCTTTACTCCAAAGACACTTATTTCTACGCATTGCTTGTATGAGCCTTTGGGAAAAATTGTGGCAAAAGGTGAAATTGCTCGTGACGAACAATTTCACCTTTTGTCACAATGTTTTCTATGCTATCAAAATGTGTCATATACACATAAGATATGGCTTCATCTTTGCCATTATTTAGGGTCAGTTAGAGATACCATAGAGATGCCTTATGGGGTAAAGAGCAACATGACCTTTACCTGGTTTTGTGTGCAATATTACCCTAGCAAGCACCAAGGCATAGCTACTGGAACCAAAATTATTCTTCATATGAAAACAAACAAGCTCAGCAGAGCCGGCTCAAGCTATCTATATCTGAAAGGCTTGTGGTAACAGGACAACAAACTTGTTACAATTATTTCCTCTGTTAGTCACAGTATTTTCAAAAGGTCTGACCTACAGTGCAAGACAATAGATAACAAGTGGGTGTTTACATGATGACAAAACTTCACAGTTGTCTGTGATAAAGCATTTGCAGAAAACAAATTAAATGTAGCTAAAATAGTGAAAAACCCTTTGAAGAATGAAACACATGACAGCAAATGAGATAATACTTTACTTACACCAGTATTTCTTTTTTCCAACATAACTGTTTGTTAAAGGCATTCTTTAGGGTTGTTAATCTAAAAAAAAAAAAACTTGCAATGCTTCTATAAGAACACAACCTGTAAAACTTGAAACAGCAGACTGTGCAACGTCCTGGTAGCTGGCAAGCATCTAAGAGAAACTCTGTTATACAGTTCATTTAAAGCTGGCATATGAAAGCCTTCCTCTAGCATAGAGTGAACAATTTCTGTCATTGTAACAGGTAGGCGCATGGAGTCTTCAGTCTCCTGTGTAACAATACAAAAAAAAAAAACAAAGTAACTTTAACCCTTCACCATACGATCCCAAATTTTTACCTACCTTCAAAAGACAATCTATACATTTATGTATATGGGCTATTCATTCTGTAAGGGAATTTCTACCTACAAAAGGGTCTTATATAATACAGACTTACAGCTCAAACTGAGGTTTACTAACCAAGTGATGAAGTGATCCAGGGTTCAAGTGCCAGCCTAGCTATCAGATTTCCCACTTTCATTACTTTGTATGCCAAACCTCAGACACATACCAAGATACCAATGTGGGCTAGACTGAATGATAAGTACCATACCTTTATCCATTACCAAACAAAGCTGACTTTAAATGACCCATGGATAGGAACCTTTATGGGAAAAAGAAAACATTGTTGGTTACCAGCATTTTCTCCTTTTCACACAATATTTTTCTACTCTATCAAAGAAATATTGTACCATTTGAGCCACACTAAAATCATTGTCTGCAAATGCTTTCAGTTTGGACAAGGCTAATATTTTGTCGCCTGGATAATATAGTGGAGTTCTCAATTTCTCATATGGATTTAATCTTTTCCAAGAAGATACATTATTCATTCCTTTTTGTTGAAAACATTTGCAGATAACAAATTGGAAATTAATACCAATGAGCTGAAGTTCTCTTACAGAGAAGATAAAATTGTGTGAAAAAGAAGAAAATGCATGTTACCAGTGTTACGGGATACCACTTCTTCTTGCATAGCTTTGTTCTGATTTAAATACAATACCTGACAACTGCGTATGAGAGATATCTCTTTGGCTCAGTGGTTATGGTATTGGTCTTTTAATCCTCGAAAAACGAGGATATTTGTCCAGGCAAGGGTTTGTTCGAATCCCGCCAGATGCGGTTTGTTTTTGAGCTATGCATTTTTCTGTTTCTAGGTAATGAACTTTGTTCATAAGACCTGCATTTTTTTTTTTTTTTCGTTTTCCAACAACACTTTTAAGTGTCGTCTTCCCCAAGGTCTAGACAACTTGGAATTGTGTGGTAATGGGTTACAACAATGGCTGGACAGTAAATGGCTTGATCACCCAGTGGGTAGATTACTCAAAGGCACAGTATACCCATAGACAGAGTGACAGGTACAGGTTCCAGTCCCTTTAACTCTTTACAAAATGACTAAAATGTTAGACTGGTCCAAATTCAAAGCACTTGCAGACGACAAAATAAATGTAACTGAAAAAGTGAAATTTGTTTGCAGCAGGGTAGAAAACATTGTGGGAAAAGGAGAAAATGCTGGTTACCAGCATTTTCTCCTTTTCCCACACTGTTTTCAAGAGGCTTCTTTCTAAGGGTTGTAAAAACCAGGGATTGTTTGGTAAAGGGTTAATATCCCCCATTTCTTATTGTCAGATCATTTAAAAAAAAAAAAAAAAAATGCTCCCCTTTGAATGCCACCCTCACTTGCATGGTAACTTTAAAAAATATCCCAGTCACCCCTATGTTTTATCAACCCTTGTCACCAGAACTTTCTGTCTAAACTAAGTTTACTATCCTCTGAATTACATGTCATATCATTTCAACAATGCTTCATTTATTACCTAATAGTTTTGTAAAATCATCTGTCACGTGGTCAAGAGTAAAACATTTGTGTTGTATGAAGTGCTCATGAAGTTAAAATTGATATCATACCTCGCATTCCCTTTGATTGTAAGCAAAGGCTAAAGGTACCCATTCAGAAGCAGTTACCTGTAAACATGTTTTAAGGATATGAGTTAACATAATCAGTTATGGAAGTCTATTTGTTAATTCTTTACCAAACAACAAATTTGTGGACTAAACCAAATTCAAAGCATCTACAGACTACAAATTAAATCTTGTTAAAATGTTGATTTTAACTTTGACAGGGTAGAAAACATTGTGTGAAAAGGAGAAAATGCTGGTTACCAGCATTTTCTCCTTTTCTCACAAAGTTTTGTATAGGCTTCTTTCTCAGGGTTGTTAATATCTAGGATTGTGTGGTAAAGTTAGGTCAATATGTATTCTTCCCTGTTATAAGGAAATGATACTCATTTGATAGTTTTTGTTGAAATTATTGGCTAAAATTAACCATAAACTTTCTTTTTTTACCCCAAACCAAAAATCAGTATTACATCTTACCCTTTTGTGTAATTCTACACCAAAACATCCTCTCAGAGATCCTGCGAAGAAAAACCTTTGAAAACACTAATAGAAAAGGAGGAAATGCTTGTAATTAGCATTCTCACCAATTTCACAATGATTTAAACATATTTACGTCTGTCCAACAATGCATTCAATATAGATCAGTTTGAAATTTTTCACATAGTAAAAAACTAAGTAACATTGTATATCCAAGGTGGCAACTACTTGAAAGTTGTCAAACATCTCACAAAGAATAGCTGTATAAGCTGGTATAATATTATCCTTTTGGTTAATATGAAACAAAAACACCTAATGCAGTTCTGTTTTCAGTAAAAGTTCTCAGGTGGCAAAAGGGACAAAACTGTAGGAATACTTTATCAGGTACAGGTTGTTTTTTTGATAGTCAACAGCCAAGTTGAGTATAAGCCATGCTGAGTGACAGAGGGTTCAATGATCTTCAAAAGACTATCAACCTAGGTCAGCCTGCACAGGCCGATCTTTGTCTGACCTTTTTTGTGTATGGTAAATTTTCTGCTTGTCAAAGGACCAGTCTACTTCAACATTCAATTGAATGTATGACAGATTGTATTCTATGGGTTCAAAATAATGTGATGACTTTCTTGGTGTATGGCATCACAGAGATACATAAAACTCCCTTTTGCAAGAGCATGGCTCATCTGTTTTCACACAATAACAATGAAGACAACCCAGACAGCAACAGGGCTATGACAATATCTCAATTCATTTCATGCTTTCCGGTAGGATATCGAGAAAGAGCAGTGAAAATATTTTTTGATGTTACACTGGTATGACCAGTGAAAATACCGACTTTCATGTTCTTATTGCCTAGGGTAATTGCATGTGCCTGACAAGCAGATGGGAAATATGATGTCATTTACCTTACATTTCTTGTGCCTGACGTAATATTGTAATGCGTTGCTAGGCGGGGGAGTGCGGGGGTGAAGGGGGGGGGTATGCCATGGGGAATAACGGAAAAGAACTGTACTGGATTTTGATGAAGCTCCTCCCAGAAAGGGTTAAAAGCATGAAATAAATAGAATATTTGTTTTTTTTCGGTGAAATATCGAAATTTATTTCATCTCGTGAACACCATCGGTAATATTTTCAATCGTGGCTGCGCCACTCGTGAAAATATTACCAATGGTGTCCACTCGATGAAATAATTTTCGATCTTTCACCGAAAAAAAAGAAACAAAATCCTCAATGTCTTTTAGAAAAATGGCCAGTCAAAAATTCTTATTTGTTGATGTTAGCTTACCTTTTTCCTCTTCAGATCTGTTAATATTTCTACAAGATGATCACTTGTTCGTTTTTTCATTCCATGCTCTGAAAATTAAATCAGTTGTCCACGGCACACAGACTTTACATGGAAATATCACATTTTTGACTGCAAGTTTTGCTTCTGAAAACCAGAGCTTTAACGCTTTACCACACAAGAAAATTTTAGACTGGTCCAAATTAAAAGCATTGGCAGATGACGAAATTAATGTGACTGAAAATTTGAAATTTGGTTTTGGTAGGGTAGAAAACGTTGGGGGAAAAGGAGAAAATGCTGGTTATCAGCATTTTCTCCTTTTCCCACAATTTTTTCAAAAGGCTTCTATCTCAGGGTCGTTATAAGTCCGGATTGTGTGGTAAAGAGTTAATGATTGCTTTCTGATGACAATATTTTTATTCTTTATCAAATAACCAAACATTAATTTCAACAAACTAAATGAGTTGCAGATGACAGATTAAATGTTGGTCAAATGGTGGACAGTCTCTAACATGTTAGGAAAAGCCGTGTCTTTCTATTTTACACTGCTCCAAATTAAAAGCATTTTCAGACAACCAAAAAAGTGTGGCTCAAAATTGAAATTTGTTTTTTTGGAAAAGTAGCTCCCTTTTTCCATGACGCACCCCAAAATTGAGAATCGAGGTAGAGGGATCTGCGCAATGTTCCAACGACTTCAGATTTGAAATTTCATAAACCTTTGAGTACTAATGTAGGAGATATTTGAGAAAAACAATTTTTTTACATGAAGCCCCCTTTTTCCGCCGCGCAGCCTGTAATTGAGAAACTGGGATAAAGGTATTATGGGCAACGCTCCAACAAGTTCAGATTTGAAATTTCACAAAGTTTTGAGCACTGATGTAGGAGATATCATAATTGAGAAAGACAATTTTTTACATAAAGCCCCCTTTTTCCATGACACAGCCTCAAATTGAGAAAATGGGAAAGATGTATTTGCACACTGCTCCAAGGAGTTCAGATATGAAGTTTCATAAAATCTGGTCCAGGAATTGTGGTGAAATGGCTTCGGATGGATGGATGAAGGGACACACATGCATATGCAGAGCATGGCGACTATATGCTCCTCCGAAATGTTTCGGGGAGCATAAAAAAAGAAAAAAAATAACAAACTTGAAGCATATAACAAGAATCAAGCATACCTCCATATTGCAACAGTTTAGTAGAACCAGGTGTAGGACCATTGAAAAAGTCTGTTTTATTACTCTCCCTAAAGTTGCCTAAAATTTGAACAAGAAAAAAAAAAACAGGTTGAACAGTTTGTTAACCCTTTACCACACGACAAGATTTTAGATCTGTCCAAATTGAATGCATTTGCTGATGATATTTTTAATGTGGCTCAAGTAAAATGAATTTTCTTTGAAAGGGTAGGAAACATTGTGGGAATAGGAGAAAATGCTGGTTTTCAAAAGCCTTCTCTTTCACAGGCTTTAAAAGTCGTCATTGTGTGGTAAAGGGTTAAATGACACTTTCATAGCTTGTGTATTACATGAAATAAACTCTAACAGAAAACTATTCAGCAAAGAAAGGCTTTTGAGAAGGGTACAGATTAAGATCAGACTGCAGAGCACTAAAAACATTTTTGATTTTAGATCCACAACAGTAGCTAGTTCAGTCTTTTGCAAACAACAAAATTTTGCAGTCTACAAAATTAAAATCATTTGCAGATCACATATTGAATATATCTATCTCAAACCATGGTTTTAGACTTTGATGAGGTAGACTACATTGTGAGAAAAGGAGGAAAACCTGGTTACCCAATTTTCTACTTTCCCACAACCTTTTCAAAATCTTCCTTCTTCAGGGTTGGTAAATGTTGAGATGACAAAAGAGTTCACCCCACAATGCATTTCTATGGTATCTCTAATTGACCTTAGTTAACAGCAAGGATAAGCCATTTCTTATGTGTATATGACACCTTTTGATAGAGTAGAAAACATTGTGACAAAAGGTGAAATTACTCATCATGAGCAATTTCACCTTTTGCAACAATGTTTTCCAAAGGCTCCTAGAAGCAATGTGTACAAATGAGTATCTATGTAGTAAAGGGTTAAGGCGAGGAACCACACATTAGAGCAACATTTGCCATCAATTTCTCTCTGGTAACCAGCAATTTTTCCCTTTTCCCAAAATATTCCTTAATATGTTGGAAAAAAATCCAACCATTTGAGCATCATTTAACTTATTGTCTTCAAATTCTTTCTATTTGGATAAGCCTTAAATATTTCTGAGTGGTTAAATGTTAATTGTAACATGACACACGAATTCGGCACTATAAACACAGTGCAAGGAAAGCATGGTCAAATCTGCGACAATCCATGTGGAGTGACGTCATTCTATATCGACTGACGTCATTCAATGAGTGAGTTATTCAATGGAACATAATCTTCATCCGGTGTTTATTCCAAGTTTTGAACTTGTTTTCCTTTCATTAAGAATTGGCCATGTTAGAATCGAAATAGTCTTCTTCCCATCATGGTTTATCATTCAATAAACCATGTTGTGAGTTATGAGGCATAAAAAAAAAAAAAAACCACTCGGGCTATTCCCCTTATGAATTATTTATTGTGCCTCATAACTCACAACTGTGGTTTATTGAATGATAAACCACAATAGGAAGAAGATTATTTCTTAAACATAAATTTCAGGTTTTATAAAAAAAAATAAAAAAAATCAAAGCCTCAAGGTTTTTCTCTCTCAAAGCACATAAATATCTTCTTGCTCTAGTCCTGTTGGTACCAAAGGGCCCATACCTGCTTTGACTGATGAAGCAGCAATCATATTACTCTTGCAATTTTGTTGATTTGCTGTACGCCTCCTTCTACCCCTTAGTTTTACTCCTGAAAAGGAAAATCTTTATAAAAAAAGCATAGACTTTTTAAGATATATTTTCGCCTAAGATAAATTTTCATCATTACTTTTAAATTGTACAGCATTTGCAGATGATAAATATGATAAAAAATAATGTCACCATGTTCAAAAGAAAGTTCAACGCATTTTCTTCTTTTCCTATGGTTGTTTTACTAAATTTCCCTTTCCCAAAAACATGAAAATATGGTGTCATTTAGTATGCTTTATCTCGGGTTATCTAAGGTTTTATCTAAGCATTACTGCCCAGACTTCTGTAGATATGGTTACAAAAGATGAGTCAGGGGTTTAGATGGGTACTCAATGACATGACTTAAGCAATTTTCATTTTTCAAGCTCTGAACTAGGTCTAGGCAAGCTAAAACTTAAACTTGTAAAGAGTTATGTTAAGGTTGGTAAATAACTACAGCATAATTTATAAAAATTTTCATTTCAAACTTTTGAAAAACAAATGATAATCTATGACCATTATTAAATCTTACTTTCTTCCAAGGAAACTTTTCCTTTTCCAGCATCACTGTCTGCAACTCCCTGTTGGATGCCTCTGTTTTCTTTACCCTTAGAAACTGGTGTAGATGTAGCTAGGGCCTTCACCACTGCTTCATTCAAACTGCACTCCTTTTCAACTTTACGGGTAAATATTGGTTTGAAAAAGTTTGTTATTGGTGAAGTCACCTGTTTTGGTGATGCGGTAGCTTGTGTAATACTGATATTCAGTTTCTTTCCTGTAATATCATTAAAAAACCTTTGTAATCATCTACCAGAAACCCCTATGTGTTGATGACACTACGAAAGAAATTTTGAAAACAATGTGAGAAAAGAAGAAAATGCTGGTAATTTAACCAGTGTTTTTCTACCCTCAATTTTTCTACCCTTTCAAAGAAAAATCTAACTATTTTAGTGGCACTCAATTATAATGTTTCAGTCTACAAGTTAGTCTTTTGCTTAAATGTTTAACATCAAAATGCCATACCCTAAAACTACAGCACTAAGAAAGCAATTCTGCTACATTATGACAATTACCTCAGTTCTATCACATTTTTCCTTCTTGATATGCAACATTACCTACTATATCTTCAGGATAAAAGGTCTTTTTTTATGTGTGTTATACTATCTTTTACTTGCCCAAAGAATTACTTTTAACTGTGCGTGCACACACTTATGAAGAAGAAAAACTTGATGTTTAATTTCATACAAGACGACAAAGTGTAAGACCTTTAAGATGATTGGCTTTATCCCTGAAAGGAAAAAAGCAGTCCTAGGAATAGAAGAATATATGAATTAACAGCATTTTCTCCTTTTCCCAAAATGTTTTCAAAATACTTTTATTCATCGGGGTCCCATTTCACTGAAGTAGATACAAACAAAATTTGCGTTAGTTTTATGTAACTATAGTATAGTGGCACTAATCTGCCACTAGACACATGAAAACTATCATGATAACTTTCATGTATCTCTTGGCAGATTAATGCCACTACATTATAGTTACGTAAAACTTCTGAAAATTTTGTTCGTAACTACCTAAAGTTAAACAGGGCCCTCTTTTATTTTGTCATCTGCAAATGCTTTCGATTGGACAGACCTAAAATTTTGTCGTTTGGTAATGAGTTAATTGACCAAAATTACCCAAGAACTTCTCTTTCACTAACTGACTGGCTTTGGAACTTTGTGCAACCTGGGCACGTGGTGTAGCATCATTTACAATGGATGATTCCTCCTCGGAAAACATATGATCACATCGTTGTTTATGGTCTACCTGGATCAAAGAATCTCCTTCTGTAGTTAACATCTGCTCAGCAGTTCTTAAACATTTTTCCATTTCACCTCTGTTTAGGGATGAACAGGTGTCTTTAAATTTGAAAGAAACTTCATTGGTGGCAGTAACACTATCACAGTTGGTTTCAATTTCTATTTCATCTTTGTGTACATTTCCATGAGTTTTTACAACAGATGAATCCTCAGCCTTCACAGGGATTGGAGAAAATGGCTTGTTTAATCGTGGAGATGTTATTTTCTGTATCACAGGTTGTTTCAGCAAAGGAGATGAGGGTAATGACAAAAGAGATGAATAATCTGAAATTATAATTATGGTTCACTTCACCATATATCCTGAAACAAGCCAAAAGGGATATTTAGACATCTGTTTAACCCTTTACCCCATAAGGCATTTCTATGGTATCTCTAATTGACCCAAAATAACAGCAAGGATGAAGCCCTTTCTTACGTGTATGTGAAACCTTTCTATAGTGTAACATTTTGGCAATAGGTAAAATTGCTCGTGACAAGCAATTTCACCTTTTGCCATAATGTTTTCCAAAGGCTCCTACAAGTAATGTGTAGAAATGAGTATCAATGGAGTAAAGGGATAAAGTGTCTTCTTGCATCAGTCTGAGCAAGCTAATCTAGACAGATACTCTCTGTTTTTGTGTAATTTTCTGTTTTGCGCAAATCTACTGAAGGATAAAATCAAATGCAGTGGTAGACGGCCCAGGCTGATTTGAGATGGCACTTTAGGCAAAATGTCTGAATGCCCCTTTCTGCATGTTGCAAGCTATATTAAGTAATGTTCACCCTTAACTTTCCCTCTTCTGTTGTATTCTTAACTCTATACCACAGCTTTAATGACCCCAGTTATGAAGCCTTTGGAAATATTGTGGGAGAAGGAGAAATTGATTTTAAAAAGCAATTTCTCCTTCTCCCATTATTTTTCAGCACTATCAGAGAACTTTAGCTAATTTCTACCAATATCACGTTTGTCATCTAAACTTGCTTTCAAATTGCCTGAAGAGTTAACATTTTTTGCTTGGTAAAGGGTTAACAATACCACTTTCATATGCTACCTCTTCACCAGAAAATAAAATTGCATGCTTATCCAATTCAAAAGAATTGTAGACAAAAACAACAATTTTCGCTTCGACCTCTATTAACATTCTACCATGCTTTCCTTGCAGCGCTTCTACAAACCCAAAACATGTGCAGATGACAAAGTAAATGTTGGTAAAATGATGTAATTTTTTGTCAGAATGGGTTTGTGAGGGATAAGGAGGAAAAACTGGTCACCAGCATTTTCTTCTTTTCCCACCATGTTTTCAAAAGCCCTTGTCTCAAGGTTGTAAAACTATGCTTAACTTCTGCAGGTTGCTTTAAATACAGTGACACTGACAATAAGTTTTTACTAAAATGGGAAAAGGAGAATGTGCTGATTACCATCATTTTCTCCTTCTCCAACAATCTTTTCAAAAGCCAATTTCCCTCACTACAGGTTGCTTGCCTAACAAAAGTGGCCAATACAGTGGCTTTAACCCTTTACTCCATAGATACACATTTTGACATATCAACAACAGGCAGCTTTTGAAAACATTGTGGGAAAAGGAGAAATTGCTCGTAACGAGCAATTTCTCCTTTCCCACAATGTTTTCCACTCAATCAGATATTTGTATCCTCATTTATCTATATTTTTGACATCATATCTTTATTTGCTGCTGAAATGGAGGAGCCTCAAATTGGCATATCAGATAAAGAGTTAACTAAAGCTGGAAAGGGAGACCATGCTGATTACAAGTGTTTACTCCTATTACCACTAATATTTCCAGGAGCCTTCTTCCTCTGACCTGTTAGGTAAAAAAGGACTGGCCTTGTAAAGAACTAAATGGCCAGTGTTATAAATTCTAGTTAAAAAATACCTTGTTGTCCTGTGTTATGATCTGGTGTAGATGTCTGTGACAACTGATTGCTTGTTTGTGTGAGAGCCAAGAAAGAATCCCCATGTGAGCTGTCCTGAGACACAGGAACATCTTGATTGTTAGAGTGTCCAGTTCCATCCAAACTAACAAGGTAATCCATCACATCTGGTGGTGGGTACTTAAAACAAACATTTTTTTCAGCTTTACATTGAACCATATCATGGCATTAATGACAAAGTATTTCACTCTGAGTGCAGACATAGACCAGCCCACACATACTTGAAATCTGACTTCTGTCAGAACTCTTCAATTCTTTATAAATGATTAAAACTTATTAAAGTTGATAAAGTGAGACTATTCTTATGTGTACGCATAACCCAGGTTTTGACCCTTTGTCAAACTTTCCAGAGCTTCCATACCCTGAGAAAAAAGGGTTTTGTGAACCATCATTGTCTCCTTTCCCCACAATATTTTCCACCCTTTTAAAGATGTATTTATCTTTTAAAACATGCTTAACTTGTCTGCTGTCAAAATCTTTCAATTTGGACAGGTCAAAAAATTGTTTGGTAAAGAAACAATAAAATATAATTGTCATATTTCCATGTAAAATGTTGATAAATCACAACTAACTAAGGTCTAAACCTGAAAACAGGTAAAAATAATGTGGCAAAAAGAGGTTTGCTCATCAACAGTAATTTCAAGTTTTGCCAGAATGTTTTCATAAGGTGCTCTGCTGCACTGTACCATTGAATCAGACAGATGTTCTATCATAATGTACACAGGTGGGACTTTGCACTTTGTGAATCAGACCAATGTTCTACCATAATGTATACAGGTGGGACTTTGCACCTTTGAATAAGACCAATGATCTATCATAATGTACACAGGTGGTACTTTGCACCGTCCGAAATGAGTTTGCAGATTTTGGTAAAATTTGTGACAAAAAAAAAATGCTCTATATCATTTTATGCTGAGGTTTTGGGCAATTTTCAAAAGGTATATCATATCTATGTCTACTTTAAAATAACCCTTTAACCTACCATCCGAAGTTTTAATGACAAAGAAGAAAAAGTTAAGTAAACAGTGCGGAAAAAATAAACAAAGCTGCTAATCAGCGTATCATTTTCAATCTTATTACATACAGATATTATTTTCTGATGAGCTGCATTCAATTTTTTATCTGTATATATTTTCATTTTCCACAGCTTTGCCACTCAGTAAGAAGTTACTGAAAGCACTATGAAAAAAACCATCCATACTTAAGTTATCCTTAGCAGAATACCACATTTGAAATATCAAATTGAAATTTAAGCTGAAAAAGATAGAAACATTAAAGTGAAATATCAAACTGAAATTCAAGCTGAAAAAGATAGAAACTTAAATGAAAGTGACAATACAAACCTTGATAAGGTAGTCCCCAATATACTCAGGCTTGAGACAGAGAATACCATATTCAAACAAAGGAGCCACAAGTCCTGCATTCTGTTCACTTACAAATACATAGGCTATGGTGTCAGCAATCTTCTCTGGACGTTTAATTGGTAACTTCAACTTGTATACATCAGCGCCACCAGATATCAATAACCTGTGCAATAACAGAACACAATGAATCAGAAGCATGGCATAAATTGCGACTAGAAACTTTATCATTGATAAAATCAAAGAATTATCTCATTACCACACAATTCCTACTTTTGAGAGGCCTTTTGAAAACACTGTGGTAACCAGCATTTTCTCCTTTTCCGACAGTGTTTTCTACCCTTCCTGGAACAAATTTAAATTTTTCAGTCACCTTTATTTTGTCATCTGCAAATGCTTTCAATTTGGACCAGTCTAAAATTTTCTCGTGTGGTATAGAGTTATAGTATTGCAATGCATGAAATAAGTGTCTCATGAATACTAAAATACATAAACTGGGACATGAAAACTAAACATACACTTCTAGTACTAGGTATATTTTTAAAGTTCCAAGTTAAGTTGGGCAGTTGTTAGTATGTAGGACTTTAGACTAAGGGGCTGCTGATTATTTCATTACCAAATGACAAATTTATAGACTTGTCCAAATCCAAAGCATTAATTTTGCAGACGACAAAATAAAAGTGACTGAAAATTTTAAATTTGTTTTGTGAAGGGTAGAAAACATTGTAGGAAAAGGAGAAAATGCTGGTTACCAGCATTTTCTCCTTTTCCTACAATGTTTTGTAAAGGCTTCCTTCTCAGGGGCATCAAAAGTAGGGATTGTGTGGTAATGGGTTAAAATCTTCAGCACTGCCAATTTCTTTTAAAGGGTTGATGATGAGTCTTGTTAGCAAAATTCATTCTTCTCTCACTGCTGATTATCTTTGGACAATATTTACGTAAGAAAGCAGCCAGTGGCTTGCGAACAAGATTGCATGACGTACTGGAAAATGAATAGTATCACAATAGTTCTGCAACTATCGAAATAATATCACTATATTTTTTACTTTTTCCAGGTGTTTTTTCTACAATAAAAATGGTTGTATTAAACATTATCATGCAAGCAGTGTTGTATCAAGAAATTTTCAAATAGTGATGCTGTCCCCAACTGCCTTCAGTACAAGTGGGGCATGTTTCCCCTTTAACCCTTTTCCAAACAATCCCTGTTTTTTACAGCCCAGAGGTAGAAGCCAGCATAACCAGCATTTTCTCCTTTTCTCACAATATTTTCTATCCTGCTGGAAACAAAGTTCAGTTTTTGAATTACATCTATTTTGTCGTCTCCAAGTGCTTTTAATTTGGACAAGTCTAAAATTTTGTCGTTTGGTAAAGGGTTAAGTGTAAAATGGGGAAATAAATTTTAATTTCCAATTTGTGGTGAAGGATGAATGTACATTTTAATCTTGTCTTTGGATAAATAATAAAGATCACATCCATAAAAGGGTTCTATCATTCTAGTCTTCTTTCCTTGCATGGACAGTGCTTTCTACTTCAATACTTGGTAAAATCCAATCACTGACGACATGAGGATCTAACCCACAACCCACTCCTACCTTGTTCACTATTTTCATTTCAAAGCTTTTCTTTCTTTAAAGATTTAAGCTTCCACCTATTGTTTCATACACATTTTAATGCAAATTTATGACTTTCATTGACATTCAAAGTTGAAAAGACAGCCTGAGGTGCCTCTGATCAGACAGTGTCAAATTGACATTCTGTTGCATCATGGATTTTCTGGGTGCAGAGATCAATAATTTTTCATGTCAATTTAATTTTTTTATAACTGTTTTCACATGATATGGCCTTAATTTGTCAGTAAAGGTAGTGCTTAGTTCACTCCAAAACCTACAATTTTACTCTAAATAAGTGGATAATATCATTATCACATTTCTAATGATGACATCCAGCTGTGATGATCAATGACGTGTCTTTCATAGTTGGATGTTTTTCTGAGTGATAAAAGATATTAAAAAAAGTCACCTTTTAATAACAATTGCCTTCTTAGCACAAGCCACCACCGCAACCTTCCAGCCAGTGAATGCATAGGAATGCTCTCCTAGTTCAAACCTCCAGCGTCTTGGAGCAAAAGACAGGTCAATTTCTGCTAAAAAAAGTAAGACAAAGTGACAAAACTTTTGGATCATAATTATTTTTAGGTCAAATAAAGGGTTTATTCTGAACACTGATTCACACTATACAAGTAACTTTAGCAAAAACTGAAATTTCTGGTCTAAAATTAGAAGTTGAGCATCTCTAAATCTTCCGGTATCCCAAATTAGATGGAAAAAATACAAGATGCTTCTGAATTTTACTTGTTAGCTCCTTATCATACAATAAAGTTCTTAGAAAACATCTTGGGAAAGGTGACAAAGCTAGTAACTAGCATTTTCTCCTTTTTCCACGAATGTTTTCTACCCTATCACCAACAGAAATAATGGTCCGAGCTAAATTTGATTTGTTCCCTGTAAAACTATTAATTGTGTACAGTCCAAAATTCTGTTGTTTGGTAAAGTTGTAAAGAGAACAGCTGAAATGCTGCATAAGAGATGGTATTTTTCTTTGAAAAGCTAGAATAAACTGTGGAAAAAAGGAGAAAATGCAGCAAAGCACAGGGTACTGAGATAAGCTAAAACTTAAATGATAAAACAAAATTAACTCTTTACAACACACAGACACCATAAATGTAGTCCCATCCAAACTGAAAGGTATGCAGACATAAATTTTAATATGGTTCAAATGATAAAATCTATCTTAGATAGGGATGAACACATCTTCAGCAAAGGATAAAATCCTGGTTACCAGCATTTACTCCTCTAACAATAATGTTTTCAAAAGGCTTATTCCTGAGGTTCATACCAAAGCCCACTATTGCAGTCAGTAGAGTAAATGAGTTTATGACAGGGATTCATTGGCTCAAACTTCCCAGCTCAGCCCAATTCTTTCTCACGATTGATCAATGCCACAAGATTCATTCCTCTCCTACAGCTGATCAATCATTCTATGATGGTTATGTGCAAAAAAAGGCCATCAACTTGTAAAGAAAATTTTGCGAAGCACTGATAAAAGACATTCCAAAAAAACATGGACAGGTGGACTGGCCCCCGTGATAATTGAAGTAATGCTGAAAAAGGTGTAAAACACCATAAAATCAATCAATCAGTCCTGAGGATAGTTATAAACCTAACTTGCATGGTATGGGCTAAACCCTTCACCACACAATCTCAAGTATTAACCCCTTACCATACAATCCCTACTTTTAATACCTCTGTGAAAGAAGCCTTTTGAAAACATTGTGGAAAAAGGAGAAAATGCTGGTAACCAGCATTTTCTCCTTTTCCCACAATGTTTTCTACCCTTCAAAAAACAAATTTCAAATTTTCAATCACTTTCATTTTGTCGTCTGCAAATGCTTTCAATGTGGACAAGCCTAAAATATTGTTGTTTGGTAATGAGTTAAAGACCCTGAAAGGGAAGGCTTCTGGAAACACTTTGGGAAAAAGATAAAATGCTGGTAAGCCTCATTTTCTAATGTTTTCTACCCTATCAAAGACAAGTCATCATTGAATTTTGAGCTACATTTAATTTATGTTACACAGATTCTTAAAAATTTCGTCCCCTTCAAAATTTTACCATTTGGTAAGGTTAACTCTTTACTAGACGACAAAATTTTAGACTGTTCCGAATTGAAAGCATCAGCAGATGACAAAATTAAAACTCAAAAATTAAAAATTGTTTTTTTGAAAGGGTATAAAACATAGTGCAAAAAGGAGAAAATGGTGGTTACAACCATTTTCTCCTTTTCCTACAATGTTTTCAAGAAGCTTTTTTCTCAGTCGTCAAAACCATGGATTGTTTGGTACAGATTTAATCACACACATGGAGAATACCCACACTGTATCCTTCAGTATACAGGATGAGGAAAGACCAACCTGTTGGGTAGTTTCTCCTTATTTTTTCATCACAAAATTCATACTGCTCTTCATCTAACCAATTCCCTGCAGTGTGAGAATCATGTATATAGTCTGGATGGAGAATCCACTTCCCTGTTGCCATTCCACCAAGGACTTTCTCACTTTTGGTCAATTTGCTGGTAATGACATGAGTGCAGTAAGTTTTAAAATCCTGAAACAACCATATAAAGAAATTAGAGTTATATCAGTGACGGTGTTTTACAGCACTATAAACATCATTTAGCTCTTTACCAAATGACAAAATTTTGGACTAGTCCAAATTGAAAGCATTTGCAGACGACAACATTATACTGTGACTGTAAATTTGAAATTTGTTTTGTGAAGAGTAGAAAACATTGTGGGAAAAGGAGAAAATGCTGGTTACCAGCATTTTCTCCTTTTCCCACAATGTCTTCTAAAGGCTTCTTTCTCAGGGGCATCAAAAGTGGGGATTGTGTGGTAATGGGTTAAGTCACATCACACCTCTCATAATTATTTATGTGATGTGTTTGTTCAATACTTATATGACAGTGGGCAAGAAAGCTTTTGAACACATTGTAGAAAAGGGATTAAATGCCCACAGCCAACATCAAAGTGGTCAAGCCAAAAATTTGTTTGTCTCATACAGAATTAACCAAACAACCTTCGCCTTGACAACACATAGGAGAAAGTCTTTCAAAGACAATTTAGGAACAGAAGAAAATTTTGAAATCCAGTATTTCTTTCCTTTTTCCCCACAATGTTTCAACCCTTTCAAATGATCATTTCTATTGTCTACCCTTTGATGTTTTCTGCCAAAGTTGGATGGATTTAAGTCTTTACCACATGACAAAGTTTTAGACTGGTCAAAATAGAAATCACTAACAGACGAAAAAATTAAAGTGACTCAAAAATTGAAATTTGTTTTGGGAAGGATAAAAGACATTGTGAAGAAAAGAGAAAATGCTGGCAACCAGCATTTTCACCTTTTCCTGCAATGCTTTCAGAAGGCTTCTTTCTCAGGGTCGTTGAAAGTCGGGTTTGTGTGGTAATGAGTTAAAGAGGTTGTCAAATGGCAAAGTGCTAACAACTCACCTTTAAATCAAGAAATTTGGCACCAAGATGGACAACTTTTTTAGTGAGCTCTTTCCTATCAAAGTCTGTAAGTCCAGAAAAAATAAACACTTTGGACAAATCTTTCTTTATTCTTCGTTCTGCCATCCTTCTGAGGACCACACATTCAGACTATCTACCAAGAAAAAAATTACACATGTGACAACAAATGGAACAAGAGGACCATGATGGTCCTATATCGCTCACCTGAGTACCATGCAGCAAAGGTCTAAAATAAAGATAATTACCACATATCATGGTTCAAGGCTAAATGATAATGAAAAAAGAGAATTCAATTGTCTCAATTTAACTTGGACCTTCGAAGTTCCTTTCCCGACAAGCAAGAATACTGTAAAAATGAAGATCAAAGTGGAATTACTAAAAATTCTCGCTAGGTAGAGTTATTGTTCTTGCGCACTGTACTCTGTAATATTGCAACAAATATGCATACCAAGTTTGAAGCCGTTCTGACCTGAGATGACAATTTATTTCTGACAGGCACTAAATGCTGTAAAAGTGAGGTTCAAAGGGAAATAACTCAAAGAAAGCACGAGGCAAAGTTACAATTCTTAGATATTGCACTTCTAAATATAGCAACAAAAAGCATACCAAATTTCAAGTACTTTCTACTTAAGATTACAAAGTTTTGCTCCAGACAAGCAAGAAATGCTAAATTTGTGCTGGGAAGAGTTAAAGTTCTTGTGCACTGCACTCCATATCTTTTCAACAATCATGCATGTCAAATTTGAAGATGTTCAGCCTGTAGATGACAAAGTTATATTCCAGATGAGCAGAAAATGTGGTAAAAATGATAATCAAAGGGGAATAACTCATAGATACATGTAGTATGAGGTAGAGTTATGGTTTTTTCACACTGCACGCTGTATTATTGCAACAAACACAAATACCAAGTTTCAAGTCAATCGGACTGGAGATGACAAAGTTATGCTCCTGACTAAGAACTATCCTAAAGAACTTTCAAATTCAAGGGCAAATAACTCCAGTTGTTCAAGTTCAATTACACTCATAATCAAACTCATCCGAGATCTAATGGTCATGCATATTTTGACCAAGTTTTAAACTAATTGGTTGATCTTTGTAGATGCTAGAGTGTAAACAATGTCAAATATGGCAATTTTTCAAATTCAAGGGCAAATAACTCCAGATGTTCTGTTCCGATTAGACCCATAATCAAACTCATCCCAGATCTTACGGTCATATATATTTTGACCAAGTTTGGTGTTGATTGGTTGATTTTTCTAGATGCTAGAGTGTAAACAAGAAAATGTGAACGGACGGACTGCCGGACCGACGCCGACGGACGGTGAGTGATCACAATAGCTCACTTTGAGCACTTCATGCTCAGGTGAGCTTAAAATCAAGAGAAGTCAGCACACATAATGGACAGATCCTATCAATTCAATAAACCAAACATCTCTGCAGCAGATCATGTTCATTATGGAACCAGTAAGGAGAAAAAATTGCATTAACTACACAAACATAGGCCCTAAAAGTTGCAATGCAATATTTTTTTTGAAGATTCAATGAATCATCTGGACATTAATGCTGATGCAGTCTTGAACTAGTTAAGCCCTTAACACTTTACTAAATGACAAATTTTTGGACTAGATGAAATTCAAAATATTTGCGGACAACAAATTAAAACTAGGTAGCATGATGATTTCTGAATTTTGATAGGGTAGAAAATATTGTGGGAAAAGAAGAAAGTGCTGGTTACCAGCATGTTTTCCTTTTCCCACTATGTTTTCTACAGGTTTCTGTCTACCGGTTTTTAAAAGTGGGTACTGTTTTGTAAACAGTTAATAGAAATGGTCCTTCTCAGCAATCTACTTGCAGGAACCAAACGTTGCCCAAAGATGGCTTCCTTGGCAAAATAAAAAACAGTCACAATCCTTCAAAGACCAATGGTTGAAAGATGTACTTTTTAAAAATGAACTGCCACTGAAATTTAACTTTAAAGATTCCTCCCTCTTTATGAACTTTCAACAATGTGACCAGGTTTAGTTTCTGACCTTAGATCTGTTGAGTGATCTGTTTACTTTTTAGTTTTACAATTTAAGCTATTCTATTAACCTTTTACCGCACTGAAAAATTATAGATCTACCAGTATCTAAATTCAAAGCATTAATTTGCAGATGACTATTTCAAAGTGGCTCCATGGTGCAATTTTGCTTTGACAGGATAAAAAAATTTGTAGGAAAAGGGGAAAAATGCTGGTTACTAGCATTTTCTCCTTTTCCCACAGTATTTTCAAAAGGCTTCTTCATCAGCGGCATCAGAGGTTGTCATTGTATGGTAAAGGGTTAAAGATTTGAACCTTGTGCACTGTAATAATACTAGTAATTATGAGCTTTAAAAACAGAAATCATCTGACAAGATAGAAACTTGAAAAAGAAAAAGAATCTTGCAAAGAGAAGTTTTGTCTTTCAACTGCCCCTGTTTTAAAGGTGGCCGTACAGTCTTTGGGACGAAAACTTTACAAGAATACAAAAAGCAAAAACATCCTTATACTCCCAAGCCTTTTAATTTTCATTCATAAAATCCCATTAGTCAAAAACCATCTGACAACAAAAGAAATTAGAGATTTACTATGGCCCAGGTCGACACTGCAAGGAAACACAGTGTATTTTCACATGAGCAACTCACTCATTTACCTACCTGAAATACACAAAGCTTCAAGCATAGTGTCCAGAGAAGACATTATGGGAAATAATTAGATGCTTGTTATGTTATGGAATTTAAGCATCATTAATCACGTGCCAGTCAGTTGACATTCCCATAATGCTTTTTTGGCACAAAATCTAAAAATACCTGAAGAGGCTAAGTAGCCTTTTAACTCATTACCAAACGACAAGTTTTTAGGTTTGTCCAAAACGAAAGCATTTGCAGATTACAAAATCAAAGCGAGTGAAAATTTCAAATATATTTTGTGAAGGGTAGAAAACATTGTGGGAAGAGGAAAGTTGCTGGTTATTAGCTTTTTCTCTTTTCCCCAAAATGCTTTCAATTTTGCTTTCTTTCTCAGGGTTGTTAAAAGTCAGGATTGTGTAGTAAAAAGTTAAAAGGTTTCTCTATAGGTCCATTTTACTGAACCTGCCCTTTACTGAAACTGTCATAAATCCAACACAGCCTGCTTTCTTGTGATGCAGTGGGGTAACTTTTGAAAGCATTGTGGCAGAGTGACTTTTTAACACAGGAATTTGACATTCTACAACCAAAATAAATGATAAAATATGAAAAAAAAATCTCCCCTATAAATCTCCCCTATATATGTGTTTATATTATATAGGGGAGATTATTTTTTTTCATATTTTATCATTTATTTCAGGTATAGAATGTTCCAGTGCTTTTTAATACAGCCACATGCTGGTTTGGACTTGTGTGTGTGTGTGTGTGTGGGTGGGTGGGTTGGGGGTTGGGGGGGGGGGGGGCAAAATATAGGTTGAAGAATGTTCAACAGATAGATGGATAATACTGTTAAAATGGTTAAAATGGAGTAATTACAGCAGTACAGCATTAACATTTTAAGATATGTCAATATTGTCCATAGAAACAACAATTAATAGCAGGATTAGGTTGAAGAATGTTCAACAGATAGATGGGTAATACTGTTAAAATGGTTAAAATGGAGTAATTACAGCAGTACAGCATTAACATTTTAAGATATGTCAATATTGTCCATAGAAACAACAATTAATAGCAGGATTTTTTTAGTTTATTGACATATAAGGGCTGTTAAGGAGGTACTGAATTTTGCTAAAAATTACTACAAGACAGAAAACTCACATGTATTATTTACAGTGTTCCCACTGAAAATTTTATTTGGGGTTTTTGTTGTACCCCCTACAATTGAAAAATGGGGGTATAAGAAAATAAATGGGGGTACAAATTCAGAGTGAAACTAGTATGCCCTCAATTCTAAATTGTTTACTTAATGCCTCATTTTCGATCCAATGCAGAACAATCATATAGATCTAGTATGTAAATGAACATTTTTAAATGTAATTGACACTTAAAGAATTGTTTGGCAAACTAAAAGTTTATATGCTCATCTTTCCACATGCCTTATCTACATTAATCATTGTCGAATTCTGACTGAAAACTGCTGTATTCAATATGCAGTGTTCCTACTAGCTTCTTATTTCTGGGGTACACTTACCCCTTGAGTTGTAAACCCGGAAGGGGGGGGGGGCAGCTAGATTTCATATTTGAGGGTATGACAATAATGATTCTCAAAGCAATCCATGCTGATGATTTGCACCAAAAAAGTTTGTTATATCCAGATATTTGTGGAAATTTACAGCTTACATCCATTAAAAGCCGAAAAAACAGTATGAAGTGACTGTGATCAGACAATGTAAAAAGGAGCATTTTGTTGTGTCCGCGTTTTTTGGACCGATCATTTTTTCGTGTCCGTTTAACTATGGATAAGTATTTCTGCAATAAATGAACTCTCTTTACTAGATTTTGAATGGTTCTACAACTAGTGTACCTTGCTTGCTTACGGGAACCCGAATTCTGAAACCTGAAAGCGTCTACAGTATATTTCCGAGCTATTCCCAATATGTGGGTTTACAGACGAAAGACGTTGACGTCCACAAAAGGCTTTTTACCGACTGTGTTGTAATAGTTAAACGCTAAGAAGTCAAAATTAAACGATTTAAACAGCCAAAAGGAGGGAGCGTAGCGACCGACTGTGGCTGTTTAAATCGTTTAATTTTGAACTTCTTAGCGTTTAACTGATTTAGTCTTTTTTCGCCCACATTACATCATTGCTAAAATAATGTTCCATACGGAATCCACTATTCACAAAGAAACGCCCTTTCACCCATAATATTATATGGAGTTGGCTGATTCGCTAAAGAAACGTCATCATTGCATAATCGCTAAAAAATGACGTAATTTCCACGTGAATATCGGGGCTAAACCTCTTACACGACCACATGGTATTTAACCCTTTACCAAACAATCAATTGGGAAGGAAGGTTATTTTTGGAAAAGGAGAAAATTCTGGTTATTGGCATTTTCTCCTTTTCATACAATATACATGGATCCGTGGTGATAAGATAAACCGACTACCTTAGTTACTGTTGCCAAGGTCTCACAACAAACGTAGTCAATACATATACAGTATAGCAGATAGGCTACTTAAATCGTGCTGTCATGACTGTTTCTCTCAATAAAATTCCGGAAAAAGTATTTTAATCATATATTTCTATTGATGATAAATTCTCAGTAAGTAATTTAAAGATGCTTAACTAATTTACATACGAAGATGTATTAAAAGGGCGAATTACGGGGGAGACGTACAATGTAACAGATTTACATGTTTAAACAAAATTTGAACATATAAAAAACAAATCTCCGTTTTGCCACAGAATAATACAATTACGATACTTATTGCTTTCGTTGGGCTAGTAAAGTCATCTCAGCATCATACCAAATTAAATAACACTGAATTACAAACCTTTCGAAAAGTTTATAGAATATCTGATTCTGCAGAGAGGTTTAAGTTAATGAAAAATTTAATATCAGGTTAAGGGGAAAAGGGTTGTGTGATGGATTATAAAATGTGTTAAGTGTGTTGTCAATTAAGAAAATTGTTAATATCATTGACGGTAGTATATGATATACTGATGACAACGGGTGGTCAAGTTGATTAGAGCGGTAATTTCTTTTGCAATCAAACAGACTTCCTATCAAATTAACAGTTTACCAACACACCTTTTGTGCTAATGTGCAGATGTGCTAATCCATTTAAACTCGTCACCAAATGACAAAATTTTTAGAGCAATCCAAACTCAAATATTTGCAGACAACAAAATAAATGATTCAAAAATTAAAAATTGTTTTTGAAAGAGCGCAAGACATAGTGAGAAAAGCATAAAATGAATGTTACAAGCATTTTCTCCTTTCTCCGCAATGCTTTTAAAAGCTTTCTACGGGTCGTTAAACCCGTTATGTGGTAAACGGTTAAAACAGATAAGTCAAGAAAAAAATTTCCAAGTTGCACCAGATCAGAAGTTAGACTTTTTTTAAAATTGAAATATACTCCTAGTGAGGAAGAACTAACCGTCAAAGTGCTTGTTGTATAATCAGCAGGTTCTTTAAATCCAGGACTAATCATCATGTAATTTGCAATCTGATCTATATCTACACATCAGAGATCGTATATACTATCCCAGTACACATTCAGCATATTCTTCATGCACCATGGGTTAAGATTAATGTCAAATTGAAACATTGGTGACAAGTTACGCGGCCACTTTTTGGATGTGCATAGGTTATTGAACAAGATTAGATATTCAAGTAAAAGTATTTTCTTTTTATTAATACTTCATATAGGTCTATTTTTATCTTTGTTTTCCAGTTTCTCTTTCAGAGAGGAAAAATTATAGAATACTTTCAATTAATCCATTATCCAGCACTGATCAGCTCTTTGCATAAGTTTAAATTGTGATGATTACTGAAAATTTGAACTTATGCAAAGTTCAAATTTTCAGTAATCATCACAATTTAAACTTGTCTAGCCTCTGCGTGATCTCTTGTCATCGGTACACATTCGCAAAGCACATTTTTTAAGCTTTTTTTTTAAAAATCAAACGTTAAAAACACAACATAAATAAAGAGAATTGCATTCTTCCAACGTTAACAGTCGTTTATTTGTGAGCCGAAATAGCAGAAACCAAGGTAGGACATCGGGTAGAATAAATGCGATGTCCTGATTGGTCAAATATCGATTTCCACGGATCCATGTATTTTCTACCCTGTCAAAAAACTCAACTTCATTTGTTCCACTTTCAAAATTTGTTATCTGCCAATGCTTGAAAATCAATTTGGAATGATCTAAAATTTGTCATATGAGAAAGGGTTAAAGAACCTTCATTATCAGCTTCATTTCCAGTCCACGCTTGACTATCGCCAGTGTTAGACAATGTCAAATATGGCAGAATTTGACCAAGATTTTGAGGAAGTAACGACTAGACTCAGCCTATGAAAATTTCTACAGATCTACTACAGCATTATTTTTCTTAAAATTTCAACATAGCGTCGATTTACTTCTTATTCCCTGTAACAACAGCTTGTTTCAAGCTTCAGGTGGTATGTTTCAGAGGACAACCGACCATATAGATCTAGATTGATCGGCTTTTATTACATAAATTGTGTCTGTGTTTTACCTTTTTTTTCTACGGCGTAACTTGTAGATCTAGATCTACTTGGCATGTGCTAGACCTAATTTAACCCTTTCCCAAACGACAAATTTCAGACTTTTCCAAACTGAAAGAGTTTGCAGACGACAATTTTAACTTTCATAACAATGGAAGAAAATTATCCGAACAGACAGAAAACACTGTGGGAAAAGGAGAAATTGCTCGTTACAAGCAATTTCTCCTTTTCCCACAATGTTTTCAAAAGACTTGCACTGCAGACACGTAAAAACAATGGCTTGTTTGGGAGAGGGTTATATTAATGAGGGGGGGTAGGGTTTAGGTACGCATGCGCAGTAAATCCAGATAAACTGCGACGTTTAAATGGATAAATGATCAAAATAAACCTGCGTTGGGTAGTTTATGGAAGATAGACGGTCAAAAATTTTCAAATATGAGCGTTCTGATTGGATAGAGACTAAAAACAGAGGGGAGGTGAATATTTTTGGAAACAAACGGGTCCCAGTCTGCAATATATTGGATCGCGATGATAAAGACCGAGTACGCCGACCATGTAAATGTTCTAAAAATAGAAAGCTGGAAATCCCAAAATTTTTCTGATGATTTATATTTTCCGAAAATTGCACTTACGTGAGCCGTTCTATGCAAGCCTTTCCTGCTTGATTTTTGTTCGATCTTCTTTATTTTTTGTGCGTGATTTCACGTATAGGTTTCCAATTTTGTACATGTTTTATTTCATTTACCGGTATACGTGTTTCATGCACGATTTTGCGTGATCGGGAACTCTGATTTACAAATACTGTAATAAAGAGTTACATGTAAAGTTACAATAGCTGAACTATCAAAGCTTCAGTCATGTTTTTCAGATAAAAATATCTAGGTCAAGCTAACATGTTGACTACAGATGCTCCGAAAGGAGTCCGCTATGGATTGGTACCGCGTTAATCCTGAAATTTGGAAAATCATGAAAAATATGAGATTTATATTCAAAATATGACTTGAGTACCTTTTTATTGTTTCCGTCAAGGACTATGACGTCAAAGCAGATGACCTTTACTTGTCAAAAATAAATTGTTGTTTTTTTTTAAGAGTTGTGGGTAATTAATTTCAAAACATGGAGGAAAATTGTGCTTTATCATTGCAATTTGTGAATATTGAAAGTAACTTATTATTGGTGAAGAAATATCTATTATTTTTTACCGATGCGATACAAAGAAAACTTCTGCTCTGTATTTGAAAGAGTAAACAGTGGTTAGGTGGCGCTACATATGCAAATTAGGTATTTTCCGGATTACCACGGTGTCAAAGATGATGCTGTACCAGCGAGGACGACTATACTTATCTCGAAAAAATCACCAACGAAATTTATCGTGCATGGTGGCATTTTGTATGTTTTCGGGAACATAAACAATCCTAGTTTTGTGCTCTATTTGAGAAATTATAAGAGTTCAAACTTGCGCACAAAATCTGTGCGGAGCTTTCAACCGATTTTGTCTTGATTGTCTCTGATTTTTCTAGAATCTTTAGTATCATTTGATGTCCATAAATATCTTAAAAACGAAAAAAATAATAGTAATAAGTAATACGAAAACACGCTTCCTTGCACTTCTTGTGACGTCATCGAATGGAGTCTCGAACGAATCAAAATTTTTGGATAGAGTTGTAAAACATGACGGATATCTCCGGTTGAAAGGTGTCTACTGAGGTATCGCAGGTACATGATTATTGTGTTGTCTATCGCTAGGCTAAATGAGATTTTATGATCAATGTTTGTTTCGCGAGTAATTTTGGTTGGGAAAGGCTGTCGGATGCTAGCACCAGCAATCGAGACGTTGCATTCCTTGTGTTAATATTATATAGGGGAGAATTTTTTTCATGTTTTATCATTTATTTTGGTTATAGAATATCAAATTCCTGTGATCCAATCGATTTACTCTACAGATAAGTCTATGTTACCGAACTCGTCTGGTATATCTGTCACCCGTCCTAAAAAGTTATGGAATTATCAAAATTTGTTATAGAAAAATATCAGGGAATCTTACCTGCTGAAATGCTTGCCGCCAATATATTTTTTTACTTTCGTTATCGCTTTAAAGGCATCCTCCCTTCTTGTTGTTGTTCCTTGATCGTACTATTTACCCCGGGACACCCCTGGATACACCGGGACATCCCGGGACGCCCTATATATTATATGATTAGAAAGTCAATTATTTTGTTCTATCTGGAAGATGCAAACATACATAGTGCACAGTATGAGTCAGTGTCACCCCGGGACAATCTTATCAATATTTTTGGAGACATGGACCCACACAATGCACCATGTAATTTCCATAAAATTGTATTATGGCTAAATTTTATGGGAAAATGTTGTTTATACTTTTAGATATCTTACGATAATTTATCTTTAAGAAGAAAATAATTGACTTTATAATTATATATAAGGTGTCACGGGGTACTGTATGTACATGCTGCACCTACTCAAAATCTTTTGAAAGTCTTTTTTTTTTATGATAACTTACCGTTAAATTATTATACTTCATTTTAAGTTTATAAAACATTTTCTCATGGTACAAGATGCAAAATCATACAATGTATAGGGAACTTTGTACATAGTGCATAGTATGATTCAGCGTCAATCCATAATTTTGGTGACACGAATTCATGCTATCCTCTTCGTAATTAAGTTCCATATAATTTGTGTGATGACTACATACTATGGGAAAATGTTGTATTAGTTATATGATGATTTATCATAAAGAACAAAATAATTGACTTTATAACTATACATAAGGCTGTCCGGGGATGTCCAAGGGTATTCTGGGGTACTGTATGTACACGCTGCACCTACTTAAAATCGTTTGAAAGTTTTTTGTTTTTTGTTTTTTTGATAAATTACCATTATATTATACTTTCTTCAGTATATAAAACATTTTCTCACTGTACAAGATGCAAAATCATACAATGTATAGGGAACTTTGTACATGGGTAGTGCACAGTATGAGTCAGTGCATCCCAGGACAATTTTATCCCTAATGTTGGTGACATAAACTCGTGTTATCCTCTATGTAAGTTCCATATAAATTGTATGATGTCTAAATATTATGGGAAAAAGTTGTATAATTTTCATGCTAATTTATCATAAAGAACAAAATAATTGACTTTATATAGAAGTTCTGGGGTGTCCAAGGGTCCCGGGGTAATGTATAAATTTACACGCTTGACTTGAAAATGACTAGAAAATCATCTATTTTGTTCTGTATAATAAATTACCATTAAATTGAAACTTTTGAAGTATATTTAACATTCTTCCTTGGTAGAGGATGCAAATTTTAAAATGTAGGTTCTACACAAATTGTAGAATTTGCATCTCCTACGATGTGGAAATGTTATATATCCTCTAAAAAGGTATAATTTAACGACAATTTATAAAATAGTGCAGCAGGAACGATTTTATACAAAAAAATATAATACGCCCCTGGTTGTCCCGGATTGTCCAATGGTGCCCTGGGGTAAACAGCAAGACCCGGTGTTCCTTACCACGACAAAAGGGGTAAAACACCTGGTTTGACTGACTCGGA
Organism: Tridacna crocea; assembly: GCA_943736015.1. NCBI lineage: Eukaryota > Metazoa > Mollusca > Bivalvia > Cardiida > Cardiidae > Tridacna > Tridacna crocea. The sequence continues at coordinate 33,196,871 of OX031059.1, forward strand.
CTACAAATCGTACAACCAATTTTTCTGTTGAGCAAAAATCGTTTTTATGGGCATTTTAAACATTTCTTAATCATAATTCAAACATATCATAGGTAAGTTCATACAACAAATGGTGCGTATAGTGTTCTTCTGTGGTTGCAGAAGATTCAAGATTGGTTGGAAGGGAGGGGGGTCCACTCTTCTGTTTTTCATCTATCAAGAATCGTACATACCATGTTACATTACTTACAACACGCGAAAAGGGACATTCGTAAAGTGTCCTTTCGGATCAGCCCGCGAAGTCCTCGTTGGCTGATCCGAAACGATAAGTACTTTTCGTTTTTACGTAATGTTTTGCTTTGCGCAAGTCTACTGTTGCACAAAACCTAATATGGTCATAAAGATTCGATCGTCTCGGATTAGCCTGCGCGGACTGCACAGGCTAATGCGAGACGACACTTTACGGAAAAAAAAAATGTCCGATTGCCCCTTTTCACGTGTTGCAAGCCATATGAATCCCTGAATCCCTGGCTACATGCAGCTCGAGATCTACTGGCCAAAGGCAAGCAAGCTTATATCCCTATCCATGTCTTGCGTCCTTCCGTGCATTCTTCAGTCTGTCCGTGCATATGTTTGTTAACTTTTATTTCAAACATCTTAAGAATTGCGCGGTTATCATAGAGCAATAATTTAATACTTTGAAAATCTTTTAATCTCAAACCAATAGGACAGAGGATCGAGGGCTTATTTTATAGCTGCTAGCTATTGAACTAATCATTGCCTTATTTTCGCTGGCAACGTGCTTCGGTTACGGCTGGAGATGTGTTACACAACAGTCATTTTAAGAGCTTATCTATTTATTTATCTTTTTATTGACAGAGAGAGAGAGAGAGAGAGTCTCCTGTCGCAATGACTATCACAAATCCTAGTAAAGTAATTGACCGAGCCGGTAATCGATCCATCAATTCCTTGTTCTCAAGTCCTGTATGCTACCAACTGCGCTTTTGGGCCCGGCACCAAAATTAAAAAATACTATGCATACGGTACGTTTATGAACAACGTGCCTATTCCAGTGCGGATTTATTCCACCTTTTGCATGTTATGGTGCCTTTCAGTCAGAACTTAATTAAGAAAAAGTTTTTGTCATGAATTTAAATCCCTGTCAAGCAATAGTCTCACTATACTAACCACAATAATAACGGTCAGAAAACGATGAAAAAAAAAAAACTTAACTACATGTACATGTATGTCCACGATTCCTGCCTCGCGCAGGGAAAACAATACATTCTCACTTAGTCCCGATTCCTACTTTGTGCAGGGACCTTTCCAGAATTGAACCGTGCAAGGTGGGAATTCTTCTTTCGCCCGACAAAGTGAGACTTCTTATTTTCTTATTTTGCGCAGGACAATTCCGGAATTGTCCCGATTCCTACTTTGCGCAGAACATTATATGTAGTTATGTTTGAAAAATGTCAATTTGTTATGAGAACAGAATAGATGAGAACATTTTATTGTTCGACTTGTGCAAAGTAAATCGTCATTCAGGAAACATACAGTAGATCTATATCCATTTTTTTTAAATGGAGTTTAAAAGTTTTTAAAAGTTTACATCTTGTAGAATATAAGCTTTTAAAAGAAAGCTAAAATCGTAAGCTGCCGTTCAAAATAAACATAAACTCCAAATTTTGATTTGGAAATAGCTTCCGCGATGTTTTCTACGAAGCAAAGGATTAAGCATAAGCAGTCCGGATCTGTGTCATTCATGAGATGTCATGAAGAAAATACGAAAATCATTCCTATTTTTGATCGACAATATTTCAAAATGTACGTATTCCGGTGTTGATAATTTCATATTATATAAAGGGGTAACATCTGTGCTTGAATTTGATACTAATTTCGGCAGAATCAAAATTTATGACGAATAAAAGATTTAGATAAAGGGGGAGTGGGGGGGGGGGGGGGGGCGTTGGGCCCGGCAATTTTGTCTATTTTTCGAAAAGGGCCGGGAAATACACTTTATGACTTAAAAAAGGAGGATACTTCAATAAATATATTATAACTATCCATTTAAAAAAAAATTACACTAAAAGACACGTTTAGGTTACAGAAGACGGTAAATTTTCCATTTCGCCAACTGAGAATACCTGCACCATGGATTGAATAGAAATCCAAACTTTTTTTACCTTCAAATGTTCAATACTATACTGACTTCACGTCATTGAACATTTATGTCATGAACCAGCAGTTTTACCGCGCTATAATTCAATATTAGTTGTTTTCATGGACAATGGCGAGTTCTGATTGGCTGATAGCTCCATGAAAAAAAAAAAATTCAGGAGTGTCGGGACTACTTTTGCAAAGTAATGTAAACAAACATGCATACGAGATTTCATAATGGTCTTCTTTCTGATCCTTATCGAGTCCGAAGTTCAACTTGCTTGCTGAATTTATTTTCTCTATATATTGATAAAAATATCCAACAGCAAATTCAAAGAGAGAGCTGAAAACTCATTGTCACTTTGCTGGGTTCTAACAATCTTACTTTCAGCTTAGTTGTAGCGTATTGAACTTCTAGTAATAAAGCTACTGAACCTGCAAATGTTCAATACTATAGTGACGTCACGTATGGATACGTCATTGTTACGTCATTGTTACGTCATGTTACGTCATGAATCAGCAGTTTTACCGCGCTATTAATTATGAATGAAATGGACATTATATAAATACGCAATGTTAGATTTTCAATGAAAAAAGCAGTTAGTAATTTTCAAGTGTATATTTGTTGTCTGTGATATTGAATTATAAAGAATGAAGAGAATTTTATTTTGTTTTCACGGAGGTATAAAAAAAAAAGCCTAATCACACTTTTGTATGAAACCGCTTCGCGGTTTCATACAGTGTGATTAGTTTTTTTTTCATACCTCCATGAAAACAAAAAAATCTCTTCATTCCATAAATGAATTATGAATGAAATGGACATTATATAAATACGCAAAGTTAGATTTTCAATGAAAAAAAAAACAGTTAGTAAGTGTATATTTGTTGTCTGTGATTTTGAATTACAAGGAACAAAGAGATTTTTTTTGTTTTGTTTTGTTTTCAGGGAGGTATGAAAAAAAAAAAACCCTAATCACACTTTTGTAACAACCTACGTCACAGGAAGTGATATCGGACCTGCGCATTTTCGTAACTTATATTGAAAAGTAAGTACGATATGAAGATAGAATGAGGCTGGCTTGGGTGGATACAAACGGACTACAAAGACTCTCATGTATTTATCAAAGACATTAGATGAATACATTTAATATTCTGATGTTTTAGACAGGAAGCAGATGTCTATATGCACAAACACTTTGACCAAATATCAAAATGTGATAGGGTTTTAATAGTTGGTCGAAGTCTATTCCATTATTATAAGTAGTTAACAAAAGCTTTGACAAAAAAACAAAGTCCCTAGGCATTGTACACTTTGGAGGTCTGAAGACTTTTTCAGATCATTTAAAGGAACGATTACAAAAAAAACAAAACAGTCTTACCAAACACGCACACTGACGTTATAACAAGGGTCCGATATCACTACCTGTGACGTCACACTGACGTACGTTGTGAGGGGTGATTAGTTGTCTGTGATATTGAATTAGAAGGAATGAAAAGAATTTTCTCTCTTTGTATTTGCTGTTGGATATTTTTATCTATATTTAGAGAAAATAAATTTAGCAAGCAAGTTGAACTTCGGACTCGACAAAGATCAGACAGAAGATCATTATGAAATCTCGTTATAAATAAAATATTTATAGCTTCAGATTTACCTTTCATCTTCATACTGGTTATCAGCATTACCCTTTTTTTCCCATAGTTGTTGTTGTCTTAAATTCCTCCGTTCCTCAGAATGCACTTACATGTAGTTGTGAATCTGTAGTTGAGTATCTGTGTTTTCGGAATAGAGGTTTTCAACTCCAGTATCACTAATTCTATGTACGTCACACTATATACGCCACAAATCGCGATGCATGCCTATAGACGTCGAGTAGGATTTTATAGTTCGTACTTAACACAAATATAGTTTAAAGTAGGAATTTGTTTTTATGCTATTCCGCCATATTACTGAGGGGTAGTGGTCCTTAAGCATTACTGACATTTTGCAAGTTGCTGGCATCTGGCAAGGTGGATTTTCCATAGGTATTCCCTATTCCAGACAAAAATTCCAGTCTTTCCCTAGAGCCTGAGGAGATGCAGATTGTCCTGCTAACTTCTTGGTGGGTACTGTCTAGAACCATCTGGGTAAACATATTTGGATCTAGAATTTTTTGCTCTCCAATGTTTGCAGTATTAATCGTATTCTAGAAAAGTCTGAAATATTTAGTTCTGATATCCAGTAGTGATTTACACCCTACATATTGTTTTAAATTGCTTTCTTCCAAGTACTAAACTAAATTAATGGTTATTGTATTTTTCTTTGATATTTCCTGTACTTGTTATTTTTTTGAAGAGTAAAATAAAGTAAAAAGCTTAATTAGTACTGTATCGTATTCAGCATACCCCAAAATCAAACTGACTTTGGGATATGTTTATCCACCTAGCGACTACATATTTGAGTTTGCCATGATTAAATTACGAGTATTTAAGTTAATTATATTAAAGACTACAAAGAACACTGACATCGGTAAACGCCTACAGGTATTTTCTCTCTTCTTTTTTTTACAAAAGAATAATGAAATACTATGTAAGATGAAAGTACACTGTCATTCAAGATTCTTTGAAGCATTATTCTTCAAAGTCCATCATTCTCTCTCTCTCTTAAAATCTTTTGGGACGAAATGACTTGGGGAGGAAAAGGTTTGGGGGCGAACAACTATGTCGGGGGCGACACGACCAGGGGGGGAAAGGTCTTGGGCGAACGACAATAACAATAAACATCAACAACCCAGGAACCGGTCAATGCGGCGTGATAGCCTATGTAAAGTTAGATAAATGAGAAATAAACTGACGTTTTTATAGTTATGACAAGTGAAATGAATCCAGCAGAAATTGGTAAAATACTAAATGATACATCACAACCTCTTAAGGAGCGATTTCGAGCTCTGTTTTCTCTGAAAAATATAGGAGGACACGACTCAATCGACCTGATTGCGCAATGTTTCGAGGATTCGTCAGCTCTTCTCAGACATGAACTTGCTTACTGTCTTGGACAAATGCAAGACCCTTATGCTATTCCTGTCCTTACGAAAGTGTTAGAAAATAAAAAAGAAGATCCAATGGTCAGACACGAAGCGGGTAAGTGCTTGAATTTTTGGTAGTCTCAAGAATGAGAACTGAGATGCTACGAAGTAGGGTCAATCAGAGTAAAGATGACAGAGGTATAATTACGGACATCTCCTACATTTTTGGAAAATACTCCAGCGTATTTCAACTCCCAATGTCCATGCCACAATCTATTTAAAGCCCTCCCATCTTGTTTCTGTGTCAGTGCGCTATTTTTTTACGACGATTAAGTTTTTATGATTATGCAAGCACATTTAGTATCCATCTTGATTAGCCCTTTCTCAACTCTGCTTGAATTTAAAGATTTGTGCTACAACACCAGGGATTTGCCAACGCCACGATTCCGCGCTTTTATCACGTTAAAATCAGACAAATCCTATGAAAAATGTAAAAGCGAGAGAAAAAAATCGCATTCGAATGAAAAAAACACAAGCATGATAATCACCACGTACAATTTACTTTTGTTTTCAGCAGCCGAATAAGGGACGTAATTCATGCAGACAGGTGCATGTGTTTATGAATCGATATTATTTAGACACTTGAACTTATACTGCGCTTTTGATAATTGTTTCGTACAACTGCTTGTTCTTCTTTTGTAAAACGTTTACTGCTAGTGGTGAGGGGTTGATCTATATTTAAAGTCAGTTGGTTTTGGCTTCCGGTTCCGATAATTGATTGAGAAATCCTGGAATCGATTGTAGCCGGTTGCTAAGCTGGCTTGGTGCCAAAACTTAAATTATAGCTTTTAGCGCTTGGTTTTGTGACTATTAATTACAATTACAATCTTGGATTAAACATAGTGGATAACAAACACAAAAACTGGCTGAAAAAATGAGAGACAAATCTTTGTCCATGAATATCTTGACAAAAGTTGACAACTCGGCCAGCTTCCCTGAGCCTGGGTTTTGACATTTGGAAATTTGAAATGACCTGTCTTTGATGATGAAAGATATATGCCTAAATGTCATACTGAAGCATTAAATTATCGTCTAAAACTTCATATAACCTAGCTTGCGTGCATCCAGCAGAAATTTGGATAAAACATGATCAGTATAAAATGCGAAGGACACCCGGATGATAATGAAGCTGGGGAGTCATTTATGACAGAGTAACAAAGGTGTTATTCCTCTTATCTAGTGACAGTTTTTTAAGTAACTTGCTATTGAAACTGTCTAACTGATGTCAAATCATGTATACTTACAAAAAGATAAAGAAACGCATAGACAAATTCGTTCAAATATATTTCATTATAGATCACATTTTTTTGATATGTTGTGTAGCAATATGTATATGAATTCAGCATTACCTATATCTAAGAATGATGATCTACCAATTCTTTCCAGAGAAATGAGAAGTTATTTCCCTCACCTGTAAAATTTTTCAAAATGCAGATGGAATATTTTCCCATTCAGACCTCATATTGCTCAGTTAACTTGAAAACTTAGACTGTTTGTCTTGATATTTTTTTTTTTTTTTGTTGGTTCTAAATTGGGTCATGTGGAGTGATAAATTAGGCGAGTAGGTCAACTTACAGAAATTCCTTAAGCTCCATTGATCGGACAATTGGTCAGAAATTGAATTTTCCATGTGGAGTGGAATTTTGCCTATTGGCTCAAGTGAGCAATCCAGGGTCATCATAGCCCTCTTGTTTGAATAAAACTTCATAAAATGAAGGATTTTAGGGGCTGGGGTAAATGTCGGTGCTGATAACATTCTTTTCAATTGCCGTCTACTTTCATTCTGAACTTTTTATTTTTGAAATGAAGGTCAGCTGAGGTACCGGGGTAATTTAAGAAATCTCTGAGTCAAAGAAACTACACTCAGGATAGAGAGCAGACAAGCATCTAGAGGTCCCAATTTTTGTGAAAACAGAAAAATACTGATTTCATCCGAGCAATATGTACCTTGAACTTACAATTCATAACTATACCTGCTTTTTAACACAAAATGATATCTGAATTTTCTTACAAATTATGAAGTACGTGATTGACGTCACCTTTTTTGGGAAACATTAATTTGAATGTAAGCAATGGTGTTAGTGCTATTAATTTACAAAATGCTGTTAACTCAAGACAGTATGTTCATTTCTAAAGGGAAGATTGACTTCAGTGAAAAATTTCTCATTGCCATTTTTCATTTGACACATACATCATATTTAAAGTCTAGTATTTAATTTTGATCCTGTAAAGTTTCTGAGATGCAGCATAGTAGGTTGGATGCCAAAAAGTCATGTGACCATACTGAAAAATTGTGACAGGATTCCAGTCTATGATAATATGAAATGTATTTTAACACTCTCATTGTTACTTTTGGCTACTGCTTGGCTTTTGAAATCTTCAGCTCTATAATGAAAATTCAAAACTTTAGTTTACTCACTGTGGCAAATTATGATAGGTTTAAATGCAAATTATTCAACTGTAGTGAAAAAAGTAGAAAGTTAGGGACTGAATTCTGAAAAACACACTCAAAATTAACTTGTCCCTGGTTTTTGACATATTTGAAGACTTCTAAATAGTTAAACTTTACTGTCGAGTGGGACAGCCACTTTGTACTTACATGACTGAATTAGTATGACAGAAACCTTAATCAATATAGAACATTGTGAGAGCAAGGTCTTCCGTTTATTCTTAAAAGGTGACATAAGACTGCGTTACGGTACGGACGGTAGTGTTACGGAAGTGACAAATCGTTACGGAGTTGACTTAAAAGCACTATACAGACCTGTAAAACACTTTATTTTGCATTAAAAGGACAATTTAATAAATCGTGAAAGAAAATGAACAATGCACACAAGCTCTAAACATTACCACAAAACAATGACTACCACATGATTACAGGATTCGTGTTCATCTACTCATGAAAGTTCGGTCTGACAGATCCAATGAATCATGCAGTGGCTATTCATGACCTTAATAACAAACATGTTCACTGAATCCTCCTGCCAAACACACCCATGTCTATCTTCAATTATAAGAAACTTTTAAAACCCTTTACTGCTCAGGGACCTGAATGGCTCAGTGGTAAAATGTAGGACTCATCACCTGGAGACCCGAGCTCAAGCCACACTGGAAGCATGTTTGTTTTTCCGTGGGTGTGACTTTAAGCGAGACACTTTAAAAACAGCCCTAGCACAGTACTGGTGAAACCCAGACCCTTTATATACTGTTGACATGATATTACTGAGATAATGTTGAAAGCAGCATAAAATACAATCAATTATTACTTGTCATACTGTTCTCTCTTTCTGACAATTCTATCCTTTCAAAGACAAACAATTTCCACCTATTTGAACCAAATCTAGTTTATTGATACAAATGCTTTGAATTTTGACAAATCTAAAAGTTTCTTGTTTGGTAATAAGTATTTTTCTTTCTCATTTTCCCCGGATTCCTTTTTGACCTGGTAATGCATGCAAGCCTCTGTCTGAGGTGAACCAATGAGTGCAATAATGCAAGAGAATATCAGTAAAGATTGGCCGGAAATTCTGTGACAATCGACTGATCGCATCACCTGCACTTGAATCTCTCCATCATCTGCATCTAGAATGACTCAAGAATATGGCTTGCCTTCGAAAGACACAACAGAGACCACATCAAAAGAGAAATAGAAATTTCTCTGTTTCGGTTTGCCTGAAATACATTTCCAGTGCCTGTTCGTGTGACACCATATGGCAGGTAGATAAAAAGGAAAGAAAAGGGATGGCCTGGACTCCTTTTCTCTAAATTCATTGAAAAACACAATAGATCCTTTTAGGTAAAGTTTCAAGTTGCAGACGTAATTAGAGATGATATATAGAAAATACTGTGCAAAAAAAACACCGCCAACTCCGTTTTATAGATGTGTGAAACATACTTTTAAATGGTAACTAATACTGGTATTTTCTAGATAAATCAATTTACTAGTTAAGATTATTGTTTGATGCTGTTAAACTTGAAAATGTTTGCCCAGATATGCTTTTACAAATTGCAAAGCCTGATGTGTTACTCTTTCTGGATTGGACAACATGCTTTTCTTTATAAGCAAAAATCCAGAAATGATAAGTTAGTTGATGTCGAGTGTAATTTCATAACCTTTTTCTCTTTTAAGGCATATCCGCTTCAGCGGCTAATAGTTCAAAAGTGCAGGATTTTCTTTGTCTTATGGACAAGGTCTTAGATTAGATAGTCAAAGAATATTTGGTCCTGCATTCCAACTTTCCTCAAGAGACTTTGTTTGCTTTATTAGATATCTTTTAATTTTGACATGATGTTTTTAACAACCGACAATAGAATGATCCAGTAATTTTGAAAAGGAGCCCTTTGTTGTCAAGGCAGTGAATTTTTAGTTTCTGAGTCTTTGTTCAGATCGCGCGGGCAGTGAGCATCACTTGGAGCTGGCCCAGTTATGGTGAAACTCATTAAATAAATGCATAAAAGCCCTTCACTGTGATATAACTAAAAATGTGTTGCAAATGGCATTACACACTGATGAATCAATGGGTGTATTAATGATATAGATAGATCTGGTTTCGGCCTTTACAGCTTGAGAAATTCGGATTTGACTATTGCTTCATTTCAAAACGTAGTTTCTTGTGATAAAGTGTTACATTGTACGGCGCTGTGGTATTCTCTGACAACCAAGAAAAACACATTTTAAAAAGAGGAGAAATTACTTGTTTCAAAAGAAGTTGTAACAGCTCATCCATAAAAAACGTATATATGCTTGTAAAACTGCAACATGATAAAAACTTAGAAAAATGTCACCACTGTAATGAAATTGTCCATACCGTGACAGAGTATTTTGTTACGGAGGGCACTTTTTTAATTTGAAACATGGCATAAGCGACATAAAACCATACAAATGATAATGAAATGTTCACATCTAATTTAAGACCTCACAGTTATATTTACTGTGAAAATTACCTTGTTCTTAGTTGGAAAATATACCGTAAAAGTAATGTTACGGATTGGACAAATCATAAACATACGGGTAGAACCGTTTCAGTCATCTAGTGTCTTTTTCAATTCCAAACTTCTTTTATGTCATGAAATGGCCACCATTGACTTCCCAAAGGATGCCACAATGATGACATATACAACATAGGGAAAATTGATGCTTATACAATTTACAAAATTGATTTCTTTAACAATGGGATGGTGGTGACAGGTTTGTAGGGGACTGAATGTTCTTTTGGATTTTATTATCAATTATGTTTCAAATGTTAGAGTTTTGATACAGATATTGAATCAGATGTATACACTATGTGTAAAATATGCATAAAAAGTAATTCAGATACGTGATTAGTGCAATCTGGAAAGTTTCACCTCATCTCGTTACGAAGGGGACATGTGCTTTTTCGGGTGTGGAAATTTGTTAAGGGTTATTATCATGCTTTAATGTGTTAATGTTTTCATATGAGTCTGACGTGTTTGTTCTGAACTGGGTTGTTATGGTATAATTATGATGAAAAAAAAGTGGAATAGGTTCAAAGAAAAACACCCACTTTTGAGACAAAGTGCAAGGGACGCAATATAAACACTTTCGGTAAAATAACCCTTAAAGCATTTGCAGATGACAAAATAAATTTGACTCAAAACTTCAAATTTACTTGTGGAATGGTAGGAAGCATTGTGAGAAAAGCCTTATTCCTTCACCCATTACCACACAATCCCTGCTTTTGACGACCCTGAAAAAGTTGCCTGTAGAAAACTTTGTGGGAAAAGAAGAAAATGCTGGTAACTAGCATCTTCTCTTTTGCCACAATGTTTTTTACCCTTCACAAAACAAATTTCAAATTTCAGTCACTTGTATTTTGTCGTCTACAAATGCTTTTGATTTGGACAAGCCCAAAATATTGTCATTTGGTAATGAGTTATGGTCATTAAGACTAGGGATTGTAAATTTGTTATTATTTGTTTATAATAGGAGAAGCATTAGGTGCAATTGGATATCCAGAGGTGATTGATCTGCTAAAAAAATACACCAGTGACACAGTTGTGGAGGTATGTAAAGAAGTTGAACAACCTGCACAGTTTTGTAATGCACAGAAAGATTATGTTATATTATGAATATGAGACAACTTAAAAAAATGTTCTTTTAGTATTCAGCACTCTGCTCTCACATTTATTTCAGAAGCCATTTCCTCTGTAAGAATGTAACCATGTTTTAGCTCACCTGAGCACGTAGTGCTTGGGGTGAGCTATTGTGATCGGTAGTTGTCTGTCTGACGTTCTGTCTGTCCATCTGTCTGCCCATCCGTCTGCCCATCCGTCCGCAAACAATTGCTAAAAAATATTCTCTGAAACCGCCAATCACATTTCAATCAAACTTCACAGAAATGGTCCTTAGGTGATGCACTTTGAATTCCACAAAGAAGTCTGGTTGCCAAGGCAACCCAAAGAAAAAACTTTAAAAATCTTCCTGTCCCAAACCCTAAGGGCTAGAGCTTTCTTTTTTGGCATGTAGCATCATCCAGTGGCCCTTTACCAAAATACTTCAAATTATGGCCCTAGTGTTGAAAATGGCCCTATGTTGTGGGTTCTTGGATTTTATATAGAGATAAAGAAGCACATTTAAAAATCTTCTTGTCCCAAACTGTAAAGGCTAAGGCTTTCATATTTGGCAGGTAGCATCATCTAGTGGCCCTGTACCAAAATACTTCAATTTATGGCCCTTGTGTTGAAAATGGCCCTATGTTGTGGGTTCTCAGATTTCACATAGAGATAAAGAAGGAAATCTTGAAACATCTTGTCCCAAACTGTAAGAGCTAGAGCTTTCATATTTGGTATGTAGTATCATCTGCTGTCCCTCTACCAAAAGACTTCAAATTATGGCCTTGTGTAAAAATTAGTCCCATATTGTTGGCTTTTGGTAAGAACGACTGGGGTTACTAGTATTTGCTCTTGAATTAGAAAAAAATGCTTTAGTTGACTTTGTTTACACTTTAGCATCTACATGTATCAACCAATCTTGGTCAGAATATGTATGACTATGAGATTTCGTATGACTTTGATAATGGGTATAATCTGACTAGAACGACAAGAAATATTTGCCCTTGAATGAGAAAGTTCTATAGAATAGTTCCTTGTCCAGAGCATAACTTTGTCATATCCAGTCCGATTGATTAAAACTTGGCATCTTGTGTTCTTTGCAATAATACAGATTGCAGTGTGAAAGAACCATATACTGTGTCTGAGTTTTCTTTTGACCATCATTTTAACAGCATTTTCTACTTGTTTGGAATAAAAGGTCTTTGTCATCTCTAGCCTGAAAATCTTCAAACTTTGTATGCATGATTTAAGAATTGCGGAGTGCAATGCACAAGAACCATAACTCTCCCTATCATGAATTTTGAGTTATTTGCTCTTTGACCCCTTATTTTTGTAGCATTTCTTGCTTGTCCGGAGCAAAACTTTCTTATCTTAAGTAAGAATGACTTGAAATATGTTATGTCTATTTGTTGCAATATTTGGAAGTGCAGTGCACAAGAATTATTGTAAGTCTACCTCATGCTGTCTTTGAATTATTTCCCTTTGATCATCAGTTTTACAGTGTTTAGTGCTTGTCCGGTATATAACTTTGTCATCTTGAGTCAGAAGGACTAGTATTTTCTCCTTTTCCCACTATGTTTTTAAAAGGTTTCTAATTCAGGATGGATAAAATTTGGGGTTGTGTGGTAAAAGCTTAAATGAGACAGATAATTACATTAACTGCCAAATAGAAATATTGCCATAGATTCTGAAAAGTGAAAGTGTTTCATGGTATTGATTGTGTTAGATAGTGAAGATCTAAGATCAGACCACATTCTGTCTAATTTGATCCTAATTTAAGCCATATTCCTATGTGAAATATACAAGTTAGCCAAAGTACATGTACCTACATGTACCTTTACATCATACTCACATTGTTAGAGAAAAATTTCAAGTATTCATACCTATTGATACAATTGAGTTAGTCTTTTTTCTGAATTGTTCTCAACGTTATGCTAACGATCTTAGTCTTTGTGAAGTTCCAGTTGGAGCCATTTTGTGTGCTTTGTTTCTGTAGTATCTTTGCAGCCATTTTCAGGAGGACATTTTTTCCAAAAGTCATAAAAGTTGTATGAATAGTGGATTTATAGCAGTGTTATTGATGGGTTCTTGCAGCATCATAATAGAAAAGAAACATCAGCTTGCTCTAGTAGAGTAAAGCTGAGATCCATCTCCAGTACATACTGAGCTTATAAAATATAGTTATTCATATAAGTAATAAGCTTTGCATGTCAACCAGAGGTGCTGCAAAGAAAACTTTTACTTTCCCTTTTTTCCACACTTGATTATTTAACATGTTCACTAGACATAATTATCATGTAAATCTACCCAGGCATGTTTACTTACATAACCCATTACCACACAATCCCTACTTTTGACGACCCTGAGAAAGAAGCCTGTAGAAAACATTGTGGGAAAAGGAGAAAAAATGCTGGTAACCAGCATTTTCTCCTTTTCCCACAATGTTTTCTACCCTTCATGAAACAAATTTCAAATTTTCGGACACTTTTATTTTGTAGTCTGCAAGTGCTTTCAGTTTGGATCAGTCCAAAAATTTGTCTTTTGGTAATGAGATAAACAAATGTGTAAGGGTGAATGGGACCTTATGTTGTTCTCTAGATGTATAGCCTATTTCGTTTTGTATCTTATTTAAAAGGTCGCAGAGACATGTCAGCTTGCAGTAGAACGAATACTATGGTTGCAGAACAAGGCAAAGCAAACAGAGTCTCTCTCCAGCAATCCATATATGTCTGTAGACCCTGCGCCCCCTAGTGGAGAAAATGACATTGCTGTTCTGAGACATAGATTACTGGATGAAACTCTTCCTCTATTTGATAGATATAGAGCTATGTTTTCTCTGAGGAATTCTGGTAAAACAGATGCAGTTGTGGCTCTTGCTGAAGGTAACATCTTTTATTTTTTTTTGCTAAGTAAAGCTTCTGAAAATTCAGGTTATCTAGACTTCAAACCTGCTTTGACAAAATCATTTACTTTACTCCTGTGTTACAAAATCCTCTGTTTGACGAAATATCTCTGATGATTTGGATTATGAATGAAATTTTCCACAGCATGTCAGATTTATTTGAATTTTAACTAGATTATTTGGGAATTTTATCAGTCCCCTACTGGCGAAGCTGGAGGAGACTTCAGGTTTGCACTCCGTCTGTCTGTATGTGTGTCTGTCTGTGTACAAAATACTAGCAATTTTGTTTCACGAACTCCTCCCACATTTTTCCTCCAATTGTATTGAAACTTTACACATATATTGATCATATATTGAAAATTTGCAAGACACAACTTTCAAGTGTTAACTTCCTCTGGTTGAGGAGTGGTAAGCTAGTACCTCTCATTGGTACACACCTGCTGATTATAAGGTCAACGTCATCTCACAAGTTAAAGGTAATATTTGTGAAAATTTGCTTTTACAGGGGCAGTTGTGTTTCACAAACACATCTTGTCTTTGGAAAACTTCTTCAATGAACTTACTTTAAGGAGAAAAGTACTCATATATCTGGCTTTTGTTAAAGCATTACATACAAAGACATTATGCTTATCAGGGTTTTCCATGACGCACAGATCCTGCGTCATAGACGCAATTTTAATTCAAATGACCCCCAAAATAAATGACAGTACATAATCAGTGATGCAACTTTCCAAAATCTAAATCATGTATGAAATTAAATTAAGCATCATTAATCCAAGTTTGTTCTTGCTTCAATGTTAGACGAACACTTTTCTATTTTTAACTACAGGGTTTATTTTAGATGAAACAGGTTTGTGGGTAATTTATTTATAGAATAAGACAAGTTTACGCAATATTGCCTTAATATGGGCCCAATCAATATCTTGGTTGGGTTCTCTGTTTTTCAGTGCATATTTTATATGTCTTCCGGTATATAAAAAAGTACACATTACCAGTCTGTGCTGTTAGTGGAAAATAATGTCATGAAGAGGAAAACTGTAGCATTCTTCTATTGTCAGCTACCCACAACTACCTATTAAGCCACATCAAGCAGCGATTCAGACAAAAATGACCCTCAACTATAATGAGGAAGGGGGTCACAATGACCCCCAATTTTTAAAGCCAAGGGAAACCCTGCTTATAATATTGAAAGTGGGTCAAATACTTTCTTTCTCCTCCACAGAATTTCACAAACTATACCTGCTAGCAAAATATATATACGGCCAGTAGGGAACTCAGTATTGCCATGCAATACTATCAGAATGCTTGTTCAAATCTTTAAACACATTATCAATGTTTGTTTAGGGGTTTAAACACCTACACTGGTATTTTATTGATAATTCAAATGTTTTTAAATCAAACCGACTGCTTACAATCTATGCAGAATCGTGCATTGGTATGGTTAGAATAAGTTTTGGCAAAGCCGGGGTTGAAACTCTAAATCCTATAATTTCAAGATCTAGCTTGTCATTCGAGTAAGATGGTAACATATTGATCTACACATGTTTAAGATACTTGTTCCAGGAATCATTCATGTTTATCATACTGAGGCATTGCCGTTTTAGCTAAGGTGAGGTATTGTGATCGGTCATTTTCTTGCGTCCATCTGTCTGCCTGCCTGCCTGTCAGTCTGTCCACAATTCCTTCTTGATGTATATTTTCATTGTGAATCAGTATCTCCAACAACAGGACAAAATAGCATGAAACTTCATTTTTTTTATATTGTTTATCACAAGCCACAGACAATAGTTATTTGTTTTTATCTCATGAAAAAAGGGGTCTAAATGTTTAATTTCATCATGGACCAATGACCATCTGTTTGTCTGTCTTTCAGGACAGATATCTTCTAAAATCCTTGTCAAAAGCTAATAGAAATTCATATCGATTATCTGTATGATGTCTGCTGATTTTTTTTTTTATCTAATATCAAATATGATGTCGTAGGAAAAAGGGGCTTCTTGTTTATTTCTGTAAAGGATCAATATATCTTCGACTCCGAATCTTTGACGAAAATTTATGAAACTTTATATGTGTGTTCCTTGTAAAAGTCCACTAATATCTTTATTTTAGCTTTTTGGCTCACCTGAGCACAACACTCTCAAGGTGAGCTATTGTGATCGCCAAATGTCCAGCATCTGTCGTCCGCGGTCCGTTTTCTGTCAACAATTTCTTTAAACATCTTTTCCTAAGCCATTAGGGAAATCTTGATGAGACTTGGCAGGGATGTTCCTTAGGTGAAGCTCTATCAAAGTTGTTCAAAGAATTGGATTCCAAACACAACTCTGGTTGGCATGGCAACAAAAAGGTAAAAAAATGCAAACTCTTTAAAAATCTTCTCTGACTCTTGAAGGCATAGAGTTTTGTTATTTGGTATGTAGTGTAACCCTTTATCAAGTTTGTACATAATGATGTCCCTGGGGTCAAAAACTAGTCCCGCCCCAGGGTCACAAGTTAAAAGAAAGGAACAAGAAAGAAAAACTTTAAAATTCTTCTTCTCCGAAACTGGAAAGCATAGAGCTTTGATATTTGGTATGTAGCATCTTCAAAGGGACCTCTACCAAGGTTGTTCATATGTTGCCCCTTGGGTCTAAACTGGCCCTGCCCAAGAGGTCACAATTTTGAACAAAGGAACAAAGAAGGAAAACTGGAAGGCGTAGACCTCTGGTATTTGGTATGTAGCATCTCCTAAGTTTATTCATATGATGCCCCTTAATCAAAACTGGCCCCACCCCAGGGGTCACAAGTTAAAACATAGGAAGGAAACTTTAAAATTCTTCTTTTCTTTCAAACAAGACCTTTGATATCTGGTATATTGCATCTGCTAGTGGGCCTCTATCAAGTTTGTACATATGATGGCTTTGCAGTGCTCTCAATAAGGGACCATTGTAGGAATTTTTGTAATTCCATGTTTAAATTTTAGGAATTTTTAAAAAAAAAAATCAGGATTTTTTTTTTCCCACAACTGTCAATGTGGTCTTGGGCTTAGATTTATTTTGATTGTGTTGTGGAATGACCAACCCTATGTTGTGGTTACTCTAAAGTTTTATCAAGGAAGACATGTCCTTAGAATAACCATATAATGGGGGTAAAAATGCATATACATGTACATGTACATCTATAACAACACTGATTATGACATGTGATTGGCTGGTAATGATTGAATATGGTAACTTATGGTAATTCTCATGGAAAACAGCTATTTCCACTGCAATATTATCCTAAAAAAGTTGATACAATTGAAAATGAGTATTATTGTACTACTTTGACCGAGCCACTTCTTCCATTTTTTTTCTTTCTTCTAAGAATTATCATTTATAAATCTAGGGCCACTCTCATTACAAAAGGAAATAATAATTACCTCCCTTTTCTAAAAAATAACAAAAAAAAACCCAACAGATATCTTCAAGACGGACATCAAATAAATTTCTGGTCCGTTAGAAACATGGTGCAAAAATATTACATCAGTATAAATCCTTATTCATCAACTAATAAGAAATTTGATTCCATTCTGTGCTAGAAGTGTTAGGATGGTAATACCAGAAGAATTATAAGCAAATCCATGTTTCATAATTGATAAAATGACGTGTTGCTCAACAGCCTGCTTCTTTTGTCATTTGTTTCAAACCAAGTGAACATGTGAAACCATCCATCTTGTTTCATGATGTGCATGATTTTCTTTCAGTTTCATGGTGGATTATGGAAGACACGTATTTCAGACAGACGTGATTTTCTTCGTAACGACGGTCACATCACACAATGATTCTTTCAAAAAATCCTTAAGTACTCTGCATAATGTCCAAAAGAAATGCGTAGCGAAACTATAATCTGCCCATTTTTAAAGAGTCGGACAAATAATTAGTATTAGATTTACTCTATTATTTCTTTCATGTTGCATTTTTGCAAACAAACAACATTCCCCGATCTTCAATTGCATGCCTCTATTAATCATTTATCCATTAATTTCTATCGCTGCAGTCAAATTAAAGACGACTTATTACTAAGCTATCTTAAATTGAAGGACCAATTAAACAAGTATTATAATCTGGTCATAAATTGGATAAACAATAGCATATGTGTAATTGTCATCTGTACACCGTAATCTGGATCACCAAAATGCTTTAAGATGACTATAGAGGCTCTTTGAAAAGCGCCTTCCTTACATTGAATGGACGTTGTCGAAGTTTTCCACACGCATCAAACCCTTTGTGCATTAAAAAAAAAACATCCGGGTTGAAATTCATGGACGTTTTTGTCATAATATGGATGTTAAAAAAACGTCCGACTTGGAAAATGCCGATGTTTTTTCTAAAGTTTTGGTCACAAGATCAGAAATAGGAACAAAGATGAAAGACTTAAGAATTCTTCTTCTCTGAAAATAGAAGGCATAGTGCTTTGATATTTGGTTTTTGGTATGTAGCATCACCTAGTGAACTTCTACCCTTCTACCAAGTTTGTTTATATGAAGGCACTTGGGTCAAAACTGGTCCCACTGGGGGGGGCGGGGTTCACATGTTTGAACGTGGGAATGAAAAAGGAAAACGTTAAAATTTTTCTTCTCCAAAACTGGGAAGCATAGAACTTTGATATTTGTTATGTAGTAATCCTGTTCTAAGTCTGTTAGCCCATCTGACCATGTTCAGAGAGCTAAAAATTGGGTCACCTTGGGTCAAAAACAAGATCACAAGATCAAATTAAAGAAATACCTTGTGGGCACCCTAGAGGCCACATTTATGGCTCAAATAACCTGAAATTTAGTCAGAATATTTATCTTGCTTTAAAGGTGGCCCTTCAGATTTTGGGATGAAAATTTTACAAAACTGCAAAAATAATTATCCTTATACTCTCAAAGCGTTTTAATTTGCGTTTATTAAACCCCAGTAGTAGAAAACCATCCGACAAGACCAGAAATTAGAGATTTACTACGCCCCTGGTTAACACCAATGGGAGACACATTCTATTTTTAGATGATCACTTCGCTCATTTACATACAGGAATACACAGACGAAGTTACAAATATAGCGTCCGAAGAAGACATTATGGGAAATAATTATTACATGTGTGTTACGTAATGGAGTTTAAGCATCATTAGTCACGTGCCAGTCACTTGACATTCCCAAAATGCTTTATTGATTTTTGGCGGGAAATCTAAAAATACCTAAAGAGGCTACGTAGCCTTTTAAGGGAACATCATCAAAAAAATTTTTTTTTGTAATTTTATGAGTCTTAATTATTGGCGATTTGAATTATTTTTTCATGTAAATGTCAGTGATATATATATTTTTTTTTAATTTGGTGAGATGTAAAAATTCTAAATACCCACCTTATATCAGATTAGTTTGAAATTGGGTCACCTTGGGTCATAATTTAGGTCACTAGTTCAAATCTAACAAATATTTTGTAGGCACTTTAGAGGCCAAATTTCTTGCTCAATTGACCTGAAAATTGGTCAGAGTATTTGTCTTGATAAAATCTTTCATGAGGTTGAACTGGGGTCCTTAGATAGGTCACTAGGTAAAATTAAAAAGAAATATCTTGTGGGCACTCTAGAGGCCACATTTTTTGCTCAATTGACTGTAAAATTGGTAAGAATGTTTCTCTTGATGAAATCTAAGATGACATGAAATTGGCTCACATGCTGCTATAATCTAGATCACAAGGTCAAATTACAGAAATACCTTTAGGGCACTCAAAATGCCACATTTCTTTGATCAGTTGATTTAGAAATTAGTCAAATGTTTGCTTTGATAGAATATTGGATGAGTTTGAAATTGGGTCACATTGGGTGGTAATATAGGTAACTAGGTCAAATGTAATTGAAAAAAAAAACAAAAACAAAAAAAAAACAACTGGGCATTCTAGAGGCTACATTTGTTGCTTAAATGTCCTTTAATGTTGTCATAAAACAGAAACTAAGTCACTAGGTCAAATAAATGAAATACTTTGTGGGCACTCTAGAAGTCTAATTTTTAGTGTAATTGACTTGAAAATTGGTCAGAATGTTTGTCTTTAAAAAATGTCACATGGGTTTGAATTTCTGTCAATTGAGATAATGAACCAGGTCACTTGGTCAAATTAAAGACCTACCTTGTTGCCACTCTAGAGGCCACATTTATTGGTCAAATGATTTGAAAGTTCGTCTAAATGTTTGTAATTATAAAATCCAAGATGAGTTCAAAATTTGGTCACCTGGTGAATATAATCTAGGACACTAAGCCATATTAATGAAATACCTTGTGAACACTGTAGAGGCCACATTTATTGCTCATTTGATTTTAAAATGGTTAGAGTTTTTTGTCTTGGTGTCCTGGGGTCATAACTAGGTCATCAGGCTAAATTAAAGAATTTCTTGTGGGTACTCTAGTGGGCACTCTAGAGGCCAGATTTACTGCTTAATGTACTGCTCAGAATAATTGTCTTGACAAGTTATTGGTGAGTTCATAATTGGGTCACCTTTGGTGATAAAGTAGGTCACTAGGTCAGCTTAAAAAATTTCTTGTGGACACTATAGAGGCCACACTTTTAGTTTAATTGACATGACAACTGGTCAAAAATAGAATTGTTCACATGGAGTGAATTTTTCGCATATTGACTCTGGCGAGTGATCCAGAGCCATCATGGCCCTCTTGCTTATTAAATGTTGTGTCATGGAAAAAGTGGGCTTCAAATATATTTTCATTATGGATTAATATCTCTTTACCACAGGACAATGTTATAAAATTTTATTATATTGTTTATCATAAGCCACAGACAATAGTTATTTATTAGCTCACCTGATCATGAAGTGCTGGGTGAGATATTGTGATTCGTTGTCATCTGGTGTCGGTCCTATAAACATCTTCTCCTCCTGAAACTTGATAGGCATGTTTCTTAGGTGAAGCTCTATGAAATTTGTTAAAAGTATTGAATTAACCCATTAACTCCAGGGGTTACAATTTTGGACCAACTTGTATATAGAGCAAACTTTAGAAATGTTTTTTTTTTTAAATCTGAAAGTAAATGGCATAAAGCTTTGATATTTGGCATGTAGCTTCTCTCGGGGGGGGGGGGGGGGTTCTACCATATTTGTTTAAATAATGCCCCTAGATCAAAATTTGCCCAACCTGGGAGTCAAAAAGTAGGACATTAAAGTATATAGATTGAAAATTAACTCATTACCAAGCAATCTCTAGTTCTAACAACGCTAGGAAAAAAGCCTTCTAAAACACAATGTGGGAAAAGGAGAAAATGGTGGTAACCAGCATTTTCTCCTTTTCCCACAACATTTTCTGCTCTTTTAAAGTCAAATTTAAATTTTTGAGTCACATTTGTCTTGTCGTCTGCAAATGCTGTCAATTTGGATCAGTCTAAAATTTTTTTGTTTGGTAAAGATTTAGAATCTTGTCAGAAATTCCAAGGCCTAGAGCTTTGATATTTGGTTTGTAGCATCTGGATTTACACTCAGGTGAGTGATAGAGGACCATCATGTTCCTCTTGTTTCATATTAATGAATAATATCTACATGTTTTTTTATGGCAGTGAAGTACAGAATGATACAAACTTTGCACAGGCTATGGCACAGGCTTAATAGGACTTAAGATATATAGCCCTTTAACTCTTTACCAAACAACAAAATTTTAGACTGGTCCAAAATGAAAGCGTTTGTAGACGACAAGATAAAAGTGTCTGGAAGTTTGAAAATTGTTTTAGGAAGGGAAGAAAACATTGTGGGAAAAGGAGAAAATGCTGGTTACCAGCATTTTCTCCTTTTCCCACAATGTTTTCAGAAGGCCTCTTTCTCAGGGTCGTTAAAAGTCGGGATTGTGTGGTAAAGAGTTAAAAGATAAGCACAAGTTTGAATGACTTCAGAAGGTTTTTAAAATCATTCTACATAAAGGAGACAATACTGGTTACATCATTTTGTATATCCCCACAATATTTTCCACTCTTTTGAAGAAAAATCCCATCAGCTGAGCCTCATTTAGTCGGTCATCAGCTAGTGTTTTCATTGTGGAAGAGCAAGTCCACTCCAAAATATTCCTGTTTGAATAGGGATAGACAGTTATGACAGCATGGTGATGAATGCAGGAAAATGGAATGAAATATTTATGTTTTATATTATGCTTGTAAATGCTTCTGTAGTGCTTCAAGAGGTTCTTTCATGGGGATATAACAGATGTACTAAGTATGAAAGAAGAAGGGTTTTTCATGTCTCAGTGACCAAAAAATCTTTAGACTTGAAGAAAGAAAATTGATTTGCAGACATGTGAATATCCTGGATGTGTCTATGACTGGAGTTGGTTTTTTGAAAGGGCAGAAAACATTGTGGGAAAAAAAAACCAGTGCTAGTTACCATAATTAAAATTTTTGTCTGTTCACATATTTCTTTGAAAGTGTTCTTCCTCATTGTGATAGAAATTTAGGATTGTTTGGTACATGTAATGGGTTCAGGGGCTGGATTTGTATTGAAGAGGTTCTGTGTTCGAATCCTGTTTATCGTTTGCAGTAACCTTAGGGATGAAAGTTGATAGTTGGGTAAAGGATGACAAACCATGAATTATTGGACTAGTCTATATTCAAAGCACTAGTCTTTCAGTTGACAAAATTAATGTGATGATTTCTATCTTTGACATAGTAGAAAACATTTTTAGAGAAGGAAAAAATTCTTGTATCTAGAATTTCTCACAATCTTTTCAAAAGTCATCTGCTTCAAGGTCAATTAAAGTTGGGATTAATGATGATGATTTAAAGCAAGCATCCAAGAGACACTGAAAGTGCTTGTTTAAGACAGGTGCATCCTTGATATTGGTACAGTATGTTTTTCAATGTGTGCCTTACCTTCAGAACTCACAATATGCTGGCTTAACCCTTTAGTACACAATCCCAAGTTTAAAAACCCTGAGAAAGAAACTATTAGGAAACATTCAGACAAAAGGAAAAAATGTTAATTACCAGCATTTTCTTATTTTCCCACAGTATTTTCTAATCTTTCAGGGACAAATCCATTAATTTGAACCACATTTAATTTGATGGCTGTATAATGCTTTCTAACTGCTGGAAACAAATTTCTGTATTTGAGTTATGTTTAACTTGTCGTCTGCAAGTGTTTTCAGTTTAAATTCTACAATTTTGTAGTTAGGTAAATTGAAAATACAGATTGCTTGCAAAATAGAGGCCACCCAGATAGGTTTTACTTATTACAGATACATGGTCACCTAATAACCTCTATATACTGTGAAAATACTCATTTGCTTCATACCAAGCAATGTCAATAACTGCTTCCTAGACACCTTTACTCTTTACCACACATTCCCGACTTTTAATGACCTTGAGATAAAATCTTTTTGAAACATTATGGGAAACGGAGAAAATGCTGGTTACCAGCATTTTCTACTTTTCCCACAATGTTTTTGCAAGGTTTTCCTGTGTGCTAATTAAAACTCAGGATTATGTGGTAAAGGAATAATCAGTAAAGGACTTTGATGAGTATAGTTCTAGATATTGACCTTGTTGATCCTGTGATTCAGACCTGCAACCTTTGATGTGTAAACTCAACAGTTTAGTCGTTCACCACTGTCTCAATACACTGTACATGATTTGCTAAATCTCTTGACTTTGTGACACCATCCTCAAAAGTTAGGTTCAAGCCCTGCATTTTTTTAATTTGGCTCTCTACTATTTAGGAAACTCATTCAAAGCCAAAAAAAAACCAGGTGCTCAGAAGTATGAATTTTTTTTTTTTTTATTTTTATTTAGGTTACATAACAATTTTGTTTCAGGTTTGAAATGCTCTAGTGCTTTATTTCGACATGAAATAGCCTACGTTCTGGGCCAGATCCAGAGCGATGCCTGTGTTAGACAGTTGGAAGAAAATCTCCGAGATGAGCAAGAAAAGCCCATGGTTCGACATGAATGTGCAGAGGCATTAGGTAAAATAATTATAGATTGATTGGTGTATGCAGGGCTTGTGTTTACAAGTCATTTGAAAGTAGTCTATTCAGATTTTTTGATATTAAAAGCACCACCTCAAAAAATGATTCATTATAGAATGTGATAGCTGTCAAACAACCTGGAAAGAAGAAAGACAAATCGAGGTCTGGACGCAACATAGCCCTAACTACATTTTTCAAAATTTTACAGGAGAAACACAAAAAAAATTGTCATATTTTAAAATTAAATATTATTGTAACTGTTTTGATAGATATAATAGTATTTAAATATCATGATTTAAATCAGTGTTACAATTCTTTGTAAAAAAGTTTATTTGGAAGGAGATTTTACCATTCTTTTGAGTTAGACCTGTTTGTCAGTAATAAACCCTTATTTTTTAGGAAAAGAATTTATGCAACAGGGGTCTAACTTTAGTTAGGCCTGTTTTGCATTAATATACTATCTTTTAGGCAGTTAATTTTTATTGCAAAATAGGTCTATCTTTTTTTGTTTCCTTTTTATAATAAGAATAATATTGGATAAAATCGCTTTTTCTCTCTCCAAATTTGAAGGGAAAAAAGTTTATTAACCCTTTCCCAAACAATCCCTGGTTTTTACGGGTCTGGAATAGTAGCCTTTTGAAAACATTGTGGAAAAAGGAGAAAATGATGGTAACCAGCATTTTCTTCTTTCCCCACAATGTTTTCTACCTTGTCATATGCAGAAATCATCTTTTCAACACGAGTTGAATTGTTGTCTGCAAATGCTTTCAATTTTGTCTTGTCCAAAAATTTGTTGTTTGGGAAAGGGTTAAGTCAGTAGTATAATTAAAGAATTTGAATTCTCCAAATTGAGGAAAAATTTAAAAAAATGTCTTAAAAGTGTATACAATGTTGCCAGGAAAAAGCAGCTGCTGGTGTTGAAAATGGAAGATTCAATGCAGAATCTGTAAACATTGAGGGGTTGCAGGGCCAGGGATAGTGTAAGAGACACTTACACTAACTTGCTATGTAAGCGAGTTTTTATAGCCATGTCGAAGAGTGTGTAAGGAAGAAGAGGTCCTGGGTTCAAACTCCAATTGATCCAATTAATTAATTTCTAGTGTCAATTCAATAAGCAAACTTAGATTTTAAACTTTGAAAGAGATCAAAGTGTTTATACCATTATGATAGAAATGAATTTTATTTAACAATTCTAATCAAAAGCAAAGTGAATGACATAAACTTAGTAAATTGTAAGGTGTATTATGATGAAATGTATCATTTGGCATCTTTCTCTAACCCTTTCCCAAACAAACCCTGGTTTTTATGTGTCTGCAGTAAAAGTCCTTTGAAAACACTGTGGAAAAAAGGAAAAAATTGCTCATAACTAGCAATTTCTCCTTTTCCCACAGTGTTTTCTATCTTTTTAGCTCACCTGAGCACAACGTGCTCAAGGGGAGTTTTTAGGATCACCCGGTGTCTGGCGTCCGTCGTTCGTTGTGCGTTGTGCGTCGTCAACAATTCTTTCAACATCAACTCCTCCTTAACCGCTGGGCCAATTTGGACCAAACTTGGCTGGAATGTTCCTTGGGAGGTCCTCTTTAAAAAGTGTTCACAGAATTTGATTCCATTAAAAACTCTGGTTGCCATGGCAACGAAATGGAATTTTTTAGCAAATTCTTTAAAAATCTTCTCCTCTGAAACCACTTGCCAGATTTTAAAATAATTTCACAGAGATGTTCCTTGGGTGACCCTTTTAAAAATTTGTTCGCGAAATTTTGATCCATTTAAAAACATGGCTCTGGTGAATGGGGGCTTCTTGCACTATACAGAAATGAAGGAATTCTTAAAAATTCTTCTCTGAAATCGCTTGCGAGATTTTAAAATAATTTCACAGAGGTGTTTCTTTGGTGACCCTTTTCAAAAATTGTTCGCAAAACTTTGATCCATCAAGAAACATGGCTCTGGTGAATGGGGGCTTCTTGCACTATACAGAAATGAAGAAATTCTTAAAAATTCTTCTTGTCTGAAACCGCTGGTCAGATTTTGAAATAATTTCACAGAGATGTTCTTTGGATGACCCTTTTCAGAAATTGTTAGCGAAATTTTGATCCGTCAAGAAACATGGCTCTGGTGAATGGGGGCTACTTGCGCTATATGGCAATGAAGAAATTCTTAAAAATTCTTCTTGTCTGAAACCGCTGGTCAGATTTTGAAATAATTTCACTTAGATGTTCCTTGGATGACCCTTTTCAAAAATTGTTTGTGAAATTTTGATTCATCAAGAAACATGGCTCTGGTGAATTGGGGCTACTTGCACTATATGGCAATGAAGAAATTCTTTAAAATTCTTCTTCTCTGAAACAGCTGGTCAGATTTTGGAAAATTTTCAAAGAGATATTCCTTGGGTGACCCATCTCAAAAATTGTTTGTGAAAGTTTGATTCGTCGAGAAACATTGCTCTGGTGAATGGAGGCTACTTGCACTTTATGGAAATAAGAATTTCTTGAAAATTCTTCTTCTCTGAAACGGCTGGTCAGATTTTAAAATTATTTTCCGGAAATATTCCTTGAATGACCTTTATCAAAATTTGTTCGCGAAATTTTGATAGGTCAAGAAACATGGCTCTGGTGAATGGGGGCTACTTGCACTGTACGGAAATTAAAAAACTCTTAAAAATTCTTTTCCGAAACTGCTGGTCAGGTTTTGAAAGGACTTTTACTGGTGACCTTTTAAAAATTGCTTGGCAAAATAATGATTTTGTTTCCAGTGTTTGAATACCTTCAAAAAAAAATGGCTATGTTCCTCTCAAAAATTCAGGCGAGCGATCCAGGGCCATCTTGGCCCTCTTGCTTAGCTCACCTCAGCACAATGTGCTCAAGGGGAGCTTTTAGGATCACCCGGTATCCGTCATCCGTCGTGTGTCGTCCATTGTGCGTCATCAACAATTCTTTAAACGTCAACTCCTTCTAAACCGCTGGGCCAATTTGGACCAAACTTAGCTGGAACGTTCCTTGGGAGGTCCTCTTTAAAAATTGTGCACGGAATTTGATTCCGTCAAAAACTCTGGTTGCCATGGCAACTGAATGGAATTTTCTAGGAAATTCTTTAAAAATCTTCTCCTCTTAAACCGCTGGTCAGATTTTAAAATAGTTTCACAGAAATGTTCCTTGGCTGACCCTTTTTGAAAATTGTTTGTGAAATTTTGATCCGTCAAGAAACATGGCCCTGGTGAATTGTGGCTACTTGCACTATACAGAAATGAAGGGAGTCTTAAAAATTCTTCTTCTCTAAAACTGCTGGTCAGATTTTGAAATAATTTCTCAGAGATGTTGTTTGGATGATCTTTTTCAAAAAGTGTTTGCAAAATTTTGATGCATCAAGAATCATGGCTCTGGTGAATTGGGGTTACTTGCACTATACGGAAATGAAGAAATTTTTAAAAACTCTTCTTCTCAGACACCACTGGTAAGATTTGAAATAATTTCAGAGAAAAGTTCCTTGGATGACCATTTTCAAAAATTGTTCATGAAATTTTGATCCGTCAAGAAACGTGGCTCTGGTGAATGGGGGCTACTTGCGCTATATGGCAATGAAGAAATTCTTAAAAATTCTTCTTCTCTAAAACAGCTTGTCATATTTTGAAATAATTTCACACATATGTTCCTTGGATGACCCTTTTCAAAAATTGTTCGCAAAATTTTGGTCCGTCAAGAACCATGGCTCTGATGAATGGGGGCTACTTGCACTATACGGAAATGAAGAAATTCTTAAAAACTTCTAAGAAACTGCTGATCAGATTTTGAAATAATTTCAGTGAAATGTTTCTTGGATGACCCTTTTCAAAAATTGTTCATGAAATTTTGATCCGTCAATAAACATAATACTTGCACTATACGGAAATGAGGAAATTCTTAAAAACTTCTCAGATTTTGCAGACGACAAAAGTGCCTGTGGGCTATTTACACTATACAGACAAGAAGAAATTCTTAAAAATTCTTCTTCGCTGATATGGCTGATTAGATTTTGAAAAAAATTGTATATAGTCCTCTCAGAAATTCAGGTAAACGATCAAGGGCCATCTTGGCCCTCTTGTTGTGAATTTTCTGCCATTTTCCTGTAATCTAAAATTGTCGTCTGCAAAATTTTTTGGTTTGGAAGAGTCCAAAATTTGTCGTTTGGGAAAGGGTTAAGTCACTATTGTTTTAAGATAGGGATTTGTATATATTCATAGTTCATTCACTGAATCTATATATTGTTTCAAATGTTTCTGTTTTACATTTGATTTTGAATTTGGTGTTAAACTGGTTGTAAGAGTTGACATGGGTGTAGTTTGCGTCATTAAGGTTATTATTTTTATCACTATTCTCTCATTCTCAACCAAATTAGTATTATGATAATCATATTGAGAACCCAGATCAGTGAAAGCATGATTAGACTTGTTTTGCTCATCAGCATGTTCCTGCTCTTTCTGATCCTTTTTGACTAGATAGATCAGTGGAATGTTATCTTCATCATCAGTTTCACTTATCTCATCTCCTGATTTATATGTATCAAAAGCATTGACATCAATTGAATCCATTAATGTTGCTGACTCATTGAAAGCATTAAATGTATTACTTACTAGAGAACTGGCAAAAGATTAGCAACTAACTTCAGATTCAGATACACAGCCATGTCTAATATTAATGTAAAGATTCTTGTGCAAGGAACAACCTGCAAGTAATCTCTCCTTCACTGACAGATGAAAATCCTGAAAAGTCAGAATCTAAATCACTGCCTTCATCTAACAATGACATGGTAATTTTTACAATTTCAAATTCTTAATCTGAATTGCCATTAAACAAAGAAGATGCCAAATTCTTAACGAAAAAACACAGCACAGCAATTGAACTGTAAGTAGTCATAGTTGCATGTCCATCAGCAGTAACACGGCCTGTAACAGATCTCGAGTGTGGGTAAAAGAAACCTAAAATTAATAATAAAACTAATGCTGCCTATTTCAATGATAGCACTAGTGTATGCTGGTTCTGCATTTCCCAAAGTAATAAGATCAACAGCCTCATGGCACAGTATAAGTAATGCATCTTCAATGGCATAAAATGGCTCCACTGTCAGTTCTCTATTCATTGTTCCACAAAAAGTAATGCTTTTAGTCATAATCATAGTGTACAACTTCAGGAATCTCTTCCAGAAATATGTATGGATTGCCATTTTTCAAGGTAATTTCCTTGTAAAGCTTGTCTCCAGAATCAAGAATGTTGTCCATAGCATGTTGAACCCAATCTGCAGGGAAATTAAGATGACACTGCCAAATTGACATGAGTTAGTTAGCCATTCACTGCCACCCACTGCCTTTATATGAGCTATGTCCTCGATGCTTAGAGGCCTGTAGCATATTCATGCTGGCCTCTGAAAATTATAAGAAATGTGATCTAGGCAATGAAATTTTCTTGCCAAATATTTTGATGATGAAACAATTATTGTTGTTACTGAAGATGACATAAGCCCATATAGAAGAACTTTCCATTTAGGGTACATCTTTTCCTGTCAGAATTTCAGGATTATGTTTCTTATTGATGTAGCTTCTGCTAATGGTTAATATTTGGTACTGAAACTATGTAAATCCTTTCACAATAAACAAATTGACCATAAAGGTAGCAAACCTCTATAGTGGTGGTGATCAACTGAATATCTTTCAGTAAAATTGCATCAAGGGATTACATGTCGCAGAGAAGTGACTTGAGGTAAATAGACAGACAGACAGACAGACAGACAAACAGACTGACAGTCAGTCATCATTATATTTGGAGTATTATCTTTTTACCAAACATTCCCAACTTTTAACCACCATGAGAAAGAAGCCTTCAGAAAACATTGCAGGAAAAGGAAAAAGGCTTGGTTATCCCGTCATGAATGCTTTTTACCCTATTAAATGCATATTTTTCATACTTTTAATAAAACTGATTTTGTCGTCTGCAAAATTAATGCTTTTAAATTGGACTTATCTAAAATTTTGGGTGGTAAAGTGTTATGAGGTACAAATTTGTTATTAATTACAAAATCGGATAAAAACACAAATTTTCCTGTTTGAGTTAGATTACAAAAAGAACCAGCATATAGGATATGAAAATATACTTTGTTCTGCAGACTCTGACAAAATTATTTTTCAATGGCAGTGGTTTAATGGACTGCATAGCATCTTAAGGTCAGGGCCCGTATTCACCAACCATTCTTGAGAATATTCCTAGTCTTATTCTCCTAGGTTTGCAAAATTTGTAAGTAACACAATTTCTGATTGGCTAAACCATTTTCTGATTGGTTAAACCATTTTCTGATTGGTTAAACCAAATGGTTTAGCCAATCAGAAGTTGTGTTACTTACAAATGTAGAACAGTCTGGAGAATCAGACAAAGAATGTTCTCAAGAATGGTTGGTGAATACGGGACCAGGCCTCTGCCAACTCAGAATTTGGGGAGAAGTGACTTCTCCCTTGTCAGAGAATTGGTAGAAGGTTTTTAAGATGGGAAGAAGTGGTTAGACTTTGAGAAGAAATTGAGTCAGAACATAACAAAAGCAGAATGATGTGTGGCAAAATAGAGAAGGAAGTAATAACACTTTAACAATTTTAACACATTTAGTTCATAAAAATGAAAATCATGTGAAATCACGTGAATCTATATTGAACAAATAAACATATTTTATATCTTATACTTTTTATCTTTGTAATACTTATTCCTTTTAGAAATTACTCAAAACATATTTAATCATAGTCTGCCCCATGAAATGTATTTTTAGGGTTAAAACATCAATGGAAAGAAATGATAATGGAAAGGGAAAGTATTACTTGTTTGAGTGATAGTTTCTCTTGGCACATTTTTCAAAATCTTCCAAGCACTACATCTATTTTTTCCATAATCCTGGACAGAAACTTTTGTTTTAATCATTCTCTTTACCAAATTAAAAGAAAATATCAAATTGATAGCCGTTGCAGTAGATAAAGAGGTAACAGCTCAAAGGATATAAATAATTTCAAAAAAATATAGTCGTCTGTCAAACTTTGAAAAGCTTACTACCAGTATTTTCTCCTATTGCCATAATGTTTTCTACTTGCTCTTGGTAAGTAAGACCCAGTTTCAGAGTGAGAGAGAAATCAAAGTTTGTCTGAATATGATTTGTCTTTACTTGATGTCGGACAAATCGTAAATAAGACCATTGTTAAGGATTAGCAATTCCAACTAACATCTGATTTACATCTAGCCTCGTACATCGATGGTTTGCGGTAGTTGCGGTCTGGTCAAGGAAATACTAGTAAAAAACAGCAGAATATAGATCTAGATCTAGAATGACATTATCATCTTTTTTTTAATTATATCTTTTGTTTAGTATCATAGAATCTAGAAAGTAACATCTAATTTCATCAAAACGCTTACAAGTAGACGAGCTATCGCATCCCATAGCCATTTTGAAGTAGAATCATGAAACTGTGCTAAAATTCATCAAAAAAGAATTGGTAATGTGGTTACTATTGACGCCATATAGTAGTCACATGACTTGAAAATATTGGAACGTGATCTAGCAGATTATCTGTGTATATCGCCTTGTCTGTTTGTTGGTAAAACTGCAGGTAATACAGGATTGAAAGGTCTGGGTAAATGGTGTTAAGCAAATAGGTGCCAATTATATCATCTTCAATACCGTAGTATTTCTTTTTAAAACTGCGTTATAAGACACTTAAGTTAATTTTCGAAGCCATTAATGCTTACAGGTTAATAATTTGTAATAGTAACACAGTAAAGTGCATGCTTAATTTTTATCAGTGTAGGAATACAGTTTTATGACATGGACAGTAATGGCAGTTTGTGGCTTGCAAAACATACATCAAATGTTTAAAATGCTATCCATTCCTTAATCAGCTAGTTGTGAAGAAAACACTGAGGTATTATTACAGCTCAAGCGTCATCGCCTGCATTGTTGTTTTACAAAAAACCGTTGAAATTTTATAAGTTGTCTTTTATTACTTAAGATATTTACTTCAAACGTAGACTAGCTGTTAACTATCAAAAGGGGGAAATCAATAGAATGGAAGCAGGTAGCCATCAGAGTATTTTTTACACAGTTTTGTCCCCTTTTTGTTTTCTATAGATTAAAAAAAAAAAATGACACTTTTTTTGTATCTTTCTGATTATCAATAATGATAATTATTTGGTTAAAAGTGGAGCCTTTTTAAGAAGGGAAGATTACCATCAAAATATTTTTGACATAATTATGCCCCATTTCAACTTAAAATGTTACTGAAAAGAAAGCACGTGTAGCCATTTTTTTTTTTTTTATTAAAAATCAAGCACTTAAGCCTAGTGTTGTCACCTGCTTGCGATTCTCTTGACATGTCCTAGAGCATTTGTCCTTTCATGAAATTCATTTTTATAAGTCTTCATATTGGGGATGTGATTTGTCTTACCTCTTGAACTACTGAGATAATCTGCTTACTGCCTGAGGCTGCATTTTGTCCACTTAACTCCACAGAAAAGTCTAGCTGTGTGTGGTGTAGCACTATCTAGCTAAACCTATAAAATTCTATAAAATCTTCCTTAGTTGATGGATAAAAATTTCACGAACAATTTTTGAAAAGGGTCACCCAAGGAACATACCTGAAATTATTAAAATCCGACCAGCGGTTTCATAGAAGATTTTAAAGAATTTGCTAAAAAATTCCATTTGGTTGTCATGGCAACCAGAGTTTTTGATGGAATCAAATTATGTGAACAATTTTAAAAGAGGACCTTAAGACTTATTGTTGCTATATTTTTTTACATTTGCAGAGAAATAAATATGTCCTAGTACATGTATTTATCAGTATTGTCATTAAAAAGTTATTTACACTAAAGAAATCTTAACTAGGCTCCCTTTTTAGCTCACCTGAGCACAACGTGCTCAAGGGGAGCTTTCAGGATCACCCGTTGTCCGTCGTGCGTCGTCAACAATTCTTTAAACATCAACTTCTCCTAAACCGCTGGACCAATTTGGACCAAACTTGGCTGGAGTGTTCCTTGGGAAGTCTTCTTCAAAAATGTTGAAAGAATTTGATTCCATCAAAAACTCTGATTGCCATGGCAACCAAATGGAATTTTCTAAGAAATTCTTTAAAAATCTTCTTCTCTGAAACCGCTGGCCAGATTTTAAAATAATTTCACAGAGATGTTCCTCAGGTGACCCTTTTCAAAAATTGTTCGCGAAATTTTGGTCCAGCAAGAAACGTGGCTCTGGTGAATGGGGGCTACTTACACTGTACAGAAAGGAAGGAATTCTTAGAAATTCTTCTTCTCTAAAACCGCTGGTCAGATTTTAAAATAATTTTACAGCAATGTTCCTTGGGTGACCCTTTTCAAAACTTGGTCGCGAAATTTTGATCGGTCAAGAAACATGGCTCTGGTGAATGGGGGCTACTTGCATTATAAGGAAATGAAGAAATTCTTAAAAACTCTTCTTCTCAGAAACCGCTGGTCAGATTTTGAAATAATTTCACAGAAATGTTCCCTGGATGACCCTTTTCAAAAACTGTTCGCGAAATTTTGATCCATCAATAAACATAGCACTGGTGAATGGGGGCTACTTGCAATATATGACCATGAAGAAATTCTTTAAAATTATCCTTCTCTGAAAGGGCAGATCAGATATACTATACAGACATGAAGAAATTCTTAAAAATTCTTCCTCGCTGATATGGCTGATTAGATTTTGAAAAGAAAAATTGGCCATGGTCCACTCAAAAATTCAGGTGAGCGATCCAGGGCCATCTAGGCCCTCTTGCTTTTATTGTTGTTGTTTAAAGGGATTGTTTAGTAAAGAGTTATACTAACCACGAAAGCTGAAGAAAAGTGAACATGTACTCACTTGTTAATGTTAGATTTATCCCTTTCAGGTTCCATTGCAACAGAAGAAAGCATGAGGATTTTAGAGAGTTATAGAAATGATAAAGAAAGAGTTGTAAAGGAAAGTTGTGTTGTGGCTCTGGATATTGGAGAATATCAATCCAGTGATGATTTTCAGTATGCTGATACCATGGCAAAACTTAAACAGGGAGAATTTATTGAAGCCTGATGCTACAACAAAGTGTTAAGTGTTGACCAAACATTCTCATGCCTTCAGGCAAAAGCTTATCACATTTAGGCTCATTGTGAAAAAAAAGGAAGTGTTGGTCAATGTTTTCTGCAGTTTTTGAAATGACACGATTTTCTTACAGCCCAAAAGAAGAAAGTATTATATGAAAATTAGAAAACTGTTGCAAATCTCATTAAATTACTTTTTCCGAAATGGGTTCATTTATTTCAAAAACATAATCCATCTTCTGTGCCTATTTCTTCAGAAAATGTTTTGTTATAGCAAAATAACAAACACATTTTTAGGTCCACTGACCGAAAGCCAACACACTTAAGTCATAGCCCTGAGTCCGTCGTGAGTCTGTCTGTGTATTAATTTTATTTTTTCTCTAAACCAGTGCCAGTTTTTGACCAAACTCAGTAGTAAAGATCCTGCCTCTCCAGAATGTTTTGGAAGAATTTAGTTCCTTTGAAAGCCATGGCAACAAGAAAATGTATTGAAGATATTTTTGTCCAAAACCATTAGGCCAAGGGCTACAAAATTCTACATGTAGCTTTATCGAGTAGACCTCTACCAAGTGTCTCTTATAAAGATTGTTTAGAGTAAAAGCGTACTTTTTAATTTAGCCCTGCCCCACAAGCAACAGCCAGTATTTTGGCTTGTATAGTGAAAATATCTTCTTGTTCCCGACTTTTGGATACAGCTGTAATATAATTTCAGTGTTATCAATCAATAGATCTCTTCTCAAATTGTTCCAAATGAAGCCCCGATGTGAAAATTTGTTCCACATGTGCTTATAAAGTGAAAATTCTAAAAATGTCCTTGCTCCTTACCATTAAGCTTAGGAATAACAAATTTGGGCACTTATGAATTTGTTAAAAAGTCAGTCATGGGATTGGAATTAGCCCTGCGTTAGGGGTTTCATGTTTTGCAGGGCTTTATCGAGGAAACTGCGAACACTTTCTTGTTTATAACCTTACGGCCTAGACATGTATTATTTGGCATGTCGCTTTATCTAGTGGACGTGTACAGAAATGTAAGTAATCCTAGCTCAATGGCTTTGCCCTTGGACCTCAACTTTCACATGGGCTATTGTTACGTTAGACATAATATGTTTTCTTGGTTGAAACTGCCCCTGGGATCAAAACTGGGCCGCCCCTGGGGGTCACAAGTTCGAAACATTGGAACAAAGACGGTAAACTTAAATTTTCTTCTTCTCTGAAACTGGAAGGTGTAGAGCTTCAATACATGGCATGCAGCATCTCATAATGAAACACTACCAATTTTTTATTTATATGATGTCCTTTGGGTCAAAAATGACCCCGCCGCGGGGGGTCAAAGTTTGAACATTGGAACAACTAAAGAAAACTTTAAAAATCTTCTTCTCTGAAACCGTAAACCTGATATTTGGTTTTTAGGATCTTCTAGTGGACCTATACCATGTTTGTTTGCCCATGGGGTCAAAACTGGCTTCACCTCTCGGGGTTCACAAGTTCGAAAGAGAAAAACAAAGAAGGAAAACTTTAAAACTTTACTTCTCGGAAACTCGGAAACTTGTATGTAGCATCTCCTAGTGGACCTCTTCCAAGTTCGTTCATATGGTGCCCCTTGGGTTGAAACTGACCCCGCCCCGGGGGTCACAAGTTTCAAAATTGGAACATAAAAGCAAAACCTAAAAATTTTTCTTCTCTGAAACAAGAGGGTGTAGAGCTTTGATATGTGGTATGTAGCATCTCCTTACGGCATTCTACGAAGTTTTTTTCATATGATAAATACCATAAAAGATTTTAAAACATCGATCCAGAAATCATTTCTGATGTTGGTAATAATTTTTTCACAGTACATCATTCCAAAATTAAATAGTTTGTGTGTGTCAATTACATTATTCAGCAATTTATGACAACTTTTACCAGAAGCAACTAGTTTAGACCTCCTTCCATGTAATTTTTTGTGAAGACAGTTTGTTTAATTTTAGCAGTACCGTCCCATACTAATTCGTGAAGTGTATTGTTCAGTTGTTTCATAAGTTCATTCGTTTGTGATGGTAAACTAATAAATAGATGTGTGAGTAAAAGTAATAAAAGACTTTTGACTACAGTTATTCTTCCAATTGGTGTTAGTTTTCTTTTTTAGCTCACCTGAGCACAACGTGCTCAAGGGGAGCTTTTAGGATCACCCGGTGTCCGTCGTCCGTCGTCCGTCGTGCGTCGTCCGTCGTGCGTCGTCCGTCGTGCGTCGTCCGTCGTCCGTCGTGCGTCGTCAACAATTCTTTAAACATCAACTCCTCCTAAACCGCTGGGCGGATTTGGACCAAACTTGGCAGGAATGTTCCTTGGGAGGTCCTCTTTAAAACTTGTTCACAGAATTTGATTCCATCAAAAACTCTGGTTGCCATGGCAACCAAATGGAATTATTTAGCAAATTCTTTAAAAATCTTCTCCTCTGAAACCGCTGGTTGGATTTTAAAATAATTTCACAGATATGTTCCTTGGGTGACCCTTTTCAAAAATTGTTCGTGAAATTTTGATTCGTCAAAAAATGTGGCTCTGGTGAATGGGGGCTTCTTGCACTATACAGAAATGAAGGAATTCTTAAAAAATCTTCTTCTCTGAAACCGCTGGTCAGATTTTGAAATAATTTCACAGATATGTTCCTTGGTTGACCCTTTTCAAAAATTGTTCGTGAAATTTTGATTGGTCAAAAAATGTGGCTCTGGTGAATGGGGGCTTCTTGCACTGTACAGCAATGAAGGAATTCTTAAAAAATCTTCTTCTCTGAAACCGCTGGTCAGATTTTGAAATAATTTCACAGAGATGTTCATTGGGTGACCCTTTTCAAAAATTGTTCGCGAAATTTTGATTGGTCGAGAAACATGGCTCTGGTGAATGGGGGCTACTTGCACTATACAGAAATGAAGAAATTCTTAAAAATTCTTCTTCTCTGAAACCGCTGGCCAGATTTTAAAATAATTTCACACAGATGTTCCTTGGGTGACCCTTTTTAAAAATTGTTTGCGAAATTTTGATCCGTCAAGAAACATGGCTCTGGTGAATGGGGGCTTCTTGCACTATACAGAAATGAAGAAATTCTTAAAAATTCTTCTTCTCTGAAACCGCTGGCCAGATTTTGAAATAATTTCACAGAGATATTCCTTGGGTGACCCTTTTCTAAAATTGTTCGCGAAATTTTGATTGGCCAAGAAACATGGCTCTAGTGAATGGGGGCTACTTGCACTAGATGGAAATGAAGAAATTCTTGAAAATTCTTCTTCTCTGAAACCCGTGGTCAGATTTTAAAATAATCTGACAGAGATGTTCCTTTGGTGACCCTTTCCAAAAGCTGTACATATAATTTTGATCCGTCAAGAAACATGGCTCTTGTGAATGGGGGCTACTTGCACTATACGGACATGATGAAATTCTTTAAAATTTTCTTTCTCTGAAACCCCTGGTCAGATTTTGAAATAATTTCAGAGAGATGTTCCTTGGGTGACCCTTTTCAAAACTTGTTCGTAAATTTTGATCCATCAAGAAACATGGCTCTCGTGGATGGGGTTTACTTGCTCTTATACAGAAATGAAGAATTCTTAAAAATTCTTCTTTTTGAAACTGATGGTCAGATTTCGAAATGACTTTTACAGGTGACCTTTTGAAAACTGCTTGGCAAAATTATAAATTTGGTTCCAATGTTTCAACGCTAAAAAAGAAAAAAAAAAAAAATAGACTATGGTCATCTCAAAAATTCAGGTGAGCGATCCAGGGCCATCTTGGCCCTCTTGTTTCCAATAATTTATAGTGTTATTAATGCTTTTGAATTTGCTTTTAAAATTTAATTTTATCATTTTGTCTAGATCGACATGGTACTCCAGTCCAAGAAGTTTAAATTTTATTTCCCCCCATGTTAATTTCCATTTCGTCTTGATAGATCTTGTACTATACTTCATACTGCCGATCCATATAAGTTTTGTTTTGCCGAAATTAACTTTCAAGCCAGAAATATGTGAGAATTTTTCTAGTAATTCAAGAGTACTTTTCATCGATTTTTCAGAACCGTCTAAAAAAGTGTTGTGTCATCAGCAAATTGTGATATGATAAATTCTCCTTTTTAGCTCACCAGAGCACAACGTGTTCAAGGGGAGCTTTTAGGGTCACTGGGTGTCCGTCATCCGTCGTGCGTCGTACGTCGTGCGTCGTGCGTCGTCAACAATTCTTTAAACATCAACTCCTACTAAACCACTGGGCCAATTTGGACCAAACTTGGCAGGAATGTTCCTTGGGAGGTCTTCTTTAAAAAGTGTTCACAGAATTTGATTCCGTCAAAAACTCTGGTTGCCATGGCAACGAAATGGAATTTTTTAGCAAATTCTTTAAAAATCTTCTCTGGTGAAACCGCTGGTCCGGTTTTGAAATAATTTCACAGATATGTTCCTTGGGTGACCCTTTTCAAAAGCTGTTCGTGAAATTTTGGTCCGTCAAAAAATGTGGCTCTAGTGAATGGGGGCTACTTGCACTATACGGAAATGAAGGAATTCTTAAAAAATCTTCTTCTCTGAAACCGCTGGTCAGATTTTCAAATAATTTCACAGAATTGTTCCTTGGGTGACCCTTTTCAAAAACTGTTCGCGAAATTTTGATCCGTCAAGAAACATGGCTCTGGTGAATGGGGGCTACTTGCACTATATAGGGAAATGAGGAAATTCTTAAAAAAATTTCTTCTCTGAAACCACTGGTCAGATTTTGAAATAATTTCTCAGGGATGTTCCTTGGGTGACCCTTTTCAAAAATTGTTCACAAAATTTTGATCCGTCAAGAAACATGGCTCTGGTGAATGGGGGCTACTTGCACTATAGGGAAATGAAGAAATTCTTAAAAATTCTTCTTCTCTGAAACGGCAAGACAGATTTTGAAATGATTTCACAGAGATGATCCTTGGGTGACCCTTTTCAAAAATTGTTCACAAAATTTTGATCCATCAAGAAACATGGCTCTGGTGAATGGGGGCTACTTGCACTATATGGAAATGAAGAAATTCTTGAAAATTCTTTTTCTCTGAAACCCCTAGTCAGATTTTAAAATAACTGACAGAGATGTTCCTTGGGTGATCCTTGCTCTTGTGAATGGGAGCTACTTGCACTATATGGACATGATGAAATTCTTGAAAATTCTCTTTCTCTGAAACCCCTGGTCAGATTTTAAAAGAAATTTTCCGAAGTGTTCCTTGGGTGACTCTTTTCAAAACTTGTTCGTAAATTTTGATCCATCAAGCAACATGCCTCTCGTGGATGGGGGCTACTTGCTCTTATACAGAAATGAAGAATTCTTAAAATTCTTCTTTTTGAAACTGATGGTCAGATTTCGAAATGAATTTTACAGGTGACCTTTTGAAAATTGCTTAGCAAAATTATAAATTTGGTTCCAATGTTTCAATACCTAATAAAAAAAAAAAAAAAAAAATAGGCTATGGTCATCTCAAAAATTCAGGTGAGCGATCCAGGGCCATCTTGGCCCTCTTCTTTTTATTTTTAGTCCTGTTCTATTTCTATCGTGCTTTAATTTAATGTTAAGAATTTCGGTGCAAAGGATGAAAATATAAGCGGATATTGGATTACCTTGTCGACATCCCCTTCTGACTTTGAAATAATCTGAAAGAAAACCATTTATTTGTACGCATACCTCAGTATTATGTAGAAATAATTTAATCCATTCTAACATTACACCGAAATTAAAATATTCAAGCGTCTTTTCAATAAAATTAAATGATAGAGAATCAAAGGCCTTTTCAAAATCTCTTAACATTAAAAGTCCAGGTATTCTATGTTCTTCACAATATTGCATAATGTCATAGACTAGTCTTGTATTTTCACCTATAAAACTGTCTCTTAAGAACCCAGTTTGGTCGCTTGATATGATATGATCCAAAACGTGTTTCATCCTATTTGCAATACTCCCAGATGCAAGCTTATACAGAACATTTAAAAGAATGATAGATCTCCATTTTTTTAAAAACTTTTTTGGTTTATTATCTTTTGGTATGCAAGTTATAGTTCCTAATTTAACGTGTGGTGAAAAGGATCTAGAAATAAATGCGTGATTTAATGCTCTTACAACAAAATGACCTACCTTATTCCAGAACACCGTATAAAAATTGGAAGTAAAACCATCCCCTCCTGGGCTTTTGTCGTTTTTCATGTTTTTGAGTGTATGTGTTACCTCATTGTACCTCATTGTATTGTAATAGTCCTTCAAGTTCCTTCTTCTGCTTTTCGTCTAGCTTACTTCAAGCCATCTTCTGCTTCTATAAAAGGAATAGTTTTTGATGCAATATTTTGTTTTTCCAAATTACAGAAATATTTCGTCACTTTTTCTCCACTGTCGACCTAGTTTGCTCTAGACCTAATAAAAGAACCATGTAGTTTTTCTTTTCGTAAGTTTTCTAACTCCGATTGTAGTGAAGATAACCTATCTTTATTCTTTTAAATTTGTTTCTAAAAAAGAAAATTTGTTTTCATTATGTTGTTCTCTCTGGTTTTTTGCTTTTGTTTTATAACTTGAAAATGAGATTGTTTCCCCCCGTATTTCCATTAACAAAGTTTCCATAAAAAGTTGATCATCTATTATGAATTGTAACTCTGAGCGATCAATATTGATAATATTTTCTCTATTATATACTGGTAAAGAGTATTGCAGGATAACATTATTTATTTTTTTATTGATGAGATTAACATATTCTATGTCATTTAATAATGAATTATTAAATTTCCAGTATCCTTTCCTGTGTTTTTGATTAGAAAACTGTAGTTCAAGTACAATGATAGAGTGGTCCGATTTATAGCTTATGTCTATATCACAATTTCTGAGGAAAGGAATTAAGCTTTTTGTCGTTTAAAAGAAATCCAATCTCCCTCTCTGTAAAGACGAAAAGCGTTTCCAGGTATACTTCCGAATTCCCCATGCAAATGTCTAAATGGGTCCATAAATTCTCTCTCATTCATTGTCTTAATTAAAAGTTTTCTCGAATTGATGTTATGATTAGAATCTTTGTAGTTTTCATAGTCAATTGAGCTATCAAGAACAAGATTAAAGTCACCACATACAATGATATTATCCATTTTTCTAAATTAATCAATGTGACTAAAAGCATTCATAAAAAATCCAGGGTTTTCAGTGTTGGTGCATATATATTTGCGAGTATAATTTGTTTGTCGCTGTAAGATATATTGAGAGCAATAAACTGTCCATTAGTACCTTTTCTGCATGCCAAAACTTTGATATCTGTACCTTTTTTTTTATTAAAACAGCTACTCCTTTTGAATTTGAACTACCATGACTAAAGAAACAATTTCCTTCCCATTGTTGATAAATTTTATTTTCAATATCTTCAAAAAAGTGAGTGTCTTGTAAACATAAAATGTCAACATTCTTTTCTTTAAAGAGTGTGAATATATCAAATCGTTTTTTAGTATTGCTCAGTCCACGACAATTGTAGGAACAAATTTTCAAACTACCTATATTCTGTCATCAGAAGCATCAGTGTTATAAATATATCATCATTTTTAATTTCTTCGTTGTAACCAGTATAGTTTACCGTCAAATGCCATGTTCGGGTGTTCTGAGTAATGTTTGTGTAGAAAGAATAAAAAAACTGAAAGAGAGTTTGTGCACACTGTGCGAGAGTGGATTTTTCTGTATACACGTTTGTTTTTTTTTACACAATACATTATTAGCTGATCTCAATCGTAAATTTGAACCCTAAAACCCGGGCCGCCACCCGCACAATATTCTAAGCCATCGTTTGCCTTCTCTGATAAACATCATCAATACAATGATCGGCAGGAAGAGAGAGAGAGAGAGAGGGTGGGGAGGAATTAATCATAACGCAATGACTCCCATCAATCTTCGGAAAACAAGAGGGCCAAGATGGCCCTTGATCGCTCACCTGAATTTTTGAGAGGACCATAGCCCTTTTTTTTTGAAGGTATTGAAACACTGAAAACAAAATCATTATTTTGCCAAGCAATTTTTAAAAGGTCACCTGTAAAAGTCCTTTCAAAATCTGACCAGCAGTTTCAAAAAAGAAGAATTTTTAGCAGTTTCTTAATTTCCATACAGTGCAAGTAGCCCCCATTCACTAGAGCCATGTTTCTTGATCTATCAAAATTTCGCAAACATATTTTGAAAAAGGCCATTCAAGGAATATTTCCGTGAAACAATTTTAAAATCTGACCAGCCGTTTCAAAGAAGAAAAATTTTCAAGAATTTCTTCATTTCCATATAGTGCAAGTAGCACCCATTCACCAGAGCAATGTTTCTCGACGAATCAAACTTTCACGAACAATTTTTGAAAAGGGTCATCCAAGGAACATCTCTGTGAAATTATTTTAAAATCTGACCAGCAGTTACAGAGAAGAAGAATTTTTAAGAATTTCTTCATTTCTGTATAGTGCAAGAAGCCCTTATTCACCAGAACCATGTTTCTTGACGGATCAAAATTTCGCGAACAACTTTTGAAAAGGGTCACCCAAGGAACATTTCTGTGAAATTATTTTAAAATCTGGCCAGCGGTTTCAGAGAAGAAGAATTTTTAAGAATTTCTTCATTTCTGTATTGTGCAAGAAACCCCCATTCACCAGAGCCATGTTTCTTGACAGATCAAAATTTCGCGAACAATTTTTGAAAAGGGTCACCCAAGGAACATCTCTGTGAAATTATTTTAAAATCTGGCCAGCGGTTTCAGAGAAGAAGATTTTTAAAGAATTTCCTAAAAAAATTCTATTTTGTTGCCATGGCAACCAGAGTTTTTGACGGAATCAAATTCTGTGAACAGTTTTTAAAGAGGACCTCCCAAGGAACATTCCAGCCAAGTTTGGTCCAAATCGGCCCAGCGGTTTAGGAGGAGTTGATGTTTAAAGAATTGTTGACGACGCACTGACGCACGACGGACGACAGACGACGGACACCGGGTGATCCTAAAAGCTCCCCTTGAGCACGTTGTGCTCAGGTGAGCTAAAAACCAGACCTCCTGCAGGTTCGAACCTGTGACTTATACTGGTTTCAAACCCTGTATGCTACGGGGCACGTCACATTTTACAACATCAGCAATTTATGCAAAATGCAGGGCATTTTTCGATCCTATGCACTCAATTTGAACAACTGTATTTGCAAAAGAAAAATGTTTTTTTCATTTACGTTTCATGTGATACCTCCGTAATCACACACAAAAAAATGCGGTTTGAACTATGAGGAGATGTTGTCAAAAAGTGCCCTCGAATAGATCCAGCATTAATTTCCAGTCATCATCTAGTTTTTCAGGAAAATGCAAATTCTATCACGATGGCCTTAAAGGTAAGCATAGTATGTTTGTTTCTGCTGTTACAGTAGTTGTCTATCAAAAAAAAACATTGGATATGAGTAACAGATGACATTGCTACAAAATCAAGTAGTTTGACAGTTTTCATTTAATAGCTGTTCTACAAGTGTCGGTCTCTCGTTTTTGTGGCATAGACTATGGTAGAAATTTAGTATAAAGTTTAAGAAAAAGTTTAAAGCATGAAATTGAAAATGGAACGCTGTGAAAAAAAAAAAAAAAAAAATCTGTGTAGTTAATGTAAGTTGTTAATCGTAAAACAACAATAAAAAATAAATAGTAAAAAATAGAATAAATAATAATAACAAAAAGACAATATTGAAGAAATGGTTTTACCTGATTGCATTTAATCAAAACGTTAGATTTCAGCTCACCTGAGCACGAAGGGCTCAAGGTGAGCTTTTGTGATCGCCCGTTGTCCGTCGTCCGTCATCAGTTGTCTAAAATGTCTTTAAACATCTCCTCCTTAACCACTGGGCCAATCTTGATGAACCTTGGAGGGGATGTTCCTTGAGTAAAGCTGTACGGAATCAGTTCAAGAGATTGAATTCCACTTATAACTCTGGTTGCAATTGCAAACAAAAGGGGATCACATGTTCGAAATAATAGGAACAAAGAATGGAAACTTAAAATTCTTCTTCTCTGAAACTGACAGGCGAAGGGCTTTGATTTTTAGCTCGCCTGAGTACGAAGTGCTCATGGTGAGCTTTTGTGATCGCCCTAATGTCCGCCGTCCG
This sequence comes from Tridacna crocea, assembly GCA_943736015.1. Taxonomy (NCBI): domain Eukaryota; kingdom Metazoa; phylum Mollusca; class Bivalvia; order Cardiida; family Cardiidae; genus Tridacna; species Tridacna crocea. The sequence goes on from OX031059.1 coordinate 33,241,170, forward strand.
TCTTCCACAATTTCTTTAAACAGCTTCTCCTCCTAAACCACTGGGCCAATCTTGATGAAACTTGGCAAGGATGTTCTTTGGTTGAAGGTCTACTATAGGTGTTCAAAAGATTGAATTCCATCATAAACTCTGATTGCCATGGCAACCAAAAAGGAAAATAGCAAAACCTTTGAAAATCGTCTTCTCTGAAACTAGAAGGTGCAGAGCTGTGATATTTAGTATGTGGCACCTCTACCAAGATTATCCATATGATGCCCCTTGGGTCAAAACTAGCCCTGCCCAGGGGTCACACTTTTTGACAATAGGAACAAAGAAGGAAAACTTTTACACTCTTCTTTTCTGAATCTAGAAGGTGCAGAGCTTTGATATTTTGTATGTAGCATTTCTTAGTGGACTTCTACAGAGTTTGTTCATACGATGTCCCTGGGGTCAAAACTTGCCCCGCCCCGGGGCTAACAAGTTCGAAACATAGGAAACAAGAAGATACACTTTAAAATTCTTATTCTCTGAAACTAGAAGGTGAAGAGCTTTGATATTTTGTAAGTAGGATCCCCTTGTGGACCTCTACCGAGTTAATTCATACAACACCCCTGGGGTCAAACTGCCCCCCGGGGGTCACAAGTTTGGACATGGGAATGAAAAAGGAAAACTTTATTATTCTTCTGCTCTAAAACAAGAAGGTGTACAGCTTTGATATTTGATATGTAGCATCTGCCAGTGGATCTTTACAAAGTTTGTTCAAATGATGCCCTTGGGGTCCAAAGTGGCCCAGCCCCGGGGGTCACAATTTTAAATCATAGGAACATAGAAAGAAAATCTTCAAAACTCTTCTTCTCTGACCTAGAAGGTGTACAGCTTCGATATTTCAAATGTAGCATCTTCCAGTGGACCTCTAATAAGTTTGTTCTTACGATGCCCCCGGGTCCAACTGGCCTCGTCCAGGTGGTCACAATTTTGAACATGGGAAAAAAGAATGAAAACTTTAAATTTCTTCAACTCTGAAACAAGATGGAAACTTTGTACGTGTGTTCCTTATAATAGTCTGCCAATAACAATATTTTACCTTTTTTTTTTTTTCATCAAATGTCATGTTATGGAAAATGGGGGCTTAGTGTATATTTTCACTGTGGACCAATATCTCTTTCACTACAGGACAGAAGGTAATTAAACTTCATCTTTTTAAGCCAAAGACAATAGTTACTTGATTTTATTTCATGAAACAACATGCTATCTCTAATTTCATTATGGACTAGTTACAGTCAGTTTGCCCATTTTTCTGTAAGATGCGTCATGGAAAAAGGGGTTACCTTTTACATACTTGACTTGTCGAGCCCCTATAAATCAGTAATGTTGTGAGCTGTTTGTTTAGGGTTCCAAATTTGCGCTGGCTTGATTACTTTCTCAGCCAACATCCTTTTACATTTGATAAAAAGTTATTGCGACAAGTCTCATTGTGTCTTACCAATGAGTGAATGATGTTTTTTAATCTGTCATTCGACCACCATTTTGACCAGGAAAATAACGCCTGGCTTCCCAAGTTAATTGAGTCTCTTATCATACAATCCTGACTTTCAATGATCCTGAAGAAGAAGGGTTGTGGAAAGTGAAGAAAATGCTTTTTGCACAGTTACAAACCTTATCAGAATAATTTGGCCTTGAACTTTGATATTTGGTATTTATCATCATTGTAGACCTTTAATACTTAGTACTCAGGTGAGCGATAAAGGGCCATCATGGTCCTCTTGTATGTATTTAGCAGCTCCTAGTAGATTTTGTATGTAGCAACTATTAGTAGACCTCTACCAAAGATGTTCATACGATGCCCCTGAGGTCGAATCTGGCCCAGCCCCGGGGATCACAAATTTGAACATTGGAACAATAAAGCAAAACTTGAAAATTCTTCTTCTCTGAAACTGGAAAGCATAGAGCTTTAATATTTAGTATGAAGCATGTCCTAAAGAACTTCGACTAAGTGTGTTCATATGATGCCCCTTGGGTTCAAAGTAGCCCCGCACCAGGTGTCTCAAGTTTGAACATGGAAACAAAAAAGGAAAACTTTATAATTCTTCTTCTCTGGAAGTATAAGGTGTAAGAGCTTTGATTTTTGGTATATAGCATCTACTAGTGAACTTCTTACAAGTTTGTTCATATATTGCCCTTGGGCTCAAAACTGGTCCCGCCTCAAGGGGGTCACTGTTTCGAAACATAGGAACATAGAATGAAAACTTTAAAATTCTTCTTCTCTGAAACTGAAAGGCGTAGAACTTTGATTTTTTTTATGTAGCATCTACCAGTAAACTTCTACCAAGTTTGTTCATATGATGCCCCTGTGGTCAAAACTGGCCATGCCCCGGCGTAACTAGCTTGAACATAAGAACAAAGAATGAATCTTTAAAATTCTACTCTTTGAAACTTTGTAGAACTTTGATATTTTGTATGTAGCATCTCCTAGTGAGCCTCTTCCAAATTTGTTCATACGATGCACCCTGGGGTCTAAACTGGCCCCGCCACGGGAGTCACAATTTTAAACTTTGGAACAAAAAATAAAATAAAATTAAATTCTCTTCTGAAATTAAAAGGTGTAGAGCTTTGATATTTGGTATGTAACATCCCCTTGTGGCATTCTACCAAGTTTGTTCATATGATGCCCCTGGGGTCAAAACTTGCCCCGCTCCGGGGTCACAAGGTCGAAACATTGGAACAAAGGAGGAAAACTTAAATTTCCTTCTCTGAAAATGGAAGGCGTAGAGCTTTGATACATGACATGCAGGATCTCATAATGGACCATTACCAATTTTATTCATATGATGTCCCTTTGGTCATAACTGGCGCCGCCGCGGGGGTCACAATTTTGAAAATGGGAACAAATAAAGAAGAACTTAAAAATTCTTCTTCGCCGAAACTGGAAAGTGTAGAGTTTTGATATTTGGTTTGTAGCATCTTCTAGTGGACCTATACCATGTTTGTTCATACAATGCCCATGGAGTCAAAACTGGCTTCATACTGAGGGTCACAAGTTCGAAGCAGAGAAACAAAGAAGGAAAACTTTAGAATTCTTCTTCTCTGAAACTCGGAGACGTAGAGTTTTGATTGTATGTAGCATCTCCTAGTGGACCTCTTCCAAGTTCGTTCATACGATGCCCCTTGGGTCGAAACGTAACCCGCCCCGGGGTCACAAGTTTGAACATTGGAACATAAAAGCAAAACATATTTTTTTTTTCTTTTCTGAAACAGGCAGGTATAGAGCTTTGATAATTTATTATTTGGTATGTAACATCTCCTTATGGCATTCTACGGAGTTTGTTTATATGATGGTCCTGGAGTCAAAACTGGCCCTGACCAGGGGGTTACAAGTTTGAGACAAAGGAACAAAGAAGAAAAACCTAAAAAAAAATCTTCTTCTGGAACATAGACGGAAAACTTTAAAATTCTTCTTCTCTGAAACTGGAAGGCCTGGAGCATTGTTAGTTGGTATGCAGCATCTCTTAGTAAACCAACTTTGTTCTTACCATGCTTCTGGTGTCAAAACTGGCGCCGCTCCGGTGTCAAAATTGAACATGGGAATAAAAAAGGAAAACTTTATAATTCTACCTCACTGAAATTAGAAAGTGTAAATTTTTTATATTTGGTAGGTAGCTTTGATAATTGGTATATAGTTAACCTCTTCTAAGTTTGTTAATCCACCTGAGCACAACATGTTCTGATAGGTCAAAATTGGGTCACTTTGTGTCATAAACTAGGTCACTATGTTAAATAAAGCAAATACCTTCATGGCACTCTAAAGGCCACATTTCTTGCTATGCTGACTTGAAAATTAGAATGTTTGTCTTCATAAAATCTCTCAGTGTCTGAATTTTGGTTAATTGGGTCATAAACTAGGTCACTGGGTCAAATTTAAGAAATATTGCTCTTGGGCTTTCTATCGGTCAATTGATCTCAGTATTGGGTAAAATGTTTCTCTTGATGAAATCTAAGGTCAGTTCAAAATTGGGTTGTCGGGGGTCCTAATCTAGATCACTAGTAAAATTAAAGACATACTTTTATGGCACTCTAGAGGCCACATTTCTTGCTCAACTAACTTGAAAATTGGTCAGAATATTAACCATGATTAAATCCCACATTCGACTGAATTTGGGTTACCTTGGGTTATGAACTAGGTCACTAAGTCAAATCATATATAACTCTAGGGCTGTGTAGAGGCCATACTTATTTTTCAATTGATTTGAGAATTGGGTAAAATTTACGATTAGTTCAATATTTGGTCACTTGGGGTTATAATCTAGGTCACTATGTCTAATTAAAGAAATACAGTGGGGCACTACAGAGGCCCCATTTCTTGCTCAACTGACTTGAAAATTGATCAGAATGTTTATTTTGATGAACTATTGGATGGTATTGGAATTGGGTCACCTGGGATGATATCTCGGCCACTAGTTTGAATTAAAGAAATACCTTTTGGGCACTCAAGAAGCCATATTTATTGCTGACTTAACTTGAAAACTGTTGAGAATGTTTGTCATGTTCAATTTGTGATGAGTTCTAAATTGGGTCACCTTTGGTGATAAAGTAGGTTACTATGTCAACTTACGGAAATTCCATATTGGCCCTCTGGATGCCACATTTTAAGCTCAGTTGATCTGACAATTGGTCAGAAATTGAATTATGCACGTGGAGTGAAATTTCGCCTATTGAATCGGGTAAGCGATCCAGGGCCATCATGGCCCTCTTGTTTATACAAACTGTTGGACAGTGTTGGTTGCAAAAATATTGTTCTTGGTCAACATCAGTCTTGAAAAGCCAAAAGCCTCGATTCTAGATCTGTAAATTTTTGCCTAGCGGTACAAATAAAACATACACATTTACGGTGCATTGAAAGGGAAAGCGGGAGGGGGCTGAAACTGATTTATCCCCTTGCTTGGTTAAAAAAAAACTATATCCATGCAGATTGCTATTTGCTTTCTTTCTCTTTATAAATATCCTTATGAAATGACCGTTAAATTAACTATTCAGCTTATCACTATAACAATGTTGAATTTAATATTTATCTATAACGTTTGCAATTCCAATGCGTTGTTATGGAACACAAAGTTTTCACCAACAGCGAAGTAAAATGTACAGTTCAATCGCCTAAAATACTGAAATTACATGTACAAAGCTTTAACCTCTAGGATAGACGAATGAAACAATGAACTGTGAATATTGTAGGCCAGACAGCATTTCAAATGTCGTAGATTGGATCTTTAATATTCACTATGTAGGCTTTCTTTTATAAGACGTACTTTTTACGATCTTCACTCCTTCAGTTCAATTCTGTCTCTTATTAAGATCGAAATTAGTTTTTTTTCCCTCGTCGAAATGTTACTTACAACAATAAAAACAATTTCTCGATAGAGAAGGGGGAAAAATGGATATCACTTAACATTTCAGCAAGATCCTCAGCTCGTGACTTTTTCTGTGAGGTAATTAGGACCTAGTAGTTTCTCTTTCCAGATCTACTACTTCGTGTATAGATTCTATGCCCTCTTCTAATGGCAGGTGGTGGGTTACTTTTGGGGGATTTCTAATCCTGTTGCAAATTCGAGTGGTCTTCAACCAAACATAAATGATGCTATTATAAAGTCCTTTGTCTTAAATACAATGAACATGTTTAAATGTGTTAGGACAATTTTCCTATTCCCTGCCCGGCAACTTCTAGAATGCACTTTAGGTACATGACCTCTGTACAAGTTCCCTAGATGGCAGCCACTTACAGTGGAGTGTGAAAAAAACACGCACACACAAACCGAGCTCAGCTTTTACTACTTTACTTAGTTCTTGCTTGTCACTTTTGAAATCAGATTTCTTTTTTCCAACAACTTGGTTATTCCAAAAATTAACAAAATATGCAGTAAATCTATAACTCTATTGAACATTTTTGAAGCGCTGTTTTCAACATTATTCGAGTTATAATCCCGTCGGTTTTATAATTTACGGGACAGATATTAGTTGTCACCATTTTCCAGCGATCAGCTGTATTTTTCCAAGTCCTTTTCATTCTGATCCTGGTCGAATCTGGTACGATATGGCATAGGGCATAGAGGATATTTTCTTTTTTTTTTTCGGTGAAAGATCGAAATTTATTTCGAGTGGACAACGTCGATAATATTTTCACGGGTGGCGCAATCACTCGTGAAAATATTACCGATTGTGTTCACGAGATGAAATAGATTGCGATCTTTAACCGAAACCCCCCCCCAAATATTCTATTTATTTCACGCTTTTAACCCTTCTGGGAGGAGCTTTATCAAAATCCAGTACTGTTCCTTTCCGTTCTTCCCCGTGGCGTACCCCTCCTGCATAGCAACGCATTACAATATTACGTCAAACGCGAGAAATAAAAGGTAAAGGACGTCATATTTCTCATCTGGTTGTGAGGCACGCGCAATTAACCTAGGCCACAAGAACATGAAAATCAGTATTTTAACTGGTGGTACCAGTATAAGACCTAAAGATATTTTCAATGCTATTTATCGGTATCCTACTGCAAAGCATGAAATAATGTTTAGTATTTAATAAAATCGTGGTGTTTTGGAAAGAAGACACAGAGAAAGAAGTGCGACAGAGAAAAGACGAAAACAACAAATTTAATGACTGAATGTTTTAAACGTTTATCGTGCGCTGCTTTATAAAGCTACTATTAGCGTTAAACCCCTTTACATATGCATGTATGCATATCCCTAAAAGGTAGGTGTTAAGGCATCACTGAATGAACGAAGGATTAATTTCTCTGTAATTCGTTTCTCTAATGCAGGTTATCATATGTGCTGATGCTCTACTACATTTTGTAATTCATAGAATGTATGAATCGATTTTTACTAGTCTATGTATTTATGTATTTATTGTTTACACGAAACAATCAATTGACTACAAAATTAGGGGATAATCGTTTTTTTAAATATATGTACATTTTGTAAAGACCGGAAGAAAAGTGAGACATTATCATTCCGAAACTTTCCAGTATGAATTTTCCCATGCGTGTACATTAAGGAACAACTTGCAAATCACTTTAAACTATTGATTAATTTCATAAAACTTTCACAATGTATTTTATGCACAAACAAATCCAGATGTCACAAAAACAAACTTGGATTACCTTTCGGCTCTAGGACTTTATATAGTATTTTCAGAGGAAACTTTTAATGTTATGATATAACAGGTAGTATAACAAATTTGTAACTGTTTTAATCTGCAGTTGATTTTCTAAGTATTTTCAGAGAAAACTTTCAATGTTATGATATAAGAGGTATTACATTATATTTTGTAACCTTTTTACGCTGCAGTTGATTTTCTAAGTATTTTCAGAGGAAACGTTCAAGGTTATGTTATTTAAGGAGAAGTACAACACAATTTGTAACTTTTTCACGCAGCAGTTGATTTTCTTTAACTTATTCTCTCCCTTATTTTTTTAGATTTTCTCATCGCCGACGCTTTGTGTTTTGCAATTAGACATCTAGCTTTTTATCTACATTTAAGATGGCTAAGGCTGGTGTTTGTATGGTTGTCAGTGCCATAAATTATGGCGTTTCCATGGGTTTTATTGTACCAGTGCATCGCAAAATATTCTGTCTAAGCCATCCTTTGCCTTCTCTGATAAACATCATCAATACAATGATCGGCAGGAAGAGAGAGAGAGAGAGGGTGGAGAGGAATTAATCATACCGCAATGACTCTCATAAATCTTAGGAAAAAATCAGACCTCCTGCAGGTTCGAACCTGTGACTTATACTGGTTTCAAGCCCTGTATGTTATAGACTGAGCTACGGGGCACGGCGCATTTTACAACATCAGCAATTTATGCAAAATGCAGGGCATTTTTCGATCCTATGCACTCAATTTGAACAACTGTATTTGCAAAAGAAAAAAAAATTCATTTACGTTTCATGTGATACCTCCGTAATCACATACAGACACACAAAATGCAGTTGAAACTATGAGGGAATGTTGTCAAAAAATGCCCCCGAATAGATCCAGCATTAATTTCCAGTCATCATCTAGTTTTTCAGGAAAATGCAAATTCTATTACTACGGCCTTAAAGGTAAGCATAGTATGTTTGTTTCTGCTGTTACGCTAGTTGTCTATCAAAAAATCCATTGGATATGAATAACAGATAACATAACTGCAAAAACATGTGGTTTGACATTCTGTTTTATTTATTGGCTGTTCTACAAGTGTCGGTCTCTCGTTTTTGTGGCATAGACTTAAAATTTGCTAGAATTTTAGCATAAAGTTTAAGAAAAAGTTTAAAGCATGAAATTGATAATGGAACGTTGTGAAAAAAATATTTCTGTGTAGTTAATGTAAGTTGTTAATCGTAAAACAACAATTAAAAATAAATAGTAAAAAAATAGAATAAATAATAATAAAAAAACAATATTGAAGAAATGGTTTTACCTGATTGGATTTTATCAAAACGTTAGATTTCGGCTCACCTGAGCACGAAGTGCTTAAGGTGAGCTTTTGTGATCGCCCGTTGTCAGTCGTTCGTCGTCCGTCGTCAGTTGTCTACAAGGTCTTTAAATATCATCTCCTCCTTAACTACTGGGCCAATCTGGATGAACCTTGGAAGGGATGTTCCTTGAGTGAAGCTGTACGGAAGTAGTTCAAGAGATTGAATTCCACTTATAACTCTGGTTGCAATTGCAACCAAAAGGGGATCACAAGTTCGAAATATAGGAACAAAGAATGGAAACTTAAAATTCTTCTTCTCTGAAACTGACAGGCGAAGGGCTTTGATTTTTAGCTCACCTGAGCACGAAGTGCTTTTGGTGAGCTTTTGTGATCGGCCTAATGTCCGCCGTCCGTCTTCCACAATTTCTTTAAACAGCTTCTCCTCCTAAACCACTGGGCCAATCTTGATGAAACTTGGCAAGGATGTTCTTTGGTTGAAGGTCTACTATAGGTGTTCAAAAGATTGAATTCCACCCAAAACTCTGATTGCCATAGTAACCAAAAGGAAAATAGCAAAACCTTTGAAAATCGTCTTCTCTGAAACTAGAAGGTGCAGAGCTGTGATATTTAGTATGTGGCACCTCTACCAAGATTATTCATATGATGCCCCTTGGGTCAAAACTGGCCCCCCCCCCCCCCAGGGGGTCACACTTTTTGAACATAGGAACAAAGAAGGAAAACTTTAAAACTCTTCTTCTCTGAATCTAGAAGGTGTAGAACTTTGATATTTTGTATGTAGCATTTCTTAGTGGACTTCTACAAAGCTTGTTCATACGATGTCCATAAGGTCAAAACCTGCCCCGCCCCGGGGCTAACAAGTTCGAAACATAGGAAAACAAGAAGATACACTTTACAATGCTTATTCTCTGAAACTAGAAGGTGAAGAGCTTTGATATTTTGTAAGTAGGATCCCCTAGTGGACCTCTACCGAGTTACTTCATACGACACCCCTGTGGTCAAAACTGCCCCTCCTGGGGTCACAAGTTTGAACATGGGAATGAAAAAGGAAAACTTTATCATTCTTCTGCTCTTAAACAAGAAAGAGTACAGCTTTGATATTTGATATGTAGCATCTGCCAGTGGATCTTTCCAAAGTTTGTTTAAATGATGGCCCTGGGGTCTAAAGTGGCCCAGCCCCGGGGGTCACAATTTTAAAACGTAGGAACAAAGAAAGAAAACTTTAAAATTCTTCTTCTCTGAAACTAGAAGGTGTAGAGCTTCGATATCTCGTATGTAGCATCTTCCAGTGGACCTCAAATAAGTTTGTTCATACGATGCCCCCGGGTCCAAACTGACCTCGCCCTGGTGGTCAAAATTTTGAAGATGGGAACAAAGAATGAAAACGTTAAAAGTCTGACACAAGATGGAAACTTTGTTACTTTGTACGTGTGTCCCTTATGATAGTCTGCCAATAACAATATTTTACCCTTTTTTCATCAAATGTCATGTTATGGAAAATGGGGGCTTAGTGTATATTTTCATTGTAGACCAATATCTCTTTTACTACAGGACAAAACGTAATTAAACTTCATCTTTTTAAGCCACAGAGAATAGTTCATGAAACAACATGTTATCTCTAATTTCATTATGGACTAGTTACAATCAGTTTGCCTATCCGTCCACCTTGACGGATATCTTCTAAAGTCCTTGGCATTTATGAAACTTCAAACATGTCTTCCTTAGGATAGTCTTTTGATACATTTTTTTCTGTAAGATGCGTCATGAAAAAAGGCGTTATCTTTTACATACTTGACTTGTCGAGCCCCTATAAATCAGTAATGTTGTGAGCTGTTTGTTTAGGGTTCCAAGTTTGCGCTGGCTTGATTACTGTCTCAGCCAACATCCTTTGGCATTTGATAAAAAGTTATTGCGACAAATCTCATTGTGTCTTACCAATGAGTGAATGATGTTTTTAATCTGTCATTCGACCACCATTTTGACCAGGAAATTAACGCCTGGCCTCCCAAGTTAATTCATTCTCTTATCATACAATCCTGACTTTGAATGATCCTGAAGAAGAAGGGTTGTGGAAAAAGAAGAAAATGCTTTTTGCACAGTTACATACCTTACCAGAATAATTTGGCCTTGAACTTTGATATTTGGTATTTATCTTCATTGTAGACCTCTAATACTTAGTCCTCTGGTGAGCGATAAAGGGCTAACATGGTCCTCTTGTTTGTGTGTAGCATCTTGTAGTAGATTTTGTATGTAGCAACTATTAGTAGATCTCTACCAAAGTTGTTAATACGATGCCCCTGAGGTCGAAACTAGCCCCGCCCCGGGGGTCAAAAATTTGAACATTGGAACAAAAAAGCAAAACTTAAAAATTCTTCTCCTCTGAAACTGGAAAGCATAGAGCTTTAATATTTGGTATGAAGCATGTCCTAAAGAATTCGACTTAGTGTGTTCATATCATGCCCCTTGGGTTCAAACTAGCCCCGCACCAGGTGTCTCAAGTTTGAACGTGGGAACGAAAAAGGAAAAGTTTAAAACTTTATAATTCTTCTTCTCTTGAAGCATAAGGCGTAGAGCTTTGATTTTTGGTATATAGCATCTACTAGTGAACTTCTTACAAGTTTGTTCATATATTGCCCTTGGGCTCAAAACTGGTCCCGCCTCAAGGGGGTCACTATTTCGAGACATAGGAACATAGAATGAAAACTTTAAAATTCTTCTCTGAAACTGAAAGGCGTATGCCTGTGATATTTTGTATGTAGCATTTCTTAGAAAACTTCTACCAAGTTTGTTCATATGATGCCCCTGTGGTCAAAACTGGCCCTTTCCCGGCGTAACAAGCTTGAACATAAGAAAAAAGAATGAAATCTTTGAAATTCTATTCTTTGAAACTCTGAGGCGTAGAACTTTGATATTTTGTATGTAGCATCTCCTAGTGGACCTCTTCCAAATTTGTTCATATGATGCCCCTGAGGTCCAAACTGGCCCCGCCACGGGAGTCACAAGTTTAAACTTTGGAACAAAAAAATAAATAGAATAAAATAAAATTCTCTTCTAAAATTAAAAGGTGTAGAGCTTTGATATTTGCTATGTAGCATCTCCTTGTTGCATTCTACCAAGTTTGTTCATATGATGCCCCGGGGGTCAAAACTTGCCCCGCCCTGGGGTCACAAGTTCATGGGAACAAATAAAGAAGAACTTAAAAATTCCTCTTCTCCGAAACTGGAAAGTGTAGAGTTTTGATATCTTTGGTTTGTAGCATCTTCTAGTGGACCTATACCACGTTTGTTCATACAATGCCCATGGAGTCAAAACTGGCTTCATACTGGGGGTCACAAGTTCGAAGCAGAGAAACAAAGAAGGAAAACTTTAAAATTCTTCTTCTCTGAAACTCGGAGACGTAGAGCTTTGATAGTTTGTATGTAGCATCTCCTAGTGGGCCTCTTCCAAGTTCGTTCATACGTTTCCCTTGGGTCGAAACTTAACCCGCACCGGGGGTCACATGTTTGAACATTGGAACATAAAAGCAAAACATTTTTTTTTCTTCTCTGAAACAGGCAGGTGTAGAGCTTTGATAATTTATTATTTGGTATGTAACATCTCCTTATGGCATTCTACGGAGTTTGTTCATATGATGGTCCAGGAGTCAAAACTGGCCCTGACCAGGGGGGTCATGAGTTTGAGACAAAGAAGAAAAACCTTAAAAAAAACTTCTACTGGAACATAGACGGAAAACTTTAAAATCATTCTTCTCTGAAACAGGAAGGCCTGGAGCATTGTAATTTAGTATGAAGCATCTCTTAGTAAACCAACTTTGTTCATACGCTGCCTCTGGTGTCAAAACTGGCGCCGTTCTGGGTGTCACAGTTGAACATGGGAGCTAAAAAAGAAAACTATAAAATTCTTCCTCTCTGAAATTAGAAGGTGTAAAGTTTTGATATTTGGTAAGTAGCATTTCCTAGTGGACATCTAAAAAGTTTGTTCTTGTTCATATGACCCCCCCATCCCCCCCGGACTGAAAACTAGCCACACCCGAAAGTTCGAAAGATAGGAAAAAAATGAAAACTTTAAAATTTTTCTCTGAAAATGAAAGGCGTAGAACTTTTATATTTTGTATGTAGCATCTACTGATGGAACTCTACCAAGTTTGTTCATATGATGCCCCTGTGATAAAAACTGGCCCCGCCCCTAGGGTCACAAATTTGAACATAGGAACAAAGACTGAAAACTTTAGAATTCTTCTGCTGTGAAAGTCGAAAGAGAAGAGCTTTGTATTATGTACTATGTTCTAGTGGATCTCTACCAAGGTTGTACATACGAACCCCGCCCCCCCCCTTGTGGTCCTAACTGGCCCTACCCCAGGGGTCACAATTTTGAACATTAGAACAAGAAAGCAAAACTTAAAAATTCTTCTTCTCTGAAACTTGAAGGTGCAGACCTTTGATATTTGGTATGTAGATTTCCTAGTAGACTTCTTACAATATTGTTCATATGATGCCCAGAGGTCAAAACTGGCCCCGCCCGGATGGTCACAGTTTCGAAACATAGAAACAAATAAGAACTACTTTAAAATTCTTCGGAGAGCTTTGATAATTGGTATATAGTGAATCTCTTCTAAGTTTGTTAGCCCACCTGAGCACAACATGTTCTGAGAGGTCAAAATTGGGTCACCTTGTGTCATAAACTAGGTCACTATGTTAAATAAAGCAAATACCTTGTTGGCACTCTGGAGGCCACATTTCTTGCTAAGCTGACTTAAAAATTTGTCAGAATGTTTGTCTTGATAAAATCTTACACGAGTCTGAATTTGGGTTAATTGGGTAATAAACTAGGTCACTGGGTCAAATTTAAGAAATATTGCTCTTGGGCTTTCTATTGTTCAATTGATCTCAGTATTAGGTAAAATGTTTCTCTTGATGAAAACTAAGGTCAGTTCAAAATTGGGTTGTCGGGGGTCCTATTCTAGATCACTAGTAAAATTAAAGACATACTTTTATGGCACTCTAGAGGCCAAATTTCTTGCTCAACTACATGTAACTTGAAAATTGGTCAGAATATTTGCCATGATTAAATCCCACATTAGTAAGAATTTGGGGTTATGAACTACATGTAGGTCACTAAGTCATATTATATATAACTCTAGGGCTGTCTAGAGGCCATATTTATTTTTCAATTGATTTTAGAATAGGGTAAAATGTTTCTCTTGATAAAATTTACGATTGGTTCAATATTTGGTCACTTGGTGTCATAATCTAGGTCACTATGTCTAATTAAAGAAATACCGTAGAGCACTAAAGATGCTTGCTCAACTGACTTGAAAATTGATCAGAATGTTTATTTTGATGAACTATTGGATGGTATTGGAATTGGGTCACCTGGGGTGATAATCTCGGTCACCAGTTTGAATTAAAGAAATACCTTTTGGGCACTCAAGAAGCCATATTTATTGCTGACTTAATTTGAAACTGTTGAGAATGTTTGTCATGTTCAATTTGTGATGAGTTCTAAATTGGGTCACCTTTGGTGATAAAGTAGGTTACTATGTCAACTTACGGAAATTCCATATTGGCCCTCTGGATGCCACATTTTAAGCTCAGTTGATCTGACAATTGGTCAGAAATTGAATTATACACGTGGAGTTAAATTTCGCCTATTGAATCGGGTAAGCGATCCAGGGCCATCATGGCCCTCTTGTTTATACAAACTGTTGGACAGTGTTGGTTGCAAAAATATTGTTCTTGGTCAACATCAATCTTGAAAAGCCAAAAGCCTCGATTCTAAATCTGTAAATTTTTGCCTAGCGGTACTAATAAAACAGATACACATTTAGGGTGCATTGAAAGGGAAAGAGGGAGGGGGCTGAAACTGATTTATCCCCTTGCTTGGTTAAAAAAAAACTATATCCATGCAGATTGCTATTTCCTTTCATTCTCTATATAAATATCCTTATAAAACGACCGTTAAATTAACTATTCAGCTTATCACTGTGACCATGTTGAATTTAATATTTATCTATAACTTTTTGCAATTCCAATGCGTTGTTATGGAACACAAAGTTTTCACCAACAGCGAAGTAAAATGTACGGTTCAATCGCCTAAAATACTGAAATTACATGTACAAAGCTTTAACCTGTAGGATACACAACTGAAACACTGAACTTTGAATATTGTAGGCCAGACAGCATTTCAAATGTCATAGATTGGATCTTTAATATTCACTATGTAGGCTTTCTTTTATAAGACATACTTTTTACGATCTTCATTCCTTCAGTTCAATTCTGTCTCTTACTAAGATCGAAAATGGTTTTTTTCCTCGTCGAAATGTTACTTACAACAATAAAAACAATTTCTCGGTAGAGAAGGGGGGAAAATGGATATCACTAAACATTTCAGCAAGATCCTCAGCTCGTGACTTTTTCTGTGAGGTAATTAGGACCTAGTAGGTTCTCTTTCCAGATCTATTACTTAGTGTATAGATTCTATGCCCTCTTCTAATGGCAGGTGGTGGGTTACTTTTGGGGGATTTCTAATCCTGTTGCAAATTCGAGTGGTCTTCAACCAAACATAAATGATGCTATTATAAAGTCCTTTGTCTTAAATACAATAAACATGTTTAAATGTGTTAGGACAATTTTCCTATTCCCTGCCCGGCGACTTCTATAATTCACTTTAGGTACATGACCACTGTAGAAGTTCCCTTGATGGCAGTCACTTACAGTGGAGTGTGAAAAAAAAACACGCTCACACGAACCGAGCTCAGCTTTTACTACTTTACTTAGTTCTTGCTTGTCACTTTTGAAATCGGATTTTTTTTCCAGGAACTTGGTTATTCCAAAAATTAACAAAATATGCAGTAGATCTGAATCTAAAGGCCTATCTCTATTTTCTTATTACATTTTTGAAAATCTTTGTTATATGGCGTTGTTTTCAACATTATTTCAGTTATATCGGGTCGGTTTTATTTTTACAGGGCAGATACTAGTTGTCACCAATTTCCAGCGATCAGCTGTATTTTTCCAAGTCCTTTTCATTCTGATACTGGTCGAATCTGATACGATATGGTATAAGGCATAAAGGATGGTTTTTTTTTCGGTGAAAGATCTAAATTTATTTCATCGAGTGGACACGAGATGAAATAGATTGCGATAAAAAAAAAAAATTATTTCACGCTTTTAACCCTTTCTGGGAGGAGCTTTATAGTACTGTTCCTTTCCTTTATTTCCCGTGACGTACCCCTCACGCATAGCAACGCCTTACAATATTACGTCAAGCGCGAGAAATGTAAGGTAAATGACGTCATATTTCCCATCTGATTGTGAGGAATGCGCAATTAATCTAGGCCACAAGAACATGAAAATCTGTATTTTTACTAGTGATACCAGTGTAAGATCGAAAAATATTTTCACTGCTATTTATCGATATCCTACCGCAAAGCATGAAATAATGTATAGTATATAATAAAATCGTGGCGTTTTGGAAAGAAGACACAGAAAAAAAAGTGCGATAGAGAAAAGACGAAAACGACAAATTTAATGAGTTGCTTTATAAAGCTACTATTAGCGTTAAACCCCTTTACATATGCATGTATGCATATCCCTAAAAGGTAGGTGTTAAGGTATCACTGAATGAACGAAGGATTAAATTCTCTGTAATTCGTTTCTCAAATGCAGGTTATCATATGTCCTGAAGCTCTGCTACATTTTGTAATTCATAGAATGTCTGAATCGATTTTCATTAGTCCATGTATTTATGTATTTATTGTTGCATGAAACAATCAATTGACTACAAAATTAGGGGATAATCGTTTTTTACATGTATGTACATTTCGTAAAGACCGGAAGAAAAGTGAGACATTATCATTTCGAAACTTACCAGTATGAATTTTCCCATGCGTGTACATGAAGAAAGAAACTGCAAGCCACATTACACTATTGAATAATTTCATAAAACTTTCAGAATGTATTTTATGCACAAACAAATCCATGAGGTCACAATACACAAACTTGGATTACCTTTCAGCGCTAGGACTCCATAGTATTTTCAGAGGAAATTTGAATGTTATGATATAAGAGGTACTATAACAAAATGTGTAACTGTTTTACGCAGCAGTTGATTTTCTTTAATTTATTCTCTCCCTTATTTTTTTCAGATTTTCTCATCGCTGACGCTTGTGTTTTGCAATTAGACATCTAGCTTTTTATTATCCCCCGCCGAAAAGGCGGCGGGGGATATGGTAATAGTCTCTGTCTGTCCTTCCGTCCTTCCGTCCAACATTTTTGTCCGGAGCATATCTCCAAAAGTATTTGAGATATCAACTTCAAACTTCACAATTGGATAGATCTCATGAAGAAGGCGCGCAGTGTACAACAACCATTACTCTATCTTCAGTATTTTTGGAGTTATTACCCTTTGTACATTTTTGGGGGGATTTTTTGTCCGGAGCATATCTTAAAAAGTATGAGAGCTAGGAACTTGAAACTTCACACACATATAGAACTCAATGAGGAGGCGTGTAGTGCACAATATCCATTACTCTGTCTTCAGTATCTTTGGAGTTATTGCCCTTTGTACATTTTTACTTTGAATTTATGTCCGGAGCATATCTCCAAAAGTATAAAAGCTAGGAACTTGAAACTTCACACATTAATAGAACTCATTGAGGAGAAGTGCAGTGCATAAGAACCATAACTCTATCTTCAGTGTTTTTGGAGTTATTGCCTTTTGTAAATTTTAACTTTGGAATTTTGTCCGGAGCATATCTCCAAAAGTATAAAAGCTAGGAACTTGAAACATCATACGGATATAGAACTAATTAAGGAGAAGTGCAGTGCTAAAGAATCATAACTCTATCTTCAGTAATTGTTCAGTTATTGCTCTTTGTAAATTTTCACTTTGGAAAATGGTCCGGAGCATATCTCCAACAGTACAAAGGCTAGGAACTTCAAACTGTATACACTTATAGAATTTATTAAGAAGAAGTGCAGTTCACAAAAATCAAAACTCTGTCTTCAGTAATTTTTGAGTTATTGCCCTTTGTTAATTTTTACTTCGGATTTCTGTCTGGCGTATATCTCCAAAAGTATAAAAGCTAGGAACTTGACACTTCACACACATGTAGAACTAATTGAGGAAAAGTGCAGTGCACAAGAACCATAACTCTATCTTCAGTATTTTTGGAGTTATTGCCCTTTGTAAATTTTTACTTTGGATTTTTGTTTGCACATTTCCATTTAGATTCACAAGCTTTTTTTTTTGACTGATTACCCTTTGATGAATTTATGCTGTTCTGGGACAAGTGCTAGTTTTTTGCTCTTGTTTTTAGCTCTACTGGCTGAAAGCCAGCAGAGCTTACGTCATGGCGGGGTTTCCGTCGTCCGTCCGTCCGTCCGTCTGTCTGTCCGTCTGTCCGTCCGTTAGTCTTTTTCTTGTTTACGCGATAAAGTCTGCATTTGTTGTCAGATTTTTGTGAAACTTGCACAGTTTGTTTATCTCACCAATAGCTTCAACCCTATTGATTTTGAGAAAAATCCAACAAACAATATTGGAATGGTAGCCATTTCAGGTTGAAAATTTCCAATTCTTGTTTACGCAATAAAGTCTTCATTTATTGTCAGATTTTCGTGAAACTTGCACAATTTGTTTATCTCATCAATAGCTTCAACCCTTTTGATTTTGAGGAAAATCCAACTAACACTATTGGAAAAGTAGCCATTTCAAGTTGAAAATTTCCAATTCTTGTTTACGCGATAAAGTCTTCATTTGATGTCAGATTTTCGTGAAACTTGCACAATTTGTTTATCTCATCAATAGCTTCAACCCTATTGATTTTGAAAAAAATCCAACAAACAGTATGGGAAAAGTAGCCATTTCAAGTTGAAAATTTCCAATTCTTGTTTACGCGATAGTCTTCATTTGTTGTCAGATTTTCGTGAAGCTTGCACAATTTGTTTATCTCATTAATAGCTTTAACCCTATCGATTTTGAAAAACATCCGACAAATAGTATGGGAAAAGTAGCCATTTCAAGTTTAAAATTTCCATTTCTTCTTTACGCAATAAAGTCTTCATTGTAAGTCAGATTTCCATGAAACTTGCAGAGTTTGTTTATCTTATCAATAGCTTCAACCCTATTGATTTTGAAAAAAATCCAACAAAGAGTATGGGAAAAGTAGCCATTTCAAGTTGAAAACTTTCATTTCTTGTTTACGCGATTAAGTCTTCATTTTTGGTCAGATTTCCGTGAAACTTGCAGAAATTGTTCATGTCATCAAAAGCTTTAACCCTATGGATTTTGAAAAAAATCTGACAAACAGTATGGGAAAAGTAGTCTTTTCAAATTGAACAATTTCAGTGCCTGTTTACATGATAAAGTATTTATTTGTGATCAGATTTTATGAATTTTTCAGCTTGTTTATCCCATCAATAGCTTTTTAATCCTGTTGAGTTTGAAAAAATTCAACCAACAGTAATGGAAAAGTAGCCATTTTGAGTTGAAAATGTCAATTTTTTTTTGTCTTTTTGCGTAATGAATTCCTATGTATGCTTTATTTGAAAGCAAACTCTCTGCCAGTAGAGCATATTCAGGCCCTTCAGGGCCTTCTAGTTTTAATAAGGTGTCATGGAAAAAGAGGGTTTCATGTTATATTTCATTCCATTTCTTGTGAAGGCAACTCCTTCCACATTTCTTGACGGAATTGAATAGAATTTTGACAGAATATTTCTTGTCATGTGACCTATTGCATATTGTCAACATTTTGCGATTTGTAGCTGCGTCATGAAAAAAGGGGGCTTCATGTTTTATTTCATTTTATTTCTTGTGAATGCAACTCGTCCCATATTTCTTGACAGATTTGAATGGAATTTTCACATTATCATGCGACCTAACACAACGCCTCCCACATATCTTGGCAGATTTTGATGGAATTTTCACATGATCATGTTACCTACGGCATATTGTCAAGGTTTTGGGATTTGTAGCTGCATCATGGAATAAGGGGGCTTCATGTTATAATTATATTTTTCACCAGAATCTCTTCAATAACTGGACATATCTCAATAGATTTGGATGACATTTTCACAGACCATGCGACATAGTACATGTTGTCAGGGTTTTGCAATTTATCACTGTATCATGGAAAAAGGGGAACTTCATGTCAAATTTATTTTTTTATCAGTGTATCTCCAACTTTTGCACATATTTTCATAGAACTTCATGTTTTTATTGCTTGATCAAAGCCAGTGACCAATGAATCAATTGTGCATTCGTCTCTCCATGCATCAGTCTATTCGTAAACCTTTTAGATCACAAGTAATACATGGATCCGTGGTAATAAGATTAACCGACTACCTTAGTTACTGTTGCCAAGGTCTCACAAACAAACGTAGTCAATACATATATAGTATAGTAGATAGGCTACCTAAATCGTGCTGCCATGACTGTTTCTCTCAATAAAATTCCGGAAAAAAGTATTTTAATCATATATTTCTATCGATGATAAATTCTCAGTAAACAATTTAAAGATGCTTACCTAATTTACATACGGAGATGTATTAAAAGGACGAATTACGAGGGCGACGTACAATGTAACAGATTTACATGTTTAAACAAAAATTTGAACATATAAAAAACATCAACAAATCTCCGTTTTGCCACAGTAAAATAGAATTAACGATACTTATTGCTTTCGTTGGGCTAGTAAAGTCATCTCAGCATCATACCAAACTAATTAACACTGAATTACAAACCTTTCGAAAAGTTTACAGAATGTCTGATTCTGTTCTGTTCTGTTCTGGTTTAAGTTAATGAAAAAATTTCAATATCAGGTTAAGGGGAAAAGGGTTGCCTGATGGATTATAAAATGTGTTAAGTGTGTTGTCAATTAAGAAAATTGTTAATATCATTGACGGTAGTATATGATATACTGATGACAACAGGTGGTCAAGTTGATTAAAGCGGTTATTTGCTTTGCAATCGAACACACTTCCTATCAAATTAACAGTTTACCAACACACCCTTTGTGCTAATGTGCAGATGTGCTAATCCATTCAGGGGGGACGTACATGTTTTTTTTCCGCTCTGGTTTTTCTTTTTTTCGGCATTTTGTGACTCTTGAATTTAACTACTACTGCCATACTGTAACGCACATTATTGGACTAGCAGAATGAGCAATAAACAACGGAATGACAGGAGTGGTAATTCCAGAAGTGGCAGCAAATCGAATTTGAAAGATCGCCCAGCGGTCAAGGACAAGGACAAGATGGCGGACGGTGGTCAAAGAACAAAGGAAATTGTAAATGTAAACAGTGAGAGT
The DNA here is from genome assembly GCA_943736015.1 of Tridacna crocea. NCBI lineage: Eukaryota > Metazoa > Mollusca > Bivalvia > Cardiida > Cardiidae > Tridacna > Tridacna crocea. The sequence continues at coordinate 33,261,923 of OX031059.1, forward strand.
GATAGTGACAGTTTATTGCGTGAAATGGACAGTGATACAGACGGAATAGGTACACAAAATTCAATTAATGATACAGTAAAACCTAATCAGCGGAAACAAAAAGAGAGAGAGAAAGAGAAATACAAGCAACGAGAAAAACGTAAAAGACTTAGTACGGGGGAAAGTACAGGTGAGAGTAGTGAACAATATAAACTCTTATCGAATGATGAAAAACTGTCTCTCATATTGACAAAACTGTCTGAAAACGAGATTCGTTTTAAGTCTCTAGAAGAGAAACTTGACACAGCTATTGACCAAAATAAGCTGGGTGCATTTGAATTAACTATTAAGTCTCAACATGATAGAATTAGAGTCCTAGAATACAAATCCATCGATCTAGAAGCTCGTTCAAGGAGAAAGAATCTCATATTTCGCGGAATCGCAGAGAGTAAGGGTGAATCATGCAGCATTGTTATCCTTGACTTTTTGAAAAATAACTTGCTCATAGAGGACGAAATTTGCATCGACCGGGCCCATAGACTTGGCAAGTACCGTACAGGCCAGACCCGTGCAATTATCGTAGCCTTTAGAGACTACACATCTACAGAGTTGATCCTGTCCTCCACACGTAGACTGTCGAACACCCCTTATGGAATAAGTAGGGATTATCCGTCGGAAATCACCAGTGCCAGGAAAGAATTGTGGCCACAATATAAAGAACTTAAGTCAAAAAACCCACAGTCAAATGTGAAAATGCTATTTCCTGCAAAATTAACCATGAATGGCAAAACTATTCGTGACATGTTTCCTGAATGGAATGAAGTTCTACACACTCCACGCGTATGCATCACGCCTACACATAGTACACGGATTACAACACAGTCAGTTCCCGCACGTGCTACGACCAACGGTATCCAAAACAAAACATCAACAGGTCCTGTGTCATCTGCTATGGACAATTCGACGGCTAGCCCGCAGCCAAACTTTCGCCCGTGGACAGCTCGTACAAGGAACCCCGAACGTGATAAAAATCCTGATGGCAGTGGATAGGCCAGATCTGGGAAAATCCCTGAAATAAAAAGACAAAATAAGCTATCAAACATTAAGTGCGGCTTTCTAAATGTGCGTGGTCTAAAGCGCCGCCTTGAATATCCCGAGTTTTCAAAAACTGTTTGTGAGTTAGATATATTTGGTGTTTCAGAGACAAACATTGACTGCTATGATACTGTTGACATTCATGGATATACCTGTTTGTCCAAATGTAGGAAGAATATTTATGCTAGAAAATCAGGGGGTATAGGTGTTTTTATCAAAAATAGTATTTACAAATATGTGCAAGAGATCAGATCAGACTCGGAATTCGCATTATGGGTAAAAGTTTCAAAGACCCTCTTTTCTACAGATGAGGATGTTTTCATTGGAATAGTCTATGTACCACCCGATGGGTCTAAGTATTATGACGAATCTCAACTTCAAGTACTTGAAGACGAGATATCAAATTTTTGCTTAAGATCCAAATATATACTTCTAGCAGGAGACTGGAATGCTCGCATTGCCAAAATGCGCGATTACGTTCACCCTGATTTTTTCATTATGTCAGAGTTATCTGCAACAGATTACCAAACAGATTATATGGAAAAATTAAGAGTATTAGAGGAGTTAAACATCCCATTAAACCGAGCCTCAAATGATACAAGAACAAATGCACTTGGCTTTTCCCTTTTGGATATCTGCAAGAATAATGACCTATTTATTCTGAACGGCCGCTATGGAAAAGATAAACACATTGGACAATTTACTTTTAGAAAAACGTCAGTAATTGACTACGTACTATCATCAGTTGATCGTTTTCGACTGTTGAAGGACTTCTCTGTAAGTGAAACTGATTCCCTTTTCTCAGATGGTCATGCTCTACTTATGTGGACAGTTAATGCCAATCAAAATAATGACTTTTACCCTGAAAAATTACAAAATACAAGAAAAATGACATGGCAGGAAAACTTATCTACTTGTTTTGTAAATAATGTAGATAATGAGAAATTAGAGAAAATCATTAGTGATATTGGAAATCTGACCCCTTCTCCCACAATTATTGACAATGTAACTAGTCAAATAACTGATTTGCTATTAGATTCAGCAAACAAAACATTCAAACCAAAAACATTTCAACAAAATGATAATAAACCTTGGTTTGGATCTAAATGCCATCAAATGCGTAAAAAGTACCACATTGCAAAAGCAAATTATAGAAAGTTAAAAAGCACCTTGAATAAAACTAGATTAAATGTGGCTAGCAGAGAATATAAAAAAACTATGAACTATTATATTAATAAGCATACTTATAATACTACAAACAAACTCCGACAAATGAAATCCAAAGATCCGAAAAAGTACTGGAAATTATTAAGGAAGAATAAAAATAGGAACAACACAAAAACTTCTATGCCTACAATCAATGAGTTCTATGAGCATTTCAAAAATGTGAACAAAAATGATGATCCAAGTGCAGATAACTCTCAAAGTTTTTACAATAATAATGATACAGATTTTAATGATACTATCCTCAACTCGCAAATTACTGCTGATGAAATTCTAAAATGCATTGCACATCTAAAAAATTCTAAAACACCAAGTAAAACAGATAAACTTGTCTATAGCCTCAGCGTGATCTTACGTCATCGGTACACGTTCGCAAAGCACATTTTTTAAGCTTTTTTTAAAATCCAAACGTTAAAAACACAACATAAATAAAGATAACTGCATTCTTCCAACGTTAACAGTCGTTTATTTGTGAGCCGAAATAGCAGAAACCAAGGTAGGACATCGGGTACAATAAATGCGATGTCCTGATTGGTCAAATATCGATTTCCACGGATCCATGTATACATGGATCCGTGGAAATCGATATTTGACCAATCAGGACATCGCATTTATTCTACCCGATGTCCAGCCTTGGTTTCTGCTATTTCGGCTCACAAATAAACTATGTTAACGTTGGAAGGATGCAATACTCTTCATTTATGTTGTGTTTTTAACGTTTGAATTTTAAAAAAAGCTAAAAAAAAATGTGCTTTGCAAACGTGTGCCGCTGACGTGAGATCACGCAGAGGCTAAAGACAAGTTTAAATTATGATGATTACTGAAAATTTGAACTTATGCAAAAAGCTGATCAGCGCTAGATAATGTATTAATTTATCTATAATTTTTTCCCCTCTGAAAATGGAAAACAAAGGTGAAAATAGACCTTTATGACTTACTATTAAAGAGAAAATACGTTTACCAGAATATCTAACCTTGTTCAATAACCTATGCACATCAAAAAAGTGGCCACGTAACTTGTCACCAATGTTTCAATTTGACATTAATCTTAACCCATGGTGCATGAAGAACATGCTGAATTTGTACTGGGATCGTATATACGATCCCTGATGTGTAGATATAGATCAGATTGCAAATTACATGATGATTAGTCTTGGATTTAAAGTACCTGCTGTTTACAATAAGCACTTTGACGAATACATGTAGTTCTTCCTCACTAAGAGTAAATTTCAATTTTAAAAAAAGTCCAACTTCTGTTCTGGTGGAAGATTAGCTCAATAGCCAACTTGGATTTTTTTCTCTTGACTTGGCTGTTTTAACAGTTACCACATAACATCGAGTTTTAACGACCCTTAGAAAGCTTTTAAAAGCATTGCAGAAAAAGGAGAAAATGCTTGTAACGTGCTTGTAACATCCATTTTATTCTTTTCTCATACTGTTTTGTGCTCTTTCAAAAACAAATTTCAATTTTTGAATCATTGATTTTGTTATCTGCAAATATTTGAGTTTTGATTGCTCTAAAAATTTTGTCATTTGGTGAAGAGTTTAAGTGGATTAGCACATCAGCACAAAGGGTGTGTTGGTAAACTGTTAATTTGATAAGAAGTGTGTTTGATTGCAAAACAATTTGCCGCTCTAATCAACTTGACCACCCGTTGTCATCAGTATATGATAAGATAAAACAAACTACTGTCAATGATATTAACACTTTTCTTAATTGACAACACACTTAACGCATTTTATAATCATCAGACAACCCTTTTTCACTTAACATGATATTGAAAGCATACATTTTCCGACTTTTTTGATGTTTCGGTAGGGGTAATCCAAGGACAGACAAGCTCACCAGCACTTTTCGCCCTATTCTTAGAAGATCTAGAACTTTATTTACAGGATAGTAATAGTTGTGGTCTGACATTAATTGAAATCTGTTTCATCATATTATTATTTGCAGACGACATGGTCATAATTGGAAATTCTAAAGAGGACCTACAACATAGCCTAGATCTTTTTATGCTTATTGTTCTAAATGGGGCCTTGAAGTAAATATATCCAAAACTAAAATCATTGTTTTCCGGAAGCGAGGTCGAGTAAAAGAAAATGAAAAACGGTATTACAATCACAACGAAATAGAGGTAGTTGATAATTTCAATTATTTAGGTGTTGTTCTTAATTATACTGGTTCTTTTTTATTAAACAATCAGTATGCTGTCGGAAAAGCCCTTAAGGCCATGCATGTTTTATATAGTAATATTAGTAAACATTTTGTAAACCCTAAAATTTCATTAGAATTATTCGATGCCTTTGTTAATCCAATTATAAATTTTGGGTGTCAGATATGGGGTTTTACTAAATCCAAAGAACTAGAGCGAATTCATCTAAAATTTTGTAAAATGGTTCTCGGGGTCAAACAGTCTACTTGCAATGCAGCCGTTTATGGAGAATTGGGACGATATCCATTGTACATCAATAGATATGTTCTTATGATAAAATACTTTTTTAAAGTAATCAAGTCAGAAAATATCCTACTTAAAACCATCTACAAAACCATGTTAAATGATATGTCTGTTGGTAAAGCTAATTGGTTATCACGAGTTAAATCTTTGTTAGAAGAAAATGGGTTTTTATATTTTTGGGAGAATCCTGAAAGAGTTAACCTTGATCATTTTGTAGGAATCTTTAAACAAAGATTAAAAGATTCATTTTTACAGAAATGGTATTCAGATTTATCAACCAGTACTGTTCTTTCTCCGCTATATCGTCATTTGATAGACGAATTTGAAATGGCAAGTTATTTATCTATTATTTTAACAAAAAGCCTTAGAATTTGTTTGACTAAAATCCGCACGTCTTCCCATATTTTACGTGTTGAATCTGGAAGACACGGACGAATTCGAATTCCCAGAAATTAAAGATTTTGTATATATTGTGATAAGAATTGTATAGAGGATGAGTACCATTTCATTATTGAATGTCCATTTTACTATAGTCTTCGCAAGAAGTATATCGAAAAAAAGTATTATGTTAGACCAAGTATGTTTAAATTTATAAGTTTGATGAAATCTGTAGAGTACAATACTGTTCAGAAGGTATGCACATTCATTAAGTTTGCATTCAATAAAAGGAATGCTAACCAAAATTAATAGCGGAAAGTACAAATCTAGGATCAGAATGCACGAGCTATGTAGTCTGATCTGAGTTTGTACTGACCTTAAAGGCAGGTAAAGTGATATTAAACACTCCTGCAGATTAAATACTATTTTATTTACATCTTCCTATTTTTACTTCATGATGAATGAATAAGAAACTGTAATAATTTCTCTCTCTCTCTCTCTCTCTCTCTCTCTCTCTCTCTCTCCAAATGGATGTCACTGTGACTATTTCTGATTTGTTAATGTAACTGCTTGTAACATGATGTACATTATTATGTACAAGTGAAATAAATATCATATCATATCATTAACTTAAACCTCTCTGTTGAATCAGACATTCTGTAAATTTTTCGAAAGGCTTGTAATTCAGTGTTATTTAATATGGTATGATACTGAGATGACTCTACTAGCCCAACGAAAGCAATAAATATCGTTAATTCTATCATTCTGTGGCAAAACGGAAACTTGATGGTGTTTTTTCGAATTTTTGTTTAAACATGTAAATCTGTTACATTGTCCGTCGCCCCCGTAATTCGCCCTTTTAATACATATCCGTTTGTAAATTAGTTAAGAATCTTTAAATTGCTTACTGAGAATTTATCATCGATAGAAATATACGATTAAAATACTTTTTCCGGAATTTTATTGAGAGAAACAGTCATGACAGTACGATTTAAGGGTTTAATGACAAAGTAGGTGTCATAATCCCTTCTCAACACATGTCTTGCCCAAATCTACACAGGTGTTAATATATCAGTAAAAACTATCAACAAACTTGCAGTACAAATTAAAATAAGATAATATCTAAATAATATTTTGGGGAGTGAAAATTAAATAATTTATTTCTGAAAAACATCATGGAAAAAATACAATGTAGACGAAATGGGACTACTGGGCAAAACCGTTGTAGACGAAATGGGACTATTGCGCAAATTTGTAGACGAAGTGGGAATAGACGAAATGGGAGTAGACCAACTGGGATGTTACCGATTTAAGTAGCCTATCTGCTATACTGTATATTGACTGCGTTTGTTTGTGAGACCTTGGCAACAGTAACTAAGGTAGTCGGTTTATCTTATCGCCACGGATCCATGTATACATGTACCATATATCCATTCAGCCACCCAGGCAGGTGCTACAAATTTCAACACTTTAGTCTCTAGCTACCTGCTTGAAATGGCAGCAGTGTGGCGGCTTATATTGTGAGAGGGATATCTTCTAAAGTCCTTGACAAAAATTGGTGAAACTTCATGCATGTTTTCCATTGGATAGTCCGTAGATACATTTTTTCCCCTCACATATATGAAATCCTGAAATGGGTACTTTTTTATGTAATGAAATCCTGTGCCATGGAACAAGGGAGCTTAATGTATAATTCCATCATGGACTTGTCTACATTTAAGATGGCTAAGACAAGTGTTTGTATGGTTGTCAGTGCCATTTTCAACATTGATTCAGATAAATTATGGCGGCTAGTGCACATATCCGCGTTTCCCTGGAATTTATTATACCAGTGCTTCGCACAATATTCTGTGTAAGCCGTCGTTTGGCTTCTCTGATAAACATCATCAATACAATGATCGGCAGGAGAGAGAGAGAGGGTGGGGAGGAATTAATCATACCGCAATGACTCTCATCAATCTTCGGAAAAAATCAGACCTCCTGCAGGTTCGAACCTGTGACTTATACTGGTTTCAAGCCCTGTATGTTATAGACTGAGCTACGGGGCACGCGCATTTTACAACATCAGCAATTTATGCAAAATGCAGGGCATTTTTCGATCCTAGGCACAACTGTATTTGCAAAATAAATGTTTTTTTTTCTATTTACGTTTCATGTGATACCTCAGTAATCACAAAAAAAAAAAAATACAGTTTAAACTATGAGGGGAAGTTGTCAAAAATGCCCTCGAATAGATCCAGCATAAATTTCCAGTCATCATCTTGTTTTTCAGGAAAATGCAAATTCTATTACGATGGCCTTAAAGGTGAGCATAGTACGTTTGTTTCTGCTGTTACACTAGTTGTCTATCCAAAAATCCATTGGATATGAATACGAATGAATTTACTACAAAAACATGTGGTTTGACAACTTGTTTTATTTGTTCTACAAGTGTTGGTCTCTCGTTTTCGTGGCATAGACTTAAAAAAGCTAGAATTTTAGTACTTAGTTTTAGAAAAAATTTAAAGCATGAAATTGACAATGGAACGTTGTGAAAAAGTTTATGTCTGTGTAGTTAATGTAAATTGTAAATTGTAAAAAAAAAAGAATAAGAAATAAATAATAAAAAAATAAAATAATAAATAATAAAAAGACAACATTAAAGAAAATGTTTTACCTGACCAAAAACAAATTATTGAACCTTTAATTACCTAAAAAGCTTGTAGAAGTCTTTTATAAAATGTAAATCTCGGGGAAACACACTGGCGAAGTTTATCGTGCGTGGCGGCCATTTGAGTATTTTCGGGAATGTAAATAACAAAAGTAACAGATGATATGCACCGTTTTCTTCGATGTTTAGCATTTAAATTGTAAATATTTGTATTTCAAATAAGGGATTATTAAATACGCAAGCTACAGGTATGTTTAAATCCTAGTTTTGTGCTGGCCACCTTGGGGGAATCACAAGTTCGAAACATGGGAACAAAGGCTGAAAACTTCAAAATTCTTCTTTTCTGAAACTGGAAGGAGTAGAAATTTGGTATGTGGCATTTCCTAGTGGAGTTCTACCAAGTTTGTTCATACAATGCCCCTGGGCTAACATTTAGCTACGCCCAGGTCGTCACAAAACTAAACATTGGAACAAAAAAGTAAAGCTTAAATTCTTCTTTGCTGAAAACGGACGACGGAGAGCTTTGATTTTTGGTATGTAGTAAACCTGTTCCAATTTTGTCAGCCCACCTGAGCACAACAGGTTCAGTGAGTTCAAAATTGGGTGGTGCCTGTTAGACCACAGGGGCATCATATGAACAAAATTGGTAGAGGTCTACTAGGAAATGCAACATACCAAACAACAAAGCTCTATGACTTCTAGTTTCAGAGAACAAGAATTTTAAAGTTTTCCCTTTTTGTTGCAACGTTAAAATTTGTGGTTCTCCGGGGCAGGGACAGCTTTGACACAAGGAGCAACATATGAACAAACTTGGACGGGGTCCACTAGGAAATGTATTACAGATAACTGTCCCCAAAGGCAATGTTACTTTTTGACTGGCCGCCTCTGGGAACAGAGACGATCTGGACAAAACCAGTTAAAAGTTCCGCACAGATTTTGTGCGCAAGTTTGAACTCTCATAATTTCGCAAAAAGAGCACAAAACTAGGATTTAAACATACCTGTTGCTTGCGTATTTATTAATCTCTTGTTTGAAATACAAATATTTACAATTTAAACGCTAAACATCGGAGAAAACGGTGCATATCATCTGTTACTTTAGTTATTTACATTCAGTGGCCGCCAGGCACGATAAATTTCGCCAGTGTGTTTTTTCCGAGATTTACATTTTATAAACGACTTCTTCAGGCTTTTTAGGTAATTAAAGGTTTAATAATTTGTTTTTGGTCATGTTAGTTACTTAAATGCAATTGCACTTCTCTGCAATACAGATTAAGCCGAAGACAAAGAAAGGCAGTAATGCGCTTTATCTTTGCTACTGGAAAATCAACGATGGACTCGAGACGGTACAGTGAACAACAAATGTCCAAATATGAAAAAAAAAAAAATCACCGTAGCGTCACATTATTTAGACTGCTAGGAAATGCTGAATACCAAATATCAAAGAGCTACTCCTTTCAGTTTCAGAGAAAACGAATTTTAAAGTTTTCCTTCTTAAGTTGTCCCTAAGTCCGAACTTGTGACCACCGGGGCGGGGCCAATTTTAAAACTCAGGGGCATTTTATGAACAAATTTGGTAAAGGTCAACTTGGAGATGCTACATACTAAAAATCAAAGCTCTATGCCATCTAGTTTCAAAGACAGAAAAAAATGAACTTTCTCATCTATGTTCCTTTGTTCAAACTTCTTGCCTCCGGGGTAACAACATATAATCAAACTTGGTAGTTCCACTTGGAAATGTTACATACCAAATATCAAAGCTCTACGCCTTATAGCTTAAGAGAGGAAGACTTTTAAAGTTTTACGTCTTTGTTCCGTTGTGACCTCCCGGGGTGGGGCCCGTTTTTACCCCAGGGGCATCATATGAACAAAACTGGTAGAGGTCCAGTAGGAGATACTTCATACCAAATATCAAAACTACGCCTTTCAGTTTTAGAGAAATAGACCAAAATTCTGACTCATGTGAGATTTTAGCAAGATAAACATTCTGACCAATTTTGTAGCCAGTTGAGCAAGAAATGTGGTCTCTTCCCCTTTAAGTTTCAGATAAGAATAATTTTAAACGTTTCCTTTTCTGTTCCAACGTCAAACTTTTGACCACGTGGCGGGAGCCAGTTTTGACCCCAGGGGTATTGTATGAACAAACATGGAAGAGGTTCCTTAGGACATTCTACAAATCAATCAATATCAAAGCTGTAGTCCACCCACTTTCAGAGAAAAAGCATTTAAAGTTTTCATCCTTTGTTCTTTTTTTGGAACTTGTGACCCCCAAGGGTGGGGCCATTTTTTTTTTACCCCAGGAGCATCATATGATTAAACTTTGTAGAGGTCCACTAGGAGATGCTACATACTGAAAATCAAAGATCTAGTTTCAGAGAAGAAGAAAGAACTTTTCTTTTTTGTTCCCATGTTCAAAATTATTTACCCCGTGGCGGGGTTACTTTTGACCCTAGGAGCATCAAATGAACAAACTTGGTACATATGCAGGAAATGCTACGTACCAAATATCAACGCTCTTCGCATTCCAGTTTCAGAGAAGAAAGATATATATTTTGTTCTGATCTCATGTTCAAACTTGTGACCTCTAGGGCGGGGCCAGTTTTTGATCTTGGGTGCATCATATGAATAAACTTGGTAGAGGACCACTTGGAGATGCCACATTCCAAATATAAAAGCTTTCCACCCTTAAGTTTGAGAGAAGAAAAATTTTAAAGTTTCCCTTCTTTGTTTCTATCTTCAAGCATATGATCCCCAGGGCCAGTTTTAACCCCAAGGGTATCATATGAACAAACTTGGAAGAGGTTCAATAAGATATGCTACATACAAAATATTATAGCTAGCTGTACGCCTTTTAGTTCCAGGAGTAAAGATTTCGCTATTTTTTTCCTTTGGTTGCTTTGGCAACGAGAGTTATGGGTTGAATTCAATCTCTTGAACAACTTGTGTAGAACTTCACCCAAGGAACATCTTTGTCAAGTTTCATCAAAAGTGGCTCATTGGTTTAGGAGAAGAGTTTTAAAGAAATTGTGGACGACGGACAATGTACGACGGACTTCGTGCTCAAGATGAGCTAGAAAGGCAAAATCTTTGATGTACGTACTAAACATCACTTTAGGCTTGTGCTTTTAACAAGATGTTTGTCCTCATTTAGATCTACTTCTATGCAATGCGATGAAATCCCTCGGTTCCAGGAGAAGTAGAACCATCTTTGCACACATACACATAACTTGGGCAACCTGAGAAAGGAATTTTGAATTTGATACTGCGAACAAATTTCCAATGCTCCGAGGTTTATGTACAGACAAGAAGAACTTCATTTGAAATTTTCATAGTGTTATAATTATATATCTTACACATTCATATGACACTGAAATTCGAGACCACGTATCAACTTACAGTACTAAATACTCTTGGCAAAACCACCGACATTGACTTTTGTATAATAAGTCTCCAAGTCATTTAAATGTTTTGTGTTTTGTATTAACAGAAACCCTTTTTTTTATTTTTGGTACTCGCAGCCATACTGGTAACAAACTCTCATGAATTGAAAGATTTGCGTTCTTCACCCCGAGAGTGTTTAAATAGGCTAAAGTTTCAAGTTGTTTCCGAGAAGTCCCGAGTAGATGTGAACAGATCGACTGACGAACGGAGTGTGAGTGGCCGCAATGGTTCCATACGAACACTCAGACTGTTCGTTTGTTGTCTGCCGTCTAATCATAATCAAAAGAGTAAGTATTTTGCTGATTGGGTTTTTGGCAACCTCAATCGATCGCTTGAAATCCAAGCAGAAGTTGCAAACAGTTTTTTTTTTCTTTCTTTCAGGTGAAAGTAAAATGAGGTGTAAGAAAATATTTCTCTTCACTGCTTTCTTCGTAGCTGCAATAGGTTTTCTAATCTGGAACATTCCGAGGTAAAGCCAGTTTTTCACTCCCCCCCCCCCCCCCCCACACACACACTGCTCCTTATTTCACACTTAGAGACAGTAGCATTTTCTTCTACACAATCGTCTTTGATTAAAAAACATGAATTGGGAAGTACATATTTCAAGTAAGTGTCATAATTACAATGAAATGGCATAACTTTATAGAAATATAAAGTATTTATATATTTAGATACTTTAATATTTAATATTAAAACAAATAATATTTGATATCTTTAATATTTAAGCAATGATAAAAGCTAATTTATGATATGTAGGGAATTAATTTGCTAGCCTTTAAAAGGCAACAAAACTGGTTTTGGATGTGTGCAGTTGTCTTTGGATTTATTTAGTATTCTCTTGAATACCGCTTAAGAAGTTATCCATATGTAAGCTGTGGATATACATGAGCTTAGCAGTTGGACTTGGTGTATTAGTGACTTAGCCATATGATTTATTGACTGATTTTATGTATTTCCGTATGATGCTTACAAAGACATTCACAGAGTCCAATGTAGCCGTTCTGAAAGGAATACGTTACGGTTTGCCAACAAATGGCAGTATAGAAAGAGCGTCCTGTACGGGACTATGGAAGGGATCCTTCCGGTATTTCTTCTTGAATCAATTGGACCGTAGTGTAAGGCAGTTTAGGATCAATTGCTATCGATTTGTGATACGACATGCCCTATCATTGCACGTTACATTATCTTTTTAATCTTTTGGATCACGAATCATGTTTAATTCCAGAGGTAAGACAATACAGAATGTGTGATACCAGAAAGCAGTGGCTACGACAATTGGTTCCTTTGTTAGGAATGCAGCACTATATATCAGTCATTGAACCATTCGTTTGCTACTATATACAATGAGAAGCAATGTCAAGTAGAACTAGGGTTGCATTGATCTATCCAATAAAAGAGGATATAGGGTGTTCATGCCAAGCTATGTATGATGCTTTAAATAGGTGTCTTATGCACACTTTGGTATATTTGCCTGAATTCGGTATCTTTTCCGACTACCTTTTTTGATAGCTGTTCTGATTTTTAGCTCACCTTAGCACAAAGTGCTAAAGATGAGCTATTGTGATCGCCCAATGTCCGGCGTCCGTCGTCCGTCAACAATTTCTTTAAACATCTTCTCCTCCTAAACCACAGGGCCAATCTTCATGAAACCTGGCAGGAAGGTTCCTTGGGTAAAGCTCTACCAAAATTGTTCAAAGAATGTAATTCCACCCATAACTCTGGTTGCCATGGCAACAAAAAAAAAAAAAAAAACGAAATCTTTGAAAATCTTCTCCTCTGAAACTAGAAGGGGTAGAGCTTAGATATTTGGTATGTAGCATCTCCTAATGGACCTCTACCAAGTCTGTTCAAATTATGCCCGTAGGGTCAAAACTGGCTCCACCCGGGGGATAACGCCTTTGAGCATAGGAACGAAGAATGAAAACATTAAAAATCTTCTCCTCTGAAACTTGTAGGCGTAGAGCTTTGATATTTGGTATGTAGCATCTCCTAGTCGACCTCTACCAAGTTTATTCAAATTATATCCCTGGGGTCAAAACTGGCTCCACCCCATGGTCACAAGTTTGAGCATAGGAACAAAGAAGGAAAACTTTAAAAATCTTCTCTTCTGAAACTTGAAGGCGTAGAGCTTTGATATTTAGTATGTGACATTTCCTATTGGACCTCTACCAAGTTTGTTCAAATTATGTCCCTGGGGGTCAATACTGGCCCCGCCCCGGGGGTCACAAGTATGGGCATAAGAACAAAGAAAGAAAACATTAAAAATCTTCTCCTCTGAAACTTGAAGGCGTAGAGCTTTGATATTTGGTATGTGGCATCTCCTAGTGAACCTCTACCAAGTTTGTTCAAATTATGTCCCTGGGGGTCAATACTGGCCCCGCCCCGGGGATCACAATTTTGAGCATAGGAACAAAGAAGGAAAACTTTAGAATTCTTTTCCTCAGAAACTAGAAAGCATAGAGCTTTGATATTTGATCTGTTGCATCTCCTAGTGGACCTCTACCAAGTTTATTCATATGATGTCCCTGGGGTCAAAACTGGGCCCACCCCGGGGGTCACTAGTTTGAGCATAGGAACAAAGAAGGAAAACTTTAAAATTCTTCTTCCCTGAAACTAGATGGCGTAGAGCTTTGATATTTGGTATGTGGCATCTCCTAGTAGAGCTCTACCAAGTTCATTTAAATCATGCCCGTGGGGTGAAAACTGGCCCCGCCCCGGAAGTCACAAGTTCGAACATAGGATCAAAGAAAGAAAATTTTGAAATTCATAGAACTATGATATTTGGCATGTAGCAATTCCTAGTGGATCTCTACCAAGTTTGTTCATATTGTGCCCTTGGGGTCAAAACTGGCCCTGCCTCGGGGGGTCACAGGTTCGAACATAACAAGAAAGAAGAAAACTTTAGAAATTTTCTCAGAAACTTGAAGGTGTAGAGCTTTGATATTTGGTATGCAGAATCTTCTAGTGGACCTCTACCAGGTTTGGTCATATGATGTCCCTGGCGTCAAAACTGGCCATGCCCTGGTGGTCAAAGGTTGGAACATAGGAACAAAGAAGGAAAATTTTAAATTTCTTTTTCTCTTAAACGGAAAGGTGTAGAGATTTTATACTTGATATGTAGCATCTTTGAGTAGACTTCTACCAAGTTTGTTCAAGGATGCTGCTTTGGTTAAAACTGACCCAGCCCCAGGGAACACAAGTTCGAACATTGGACAAAGAAGGAAAATTTAAAATTCTTCTTTGAAACGGGAAGGTGTAGAGCTTTGATGTTTGATTGCCCTATGTCCGGTGTCTGTCGCCCGTCAAAAATTTCTTTAAACATCTTCTTCTCCTAACCCACTGGGCCAATCTTGATGAAACTTGGCAGGGATATTCCTTGGCTGAAGCTTTACCAAAGTTGCTCAAAGAATTGAATTTCACTCATAAGCTATAGTCTAAGGTGACCGTTCCAGGGCCAATGGCCCTCTTGTTATATTACTGATATCTTTGGAACGTTTTCTTAATTTAAATCATTAGTATTGTTCTTATTCTCAATCTCATTTACTTCAGATTCCTCATGGTTACAGATTGGATTGTTATTGTCCAAATAGGGTCCATCACGTAGAAAAGAGACATTCTGATAACTGCGAAAAGTGTCATCCGTAGTCAGACTGCGCGAATTGGGCAGGCTGACACTTTTCGCTTTAATGGCATTTTCTGTATTGAAAGTGGTCATTGTACCTTGTTGAACAATCATTCTTGAATTATCAACTTAAACAGACCTGCACTATCGTTAATTAGTTTTCATCTAATAGGTGTACAGACTTCCCAGATGGTCCCTTTTTGGGTCACAAATTAATTTCAGCATTTTCATCCATATCCACTTACCTTTTATGTCATTTATATGAGATGGGTTTTTTTTATAATCATTATGAAGATCTTTAATTTTGTTTGTACAATTGGGTTGTATTTTGATTATTCCGAATGGACCTTCTCATTTGTCCGTTAATTTTGCTGACCTGACCATAGGGACCTTGCCCTCTTTATGCAGGGCAAAATCGCCCACGCAAAATCGTAGATTTTGCCTTTGTTCGTGCATTGTTTTAGATTTGACTTGAGCTTCCTCCAAATTTTCTTGGCAGTGTCTTTCACTAATTTCAATTTCTCTAGCGGATTTTCAAAATACTACCATTTAATTTAAAGTAGATTTTGCAACCAATATAGTATCGATTGATAAGTTCATTTCTTTCCAAGACATTAATTAGCTGAAATAGACTAAAATCTGATTTTCCAGTGAAAAGAGTTGATCTAAATACTTTGAAGAAAGGATGGTCAGTTTGCCTGACTATTGCTGATGTATGCCCTAAGTGTCCGAGTAAGTGCACTATTAGCCATTTTTACAGTTGCATTTGTCTGAGGATGTTAACTGCGTGTCTAGTGTCATTTTACATGAAATAGTTCACACAGTTAATTCACAACCTTAGACATAAAACTTTCCGACGGTCAGATACTGTAGTTCTTTGAGCACCTGATCTTGTGAAATTTCATCGTGAAATTTCATTGTACAATTTATTTGTAATTTCTTGAGCTTCCTGGTGTCTCAACAGAAAAAAAAAAAACTTCAGTCCACTTAGAGAAGAATTCTATATTAACAGTATATATTGAAGCACATGCTTTTATTTATTCTCTCCTTCTTCTGCATTTTAAGTTAGTTTGCTAAGCGCTTTAATAATCACAAAATTCGATGACTGTCTGTTATATATAGAGAATTAGCCTTGAAACCCGTGATGTTACTTATAGTCTTTTAATAGTCATCACTTTCAAAAAGAAGTAGGTAAAAATCAGACATTATACATTTATATTTGAGAGTTACCTAATTTATGTAACCCTTAATCTATGGCACAATACATCTCCTTGCATAGAAAGCTTGTTCCTCATTTGCCCAAGTCCATAACGTTTTTTTGGCTTCATCGAAATATGCTATTAATAAAACATTTCAAGGTTCTGCACTGAAAATGTATTGGTATTGAACATAATAACAAACAAGTATACGAGGGTTTTCTCATAATGCCGTAAAGTTCTTGAAAAAGTAGGTCAAACATAGCGATATACCCACAAAACACAGGTTCTATGGGATGACTTTGTACATTTAAAGGCATAACATAAATTCAAATTTATGGGATTTCGATCCGGACAAAACTATATGGACGTAATTGCCCAAATCTGGTGCAATTTTGCAAACCATCATGACGATAAAGTTGAATTCGACGAATTCATGACACGTTTTATAACGACGGTTCTTGTGACTAAGATCCAAGAATTTTGTGATCAAAAGTGGTGATATTAAATGCCGTAAGAGAGAATGGATCGATAATCAAATACCTCGTATGGGCGCGGTATGACACCAGGGCAAACCATCGAAGAGATGATTCAAAGAAGAAGTGCAGTGTCTTAAGTTGGAAGCTCATTTACAAGTAACACAGGCACTTTTTTCCAAAGGATGGGCGTGGACTGGTACGAAAAGTGCAGACCAACGTAGCTGAATAAATCCGTGCAGATCATCGACTCATTGCTAGAAAAGATTCGGAAATGATCGGCTTTAGCAAATCATCTGTCCAACGCATACATCGATGGTCCTAAAATGACAAGATTTGTGCTAGAAGGGTTCCTCTGGTGCTTACAGAGGATGCACAACCAAGTACCCCTACAGATTGTCAGGCATGACTTGTTTAAAACCGTACAACAGAAGAGATCAACTATGATTGGCGTTCTCGAGAATATAATCTATCAACACGATAATGCTCCAGCCCACAGCAACATCAATGGCCATATTAATAGGCCTTCTATCCCATCCTCCATATTCACCTGACTTGGCCCCGCTGAAATTTACAAACTTTTTCTATGCTACGGGGCAGTCTAAGTCGGCACATTCACGTATATGTCAGACATTTTACATTCTTTACAAGCTTTTAACAGATCTCAACGCCATATGTCGTTCGAACATGTGTTTAAACAGTGGGTTCGGAGGCATTATAGGTGTGTTGAATACGCAGGAAAAGTAATTCGGGAGGTTGTGATTACAAAGTCAAGACAGAGTTGAGTGTTGACGTTGACGAACAAAAGGTCGCACTGCTATATCTACAGTTCGTGAATTGAGGATTATTCATCCGCTATGTAATGTAACATTGAGGTACTTTGACATTTTTTACAGATATAAATTTTCTACAAGGAAAATAAACGTTAAAGTCGCAGTGAATTTTGTTTCTTATATTAAGATATGATCTCAATGCATTTTTGGCCAATTCTCGTATACTACTACTCGTACATATATTTTCATACAGAAAAAAAATCTTACTACTAGTAATTGCATAAGTAATAGAAAAGTTACTACATTGGATAGAGAGTTCGATTGAGTTTACGTTTATTTATCGTCGCCACCGGTTGCCCACATATCCGACGCCCCCAGAAGGCTGTTAGTATTGTTACGGGGATAGTGCAGATACAGAACGAAAGCAACCTTAAGTTACACCTGGTTCTTTCGGTGCATAGCACTGTCACACGAGATCTCGGTTTAACGTAATCGGAAAGACTATTAGTAACTTTAGATGCAAGCCGATCGAACCCACATCCTCAAGGGACTCGAAACATCGCGTTTATGAGTCCTATCACGTTCACGATTTCTACGCTGGTCAAAATGGTCGAATGTTATAATCAGTGCCTTTATATAGTTTCTCTATCATTCTCTAACTTAATTTTCTCTCACTTTTCACTGGGCAAAATGCATCTCTAACTAGGCATACTTACATTGTACATGTATATGAAGAATAACAGCAAATAGGAAGCGCCCAAATTAAAGTTGAGTTTATTGTATTTTATCAAGCACTTCTGCCAACGAAAGTTGGGTCTTAAAATATGAATAAGCGTAAAAGGTCATCGACGCGAAAAATGCTTGAAACAAGCTGTATATCTTCGAATTGTTTCGGCACATACTTAAGCATATGAGGCAACACTTTTATTATAATATAAGGTAATTCAGAGTAAAACCATTGTTGATTGAGACCAACCAGGCTAATTTCACACAGACGGTGACTAATTCGGAGAAAAAATGTAGTTTGTTGATATTTAAAGAGAAAAGTGTCTTTACAATACAACAAATATTTCGCTTTTGATACATTTGAACGGGGATGGTTTTGAGAGAAAAAAAAAATAATAATGTCGCATATGAAGAAAAACTTGTTATGTTAAAAAACCTAATCAATGTCGAGAAAAAAGTTTCGAATCGGTGGTATGGTGATAGGCACTCAGTTTAATTGATAACCGTACTTACGTTAAGCTTAGCATTAAATTATGTTTCTAAGTTCATACGCTAGAAACATCGCTGTTAAATGGAACACTTCTTGATGTCGGTTTTGTCGCACAAATTTTCAGCGTGTAATATCATTATCTTTATTAACTAGAATTAACTTGAGATTTCAGCCAGCTTTCAAATCTTTTTTCACATAGGTGCTGGAATTGTAGCTGTTCAGCGTGCATAGCTACGTTTGCATTGAAGTCGCCTGAATGAGGATAAGTTCTCAACAAACGTCATGTTTGTAGAACCATTTATCAATTTGGTCAAACAGACAATGCATTACACTCCTTCTTTACCTCTCAATTGTTTCTCCTTTTTTATTTATAACCTTACTAGTTAATCTTTTTCAGCAATAAAAAAAGAGTTTCTGCCAGTTTTCTCTCCAATCCGATGGCCTTCAGACAAATTCCAATGCATGAACGGTACAATAAAACAATAAGTAAGGGATCAAAAAACGGGCCAATGCTTTCGCCAGAAACAGTGGAGAAGATTAAATTGTACCATAAAGATAACAACTTACCATGGTCACCTTACATGGATGCTCTAGATGAAGAAACGGTACTAAAGGATACGCCATTAGAGGATATCAATGATATTGCCTGCGTGGAAAAATCCGTAATCTCCGTAATAGGTATGTGTATGGTATTTATCCTATAAAACAGACTGACGGACCATATTGATGAAGTTGCTTGCTGATTTGTGTTCATTTGTTTATAATTGTACTGCAAAAGAGTTATCTATCGATCTGAATGGATAAATATGCTCCAAATATATATTGCTGCCCACTGGCAGCTACTAGGGAAGAGCACAGGTTAGTACGTTTTAAAATACCCAACCCAACTCATTTGACCATAATACGCTGTAATCATATTAATTCGATCTCGATCTGTATAAAAAATAAGAAACATATAAAAATATGAAAAATACAAAAATAAAAAATCTAAAAAGATAAAAAAAAAATCCAAAATAGTCTTGAATTCTAAAGAAATATTTAAAAAAAAAATGAAAAAAAAAAAAAAAAATGACAAAAGAAAAATTGATTAACAGGACAAATGAGAACAAAGGCAAATTATGTATTGCATGGGGAGCCTTATAAAGAAAAGCTTTATCTAGATTTAAACAACGCATATAGAAATACAAAATACAATTACACTAAAATACCACTTGAGTATGAATATTTCAATGGTGAAATAGGACCACTATTTATACTTACTCCAACTTTTATATGGTGTATTTACTTATGAAGATAAAAACAAAAAGAAAAAAAATCAACTCCGACAGATTATGCATAATCTTTATTATGGTTATATAACCAACAAAAAGGAAGAAAAGTTTAAAGAAAATATAAAGGAGTTAACGAACTTTTTTCAAAATCAAAAAGCTGAAAAATTAAAGAGAGAGAGAGAGAGGGAGAGAGAGAGAGAGAGAGAGAGAGAGAGAAAGAAAAATAGAAACCTTAGCGAAATTGAAATTTTAAAATATAATGATGTAAAATCACCCCATTTTCTCCAAAGCTTTTATTAAAAATCAAAGCGTTGAGAACGCTGAAGTGGTATTTGTCAAGGAAACCCATTGCGTGGAATCAATAGTTTGAAAGAAAAAGAGACATATTGTTCAAGTATTGGCTTAAAAGCAAATAAATACCTTTTCGGTTGAAGGGAGAGTACTCATGTACCTTAAAACTATAGTTTTGAAATATCTTTAGCCTTTTACATTTAATGTCCAACATTACAATCAATTACTTCGATCTATAAATATTCATGAGCAATCAAATGGAGTAGCGCAATCATAGGACGAACAAGCCATAGAACGAATTGATTTTGGAACGAAAAAGCCCAGGGTCAGTAGGCAAATTTGTATCATTGCGCCAATAAAAGGCTATGAGCGAGAGAAGCTATTTTCAATAAAAAATAAGTATCTCAACGATCGATGGCCTCGTCCTATGTATTTTAAAATGACATTTCAAATTACATATCTGTGTGCCACCGAAAAACTCATTTGCCTGAGAAAGAATACGTTTAACTGGGTTTATTTCCTTCGGCCTTGCACAAAATAAGATACATGGTTATCAAAATTCAATCTTGAATTTATAGTGGTATTGTCTTCGACAAATACCACAAAAATAGTAATGGTAAAGTTAAAATAAACACGGATTTGTTTGCAAAAAATAAAAGTAATAAAGATAATAAATATAAAGATGAGTATGAAAAAGTAGATCTTCTTTCATACGGAAAAAACCCTTGAAAAGTGGTTTGCATTTTACAGATATAAGAAATTTGAATTTTTTATAATCAAAATATTGAAACAATACAACTTTAAGTTGAATCAGTAAAGTTTGAAACAATACAAATTTAAGTTGAATCAGTAAAGTTACAAAAAGAAAATGTAATCCAAAAAGTAATTAAACCTAATATTTTTAATATAGTCTCCAGCTCTGATGAAGAGGGAGAAGAAAATAACTACTCAAACTCTTACGAAGATGGGGAAGAAAATAACTAAATAATGTTGAAAAACTTTAAAGTAGCTTAAAAATCACCTTTCACTCTGTTTTCTACACCTTTACATAAGAGAAAGTGTAGATGAAGTAAGACGAGTCAACTACGTAAGGTGTGACCATAGCTTTAATTTCAAACGTAGTCTGCTGTACTGCTTTCTACGGTCAACTACGCTGAAGTTAACCGTAACAAACTTTTGAACATGTTCGAACATTTTGCGCTTAGTACGGGCAAACCATAAGTTCAAACTACGTTTATTGCTACGTTGAACTATGGTTAACTACGTGTAACTACGTTCGATACGTTGAACTATGACCTTCTAAGGTCATCCCTCACAACGGTCAACTGCGTAAGGTGTGACCATAGCTTTAAGTGTATTACCGTATGATATTTTTCTAAAGCTATGGTCACTTTTACGGTCATACACGTAGTTGTCTGTAGTCATTATCTCCCGCTAGATGGCATTCTATAAACACTCATCTATCTAATTTGGGCATCCTGGGTACAGAGTCGAACCACTTTCCTACGCGGCTGCCGGTACTTTGAATTTCAAACTAAAATAAAGGTTTACTCAATAAAACGCTACCTCGTACAATTCACTCAGGTATGATCAACAGTTTAGAGAAATCTGGAGCTAAAGCAGGTCTCATTTCTCCTCAAACGTATTGATAAAAGCTATTTTCTACATTGCTATTTTATAGGGCGTAATATTACAGTCAGCCCGCTTTCGGGGCTAGTGATGCGTCATATAAGACGTCGAATCTTCGAAGAATATGACATGCGCAGACAACGTGTCTCTAGTTAATTTCAAACGTAGTGCTATACGGTCAACTACGTTGTAGTACGTTCAATGAAGGCTCAAACTTGGCGATATAGAAAGTTTAAGTAGGTTGCACGACGTGTGAGTACAATTAACTACATTCAGCAACGTGCAACGTTGCTGGGATTAACTAGGGTATTACTTCGTCTAACTACGATTAACTTCGTTAAACTACGTTAAACTACGCATAAACTACGTCCTATGTACGCACAATTACGGTAAATTAAGGTCAACTGCGTAGAGCTACGGTAAAACGTTGTATTTGTGTTGGTCAGTACGGGTAGGTTGCAATCATTTTACTTTTAACCACTGTCAAATCCAGACCTTGGTCAAATTACAACTTTAATTCAGTTGATTGCAATGAATTATAGCCGTTCTGTTATTTTGAATTAAATAGTAATTGATCTAAAAGTGAATTACTTTAATAGAAATTTATTATTGAAAGAATATAAAAGGGGAATAAATAACAATATTAAATTAAATTACTATTCAATTACATGTCGCAAACAATGCACCAAATAAACGCTAGGCAAGAGACAGGTTTTTATGCAGTAATAATGTTTACCTAAGAGTATACTAAAATTTACTCTTGGTCATCACCTAAAAAGGGGTTGACAGACCATTCATGAATAATAAACAGTTGCAGTGGAAAAACCCTGTACCAAACTTGTCCAAATTGTAAGACCTTTCAGAGGTCAAATTAAATGTTGCTCAAATGCTTGGACTTGTCTGTATAAGGGTAAAAAACATTGTGGAAAAAGAAGTAAAAGTCAATATTTTCTCTTTTACCCGCAATGTTTTCAAAAACTGTGTGTTTCAGGGTATAATTTTCATATTGGCATAAATTATCAAATCGGATCACGATCAAATTTCCTTGCAGTTTTTTGATAAAAAGTTAATAAAATGACGTCATCTCGAAATCTTGTTCGATTGACGAGATTTGTCTTTGTAATTATTGAAAAAAATCTGAAATGAAAATGTAATCATTTGAAAGGTCTCTCTTTTCTTAAATAGTTTAAAAAATCCTCGTCTAGGTCGTAAAACACGGGCCTGGTGGTTTAAAGTCTTAAGTAAAAGGTTTGCTGCTTTCTATGGATTGGTAGAGTAATTGAATTCGTTGACAAGAGGCCATGATTGTTACTGTCAACGAAAAGTAAAGTGAGAAGAGCTATTTGTGACTTTCAGGTGAAAAACCAACTTATGTTGTTGGAGATGAAATTAGATTACATATCCAGCTCTATGACTATCATGGAAGGAGAAGACCGGAAGGTGGTGATCGGATGCAAGTTCGAATTGTGGAAAGCTCACTGAATGCTAGTGCTAGAGGTTATATACTTGATCATATGAACGGAACGTATACTGCGGTGGTGAAATGTTTGTGGCCTGGGCCCGTATTCACCAACCATTCTCAAGAACGTTCTTGGTCTTATTCTTCAAGATTTCCTGACTGTGAAAGTAACAGAACGTCTGATTGGCTAAACCATCCGGTTTAGCCAATCAGACGTTCTGTTACTTTCACATTGGCAAAATTCTGAAGAATAAGCCTAAGAATATTCTCAAGAATGGTTGGTGAATACGGGCCCCGGACGCCCGTCCATTAGTGTGTTTCTTGATATTCTGAGACCAGCGATAAGGCTTTATTACCATTTCTTTAACACGGTAATAGCATCCTACAATTTCTATATGGCTTGCAACACATGAAAAGGGGCATTCGGACATTTGCGTAAAGTGTCGTCTCTGATCAGCGTATGCAGTCCACACAGGCTAATCCGAAACGACACTTTCCGATTTTATGTGATTTTCTGTTTACGCAAGTCTACTCTAGCACAAAATCTAATTTAGTCGTAAAGTGCCGTCTCGGATTAGCCTGCGCGGACTGCGCAGGCTAATCCGGGACGACACTTTACGCAAATGTCCGAATGCACTTTTTCGCGTGTTGCACTCCAATCATAACATCCTATCTTTTCACAATCGGGTGTTGTACCACATTGTCAGCAGTTTGGGTTATATTCTTTTTAAGGCTTACGTTTAATCCATTCCACACAGTTTTCCTTACAAAATGTAGAGCAAAAAGAGTTCTATACAGGTTTTGACTCTTAGTATATTAACCTTGTTCCGTGAACGAAATATCGTAAATAGAACTATTTCTCGACACGTTACAAAATATAAACTGGTCTGATTTTGGTGCCGGTTAGTTCATGAGTTGTGCCACCATGATAACATTTAATCCGTATAGTTTTGAATTAATGTTGTAAACTATCAAATACATAAGGGGGAGGGTTTAAAACCTTACAAAAAAGTCTTTCGAACTATGATTAGATTTTGGGTGTTGCAGGTTTAGTCTGAATTCCGGCGAATACTTTGTTTTAATTCGGCTGACCATCTTAAACTATTTCTTGATGTTCATGAGCATTAGGTAGAGATTAAATCTTAGAAAGTTACACAAATGCACATGTCTAAAGTTTTGATTTAGATTTCAGCGCATGGCATATTTGTGAGCAGTACCTCTTTTAAAATGTTTTTTTTTTTCCTAGGTTAATTTCTTCTTTTTCGAGCATGTTTACTTCAAGTAGCATTATGCAAACAATTGAAAGACCATATCCTAGTTCTGTGTTTTAAGGACCTAGATTTTCAACATGCTTGGTCTCACTTGTATATTTCTTTCAAAATGACCGTTTGGATAGTATGCACTTGTATGTGCTGTACTCTGTCCACCCTTTTTAAGATGATAAAATTAAATTTGATGTCATGGAAAAAAGAAGCATCAAAATAAAATCTACAATTCTGAATTTAGAGCTTACCTTAAAGTATACGATGACCAGTTGCATGAGCAATTTATACGAGTATATACACTGAAAGGAACTTCTAAACGGCCACTTTTATTTCTCCTATAAATTGGAGCAAATAAAAGAAGTGTTAATAAAAACGTATTGCGACATATATCTGTCCTTAACCATGGTATTATGCTCGATTTTGTTAACAGAAGGAGTCTTTTTTTCAAAATAAGGAAAAGTAGTCGTTTGCGCATGCGTGGTGTCTACTCACTACAATGCGATGTCATACTCACGATTTGACGGACATACACATTGACCCTATAATCTGTAAACGTTTCAAACAATTTATAACATAATCCCTTCTGATATATGCTATCAAAATATTTTCGCATGTCGATAAAGGTACAGTACAGTCTCTTTTTCTCATTGAGATCTTTTTGTGTTAGATAGTTTAAAATAAAGGTTCCATCGATAGTAGAACTGTTCTCTCGAAATCCAAATTGCGCACCTGAAATTTTGTTGTTTTCATTTCACCAGTCTATCAGTTCAGAGCTGTTTGTTTCGGCCCTTAAGTGGCCAATCGAATGTTCACGAAGGTTACAGCTGTAGTTCTAGTGACATACTCATATCATCTGAATCAGAGCATTAGACTTGCAACCTACCTAGATGATTGGTTAAATTTAAACAGGACTTTCTCACCAGATTACATTTATTCCCATACTAAACTTTCATTTCAATGGCGGATATAGGAAGTGAACATATCAATGGGTTGCTGTTTTCAACAACCCAATTCAATGTGACACTAACCACAGTACTTGGGGCTGGGGCGGCCATATGAACAACCTTACTGTGCCAAGCTGTTGATTTCTTATGGAACAACTTTAACTTATCAATTGCTGGGAAATGGAGGCAGTGATAAGGTCAGTGAGAGGTTTCTTACCCAATCTGCAGAACAAGAATGTACTGATACGAACAGACAATGCTACAGCGGTCCAGTACATAAGCAATCAGGGGGCTACGAACTCTCTCTATCTAAGTGACCAGTCCTTGAACCTTTTGAAACTGGGGTTAAAGCACAAAATAAAATTCACAGCAGCCCATATTTCAGGGAAAATTAATCTGTTAGCCGGTTCATTAAGCATGCAATTAGCCAGGTAAACAGAGTGGTCCCTGAATAAAGCGATTGTGCTGAAGATATTCCATCTCAGGGGTTTCCCATTTATAGACCGGTTGGCCACAGTCGAGAAAAATAAAACAACTAATTTGCACATGGATACCTCAGAGGCTCTTGCTCAGGATGTCCTGTCAATTGTATGGCAAAACATGTTTGCGTATGCATTCCCCCCAATGAAATTGATTTCCAGAGGTCTCTCACACATGCAACGATTCCATTGCACTCTGATCTTGATAGATCCAAGTTGACAGAAACAACATCGGTTTCCAGTTCTCGCACAAAAGTTGAGACCAGAGCCACTGAAATTACCCCTACAGCCAGATCTAGTTTCTCAAGCAAAGGGAAATATATGTCATAGTTTCTGGCAGCAGTGACATCTTTTTGTCGCTGTAGTGGTCTTCAAACATTGAAGCTTTACAAAAAGTTCTGTGAATTTTCAAAAGAAAGGTATCACTTTTATAAGACGTGGCATGTGAAAACAAGATCGCACAGGCCATACACGAACAATAATATTTATCCCATCTTTACCAGAAAACAAAAAGCTGGATCCAAACAGATGGTTAGTCATGTATCTGAAAAGAACGGACTGAAAACTTGAAAGACGTGTGTAGATAACCTGTTATACTGATGAATAAGAACTGTTCTCTTTTCTTTTGCTGGAGTTCTTACTGATAACTATAGTAACCTAATACCCACTCCATTCAGCACAGTTTGCTAATCAGTAATATAATCCTGAATGTGCTGTTAGGTAAGTTTGTATGAAATAAGATTATAAAATTTGTAATCAAATCTGAACTTTATGAATAACAAATACTTACCCAACATTACATGAAGCCACCAAGCCATCCCCTCTTGATATACTAAGTTCCCATGGCGATTGGTAGTTGCCGAAGAAGGGAAAGTAAGTCCAAATGTTTGCTGACCGGATGTGATTCTGTTTGGTTTAAGTTGTTTGCCGGAAGTGTTATGTTAATAATCAAAGCTCACTTCTGAGTCATAGCTGGGTGATCTGTCTCCGGAGAACAAATCCTGAATCTAATGTTAGGTAAGAAATGTTTATCTGTAAAATTCTAATTTGATTACAAATTGTATTATGTTCTCATTCTTTGTAGTATTATTATATGGATGCAATACATGCTACTTACACGGATACGTCCATAAAACCATGCCAGCCGTTTGAAGATTGGTTAAATACAACTAGTGAAATCTGTAACATGACCGAGATAAATGGAGATATGTCGTACTTTTGCGAGGCGCCCGAGTCAAAGGACCTGTCGTGTAATAATGTCGATGAGTTCATGAAAAGAGAGATAATACGAAACATCACACCAACGACGGACGCAGAGAGACAGCTTCTAGAAAGGTACTTCCGTTGTCTTTTAAAAATATCGAATATTTATACAACAGGGAAACCTATGTATGACATGACGTTGAATTATATTAGTATGCGTGTCGCAAAAAAAATCGATGAAACTTCAAGATGAGTAAAAAAATACTTAGACAATATGTCTGCACAGGTAAATGTCTCGAATTACGATAAAATGATACAATACCCAAGAAGGAAATATAACCAATCAAGATCGACAAATGAAAATTCAAATTTTAGCGATAGGCCAGTGGAACCTATATATCTTTGGCCAATATCAACAATAAGAAGTTGTCTATCTTTCTCTTCGTAAATGCGACTGAATCCTGATTCTTAAGAAGTTTTTAAGTTGCAATTAAACGCAAGTTCCGAGTTGGCTAAACTATAGTTTTGCCAATCAGAGATTGCGTCAAATTTAACACTTAGAACTGCGTGTTCTCCGATTCCAATCTTAGAGATGGGAGACAATTCTTTAGAAATTTCCCAGTTACTTGTGGTCAAATTGAATTAGAATGCTTGGGATGATTTCATCCGCTATCCGGATGATTAGAAATATATGAATTATTAATTAATTATGTACTTGTGACTGAAAAGGACATTATACTCATGCTGAAGTCTTATGATTTATTATATTATTGGTAATTGCACTTGTATGGGGATATATTGTGTTTAATGAGTTCTTTTGGCAGAGATTCCCGAGCTTGTAAGGGCAACTACGCTAAAAGAACGAGTTCAACACAATATATTCCCATACAAGTGCAATAACCTTTTTATTATATACTTTGATATTGTTTAAATAATTTCCCCGTGATTTAAAAGTATTTTCATCGAATTCGTTGATATTATCTTTTTAAAGGCATTCTTATTCATACAAAAAGCGATGAGATATTTGTTTCCTCGACACACCATACTTTCCCGGAATTTTCAATTTTGGCTTTTGATGACATCGCCGTTTGTAATGGTATGTAAACAAACAAGATGGCGACGGAGGATCTTTATTCATCGCTTAATAAATTCATCGTCGATAAACATATTCGATAGATAAATTGTTCATACCTTTGTAGTCCCTGATAGTCTGGAAACAAGTATTCTGTTTATTTATCTTGTTTATATTAAGAACAATACTTTGAAAAGTTTGTAAATCATGATGTCTGACGTTGAATTCTTTTTATAATGGCGGCCGTTCATATTTTGACTTTTAGGGAAATGGAGGGTTTTAAACTAGTTCCGCACTTAGCATCGCCCGTCAAAAAAGCTCTAAACTATGTAAGATGGAAGTGTGCAATATGGAAAGATATTGCATACTTTCATCCAGTGCAAATACATGTACATGGGGACAATTTCAAAGTCTATAATAAACTTTGATATCGACCCTATGTATTTGCTCTGGATGAAAGTATGCAATATTTTTCCATATTAAATAATTTGATTATATAACATAGTTTAGAGTTTTTCACATGCGTTGCTAAGTACAGAACTATTTTAAAACCCACCATTTTTCTAAATATCAATATGTGAACGGCCGACATTATAAAAATTTCAGAGTAAGACATCATGTTTTATAAACTTTCAATTCATAGTTCTTATCTGAAACATGAACCATAAACAGAATACTTGTTTCCTGAATATCAGTGACTACAAAAGTAAGAAAAATTTGTCTATCGAACGTGTTTATCGACGATGAAATTTTTAAGCGATGAAAATGATTATCAGTCACCATCTTGTTTTTTTTTCATACCTAATTCGATGTGACGTCATCAAAAGCCAATGTTGAAAAAGTCCGCGAAACCACGATAGGTCGACAAAACGGATTTCTTATCGCTTTTGAAATCTTGAAATAAATGAAATAAAGGAATTTAATGAAAAAAAACTGTTAAATCAGGTAAAAAGATATAAACAATATCAAAGTAGATCTATGTAATGAAAAGGTTACTGCACTTGCAAGGGAATATATTGTGTCGAACTCGTTCTTCTGGCGTAGTTGCCCTCGCAAGTTTGGGAAACTCTGCCATAAGAACTCGTTTAACACAGTATATTCCCATAAAAGTGCAATAGCCTATAGGATTGCACATGTTATATGAGACAGTTGCAGCTAAAAAATAAGCTGATTATCTAATTGCGGCGATTAACGCACACTGATCTAAGGGCCTGCGAAGTTTCCCTTATTATTCCTATATTTAAATAAAAAACTGTGTATCATTCCAGGTTCAGCAAGACATTCATAGTCAAGAATCTCAAAGTGTTGAAGAAGTTAAGGTAAGCTTATTATATCCACTCAAGCTATTTTTTATGTTTTCACAATATCGTCTTGTCAGTTTTAACATTTCGTTGCCCAACCCGGCTATAGGAGACATTTCGTTTCTATCACGGATCACGTAAGACAGATAAACTTAAAATATACGATTGTTTTATTTATTTTCTCGGCGTGGTCCAATTTACTGAATGTAAAGTGTTTCAAAGTAGAGGTCTAATCACACTTTTGTATGAAACTGCGAAAAGTGTGATTATTATTATTTTTTTATAGATTATACCTCCATGAAAACAAACAAAAAAAAATCTTCATTCCTTATAATCCAATATCACAGACAACAAATATGCACTTGAAAATTACTAAAGTTCTGACTGATTTACATTTTTTAAGTAGATCTAACTGCATTTATGACAGTAGGTAGCAATGCTACTATAGAACAGCTGAATCAGCATTTTTCCTTCTTAATTATATATAGATCTACATGGTCATTTTGAAAATGAGGAGCTAATTTTTGAAATCTATTTTTACCAACGGAGTAAAGAATGCGTGACATAGTTACTGATTTCTAGCAGACGAAAACTCGCCTCGCTGTGTAAATAAAAGCAGACGAATTCTGTTGATCCAGTGGTAAAACATTGCGGAAAATTGATGAGCAGACAATAATCTTCAAATGGGTCTATCATATACCGTCTTCCAAAACAGGGTGAAAAAAGTCCTATGCTCTATCGGATGCAATCAAATCTCTACAACTGTGAACTAGACAGGGATAGGGTATTATTTTTTAACAGCAGAGTTCAAGAATACGTCACATAGGTCTTTACTCATGGTGTCTCTAGCAGACGAATTTAATAGAAGATATAGATCTAGATCTAGTTCGTCTCGCAGTATAAAAAAGAAAAAAAATGTTGAAATTAGAAAATGGTGTTTGGGAAACAGACGATAATAAATTCTTCACATTGGTCGAAAGCACTGTCTTTTGGACAGACAAGTAATCGAATCTCTTTCCTACAAGTGTGAACTAGACCGGAAGAGGTAAATGTTTGAAATCTTATTTTCAGCTGCAAAGTTTAAGAATGCGTGACAAAGGTTACTTATTGTGTTTGGAGCGCACGAATTCTAAGTATTCACTGCGGAAAACATCGTGGAAAAAGGTATTTCGGAAGCTGACGATAACATTTTTTTCTGTGAAGGTCAATAGTAGATCTATAACGAGTTGGGAAAAGTCTAACTGTGGGTTGGACGGGTAACCAACCAAATCTCTTTCCTTCAAGTGTGAGCAAGACGGAGAAAAGTTTCTTTCTCCGTCCATTTTTTTTCTCTTTTATTACTCCCTCTGACTGTGTGTATCTCTCGTGTTCCTTTTCTCTCTCTTTCTATTTTCCCTCTCTCTCTCTCTCTCTCTCTCTCTGTAGGAGGGCTCATTCCCTTAAATTAGGTGGCAACAAATCTGAAAGAGGTCTAGTGATCTTGAGTCTTAGATGAAGCGTTTGTAGTAACTGGCAAAAGCAAGAAATGATTTGAGTTCATCCGAGTACATGGTGTTGGTCATTTCTTTTTATCTTCGCTACCTTTACTGGGTGAGTTTCTATTCCTTCGGAACTTACAACGTGTCTTAAAAGTTTACTTATTCCTGAATAAATGCAATTTCTGATGATAATTTCAGGTTTCACTGTTTCAGTCTGGTACGTATCATATCTAAGCGAGATATCTATCCCTAGAGATGTTCATCAAAGGTATCTGAGAGAACGATCAGGTCATCTAAGTATATGACACAGATAATCATATTATTTTAATCTCCAAGACATTCTTCCATTAAGCGTTGGTATGTGGTCGGAAAATGTGAAAGACAAAAAGAGAAAACAAAAGAGCAGGGAGCGCCGCAGGGAGCACAGGGAGCGCATTTCGGAGCGCCACAGGGAGCACCGCACCCTGAGAAGGAGGAGGAGGGGGTGGAGGAGAACGTATGAGGAGGAAGCATGAGGAGAAGGAGGAAGCATGAGGAGAAGGAGGCTTTCACCCTAAGGTAAGGAGGAGGAAGCATGAGAAGGTGGGGGAAGCATTAGGAGGAGGAGGAAGCATGAGAAGGAGGAAAAGACTTCCATCCTGAGGAAAAGGAGGAAGCATGAGGAGGAGTAGGCGGAGGAGGCTTCCAATCTGAGGAGGAGGAGGCTTCCACCCTGAGGAGGAGGAGACCCTCCCAGGGGTGCTCCCTGCGGCGCTCCTGGCGCTCCCTGAGGCGGTCTTAGCGCTCCCTGAGGCGCTTCCGGCCCTCCCTGAGGCTCTCCTGGCACTCCGTGCGGCACTCTGAAATGCGCCCCCTGTGCTCCTTGCGGCGTTCCCTGCTCTTCTCTCTGCATAATCAGGAAATCGAAATCATCACTGGCAAAGAACGGATCATCTAGAATGTGTGTGGATTATAATCTCTCAACAAGAAAAAGACAATTAAAGACGCGTATGCCCTAACTTTACATTTACCTTGGCAAAAACGCACTCAATTTTTAAAAAAAACAACGAAGCGCTTTACACGTTTTTTTTGTCTTTAACGTAAGAAAGAGGGTCTGCTTCTACAAAACCATTCGTTACATTTTCTGACTTGTCCTTAGAAATTGCTTTTCTGTAAAATGTTGTGATTATTTCAAGCTCTTCCTCACCAGCATACTAAGTCTTGTTGCCCAAAAGTTTTGGATAAAAATGCGGGGATTCATCGTCTTTGTACTTAAGGATTTCTAAACTATCGAAGTCTTTCATTTTTTATCCCCTTTTTTACCTCACCTGAGCACGCAGTGCTCGGGGTGAGCAATTGTGATCGGTCGTTGTCTGTCGTCCGTCTGTCCGTCCGTCCGTCTGTCCGTCCGTCCGTCCGTCCGTCCGTAAACAATTACTGAAAATCTTCTCGTCTGAAAACGAAATGATCGATAGGTGATGCACTTTCAAAATACTTCAAAGATCTGAATTCCATGAAGAACTCTGGTTGCCATGGCAACCGAAAGAAAAAAAACTTTAAAAATCTTCTTGTCCAAAACCATAAGGGCTAGAGCTTTCATAATTGGCTTGTAGCATCATCTAGTGGCCCTCTACCAAAAGTCCCAAACCTTAAGGGCTAGAGCTTTCATATTTGGCATGTAGCATCATCTAGTGGCTCTCTACTAAAATATTTCAAATTATGGTCCTAGTGTTGAAAATAGACCTATGTTATTGGGTCTCGGATTTCACAAAGAGATAAAGAAGGAAATCTTTAAAAATCTTCTTGTCCAAACCGTCAGGGCTAGAGCTTTCATATTTGGCATGCAGCATCATCTAGTGGCCCTCTACTAAAATACTTCAAATTATGGCCCTGGTGTGAAAATCAGCCCTTTGTTGTTGATCTTGGATTTCACATAGAGACAAGGAAGCAAATCTTTAAAAATCTTCTTGTCCCAAATGGTAATGGCCAGAGCTTTCATATTTGGCATGTCTTACCACCTAGTAGCCCTCTACCAAAATACTTCAAATTATGGCCCTGATGTAAATAATTGCCCTATGTTGTGGGTCTCGGATTTCACATCGAGATGAAGAAAATCTTTAGAAATTTCTTTGTCCCAAATGGTAATGACCAGAGCTTTCATATTTGGCATGTAACATCATCTATTGGTCCTCTACCAGAATACCTCGAATTATTACCCTAGTGTTGAAAATGGCCCTATGTTGTGGGTTCTCGGATTTCACATAGCGATGAAGAGGGAAATCATAGAAAATCTTCTTGTCCCAAACCATAGGAGCTAGAGCTTTTATATTTGGCATGCAGCATCATCTAGTGACCCTCTACCAAAATACTTCTAATTATGATCCTGGTGTGAAGGTTAGTCCTATGTTGTTGGTCTCAGATGTCACAGATAAGGAGGGAAATCTTCTTGTGAACATTCTAGGGACCACATGTCTTGCTAAGCTGAATTGAAAATTAGTTAGAATGTTTAAAATCTCACATGAGTCTGCATTTAGTGCTTGACCGGAATATAACTTTGTCATACCAAATCAGAACGACTTCAAAATTGGCATGCATGTTTGCTGCAATATTACCGAGTACTGTGTGCAAGAACAATAATTCTACCTAGCACGGATTTTTAATAATTTAACTTTGATCCTCATTCTTACAGTAGTTTTTGCTTGTCTAGTGTGAAGTTTTGAAGTCTCAAGTCAAATTGACTTTAGACTTGGTAAACATGTTTGTTACATTGCCTGCTCTTTGCAACTATTATAGCTCCTTGACAACTGACGGTTGGATTGCATATCTTGCGACAATTTTCTGTTCTTGTTTCTTTATCATTTGCCCTTGAACCTCACTATCTTCATTATACACCTTTAATGCTTAGTACTCAGGTGAGCGATATAGGACCATCATGGTCTTCTTGTTTCTTTTCTTTAGCTTTTCCTCGTATAAACTCTGTAATCTCGTCTATAACGTCTTTAAACTTAGTTTCTTTGTAGGTTGGTTCTTCTTGGTTGTGAAAGAGTAGCCTGTTGATTCTTTAGAAATTTTATCTACGTATGCATTAACCCTTTATGAAAACAGAAGAGTAAGAGGAAATAATGGTCCTTTTTTCCCATTAGAATACTTACACTCGAGATTTGCCGCATGAAAGCCGTAATAAGAATGTGTACATACTTCACCAAGACTTAGATTTTCGGCTTTACAAAGAACTGTTCTTCTTTAATTGACTCTTGTTGTATTTTACTTGCCAATTTTTCTGATTTTTTTTATGTGAATATTTGTTAACTCAAATCTTTTTCATTGTTAAAAAATAACTTAATCTTTTACGGGTTGCGTTGAGTGCGAAGGTATTGGAATTTAAAGCCCTAACGGGTTTTAAATCGGGCGCCTCTCCCCGCAAAATTTGGAGTAGCTTTTTTGCGGCGTTTTGCTCTTCGCATTGTACAAAATGCTCGGCGATTTTAGCATTTTTACTATTGTTGAGAATTTTCCTCATTCTATAATCCGATTTTTAAAGGTTACGAAATGATTTGGAAAATGAGTCAGAAAGTACATTATACATACCACTAACACCACTGTTATCATCTCAAGAAAAAATGACTTCATATTCATCGCAATTTTTATGAAGGGCCACAATAAAGAAAAATATCTAAACAACTTTATTAATTGTGTTATTACATCACCATTTTATGCAGTAATCAACTCAATGTTGACCATAAAGGTGATTAACAAAATCCTGAATACAATGTATTTTTATAGATACACAGCAAAGCACTATCTTTAATTCACGCAGAGGTAAGATTCAAAACAAAAAAAAGTCCTGGTACCATCAGGTAGGAATAAATAAAGAACACATGGAAAGAACTGCATTTACTGTAGGTCCATTAGGATTTCTTGAGTATAACCCCGTGCCTTTTGGTCTTTCAAACTGTCCGGCTACATACCAGCGCTTAATGGAAGGATTTCTTTGAGATTAAAATAATATGACTGTGTCTT
The DNA here is from genome assembly GCA_943736015.1 of Tridacna crocea. Taxonomy (NCBI): domain Eukaryota; kingdom Metazoa; phylum Mollusca; class Bivalvia; order Cardiida; family Cardiidae; genus Tridacna; species Tridacna crocea. The sequence goes on from OX031059.1 coordinate 33,296,819, forward strand.
ATACTCAGATGACCAGGGCCTGTATTCACCAACCATTCTTAAAAACGTTCTTTGTCTTATTTTCCAGAATTTTCTACATTTGTAAATAACACAACTTCTGATCGGCTAAACCATTCGGTTTAGCCAATCAGAAGTTGTGTTACTTACAAATGTAGAAAATCTTGGAGAATTAGACTAAGAATATTCTCAAAAACGGTTGGTGAATACGGACCCTGGTCGTTCTCTCAGATACCTTTGATGAACATTAGATATGATAGTTACCAGACTGAAATAGTGAAACCTGAAATTATCACCAGAAATTGCATCTTTATTCAGGAAAATGTAAACTTTGTAAGTTCCGAAGGAATAGAAACTTACCCATCAAAGGTAGAGAAGATAAAAAATTGGCCAACACCATGTAACTCGGATGAACTCAAATCATTTCTCGCTCTTGCCAGTTACTACAAACGCTTCATCTAAGACTTCAGCAAGATCAGTAGACCTCTTTCATATTTGTTGCGACCTTTGTTGCCACCTAATTCAGTCTTCAAAGGAATGAGCCTTCATACAGAGAGAGAGAGAGAGAGAGAGAGAGAGAGAGAGAGAGAGAGAATAGTGTGTAAATAGAAGAAGAAGAAGAAGAGAGAGAGAGAGAGAGAGAGAGAGAGAGAGAGAGAGAGAGAGAGAGAGGAACATGAGAGACAGACACAGTCAGAGGGAGTAATAAAAGAGAAAAAAATGGATACAGAAAAAGAAAAAAATTTCTCCGTCTTGCTCACACTTGAAGGAAAGAGATTTGGTTGTTTTATGGTCCAACCGACAGTTAGACTTTTTCCGCCCTGTTTTTGATGTCGTTAGTATACTATCATGGCGATCTTGGCAGAGAAAATATTATCGCCTGCTTCCGAAATATCTTTTTTCCACAATGTTTTTTCAAGGTGAACTCTTAGCATTCGTGTGCTCCAAACACCATAATTAACCTATGTCAGGAATTCTTAAACTTCGCAGCTAAAAATAGATTCCAAAAAATTGCCTCTTTCTGTGAAGTTCACACATGTAGGAATGAGATTTGATTGCTTGCCTTCCAACAGACAGTAGAACTGTTTTTTAAATGAACTGGATACTTTTCTATTGATAATTGCATCAGACTCTTTGTCTGATTTCTATTATTCCGACGGGAGAGAGATAGAGAGAGAAATGGGAGGAGGGGGAGAGAATGTGGAAATAGAAGAATAGAGGAGGGATAGAGAGAGAAAAGGAACATGAAAGACAGACAGAGTAACAAAAAGAAAAAGAAGTGGGAAGAGACTTTTCCCAGTCTTACTCACACTCGAAGGAAAGAGATTTGGTTGCTTACCCGTCCAACCCACAGTTAGACTTTTCCCAACTCGTTATACTATCGACCTTGACAGACAAAATGTTATCGTCTGCTTGCGAAATACCTTTTTCCACGATGTTTTTCCACAGTGAATACTTAGAATTCGTGTGCTCCAAACACGATAAGTAACCTTTGTCACGCATTCTTAAACTTTGCAGCTGAAAATAGTTTCAAACATTTACCTCTTCCCGTCTAGTTCACACTTGTAGGAAAGAGATTTGATTGCTTGTCTGTCCAAAAAGAGAGTGCTTTCGACCCATGTTGAAGATTTTTTTATCGTCTGCTTCCCTTACACCATTTTCCAATTTCCACAATGTTCCTTTTTTCCACTGCGAGGCTAACTACCATTAAATTCGTCTGTTAGAGACACGATGAGTAATGACCTATGTCACGCTGTTAAAAAATAGATTTACCCTCTCCCTGTCTAGTTCACAATTGTAGCAAAGAGATTTGATTGATTCCGACAGAGCGTAGGACTTTTTCCACCCTGTTTAAGAACACGGTATATGATAGACCCATTCGAAGATTATTGTCCGCTTATCAATTTTCTGCAATATTTTACCATTGTGAATCAATAGCATTCGTCTGCTTTTGTTTACATATCGAGTTTTCGTCTGCTACGAGTCAATGACCATGTCACGCATTCTTCACTCCGTTGCTAAAAGGAGATTTAAATAATTACATCCTCATTTTCAAATTGACCGATTATATAAAATAAAGAAGGAAAAATGCTGATTCAGCTGTTCCGTAGTAGCATGGCTACCTATTCTGACACTTTTATCAAACTATGGTGATGAGTTTCGGACTTTGCTAATACGTAAACGGTAACTAGGAGCAGAGCAGATGAAAAAGGGATTGAGCATTTGTAGCTTCACAAAAATCATACGTGTTTCATATATATGTATTATTTTTTTTTCATAATGGCTGTTGTTAAGTTTAAACAATCCTGTGAACATGAAAGTTCGCAACAATTGCACGGCTGAAACACAAACTGCATCTGGCGGGATTTGAACCCATCACGGGCAAGTATCCTCGATTTTCGAGGTTTAAAGGACCAATACCATAACCACCGAGCAAAAGAGATATCTCTCTACAGCAGTTGTTAGGTATTGTATTTAAATCGGGACGAAGCCATGCATGAAGGAGTGGTCTCCTGTAATATACCTCTCTTAAAAACATCATTTATGGATGAATCAAAGATTCCTGATTGGCCTAATCGTATTTAGAATCAGGGTAGGTACAAAAATATTTTCTTTTCCATATGCAGATCAGGATTTTTCGGTAGTCAGATAGGAATTCGTTTTTTGATAACAATTATTCAGCCAGAACTAGACTCTGGCTAAATTAAATAAATAAGAATTATTAACTTTCCTAGGTCAGATAAGAATTCCTGATTAGTCTCGCCAGATTCGGGATCTGGCCAAACTACCTATATATATACCTGGGTACCTATATTCACCCACCACTCCTAAGACCATTCTTTGTGTTATTCTCCAAGATATTCCAAATTTATAAGTAACACACATTCTGATTGGCTAAACAATTTTGTCCAGCCAATTAGAAGGTATCTTAATTTAAAATTTAGACAATTCTTGAGAATTAGAATGCTCTTAATAATGTCTCCAACACAGTCATACTTTCAAACAAAACCGAGCTAACGAGTCGCAGATCACACTTCAGTGTTAACAATTTACCATTCCAGGTCACGCCGAATTTAAAAATGTTGTACTTTTTTATTATTTCAGGTTACCTACGGGTAATTTTCCTCTGTTTACAGCTAGTGTTACAGGTAACACCAAAGTTTTTCTGGTTAGCTTCTCCTCATCTCACTTCTATCATAACAATTGCAATATCTCTCTGCACCATTCGAAATAATTTTCTTTTTACAATTTTAGTTTGCATTTTGTTGAGACTGTATTTTCTATTCAACCGGTATGCTAAACGAATACAAATTTATTTTTTTTACCTGTAATTGACTTTGAACAAACAAAGGCCCCTCCTCCTCTAGGGTGAATTTTGGGGACTATTATTTCCTGAAACTTCAATGCTTCCTAAGCACTTTGTCTCAGTTTGCCACCTGGCAAGTAGGATTTTTGCGAGTTATAGAAGTCGAAGGTCATCAAGTGCACCTTTGCATACAAGGTATCATTTAATCGCCATTCAGATTACATTTTCATTTCATTTTCTCCATATATGTGTCAGAAACATCTTCAGATGGGTAAATGCACTCGTATCTATTATCAAAACAAATTGGTTACAAAAACAGTACGAATATTTTTTGTTTTTGTTTTGAATCTTACCTCTGCGTGAATTAAAGATAGTGCTTTGCTGTCTGCCTATAAAAATACATTGTATTCAGGATTTTGTTAATCACTTTTATGGTCAACATTACTGATTTACTGCATAAATTGGTAATGTTATCGTAATAATACAATTGATAAAGTTGTTTAGATATTTTTCTTCTTTGTGGCCCTTCATAGAAACTGCGATGAATATGAAGTCACTTTTCTTGAGATAATAACAATGGTGTTAGTAGTATATATAATGTACTTTTTGACTCATTTTCCAAATCATTTTCTTCTGCAAGATCAAGAAACAATTCGGTCAAGAAGGGAACAGTGGAGATCAGAGATCAGACTACATGTTTCGTGCACTCTGATCTTGATCCACACTGTCTATCAAAGCTTCTGGTGTCCGTGTTCTTGTGTGGTGTCCGTGGTCGTGAGGTAGAGCATCGGCCTCGTAACCAAAAGGTCCTGAGTTCGATTCCCGGGAGCGGGTGTCAACTTTAGGATTTTTCATCGGCCCACACATTCGGCGCGAGTACTGGTGTAATTTTCAGGAAGCATAATCGAGAGAGATTACTATAAGTTGTAAGAACTTGTTTCTCAATCGATGTAAAATAAATATGTTTAAACTAAAGCTTCTGGTGTTGCCTATAATATGGAAAGAGTTACATCTTATGCAGAGAACAGAAAATGAGTAAATCACTGAATCTTAATATGTTTTGTTTTTATATTAAAACAACAACAACAACAACAAAATAATTTTTGTGATACCGCATTAATGCACACCAACAAATTAACCTATGATGCATTTTTCCTTTTTTTTCTTGAAAATTAACGAATTGTCACACATTAAACCTTTATATGGCAAAACAAGAACATCCAAGGTAAGGGAAGGGAAATATGTAATATGTAAATAGTAAATGGTACATGTATCGGAATCTTTTTCATAGCTAAAATAAACTACTAATAACATAAGTGATTAAAAGAGAACGACAAAATTCTTATAATATTGCAGCCAATATCGCAATTTCCCTTTTACTATTTCAATTTTTAACCCTTTATCATCAATCCCATGTTTTATTTGTCTAAAATACCTGCATTCTTGATTTTTTTTTGGGGGAAAAAGGGAAATTGCTCTTGATCTTGAGCAAATTCTGTTATAGCCTCAGTATTTTTTTTTAATAAAAGCACGTATTAATTTGCCATATTTACTTTTTTATCTGCACGGGCTTAAAACTTACAAGAGTCTACAATTATGCTATATGTTAGCAATTTCAGAATTTTTTGGTCTAGTACAAAGCTAAGCAACAAAACTTTTAGCAAATCATTTCAGACACGACGCTGTCAATACTTGCAACCAAGCTCTGAAAAGCTTGAGAAACTCAAATTCTTGATATATAAGTTAAAATTCTTGGTCAGTAAGTTTCTTCTCCTCAAACAGGATGTTTATACGATTAATTCCTCAAATGTCTACACGTAACTGATTTATTTGGGAGAGCGGCTCATCTAATTAATCGTTTAATTTCGGTAAAAATGTTGTATTCTAGGGGTGTATCATTTCTGCATTAGATCTGCGTATTTAACTTTTAGTATTGCCTAATACAAACAGATTAAAACAGTTATAACAAATTGAAACTTTGTTCCGTTTTGACAGGAATTCGCAAAAAAAAGAAGAAATTCTCATACCTAGTTCTTTGCCACACAGTTCGAAGTTTTAAAAACCCATACGTAGATGGTTTTCAAAAAATTTAGGGTTAAAAGAGAAAATGCTGATACCCAGGATTTCCCCTTTTCAAACAGTTGTTTCTGTCCCTTTCACTCACAAAGTCTGACTGAGTCACCGTTAATTTGTGGAGTGCACGTGCTTAGAAGTTGGACGAATCCAGTTCTCTCGTTTGGGGTAAAGAGCAATATTACCGTACTACATGTAATTAATTTTCAATCTTTATCTTCCGCTCCCATTGGACTTTTGATCACCTACAGAAGACAACAGTTGTAAACATTGAAGAAAAGAATCGAACTGCAAGTAACGGACAACTGCCAGTCATTCAATTTTATTTTCTAATCATCGTTACAAAGTCTAATATTTCATCTTGAGTTTCTTCAAGTTTGGCCGAGTATTAGATACTACCAGGGAATGGCTTTACAAATACAAAGAAGTTAATCAAAATCACATGATTTGCATCGTGTATGACCACACCTTGTATTTATCATACATTGCCTGCTTCGTCTCACAACATTGAGAGGTTGTTCAATGCTCTAGAATGTAGTCCAATTCAGTACAAAGCTAAGCAACAAAACTTTTAGCAAATCATTTCAGACACGAGGCTGTCAATACTTGTTATGCAAAGTTCTGAAGGGGTTGTTGGTGTTTTACGCTGGTATACATACATTATTTTCGAGCCATCCCATACATGCGCACTAAGTACCATATCAGTCGTTAATGCGCCCTGTAAAATACATTAACGTAGTGGACCCGCAATAGAAAACTAACATTTCTACTACAATATTATCTTAGAAAAGTTGTAAAGATTAAAAATCAGTATTTTCATACTAGTTTCACCGAGCCACTTTTTTTTCCTTTTTGTCCTTCCTAGAATTATCATTTATAAATATAAAACCACTATATTTTCATTTCAAATCAATATGATAATTACCTCCCTTTTCTAGAAACTAACAAAAGTATCAACAAATAATTTGAAGATATACATCAACGGATTTTCTCGTCGGTTAGAAATGTGCAAAAGTATTATAAATGTACAAATCTGTCTTTTTCAACTGTAAAGATTTTTTTTGCCATGCTGCTCTAGGCCTATTACGGGTCCACTACCTTAATGTTGTTCTGGTAAAAAAAAGTTTCCTTTCTTTGTGAAAATAATTATGTGCAGCAGTACCACCATGATGCAATTTATTTTAAGCTCGTCTAAAATTTGACCTAAACACACACCAACACACACACGCATACAACACCAAACTTCTTTGATGAGAGCATGTTAATTAGAATGCTTAAAATGAATATTATAATATTATATTATAAGAAAACAGGCATGCTTTCGTTCTACAAGTATAGTTAGTCTGGACAGCTAGAGCTGCATGTATGTCCTAACGTAAGACTCTGTGTTTAATTGCTTAGGGGTTGGATTTTCAATCAAGGAGACCTTGAATGGAACCCTCATTGGTTACGTGGAAATGTCATTTCCAAAGGCAGCGTAGCACTGGTGAACAAATAGTCTTATGGTAAAGCGAAGTTTGTCGTGATAAGGGTGAAAACATTGGGGGAAAGCAGTAAAGCCAGCTAAATCAACATAAGTGAAAAACGTTTGAAAGTGCTTCCTACTGTTGTTGTAAAATTGATATAAAGTAGACTACCACTCATCTTGTTGGGTTTCAAATCAATTCTTTCTTTCAGTCTTTTTTCAGCTTTTTTTCTCTAACAATCGCTTGTAGTCACGTCATCAAATTTTATCAACATCTTAAGATTTCTTACACCTTACCGCAAACACAACAGATAACTCGAAATCTCATTCTGTTATCTTTTGAACGATATTCCGGCGATCTATAAAGCATCTTCGCAAGCCAAGGGTTACGATCCACTACGCTACTTTACCCTTGGTGGATTGAGTTTGATTTCGACATTCGACCGATACGCATTTTCGTTGTTTGCAGCTAGCTCTAACTGCATCAAATCAAATAGCTCATAACATTTCATCGTTGATAAAAAAAATAACAGGATCGCAATAAAAATAGAAGGTAAACATGAATACCTCCGTGGATGTGTGTAGGACGTGGACCTGTAATGATTTATTACCGAAGAAAACATAGACGAACAATATTTATATAAAGTTTCAATGTGACCAATAAATTATCAGATGTTTTAGGCTATATCCAAGCACCTGACCATGGAATGTCGATGTACGTTTGTGGTTATTGCTTCATGTTGAATTCTCGATTTAGTAAGCGGTTTGTAAAAAGACATTTCAAGTTGAAGTCTATTTACGGATTTTAACTTCCATCTGTTATGAAAGATACTAGGAAGTGAAACAAAAATACCTTCAAGTAATCGTCGAAGGTTCCTTGATCGTCGCAGGTTCGTTGATACATCAGTTGTATTTATATTCGGTATGTAGTATTATCTGATGATCCTCTACCAAAATTGTTAAAATTATCCCTCTGCGTTCATATTTGGGCTCTGCCCGGGCGCATCCTATTTTAAAATCTTTAAAAATCTTTTTTTTGACAAGCCATAAGGCCGGGAGCATTCATATTTGTTTGAAGCATCGTAGGGTGACCCTTTAGCAAAATTGTTAAAAATTATTCTCTTGGGGTAATATTTGGGCTTTGCCCGGGCGCACCTTATTTTACATAGAAACAAAGAAGGAAATCTTTAGAAAATCTTCTTCTGACAAACCATAATGGCTAGAGCATTCATATTTGGTATGTAGCATTATCTGATGATTTTTTACCAAAATTGTTAAATTATCTCTCTGCAGTCATATTTGGGCTCTGCCCGGGCGCAGGTCATGTTAAAATCTTTAACAATCTTCTTGTGAACAACCATAAAGCCGAGAGCATTCATATTTTGTTTAAAGCTTTTTTGGGAGACCCCTTACAAAATTGTTAAAATTATTCTCATAGGGTCATATTTGAGCTTTGCTGGGGCGCACCCTATTTCACATAGAAACAAAGAAGGAAGTCTTTAGAAAATCTTCTTCTGACAAACCATAATGGCTAGAGCATTCATATTTGGTATGTAGCATTATCTGATGATCCTCTACCGAAATTGTTAAATTATCCCTCTGCGGTCATATTTGGGCTCTGCCCAGGCGCACCTTATGTTAAAATCTTTAAAAATCTTCTTGTGACAAACCATAAGGCCGAGAGCATTAATATCTTGTTTGAAGCATCATAGGGTGACCCCTTACAAAATCTTTAAATTATTCCCCTGGGGTCATATTTTGGCTTTGCCCGGGTGCACCCAATTTACATAGAAGCAAAGAATGAAATCTTTAAAAAATCTCCTTCTGACAAATTATAATGGCTAGAGCATTCATATTTGGTATGTAGCGTTGTCTTACGATCCTCTACCAAAAATGTTAAAATTATCCCTCTGCGGTCATAAATGGGCTCTGCCCGTGCGCACCCAATGTTAAAATATTTAAAAATCTTCTTGTGACAAATCATTAGGCCGAAAGCATTCATGTTTTGTTTGTAGCATCATTTAGAGACCCCTTACTAAAATTGTTAAAATTATTCCCCTGGGACCATATTTGGGCTTTTCCCGGGCGCACCCTATTTTACATAGAAACAAAGAAGGAAGTCTTTAGAAAATCTTCTTTTGACAAACCATAATGGCTAGAGTATTCATATTTTGGTATGTAGCATTTTCTGATGATCCTCTACCAAAATTGTCAAAATTATCCCTCTGTGGTCATATTTGGGTTCTGTCCGTGCGCACCCTTTTTAAAATCTTAAAAAATCTTCTTGTGACAATCCATAACGGCTACAGCATTCATATTTTGTTTGAAGCATCATTGGGTGACTCCTTATTAAAATTATTAAAATTATTCCCCTGGGGTTATATTTGGGCTTTGCACCCTATTTTACATAGAAACAACAGAGGAAATCTTTAAAAAAAATCATCTGCTGACAAACCATAATGGCTAGAGCATTCAATTTTGGTCTGTAGAATTATCTGATGATCGTCTACCAAAATTATTAAAACTATCCCTCTGCGGTCATATTTGGGCTCTCCCGGGCACCCCCTATTTTACAAAAACAAAGAAGGAAACTTTTAAAATCGACTTGTGACAAACCATAAGTGCTAGAGCATTCACATTTTGCATGTAGCATCATCTGGTGACCCTTTATAAAATTTGTTAGAATTATCCCCTTTGGGCTCTGCCCGGGCGCACACTATTTTACATAGAATTATAGAAAGAAATCTTTTAAAATCTTTCAAAATCAATTCCATCTAAAATTCTTGTTGCCATGGCAACAAAATTGCTGGAAATGAAAAAAAAAAAAAAAAAAAAACGTTTAAAATCTTTATGTGATAAACCATAAAGCCGAGAGTGCAACATTTAGTGACCTATCTTCTAGGTCAAAGTCACAGTATGTTCTGGTTGTACTGGTGTGAGAAACAACAGGAAACAATAATAAGGTGCACCAGCCACAGGGATGTCACTGAAATACTGTTAAACGTGGTCCTAAAATCCCAAACAAACAAACAAAGTAAAATATAACACTATGTACAAATGTGATCTAATCAATGTGTTCCATGTGATGATTTTTTGGCTTCTAATTTGTTTATGTGGAACAAGGCCAGTTATGGGGGATTTCGCCGTGTACAACAGAATCTTATCAGAGTAACGAGGAGATAGAATCGACTGCATGTGTCACGTTAAGTCTAGAAACCATAATTATCATGACCATTCATAAAAATACAATAAGGTAAAGAAAACCATATTAATCCATTGACAAACCACAAAATTTTAGACTGGTCAAAATTGAAAGATTTTGCAGACGACAAATTTAATGTTACTTAATCCATTACCACACAATACCGCATCTTCTGGTGACAAACCCCAGGGTATGCCTTATTTGAAAAGAAAAGCCTGCCCTTGAAAATCCATATAAATTACAAATATACTCAGGTGAGTGATATAGGACCATGATGGTCCTCTTCTCCTGAAATTATTATGTTAATTTTCTTCCGTAGAATGTAAAATTAAAAACTTTTGCAATTAGTTACAACCCATCTATCACGTTGACTGGACTGTATGATGTTTTACTCTACTGACCAAGACTTATACTGATTTCAGAACCAGAAATCAACCCCATTACCCAGGAATTAAGGCCGCCATGTTTTTCCTACAATAGAACAAAACTGTGGTTTTTACCATCTCCCGTGGGCCATTTTATGTACAACGAATGGGTTATCAACCACTGCTCAGCACCTTCTACTGAGGAATTTGAAAAATGTCTAGAAGGAAAACGCGTGCTGATTTTCGGTGATTCAACAGCTGCACAATGGTTCAGGGATTTAATGTATCGTTTTAGCTGTAACGAAACCGAGGTCGAACCTAATAACTCCATATACGATCACTGTAATCACCGTAGTCGATTGGCATTTTGTGAACAAAATAATTTGAAACTGGAACTTGTTCTACATTCATTGCCGGGCAACATCTATCGAAACTGTTCGATATCGATTGCAGAATACATTTTGAAGTATCGACACATGAAAAACGTTGCCATTTTGATACACTACTTTGCTCATGTAGTTCGGGAACATCCCAGAGTGTTTAGAGATAGAATTCGTCGCACAAGGCAGGGTATAGAAGAATTTCTTAAAATCAACCAAGATTGCCACTTTTTCATTAAAGGTTGTCACTTTTATGGGATTGGAGAAACCTACCGATACGCGAACTATGTATACCGGTTGATTTTAATTGAAGAATTTAAAGGATTGTATGACAAAGTTACTTTCCTCGACCAGGTAGATAGCTCAATATCTGAAAATCATGAAGCTCTTCACCCAAGTAATTTTGTTGTTCGTGGAATGGTAAATCAGATGTTGTCATACTTATGCATTTAAGTTGTTATGGAAAAAAAAGCGTATGTTTTATGGTCTTTTAACTTTTGGGTATTTCTTTTTTATTTATTTACAGTTTTATTTTATCGCTTGAATATGTATGAATCGTTGGCTTGAAATTGACACCTCATGACCACACCTTGTATTTATCAAACATTACCTGTTTCGTCTCACAACATTGACAGGTTGTTCAATGCTCTAGAATGTAGTCCAATTCAGCCAGAAATGTTATGCAAAGTTCTGAAGGGGTTGTTGATGTTTTACACTGGTATACATACATTATTTTCGAGCCATCCCACGCATGCGCACTAAGTACCATATAAGTCGATAAGGCGCCCTGTAAAATACATTAACGTAGTGGACCCGCAATAGAAAACAAATATTTCTACTACAATATTATCTTAGAAAATTTGTAAAGATTAAAAATCAGTATTTTCATGCTAGTTTCACCGAGCCACGTTTTTCCTTTTTGTCCTTCCTAGAATTATCATTTATAAATATAAAACCACTATATTTTCATTTCAAATTAATATGATAATTACCTCCCTTTTCTAGAAACTAACAAAAGTATCAACAAATAATTTGAAGATATACATCAACGGATTTTCTCGTCGGTTAGAAATATGCAAAAGTATTATAAATGTACAAATCTGTCTTTTTCAACTGTAAAGAATTTTTTTGCCATGCTGCTCTAGGCCTATTACGGGTCCACTACCTTAATGTTGTTCTGGTAAAAAAAAGTTTCCTTTCTTTGTGAAAATAATTATGTGCAGCAGTACCACCATGATGCAATTTATTTTAAGCTCGTCTAAAATTTGACCTAAACACACACCAACACACACACGCATACAACTGCAAACTTCTTTGATGAGAGCATGTTAATTAGAATGCTTAAAATGAATATTATAACTCTCGTAAGAAAACAGGAGTGCTTTCGTTCTACAAGTATAGTTAGTCTGGACAGCTAGAGCTGCATGTATGTCTTAACGTAAGACTCTGTGTTTAATTGCTTAGGGGTTGGATTTTCAATCAAGGAGACCTTGAATGGAACCCTCATTGGTTACGTGGAAATGTCATTTCCAAAGGTAGCGTAGCACTGGTGAACAAATGGTCTTATGGTAAAGCGAAGTTTGTCGTGATAAGTGTGAAAACATTGGGGGAAAGCAGTAAAGCCAGCTAAATCAACATAAGTGAAAAACGTTTGAAAGTGCTTCCTACTGTTGTTGTAAAATTGATATAAAATAGACTACCACTCATCTTGTTGGGTTTCAAATCAATTCTTTCTTTCAGTCTTTTTTCAGCTTTTTTTCTCTAACAATCGCTTGTAGTCACGTCATCAAATTTTATCAACATCTTAAGATTTCTTACACCTTACCGCAAACACAACAAATATCTCGAAATCTCATTCTGTTATCTTTTGAACGATATTCCGGCGACCTATAAAGCATCTTCGCAAGCCAAGGGTTACGATCCACTACGCTACTCTACCCTTGGCGGATTGAGCTTGATTTCGACATTCGACCGATACGCATTTTCGTTGGTTGCAGCTAGTTCTAACTGCATCAAATCAAATAGCTCATAGCATTTCATCGTTGATAAAAAAAAAATAACAGGATCGCGATAAAAATAGAAGGTAAACATGAATACCTCCGTGGATGTGTGTAGGACGTGGACCTGTAATGATTTATTACCGAAGAAAACATAGACGAACAATATTTATATAAAGTTTCAATGTGACCAATAAATTATCAGATGTTTTAGGCTATATCCAAGCACCTGACCATGGAATGTCGAAGTACGTTTGTGGTTATTGCTTCATGTTAAATTCTCGATTTAGTAAGCGGTTTGTAAAACGACATTTCATTGGCCATAAGAAATATGATGTAAAGGGAGATAATAAGCAGCATCTAATTGGGGGGGGGGGCGTGTTGCGGGAATCTCGAAATCGGGCTCGATCCTCCAATGTAAGATCCAAGTAGTGATCGTAATCTTAGCTTGCGAAGATGTCTATAAAGCTGATATACAATGTTGTAAACACAGAAGTGGTTATTATGGAATAATATGATCTGACACTCGGTCGATAATCATCGACGATTTTTGGAATAGAGGACATACAAGTTGAAGTCTATTTACGGATTTTAACTTCCATCTGTTATGAAAGATACTAGGAAGTGAAACAAAAATACCTTCAAGTAATCGTCGAAGGTTCCTTGATCGTCGCAGGTTCGTTGATACATCAGTTGTAACATATTTGCTGGTCATCATCCTCTGTGTTTACATTTTTAAGTCGCAAAAGGTAATAACTTCGAAAGTATTGAATACGGACATCATTGAGCACGTACATTTTCTCCGAAATTCGCAAATGTAAATCGCAAATATCACTTGTCGGGGAGTGAATTTTCTGTGCAACTTTTTGTAAGCTCACCTGAGCACCAAGTGATCTGGGTGAGCTATTGTGATCGGTCATCGTCTAACGTCCGTCCGTCTGTCCGTTAACAATTTCTTTAAAAATCTTCTCCTCCAAAACGAGATGGCCAATTTTAAAAAAACTTGGAAGTAATGTTCCTTAGCTGAAGCTCTACAAAAATTGTTAAAAAGATTTAAATTCCATCAAAAACTCTGGTTGCCATGGCAACAGAATGGCTGAAAATGGAAAAAAAAATCTTTAAAAATCGTATTGTGACAAACCATAAGGCCGAGAGCATTCATATTTTGTTTGAAGCATCATTGGGTGAACCCTTACAAAAATTGATAAAATTATTCCCCTGGGGTCATATTTGGGCTTTGCCCGGGAGCACCCTATTTTACGTAGAAACAAGGAAGGAAATCTTAAAAAAAGAAAATTCTGACAAACCATAATGGCTAGAGAATTTATATTCGGTATGTAGTATTATCTGATGATCCGCTACCAAAATTGTTAAAATTATCCCTCTGCGTTCATATTTGGGCTCTGCCCGGGCGCACCCTATTTTAAAATCTTTAAAAATCTTCTTTTGACAAGCCATAAGGCCGGGAGCATTCATATTTGTTTGAAGCATCATAGGGTGACCCTTTAGCAAAATTGTAAAGATTATTCTCTTGGGGTAATATTTGGGCTTTGCCCGGGCGCACCTTATTTCACATAGAAACAAAAAATGAAACCTTTAGAAAATCTTCTTCTGACAAACCATAATGGCTAGAGCATTCATATTTGGTATGTAGCATTATCTGATGATTTTTTACCAAAATTGTTAAATTATCCCTCTGCAATCATATTTGGGCTCTGCCCGGGCGCAGGTCATGTTAAAATCTTTAACAATCTTCTTGTGAAAAACCATACAGCCGAGAGCATTCATATTTTGTTTAAAGCTTTATTCGGAGACCCCTTACAAAATTGTTAAAATTATTCCCCTAGGGTCATATTTGGGCTTTGCTGGGGCGCACCCTATTTCACATAGAAACAAAGAAGGAAGTCTTTAGAAAATCTTCTTCTGACAAACCATAATGGCTAGAGCATTCATATTTGGTATGTAGCATAATCTGATGATCCTCTACCAAAACTATTAAATTATCCCTCTGCGGTCATATTTGGGCTCTGCCCAGGCGCACCTTATGTTAAAATCTTTAAAATCTTCTTGTGACAACCATTAAACCGAGAGCATTCATATTTTGTTTGAAGCATCATAGAGAGATCCCTTGAAAAACTTGTTAAAATTATTCCCCTGGGGGTCGTATTTCGGCTTTCCCCGGGAGCACCTTATTTACATTGAAAAAAAAAGGAAGTCTTTAGAAAATCTTCTTCTGACAAACCATAATGGCTAGAGCATTCATATTTGGTATGTAGCATTATCTGATGATCCTCTACCAAAATTGTTAAATTATCCCTCTGCAGTCATATTTGGGCTCTGCCCGGGCGCACCTGATGTTAAAATCTTTAAAAATCTTCTTGTGACAAACCATAAGGCCGAGAGCATTCATATTTTGTTTGAAGCATCATAGGGTGACCCCTTACAAAAATGTTAAGATTATTCCTCAGGGGTCATAATTGGGCTTTGCCCGGGTGCACCCTATTTTACATAGAAGCAAATAATGAAATCTCTAAAAAATCTCCTTCTGACAAATTAAAATGGCTAGGGCTTTCATATTTCGTATGTAGCATTATCTGACGATCCTCTACCAAAAGTGTTAAAATTATCCCTCTGCGGTCATATTTGGGCTCTGCCCGTGCGCACCCGATGTTAGAATATCTAAAAATCTCCTTGTGACAAATCATAAGGCCGAGAGCATTCATATTTTGTTTGTAGCATCATTTAGAGACCCCTTACTAAAATTGTTAAAATTATTCCCCTGGGATCATATTTGGGCTTTTCCCGGGCGCACCCTATTTTACATAGAAACAAAGAAGGAAGTCTTTAGAAAATCTTCTTTTGACAAACCATAATGGCTAGGGTATTCATATTTTGGTATGTAGTATTATCTGACTCTCTACCAAAATTGTCAAAATTATCCCTCATATTTGGGCTCTATCCGTGCGCACCCTTTTTAAAATCTTAAAAAATCTTCTTGTGACAAACCATAACGGCTACAGCATTCATATTTTGTTTGAAGCATCATTGGGTGACTACTTATTAAAATTATTAAAATTATTCCCCTTGGGTCATATTTGGGCTTTGCCCGGGAACACGCTATTTTACATAGAAACAAAGACGGAAATCTTTATAAAATCATCTGCTGACAAACCATAATGGCTAGAGCATTCATATTTGGTCTGTAGAATTATCTGATGATCATCTACCAAAATTGTTAAAACTATCCCTTTGCGGTCATATTCGGGCTCTGCCCGGGCACACCCTATTTTATAAAAACAAAGAAGGAAACTTTTAAAATCTACTTGTGTCAAACCATAAGTGCTAGAGCATTCACATTTTGCATGTAGCATCATCTGGTGACCCTTTATAAAATTTGTTAGAATTTTCCCCTTTGGGTCATATTTGGGCTCTGCCCGGGCGCACACTATTTTACATAGAATTATAGAAAGAAATCTTTTAAAATCTTTCAAAATCAATTCCATCTAAAATTCTTGTTGCCATGGCAACAAAATTGCTGGAAATGGGAAAAAACGATTAAAATATTCTTGTGATAAACCATAAGGCCGAGAGTGCAACATTTAGTGACCTACCTTCTATGTCAAAGTCACAATATGTTCTGGTTGTACTGGTGTGAGAAACAACAGGAAACAATAATAAAGTGCACCAGCCACAGGGATGTCACTGAAATACTGTTGAACGTGGTCTTAAAATCCCCCCCCCCAAAAAAACAAACAAAGTAAAATATAACACTATGTACAAATGGGATCTAATCAATGTGTTCCATGTGTTGATTTTTTGGCTTCTAATTTGTTTATATAGAACAAGGCCAGTTATGGGGGATTTCGCTGTGTACAACGGAATCTTATCAGGATAACGAGGAGATAGAATCGACTGCATGTGTCACGTTAAGTCTAGAAAGCATAATTATCATGACCATTCATTAAAATACATGTACAATAAGGTAAAGAAAACCATATTAATCCATTGACAAACCACAAAATTTTAGACTGGTCAAAATTGAAAGATTTTGCAGACGACAAATTTAATGTTACTCAATCCATTACCACACAATGCCGCATCTTCTAGTGACAAACCCCAGGGTATGCCTTATTTGAAAAGCCTGCCCTTGAAAACCCATATAAGTTACAAATATACTCAGGTGAGCGATATAGGACCATCATTGTCCTCTTCTCCTGAAATTATTATGTTAATTTTCTTCCGTAGAATGTAAAATTAAAAACTTTGGAATTAGTTACAACCCATCTATCACGTTGACTGGACTGTATGATGTTTTACTCTACTGACCAAGACTTAAACTGATTTCAGAACCAGAAATCAACCCCATTACCCAGGAATTAAGGCCGCCATGTTTTTCCTACAATAGAACAAAGCTGTGGTTTTTACCATCTCCCGTGGGCCATTTTATGTACAACGAATGGGTTATCAACCACTGCTCAGCACCTTCTACTGAGGAATTTGAAAAATGTCTAGAAGGAAAACGCGTGCTGATTTTCGGTGATTCAACAGCTGCACAATGGTTCAGGGATTTAATGTATCGTTTTAGCTGTAACGAAACCGAGGTCGAACCTAATAATTCCATATACGATCATTGTTATCACCGTAGTCGATTGGCATTTTGTGAACAAAATAATTTGAAACTGGAACTTGTTCTACATTCATTGCCAGGCAACATCTATCGAAACTGTTCGATATCGATTGCAGAATACATTTTGAAGTATCAACACATGAAAAACGTTGCCATTTTGATACACTACTTTGCTCATGTAGTTCGGGAACATCCCAGAGTGTTTAGAGATAGAATTCGTCGCACAAGGCAGGGTATAGAAGAATTTCTTAAAATCAACCAAGATTGCCACTTTTTCATTAAAGGTTGTCACTTTTATGGGATTGGAGAAACCTACCGATACGCGAACTATGTATACCGGTTGATTTTAATTGAAGAATTTAAAGGATTGTATGACAAAGTTACTTTCCTCGACCAGGTAGATAGCTCAATATCTGAAAATCATGAAGTTCTTCACCCAAGAAATTTTGTTGTTCATGGAATGGTAAATCAAATGTTGTCATACTTATGCATTTAAGTTGTTATGGAAAAAAGCGTATGCTTAATGGTCTTTTAAATTTGGGTATTTCTTTTTTATTTATTTACAGTTTTATTTCATCGCTTGAACATGTATGAATAGTTAGTTTGAAACTGACACCTCATGAGCATCAATCTTTGAATTTTCATTAGCTCACCTGAGCACAAACGTGCTCAAGGGGAGTTTTTAGAATCACCTGGTGTACGTCGTCCGTTGTGCGTCGTCCGTCGTCAACAATTCTTTAAACATTAACTCCACCTAAACTGCTAGGGCCGATTTGGACTCAACTTGGCTGGATTGTTCCTTGGGAGGTCCTCTTTAAAAACTGTTCACAGAATTTGATTCCATGGCAACCAAATTGAATTTTTAAAGAATTTCTTTAAAAATGTTCTTCTCTGAAACTGCTGGCCAGATTTTAAAATAATTTCACAGACATGTTCCTTGGGTGACCCATTTCAAAATATTTTCGCGAAATTTTAAATCTTCAAGAAACATGGCTCTGGTGAATGGGCGCTACTTGCACCAAACAAATATGAAGAAATTCTTAAAAATTCTTCTCCTCTGAACCGCAGATCAGATTTTGAGTTAATTTCACGAAGATGTTCTTTGGGTGACCCTTTTCAAAAAGTGTTCGCGAAATTTTGATTCGTCAAAAAACATGGCTCTTGTGAATGGGGGCTACTTGCACTATAGGGAAATGAAGAGATTCTTAAAAATTCTTCTTCTCTCGAACGGCTGGTCAGATTTTGAAATAATTTCACAGAGACGTTCCTTGGGTGACCCTTTTTAAAAAAAGTGTTCATGAAATTTTGATCCGTCAAGAAACATGGCTACTGGGGGCTACTTGCACTATAGAGAAATGGATAAACTTTTGAAAAGTCTTCTTCTCTGAAACCTGCCGTCAGATTTAAAAAAAAATTCACAGCAATGTTCCTTGGGTGGCCCTTTTCAAAAACTGTTCGTGTAATTTTGATCCATCCAGAAACAGGGTTCTGGTGAATGGGGGCTACTTGCACTGTACGGAAATTAAGAAATTCTTGAAAATTCTTTTCTGAAACTGCTGTTCAGATTTTGAAAGGACTTTTACAGGTAACCTTTTGAAAATTGCTTGGCAAAATAAGGATTTTGTGTCCAGTGTTTAAATACCTCAAAAAAAAAAAAAAAAAAAAAAAAAGAAATTGGCTATGATCCTCTCAAAAATTGGGCTGAGCGGTCCAGGGCCATCTTGGCCGTCTTGTACTTGGGTAGGTTTGTTGATGCTGCACGAGTGATTTCCAAGGGAGGCAAAAAGCCGGTCAATATGAGTAATGACCGGACCGACGGTTTTAACAGGTTAAAACCGGTCGATACTGGTCAATCGTGGTCGATTGGTGGTCGATTGGAGTGGTTGATCGGGTCGATTGAATCACTGACTTACATATCTATCCTGTTTCTAAATTAGTCTTAAAAGCTACCTTCCTACATCTTGTTCTGAAGATATATCACATATTATCATCAGTATTATATTTTTTGTCAATAAGGCCCCTTTTTTTTAATTTGATCATAATTCAAAACACATTACTGCTGGTCAACTTAAGAGGTTAATTGGATAAACTTACCTTTTTGAACTTACATGCAGGTCAGTTCTTTTCAACCAAAGAATTTACATATCATCATTCCATAGTTCTGCATTTTTTCTCTCTTTCTCCCTTCCTGCTTCCCACCACAAATACACTTAGGTTTTAAAAGGTTAGATTATTCCACACAAATCTTTAGAAATAAAAGTTGAAAGATAGCATAAAGAAGCAGCTAATGTGAAGTTTTCACGTGAAAACTCAGAAAAAAGTGTCACCCATGGGTAAACAATTATGAAATACACCTGTCATTAATCTATCGAGGTACCCATGAAGAAGGCTGTGACTGATTAACTAAGCAATAGCAAGGGATCCATTAATGTCTGAAGCACATTTAAGTGTCTACCTGCACTTTTAAATTGCTGTTAAAACACATTAAAATACATTAAAGGCGTAAAAGTTGCCCCTTTCTACCCAAAAGGGTGTGGCTTAAAGTACAATAGGGACCAACCATGCATCCCTATTTGGGGTATTGTACTTGACACCAGGCCTTATTCTTATAGTGTGAAATACTGAGTTATATGCATTCAAAATAATATACTATCATCAAGCAGCTACTTAAGGTGTCAAAAATGAAGCCTAAAGACCTTATTTGGAACTTCTAAAAAGTTTTGGAAAACTGGCAAAAGCCAGTTGATAAGTAGCCTTGGCAGGGACAAAATATTTTTTCTACTCAAGTCTACTCTATCATATTGGTGCATTCAATCAAACTCGGACCCCCTCCCCCCCCCCCCCCCCCCAAAAAAAAAAAAAAAAAAAAAAAACAGAGAAAAAAAACTCACAGTACACCATCCACTAAATAGCATGACTGTCCTCTTAAAATTCATCTGACCATTAAAATTTCAAGATGACCACTACAAATATCCAATCGACCACTACTGACCAGTACTGACCACTTTGGGAGTATTGAAACCGCCGGTTAAAACCACCCCTGGTTTTGACCACCCAACCTTGCTCAGTATATGTCCGAATTAATTGAAATATTCATGGATTTCAGCTTTTGCCGGTAACACTTGTGTTTTGAATTCTATGGTCTGTCCGTTTGCATTATTTCATCAGTTCTGTAGGGCCATATGTCAATATTCATTGATTGACTGAATGAATGAATGAATGAATGAATGAATGGCGTTTTACACCGCTTTTCAGTCATACCAAGTCACTTCCAAAGAGGCTCACGTCCGGGACCTTCGGATCGAGCTTAGAACAGCTGGTCTCAAAGCGATTCTGATTATTCGAGTGATCGCTTTGAAAGAAATTATCAAAGAATTGCTGAGTTGTTCAGCAATGAAAATCAGATTAAAACCTGTCTTGCCAGAAAGAAGCATATTTGCAAGATTTTCCTGTTATTTAACAAATTCCTAAAAATCAATATAGCGCGAGTACCATTGTCCTTCACGGCCCTGTCTGTACGGCTCAAGGTCCATCATTTGCATGTGTACAAGTCTTTCTTGCACGGAAGTAGGTCTTTCCTGCACGTGGACTGGTTTTCTATCTACAGAACAACCTGTGTAGGTGCATGGATAGACCTGCTCTCGTGCATTCTATTGTCAAGACGCGTCGTTCTGGAAAAGATAGACCTGGTCCAAACAAAGGAGCCGGTATATAAATCAAAAATAATATGTATGTTATATTGATGATCAGGAATAAAATTTGACTTCGCATTCTGTCGGGTTACAAAGGGTATACCCTGATTGTAAAATATTGAACTTTATAAATGTTCTACATAACAGAAAATTATTTAAATGTCTTTTGAATAATACAGGATTATTGAACTTTGCAGATAAGGATTTGGAGATCATTTACATAACGAAAAAAAGAATAAAAATAAAATGTTTAAAATAAACAGGTTAAACTATTGTTTTTTTTACAAAGAGTACTACTTTCAGGGCGAGTAACTGGGGTACATAATTCAGAGGCAGAGTACCTGGGTAATGACCAACAATATAACAAGCTGATCTTTTGTTTATTGTCCGAAGTATACCAGTGACAGACCTTTTGTCAAGCTGTTCGTACAATTTACAATTCAAACAGTAATTTGGTGCGAAGATGGGTTTTACCTAGCAAAATTTGTACAATATATTTATGAACCATATATCCCCAGTTTTGTTCTTACACTAGATCTGTAGTGTAGAATAACATCCAAAGCAGTACAACGCAATAACAAAACAGTTTTAATCACACGTACAATTAGGAGCTTACATAAATAAAGATTTATGGAAGTCAACGGCTAAATACAGGATTCATTCAAAAATAGGAAGAGGAGTAAATGTAATTTATGGAAAATGCAATTCATGGCAGCGCATCATGCTGATGTTGTTAGATAGCGCACCTTAAACCATAGGCTGCTAAACGAAATTCGCTGACCTTAGAGGTCAATGTAGATCAGGATCAGACCGTGTGATCTTTATTCTACTCTGAAATCATTCTGAAATAAATATATTTGTGGACAGCGCACACTGAACCATAGGCTGCTTAGCTTGACTCACTGACCTTTGGCGGGCAGCACAGATCAGGGCCAAGCGTACAAAATATACATTATGACCTTGAATCTACTCTGTCTGATAAAGCGATACATTCCTCCAAAAATACGTTTCAATCAGCTCTATTTGGATTTTTACTACCGCCGTAATGCAGAGAAATGACCCTCCCCTACACTGCGTCACTGTAAGTCCAGGAATGGGCCCAACTAATATACATTAACCTGAAAATACACATATACACGTGTAACATCAAATAAAATGATTTGAGAAAAGTTATTTGTTGAGAAAATGCAAGTGTTTGCCTTTCACAAATCATAGCAGTATGCAGAAGTCCGATATACGATGGATATCCTTGCAAATGGGATATGTTGCCATGGCTCTGTTACCATACCAACGAAAATGCTCAGTTTTCTGATCGCTGATAACTCTCAAAGAGAAATATCATATTTGCAATGGTATTCATCGTATACCATGCTTCTGATATTAAAATCCTACATACCACTATGATTTTGTAATAGGCACACACTTGCATTTTCTCAAACAAATATTTTTTCTCAAATCATTTAATTTGGTGATATATGTGTCAAATCAGTCAAAATTTTAAACTTAGAATGGTCTTGGAAAGAGAAATATTTTGACGTAAATTTCATGTATTCCGTACAAATTTATAAGGAAATTATAGAGGTCTAAAATTCCTTTGTGTGAGTCCAAAACGAGACTGTAAGCTGATCATCAAATATGAAATCATTATCTTAACATACCTATGCAATTTAATGCTGTTTGACATGGTGTCAGAAGATGCATTTATTCGGAATATAAACCTTGATATCTTTTCTTATTTCTGATCCAAACGAAGATTTTAAGAGCTCTTTGGAACCGCCTCGATGAGGCGGTTCTAATGATCAGCCAAAACCTATGTTTTAAACAAAAATAAGAAAAATAGCCCATACCCCTGCAAACCCCACATTTCACTTTATAAAGTGGGGTTCACAGGGGTTTGAACTGCACGGGCATGTTAACGTAATGAACAGCCATTTTGAAGCAAATACGCTCAAAATTGACACCATATAGAAAAATTCCCAGATAATGGACAAATTGCATTCCTTGTATTCAGTGCAATTGAATTTTTTTCTTATTGATTAGAAACTCCTTACCGTTTGCTGAAAATGTGTAAAGTTTTCTTTGACCAGGTCAGAATATTTCAAAGCATGCAGCCGCTACAGATAGCCACTGCAAATTACACAAGGGCCATATCTGCTGAGCAACCCTACCGATTGCCATGACATTTGTTGCAAAATGTTCCTCTCTCCATAGGCGCTTGAAGTTCTTCGCTCTGAAAATCCCTAAATGCTAAATATCAAGGTTAGTATTGACGCAATCTATATGCAATTTCGTGATGGCTCATATAGCAAAAATATTTAGAATTTTTTACCTGTTTTAGCATTTATACGTCAAGCGCCTGCGCTCTTTCCGACATCATTCTTTAAGAGTATCTGTACATGTTTGCAGCCCTATTCCTTTATCAAAGTACTGAAAATACTGACAGACTAGCGAATTTGGAACTAGTGTGTGGCTATGGTAAATGTAAATCTTTGTTGATTTATACCAGACTGAAGAAATATTGTCATATTTAGTTTTTGGGTCCGTTCCAGGTCCATCGGTTCAATCTGGTTATTAAATCCAATTTGGTTCAATTCAAATGCAGTGCAATCCATTGGCTTTACCCGACGCTCTTGACTATTTTCTTCTCTAACACAAGAAATATTACGAAAAACTTCAGTTTGTTAAATTTCAATTTAAAACAGGTTATTTTGTTGAGTTGAAATCTCGATCCTGCCTAAAAAGACATCTTCAGATAGAAAGAAATAAGAGGTAATTTGTGTTTTGCATGTACACCTGGCCTTAAGTTATTTCCATAGCATAGCATTTGAAAAGATAAGACAAATATGATTGTATGCAGCCTATAAACAAAATTAATACGAAGTTTAATAAAATTTTGTCCAATAGTTAAAAAGATATCAGTCCGTAATGGAAATATATATCAAGCCCCCCGCTTTTCCGATGACACGGCATCAAATGAAAAAGGAATCTTTATCGGTGGACTATCGTAAGGAATACATGAATGATGTTTCACCAATTTTCATCAAGGATTTTAAAAGATGTCTATCTGGACAGAGGAGCAGACAGACAGTGTGGAACAAGATCAGGCTACACAGTCTGTACAATCTGATCTTCGATCTATACTAACCGATAATGGGACATTTTTCTTTTACAAAAATTTAAACATCCGCCAGAATGTTTTATTTAACCTTTTTTTTAGCAGGTTGAGGATTAACTTGGATTATACAGTTAATTAACCCATTACCACACAGCAAAAATTTTAGACCTATCCAAATTGAAAGCATTTGTCATTTGGAGATGACAATTTCAAAGTGGCTCAAATGGTGCAATTTTGCTTTGATAGGAAAAAAACTTGGAAAAGGATAAAATGCTTGTTACCAGCATTTTCTCCTTTTCCCACAATGATTTCAAAAGGCTTCTTCTTCACGGGCGTTAAAAGTTGTCGTTGTGTGGTAAAAAGTTAACAGCAACGGATGCAATAGTCAACTATTTAACTCTTTACAAAACCAAACATTTTACGGCCCTCCACATTAAAAGCTGTTCCAGACAATAAAGTTAAATGTGATTAAATTGATGAAAACATTCTAAAAGGGTTGAACAAACACGAGAAAAGGGGAAAATGCTTATATCTAGTATTTTTCTATTTCTTTTCCCGCATCGTTTTCAAAGGGCTTCTTCCCCACTAATGTGAAAAATCTGGATTGTGTGGTAAAAGGTTAATATACAAGACGTTAAATAACAGTGTAACATTTCAGTTTCACATTCAAAATGATCTAAATAATGAATGACTGGAGGAATGAGAAAGGTTCCCTAGCCAGTCAGGGTTTGTGTAGCTGGGATTTGTAAAAGTCACCTGGGGGTATTACTTTTAGATCCATATCAGTGATATGAGCCTGATTTGCATATAGGTCACTTACTTTACATATATGCATGCATCATGTACGATATCAATGACATCTTGTACAATCTACTACTTTGAAAGTGGATAAGTTTAAATTGGGATGGTTGAGATTCTGCGCTTGAAGTCAAAGTTGTCGTAATGACTGAACTAAGATTCTTAACAGTAAGGAGTTTTTTTTTTGTGAGGCAGTATTTGGAAACTGTGGGGTTTTTTGTTGAGTCTGACTGAATATGGATGCCCTATAGACTAGCTTTGCTAGTCTAAGATCATATTTTGCAGTTTTGTTCTTAATCTGATTTGACTTTTACATGTTTAAGTATTTACATCTGTGACCAGCCTTGTAGTCTGTTGTGTGAACTATATAGGGCGAGTTAAGGGTGGAGTTATTCTTGGCGACTGTTGCGACTTTTAAGACACCAGTCCGCACAAACATACAATTTTCTTCATGGCTCCAAGTGAAATCTGCTTTATAGTGGAGATTTCAGTAATAGTCATAAAACAATCATGTATTTTAACACAGATACATGAAATGTAGTTTTCATATTTTGTCGACAGCCGTATCATACAGACAACGATACCATCGACAGCCGTATCACTGGTAATCGACATCCGTATCCAGATATTTTTCAAAAGTCCATAAAATCTCCCAGAATGCATAAATTATGCCAAACACACTTTGCTGTGGAAGCGTAAATGATAGACGAAATATATAAGGCGTTTTGTTGCTTTCGTACCTTTTTCGTTTTCGCTTTTCCAAGGGCATCAAAGTCACCTTGTCCCCCTGTCGACAGCCGTACTGCTCGTACGAAAACCCTATTCCTCGGTCGACAGCAGCTTTACGCAGTACCGGCTCGGTCGACAGCACAGGTAGTGATTTTGGTATTACGCCCGTGATTAGGGTCACACATTATAGTCTTCTTGTTCAAATAGGTAAACTGGAATGCCTAAGGCGGTGTAATGCAGAGAAATGACCCCCATTAAAAAATCACCAATGGGTCATTTCACTACATAGAATAATGACCCGGGTCATTTTTCTACGTAGTGAAATGACTTCTGGGGTCATTTCTCTACGTAGAATAATAATCCGGGTCATTTTGTAGGGGAGGGTCATTTCTCTGCATTACAGCGGCACAAAACCATAAACTTGCTTATGCCATACTATGTTGCTGTACTTGACGCCGTTTTAGGATTACGACCCTGACTCATCGGTTTATATCGTGTCGCATCGACGTTTTCTGAAATGCTATTGGGCCAGCTTCCGTCCTGTAATATGAGAATTAGGGGCCGTATGTGCAATAACATATCCTTAAATATCGTGTAACATCAACACCTTCGTAAACACTTTTCGGCCAGTCTTAGTAGCTTCTGTCTCTAAATATAGAGTTAGGGGCCATATTCCATAAATAGCCAAATCACTAAAAGCGGTAAAATTGCGGGTAAGAAAATGTCCGGAAAATGTTTTGTCTCTAAGTGTATTGAATATTTGCCCATGCAAAATTTGAAAGATTTGCCAACGATATTTCGCGAAACAAAGCATCAGAAGAAAGTGATTTTAATACCTGTCGGGAATTAAATACACGTAGTGTAAATCACGAGTGAATTGTATTGCAAAAACCTCTCCCTAATGGCAAACTTATTTATTTAAACAAAACCGGAAATAAACCATTTTAACTATGGTTATGAAAAGAACGAACGTACTTACTCTTCCAACAAGTAAATGTTCTCTCCTTGAAAAATGATATTTCTGAATGCAGAGACCCTTTCTGTTACCGCAGACAAAATAAGCAGTAAACAACTGTTTTGGGGGTTATTTACCGCTTTTGGCGTTTTGGCTGTAAAGCGTTTTTACACGCGCGACAACGTTACGACGCGGTCCTTGCTGAACTCTGTCACTCAAGATCTGCAGGATCCAGTGTGGTCTTCAACGCGACAAGTTTACTTAAAACGCTCACGCAAACGCATTCCAATGGCCGCCGAGCATCCAACTGACATAATAAATGGTGTTGTTGCGAGCATCGTTTTATGCTTGTAACCACTGAATTTCATTAATTTTAGGCATTATAGCAAAACACTAATATGTCATCAGAAACGTGTTTTCCTTTTGCAACAGGAAAGTGACAATGTAGCCCAGTGTAAGCAATAATCACGCACCTAACGTTTCGCGGCATATTTTTAATAAGGAAGAAGGTCGAACAAAACATTCCATATTCTTATATATATGTATTAACTTTAATCCATTCTATTTTACAACTGAGAATTTAAGGAGTTGTTTTTCATTCATGTTAGTTATCAATCCGAAAGGCCAATACAAATATGGCGGTTTGCCCTCTACGTCATCAATGGTCACGCACTTTCAAAACTGAGGTCTGTATGGAGGACTAAACGGGTCAAAATTCTAACTTACTTATCAATTTGAGATAGAGTTTGTAAGTGGTGAAATCTGTAAGTTTTAAGTTTGAAACTGTTGAAAAATTGAACAAAAAGATATCTCAAAATAGCGAACAGTTTTTGAGTCAAAGAAATGAACATATTTACAAATTTGGTTTTTGAAATACTTTATAGAGTTTACCCTTCGACAGGTGCACATGGACCACTATGGCAAGGGCAATTAAAAAGATCTTTTACTCCAAGTCGCAAGATGCTGCAACAGAATTTTAAATGTGTCCAGTGCATACAGTTCTTATGTTTTTTTTCTGTTTTATATAAGAAGTATGGTCTGTTTGGACCTCCATACTTCCTACATAATTTATTCATAATTATGTGATACCCACGTGACCTTGTAGCTTAGATGTAAACAAAAACATACGACAACTGTCAGTCGAGTTGGATGACTGGAAATGAAAAAAATATGTCACTTTCACCTTCAAACTTTTGGGGTTAAGAAATATGTACCAAAATGACACTGATTAAGAACTTATCAGAAGATTCCTTGCTTTCCACATTATGACAGCTAGTGAAAGATCAACGGATGGAGACGCTAAAATTACCGTATGACATCATGAGCATACTCGGAGGATACATATTTACTCCCCTGTACATTTTCCAGGTGCAGATCGTGCAAATAGACTGTGCACTATGTTTATAAAATGCATCAACTTCAAACTGGAAATTTCATGCGAGACTGATAGTACACGCTTTTTACAAACACCGTTGTAAATTTCATATCAGCGACAAGACTTATACTGATTTCAGAACCAGAAATCAACCCCATTACCCAGGAATTAAGACCGCCATGTTTTTCCTACAATAGAACAAAACTGTGGTTTTTACCATCTCCCGTGGGCCATTTTATGTACAACGAATGGGTCATCAACCACTGCTCAGCACCTCCTACTGAGGAATTTGAAAAATGTCTAGAAGGAAAACGCGTGCTGATTTTCGGTGATTCAACAGCTGCACAATGGTTCAGGGATTTAATGTATCGTTTTAGCTGTAACGAAACCGAGGTCGAACCTAATAATTCCATATACGATCATTGTTATCACCGTAGTCGATTGGCATTTTGTGAACAAAATAATTTGAAACTGGAACTTGTTCTACATTCTTTGCCAGGCAACATCTATCGAAACTGTTCGATATCGATTGCAGAATACATTTTGAAGTATCAACACATGAAAAACGTTGCCATTTTGATACACTACTTTGCTCATGTAGTTCGGGAACATCCCAGAGTGTTTAGAGATAGAATTCGTCGCACAAGGCAGGGTATAGAAGAATTTCTTAAAATCAACCAAGATTGCCACTTTTTCATTAAAGGTTGTCACTTTTATGGGATTGGAGAAACGTACGGATACGCAAACTACAGTTGTATGTATACCGATTGATTTTAATTGAAGAATTTAAAGGATTGTATGACAAAGTTACTTTCCTCGATCAGGTAGACAGCTCAATATCTTAAAATCATGAAGTTCTTCACCCAAGTAATTTTGTTGTTCGTGAAATGGTAAATCAGATGTTGTCATACTTATGCATTTAAGTTGTTATGGAAAAAAAAGCGTATGTTTTATGGTCTTTTAACTTTTGGGTATTTCTTTTTTATCTATTTACAGTTTTATTTTATCGTTTGAACATATATGAATCGTTGGCTTGAAATTGACACCTCATGAGCATCAATCTTTGAATTTTTAGCAGCTCACCTGAGCACAGCGTGCCCAAGGGGAGCTTTTAGGATCACCTGGTGTCCGTCGTCCGTCGTGCGTCGTCCGTTGTCAACAATTCTTTTAACATTAACTCCTTCTAAACCGCTAGGACCGATTTGGACCAAACTTGGCTGGATTGTTCCTTGGGAGTTCCTCTTTGAAACTGTTCACAGAATTTGATTCCGTCAAAAACTCTGGTTGCCATGGCAACCAAATTGAATTTTTAAAGAATTTCTTTAAAAATTTTCTTCTCTGAAACCGCTGGCCAGATTTTACAATAATTTCACAGACATGTTCCTTGGGTGATCCATTTCAAAATATTTTCGCGAAATTTTAATTCGTCAAGAAACATGGCTCTGGTGAATGGGGGCTACTTGCACCAAACAAATATGAAGAAATTCTAAAAAAGTCTTCTTCTCTGAAACTGTAGATCAGATTTTGATATAATTTCACTGAGATGTTCCTTGGGTGACCCTTTTCAAAAACAGTTCGCGAAATTTTGATTCGTCAAAAAACATGGCTCTTATGAATGGGGGCTACTTGCACTACAGGGAAATGAAGAGATCCTTAAAAATTCTTCTTCTCTCGAACGGCTGGTCAGATTTTGAAATAATTTCACAGAGACGTTCCTTGGGTGACCCTTTTTAAAAACTGTTCATGGAATTTTGATCCGTCAAGAAACATGGCTACTGGGGGCTACTTGCACTATAGAGAAATGAATAAATTCTTGAAAAGTCTTCTTCTCTGAAACCTGCAGTAAGATTAAAAAAAAAAAAAAAATCACAGCAATGTTCCTTGGGTGACCCTTTTCAAGAACTGTTCGTGTAATTCTGTTCTATCCATGGCTCTGGTGAATTGGGGCTACTTGCACTATACGGATATGGAGAAATTCTTGAAAATTCTTCCTCTCTGAAACGGCTCGTCAGATTCTGAAATAATTTTACAGAAATGTTCCTTGAATGGCCCTTTTCAAAACTTGTTCGCAAAGTTTTGATAGATCAAGAAATATGGCTCTGGTGAATGTGGGCTACTTGCACTACATGGAAATTAAGAAACTCCTGAAAATTCTTTTCTGAAACTGCTGGTCAGATTTTGACAGGACTTTTACGGGTAACCTTTTGAAAATTGCTTGGCAAAATAAGGATTTTGTGTCTAGTGTTTCAGTACCTCAAAAAATAAAAAAATGAAAAAGAAATTGGCTATGATCCTCTCAAAAATTCACGTGAGCGATCCAGGGCAATCTTGGCCCTCTTGTAGTTGGGTAGGTTTGTTGATGCTGCACGAGTGATTTCTGAGGTTGGCAAAAAGCCGGCCAATATGAGCATTGACCGGACCGGCGGTTTTAACCGGTTTAAACCGGTCGATACTGATCAATAGTGGTCAATTGGTGGTCGATTGGAGTGGTTGATTGGGTTGATTAAATCACTGACTTACATACCTATCCTGTTTCTAAATTAGTCTTAACTCTTTACCAAACAACAAAATTTTGGACCAGTCCAGATTGAAAGCATTTGCAGATGAGAAAATAAATCTTAATCTAAAATTGAAATTTGATTTGGAAAGGGTAGAAAGCATTGTGGGAAAAGGAGAAAATGCTGGTTACTAGCATTTTCTCCTTTTCCCACAATGTTTTCAAAGGTTTTCTTTCTCAGGGTTGTTAAAAGTTGGGATTGTGTGGTAAAGAGTTAAAAGCTACCCTCCTTCATCTTGTTCTGAAGATATATTACATATTATCATCAGAATCTCAGTTTTTATCATTAAGGTCCTTTTTTTTTTATTTGATCATAATTCAAAAGACATTACTACTGGTCAACTGAAGAGGTTAATTGGATATACTTACCTTTTTGAACTTACATGCAGGTCAGTTCTTTTCAACTAAAGAATTTACATATCATCATTCCATAGTTCTGCATTTTTTCTCTCTTTCTCCCTTCCCGCTTCCCACCATGAATACACTTAGGTTTTAAAAGGTTAGATTATTCCACAAAATCTTTAGAAATAAAAGTTGAAAGATAGCATAAAGAAGCGGCTTTTTACGTAAAATCTCAGAAAAAAGTGTCACCCATGGGTAAACAATTATAAAATACACCTGGCATTAATCTATTGAGGTACCCGTGAAGAAGGCTGTTACTGATTAACTTAACAATAGCGAGGGATCCATTAATGTCTAAAGCACATTCAAGTGTCTACCTGCACCTTTGAATTGCTGTTAAAACACATTCAAACACATTAAAGGCGTAAAAGTTGCCCTTATCTACCCCAAAGGGTGTTGCTTAAAGTACAATAGGGACCAATCATGTATCCTTATTTGGGGTATTATACTTGACACCAGGCCTTATTCCTACAGTGTGAAATACTGACTTATATGCATACAAATTAATATACTATCATCAAGCAGCTACTTAAGGTGTCAAAAATGAAGCCTAAAGACCTCATTTGGAACTTCTAAAACGTTTTGGAAAACTGGCAAAAGCCAGTTGATAAGTAGCCTTGGCAGGGATAAATTTTTTTTCTACTCAAGTCAACTCTTTTATATTGGTGCATTCAATCAAACTTTGAACCAAAAGAAAAAAAAGAGTAAAAACTCACAATACACCATCCACTAAATAGCATGACTGTCCTCTTAAAATTCATCTGACCATTAAAATTCTGAAATGACCACTACAAATATCCAATCGACCACTACTGACCAGTACTGACCACTTTGGGAGTATTGAAACCGCCGGTTAAAACCACCCCTGGTTTTGACCACCCAACCCTGCTCAGTATATGTTCGAATTGATTGAAATATTCATGGATTTCAGCTTTTGCCGGTAACACTTGTGTTTTGAATTCTATGGTCTATCCGTTTGCATTATTTTATCCAGTTCTGTAGGGCCATATGTCAATATTCATTGATTGACTGAATGAATGAATGAATGAATGGCGTTTTACACCGCTTTTCAGTCATACCAAGTTACTTCCAAAGAGGCTCACGTCCGTGACCTGGGGATCGAGCTTAGAACAGCTGGTCTCAATGCGATTCTGATTATTCGAGTGATCGCTTTGAAAGAAATTATCAAAGAATTGCCGAGTTGTTCATCAATGAAAATCAGATTAAAACCTGTCTTGCCAGAAAGAAGCATATTTGCAAGATTTTCCTGTTATTTAACAAATTCCAAAAAATCAATATAGCGCGAGTACCATTGTCCTTCACGACCCTGTCTGTACGGCTCAAGGTCCATCATTTGCATGTGTACAAGTCTTTCTTGCACTGAAGTAGGTCTTTCCCGCGCGTGGAAAGGTTTTCTATCTACAGAACAACCTGTGTAAGTGCATGGATAGACCTGCTCTCGTGCATTCTATTGTCAAGACGGGTCGTTCTGGAGAAGATAGACCTGGTCCAAACAAAGGAGCCGTATATAAATAAAAAATAATATGCATGTTATATTGATGATCAGGAATATAATTTGACTTCGCATTCTGTCGGGTTACAAAGCGTATACCCTGATTGTAAAATGTTGAACTTTATAAATGTTCTACATAAGAGAAAATTATTTAAATGTCTTTTGAATAATACAGGATTATTGAACTTTGCAGATAAGGATTTGGAGATCATTTACATAACGAAAAAAAGAATAAAAATAAAATGTTCAAAATAAACAGGTTAAACTATTGTTTTTTTTACAAAGAGTACTACTTTCAGGGCGAGTAACTGGGGTACATAACTCAGAGGCAGAGTACTTGGGTAATGTCCAACAATATAACAAGCTGATCTTTTGTTTATTGTCCAAAGTATACCAGTGACAGACATTTTGTCAAGCTGTTCGTACAATTTACAATTCAATCAGTAATTTGGTGCGAAGATGGGTTTTACCTAGCAAAATTTGAACAATATATTTATGAACCATATATCCCCAGTTTTGTTCTTACACTAGACCTGTAGTGTAGAATAACATCCAAAGTAGTACAACGCAATAACAAAACAATTTTAATCACACGTACAATTAGGAGCTTACATAAATAAAGATTTATGGAAGTAAACGGTAAAATACAGGATTCATTCAAAAATAGGAAGAGGAGTAAATGTAATTTATAGAAAATGCAATTCATGGCAGTGCATCATGGTGATGTTGTTAGATAGCGCACCTTAAACCATAGGCTGCTATGCGAAACTCACTGACCTTAGAGGTCAATGTAGATCAGGATCAGACCGTGTGATCTTTATTCTACTCTGAAATCATTCTGAAATAAATATATTTGTGGACAGCGCACACTGAACCATAGGCTGCTTAGCTTGACTCACTGACCTTTGGCGGGCAGCACAGATCAGGGCCAAGCGTACAAAATATACATTATGACCTTGAATCTACTCTGTCTGATAAAGCGATACATTCCTCCAAAAATACGTTTCAATCAGCTCTATTTGGATTTTTACTACCGCCGTAATGCAGAGAAATGACCCTCCCCTACAGAACGACCTGGGTCATTATTCTACGTAGAGAAATGACCCCAGAAGTCATTTCATTACGAAGAGGAATGACCTGGGTCATTTTGTAGGGGAGGGTAATTTCCTCTGCATTACACCGGCAGTGCTACTAATAATACATGTAG